>CM049306.1:83580426-84853283 GCA_026874595.1 Sipunculus nudus
TTCCTTCTGGAATGGCCTCAATGTTCTGTGTCTAAGTCTGGGCAATAAACATGTCAATAAGCCAATAGCTTTCTACTGGCTGCTGAAAAAATAACCTTGTCTAAGCAATGGCATCTAAGGCAGGGCCATCATTACTCTGGGATTCTGAACTGACAAATCTGTATTTGGGACATGACATGATATATCTTTATAAGCCAAATTGTTCATCTTTTTATTTAATGAAAGGCTAGTAGTTCCTAGAAAGTTTATGACAGAATTATACTGCATGGAATTCTACACTGCAGATAAAGTGCTTGGTTTAAATGTTTCCAGAATGTGATTTCCACTGGTGTCCAGATAAGAATGCCTACTTAAAGCCGGCTTTTCACTTGCCCCATTTGTAGAATTTATGTGATTTCTGGCTTACTCATCCAACATATCAATGAACCGTAAGTAATTCCTGCTAGGAAAATTTCTTATAATGTCCCTGTGCCAGCAGTGTGAGCTTTTTTGCAACAAGCTGTTTAAAAACAATATAAAGTATATTATGCCCATGTTGACAAATAGTATAAGCATATAATAGTATATACAGAACTTTTGTACAACGTATGTGATATGCTTCTTAATGGGCTTAATTTACATGTGATATTGGTTACTTATATATATATATATATATATATATATATATATATATATATATATATATATAAAACAGTGTTTATAGGTGGTAACAGTAACAAGTATAAAATATTTGTTCTCACATGGATGTATATCTGTAATGTCTCAGTTATAAATTTAAACTGGAAAAGTACGTAGTACCTTTGCAAGTATGGTAAGACCAATCTCATGCAGGACTCAGGGATCATCAGGGCATATCATTATACAATGTTTCATAACAATCCACTCAGTGATTCCTGAGAAATAAGCTCCCGAGGTTTTTTTCCTATTCTAAGCTCTGTGACCTTGAAAAATAAGTCAAGGTCACCCATATTTGAACCTGACCATGGTTTTGTTAATATGCATCAGCACTGAAGAAATGAAACTCCTATGCTGAATACCTTTGAAGATATCCTGCTTATAAGGTCAAAGTTGAAAAATCCAATAAAAATTCATTTAAAATCAGAAATTGTATTTGGCACCCCCAAGCTTGTGCAGCAGGTACAGACCATCAGTCCCAATGATCATAGTAAGTTTTGTGAAAATCCACTCAATGGTTCCTGAGAAATTAGCTTCTAAGTGTTTTTCTATAATCAGCTCTAAAACATAGAAAAATTGGTCAAGGTCACCCATTTTTGAACTTGACTGAGATTTTGTTAATATGCATCAGCATTGAAGAAATGAAGTTCCTGTGTTAAACACCTTTGGAGATATCCTGCTCACAAGGCCAAAGTTGAAAAATCCGATAAAAATTGATTAAAAATCAGAAATTGTAGGTGGCGAAACCAAACTTGTGCAGCAGGTACAAGACATCAGTCCCAATGATCATGGTAAGTTTTGTAAATCCACCAAATGGTTCCTAAGAAATTAGCTTCTAACTGTTTATCTATAATCAGATCTAAAACGTAGAAAAATAGGTCAAGGTCACCCATCTTTGAACTTGACTGAGATTTTGTCAATATAAATCTTCACCGAAGAAATAAAAATTCTGCAGTGAATCCTTTTAGAGATATCCCACTCACAAGGTAAAAGTGAACGGACGCCGGACGGACGGACAGACAGCTTGGGTGACGACAATAGCCCATCAGCCTAAGGGCTGAGGGCTAAAAAAATGGAAATCATCAAACCTAGGTAGGTCCACCCATATGGTAATTTTTTTTACCCAAATATTAATTTTGAAATAAACTCATTAACCAATATAAGTCTCCCTGTCCTATGAGGGGAGGCTTAAAAAGTATAATGATGTATAAAAAAGTCTTTCCTAAGAAAAAGGGAAAATTCTTCTTTTTTTCTTATTTTATTAAGTGGCATCATTGCAGAAACTACATACTGGTCATGATGAACTGAGGTTCCCCTTTCCTGACATTAAGGATTCTGAACACAGGATGTGCTGCTCACATCAGTCATGTGCTGACCCCATTAATCTTTCCAGGCAAGTCCAGTGAACAACTGGTGTTATACAAGGTGATGGCATGCAACCCCCTGTAACCGGCCTGTAACCTTCTGGAAGCAAGTACCTACTTCACCCCTCTCTGTCACTCCAACAGCAAATTCAGCTCCACTTCTTACCAAAGTTATAGTCATGAGCTTACTTGTTCTAGCAGAGATTCCTAGCTCAGAACTCTGTCAGATGGATGCAATGGGATTGTGATCTTTTAACTGGTTCATAAAATCTGCACTCTATCATATTTATGTTTTATTGAAATAAATAATATTTTCTTCATTATAATAATAATTTTCACTGATGAGAAGTAGGTCCTAATTCATATGACAAATATCATTAGTTATTTGGTCAAACATTTTATAATTACAAAATAATAAGTATAACAATTCAAATTGATGTATAATTTTTCATTCAAATCCTTCAATTTTTCTCTTTCCTGTTCCTTTTAAATCACATCATAGAGTAATTAGTCCTTTATCTGTTCAGTATAGAAAGCCTCTTGTGTGCAAGGGAAAATATAAAGTTTAACTTTATTGAAAAGTGACTGAATACTTGTCATTTACTTGAAATATCTAAATCTTGAACAAATATTCTGTGAAGATGTCCAGGCCACTTTGAAAAAATCATATCTAATGCCTATAATTTACTCGTATACTATGACATCTATCACAAGTTGACCCATATTCTTAAAACATCTCTATGAGGAACACAGACATAATTATCATCTTTAACACAATTGCTTCATGGCCTTTAGGAGAAAATACAAGATCTTACAAAGTAAGGAAATGCTTTCTTTCCGTACTTGCAGGACAGCTGTATCATGAGCTTGCATGTACACACCTTTAAAAAAGGACCTCTTTTTGTGATATTTTTTGCCATGAAAAGGACCCAGGTTCTTAACATCTTCCATTATATGGTTCTCTGATTATTATCTTATTTTTCTTCACTTTCATTTTGTATCATTTTTGTAATTTTAAGGAACAGTATTTGTGGCCTGAAGGACTTGCATTGTCCTTGAAGCAGACACTTTGGTCTGAAGCTGATGAGTGACTTTTCATGAAATCTGTTGACAAATTATTTCACACTAGTCTGTTTTATTACATTTAAGTATGATGTTTTGTTAATTTTCATCTAAAGGGAGCATCCCCCCCCCTCCCAAGACACCATAACATTATCACCACCTTTATCTCAAACTGGTTTATGAAATCTAAATATAGGTTATCAGGTTTGCAAATGAACATCACAATACAGTAATGGATAAATATATTTATCTATATTTTCCAAAATAAGATTTTCTGTTTTGTTCCCAAGTCTTTAAAATAACCTGATGTAAATAACTATTCAATTTTCTAAAAGATTAAATGAAGTGGAAAGGTAGGGGCCTGCCAAGCATGCTGGTTTGACGGGTCTTGGACATCAGCGGTAGGTGCTCCTTCTGCAACCAGAGGGCTAAAACATTAAATTACCTATACTCTATAGCAGCTAGAAGGCTACAACAATTATAGCTGTTTTTTTATATTCATAGAAATCATCAGCTTTCTGGAAGCCAAGTGTTTAATAGAAAACTCAGGTATATACCCTATAAAAATCACATTCTCATGAAAAAATGTGCAATGGTGAAATAAAACCATTATTTGTCACTTGAAGGACAAAAAATATTTCTTTGATCCCTATTAAAAAGTATGACTATCTTATAAATAAAAACAATTTTTTCATTCTTTTTCTAACATGAAAACTGTCAACTTACCTTGTTCAGTATGGAGACAAATGAAGAAACCTGGTCTGACATTCTCTCTTTAAAGGACTCCTCTAATCTAAAGCATCCCGTAAGGTTCTGCATTATACTCACAGGCTCTGAGTCTTATAGTTCAGTCTCCTGACCTTTACCGAGTCCCCAATCCCCTCAGACAAAATACAAAACTCCTTAAATCTCTCTGAGTTGTCACAAACTATGTTTGATACCACAAACTTTAGGAGGAAATGGCTTTGAGATTTATTCCACAACACAAAGAATTAAATACTGAAGTCTTTCACATGCCATATCTCATGGGAAGCAGGATACAAGAGACTGTTTCTACAGTTTGGCTATACACAAGAGTCAAAGGCCGAGTGCATGTCTGCCATCTTTTAACATAATCGTCTGTTCTCTTCTTTGATCCAAAATGGGGTTCTTGTTCCCTAAAGGGGATTCCATTCGTGATGCCACAATTGGCACCAACCTTTCTGGGTGAAAACTGATACATTATCTATGAAGTAATGGTCCATAAAAGGACTTAAATCAAACAACTCAGACTCTACTCTTTGCATGAGTAGTCCTAAGAGAGAAAATCCAGAGCAGGCCAGGTTTCTTCAAACAGAAGCTTTTATTTGAGTGGGAATTCCAGTATCAACAGAGTCACATTAAACTGCGGTTAGAAAAACAGTTGTATAATAAATGTAAAGGGTGGTTTTCATGCTTTACCCCAACGCAGCCTTTTATCTCAGCAAGAGCCGGTATACTGAAATGTTATGCTCCTCTCACAAGTGTCATCTGACAAGTGTCCCCACATCGACTGCTCATATAATGTTTGCTTTACAGTTCTCCTCATCTGAGCCATTCTATATATATGCGGCAGATTTGTTTATATTGAACCTTGAAGCAGAATGAAGGATTGTAGGATTTTGTCATCTCACTACATGTCTTGCATCATCTACAAGTCCGTTTAAGGCTGTCTTTTGGTGGTGAAAAGAATTCTCTTCCATGCTTCAATTTGTATTTATCTACCCTTCCTGGACATTTGAATGTTCCATGCTGTTTTCAAATTGACTCAATTCATGTTCTATCAAAGATAGATGTAGCCATTAACTGAGCAAATGAAACCATGAGCTCCACAAGGGGCCTGTTAACAGCTGTGCACAGTTCAATCTACCGTGCTTAAATGATCTGAACACCAGTAGCAGTTGTATGGCAATTCCCAATCCAGCGGTCAGTCTGAGCCAGTCATTTATGGAACCTTCACCTGGCTGACTTGTCCAGCACCCCCTCCAAGGTTCACGCCCTGATTGAGAATGGCAAGTGGCCAGATAGAATGCCAGTTTTGTGCCATTACTGTCATGCTGATCAAACTCTGCTGCCAGTAAGAGCATCTAGTCATCACTGATGTTCCCCTGTATACCCAAGGTGGTTAAAACTCCACAGCATAAGGGGATATAAACCTAGGGTTTATTATGTACCATTGGTCTTTCCTTGTCATAATAAAACAAATCTGTAGCAAGTGGCCATGTCAGCAATGAATTGAACTGCTGACACCGTCTACCAACTCCTGAAATGGACCACTCAGGCAATAAATAAGGTTCATTTGTTGCCTGCCTTGTTGTGCAACATGTAGTGGACCACGGCTCATGTCAAACACAGATGGAAATCACAGGAATATGTCATTCCAACAAAGTCTCTGTCTGCCTACTGCTATGAATTCATTTGTCTAAACATCCCCTGTGATCAGTTCTGGAGTCACCTAAAACTGCAGCAGCAAGTCCTGGTGTAATGCATTATATACACTTTAAATGAAAACCTCTTTTACCTCAATGTTTTGCCAGAGAGACTAGTGATTCAATCTGCCCTTTGTCAGAAAAAGAAAGCTGGTAAACAGATCATACCATTTGAGAGCAGTTTTGATTTCTTTTTTATGAGGAGGCTAGTATATTGTTGGCGTCTAGACTTAATCCTGTTTCCTCATCATTGATCAAACCAAGAGTTTCAATTCTGGCAGGTTTTCTTTAATTGAAGGAAGGAGTGTTTCCATGTGAACTGGAAAATGCTACTGCCAGAAATGGCTTCCTCTAATCTAAATAAAAATACCATTTTGACATGCAATCCCACAATGATGGTTAAATTACAAGAAATAATTGTTTTCCTCCTGCATCAGGACTGGTACAACATATGCTATTAGTCCCCCGAAAAAAACTCTAAAAAAACTGGCTGTAGATGTCAAAACATAAAAAGAGCTTTAATATGAGCTGAATGAAACATGTCAGAAATTAAATCAGTGTCTTGAATGAAGCAGCAGATTAAAAAAATATTAAAACTCAAAGAGAATAAAGTAATTATTTTCTACATGACATTTTGTGTTGATTTGGGATTGGGAAAACCATATGATCTTTATTAATATCTTCTGTAAAATCTAAAACAAATCTCCATTCATCAACCTAACTACATTTGTAAAAACATTATCCTCAGCTTTTGAATTTATGGAAGTAGCCTCATTTTATCATGTATAAGGAGTAATGATTTGCATTAATCTTCTTCAACATTTTACTTTACAAAGAATATGTAAAACACAGAAAACTGTGATCAGTAATATATGGATGTTAAGTAGCATATTCATGGGTTTCTGATAAAAAAAAGGGCAACCATTACATGCAATACAAATATATATATATATATATATATATATATATATATATATATATATAGAGCATACTGAATGTCTGAACGAATCTATGGTATCGTTACAACTGAATCGTGGTTTAAAAACTAGATTAATAAAACAATATTTTTTATAAGAAAACAATAATTTCATCCAAAAGTAGATGTAATAACAGCATTTTGATAAAATTATGATGAAACTAAATAAGCCGGACATTGTTCACAAAAATAGTTTGCAGATGAATGGACAGCACAGAGATAGCTGCTCTGGCAATGTGCAGCTTAGCACCTTGATATATATTAACTACTTTACTTTGAAAAATACTTATGGTTGCATGTCTCCAATAAAACTATCAAAATGAAGTCAAATATTTCATAAAATTTCTCAAATCCATACTCATGGTCTTTTTATTTCAGTGTAAAACTAAGAAATTTAAATTAAATGAGGTAAATTTCAACATCTGTATTTGTTTTCAATATGATGGAAAACCTATATCCTTTAACAGCCAAATAAATTCTGTAATAAAATGTAATTAAAAATGTCCAGACTGTAGTATGCTTTAACCCTTTAAATTATCTTTTAATGCATATCTAGCAATCAATCTCAGACTCAACAAACAAAACCTTTTCCCTTGGTACTAATCAATTTAGTATGTCCCTCTACAGACAAATTCTTGTTCAATCCCTCATAAAACTGAGACATGAATGATAAGGCAAAGAGAATTATAAATAGGATTTAGAATGGTGGTTCTATAAAGGAAAGGCAAAAAAGCAGAGCGTAAGGAAGTAACATTTACAGTACTTACTGTAACTTAGGAGCGGTCAATCAGGATCAATAGCCTTTTATTTAGGCAATTAATTTATTCATCATTTTGCTACCTTTGACAAACTATGTGATAAAAGGTGTAATGTGGTGATACAATTGTGCGTGATATATGTGATTGATTCCATGCATTAGACCTTAACAACTGCTTTATTAGCTTCAGTGACCAAATCTAAAGGTTACTGGGTCATGATACTTTCAAATGGGCATGTTATGTGTGTATCCACATGGATGAGCATACTTTAAGTCAATCAAGTCCAGCAGGAAACCTCGAGCTCAGATTTTTACTACAACAGAAAATCCATATCCTGGTGAGGGTAGTTGTATTCAGGGACCTCCGAGAGAGGGGAGTTGTTATAACGAGGGAACGCGGTGTTGGTTTCTTCATCTGATAATTACTTCCATCCTACCTGCTGACTTCACTTCCTCTTCCCATCCTGTATTCCTGATCTTATTTCCCACTTGAAATAATCACACTCTCCCCGTTTCAGTATTTTTCCCAGGCCACAACACTGTAGCTACTTTCAGCTGGAATGTCACCACGTACTGCAGTCTTAATAGATAAAACTGCACCCCCTACCATTAGCTCACCTGCCAATTACTGGCTTGTGCACTTCTAAGAATAAAAAAGAATGAAATATATTAAAAGAAATGCTGTTACACAGATAGCAGATCTAGGGTCTCCAATCATATATTATTGATTGACAGACCTGTCAAGTTCCCAGTATGATACTGAAACTAATTAAGGTCAGGGATACAGAATTCACTCAATATCGACAAACTACAGGAACTTTTACCGCCAGTACGACTCATGACAGTTAATCAATAAAAGTTATCGACAATGTTAGCTGAAGATGCAGTCCCCAACCCAACAATGCACAAGTGTAAAACCATGAAAACATTCTTGAGACTATACATATCAACTCTTGTGACAACATAAAAAGTATGGATAAGAGCTTTGCTACTAGATGTAGTCAATTTGTCCTGAACAAAATGGCATGTAAATAGTCTCAACAGTGTATTTTATTCTACATTTTATTCTCAAGTGAATGTAATCATTAATAATTTTGCAGTCTGAACAATAAATCAAACCCAAACTCTTGGTTCGTGCCTTTTTTATTCATGTGACTTCTAACTCGGCCCTTAAATAAGTGGCTGGAAAACACTGTAATAGAGCAACCATTTCAATGTCAGTCAATTTTTTATTTAAATACTGATTAACTGGAAGAACTGAATATTGTAACTTAATTGTTTGCCTTTAACCTTTTAACAATAAGTGATACATTGATATAACCAAACGATACCAGATGGTTTCCCTGATAATGTATAATCTTGTAATGCATTAAATCAAACAATATATGCCCTGTGCATTACAGTGATCTGTCTGGTGTATACAGCATAACAGTCAGTAATTGACATGCTTGTTATGGCATAAATTGCTAGATATAGCAAATCCTTCTAGATTTTAAGATGTCTCAGAACTAAGCGACTTTGCTTTACTTTTGTTTATAATATTTAAACAGATAAATGTGCACATACCTTTCACATAATTTTGTGTACTTATAAGATGGCCTTGATAAAGTGTACCTCATGGAAGCAAACCATAAACAATACAAGACTAGGTTGGCAGCTCTGCAGGCTGAGGTCATGCATTAATTTCTGTAATGATTTTTGACCAATACTTGTTTGTTGGTTGGTTCTTTGCTACTTAAAAGTGATAATATTTAAGTTGTTTATTAATTTTCATAAAATCCTATTAATGATCATATTAATCAAGATCACAATTCAGATAGAAAACTAGATGTGTCCGAACGACACGAATGCCCCCGCCTGGGGCAAATTAGAAACATTTGTTAAAATTTGTAAATTTTTTTAAGTTCAGGAGGCGTCGTATGGTCAAAAATAGGTCAACAAGGGTAAAATGCAAACTTGATCTGTAACGGGTCATTATCAAGCAACGCACCAAAAATCAGGCCAGTATCTGCAGGCATTGTGAAAAAAAGTCCATACATGTGCATTTTTCATTAAAAAAATTTCTGTCTTTCATGAAATTTTTTATGTTTAGGATCTGTCATATGGTGAAAAATAGGTCAACTGGGACGAAACGCAAAATCGATGTGTAAGTGGTCATTATGCGCCCACAGACCAAACATTAGGCCAGTATCTGTAAGCATTGCATTGCGAAACTAGAATCTTAGCAAAAGCTGATAATCAGTTATAAATTTAAATTTAAATCCGATAAAAATTGATTAAAAAATCAGAAATTGCAGGTAGTGCCACCAAAATTGTGCAGCACATACAGAGTCACCATCTGTCCCAATGATCATAGTAAGTTTTGTGAAAATCCACACAATGATTCCTGAAATATAATCTTCTGAGTGTTTATCTATAATCAGCTCTAAAATGTAGAAAAATGGGTCATGGTCACCCATCTTCGAACTTGACCTAGATTTTATCAATATACATCTTCACTGATGAAATAAAATTCCAACGGTGAATCCTTTTAGAGATATCCTGCTCACAAGTAAAAGTTAACAGAAGCGGGACAGACGGACGCTGGACAGACAGCTAGACAGACGAACAGACGGAGAGCTTGGGTGACGACAATAGCCCATCAGCCTATGAGCTGAGGGCTAAAAATGGCTGTACATGTACATTTGTCATGAAAATTTATATTTTTCATGAAATTTTCTATGTTTAGGAGCCATAAAACAATCAAAAGTAGGTCAACAGGGACGAAACGCAAACTCCATCTGTAACTGGTCAATATCTGTCCACACATAAAAAATCAGGGCGGTATCTGCAGGCACTGGGGAAAAATTCTGTACACACGCATTTGTTATGAAAATTTCTATTTTTCATGAAACTTTCTATGTTCAGGAGCAGTCAAATGGTCAAAAATAGGTCAACTGGGACAAAACAAGAACTTGATCTGTAACTGGTCATTATCTGCCCACACACCAAAAATCAGGTCGTATCTGCAAGCTTTGCGAAAAAAAAGTCCGTACATGTGCACTTGTCATGGAAATTTATATTTTTTTTAATGAAATTTTCTATGTTAGGGCACCGTCAAACAGTCAAAAGTAGGTCAACTGAGACAAATCGTGAACTTAAACTGTAACTGGTCAATATCTGCCCACACACCAAAAATCAGGCCAATATCTACAGGCAATGTGAAAAAAAGTCCGTACATGTGTATTTGTCATGAAAATTTATATTTTGCATGAAATTTTCTAAGTTAAGGAGCCGTAAAACAGTCAAAAGTTGGTCAACTGGGACGAAACGCAAACTCCATCTGTAACTGGTCATTATGCCAACACACCAAAAATTTGGCCAATATCTGCTGGCATTGCAAAAAAAAGTCCGTACAACTGTTTGATTTCAGAATGATGGAAGGACGGAATGACGGACATGGGTAAAACTATCTGCCCCGGCCACTTTGTGGCGGGGGCATAAAAATAATATGCTCCATTATAATACAGCTATTTCTTTTCTTTGCAGCCTCTTTAAACTGTTTTTGAATGGGACATTTGATACTGGTGGAAGGTAATGCACCTGCCCTCTGAATAGGAATTGGTTATGCCTATGCTATTCCACATCAACAACAACAAAGATTTTTCGTAGAAAGGCCTCATGGCCCAAAGTACAAATAACGTAAGTAACATAATTTGTCATTGCTTTAAATTTCTGTCAATATGTGATAATTTATGTTAAAAGATATAAAATACATGTTGTAGAAAAGAATAACACTGATAAACACTGTTGTATATTTTTATCATTTCCAATTACACATAAATTACAGTGTTCAGTAAATATATTAATTGAAAGTGCTACTTTATGAAATATTATTTTTTAAATGTTTTCCTCTCTTACCCTGTTTACTTGAAACAAATATTTACCTAAATCAGATTGTAACCTGTGATTCTGTATCCTCAAAATCTGGATAAGCCCAAATTTATAATGCCACATCATTATATGCAAGACATATTCCTTAGTATAAACTCAACTTCTATTGTAAATTTTTAATAAAAAACTGTCACCTCTCCCATTCATTATCAGCAACTAAAGACTTCTTGATGTACTGAGGTTTTACAACTATACAAAGTAAATACATCTGTTTTTATGCAGTTTGCACCTGAATCCTGGTCCATCAAACCTTTCTTCCTGTAACAGATGGTTCAGTGACTTTAATATATATGCTACAAAATACTTGCTTTCCCTCAACATGTGATTCAGTGACGATTTAAAACAGTCTGGCAGCCTGCATGTGTTAATCAGTACAATACCGGCGATCTGATGTATAATGTTAAAGGCCATCCATACCTTATCAGTTGTTTTGTCCTTCAATTCTCCAGGTCCTTCTGAGGATCAGAACATTCTACAGCCAGCTGAATAATGACCAGATGCTCAAAGTTTTAAGGTATAAATAGCTAGACACTGGTGTTCCCATCTGAATTAATACTGCATCATCCAGCTGTCTTACTTTATATCGTAAACAGACTGAGAGAGTAAGAAATGTATACCACCCAACCTGTAATGAATATCAAGTATGATTATACAAAACAACAGTCTGCGTGTTTACCTACCATCTATTATTAAACAAGAATGGGTGCTACATATGGTTTTTGTTGACTCCTTCCCAGCATCCCCTTGTCTCATTTACCAGAACCCTGGAAGCTCATCTGAGAATACAACAAACAACAATCTTCCGTCTGCATGAGATCATATGTATCAGCTACACACAATCTGGTTCAGAGTCTTCAGGGACAGACTTAATTTTCAGCATTTTCATTGTTTTAACAAAGTGATCCTTAAATGTCAAATTAAGATTTGTAAAGGGGACCAATAGTTATACACAATGACACATAATCATTGCATCAAAACTTTTTACATACTGTCACTGATCACTCTAAATCTTTGTTCTTTAGTTTTTAGGTGATCAGTCCAACAGGCATTAGCCTGCACGGACAGGGCTACCCAATGCTCAGACCACTAGCATATCCCGACCAGCAGGAGAGCTTCCAGTAGAAAATCTCATGCCAGACTTGAAAGCTGATCACAGAGAACCAGATGGGAACTTAATTGCCTTTTTGGTTTTCCATTTCCTGTCCAGGCAAGGGAATCCCAGGAAGAAAAGGCCAACAACTGTTGATCAAATCCCAGCATCCACTGCCATGAGTGCTCAATCAGATTGTCGGTTAATTGGCAGACACTCTAGATCAAATCTGGATTTGTCCATTTAATTCATGGAATCCTTCCATATACATGAAACTCCTAATCTGGTCGATTCCAACCAAAAGACATGCAGTTAAATACCGCTTTTTGCCTACAGAACAGACTTTAAAAAATAACACTTAAGTAGGATGAGTCTTTAATTAATAAGTAGGTTGAGTCTTTAATTATAATATATACAGCTGTATATCAACCCTTAATTATTTCTGGTTTGGTTATATGACCACTTATAAATAGGAAAAACCAAATACTGAAATCCAATGTAACCATAAAGAAATACAAATACTTCTGAAAAACTAATACAAACAACTCAAACACTTTGTTTTCAATTTATCAATCAAGAAAAATTCACCTTTTTTTTAACAAATATGTCAACTTATATCTGAGGAAAATTCTGAACATATTTATTGTAAAAAATCCTTCCTTTTGCATTAATATATCCCTGACCAATAAGTGGTTACAGCTGGTTAATCTGACAGGTAAACTCAATCAAATGAAACTGTTGATCAATATCATAGGAGGTAAAATATATATCAAGAACCTAAAAAACATAAGGATTTGGTACTAATACTGCTGGAGAAGCATGCAGATCTAGTGAACAGGGATATCATTTTCTCCTGCAAGATTTAGTTTATGGGTACAAGACCTCTGGCCATGTTTTGGTCATTTTGATACCATATACACTCTTCAGATTATGTACTTTCATATATTAATTCCTTCCATCCTTACAGTTTATTTATTTGTATACACCTTTCTTCAGTTATTTTCTCACTGAGCACCAGTGAACCAAATACTTGGCCTATTGGGGGGTCTCTTTGAGAATTAGATGAACTGACAAGCTCTGCTGACCAAGCCAATTATTGTTCACAAGTGCACTTTACATAGAAATAAAATCACAACATATTGCTTAAACTTTCCCAATATATATATTTAGTAGTTCCCTTGGTAAAACCTGGGAGAAAGGGCAGATTAAAACAATTTATTCACCCATCCATTAATTTAAACAAGTTATTCTTAACAGTCTGGTTCACATGCATTCTGCCAATTAACAAATCTCTTTCAATGTCATATTCAATAGTTGTGAAATCTCTTTTCCTTAACTTTAGTGGGATAGATTTTACTCAATTCAGGTTATTAGCCAATGCATCCCATCTTCTTGATTATAAGTTGTTCAAAGGTCTCTATAGGTTTACTTTCTTGAATTTTTTTGAAAAAAAAACTGGCATGCTGTGCCTGCTTTTATTATCTATGCTGATTAAACATGATTTTTTCCTCAATTAAGCAGACTCTAACCTCTTCTGATAACATGGTATGCATCAAATAGAACAACAGAAAATTAGATTTTTTAATATATAAGTCAAAACACTGTAGGGAATTTATCCAGAAATAACTTCGTTAGCACTGAACTATTGATAATATGTATTTTTGTGAAGCCAAAACCCAAACAGTGGGCAATATACAGTAAAGAACCTCTCTTTTCTGTAGCAAAGGCCAGAAACCTTTGTTCCTGTATCCAATACAAATGATCGAAGTCTGCATGATCAACATTTCTCAAAATATATTCCAGGGTTCCCACACTTCAAAAAGTTCAGATTATCATGCCTTTTTTGTGACTTAATTTTCATGATCTAACACAAAAAATAAATAACCTAGATTTCTTTCCCAATGGTTATTTCTGCGCAAACTGTTTTTGTAATTCATTCAATCATAACTAATTTAATGACAAAAACAGTCTTTTACAGTGCATGGATGAGGGATGCTTTTAGATAACCTGCATATAAATTCCTTAACTTTTTTCCAAGAAATCCTAAATAAATCATGACTTTAAAAAATTCTAAATTCATGACTTTTTATGGGTATTTGTATTCAGCAATGTCCCATCAGAAAGATCACTGTATATTTTTATAACATTATATAATATCCCCCAACTTTATGGGTTTTATATTAATGTCAAACATCTCCATTAATATAGGAATAAAGTGACAGATATAAATGATACAATGCCTCAAACAGCACAAATAAGAAATTTCAGATATAAAATGGTATGGCTCCTTTACCATTCACACCCTGCTCTTGTTTAAAAAAGTTACTTTCAGGCATCAGCATAGAAAAACTTAACCAACGAATGTCCAGACTTTCGTCTGCCAGGAATAAAGGGCATTGAAGTAATTGGCTAATGGCGCTCTCCTTTAAGTAATTACAGATATGTTCAAGTCTATATTACTCAAAGCCCTGTTTTTTAACCTTTAACGCCTTTGTCTGAGAGGGTGACAGAAAACATGCTGTAACAAAGGCAATAAAAGTCTGCAGTTTTATGTTAAATTGGACAGTAACTCCACACTGCTAATCATGACACATTTAAAACATGCCCAAATCACCATTTTCCAACTTTATCAAGCCACTCCTAAGCAAAAACTAACCTTAATTCTGCTGAAAAGGTTTTATTTATTCTTCTGGATACACTTTTTTAACTTTTTTTGACATGTCCTGGATTCAAGATATGTTTTGTCTTTGCCACAGCTGGGAATTAATCTGCATATAAGAAAATTCAAATTTGTGCGGCAAAATAAACAAGGGACCTATGGGTCACGACGCTCAGTTGTTATATATGATAAAAAAATATTATTTAGAAATGAGGTACATGCTGGTTTTGTGTGGTAATAAATATAAGCTGTATTATGAGTTGTTGTTTAGCTTATGTATGATTTTGATAGTTCCTTTGGAGACAGGGAAGAGCATTGATTTCATTTATTTTATTAACAAATGGAGTACTATTGTCACACAGATTTTGACTTGGCCAAATAACTTATAAGCAGAACATATAATATGAGTTTAACTATTTATTAAAAAAAATTACAAATATTGTCCCAAATATAATTTTTATTAAAAATAATAAGAGAATCATATGATTTTGTAAAATGAAATATAACTGAAATGATTATTAAAATAATATTAAAGAATATATTCATGAATGCATTCATGAATACATTTTGAAAGTACTGCACGAGTATTCATATACTTTCATTTTTACCTGAATTCCCATTCTTTATGCAAGGTACTAATTTTATATTTATACTAATAACTTATAAAATTTGAAAAATTAAGAACTAATTTTGGGTATTCAATTGAATCTTGATTAAATAATGTTACATCCCTGACAAAAAAATCTATAGCTTCAGCAATGCCCTCGTTAAGGGAGTAAATATATTTCTTGATTTTTTACAAAGTGCATTATGTTTGGGCCCATAACTTAAAACAATTACGCAATACTGACATATTTCAGGCATGTGCATAGAGATTGAAAAATATGTATATTATTTATGATTAAAGTCAGATCAGTGGTTTTGATATTTGGCAGTCTTGAAGTGTAACAATGGGTTTTTAATGGAAAAATGAAGTTTTTCATTAATATCTCGAAGGTATTAAGTCCTAGTGACCAAATTCTTGGCATGGTAGGGGATTTTGGAGACATTTAACTGTATGCCGAATTTAAGGAACTTAGAGCTGAAGCTGGGGAGCTGAGCTCTTGCAAACTGCATAACACTAGCTTGATGTAAACAATATGTTACATGGTGCTTGAGTCACTGTGCTCAGCTGACGTTAACCTTGAAGGTAAAAATCTAAAATAATATCAAATGGAGATAAAGTGTAAGAAGAAGAGGTAATAAAGGCCATGGTTGGTTTATATGATTGGTTTGTATTGATGAGCAAGAAATTGTTGCAAATAATATTTTGTGACCTGACCATGTGTTTCCTAATGTTGAAACTGAAGCATGTGAGCAGTTTGTGAACAAATGATCTGTACAATTACCATGATCATTAGTTGGCTTTTCGATTAACTGTTGACTTTTCAGTAGTTTACACATTTGTTCAATCAAATCTTTTTTTTTGTATAATATATATTATTAAATATATGTTTTTTTATGAAATGTATACAGTTGAAATATAACTAATTAACAACATAAAACATGGCAAACAAAGCCTATCTCAAATTCTGCTGATGCAGGAAAATAATGAACAAATGTTTGTAATAAATCCTCATTTTTTTAATAACATTAATTTTTTTAATTTAAGTTTATATTTCTATACATTTTCAATATAACATATATATCTGAATATAAAAATTGATTCATAATTCTCAATTGCATCATCATAAATCCAATCTTGTCAGATAACACCATATCATGCATACAAATGTTTATTTATTTTTTACCACAAAAATATATCTTTTAAAGCTGCAAAACAATAAATATCTAAAAAAATACTTGATTTAGACTTCTCAATTTTTAATTGTGTCTTTATTTATCCATAATGTGCTTCATATTTTATCATAATTTAAGCACACTGATGGGTTCCATTATGATTGGTAAAATCATTTAAAAGAAAAATGATTCTTTAAAAATGCTACATTACACAACATTGCATCTTCTGGATTACACCTTGAATTACTTTTTTCAAGGAAAGTTTTTGCATATCAGAGTGGAAACAGCATTACAATTAAGGAGATACAGTGAACACTTGGTGGGTTGGGTTGGGGGGGGGGGGGGTTGGGGGGGGGGGTGATTGGGGTGGTGATATGAGAATAACTGTACACCTGTCACAGCAGGGGATCTCCCCCAGTGACTGTAACAAATCAGAAACCCTGGCATTGCTGACTTCCAGTGACCTGGAGTGGGACCCTGCATCTGTAACCTGTAATCAAAGCAAATGACTACAATAGAGCCTCAAGAAAAAAATCAATAACTAGCTTAATTTTCAAGCTTTTACTTCCAAATTTCAGATTTAAACAAATTAAATATTTATGTTTACATGCTGTGAAAATTAAATCAATGGTACTTACAGAAAAAAAACGTGCCATGGTCAAAGTTGGGCAAAATTTAAGGTACTGATTTTATTTTTATGCTAATTACTTAAAAAATTTACAAAATTCAGATCTAATTTTGGGTAAACAATTGAATCTTAATTAAACAAAGTTATATACTTGGGAAAATAGACTCTAGTTTCAAAATTTTTCATGTTAAGTGAGTAAATATTTTTCCTGATTTTTTACAAAGTCCATTATGTTTGGGCCCATAACTTAAAGAATTTATACTTAACAGACTTAATTTCTGGCATGTACATAGGAACTATATAGAAGAATATTTATGGTAAATATGAGGAAAAACAGATGAGTGGTTTTGATATAAGGCAGTCCTGAAGTGTGAAAATAGGATTTTAATAAAAATTGAGGTTTTTCCTTAATTTCTCAAAGGAACGAAGTCGCAAAGACCCAGTTTTCGGCTTGGTAGGAGATCTTGGGGACATCTAACATTATGCTGAATTTTGGATTCCTAGGTCTTACGGTTTCAAAACGTGCCACATCTACGGACGGACGGACGGCACGACAGACGGACGGACGACGGACAATGGACCACGACTATAGCTCAGATGACTTATAGTCAGCTGAGCTAAAAATATTATGCATCATGTAATAAATTATTTAATCTGAGACTTTCAACTATATCAGTTAATGCCTTAACATTATAATTTACAAATCAGCTCTGTTTGAATTTTTAGAATATTTACGACTGTGGAAATTTCATAAATACTTAAAAAAGCCGGTTTATTCACAGGCTGTATTAAATTTTGTTTGTTATTGGCAGGATGAGTCAATGACTAACAGACATATTTCCACAAATTATATAGAAGTGTGGAACACCAGGGCTAGGGCTGACCCAGTTAAAATCTGCTGTAGGTAAGGATAAAATACCTGATCCAGCAGTGATTTTCTTGGAAGACATAAAGAGTGCAATTTTAGTTTAATTCAAAAGATTATCAATTTTGTAAAAAAAAGAAAAAAAAAAGAAGATTTGATGACTAGTGCATAATTACATATAAAACAGCTGCCAAACTACAGAAAATAAAGTTAAAATCAGAAAAATTATTCCTTGGGAAAGGGCATGTCTTGTTACACATCTCACTGCCAGATATCTGAAATGCTTGTGAAGCCAAGCCACTTTTTTCAATCTGTATATTGTTAGGAAAATTGAGCTTTAAAGGTCAGGATTATCTTGCATGAAGTAAGCTCTGGCAGTGTGAGGTGCAGTGATTGCCATATTCTCTAAGTGATGGCCTTGCTCTGCTCATTACTGAAATACAAGTCAGTTTTCCAGTCTGTAAAGGACTGCCAGACAGCAATCATGTCAAATCATTCAGAAGTTTGTACCCAAGGTGTTTCCAGTTTACATGCTTTTATATATATCTGCAAGGCATGCATGTTTATAAAATAGGGACCCATGGGCCACAAAGCTCAGCTGAATAATGGAAGTCCATAGCATGGAAATAGTGAAAATTTATGTCTTTTTCATAGCTTGTCATAAATGTATGCAATGTGCATACAGAGTTTAGCACCAGAAAAATAAGAATTTAAATAAATTGCATTTGAGGCTATATTTGACTGACAATATACAGGGGGTTGGGTACTTATGTTAACTGAACCAGTGAAATATGAGGGTAAGAAGAAGAAAGCATTAGTCAAGTCTGCATGTTTAGTGCTAATTTTACCAGATTAAACTAAATATGTGTATAAATTAAGGATTTTTTTTTATTTGCGAGAAATTTTTAATTGTAACAACCTGGACCAAACTGTTGGTTGGAAGGATGGACTTGTGTGCCACTAACATCTGTTGGAATCTGAGATAAGCCCATTATTTTCCCCCTGAGAAAAATTTTCTGTAACAAATGGGGGCTCATCCAGGATGACACCCAACTTTTGGGTCTTGGGAATGGTGGTTTGAAGTAATGTTGTAATTCTGGCCACCAAGTTCAGCCAAGTGTGACGCCTGGGATAATTAATCTTGTTTTGATACCAGAATGCTCCTAAGACAGGGTGTGTTATGGGGTGCACATATAAAAGCTGACTGAACTGTCTTGCTAGTGAAGTTGCTTTTTTAGTGAAGCAGTGGGAAAGCAAGACTTGTCCACCACTGACATGGGTTCAAATCCTAAATCTGCCCAATATTTTCCCCTGAGCAAAATGTTTCTGTAACACAATACTTAGACATTTGTGGGTAGTGAGCCAATTATCCTGCAAAACATTTTGTAAATGTCCACATTCAATAAATATTCCAAAATGCAGTTGAAACAAGTTCCTGCGGAAAAATATGATATAGCACCTGCACAGATTTTCAATGACAAATAAAGCATACTTCAAGTATGATTTCTTCAAATTTTCCAAAGAGACAGGCAACCTTATTTTTAGTGTATTTTATTACATGCAAAAGATTTCTTCAGAAACCTGAATTAATAAAATTAATAAAATTGAATTCAAAACAAGATTACCCCATGCTTACATCAGTCTTTGGCTCATAGATAACATAATAAAGGTCAATGTGACCTTACTAGATTATTTTCAATTCTGACAATATTAATGTACATATTAATATATAAATATATATTTCATTGATATCCAGACAGATGTTGAACCTTTGAGCTTGTTATTACCTTTTGAAAAATGACAAAAATATAAAAAAAAAACATAAAGCTATAACCATGCACGTAGCATATATGTCTGAATAATGCATTATAATTACTTTCTACACATGAATGAAAATTATTAAATTTTTAAATGTGTTTTAGTTGTTGTGATGTTGAGTGCTTAATTGAAACCTAAAAACCAACACAAATGATACAAACTCTGCACATACCTGTAAAGTGAGTGCAGCTTTATTATTAACCCCAAGTTCCAAGTGAACTGTAAATATACAGACCCTTCGAGCCAATTATGCAATAACACTCAGAGCCGCAGTGGTAGCTGATTCTGCCACTTGTATATAAGTGTGATATAATTCACCTCAATCAAACTGGATCTGGCATTTATAAGTGTCACACAATCAGATTGCAAAAACTTATAAACCATGCATGAATACAAAAGAAACTCGGCACAATAGCTTTTAGGCAAATCAGATTATCTACACCACATCAGATAATCCAATTGATTTTGTTACAATTGTGCTTGGGTATATTGGCTTGATTACTGTGACAAACCACTGAAAAGTACTTTTCATGATCAGTTAAAGCACTTGGCAGTGCACTTGTGCTCTGTTGATGGCATATTACACCAAATCACTTGGCTTTAATTTGTTTTTTTAACGCAATGATATTAAATTCTATTGATTAAATAAGATGGATACTACTGCAGCAAGTTGGGATAAGTATCATTTTATCCAATAATCTTCTGTTTTTTTTCATTCTTTTCATAACTGGCAAATAATGGAAAGGTTCTTCCACGGAATAATAATAAAATATGGTGTTTATTTTTATTTTATGAAACTTCCAACCTATCTAAAGAGGATACCATTTTACAATTAATTTAGTTCTATGAAAAATTAAAATTCCAATAGTTCCAAGAAAAACCAAAATTTTTTATTTCTCCTGGGAAAAATGAGAATTCTTATTTTTCTTAGTAATAAAAGGAATTCTCATTTTTCCAGGAAGAATTGGAATCTCCATTCTTCCAAGGAAGCTTCTGGATCTAAGTTTCTTCCCTCTATTAATAGTGTTTTTAAAATGAAAGCCACAGAGTATCATTTTTAAAGTAGGTATGCTAATTTCTGATAAAGAATAATGGCAATACATTGTGTTTAATTCTGTTAAAATACCATGATCAAATAAAGCAAATGTAGATTTTCCTTTATCTATAGAGAACTTAATTTGTGTAGATAACAATTGGTGTGTTATCAAGAAATCTCATACTCCGATACGGGTACATTTGAGACCAAGTAAAAATGAGATTCATAAGGCTCATTCATACATCCAGTTGAAATACAAATTGTATTTTTTAAGCAAGGCACCATTGTTGTCATATTTTGATATTTATTACCTTACTGGTTATAAAGAACATCCTTTTATGAAACCCTATTTCCTATAAATTTCTTTATGCACACAGGGAGGAAAGGTGAACTATTATAATTTTCATATAAGTTTCTGAACTCTCTTGCATTTACCAAAGTTTATATTTGAGGCCCCCAGTGAACATTTGACTTCACCATCATGGTAATGAATCATGACACATTATAATTACAAAGTATTCTGAAGGACTCTACTACAGAGGTAGTGAATATAACCAGCTGAAGCAAATGATTAAATGAACCTTTCCATTATAAGTTAAAATGCCTGGTAATTTTGCCTAAATTTCTTGCATTTTAGATGATATTATCTACATTTGAACATCACAGTTTGTTCGTTTTTTCAAAATAACTTTATTATTAATATAATATGCAAATGTTATAATGACTGGAATACAACTATATTCTCATTCTGTATTGCAAGTATGAGGTATGTAACGGTTTGGCTTAAAACACATCCAAAATCTTTTTCAAGAAATGGGTCCTGTGGCATTGACCTTTGACCACATGCTCTTGAAATCAATAGGATTCTCATCTTTAGGTGAGTGAGGCATATGTGAAAGATGAAAGGTTTTGGTCAAGTGGTCTGGCTTAAAATGGGTTAGAATCTTTCACAAGGTGGAGCTTGAGTAAGTACAGCTAACTGGCTCAATCATATTAAATAATACTTGTACCTATTAAATTATCGGACCCCATGAAGCATGTATATGAGGCATGGATACTTGGAATTTTGTTTTTTGATCACGTAAGAGAGGAAATCACTGTTGCTAAACTACAGAGCATGGAAATCTCATTAAAGCATATAAATACTAACCAGAAAACTTACTCCATAAATTATTTCTTTTCACAATCAAATGAACTAGGACTTCATTGTTGCAGTAGTTTATGGCCGTTACTGCCCATAAATGACTGTTACCATTGCTACAGATATGAACACCTGGGATTTAATTCGAAAAACAATAACATTATATGCTTCAGGACCTCATCCTCATTACCAGACCTGAAATGGATGCTCTAATAGTGCACATAATAATCTTTCGAAACAAAAAGTTATATAATAATAATAATAATAATAATAATAATAATAATAATAAAAATTATAATCATTAATATAATTACTACAACTGCATACTTGTAAGACATCAACTTTACTTGCTTCAGTTAAGATGATGACAAGAAATTGTCTGGGTCAGCAGTAAAGTCCTTAAATTCCACAGCTTAAACACATGACAGACCTGTGAGCACTGCTCCAGATAAAGCTTGTCCAGCAATGCCAGTACTCCCTGCTGCTGCATGGAAACCAGGTATTTCAGTTCAGGTAAATGTTGGAACAGGCATTTAGGGAAAAAGCTGCCAGCAGTAGCCTTGAAGGACAGTGTTAATTAACTGGTGATATAAACAACAAAACCAGCCATAATCAGTCCATATAATCAGCCACACAACACACTGGGTTCTCTCCTGCTGTGAAAAGGTTTTCATTTAATCAAGACAGTCACAGATGAGAGCTGCTCACAGCAGTTATTTGGTCTCCATCAAAATGGCTATCTTCAATAGAGGACACTCTTTGTGGGGTCCACCAAAACACTCAACACAGTTGTATTTTGGCTGCCTGTGAAGAAATGCCACAAAACACATTCATCTTTAAATCTGAAGTCTAAAACAGGCATTATGCAATACTACTGCATGTGTATGTAAGGTGAATTAAACAAGTTTCATTCATTTGAAACATGTTTCATGTTGTAGGTTTGATATCACACCCACCTGACAGCTTCATACTGTCAAAATTCATTGGTACCATTTGCAAAACCAAACCCTCTCCTTTAACTTTACTTAATTTATATGACTATAAATGATACTGCAAAGACATATAAAACAAATGATTATTTATCAAATAATACACATATCTGGATTTAAATTTTGAAATTACATCAACATTTTGGCTGTTAAAGCAGACTTTTAAGGGTTCAGAGCAAATAATCATCAACTAAACCAATTAAGTAATGTATGCATGTTCATTAGTTACCATCTATTGGGAAAAGAATTACTGTGGGTCACTGAGGTATACCATACCCTGGACTAAATGTATACAAACTTTACTCAGCCTCTAACATTTGCACATATGTTAAACCATTTGATCTAATACCCCCTTCTTGGGGATTAATTCTGCACATTTCTGTAGCATCATTGATATATCCACATTTGCGACCAAAAGCAAACATTGTGACTACAGCATATAAGACCCTGTCCCCAGGCCTTAAACACTTGGGCAATATGATACAGCAGTAAATAAACCAAATACACAAAAGGCAGGTTTATTTCCATTGGGACATAATGCGCCATAAGTGTGATTGTAAATAATTATCTGGAGACATTATATGAGCAATCTGTGGGGAATTAATCCTGGAGGCTTAAGGAATGTTATTAAGTCTACCTAATACTGAAGAGGAAATATAAGGTCTTGTTACATTTCACATGTAACATGGTTTAAAGGGTGTGACATGGTACATGATGTGTACAGCTTCATGATGCAGTTTATATGCTGTTAGAAATGTCAAAGGTTCCCATAATACTACAAGACTGGTTGTACTGGCACAAAGAAACAATAGCTAGGCATTGTGTAAATGTTTACATACCGGTTTCAGGTCATCATCTGCATTATAAATAACTCCTTTTATTAAATCAATAAACCAGAAACTTAATATAAGCTTTTAGTCATCACTATGTTACATTCATTTAAAAGTAATTAATTTGTGTTGCTATTGAGGTTTCCCCCATGCATGCAAAACAATCAATGAAGAATGTGACTATAAATATGTCTGAATTCTGTCAGCAGTTCATTTAATGTCTTACATACACTGCCAAGGTCTGGACAGCTCACAATTCACTGCTCAGCTGATTTCAGGCCACTTTCCTATGGCTCAGCTGATCTCAGGCCACTTTCCTATATCACAGCTGATTTCAGGCTATGGCTCAGCTGATTTCAGGCCAGTTTTCTATGGCCCAGCTGATTACAGGCCACTTTCCTATGGCTAAGCTGATTTCAGGCCACTTTCCTATATGGCTCAGCTGATTTCAGGCCAGTTTTCTATGGCTCTGCTGATTTTCGGCCAGTTTTCTATGTCTCAGCTGATCACAGACTACTGTTATATGGCTAAGCTTATCACAGGCCATTAACAAATGGCTCAGCTGATCACAGGCTACTGTTTTATGGCTAAGCTGATCACAGGCCTCTGTTATGTGGCTCAATTGGTCACAGGCTATTGTTATATGGCTCAGCTGATCACTGGCTGCTATTATATGGCTCAGCTGATCACAGGCCACTGCTCATATATGGCTCAGCTTATCACAGGCCACTGTTATGCCTCAACTTATTCACTATTATATGGCTCTATCAAGTGAAAACTGGCCAATGGTCATATAACTATAGACTAGACCTCTGTAATATGACTAAGCAGTTCAGAGCTGTAAGCCTCTGCTATAAGACTCAGCTGATCAGAGCTATAGGCTTCTGCTATAAGACTCAGCTAATCAGAGCTAGGCCTCTGCTACATGACTCAGCTGATCAGAGCTGTAGGCCTCTGCTACATGACTCAGCTGATCAGAGCTGTAGGCCTCTGCTATAAGACTCAGCTGATCAGAGCTATAGGCCTCTGCTACATGACTCAGCTGATCAGAGCTGTAGGCCTCTGCTACATGACTCAGCTGATCAGAGCTGGGCCTCTGTTATAGGATTAAGTTGATCAGAGCTAGGCTTCTGTTATATGATACAGCTGATCAGAGCTATAGGCCTCTGCTATAATACTCAGCTGATCAGAGCTGGGCCTTTGTTATAGGATTAAGCTGATCAGAGCTAGGATTCTGTTATATGGTACAGCTGATCAGAGCTATAGGCCTCTGCTATAAGACTTAGCTGATCAGAGCTGGGCCTCTGTTATATGGCTCAGCTAATCAGAGCTATAGGCCTCTGTTATATGGCTCTGTCAATCACAGGCCACTATTTCATGGCTGAATGACTATCATGCCACTGCTATATATGTTATTTGGCTTTGCTGAGCAGAAGCCTCTTCTATAGGCTGCAGAAATAGAAATGGTCTAAGAAATTATACACTTTTTCAACTAGTTATATAAAAATATATAATAGGAAGACACTGAGAGAAGTTATTTGAGCATGTGTGATAACCATTTGTTACTCATCTGGCTGTAACTGATCAGTACAAGAGCACACATGACCAATTCCTAATCAAGTATCATGTATTGACATTGGGGAACAATACTAATTAAGCACATATATAACATGAACTTCATACAGGTACTTAGTGTCCCATTGTCAGACATTAACAATAAAATCACACTATAACCCTTGTCTATTGAGAAAAGCTTGTTCCCTAACACCCCATAGTGAGTTGGAGTATTGAATTATATGAATATTTCATACCTTTAATGCACAAATACACAGCGCCTCCTGTGGACCCATGCATAATGGTTGTGGACATTTAAAGCACTGTGTGGCCCCACTTCTGGTCAGTAATCTGTTTGGGAATGCCTGGTGATTGTGTGTTATTGGTGAACAGTCCTCACAAGTAGTTTTACAAAGGACTAATCATTACACATAACTGGCTGGAAGTGTCCTCAGAGACTGCTCATTGGACACTAGAAACTGGTATCTCACTACTCCACAAGATCTCGGACAAACCACTTAACATGAGCCTCCATGATTAGATAACTACTACAACTTCTGATGACCAACTGCTGCCACTGTAGTGGCTATACACAGCAACTTCAGAAAAGTCCTTGTGAAATCACATCTCTCTCTCCTTCTCTAAATTATATAATGAAGTATATCATCATCTCTTAGCCACTAGAACTCCATTTTCACTTATAAATGACATCAATGGTTCTGTTATCAAATCATGGTTAAGTGGACAATAAATACCATCATAGCAAAAACTGAGTTTCAAATCAAAACAGGAGTTACTGTTCAGAATATTCTTTATCACTATAAATCAAACAGTCTTCAGTGCTCCATTGAGTGCTCCCTTGTTTCTGCTGAGCACTTTCTAGTGTTTTCCTGAATATTCATACAAAATGGAGCCCCCAATGACTGGCATAAGCGGGACCCAGGATTTGACTATAACTAGCAGGTGCTTGAATCAGAGATGTAATGGAAATGAAGGTTTATTACTTTCAATTAGACTGTCTAAAGTGTCAGCATTAGAGAGGTGCCTATATATAACAGAGAATTTACAGTGAGGAGACATTTCTTTGTATTTATTAATAAGCATCCTTTATTGTCATATTTTTGCACCAGGGATACAGGGAAAATAATGAGCTTGACTGCTTCTAGCTGAATATATCCAGCAGATACCCATGAATATGTACATATAGATGTATCTTTCTTTTAAAGGGCACTATTTATATATAGTCGGGTACAAATAATTTTCGACACGCCGAATGTAACATCCACACACAACTTGCCGAATGTTACATCCACACTTTAGTGTGTAAATGAAATGGCAGCCCCATGAGCGATTTTGAGAAACTTGGAAAAATCAACCTGTCACATGTCAGGGTTTGATATAGGTGCAGGAATGCAACACACAACTCTGAGACTGTCAGAATCTATCTGCAGAGATTATGAGTTTGGTGGCAAGTGGAATTTTATTGGCAAATTTTGGAACGGAATATTGTTTTTTCTTGAACCATGCCCAAATAAACAAATTATAGCAGGATGCTTCTGTGTTTTGAAAGTGTGTTTGCACTGAAGTGGCCAATCCAGGGGAAAGTCAGGAAGTCCTGACCCCTCTCCCCCCTTTTTGAGCTGAAACAACCTTTTTTTTAGGGTTTCAAACCTAATTTTCTGACCCTGACCCACTCCTTCCTGGATCCGAGAACCTTTTTTCAGGTTTTCTTTCAGTCTTCCTTGGTGTGACCCTCCCCATTCCAAAATCCTGGATCCATCCCTGCACTAGACTAGATATATGGAATATTCTCTGTTCCAACAATCATCACTAAAAAGCAAACCATTTTTTACAAGTTATAGAGGATAAACAGCAGTCAATGCCATTATATATATATACATCAGATGCATGCTCCGATTATAATGCTGTTACACAGAATCCTTTATTTTCATTATATTTACTTCACTCATACTGTGCAGTTAATGACAATGAAAGGATTTACTGGCTGTCATGTGATTAATGAGTTAATGGGGTAATGTGTTTGTTAGGAATCAAATGGACATTACCAATAACTACCTGCACTATAACTCTTCAATCATCTAAACAATATACACCAAACAAACCAATTAAACAAACCTTCAAGCAATTGCTCATTGAGATAGAACTCAATTAATGCCTGTACTGGTAATTGAAATGAGTAATTGTTTTTATAAATAAAGGAAAAAAAAAAGTTTCCATTTTAGGCAATATTTGAGTACATCCTATAGGACTGTACATGAGTTATGTTCCAGTCCACAATGGATAAAACATGAACAGTAATTTCTACTTAATAAGATTTTACCATATCATTTTATACCATATTTAACATTATGTTTGTAAGTGCTGGACCACTGATATTTGCCAGCAATTTTTAAGGAGGTCTTTCATAAATTGTATCATGCCTGCCCACCCGTGTTTGGTATTAATTTATTTTTTTCCAGGTCTGATCCAGATACAATTTTTGTTGGAATTGTGGAAATCTTTTATTTCTTCTTAAATCTGGACAAAACAAAATAAAGTAAAATGTTTATGTTCTGTAATACATTACTGCCCTCAAACATATTAATGAAAACTTGGTGCAGCAATAAAAAAAATGGGGTTCCAGTAAAATTCCTTTGGGATCCAGAAATTTCGACCTTGATGGTACCTACTGTCAAGTAGAAAATGTTGCCAATTGCTTGCCCTGTAATACCATGAGGTATGTGCATGACCACTAAAACATATGTTCATTATAATGATACAGCCAGAAAAAACCGTCAACACACAGTGGGTATTCGGGAGTGAATGGTTCTACCATCCTTCCCAGCTGGGGCTTGCCAGGTGGTTTGTATGGGTGATAGATTTAACCAGCTGAGCTGACGCCACTTCCAAGAATGTTTAGTCACGACTATCTACTGTGATAAGCTGAACAGACAGAACTCTCTGCTCCATTAATTTATGTAATAAAATGTGCAGTGTCAGATTTCTGAAACAACACAGCAACTTAGATCAAAACATGCTCCTAAAATACTCTCCAGTCAGTTAAAACATGGCAATTAAGAATTACAGGCTGCGTTTAAAAAATATTCTATTTCATGACAGATTAAGAGAGCTACATTTTAAGAAAATGCTTGTCCTTTTTCTTAACTCCTTGTCACTTGACATTTACTGGTATGACAAGAAAGTTACACGTTACATGTAACAGCACAGGTTTCTCTCAAGAGTGAAAAACTGAGCAGAGTTAAATTTACTGCCAGACAAATGAGATAAATAATTTGGGAAACATTCTCAAGGAAACACTTGTAAGTTACACTGGTTTTTCTTTGTTTTCATCCAGACCCACTTCTGATTTACTACAACACTTGTGACTTTTTGTTGGTGTTATTTCACCATACCAGGCTACGGTCTCCTATGACTTAATGTAACTCTCGATCAACCCCAGTCACTTGCAAATAATTTGATTGCCTGTGACTTCCCTCCTCCACCCCCTCTTATTATTATTTTATTTTAAGGGGGGGGGGGCAGGGGGATGTAAAATCAAAATGTCTCAGCTGTGAAATGTATCATTAAACATCATCAAATATACTGAATACAGAACACAGATTATAATATTATTGTGTTTATATATATAAATACACATTAGCACTGTGTATTTTGGGAAGTACCACCTGACTAAGCTAAATTTAGTTTGCATAAAATCAATACAAAGTAAATCTGTCACAAAATAAGTCAGACCATGTCCAAGATGACAACATTTAGAGAATTTCTGATTTTCAAATTAGGTTGATCAAATTTATTACCAAATTTAGTGATCCATGTATAGCAAGAGGAGAGCTGCAATACTGAATGTCTTACCTTGCTAGGGATATGTAGACAGATCTCAAAACAAAGGATTGAATGACAAAGCTTGGCTTGAGCACCTCTCCTCTGCCTGTGCCATCAAATTAACACAGCCGAGTGGCAGCGGCTGGTGACAGTCATCAGGTCCTGGATGCTGAGCGTTCTCTCTTTAACTCACAGCTTCATACCGAGTCACCTCTGGGACCCGAGTAGCTCCGTTTAAGGAGCAGAGTAACTGAGTTGTGGGATATTATCTGCAGCTCAAGCATTGTTGTCCCATAATGCAGCAGGCATTGGGAGGCAGTGGGCTGTGCACAGTCCGGACTAAAACCCTCCATCATGTATAATCAGGGGTAGCAATCAAAGGCCATATGTAAAGGCTGTGGCTAGCTCAATTCTGGCCACTGCCTGCCCTAAAATATCAAGATGGTCCATGGTATTATTCTCAAATACTTATGAAGTAGTGCATCAGGACTCATGTTACTGTAGCTTGTCTCTTACCACTAAGGCCTCACCAGCAAATTACCTGTATATCATTGTTATCAACACTCAAAAGTCTGTACTAAGGATGGACAAAGGGTTGGCTTCTAATGAAGAGTCAGATCTGTTAACAAGGCTTCAAGTGCCTGGTACATGTTTGTTCCAATATTTCCTTGTGACATAGGCTGTGAGTATCAAATAGTTAAAACCATATGCTGGTTTCTCCCCCACCTGACACTTAATACCATGCACCTTGAAACTGCTGACATAAGGCAAACACTCCCTGTTTTTTTCTGAAATACAGGCAGCATATATCCTCAAAGTGTAGAGGTACTTATACTGAAATCTACAGTACAAAATTAGGAAAATAACAGTGTGAAATATACTTTTTCATTGTTTTAAAGGATGTTTGATAATGACAGGCATAGTTTAAAGGTCATGCAGTCAAAGCAGTACAGTTTTATATGAGATATGTGTATTATCAAATTAAAAAAAAATTTTTATTCTTTATTTAATGATTGGATAACACTGACCATAAATTTATAATGACCTTATTTAACTACAATATATTTAACTAAAACATATATATATATATACTATAACCATGAGTAGCAGATAATCTAAACAAATATAATAATTATATTATAATATAAAACTACTTCCTTTAATAAATCTTAAATAAAAAAGGAAAATCATAAATTTGTTTTTAAGCAGAGGCTCTAATGTCTAGCTATATTATTCTTTTTTCATGCATTAAATAAATAAAATTAGCTAGATTTATAGAAAATAAACACTGATACAGCATTAGAACAATTATACAAAAAATGAACACAGATGTCTACAGGGAATTAAGGCTGGATGCTCCCAGAAGAACACTAAGGAAAAACACATTCCTTTCTTTTGTACTCTTCAAGGTTATTAAGTGCAACACAGCATAACATAAACAGGTATGCCCTTTTGAAAAAGATCTGAATTATCTGGTCTTTTTATTAGACCCTTGTGTGTGAGATCACAAAGGGTTCACCCCAGTGGGTCACAATGTCCGTATGACGCAAGGTAACCAAGGTGTTAAGATTGATTGTAGGTTTTAACAATGGATGTTCACATTAAGCATGATGGAAAATATGAAATATGAGACCTTGGCATGAATGAGCATGAGAAATTGTTCAGGCAGGCAGAAGGAATGCCCTACTTTCTCATTGGGTCGTTTTATCTGAAGGACGTTATCAATCTAATAGCTACCTTAATGATCTTGTTAGTGTCCTTTGGTGCCTGATGGGTTCCACGGCCCACTGTTATCTACAGAGATTCAACTGTGGAGGAAATTACATGCAGAACTGACATTCTGACTATTTGCAATATTCATGACAGTCCATTTTGCTTGCTCTTTATACCCCTGCTGAACCAGACATATATTTTATAACAATTAACTGTGAACATTTACATAAAACGCAAGCATCAACTCGACCATCCTATCAGAGACATCAGTACTGATTATGCTCAACATCAGTTATCTGATTTTATCAACTAGAGCCCATCTGTAAAAATGTTTCAGGCATTGCAGTAAATACATTCTTTTCTCCCATTAAAGTTGTATTATCAGTCAGATAGTTTGCAGCCCAACATTTGCTAGCATTTTCAAGTGACTGATTGCCTATAAAAAGGGCTATTACAGAAAAACCTCAGCTTCCTCTGAGACCTTGCACAGTGGCCGATCCAGGATTTTGGAAAGGGGAGGATCCGACCCAGGAAAACATAAAGGAATTAAAAAGAGGTCCTCTGGTCCAGAAAGGAGGGGGTCCATGTTGCAAAAATTGGTTTGAATCCCCCAAAAAAGTTTTTGCAAGAAAAAAAATCGGGAGTCCGGACCCCCTGGACCTCCCCCTCTGGATCTGCCACTGTTGCTTTCACCTTCACTTTGATGGCTAAATACAAGCATGCCCTACATTACTAAACTGGGTTATAACTATAGTAATGCTCTAAAGTAAATTTGATTGGGGTCTGATCAATGCACTATTTTTTAACCATTTTTTTTATCAAAAAGATATTCAAATGAGATTGAGATTAAAATACTATTTAAATTACTCATATTTTAACATAAATATTTGCAATGGAAAAAAATGATAAAATAAATGCCTTCTGCAAGGGAAATAAATTGTGCTAGTTGATTGAAAAACTAGTGGCCCATGACGCTCAGCTGAATTCAAGGAATGTTGAACAATAAGGTAAATGACCGCCAGAGTGCAAACAAATCATAAATTTTGTGAAGAGTCCTTAGAAATGGGTTTTCAGTGGGCTTTTGGACAGATGACAACTTCATTTGAAGATCTCATAAATAGAAAGAAAAATGCGTAAAAATCTGAAAAAAAAATACAGGTAGTGCCACCAGTCTGCAGGAACTGATGAAACACTCCATGATCAGTATATATCCCAAGAATCATGGCTATCAAGGCATTAGTTATTCAGATACTGGAGCTTTTGTTTGTATCAAATTTTTTTACTCAAGCGACTACGTGTATCCGCCAAAATCAGAGTGGGACGGGTGGAGTGAGGCATGGATTGAGTAAAAAGGGGAAATAGAGTGAATTGTGTTGCATATTAGCATGGATGTCTGCAGCGGAAATGTGTATGTAATTTTTGCCACCTACCACTAAATCCAGAAAGCTATCAAAGTTGTATACTAATGCAAAAAGTCAAACCATTGCTGAGATATGAGTGATTTTACCCCACGGCAGACAAACAGACGGACTCTGTGCAAAAATGGTTGCAGGTGGCGTCAAAAGTTTTGCGTATGATAAAGAGCTATGGGAGATCTATACACATGCAAAATTTTGGCCCAATTGGCCAAACAGTTCCCGAGATATGAGCTTGGATGTCGGCAGCGTAAATGTAAATGAAGGTGGCACCACCTGCCATAAAATCCAGAAAGCTCTCCAAGATGTATAAACCTGCAAAATTTTAGGCAAATAAGTCAAACCAGTGCAGAGATATGAGTGATTTTATCCCATGGCAAACAAACAGACGGATGCTGTGCAAAAATGGTTGCAGGTGGAGCTATGTGAGATCTATACACATGCAAAATTTTGGCCAAATCGGTCAAACGGTTCCCGAGATATGAGCTTGGATGTCTGCAGCATAATTGTGAATGTAGGTGGCACCACCTGTCATAAAATCAATAAAGCTGTCCAGGATGTATACACATGCAAAATTTCAGGTGGATAAGTCCAACCAATTCAGAGATATGAGTGATTTTATCCCAAGGCAGATGAACAGATGGACACTGTGCAAAAATGGTTGCAGATGGCACCATCATTTTTTATGTATGTTATAAAGCTATCCAAGGGCTACATTTGGGCAAAAATTTTTAGCCTGATTGGTCAAACGGTTCCTGAGATATAACAGACACACAGACAGATGCAGAGCGCAGAGGAAAGGTCAGAGGTCAAAACAAAATCGAGGCTCAGCCGTTCACATGTGACCCGAACATAATCCCGGGTTTCTAAAAATTCTGCCCAGCAGTTATGGAGGAGTTCTCTGGACACCTACGTGGCGGAAGTGTCGAGCTGAAAACATAGTATCCGCAAACTCTGTTTTGGCGGATACAATTATTCTTGGGGGTATTTAAGAGCCCTATAGCTCAGAGAATATGGGTAACAGAGACCTAATTTCAGGTGTTCAAGTAGATTTTTCATGGACCTCCCTGGATATTAAGTTTGAAAATTCCAGGTCCAGTGGTTATGATTTGTGCCCTGTTAACAGATGACAGTTTCATTGCAGGTCTGAAAAAGAGAAAAAAAATTGTTAAAATTGGAATAAATACAGGTGGCACCACCAGTCTGCAGGAAGTTATGGAACTCCCATGATCAATATTCATGCAAAGAATCATGGTGATCAATGCAGTAGTTATTCAGATATTCGAGCTTTTGTATCAAATTTTGCATTATTCTGGGGGGGTACTTTGGAGCCGCATAGCTCAAAGGATATGGGTAACAGAGACCTAATTTCAGGTTTCCAAGGAGTTTTTTCATGGACCTCCCTGGATGTCAAGTGAGAAGATTCCAGATACAGCGTTTAGGATTTGTGCCCTGTTAACGGACGACCGGACAGATGACGGAGAAAGGGTGATGGCTATAGCTCAGATGACTTTCAGTTAGCTGAGCAAACTAGATGTGTCCGAACAACATGAATGCCCCCGCTTGGGGCAAATTAGAAACATTTGTAAAATTTTGTAAAATTTTTTAAATTCAGGAGGTGTTGTATGGTCAAAAGTAGGTAAACAAGGGCAAAATGCAAACTCGATCTGTAACGGGTCATTATCAAGCAACACACCAAAAATCAGGCCAGTATCTGCAGGCATTGTGAAACAAGTGACCCAGGGGTCATGACGCTCAGCTGACCAGGAAGACATTGACAAAAGTAATTTTATCATCTGAATGTCAAATTTGAATGAAATACTTTTTACAAACTTGACCTTTTGTATAAAATCATCTAATATTCATTGGGGTACTATGGAGCTCTGTAGCATGAAGGATATGGGTAACAGACACCTATTTTCAAGGTTTACAAGATGACTTTTCAGGGGTCTCCCAGCATGTCAAAAAATAAAATTCTAGGTCCAGTTATTATGATTTGTGCCCTGTTAACAGATGACCAAATGTTTATTCTGGGGGGTATTTCAAAGCCGCATAGGATGAAGGATATGGGTAACAGAGATGTAATTTCAGGTGCACAAGGAGACTTTTCAGGGGCCTCCCAGCATATCAAGATAGGAGATTCTAGGTCAAGTCATTATAATTTGTGCTCTGTTAACAGATGACCAAATCTTTACTCTGGGGAGTACTTCGGAGCCCCAGAACATGAAGGATATGGGTAACAGAGACCTAATTTCAGGTTTCCAAGATGTTTCATGGACCTCCCTGCATGTTAAGAAAGAAGATTCTAGGTCAAGTCATTATGATTTGTGGCCTGTTAACAGATGACCAAATGTTTAAAGGTCTCAAAAATCAAGAAAAAAATTCTTAAAAAATCATAATACAGGTGGCACCACCAGTCTACAGAAACTGATGAAACAAGCCATTATCTATACAAATGTAGACAATCATGGTGATCAATGCATTAGTTATTGTATCAATTTTTGCATTATTCTGGGAGGAACTTCCGAGCCTCATAGCTGAAAGGATATCAGTTACAGAGACCTTGTATCAGGTTTCCATATAGACTTTTTATGACCGTCCTTGCATGTCACGACAGAAGATTCTAGGTCCAGTTGATATGATTTGTGCCCTGTTAACAGATGACCAAATCTTAAAAGGTTTCAAAAATAGAGAAAAAAAACTTTAAAAAATCGAAAAAATACAGGTGGCGCCACCAGAATGCAGAAACTGATGAAACATTTCATGATCAATATCCATGCAAAGAATCATGGTGATCAATATAATAATTGTTCAGATACTTGAGCTTTTGTATCAAATTTTCCATTATTCGCCGGGGTACTTCAGAGCCCCAAAGCTCAGAGGTTATGGGTAACAGAGACCTAATTTCAAGTTTTTAAGGAGACTTTTCATGGGCCTCTCAGCATGTCAAGAGAGAAGATTCTAGGTCCAGTTGTTACGATTTGTGCCATGTTAACAGATGACCGCATCTTATGAGGTCTCAAAAATAGAGAAAAAAATTCGTAAAAATAAAAAAAAATACAGGTGGCGCCACCATACTGCAGAAACTGATGACACATTCCATGATCAATATCCATGCAAAGAATCATGGTGATCACTGCAATAGTTGTTTAGATACTTGAGCTTTTGTATCAAATTTTCCATTATTCTGGGGGGTACTTCGGAGCCCCATAGCTCAAAGGTTATGGGTTACAGAGACCTAGTTTCAGGTTTCCAAAGAGACTTTTTATGGGCCTCCCTGCATGTCAAGAGAGAAGATTCTAGGTGTAGTCGTTACGATTTGTGCCCTGTTAACAGATGGCCACATCTTCTTGAAAAAAGAGAAAAAAAATTCGTAAAAATTTGAAAAAAATAGAGGTGGCGCACCCTCTCTGCAGAACCTGATGGAACAGCTCATGATCAATATGTATGCCAAAAATCATGACCATCAGTGTTGTAGTTATTGAGATACTGCACTTTTTGTATAAAATTTTCCATTATTCTGGGGGGGTACTTTGGGGTCCCATAGCTAGAAGGATATGGGTAACAGAGACCTAATTTCTGGTTTTCCATGGAGACTTTTCATAGGTCTCTCAGTGTATTGAGAATGAAGATTCTAGGTCCAATCGTTACAATTTGTGCCATGTTAACAGATGACCGCATCTTATGAGGTCTCAAAAATAGAGAAAAAAATTCGTAAAAATAAAAAAAAATACAGGTGGCGCCACCATACTGCAGAAACTGATGACACATTCCATGATCAATATCCATGCAAAAAAAAAATCAAACAATATAGGTGGCGCCACCAGTCTACAAGAACTGATGGAACATCTCACGATCAATATGTATGCCAAAAATCATGACCATCAGTCAAGTAGTTAATGAGATATTGAAGTTTTTGTATGAAATTTTTTTACTTTTCTGGGGGGTAGTTTGGGGCCCCATAGCTGGAAGGATATGGGTAACAGAGACCTAATTTCTGGTTTCCATGGAGACTTTTCATAGGTCTCAGTGTGTCAAGAATGAAGATTCTAAGTCCAGTCGTTACGATTTGTGCCTTGTTAACAGATGTTCACATTTTTAAAAGTCTCAAAAATAGAGAAAAAAATTCGTAAAAAATCGAAAAAATACAGGTGGCGCCACCAGTCTTCAGTAACTGATGGAACCTCTCATGATCAATATGTATGCCAAAAATCATGACCATCAGTCAAGTAGTTAATGAGATATTGAAGTTTTTGTATGAAATTTTGGACTTTTCTGGGGGGTACTTTGGGGCCCCATAGCTCAAAGGATATGGGTAACAGAGACCTAATTTCTGGTTTCCATGGAGACTTTTTATAGGTCTCTCAGTGTGTCGAGAATGGAGATTCTAAGTCCAGTCGTTACGATTTGTGCCTTGTTAACAGATGTTTACATTTTTAAAGGTCTCAAAAATAGAGAAAAAAATTCGTAAAAAATCGAAAAATACAGGTGGCGCCACCAGTCTTCAGGAACTGATGGAACCTCTCATGATCAATATGTATGCCAAAAATCATGACCATCAGTCAAGTAGTTAATGAGATATTGAAGTTTTTGTATGAAATTTTGGACTTTTCTGGGGGGTACTTTGGGGCCCCATAGCTCAAAGGATATGGGTAACAGAGACCTAATTTCTGGTTTCCATGGAGACTTTTTATAGGTCTCTCAGTGTGTCGAGAATGGAGATTCTAAGTCCAGTCGTTACGATTTGTGCCTTGTTAACAGATGTTTACATTTTTAAAGGTCTCAAAAATAGAGAAAAAAATTCGTAAAAAATCGAAAAATACAGGTGGCGCCACAAGTCTTCAGGAACTGATCGAACCTCTCATGATCAATATGTATGCCAAAAATCATGACCATCAGTCAAGTAGTTAATGAGATATTGAAGTTTTTGTATGAAATTTTGGACTTTTCTGGGGGGTACTTCGGAGCCCCATAGCTCAGAGGTTATGGGTAACAGAGACCTAATTTCAGGTTTCCAAGGAGATTTTTCATGGTACTCCCTGGATGTTAAGTTAGAAGATTCCAGGTCCAGTGGTTACGATTTGTGCCTGGTTAACGGACAGACAGACAGACAGACAGACGGACAGACAGACGGACGACGGACAAAGAGTGATCGCTATAGCTCAGATGACTTTCAGTCAGCTGAGCTAAAAATGTCCATACATGTGCATTTTTCATAAAAATTTCTGTCTTTCATGAAATTTTCTATGTTCAGGATCTGTCGTATGGTCAAAAATATGTCAACTCGGACGAAACGCGAACTCGATCTGTAAGTGGTCATTATGCGCCCACAGACCAAGCATTAAGCCAGTATCTGTAAGCATTGCACTGCGAAACTGGAATGTTCAAGTTAGCAAAAGCTGATAATCAGTTATAAATTTAAATTGGAGAGGTATGTACCATATTTCATAACAATCCACCAAATGCTTCCTGAGAAATAAGCTCCGAAGTTTTTTTCTATACTAAGCTCTGTGACCTTGAAAAGGAGTTCAAGATCACCCATCTTTGAACTTGACCAAGATTTTGTAAATATATCATGCAATAGCACTGAAGAAATGAAGTTCCTGTGGAAAGTCCCTTTAGAGATATCCTGCACAACAGGCCAAAATTGAAAAATCCGATAAAAATTCATTAAAAATCAGAAATTGTAGGTGGTACCACCAAAATTGTGCAGCATGCACAGACCATCATTCCAAATGATCATAGTAAGATTTGTGAAAATCCACACAATGGTTCCTGAGATATAAGCTTCTGAGTGTTTTTGTATAATCAGCTCTAAAACAAAGAAAAATAGGTCAGGGTCACCCATCTTTGCACTTGACCAAGATTTTGTTGATATACATCTTCACTGATGAAATAAAATTCCATCCCGCTCACAAGGCCAAAATTGAAAAATCTGATAACAAGGCCTACAGGCCTAATGCGAACCTGTGCAAAGTTTGGGAGTGTGGATGGAGGTTTATTTTTAAAATCTAATATTGATCCTTTAAAGTCCTGCATATCTACCTTAGTCATTATGATTTCAGCAAAATGGACATTTCAGACCTAGAATATGGGTAGTCGACAAGCGACTTGTGTATCCGCAGAAATCAGAGTGGGACAGGTGAAGTGAGGCATGGATTAAGTGGCAAGGGGAATAGAGTGAGGTGTGTTGTATATTAGCATGGTTGTCTGCAGCTTAAACTTGAATGTAGGTGGCGCCACCTGTCATAAAATCGAGAGAGCTGTCCAGGATGTATAAACCTGCAAAATTTCAGGTGGATAAGTCAAACCACTGCTGAGATATGAGTGATATTATCCCAAGGCAGATGATCAGATGGACGCTGTGCATAAATGGTTGCAGGTGGCGCCACCAGTTTTGCCTATGATGAAGAGCTATGTGAGATCTATTCATGCAAAATTTTGGCCCAATCGGCCAAACGGTTCCCAAGATATGAGCTTGGATGTCTGCAGAGTAAACCTGAATGTAGGTGGTGCCACCTGTCGTAAATGGAGAAAGCTGTCCAGGATGTATAAACCTGCAAAATTTCAGGTGGATAAGTCAAAACACTGCTGGGATATGAGTGATTTTATCCCAAGGTAGATGAACAGATGGATGCTGTGCATAAATGTTTGCAGGTATCGCTACCAGTTTTGCCTATGATGAAGAGCTATGTGAGATCCAACACATGCAAAATTTTGGCCCAATCGGTCAAACAGTTCCGAGATATGAGCTTGGATGTCTGCAGAGGAAATGTGAATGTAGGTGGCGCCACCTGTCATAAAATCGAGAAACCTGTCCAGGATGTATAAACCTGCAAAATTTCAGGTGGAAGAGTCAAACCACTGCTGAGATATGAGTGATATTGTCCCTAAGCTGATGAACAGATGGAAGCTGTACAAAAATGGTTGCATGTGGCACCACCAGTTTTGCCTATGATGAAGAGCTAAGTGAGATCTATACACATGCAAAATTTTGGCCCAATTGGTCAAATGGTTCCCGAGATATGAGCTTTGATGTCTGTAGAGTAAACGTGAATGTAGGTGGCGCCACCTGTCATAAATGGAGAAAGCTGTCCAGGATGTATAAACCTGCAAAATTTCAGGTAGATAAGTCAAACCACTGCTGAGATATGAGTGATTTTATCCCATGGCAGATGAACAGATGGACGCTGTGCATAAGTGGTTGCAGGTGGCGCCACCAGTTTTGCCTATGATGAAGAGCTATGTGAGATCTATTCATGCAAAATTTTGGCCCAATCGGCCAAACGGTTGACGAGATATGAGCTTGGATGTCTGCAGAGTAAACCTGAATGTAGGTGGCGCCACCTGTCATAAAATTGAGAAACCTGTCCAGGATGTATTAACCTGCAAAATTTCAGGTGGGTGAGTCAAACCACTGCTGAGATATGAGTGATACAATCCCATGGCAGATGAACAGATGGACGCTGTGCAAAAATTTTAAGCCTGATTGGTCAAACGGTTCCCGAGATATGCAGGTTTATATGCTGAAACAGACACACAAATGGACGCTGGGCAGCAAGGAAAGGTCAAAGGTCAACAAAAAATGAGGGTGCAGCAGTTCACATGTGACCTGATAATAAACCCGATTTGCTTAAAATGCAAACTAAGTTTTTTCAAACAGTTGAAAGATATAGTTCCAATAACCTAGGAATTCTGCATCTAAACATTGTGTCCAGAAGTCTAGACACATTGTCTAGACCCCCCCCCCCCCCCCCGAGGCCAGGTCAGTTGCCATGGTGATGTCAGGACCCCACCTGTTTGTACTGAGTGACCTCTTGACTTGGCTGCTGAAACTCAGCATATTGTCAAATATGTTTTCAAATACAGAAAGCCTTTTTCAATTGGCTACAATGCTTTTTTAAAACTGTATTTACCCAATCTATTCTTATAAAACTGGCAGAACCCTACCATAGAATAATTCTTGTAAAGTTTAAACCAACCGCTTAACAGTTTCATCATAAATCAGTGTATAAGCTAGAAGAGTTTAAAATTACATTTTCCCTTTGAAATAAACACATCAATGTAGGTGGCGCCACCAATACCTCAAAATCAGATATGACATATGTGACAAACGTTGGTATAAAATTTGGTGATTATAGCTCTAGCCATTTCTGAGATTTTAATTTTAGTGTGCTTTTTTGGACAGATGACTAAGTTCAACCTCCTGTAACTCGGCCGAAAATCACCGAACTGGAACCATTTAAACATACTTGAAAGAGATTGTTCCAGGGATCATTTCTGTGAAATATTGGACAATCTGGCTGGACAGTTTAAGAGAAAAAGTTTCTTTAAGGTTTTTAAGCTTTTTCTCTATGAAATCTAAATTAATGCAGAAAACCAATAATAAGCTCCAGGGCGCCAAGTTTCACATGTGACTAATTCTTACATGTAATTTGGAGCTGCTAGCTCCGAGGGTTTCCGACTTACAGCCATGGACGGCGGAAAGCCATCCCTGGACGGCGGAGGGCGGACGGCTGACATACGATGCTGCGCCATCGCATAAGTTCACAGGTTTGCTAAAAATTGATTAACAAGGCCTAATGCGAACCTGTGCATTGGGAAATACACCAGGTATAATGCTTCAATGCTGGACCATTACTTTTCATGTATATGAACAATGCAAGTACTAAACATTTTGAAAAAGAAACAATTACACAAACATCACTGCTGAAATTCTGGCATGGGTGCACACAACACAAAAACGATTGTAGCTGGCACCAACAGTCTTGTATACTTCGAAGCTATCAGAGATATACACATATGCCAATTTTCAGACTGATATATCAAACCTCTCCTGAGAAATAAGCAGGGACACACATTGTGCAAAAATTATTGTAGGTGGCACCACCAGTCTTGTATATGACAAAGCTATTCAATATGTATAAATATGCCCAATTTCAGGCTGATATATCAAATTCCTCCGTAGAAATAAACAGGCACATACACTGTGCAAAAGTCAATGTACGTGGCACCACCTGTCTTGTAAATGAGAATACCATCAAAGACGCATAGACAGGTCAAAATATCAGTCCAATACATCAAACTTCCCAAGAGTTTAATGCACTTGGCTGACAAGGCCTAGGTGAGTAAGGCAGTTGCCCAGAGTGACCTGTGACAATTTGCTGTCTCAAGCTACTGTACTGAGTGAACTCTTGACCTGCACCTGGCTAGACTGAGTGAACTTTTGACCTGTACCTGGCTTCACTGAGTGAACTCTTGACCTGTTGCATAATCTGACACAGTTGGCAGTCTGCCAAAGCTAAAAATAGATTCAGGCTGAACTTTGGTGCCAAATATGATGCAGTGAGCAGTCTGCCAAAGCTATAAATAGAATGCAGCTATTGCACTGAGTGAACTCTTGACCTATACCTGGCTGCACTTCTTCCAATCCTGGCACTGTGCTAAAACTATTTATAGAGCTGACATCATCTTGGCTTATGGCCAACATCAAGGCACTGGCAATCTGCCAATGGTAAACCAAGTGCTGCCATCTGAACACAAAAGTGGTCCCTACTTGAAATAACTTTGAAATTTATTTTCCCAATACAAAATGCTTTTCAGCTGACTTTTTATAAAAAAAGAAATCAGGAATATATGTTAATTATTACAGATGCATACTGAATGCAAATTAAAAATACAGATATATCTCATTGATGGCAAATTCTTGAATTAAGTTGAGTAGGGATACCAATAATTTATAATCCACGCACAGTTGTCTTTATATAGCCACAGAGAGCATAATATCCATAATTGTAACATTGCCTGGTATGATGAATAACTTAAATAATATATCTAAATTTTTTAAAAGCTTTTAAAAAACTTTCTTGTCAATATTAACCAAAGATAACCTGAAATCTAAATGTCTAGTGGCATGATGTAATAGATGCTGATAAACTGGTGCCAGGCTAGATGTAACAGCATCACACAGCTAACATATATGGTAAAATGACTCAATTCAATCTACATAATTCAGCCAAAAATCATTCATGTGGAACCATTAATGACAATTATTATAAGAATTATTGTAGGAATCATTCTTGTAAAATATTTAACTAACTGGCTTCAGTGGCATCAGTCAAAAAAAGTTTCGCAGGTTTAAAACTCATATAGGACGATACAGCAAACTGGCTGAGTTCAGCTTCCCGTAACTCAGCCAAAAAGCACTGAACCAAAAACATTTGAACAAACTTGAATTTTCAACATCTGAGGATAATTTATGTGTGAGATTTAAGAATATTGGCAAACTCGATCTGTAACTCTTCATTATCTGCCCACACACCAAAAATCAGGCCAATATCTGCAGGCATTGGGAAAAAAAAGTCTGTACATGTGTATATGTCATGAAAATTTCTATTTTTCATGAAATTTTCTAAGTTTAGGAGCTGTAAAACGGTCAAAAGTAGGTCAACTGGGACGAAACACGAACTCGATCTGTAACTGGTCACTATCTGCCCACACCCACCAAAAATCAGGCCAATATCTGCAGGCATTGTGAAAAAAACTCCGTACAAATGTTTGATTTCGGAATGACGGAATGACAGACATGGATAAAACTATATGCCCCGCCAACTTTGTGGCGGGGGCATAAATAAAAAAGGTAAATAAATGTATTTTATAAACTATAATTCACTAGGTTTGAATTAGACTTTAAGAAAAAAAAATTCTTAAAACATGACCTGATAAAGTTCAAAGACTATTCAGTGTCTGAAGTAAAGTCTCCAGCATGTGCATTATTATTAACATAATTTCTTACTCCTTCTAAAAAAGTATATGCATCCTGAATTAAAATGATCAGTTTTTTCACTGGGCAGACTGTTTCCCTAACAATGTCATGGTGACCTTCAGATCTCTGGAGCACATATACAGTGTGTATCATCTTGTATAGTTGTTGCTTCTGTGGTTTCTATAATATAACATTACTAAAGTTGATAACTGACTTTGTCAGCAAGTTTAAATGACATAATTATCTAATTTTACTTGAAAAGTGGATCTAAATTAAGCCAATTGTACTAAATTAAGCCAAGTGAGATAAATCTCTGATCCTGGTGTTCTATCAATATATAGCATAACTACTCAAGTCAAGGCCATGCAGGGAGGCAGATGGCTTGGCTACCATATATCGAAAGAAAATCACATTCAGCATGACTGATTAAGAGCTAGTGCAAACAAGACATGAAAAAAGGTGTCTGCTTTGTTTGAATTCCATAAAATACTGGCTCGTTTGTAAGATACAGCAGCTGTTCCAAAGACAGAAAGGTATACTGATTTTCAAAATTGCCATTTATGACTGGTAAAGCTATATGGTAAGCTAAGGTTATATATATATATATATATATATATATATATATATATATATAAATCAAACACAGTACCAGTGTGAACACAGCACAAGACCGAAAAGTCAGCCAGGATATTGTATCGGTGAGGTTTAAAGGTCAACAAACATGTTCCAGTAAACAACAGGGGGGATCACCTTACTTAAATTCTACTTAGCCTTCTCAGGTAGCAGGCATTATATGTGGGACCCTTCACATTTCAAGTGGGGTATAATCCCACCCTGAACAAATAGATTACATGACACCCCAGCATACAGGGTCACTGGCAGCTAACAACATTACTGTAATGTGATTTTAATGATAGAGAACATAAGATCCCATGACATAGTGACTGAACATGTATGACAGATCTGTCAAAAGATATGGACTCCACCAATCCTAGTGGCCTTAAAGCTCAGGCTAATACTAACTGCAGCAGGAAAGATGTCTTTAAAATGTCAGTCTAAACCTTTATATATATATATATATATATATATATATATATATATATATATATATATATATATATATATGTATATGTATATGTATATATATATATATATATATATATATATATATATATATGTATATATATATATATATGGGAAAGAAATTAAGAAGACACTTTGTACAAATTTTTTCACAGAATTTGGAACAGTTTTGCTCTGGGCTCAAATAATTGAATTTTCTTCCATTGTTGTCACATCTCTCCCTATATTCCTTATTCTTTCTTAACTAGAGTGTTAAAATTATTTAAATAATTATTATTTTTCTTGGGAAATGAAAGATATTTAGCCTTATTTAAATGAGTTTTAGCCAAATATATCACTCATATTTTTGTCTCATGGGTGAATTCTCTCAAATTATTTGGTGATCCCAAATCTTGTCATATGCATCCATGACCCATCTATGAACAACTGACTAGTTTCATCAAACCACTTCATTCTGGAGTGACAGATTCTCCTATCTGATTAAATGTTTGATTTACTGTTTACTTTGATTTTCTGCTTCAAAGTATAAAACTGAACAAGCTTTTTCTGAACTGTTGCAATATGATAAAATTATAAGGACACTGAAACATCTGTTACAGACATACCCACTATTAGCATGAACTGATGCTCCCCGATCAGTGTCCTTAAGGCGAAAAAAAAGGTGTGGTTCTCAGGCACTTGACGTGGGCGGTGCCTGAGAACCATACATTTTTTTTGCCAAACCGCTCAGACTTTAGGCAGTGGACCATGTTTGGACTGGATTACTTCCCAATCCTAAGATCCCTGTTGCCATTTACTTGCCTAATACTCGGCCCCTATATGTATACACATTTATATGTTAGCACAATGGTACATATATAGATATGTATCTTTCACGTTATTTACATATAAAGATATACTGTTACGAAGACAAATTGCTTACGAAGGAAAATACTGGGCTGATCCTGGATTTGAACCCATGTTGGTGGAGCCTATGTCCTGCGTTCCAACTGCTTGGCCAGAAAAGCAAGCTTCTCTAGCAAGACAGTTTGGTCTGCTTTATGTCACCCCGTAACACACCCCCTCTTAAGAGCATTCTGCTATCAGAACAAGACTAATTATCCCAGGAGACACACTTTGGTGAGCTTATTCCCTGGGCCACAAAGTTTACTGTCATGTTGGACGAGCCCCTATTTTATTACAAAGACAAATTGCTCAGGGGAAAATACTGGGCCGATCCGGGATTTGAACCCATGTTGGAGGTGAACATGTCCGGCGTTCCAACTGCTTCACTAGAAAAGCAAGCGTCTCTAGCGAGAGAGTTAGGTCTGCTTTTATGTCACCCCATAACAATATATCATCAAATATCAGGCTAAGGCTTTGATAATAAATTAAAGTATGATCAATTTGTGCACCAAAACATATCAAAAGCCCAATGTGTTAAGTGGTTTAAATCACTATATGTTTTGTCTGGTTATAAAAACACTTTGTTATCATGCATTTATAGATTAGCCATGTAATTAACACTAGCACCATAAAGATTTGTTATTTTGTCCTCCTCCGTGCATCAAATATCAATAATCAGGTACTTCACTGGGCACCAATTTATTTTAATTAAACTAATGGAAGAGACCAGATGACTTTTTTTAACATGAAAAGCAACTGAGTACCACTACTGTCTATACCCACACACTTTCACATGCATTATCTCTCAAATATTCAAAGATTACTGTGACAAAAATATATGAGTGAGACGAACTCTTTTAAGTCTGAAGGTTTCTTTCAACCAAATATGCTCATGTACATGTGATTCTTTTGAACTGAAACTTGATATCTTTGTAAAGAATACCCTTGGTAACAATATTGAACTAATTAAGCCTAATGAGATGTTTATCTCAAGTCTACAAAAACAGTTGCAGTCTCATAATGAACAGACTGAGCTTGAAAAATCACATTCCACAAAAGAAACTGATATCACGCTCAAAAGCACATAATTTGATGCTGCCCAGGAAGGTATGTTCATGCATGATTGTCCAGCCCACACATTTCCTGAAGTCTTGTTTTTGTATTGTGTGCTTCAGTATCATTTCTCTCTGTTAAAACAACAATGCCACAGTCAGCAGAAAGGCTTAAAGTCCCATTAAATATTGAACAACTTGATATTAACAGGAATGCACTTAATAACCCTCATCCCCGCAAAAAAAAAAAAACAAAAAAAAAAAAACAAATGGCCCAAGGGCCCTGACACTCAGCTGAATTTGACAAACGGGTGATGCATGCATAATTTACTGATGTTATGATCAGGTTAAAAATATCTGATAAGGAACCTTGAACAATGGGTAGAATGACTTCTAGAGTGGTCAAAATCTTGATTTTTGCCCATAATCCTTAGAACATGCGTGAGATACAGTGACCTTATTTTAGTTTCCAAGATTTTACCAGAAACTCGCCAAATGCTAAGTTAGAAGTTTTTAAGTCCCAACTGTTGCAATTTGTCCCCATCTGACTACTAGTGTTCAAATAATGTTCTTTCACACACCTCACAGAATATAGGTCACAGTGATATTATTCAGGTCTGAAGGACATTTTCAGGAACCTCCATGGTTCAATCTTAACCAAATTCTTAATTATCAAGTTCTTAATTCAAAGTTTCTAGGTGAAACTGTACGCAATCATGCATATCTGACCTATATACTCAAATCATATTCTTTCACATGCCTTGCAGAATATAGGTCACCATGACCTTATTTCAGGTTTCCACATATTAACCAAGGACCTCCCTGAATATCATGTTAGATGATTCTAGGTCAAATGGATACAAAATCATGCTTTCAGCCCTTAGTTCACAAAATAAAGGTCACCATGACCTAATTTAAGGTTTCCAATGAGATTTGCCTAGGACCTCCCTAGATGAACAAATAGAAATTTTGAGATCTAATTTAACAGTTACGGCCAGTTTGTGCCTTGCCAGACTGCTTCATTTGTATAACAATTTAGAAAAACCGCGTAAAAATTAGAAACAAGGGCCTAGACGCATAAATAGTACCCCGCCCCATGCATAATTCAAATGTTGGTATCTTCTGTGACATGCTTTCCCTTGGGATTGGCTTAAATAGGATAATTCAGGATCCAAAGGTGTCTTGTGTAATGGATGAAACTAAACATGAAGAGCAGCGTGCACTACAATTACCAAAGGCTCCACAGGTCTTATGTAAGCAACATATCTATCTAATAATTCATTTCAATATAGTATTCACTGAATTCTCCTGGCTCCAAGGAATACTTGCATCTGAAGAAAAAATTGAAAAAGATCATTCTGGAGAGCAGAAAGTTGTCAAACAGAGATGGCTCCACCTGCATGTGAAAATCACATATTGGTTATAGTCCGTCCCAAAACCCCTGTCCGCATGTTTTTTGGTGATTTTTATTTTAAGAATATTCTTTAAAACTGCCCTTTGGCCTGAAGTAGATAAACAGATATTCCGCCGATTTTCCACCCAGTCTGTGGGAGTGCTATCTCATTATATACGTTACATTTATATTTTATAAAAATTCAATAAGAATTATTTAATTGACTTAACCATCCAATATTAAAAAAGTATGCCATAATAAAACAGAGTCAGTGGCCAGCATAAGCCCTGATTTTATATAGAACATCATGATGATAAGGGCTTCAATGGCAAAAAAGAATGGTAGACTCTTTCATTTTGTTGCTAAAAGAGATAACGCAGCAGATCTCATAAACTTCAGATTTCTGAAAACACTCTAATAGCCCCTGTATTTTTAAATGAGAAAAAAAAATTCACAAAAAAAATGTAAGCCAATTCAACAAAGGCACCTCAAAGCCAAGCATCCCATTGCAACAAGTGCATAAATAGATTAGATGTATTAAAATGAAAGCCAGAGGGTCAGTAGGGTGGTCCTGTGACCTTTACCTTTGAACTCAAAGTTAATATAACTTTATTGGGAAAAATGACCAATATTGGAAGGATGGAAGGTCTGGGAGGAAATTTTTAGCTTGAAATGCACCTATAAGATTTTTCAAGAAGTGTTTTTGTGACCTTTGAGCTTTTGCCCTGAAAATCCATAGCCAGGGTTCTATGATATTGGTAAGGTGACTGATATATATGGAAGATGGAAGGTTTGGGATAAAAAGTTTGGCTTAAAATGGATCCAAGCTTTTTAAAGAAGTTGGCCCTTTGACATTTACCTTTGATCATGTGACCTTAAAATCAAAGGGGTTCCATCTCGTTTTTACAGGTGAGCTGTATGTGAAAGACGGAAGGTTTTGGTCAAGACATTTAACAAGCCAACAGTTGAATTACAGACAAACACACTAACTAATGCACAAATGGTGTTACTATATCACCTTGTGCATTTTCATTTTCATGAAATTTTACAATACAAGTTTATACAGGTATCAATGGGTCAAATAAAACAACTGAGAATTCATACAATTAAAACTTAACAGGACAGATCAGTTTCATAAATATATTTCTGATATGCCTACGTTAAGAAAATGAATGTGAAACTGCCATGAATTATCAGTTTAGACCAGACATGTAAAAACAAATCCCTGTCTCAATCAATCATTAATTTTTATTCAACAATCTCTTGAACTGAAGTTATAATTAGTTTTCAAAACTAATTAACCAGAATCAAAAAGTTTTCACAAACCAATCACCTGATGTCAGTATGGCTATAATTAATTTTCCAATTTTCACAAATATGTTTATTAGTTCAGCCTGAAAACTGATGAATTAGAAATAGTGATGTGTAGATACACTGTTTTGACTTTTTTTCATGGAATTTTGACTTGAACAATAAGAACATAATGGAATCCATGCTTCCATCAACTGACATGCAAATTGTACAGTACACGAAGTACAATCATTTTATATAACAAAATGTTAATTTGTAACAACATACCATATAATTAGCAGAATTATATGGTAAAACAAGTGACCCATTGATTGTAATGCTCAGCTAACTAAGAAGACATTCACAAAAGGAATTTTATCATCTGAATGCCAAATTTTGTAGGTGATATGCTCTTTCAACTGAAGCTTAGCTCGGAGGATATGGGTAACAGAGACCTTATTTAAGTTTTCTTAGGAGATTTTTCATGGTCCTCCCTGGATGTGATTAAAAGATTCTAGGTCCAGTGGTTACGATTTGTGCCTGGTTAACAGACAACTGCTTCTTTTAAGGTCTCAAAAATAGTTAAAAATATTGGTAATAAATAGGAAAATCCAGGTGGGGGCCACCATTCTGCAGGAACTGATGTAACACTACATGATCAATAGGCATGCAAATAATCATGGTGATCAATGCACTAATTGTTCAGATACTGGAGTTTTTGTATCAAATTTTTCATAATTCGGGGGGGGGGGGGGGGGGGTACTTCTGAGCCCAATAGTTTGGAGGATATGGGTAACAGAGACCTAATTTCAAGTTTCCAAGGAGATTTTTATGGACCTCCCTGGATGTGAAGTAAGAAGAAGTAAGTTGTTACAATATGTGCCTGGTTAACGGACAACTGCTTATTTGAAAGTCTCATCAATAGAGAAAAATATAGGAAAAATCGGAAAAATCCAGGTGGCACCACCAGTCTAAAGAAAATGATGAAACACTCCATGATCAATAAAAATGCAAAAAATTATGGTGATCAATGCATTAGTTATTCAGATACGGGAGCTTTTGTATCAAAATTTTAATTATTCTTGGGGGTTTTAAGTTCCATAGCTCACAGGATATGGGTAACAGAGACCTTTTTTCAGGTTTCCTAGGAGATTTTTCATGAACCTCTCTGGATGTCAAGATAGAAAATTCTAGGTCAAGCAGTTAAGATTTGTGCCTGGTTAATGGACAGACGGATGGACAGCTAGACAGATGGACGTCAGCAAAAGAGTGATTGCTATAGCTCAGATGACTTAGTCAGCTGAGCTAATAAAACTATAATTGGAATTACGGTTTCATTTTTAATTATCACTCATTTAAGAGTTCACATATAGTTATTTAGACTTATATAAATTTTCTTTTGAATCATTATAATTCTTTTATTAAAACATATTTTACAATTAGCCAAGAAGACTTCCACTATTTGGAAAGCTTAAAACCACAACAAGTATTCTCAATGAAAATATTTATTCAACTGTTAGTGTTTCAAATCAGTATATTTCTCTCCTTAAAGAATGATAAACAAGGTTTAGCAGAGGGGATCAAACATTTGTGACACCACAAAAAAATCTCTTTGGATATTTTAAAACTAATTTTTATACAATCATGACATCTGAATTAAAATAGTACCTTATTGGTACTAAGTTTTTACTAGATTTTAAAATTTAATAAATATTTAGGCACAGTTCTGTATCTTTGTACAAAACTCACTGAAACAGGACTGATGAAACTGTTTTATGTACAAGTGGATGCATTGTTATACATATCTCCTATTAAAACATAATCCATTTGTTTACATCAAGAAGATCTCCTGCAATGTTCAATTGTTATACAAATAAAACTAGAACAAGGCCTACAGGCCTAATGCGAACCTGTGCAAAGTTTGGGAGTATGAATGGAGGTTTTTTTTTTTAAATTTAATATTGATCCTTTTAAATCCTGCATATCTACCTTAGTCATTATGATTTCAGCAAAATGGACATTTTGGACCTGCAAGTTTCAGACTAGGACATTTTAAAACTAGAAAATGGGTAGTGGACCAGCGACTATGTGTATCCGCAGAAATAAGAGTGGGACGGGTGAAGTGAGGCATGGATTAAGTGGCATGGGGAATAGAGTGAGGTGTGTTGCATATTAGCATGGATGTCTGCAGAGTAAACGTGAATGTAGGTGGTGCCACCTGTCATAAAATCAAGAAAATTGTCGAGGATGTATAAACCTGCAAAATTTCAGGTGGATAAGTCAAACCATTGCTGAGATATGAGTGATTTTATCCCAAGGCAGATGAACAGATGGACGGATTTCATAAGTGGTTGCAGGTGGCACCACCAGTTTGGCTTATGATGAAGAGCTATGTGAGATCTATACACATGCAAATTTTGGCCCAATCGGTCAAACGGTTCCCGAGATATGAGCTTAGATGTCTGCAGAGTAAACATGAATGTAGGTGGCGCCACCTGTCATAAAATCGAGAAAGCTGTCCAGGATGTATAAACCTGCAAAATTTCAGGTGGATAAGTCAAACCACTGCCGAGATATGAGTGATTTTATCCCAAGGCAGATGAACAGATGGACGCTGTGCATAAGTGGTTGCAGGTGGCACCACCAGTTTTGCCTATGATGAAGAGCTATGTGAGATCCATACACACGCAAAATGTTGGCCCAATCGGTCAAACCGTTCCCGAGATATAAGCTTGGATGTCTGTAGAGTAAACCTGAATGTAGGTGGCGCCACCTGTCATAAATAGAGAGAGCTTTCCAGGATGTATTAACCTGCTAAATTTCAGGTGGATAAGTCAAACCACTGCTGAGATATGAGTGATTTTATCCCAAGGCAGATGAACAGATGGACGCTGTGTATAAGTGGTTGCAGGTGGCGCCACCAGTTTTGCCTATGATGAAGAACTATGTGAGATCCATACACATGCAAAATTTTGGCCCAATTGGTCAAACCGTTCCTGAGATATGAGCTTGGATGTCTGCAGAGTAAACCTGAATGTAGGTGGCGCCAACCTAACATAAATAGAGAAAGCTGTCCAGGATGTATAAACCTGCAAAATTTCAGGTGGATAAGTCAAACCACTGCTGAGATATGAGTGATTTTATCCCAAGGCAGATGAACAGATGGACGCTGTGCATAAGTGGTTGCAGGTGGTGCCACCAGTTTTGCCTATGGTAAAGAGCTATGTGAGATCTATACACATGCAAAATTTTGGCCCAATCGGTCAAACGGTTCCCGAGATATGAGCTTGGATGTCTGCAGAGTATACCCGAATGTAGGTGGCGCCACCTGTCATAAAATCGAGAAAACTGTCTAGGATGTATAAACCTGCAAAATTTCAGGTGGATAAGTCAAACCACTGCTGAGATATGAGTGATTTTATCCCAAGGCAGATGAACAGATGGGTGCTGTGCATTAATGGTTGCAGGTGGCACCACCAGTTTTGCCTGTGGTGAAGAGCTATGTGAGATCTATACACATGGAAAATTTTGGCCCAATCGGTCAAACGGTTCCCAAGATATGCGGGTTTATGTGTGGAAACAGACGCACAAATGGACGCTGGGCAGCGAGGAAAGGTCAGAGGTCAACCAAAAATGAGGGTGCAGCAGTTCACATGTGACCTGATGATAAACCCAATTCACTTAAAATGCAAACCAAGTTTTTTCAAACAGTTGAAAGATATAGTTCCAATAATCTGGGAATTCTGCATCTAAACATTGTCTAGACGTCTAAACGCTGTCTAGACGTCTAGACACATTGTCTAGACACTCCCCCAGAGCCAGGTCAGTTGCCATGGTGATGTCTGGACCCCACCTGTTTGTACTGAGTGACCTCTTGACTTGGCTGCTGAAACTCAAATCTGTTTTCAAATACAGAAAGCCTTTTTTAATTGGCTACAATGTTTTTTTAAAACTGTGTTTACCCAATCTATTCTTATAAAACTGGCAGAACCCTACCATAGAATAATTCTTGTAAAGTTTAAATCAATCAGCTTAACAGTTTCATCATAAATCAGTGTATAAGCTAGAAGAGTTTAAATTACATTTTCGCTTGTAAAAAACACATCAATGTAGGCTGCGCCACCAATACCTCAAAATCAGATGTGACAAACATTGGTAAAAAATTTGGTGATTATAGCTCTAGCCGTTTCTGAGATTTTAATTTTAGCGTGCTATTTTGGACAGATGACTAAGTTCAACCTCCTGTAACTCAGCCAAAAATCTACGAACTGAAACCATTCAAACAAACTTGAGAGAGATTGTTCTAGGGATCATTTCTGTGAAATATTGGATAATTTGGCTGGACAGTTTCAGAGAAGAAGATTTTTAAAGGTTTTTAAGCTTTTTCTCTATAAAATCTAATTTAATGCAGATAACCAATAATAAGCTCCAGGGCACCGAGTTTTACATGTGACTAATTCTTACATATAATTTGGAGTTGCTAGCTCTGATGGTTTCTGACTTACAGCCATGGACGGCGGAAAGCCAGCATTGGACGGCGGACGGCTGACGATGGACGGACGACGCTGCGCCATTGCATAAGCTCACAGGTTCCCCAAAAACTAGAATATGGGTAGTCGACAAGCGACTATGTGTATCTGCCTAAACCAGAGTGGGACGGGTGAAGTGAGGCATGGATTGCGTGGCAAGGAGAAATAGAGAGAGGTGTGTTGCATATTAGCATGGACGATTGCAGCAAAAATGTGTATGTAGGTGGCACCAGCTGCTACAAAATCTAGAAAGTTCTCTAAGTTGTATACAATTGCAAAATTTTAGGCAGATAAGTGAAACCACTGCCGAGATATGAGTAATTTTATCCCACGGCAGACAGACAGACAGACAGTGTGCAAAAATGGTTGCAGGTGACGCCACCATGATAAAGAGCTATGTGAGATCTATACACATGCAGAATTTCAGGAGGATACATCAAACCAGTCCTGAGATATAAGCCTGGATGTCTGCAGCCTGAACGTGAATGTAGGTGGTGCCACCTATCATAAAATCAAGAAAGCTTTCCAGGATGAATACACATGCAAAAATTTCAGGTGGATAAGTCCATTCACTGAGATATGAGTGAATTCATCCCAAGGCATATGAACAGATGGACGCTGTGCAAAAATGGTTGTAGGTGGCGCCACCAATGTTTATGTATGTTATAAAGCTATCCATGGGCTAATTTTTTCCCTGATAGGTCAAACGAGTCTGAAGATATGTGGGTAAATTTGTGCAAAACAGACTCACGGATGGACGCATTGGAGAGAGGAAAGGTCAGAGGTAAACGCAAAATATTTAGGAACCAGTCCACATGTGACCCGATAATCGTGTAAAGTTTTGGAAAAATCTGTCCAGTGGTCTCAGAGTTTTATTCTGGAAACAAATGCAGCGGACACTTACAAATTCCCTTAGGACAAATCCAGTTGCATAATGAGGCCTAGTTACGGATAACCCCGACCCCTGGCGGCCTCACGTGGTATTACTCCAGGCGACCGCTTCATCAGTTGTTCACTTGATTTGTGGCGGTCACGTGTGATAACAGCGCGGGCAGTCACAGCTGACACGACTGGGAGCTCAGGTAAACAAAATGACACGGCAGGGATGTCCAAAAATGGTCACAATTAAGGAAAAGACCCCGGTTTTGATCGTCAATTAGCGTGAATGACTGCTCATATAATCACGATACACCATCTGTTGACAGGACCATTTCAGCGGTAAGTGTTTATGTCCGGTGACCTCCGGCGGGTGTAAGCTGTCGAGTATGTTTTCAAGTTCAAAATTATGCAGGATACTTGACCGACAACCCGTTCAATCCCGTTTTATATTCCTTTAAAAAAACATAAACAAACCAATTTCCCCATATATTTCTTGTATTTATGGTAATGATATAATATATGGAATAGCTCAAAGACAACAATAACAATTTTACTTAATTACTGTTTATATTTTATTGGACAAATATATTATTATAGCGTCAGTTTTGGGTGCTCCACTTCAGTGCTACAGTTTCACTTGTGCCCTACCATATATTGAAATTATTATCATATTTTATTTTTATACTTTATTTCTTTGTTTCATTCAAATCTGTGAAAATGTTGTAATAATGAATACATGTATTTTCAGTTAATAGTTCCAGTTAAAATTTTAAAGCAAAAATTATTCATGAGGGAAGGCCCATTACCGAGTTATCTAGAACATCACTTCTTTTCACATATTAATGTTTATGGTTTACCTATATGGTTGACTGAAAGAAAAATTGTGAAGGTATATTTTTTAATTTAATTTTATGTTATCGTCCCACTTTTTTGTTTTGATTTTTTAAAGTGAATATGTTTTTTCAAAGTCATCAGATATTAAAGATTGTTGTTATTCATTTTAAGATTGTTCATGCAATTAATGAATTTTTTGTTCAATGAATACACAATGTGTTTGTTACTTTCTTTTTAGAAAAAAGTCTTGTTTGGATATTGATTTTGCCTGAAAACAGAATCTACATTGTCGAGCTGGCAGCAAACATATCAGCATAAATCATCTTTATTTGAGGGAGAAGTTTGAACTGATGACATTACTCAGTACTGACTGTTAATCCCTTAATGATCATTTTTTTTGTGACATTGAACAATGATGTCAGGGGCAATATAAATTTGCTAATGGCATATCATTTCAATCTTTTGACTATAGTGTTATATACTAAACTAGAAAGTGTTGCATATCATGTATGAAAATAATCAAAGAGAAATCTTTCAATACATGGTGTATACATATATGCCCATTTTGGCTAATGTCAGTTTTTAACCCATCTGCAGAAATTAAAAAACTTATACATAAGAAATGGGTTTGCCTGGGAATGCATTAGGATCATTTGAACAAAGAAAATTATACTTTTTCAGTGATGTAATCCACTGTCTAAATGTTCATATGACCAGTAAACCCTCAGCTTTCACAGTTCCAGGTTTGTTAAAAAAAAATTACTCTTTCGTTAAGCATTCCCTAATATATTTTAGTGTAATATATATTTCATTCAGTGATATGAATTTTCATGTACATTTTATATTTATTAAAAACAACTGGTAAGTTTATGTGTATCTGACCATACTATAATATAGAACTTATTCTCTAGAATATATGTACAATAAAATTATCATTATTTTGTTTAATCTCATGTTCTACTGTCTTTTAATCACATGTGTTGCACAATCTTCCTTTTGCCTCTGTATGTGTATGATTAGTTACCATGTGAATGTCATAAAATGTGGTGTCTACTATATTGATCTGAAATGGCTTTGAACCTACATTAAGGCTGACAATGTACATTTATTTGACTAGCTTTGCCCTGGGACCACCTAATTCAATTTTGAAAAGCATGAACTGCAAACAAAACAGGCTTAACCTTTGCTGTACACATTACTACCTATACTACACAACTCATAATAAGGCATTTCATATATTTGTCTATGTATTCAAATAAACATTATATATATATATATATATATATATATATATATATATATACATATATATACATATATACAAACAAATACAAACACATTTCAGGTAATTTTAAGTGTACAAAGAAGCATCCACATCCTTATCAATGTTGGCAAATTTGTTGTCATGCAATTTTGTTTTATACATTAATCACACAAGAAACACTTTGGTCTTTTAACATTTTATATAATATGTATTAACAAAATCAACCATACATTCAAAGTTCAATCATCTGGTATCTTTATGTCCTGTGATTTACAGGTTGCACAAGCTGAAATATTGCCTTAACATTCTAGGCACATAATGTTATCCCCGTCTTATTACCTATGGGTCTAAATACTGCAGATCATTTTCCTTTGGGATCCACTTATTTTATTGTTTATGGCTTAATTATTTTAAGAAACGTTTACAACAAAGTGAGTGAAAGTTTATTAGTGGAAAAGTAAGGTCATGACAGACTTAAATATTATATTAATTTAAATTAAAAAATTAATATTCTAGGAAACTCTGGTTACACAGCTTTTTGACAACACAACTGATAACTTTATTTTGAGTACTCAGAATAAGTTGAGTTAAAATATCATTAAATAAAAAATAATTGCATGGAGCACACTTGTTTAACAATTTATTATTATGGGGGGGGGGAGCCTATGGCTCATTAAATATTTATAACTGAAGGCACTGAGTGGAAGTAGGTACGAGGGTTGTGCTAATGGTTTAATCACTGACACACAAATTTAAATAAACCAACTGTTAAGAAAATCCAGAACCAAACTCAAAATTATCTTCAGTGTAAATCTTTGGAACCAGATCTGACAGTGACAGCAAGCCGGCACACGGGTCCCGCGTTATCGCCTCAGACTGGTGTCTGATTCCGTGCACGTTCCCCTCTCTGCACTTGTAGTTGTACCCACTTGATCACTGATAATCCCTTGCTCTACGTACCCGAGATGGTGCAGGAAGTATGATCAACAATACTTGGACATAATAAATCCCGGCAGGAAAACAAAAAAGAGAATGAATCCGATACGATGTGTTGAGAGATACATGGAAAACACCACGTGAAGCTATTGTTTTGGTAATAGTGGTAGCGACCCAGAAACATCTGCGCATGCGCAACGACCAGGTCATTGTATTCATGCAACCTAAATAAATATGCATGAGCCTGTAAAAGGTTCGTTCCATTACGTTACACACTTTTGTAAGTGGCGGAGGAACCCAGTCAAAAACATAGTATCCGCAAAACTTTGTTTTGGCAGATACAAGAAACATGACGCACAGACACAACACAAGACACAAAGACACCCTAGCTACAAATAAAACAAGAACCAAAATAGCAGACAATAGTCTGAGGAACAAAATACCAAAAGTCATAAATGAAACTGACCATAACATTGCTGATAAAATCTACACCCACAGCCTCCAAGGATTAATTAATTACACCAAACAACATTTTATAAATACATACAAAGAAAATTGCACACAAACAAACTGCTACATCTGTAACAAAAATTAGAATTTTTCGTTGTTTTTTCCTTTCCTCCATTAACAAACAAACATATAAATACCCATTAATTCTTTCAATCTCCTTCACTATTTTTGTAAACAATTATTATCATCTCATTGTAAATGTATCAAACATGTTCAATCATCCATAGTTATATAGTTATATATACTTTCTTATACCAAATGTTTGCAGGTGGCTGTTGTGTCAGCGGAAAAAAAATCCTTACAACAGTCTCCTGACATAGTAAAAACGAAAAGATAAACAATTGAATATACAATATATGGATATGTACAATTTTATGTCGAATAAACTTCTTCTTCTTCTTCTTCTTCTTCAATTAATACAAATAAAAATTCAAAAGTATCTGTAGCATATTTGGATTTCACTACAATTAACATATTTTGATACAGGATCAACAAGAATGGCTTTGTTTTTGCAGTGCAAAACAGATATAGGTCTGTCCCCTATGTGCCATCCAAAAACATAAGGAGTAAAAATCAATACTACCTCTAAACAATGAGTCTTGATTTTAGCAGATTTGACCTTGAAATCAAGGTCACCTGTTTTCAAAATTGTCAAAAAAAATTCATTGAAACAAGTCATGTACCAAATTTGAGGACAAAATGTTAAATAGTTACAAAGTAATGGGGTTCACAAAAAATTAACATTATGGCAAATTTGATCATAAAGATTAAGGTCAAGGTCATCATTTTTCTAGCACATCTGTGGTTTAGATAGAAACAATTTGTGTTTCAAATTTAAGGAAAAATATGTAGCCCTTATCATGTTCACAATATATCTTACAAACGATGACAGAAAACGTGGACAACAGATGATGGCACTGAAAAACAATAGGTCTCCCCAGTGGGGGGGGGGGGGGGGGGGGGGGGGTGACATAGTGAAATATATTCTTCCCTCATGTCTAACTGACAATCCAGTACATCAGGAGAAAAACTCATGATCTTCACTTGAACCTTATTTAATCATATGCTGACTCATCATCAAGTTTCATGGGATGGTTTAAATGACTCAGGCTTGATTCGGTATGACCTGCAATTGTGGGAAGTCACGGACAAGTTACTGGTGGCCTGGAACAATCACAGGAGAAAAATAGTCTTAATTAAGCTTGTTTTTGATACTGCACAAAATTCTCCCTATGACTTGCATGGTCATGGGCACATTCTTTCCATGGTATTTCATGTTCATCCACGGAGCTGCTACTGTTATCTGCATTCTACTAATGGCAGTGTCACAGTTCCCACATTCAGTCACATTTTCCTACGGTATCCTACAGCATTGGACCATGTTCTGGAATGACAAGAGAATTTACGTGGCCCAGCTCTGAGGGTTTGACTCCCTAACTCACTTCTATCCAGTTACCATGGGGTGCACATTTCTGTGTCAGAGACCACTTTCTGTACCATTAGTTTTGAACCTTTCAAAGGGAACTAGGACCCGGCAGACCATTCACGTTCATTCACAACTCCTTAGGGTGTCCTACGGTAAAGGCCACGTCCTCCTACGACCTTCAAGAACATGGTGAACTGTTGACAGGACGTGGTAGGTGTGACCTAGGCTTAAGGAAGGTTGTACGATAAGTCGCACAACAAGTCACACAACAAGTTGCAGGTGTTCACTCGTCTTCATGTGATGTTCATGAGATATTCTTATCCTTGTGTGACCTTAACTGTTTTTCTGCCAAAATGTCACAGCTAGTTAATCATCATGACTGCAGATTTCTTCAAACCAGATGACTGAAGGTCAGGTGTGACTGGGCCATAAATACCAACTGTTCTGACTGGATAAGCACAATTAGTGAACTGAAAATTTCCCGAAGCACAGAACAAAAGCTTGAATATTTGTAGAAGGATAGAGATAACTGCTGAGAAAAACTCCATGCTGTAATATCTAATGGTCTTCTGAATGTCTTGTCTTAGATGTCTTCCAGTGATTGAAAATCATAATGGAGTGAAGTCATGACTAACTGTTATGGGAAAAAGTCAGTTTTTGTTTTTGTGAAATATAGGACATGATGGAACTGCAAGTCATAACCTCAAACACATGAGATGCTAAATTCTTGGTTAACTAAATTCCATCTTAAAAGGCAAAGGAAAAAAAGCAAAACCTACCAACATGTATTTGCAGCTTCAATGATCTAACCGCTTCCATCTGGGCATTGGGTGAGATGGTTCAATATAGGAGGTCATCTGGTACCTATAGACTACCATAAATTTGTTAGTATAGTTTAAAGGTATAAAAACTCCAACTAACCTGTCACAGAGTGAACAGGCAGAGTGATGCAGGTATCTTGTAAATTATCAGTGGCCTCTCAATTGGTCTCGTCTCTGATTAGCAGTGAGGCCATAACTAGCCCATAATGTTTCGGTTTTGGCTTTTTTCTGCAGCTTGTGGATCATTTATTGTGCAACATGAAATAAAGGTCATTGACAAGCCTGAAATGGGAGTATTTATCACACATTTTCATCAGACCCAACATGACTGTTTCATGGCTCTACCAAAATTTTACAAGCAAATTGATTTTCTTTATGGTTGTTATATTACACAGATGGCTCCTCATCATACTCAAGTTGTTACTGAAAACCATTTGACAATGTGCCATACTTCATTACTTCCACCCTGCACTGCTATCATATCAAAATGGCTGATATCTAGAGTGATAGATTTTTTTAGCCACATTCTGCAAGAGACATGAAAGAGACCAAATCTCATATGAAGTTCTGTTATGGTAAGTTGGTATAAAAGTATAAATGACTTCACACAATAAAAGGCTCAAAGTTCAGAATATCAAAATAATTAATAAATGGCGTGAAGGCGATTTGCCTGACCCTGACCTTTAGCTATCTCTCTCAAATATAATATGAGTGGGAGACCCAAATTCTGGATCAGATGAGATCATATAGATGGGTACACAGGTGGACAGATTTCAGAAGAGAATGCAGAATAGATGGATTTATAATGTTAAACTAGCTTAGTCTATCAAGTGCAGATGAGCAGATACATAAACATAATACTACAGAAAACTAAAAAATACTGTTGAAATGAAGGTCAAATTAATTTTTTGTGGCATTAATTTCCTCCTGTAAGTAAAAAGTTTCTTTCAATATTTCCATTTGAATTTATATTGTACTTTTAACTCAGCTGCCTATAAGTCAGCTTAGCTATAGTCATACATGATGGTCCCTTGTCCATCTGGTTGTTAACAGGGCACATTTTGCAACTGTTAAACCCAAAATTTAAAATTTGACAGAGAGTTACATGTCCCTAAGTTCTCCTACCAAACATGAAACTGAGTCACTGCAACTTTGTTCCTTTGGGAAATTAAGGAAAATTCTCCATTTTTTGGGTAAAAACTATTCACATATACTTCAAAACTACCCATCATGCAAACCTCTTTTGTTAATCTATTTATATTGAATATAACTATTCCTGCATATATTTCCAATGTACATGTTTGCCAGAAATTTGGTCAATATTGAGTAAATCTTTGAAGTTATGGGCCCAAGAATAATGCACTTTGTAAAAAATCAGGAAATATGTTTACTCACTTAATATGATAATTTGTTTAGCTAGAGAGCTTATTTCAGGCATATATATATATATATATATATATATATATATATATATATATATATATATAGCTTAGTTTTAATTGTATACTATAAATTTGATCAAAATTTTGTAATTTTTTTAAGCTATTAGCATAAATATGTAATCATTAGCTTAAGTTATGCCCAACTTTAACTATATATATATGGCACATTTTTTTCCTGTATAAACATTTGATTTTATTTTCACATGATGAATGGATAGATAAGGTTTTAAGCTAGGCTTAGCAAGGCTTCCCCGTTGAGAGGATGCATAAACTAGATGAATGTTATTATTTTCTATATCTAATTCATTCTTATTCTAGACTTTTGCTACCTATTTAGCTTGTTTTAACTTGCTTCTCAAATTTAGTTTATGCTCATTTGAAAATGGAAATTTTTATTTTTTACAGAAATAAGGTAACAAATTAAATGTGTATTATTATGCTTCAGCTCATGTCCATTATTCTGATATTTGAAGGGTTTTGTATGTCCCAGGTGGATATTTTTACATGCATATTACAGTCACTTAGTTGAAATACTGAAACTTTTACAAATACATGTTTGTGATTATGAGAGGCTCCTGCATCTTTCATGAAGTCCACAAAAGTGCACAGTCAACACAACCACTAGGATTTTATACAAATATACTCAGAATCAATTTCAGCTGAGCACGTAATCCACAGGTCCTTGTTTTTATCTGGAGCTAATGAAAAGTCTTTGGCATTCCACAATTCAAAATAATACTTTTGTTATTTTGTTTTCATTTTCAATAATTAATATCATGAAGCTTGTCTTTAAAACCTGCAGTCATATATTCTGGTTTCTTTATTCGAATCTCAAATTTTTCATTATTGAAGTACAACTTCTTCCTAATCCTGGTTTCATTTTCCATAATTATTTTCCTGCAGCTTTTCTTTAAAACCTGAAGTCATAATTCTGCTTTCTCAGTTCAGATGCTCAATCTTTTATTTTTTTATATCTGTTTATTTGGTTGAATCAATTTATCCAGTTTGCCATCACATTTAATCAAATATGTTTTCACTTTTTTGCTAATAAATGTCTTTCAAGTCTTTGACATCACAAACTGATAGTGTTTCTCTTTTATGTGGGATGCAAGCTGCAAGGTCATGGTCTTAACTGATGAAAGACTAACTCAATTTTCTTCTAAAAAATATAACATTTTGTAGCCTTGAGCCTTATCATCCCTGATCAATAGGCCTTCGCCACATTCAAGGAAGAGATTGGAAATACTGTTCAGTATCAAACACCACTCCAAATGATGAATTCAAAGCTTAAGGCTGCCTTTGTACAGTCCAAAGCATCAGTGAAATGTCATCTTAATGTAACAGGAATAATTCCTCTCTTCTCTCCATAATTCTAAAGCTCTCAGTACAATAATTGACAGTTCAAATGTCTGAGGCTCTCTCTGGGGTTATACTTTCTAGATAGCAAGAAATCTGCAAAAAGGCAAATACTTGGTTACTCTTTGGACAAATGATCGGAACAAAGGTTGCCCTTAGTATTTGTTTTGGGTAACATTTAATAGGTTGCACTACACAGACTGATGACAATATGATAAGAGTAATGTGATAATTAATTTTGGAAAACCAAAGTTTGGTGTAATAATTTTTAAACTGTATATTTAATTTTTTTGGTTTCCTGTTACTTTTATGATTGTATCATATAATACAATCACTGAAATGGTGAAAGTTACCAAATCCCAGATCAATTACCAACACATAATCCACATTAAACTTGAATCTATCCATTTACATGTTGAGCAAACATCAATCTAGTTTCCTTGTATAATCGGTAAAATAAGTAATGAGTATATGGTATATTCTGATCTATGAAATATCGCTGGGCTCAAGGTGTTTAGGAACTTGTGGTAATATTCAGATTTTAACCATCCATTTTGTATAAGAAGGCTATAATTATGCTTAAGATTTGATTTCATAAATGGATTGTTAAAAAAAAAAAAGTGCAAGGTGTGATGTCTTTCACTGAATGAATGCATGATGTTTCTGAAGTCTTAAACTGCCTGTAACTGAAACTGATTTACCTGAAACTGAAGTGCAAGACAAGAGCACCGCAAATGGTGCATAATACACCAGATGCATATCTTGTAACCTCTGACCTCAATAAATATGCATGGATTTTGCCCATAATCAAACTCAGGTGAGATAATCTATTGGTAAGTAGTTATGGGGAGTTTCGTGAAAAAGCCCAGGTAGTTTATTGCAGCAACACTAGAAGTTAACAGACAGACGGACGGACAGACAGATGGAGCGTGGGTATACCATTATACATCCCATCATAGATGGGCTCATAAAAATATGAGAACTAAGGGAAATAAACACATATGCTGCAATCTTGAAATCAACTCAGAAAACTTTCACCATGAAAAAAGTTCCATTTTTTCTTTTCCTTAAACCAACAGATCTTGACAGATGTCACAATCTGAAGTTTATACCAGGTACATGAATGAACATGTTACAGCCTCAGGATCAATATAACAACTGTTTGGTCAGTCATTTTGTTTCTTTTATGCTTGTTCCCTCAGGGCTATCTTTTTGCCATTTCCTCCTCCCTGATATGTGGATCTTGGCCGTTTGTCCTCCCAAGGCTTTATTTTATAACTTTTCTTTCTACTTAGTTATGTTTCACTCTGATGCTTACATGGTTTCTTACCCATTTCTTATATAAGAGGGGAAGAAAATGTATTTACTTGTATAAAGTTTTTCAAGTAAATTCTGTCAAGATTGTCTCCTTAAGTTACAGATTTAACCATTTCTTTACAACAAACTGCTCCATAACTGTGCAAGAAAATTAAATGTCAACAGATGGATAAATCGAAAACATAAATAATAATGAAAAGACTACATGCTTGAATAAAAAAAGCTAAAAAAAAAACACTGGCTCTTGGAAGAGAAATCATCAGGATGTGGATGGTTGTGACCAATGATGAAAAATAAAAAAAAAATTCTAGAAAAAACAAAAAAGTAAGCTCACTTTCCCCTAAAAATACCAATCATGTAAAATAGAACTTAACAAAAACATTAAATAACATTTAGGAACACACAGTGACACAATTTAAGAACTGGTTATACAATATGGCTTTCAAATAATTACATTTACACAGTGTCCCCTCACTTTTAGCAATAAAATCCTGTTTCCTATTTATCACTTCCTTTGGCACTATATATATTTAAGATAAAAAAACTGAAGTTAAAAAAACTGAGTTTGAAGTACTCAGAAAACTCAGAAGAAGATGAACAAATTTAACAAGAAAAGGAACAAAGTCTCTCAAATATTTAATAAGCTCTTGCAGATAGTACTATTTATCAGCAGAAGAGAATTTCACCTGAGTAGTTATGCAAGTACCATGCACTTGAGACTATTGTCTTAGGCAGACAGAAGGCTGGTGCCTATCTCTACAGCTAATAAAGACATTTTATCTGTCATTTTTTAAAACCATAAGGGAGATCCAAGCACAAATTACCATCCTGAGCTGATAAGAAAGATCTTAAACACAAAAGATATACACTAAATCAGTTTATTTAAAGCAGACTAGTTCTCCCTTGGGCACTTGACAAAGAAGTTTCTGAACATAATTAACCAGTGATGAACTAATCAATTACCTTCGAGAGCTAACCATGTTGCCAGGATATCCTTGATTTACACTAAATGTGTTCTCAAGCAGGAAAACAGACCAAGGATGTCCAAGTTCAGAAATGTACAACATGGTTACTGACCTTAAGTGTTCATATGCAATCTTCCATGGACCCAATAGTTAAGAGATATATTTTTCACAGAATATACAGGATAGCAAGGAAAGTCAATACAGACTAGTGAATTTATCACCCTGTTTGGTTGGTTTAACACAAATATGGTTTGGAGAACACTTAAAGTGTTAAAACCTAAATTTTTTACTGAACTGTTGTCTTGGGTTGGTGATGTCTGCTCCAGACTGATTTCGTGTATATCAATGTAAAGTGACTAGTTTGAAAAATTTATGACAAATTGTCATTTTTACCTTGAAAAATGCAAAAAGAATTCTGAGAAAAAAATATTAGGACTGAAATTGTATTAGCTAGCATTTGAAAGAATAATCCTCAATGAACTTATTTTATCACTGCCATTGCTAGAAAATGTCAAGTCCTAAAGGGTTGACGTTTGGACCATAAATACAAAGTATAGTGACAATCCTTAGTGAAAAGGACAATGAACACAGGCAAACAATATTATGTAGAATATTACTTATATATATATCTTTATGCCTGTAGCTGGATGACCTTAAGCTTCAAAGTCCATGCCCTTAACCATATTTTTTAAATTCCCACCAATTACTGCATTGAACTAACATGTCATTTTATTACTATTATTGCAGTGGACATAAACCAAAGTAAATAACAAAAGTTACAACTGTAGAAAGTTATGTCATGACAACCTGATTTCATATGACTGTATATTTCTTTATATTGATCTCAGTATATATACAACTTATAATAATAAGGGAAATAAGCCATAAGTTATTTTAGTATAATAAATTTTCAGTTGGTGTATAGTGGAACAACTATATTTCTGGAAAACAACTGTATGATGGATTACTGATTTAACTGTCATCATGCTTTTATTTATAGACTTACATTTGGGTAGAAACAACATCCAATCATACATGCATTCAGCTGCACTTATTTGTTTAATTAACTATCAACATCTTAGAAATCTTGCATGCTTATCCTACTTGCTCATAGATACTGTTAGTTTTGCATTTTCCCATTTTAATGAACCTTTATCCCTTTTGTCTGTAAACAGGTACTCCTGACATACCCTGCTGAACTATGAAATGGTAAAAGGGTGCATGATGACTTCTTAAAATTTTTTATTTTCAATATAAAAATGCCATCAGGTTAAAACACCTGCAGAAAGCTAACAAACATGGAGTAAAAATATATTAATACTTTTTCTTGCAGCTGACTATTTTAAAAAGGAAAATATCACCAAGAAAATAAACACACATTTTAATCAGATGAATCTAGATTAATCTTCTGTGGTGATAATACCTGTGTTTTTTTTTTTCAAATTACCCATGTTTTCACTGGCATGTGGCATTAAGAATATTCCTGGACCTACCTGAGCTTAAGAATCCCCACCAACAGCCTTCCCCTTCTGGTGTCTTCTTTTGACTTGTTGAATCCCCTGAGAATAACCAGGCCGCCACTATCTCACCTCAAGACTTGTCAGCAGACCAAAGTGTCACCTGCAACAGCCAAGATGGGTCAATAGCACAGACAATAGGAGGGGAGTGCAAATGCCCTGCACAGGCATCCCGCTGGGGAACTTGTGGCCATCCGCTGGAAAATTCCTGCAGCCCACAAGAGACTGTTCCTACCTCCACCCTCTGACAGCATCAACAAATCAGCTTCACGGCCAAATTTAGAAACAAAAAAAGACAAATGACTTTGAATTACTCCCTGGACACTCTAGGGAATGGCTTGACCATTGTTACAAGCATGGGGCAATTTTGCAACTTCTCAGCCAAGACTTGCTGAAGTGTTTTCAGAAAGGTCAAGTAAACCCTCGCCACTTTCCTTGTCAAGTTCCATTACGTAATGCTCCCATCATTTTGTAAATCATCTTATTTACAATGCACAGGCTTCAGGGACACACTGTGCCTAAGCTGGAGGAAAACTCAGACATGCAAATGTAGTGATACCATCTTCATACTGTATTCCTGTCATGTTTGATTAAAATGTGTCTATATATATATTCCTCTGATCTTTCTGATTACTAAAGGTCTAGGATTAACAGGCTTTTTACCCATATTGTGGATTTAAGGCTGGTAAGTTTTCATAGCTTTGAAGAACACATGTTAATCACTTGGAGACCAGTAAGGTACATTAACTTAGGATAACTACGATATATACTTCCATTACTCTGCTGAATTTATGAATAAAAATCAAAATATGTCATACAATGCTGAAGTTTCAAACATCACTTTCCATGCAAAAACCTTTCAAATAGTTTTTTTTTCTCTCTGTCTGATTTCAAAATAACAACAACCATACTGATAAAAAGAACAGTAGGTCATAACTGACAAAGCAAGCTAATATAATGTGATTAAATATTGATGGTAACTGGATAAATAACTGTTTGTTACTCAAAGGCTTGAAAATTGGCCTGTGAAATTCTTAATGTTTAAAACATATGGGCATTTGATGCCTAAATTAGCCTTGATAACTTTGGAAAACAGGGTCACAATGACCTAGTTTCAAGAGAAATAGAAGGTATTTTTGGTCACAAATGGAGGAAATTATATAAAAATTACCAAATATCATATGACATCTTGGTTGCATATTGTTACAAGGTGTTTGACTGGATGGTTATTTAAGTTAATTTTTTTTAAATCAAACTCCTGGAACAAAGCATTTCTCTACTTGTCCAAATATCATCAATTATGAAAAGACATAAATTGATGTCTGACATGCCTGAAATAAAGCTTGTATTTATGAAATGTGAAACATTCCTTGAAATATTTCTCAAGTCACAAATATGATTTATTCTACTTCATAACAATATATAGACATCACAACTGTATTGAACTAGAATATCAGCAGAAGCTGACAAAAGCCCTCAGCCAAAACAACAGTGTTTAGAGGTGGTAACAGTTACAAGTACTAAATATCTGTTCTCACATGGATGTATATCTGTACATGTCTCAGTTATATATTTAAAATGGAGAGGTATGTTCCATGATTCATAACAATCCATCAAATGCTTCCTGAAAAATAAGCTTCTAAGTTTTATTCTATTAAAAGCTCTGTGACCTTGAAAAGTAGGTCAAGGTCACCCATCTTCGAACTTGACCAAGATTTTGTAGATATACGTCTTCACCAAAGAAATAAAATTCCTCTTGCGAATCCTTTTAGAGATATCACGCTCACAAGGCCAAAGTTGAAAATTCCAAGAAAAATTCATTAAAAATCATAAATTGGAGGTGGCGCCCCCAAACTTGTGCAGCAGTTACAGACCATCAGTCCCTATGATCATAGTAAGAATTGTGAAAATCCACCTAATGGTTTCTGAGAAATAAGCTTCTAAATGTTTTTTCTATAATCAGCTCTAAAACGTACAAAAATAGGTCAAGGTCACCCATCTTCAAACTTGACCGAGATTTTGTCAATATACATCTTCACTGAAAAAATACAATTCCTACGGTGAATCCTTTTAGAGATATCCCGCTCACAAGCCCAAAGTTGAAAAATCTGATAAAAATTCATTAAAAATCAGAAATTGTAGGTGGCGCCACCAAACTTGTGAAGCAGGTACAGACTATCAGTCCCAATAATCATAGTAAGTTTTGTGAAAATCCACCAAATGGTTCCTGAGTAATAAGCGTCTAAGTGTTTTTCTAAAATCAGCTCTAAAATGTACAAAAATAGGTCAAGGTCACCAATCTTCGAACTTGACCGAGATTTTGTCGATATACATCTTTACCGAGGAAATAAAATTCTGACTGTGAATCCTTTTCAAGATATCCCGCTCACAAGGTAAAAGTTAATGGACGCCGGACGGACGGACAGCTTGGGTGACGACAATAGCCCATCAGCCTAAGGGCTGAGGGCTAAAAAGTTACCTGATCAACCAATAATAAGAAGGCCTAACATTATGCCTAGGATGAGAAAGTCAAATGAGATGAAAAGGCCTAGTTTCTCCTGTGAAGGTTTATACCTACATTAAAGTCCAAGGTGGCCTCATTTTTATGAGTTAGGTGCCAGTTATAAATACTTTGACCTTAGTTTCCATTATTAACAAATTTTTAGTTTAACATTGAAAGAAAGACACTGTAAGGTAACATTAATCTAAGTTTTTATTCTGATTACTTATAGTGTTTATGATCACCTTGGTGGCCAACCACATGTGTTAAACATATTAAAATCAAAAGGACTGGTACTGCAGAAATAAAAATAGCTTGTCAGCTGTGTGCCATGACCCATATTTCTATTGTTACTTTATACATCTATATCTGAACCTGTCTAACACATATCTAACTGACATGTGACAGTCAGCCTTCATGAAACCATTTTGTAATATCACCACTTCTGAGCATGTTGATTTCAATACACTCTAAAATTAAGATTTAATTTTTATTTCAATATGCCAGGCAGTTGCCATTGAATTCATGACGAGTGGTAACATGAGCTAACATACTTCTTGGTTTTAACTGTTTATGTGTCTGCACCTGACACCAGTTTAAAGAAGCCATCCCACACTATGACGTCAATCATGAATCACCATAGCTAAGGGGACATGACACCCCTGGATAATATAAAATGACATGTATAACCAAGTCATAACACATTAAAATGGCTGGGGAAGTTAGTTAGCAATATCCTTTAACACACAGGTTTTCTTTCACCATTTCATTTACAATCAAACTTGCCTGTGATTTTAGTTTCTTATTTTCTGTATTAAAAAGAGTAACATAAACCTTAATTTTTCTTAGAAACATACCAAATATTTTCCCAAATGTTTTTATTTAACTGGTGGATAAGAAAAAATTGCATATTTAGTTTTTAAATAACTGCAGACTACAATGAATACAGACTTGCAAAATTACACTGCAATATGATCAATGAGAAGAGTTGTTCAACCTGAGCCATCTCTCGGGATTTTACTGGCTGGAAGTACCTCAGCAGAACATGTTATAGTTATACACAGCGAGTGGTTGCTTGACATTTTCCATAGACAGATATGACACTGCGCAAATTCAGGTTACCAATATGACCTTTACTAGGAACATCTCAACTTTAAAAAACTATTAAAGACTAATGGGCAAGGGAATTCAACCAATATATATGGTGCCAATTACCAGTGAATTTACTGCTTAGCACTTGGTAATTAGAGCGACTGCATATGACTGGATGTTTTCTTTATATTTACTTTTCCTTTTGGACATATAATGCTTAAAATGACAAAATAAGACTGTTTCTAGGAAATAAGTAAACTTCAGAACTATCAGTTCAGTATAAATTAATGGTTTAATATAAATCATAAGAAGTTAATCATTTGATTTTAACAAATGCACAGATCAATCACATAAAAAAAGGTGGCAATTAATGCAGTTATTTTACTATATACAGAATGCTGTATTTCATTTACTGTATCACTTGTTATTATAATGCTGCATCCACTTTACAAAGTGGAGCTGAGCTGACATATGGATGTGCACTGATGTGCTAACCTCCAGAGGTTGAGGGCTGAGTTAGGGGCTGATAGGTGTGAGCTTTAGTCCTGCCTCCATATGTGTCAATAATGTTACCTGCATTGTTGTGGTGGCTTTGAGTTTTGGCCTGTGACACACTCTGCAAATTAACTGATGTTTAGGATGTGGCCATTGAATCAGTGACCTTGAATCAATTACTATTTTTTTAAGTTAGCAGACCACTGAACCCTTAACATTTGTGGGCTGCATCTGTGAACAGTTTGTTACTGAATTACATCAACTGATTGTGTGCATATTGGACAGTTTGTTTGAAATCCTTTAGTAATAGTTGTAGTATAAATTAGAGCTGATAGAGACATATTAGGCTGTCACATTCATATGATATCACATAACTGCACAAGGTCCACTTCCGTACACAAATATACTAGGACTGGTAAATGGTATTTAGGTCTGGTAAGTGGTATTGTGACAGTGATCCTATCATAAAGCATGTGCTTTAATTGTTTAATTTTTTGCTAATGCTCTAGGGACAATTCATTTTTTCATACGTAATCAAGCTAGGCACTTCAGCAGCTAGGTTGCAGCACTAAATCTTTGTCTGGTCACAACATGTTACCATAATTATATACATACTTCTAACACATTCTTAAGTAAAGAAAAAAATGGAAGGTCTTTAATTTTTTTTAATATCTACATGCACCTTGGATCATTTATGTTCACATTTCTGGCTACTTTTGGGAAATAATAAGTATGAAAAATAATATGGATTTAAATATGATATTGTTCAGCACTGCATGGATAAGAAACATTTACCAATGACTATTTTTCTGGATCTTTCTTCCAATTATTAAGGATATTCCTTTTTTCCATTCTCTTAGGCTTTTCAAAATTAAATAAATATGCTTCTTCCCTACTTTGTTTATATATTGCTTATCATTTATTTTTTGACTAGGCAGGCCACTTTAGCTATAGGTTTATTTACACTTTATATTTTGAACAAAAACTGGTGATTTAGCCACTAAGACAGTAAATGCTTATCAAATATGAAACATAACACCTCTAAATAATTCTTATCATATGGTTTCTTCATCCTCATTCAACAAACAGTTCAAACTGGGGAATGACACTTCATGAGGACATGACAAATCCCTCATTCAACATGTTTATAATATTAAAGTCCGTTGTAACAGTGTTCATACCCCATCAGTATATCTGTACTAGTACAGGCCACAATGGACACCTATCAGGATAGAAATTAGGTTAACTTAGAATGATGCAGAAGAAAATGTGAACTGAGTCAAATGTTACCTTGTACAGTATAAGATAAGGGTGAACCAGCAGCAACATCATTACCTCAGATGGTGGAACAAGTGAATCTAATTGATAAGTGTATGTGGCAGCCCTGGGTTAACAAGGGACCCCCACCACTAGCCTGCATGTGTTTTTAACACCCCATCTACTGCACTCCACAAATGATAATTGCCAATTTTCAGGGAGAGCAGGCATCGTCGAAGGCCACTTTACGACGGTGACAGAAGGTCCTGGGACTTTCTTTCAGTTGATTCAAGCAGAAAACCATCTTTGACAGGCTTTCTTGGTCCCGTTGCTATGTCTTAGTCATTACAGATGCATGTTATTTTACTACTGCTCATGCAAGGGCATTACCTTATTGCATTTACTGCTTTTCTATAGAGATTTTGTCATATTTCTTATGAACATCTTAAAAACACCCAATTCACTTGAAACCACCATGAATCTTTCTACTTGCAAGCATCATAATACAGAAATATTTTTTACATGTTACATTATATATCCACTTTCCTGTGTAACAAAACACATTAAGTTTTTGTGACCTACTAGAACAGATTTACTATGGCGAAGATTGTCAGCTCATAACTCAAATGCTGAAACATCTGGCCTCACATATAACAGCTTTCAGTTTCAAGGATATGGTAAAGTGTTTTTTAAGAGCTGATTATTGAAGTGAAAAGATAGGAATTACCAGGTCACTTGCAATGTTATTTATTCATGTATGTGTTTAAGTAATTCAACACTTATAATTAGACAAAAGGGTGTGCTACCTTTACAGTGCCGATTGCAATAATGCATAAAAACACTGAAAACAAGTAAGATTAATTTATTACATAAATTATGATATCAAGAAGCATGTTCTCAACTATTAGTAAGTAAATTGACACCAGTGCACTGGACCAGGAGTAATGTGGAAAATATAAAACATAATGGAGAAGGAGAATTTGTTAAAATAATGTTTGAAAAAAATATGCTGATTTTCAAGATAGCTGTGATGATGTAAGGCATTTAGTATTTCAGTACATTTTGTATAAAATGGCATGTCCATTGGCCTTTGAGATCTCAGTATCAATTTTCTTGAAACTGGCTTAGATTTTTGTTCATAAATCAATTCAGTTAAGAACTTAGAATGGACATTATAAAATCTGCTGGTCAATTACAGCTGACAGGGGGAGAATATTGAATACACTTCTTCAAATTAAATTATTTGTGTCCATAAAGAAAGCACCTACATATATTTCAGTTACACTATCATCCCATTATCAAAATTTCAAGCCTTACAATTTCATTTCTACCCTTGTCCTATTTCCTTTGACTGCACATCTTTAAACTAGAATATCAGCAGAAGCTGAAAAAAAGCCCTCAGCCAAAAGAACAGTGTTTAGAGGTGGTAACAGTAACAAGTACTAAATATCTGTTCTCACATGGATGTATATCCGTACATGTCTCAGTTATAAATTTAAAATGGAGAGGTATGTACCATGATTCATAACAATCCACCAAATGCTTCCAGAAAAATAAGCTTCTAAATTTTATTCTATTACAAGCTCTGTGACCTTGAAAAGTAGGTCAAGGCCACCCATCTTCGAACTTGACTGAGATTTTGTCGATATACATCTTCACCAAAGAAATAAAATTCCTATTGTGAATCCTTTTAGAGATATCCTGCTCACAAGGCCAAAGTTGAAAAATTTAAGAAAAATTCATTAAAAATCAGAAATTGTAGGTGGCGCCCCCAAACTTGTGCCTCAGTTACAGACTATCAGTCCCTATGATCATAGTAAGTATTGTGAAAATCTACCTAATGGTTCCTGAGAAATAAGCTTCTAAATGTTTTTTCTATAATCAGCTCTAAAACGTAGAAAAATAGGTCAAGGTCACCCATCTTCGAACTTGACCGAGATTTTGTCAATATACATCTTCACCAAAAAAATAAAATTCCTACATTGAATCCTTTTAGAGTTATCCCGCCCACAAGCCCAAAGTTGAAAAATCCGATAAAAATTCATTAAAAATCAGAAATAGTAGGTGGTGCCACTAAACTTGTGTAGCAGGTACAGACTATCAGTCCCAATAATCATAGTAAGTTTTGTGAAAATCCACCAAATGGTTCCTGAGTAATAAGCATCTAAGTGTTTTTCTATAATCAGCTCTAAAATGTAGTAGAAATATAGGTCAAGGTCACCCATCTTCAAACTTGACCGAGATTTTGTTGATATACATCTTTACCGAGGAAATAAAATTCTGACGGTGAATCCTTTTCAAGATATCCCGCTCACAAGGTAAAAGTTAACGGACGCCAGACAGACGGACGGACGGACGGACAGCTTGGGTGACGACAATAGCCCACCAGCCTAAGGGCTAAAAAACCATTTTGTCCAGGAATGACTATTCCCTTCTTTCCTATGAAACATTCTGGCAAGGACCTCACTCTCATTCTCATAAAACCTAATGTAACCATGTCTCTCTTCAGAAAGCCAACCATTGCTCTAGAAATCTTTTTCACTGGACCTTTCATTTCTCATCTCAAGATGATTCAATTATCTATACCTTAAATTTATTTTTTTGAGCAAATATATTTTAAGGAGAGTACTCTTTTTTAACTCAAGAAATTTTTGTTTAGTACTACTCTTCTTCTCTCAAGTTAACTTTGTTCAGGAACCTCATTCCTTGATCTTCTCTCATTGACCTTTTGACCTGAATATTCTCCTTTTTGTTTGCAGACAAGCTTTTCTCAAGAAATCCTTTGTCCATGGCCTTGGCCTTCTGCTTTCATTAAGGTCCAGAATTGTCATCTTTTCTCTAAAGGAACCTTAAAATATGTATCACTCTCTTTGAAAAAATATCTTTCCAGGATCTTTCTTTCTTCTCAAAAGACAGCCTTTGTCTAACATTCCTTCCTTAAAACCTTCTCTTAAAATGTTTGTTCAAGACCTCTCCCTTCTATTCTAAAGAAATCATATGTTGTGGCCTTCTCTCTTGTGGCAGCCCATCTTATCTGAAGAAACAAACAGTTCAGGACCTCTTTCTTCATCTGGAACATGTCCTGAGGCAACCCATCTAAAAACAATTTTTCCCCAGAAGTTATCAGTCCATTTCATCTCAAATAAGGACTTCTGTCAATCATTCTGTATCCTTTCCATTCACTAACTGCAGCCTGAACACTGGAAGAGAACCCATGCTTAACTCAATGATAACTTTCTTGTTGAGTTGGACCTTTCTTTTCCATTCATCCATTTTTTCATTACCAGGCAATCTTCCCATAATCTCCTTATGGTCCAAATGTGGTAGCATTATCTCATTATCTTAGTTTAATTATCTAAAGAAGACACTTGTTCTATTATTTGTTGCTTACATAAAGCTTAAAACTCAACAAATCCTTCCCCCTCAGCCATAACAGGTATCATTTAACAGAAGTATCAAGAAATAATCTTCAGCGGTATATGCCACTGAGGCATCCAGCCTGATCATTACGACAACTAAATAGAATTAACCTATCCAGGAGGTTAAAATGTTCTTCCCTACGAGTTAGTCAAAAGAAACAAGCAGAACTGATGATAATGGTGGTTCAAGGGGATAGAGCAAGCAGTCTGCTTATGACAGGCTGGTAAAGTTTGCAAAATCAATAAATAAGGCCGTGGGCTGGTGTCTGTTTCTGAGGACGGATACTGTTCACCTTGTATTAAATTGTCCACAGACAAATGTGTCTATTGCCAATCCAGTGTCCCTTGTTTCCACTAAATAAATCTTGACAATGTAGACCATAGGCCACTAATACCAGTCAGAATGTCCAATTTATCCTCAGGCCTAGCATTCTCCAACCTGGTATCACACTAACTGTTTCCTCCAGATCATCCAATGGGGCCATCTGTGATATATTGTGGGTGATGAAATTGGGCCATATTACAAGTTGGGCAAACACACTAAGTATGAAGTAAGTTGTTCCAACAGCAAAATCCAATTGTTTGGTTTAAAAATAGCCCCTGTTTGGCTATATGGCTGACCAGAGAAGGCCATTTTATAATTACGTCTGAATACTTGAGTGTCAAGCCTTGGATTTAAAGACAATTCTGAAGGGAACGCTTCATTTCCCTTAGGATTACAGACAGTATGAGAGCTCTACGTAAAATGAAACCAATCTGAAGGGAGTTTAAAATTTCAAATTAGCAGGGAGACAGATATACAGATACACCCTCCAGGCATGACAAGATATTGCTGCTAATATAAATCTTGTTCAGTGACAGGTAGCAAGACATTTATACTCAGGATAAGCTAAACCAGGCACTGGTATGAACATATACTTATATAATCAGGATGTAATATCAGAGAAATCTATTTATAAACTAATATATCAGTAATATTGACAACAATGTACTTTAGTAATATGTATTACATTGATTACACAATGTAGATATAAAGCCAACAAAACCAAGGGCTTCAAAAGACAGATTTATCTAAACGTTTTCAATTACTTTCCCCACTGAGGTGAAAGCATACATATTATCTGAATAAGAACAAAAATACTCAGAAAAGCAATATTATATTAACTTCATTTCTTCAATATGTTAAGAATATATCATGAACAATCTATTCTGTTAACACTGGTTAACATTGTTTAAGGGTAGGTTAGGGGGAACAGATGGAGAGAGAGTTGGTGGGGGGTCAGTTGTATGAAGGTAGTTAATATATATGCATCTCCTACTGACTTGAGGACACTGTATGTCACTGGCTTCTTGCTACAAGCATTTTTAGTACTTTGTCATCTTTGTTCCTGTAACTGCAAGCATGTTAATAATTGAGCCCATATTGCTATGTATTATACTCTAGTGATTCACTGAACACTTAAAAGTAATTACTATATCTTATTATACTTGTCACTTTTGTTCTCAGCAATAAATTTCATCAGTAAGCACAAAGGCATGTAAATATATGGAAAGTCATAAATGCAGAAAGTCATTCACCGATACAGAGTGTTAATAAAGGCTATGAAGTCATGTCATATTTAGGCTGGTCATCAACTTTAGGGGAGGGCAAGGTCATAGAGCACCATTGAACAATCTGTGGGATCAACGGTAAAAGCCAGAGGCATTAAACATAGAGAAATAGCATCATTTTGTATCGGTAAGAATCTCTCAATCATCATGAGGTAGGCTTGTCCTCAATCTACTTTCCTGAGCTGCGTCACTATCCAAGGTCATCTGAAAGGGAGCTGATGAGAGGGCTTTATCCCTTTATATTGGACACAATTGAACACATGGCAGGGCCATAATTAGTGGTCATCATGGCTCCTTGGCCTGATGGAAGCTGCCTTCCTGCTAAATGACCATTCACTGAGGCAGCCAGTTAGTATAATCTGATACCAGTTGTGTGTCTGACTGAAGCAAATGAGAAATGCAACAGTATTGGTCTTGTTGATAGCTCACCCTATTTGTGTGCTCAGATGAATGTGGAACTTATTGCCTGGTTTATATCTATGATTTGCAAACAACTGTTCCAAATTTTACCCAGAACTTGCATATACATGATGTAACCTTCACCCGAATGTGTCCTACTTACAAGGCTAATTCTAGATTTTTTGTGCTTTACAAATCTTATTTCATTTTCATCTAGAGTAAGGTAATATTCTCAAAAACAGAAGAAATCTCTTGTTTTTCTGTCATTATAAATGAGTTCAGAAAAACAAAGCTTCACTTTCATATTTGTCTTACACTGTAAGAATTTAAATATATTCTGTGCAATCAACTGATTTTTTAAAATACTGTCACTAAAATTTAATATTTAATAATTATTTTCCAGTCTCCCTAAATAATTATGTAACTGTTAGGTAAGCAAATTTAGTATACAACATATAATCAGCTGATTTTGATTCACAAATTAATTTACCAGACACTAATTATTTAATAGCTAAAATGGGTAAATACACTGTCAGATAAAACTTTACATAATCATAGTAAGGGGCATATAGCACTCCTCTGCTCACAGGAAGCACATTAAGTGCTGGCAGGTTCACAACAGATAGTCCTTAAAGACCCTCAAGTGACATGACAGACTGAGGACAGCCTGTGTCCCTGTTATATATCATCTCCAGACAATAACAGGTCTGGCTTATTTTCTAATCTGGTGTGCTTTCTGGCACTCGCTCCTTTCATAAGTAAGATTAATATATCACAGAAATATGCATATATCCAACCAGAGAAAAACCTTCATGCCAGCTCACATCAACAAACACAGGAAAGTAAATGGATAAAAAACCACAAATGGAATTGATGGAGTTTATACAGTAATTGAGACAGGTAACTATACAGTAATTGAGCCAGGTAACCAAACTGCAAATAACCAGAAACAGATCCCTGCAAGTAATGTTCATATGTTGGAGTGGAATGATAGGAGTTACAACATCTCTGTATATACATACATGATATGAAACTTAATTCAACAGTTCTTACAGGATAAAAAGTTCATACACAATTACTGAATATTTATAAATGGACAGACAAACTGGTAGACAAACTAAGCTGATCATTTTATCTCCAACTCTGCTGAGGCAGGAAAATAATATATGATGTTTTGATTAGATAGTAACTTTTTTAAAATATCAAATTGTTTTAAAAATAATTTTTTTATAAACTGAAAACATTTGCAATGGGTTATTTCCACAGTGCTTATAGGAAAAAAGTTCATAATTAATGAATATATATTTACTGATAAACAGAGAGATGATGGACTGACAGAGCTGTTTATTTTATGTCCCTTTCTCCTGAGGAAAGAATATGTTTCAATTAGACCTTAATATTTTTTTCTTTTTTAATTTACTAAATTTTTTACATTTGCAATAAAACTTATGAGCCCCCATTGCACCTGGCAAGGACTAAGTGGCAGGGGAGGGGGAAACGGTGGGAATTACTACCCCTCTGCATATACCTACAGGACAAACAAAGCCAAGCATTACTTCCCATTCAGCTGAGGCAGGAAAATAAGTTTATAATTTTTATACATGCATGTCCAATAAAACATATATATGAATATAAAAGGTGATTCACAACTCTAAATTGCATCATCATATATCCTTAATTTTGTCAGATAACACCAAATAATGCATACAAGTGGATTTATTTTTTACCACAAAAATATATCTTTAAAATTAACAAAACAATAAATATCTGGAAATAATTGATTCAGAATTCCTAATTCTAAACTGCACCTTTATTTATTTATTATTTGGCTCATACGTTATCAAATTATGCAAACTGAAGGGTTTAATTATATATTAATTATTTAATTTTCTTATTTAAAAGAAAATTCATATATTACCACAACATCACTGACATCATCTGGATTACTCCCTGAATTACTATTTCAAGAAAAGTTTTGTACACAGAAGTGGAAATAGCTTTACAATAAAGGAAATAGAGATCAAACAATAATTATTATTATTGCAAAACACTGGGGGGGGGGAGGGTGGAGCTGACATGGGAATAACTGTACACCTGTTACATGGGAATAACTATACACCTGTTACAGCATTGTAAGTGACCCATTGCAAATCAGGTACCCATCTAGCTGGCATAGCTGACCTCCAGTGACTAGAAGTGGGCTGTCTGGATCATGACAATGCTAGTGAATACAATAAGAGCCTTAAAAAATTTAATAATCTAATAACTTTTTTTTGCTTTTATTTTTCAAATTTAAGATTTTAACAGATTGCCTCCTTATGTGTACATGCTGTGAAAATTAAATCAACAGTTATACAAGAAAAAAAGTGCAATGGTCAAAGTTGGGCAAAATTTAATGTACTAATTTTATGTTTATGCTAATAAATTAAAAAAATTACAAAATTCAGATCTAATTTTGGGTAAACAATAAAATCTTGATTTAATAATGTTATATCCCTGATAAAAAGGTCTCTAGCTTCAACAATTATAATGTTAATTGAGTAATTATCATTTCTGATTTTTTACAAAGTGCATTTTATTTGGACTAATATACATTAAATAACACTGCTGGACTAAATTTCTGGCATGTATGAGGAATTATACAGTGGAATATTTGTGGTAAATATGAAGAAAAATAGACAGTGGTTTTGATATTAATCAGTCCTGAAGTGTGATAATAGGTTTTTAATATAATATGGAAGTTCCTCTTGAAGGAACTAAGTCCCAATGACCCAATTTTCAGTTTGGTAGGAGATTTTGGGGACATCGAACAGTATGCCAAATTTCAGATAATGCAGGTCCAATGGTTTCAAAATGAGCAAGATTAATGGACTGAAAAACCGCAAGGTGGACAGCATGATAGACAGCAAACAAGGACCATCGCTATGTTTCAGTTGACTTATAGTAAGCCGAGATAAAAATCTATGCTTTACTATGATGTCAACACAGAAAACGATTTTACCGCACCAATAGTCCAGAACATAAAAACAAAACTTTACAGCATCTGATGAACATCCAAGCACTCAAAAACATGAGTTAAACAGACCCATAAAAAAGAGTCCCAGTATGCTGTCCATCTATACCAATTAACAGTCAAAGTGGGAAATCACTCATGTCAAACAGCACCTGTGGCACACACAACAACTTCTCATCACACTCCTGACATATTATTTATTTACTCCACTTCATGCTATACTAACACTGTAACTCTAGCTCATGTTCAAGCATATTTACTTGGATCAAGTTTTATCCATCAAACTAAAATTGTAAATATTACAATAAACATTATTTATGGCAAAAATACAATTATTATTTTCTTAAATTAATTTATAATGAATGTTACATGTTTTCAACTGTCAGAGTGGGTTGAGAGTTTCTGAAATTGCTTATGTACAAAAGTTTTATCTTCAGACTGCATCAAGACATAAAGTGATTCTGAGAACCCCAAATGTTTTATGACATGCAGGGCAAAGCAAACTCTTTTGACATAAGACAAGTTTATGATCAGAGCAATGAAACATACACCTGATATTAGAGCAATGAAGAGATTAATAATTGTGAGACCAGCCATAAATGTTACTCCATGGTATTTTCTGGGGTTATTAGATATTAACATATTTCATGATTTACTAATTCTGTTAAAATTCTTAAGAGATATATAAAACACTGACATACCTTATAAAGCTTCTCTTCTAAAACTGTTAGAACATATAATCAGAACTCACTCACTGCATGTTTGTGTGTTTTAACTCAATTGACAGACATATGGTTTTATATTTTCAGAATTACAGTATAAACTGCAACAGATGTATGTGATGTATCTATAACTTCATTACATACATGTAATGAGATCTTTTCATCTAAAAGCAACACCTTGTCAAATACATTGTAACCAGACTATATCTGCCAAAGGGACTTGGTATAGTAGATCAATCACAAGCAGAAAACAATCAATGTAATGTCAGCACTGGTTGACAGCTGTGTTACATATCAAACATCTGCTGTAGGGACACAAAATATTATTAGTCTATATATACAAATATTACTGAAAAGGGTTGCCTGATTTCACTTCCAAATTTGTCAAACTTTGCATTTTATATTATAACTGGTTGTGATAAATTTGTTTGGCAAATAAAGAAAATATGTCCTGATTTTGGCCGAATCACATGGTTAAAAGGAATTTCCAAAAATCCTATAATTCTCATTCATATTTAACATGGTTTCAGTTTAAGACACAGGATCACTAACCAAAAGGCAAAAAATCCATGAAGTAGTTGTGCTTGTCATGTACATGAAGTCAGCATTTATATTTTTTTATTTCAAATTATTGTTCTCAGGATATGCTTATCCTGGACAGCTGAGTGGTAAAACACTTGGTTCTCTCCGCTGGCCACCCAGGTTCGATCCCTGGCATGGATATGAGAGTGGGTTGTAGTTGCCCGTACAAGACCGGTGGTTTTCTCCGGGTACTCCGGTTTCCTCCACCCTTGCAGACTACCCTAACGCCATCACTGGAGCCATGGAGGGTGCCTCGATTAGTTATAATAACTATTTGTACAATCCATGTAAAATAAATAAGTTTATTGTTTATATGATGCTTGGCCAAGTTGAAGAGAACTGGCTGACATATATGAGTCAAATAATGAACCTCTGCTTATATATATGTGAGTTTGGCAAAATTTGGACATGAAGAGATGGTATATTCTGGCTGTATGCCAATTCCACTATCGGGCAACCCTGTTACTGCAGGCCTCAATATGATCATTGTAAATGTGTATATTACAGAGATTATCTACACTTCTAAAGGGCATTATATTTTCAATGGCAGAAATATTGATCTACCGAGTGCAGTGAACCCAAAAGATTAAACCTGTGGCAGTTAAGACAGAGACCAAAGACTGAGTTACTACTGCAAGTTTTAAACAGACAAATCCCTGAAGCATATCTGGTGCTTTCACAAAGACCTGTGACTGCCTGCATGTCAATTTGACAGTGAAGTTAATAGTCCCTTGTAAACTCTACATATGCCATAAGAACTGTTCATACACAATCCAGAATATCCCAATCCTAACAGGCAAGAACAGAGGTTCTTCTTGTATCCCAGTGGTTTCTTGTGTTAAGAAGCAGGTCTTTCATCCTGACCTCGCGTCTTCTGCTTAACATTGCTCATGATCCAGAAACCTAAGGTCATATTGTACTTCAAAGGGGATGACTGGCCTGAACACTATGTGGTTCACAGGCTGTCAGTTGGGTAAAGAGATGATCTACAGTGAGATAACCTCAGGAGATAATCTAAGAATGAGTTAACTTAATGAGATAATAAGCAGAGTGACAGATAACCCTAAAAGGATTTTCTAGAGAGAAAGGTAAAATGAGGAAATGATCAACAGAAGATATAATTTAATATGTATAATCCACAGAATAGATAAACTGATTTTAAAATGCACATGCAGAAATTAATAATCTTGGATGATCACCACACAGGTATCTCATAAAGATATACAGCCCACAAAAAATTACAAGAAAGATAACACACAAAGTGGATCTAATCTAAAGTGAGAGATACGTCAAGAAGACATATTACCTATTATAAGATTTCCATAGAGAAATTTTTCTAATGAAGTTAAGAATCATTTAGAATGATAACTTATGGAGATAATCTATAGACCTGGAACATATATATCTGGAGCACATAACCTAAGAAGTCAATCCTAATTAAAGGTGGTATCTATTACAGGCAATGATGAAAACCTAAACACGGTATGAATCAGATATTTTTCAAAAAGGTAATTATATAACTGGGAGAATCAAGAGACAAAGAAGGAGCATCAGTTCACAAGAGGACATTATCCAAACTGAAATACACAACCTGAAGAGATATTCTCTTTAAAGAATGAGAAAATATAGCTGGGGAGATAACCTTAAAAAGACAACTGGGAGATTTATTTTCTTTAAAGAGTTAATCTGAGTTGCTGATGGTTAAAAGTAGACACTATATAATAAGTTAAACACCACTGCAAGGCATTGGTAACACAACATCACAAACTAAGGGCAAAATGTGTGACCTTTAGTCCTAATTTAGAAAATAGCTTTAGGGAATCATGATGGATCTGAGGTAACGGGATATGTCAAAAATAGATGAAAGTTTTAATGAAATTAAATGAAAGAGCAGACAGCTATCAACAGAAGTCCTCTAAACTTAGATGAAATCATCAGGAATATACAAAGAACAACATATATGTCAGAACATGCACTGCTTAAAGTATTACTTTCTTTAAGAATATGATAAGAAGATATACTGTCATAAAACACTGACCTGAGACAGCTGGAAGGAGAAAACACCACTGATGGCAGGTCCAACAGCATTCTAACATAAACACTCAACGAGCTGTCATTTATTCAGTCCAGGCTTCCTTTGTCACACACATAATGAGCAATTACCATCAAAAGCCTACCAGCTGTTGACATGGTGTTTTGGACTGTTTGTCTTTCACAGGTTTGCATAGAAAAATCTGTGGGATAATTAGATAAAAATTAACTGTTAAACCTTCCTCTCTTTGATGTCTTGGGTTTGCTCTACATTATCTCTCATGATAGCTTCCTCTTATTAATTTTTTTCTCACGTTTTAAATGGAAATATTCCAGCAGAATGAATATTTCACATGCAAAATATAATGCAAAGATCATACAATAACTGTATTTGCCTGACTAAGAAAATCATCTGACTTCCTGAACACCTTTTATAAACTATGAAAACACAAACTAGTGTGTTTCATTCATAATTTATGAATAGGAAAGTAAAAAAAAAAAACAGCTGCAGCAAATTCGTATTGATTTTTATTATTTGTGATCCTTTGAACAGTTATGCAACAATCTCTGTGTTTGAATCTTACAGGTTGAACAACTAGATAGTGCATGGATGATAATCCTTTCATCTCTGGGGCCCTGAATAAAGGATGTTTTGATCTTATTAAACAATGGCCTTGCATGACATTACAGATTCATTGGCTAATGATGCTATTCACAACTGGGCTTAATTTATTAATATGACAACAACAGACTACAAGATACATGCTTTTTTTGTTGTATCTCATACTGGTTATGCTAAGTCCTCTTACAATGACTATGACATTAAGATTTGTCATAAGGTTAATTAAAAAATGATTTTATAGTACTGCATATGAATACTGATGTTCACTATAAACAAATCATATAGATCGAGAAGTCAACACAGAACTACTTATAAAAGCTGATTTATACATCTTTATAGATTATACTGATATTGTACCCAAGCTTATAATACATCTAACTTTTTCTTTTCATGTAACATAATTCTTTTGCTAATACTATGAGTTAATAATAATATGATTTTAATTCCTCATGCCTAGTTACTATTCTCTTCTTCACGAATAATTTAATTTTTATTCTTCATGAAATATTAATTTCTGTACTTCATGAAAATCAAATTTCTATTCCTCAGAAATTTTTTACATTTCTGTAACTTATGATTAACCAAATTGCTATTCCTCAGGAAATCTTAATTTCTGTTCCTCATGAATAATCGAACATCTATTCCTCAGGAAAGGTAACATTTCTGTACCTCATGAATATTCAAATTTCAATTCCTTAGGATTACTTAAAATTTCTATTCCTCATGAAAAATCACTTTTCCAGTCCCCATGAATAAGCACCGTTCTAATCCTCATGAAAAATGCAAAGATTAAATGAAATTGAGTAATAATTCCTTTAACACATGTAGCAGACAAGATAATACAGATCTTATATATGCAAGTACTATGAATAATGTAACCAAAAATACACTTTACTTAAAAAGACAAAAAGGCCAAAATACTCTTTATTCCAAGTATCATTAGTATGGTGATCAAAGTTCATAAAGACATAAATTGCCATTATCAAATGAACAATACTTAGGCTTATTCCAAAACTGGCATATTTCAGGTTTTAATGACTCTTATAATAGTCTGTAAAAGAAATCTGTACAAGTTGCATTGCAGAGGAAAGGAAACAATTTGTTTTACCTCAGTAAGCAGAAATGCTGAATTTGGTTTCATTATAAAGTGTAATGGAATGGTTAAAACTTGGATTTAGGATGGTTTCACTGGTTTTATTGCTACTAAATGTGAAATTAAATGTCCAATTGTTCCTTTCTGTTAAGTAAATGTAAAAAAAGTATCTGGGATTAACAAAACATTCTATTTAAGGATATGTTTTTTATGAAAAGTTTCTATGTAAGATGAACTTTGTATTGATTCTTGAGTCCATTTTTGCTCTGCATCTTCCTGAACAGCTGTAACAGCAGCTGGTAAAGCAGCTAAATACTACAGAATATGACAAAGCAGCAGCTGAAATGAAAATATGGTTGATAAGGCTTCATTTATGCTTTTATTGCACCAGTTCTAAGTGTTTTAAATTGTGGTTCAATATTTCACAGTAGCTTTTTAGCCAATTAATCTTTGTTCAAATGGAACTGATATATTCAGAATCCCACAAATATTATACCAAATCCTGCTGATATATTCAAAATACAACTGATATATTCTGTTTTGTTAAATTTATTTTTTAAATGTGTGAAAGAAAAACATGCCAAATTCAATCAATTAATTAAAATTTGTCCTAGGCTTCAGTACACTAAAAAGAAAGGGTTAATAAATACAAACCTATACTCCAGTGCTTTGTCAAGAAGAGCCTGTATTAACTGGGCCATAACCAATTAAGGAAAATGGACATGTTGAACAAATCTTGCCATTAAACAATGACAGATTTTCTTTGTTAGAAGGAAAAACTAGAATATCAGCAGGAGCTGACAAAAGCCCTCAGCCAAAAGAACAGTGTTTATAAGTGGAAACAGTAACATTTACGAAATATTTGTTCTCACATGGATGTATATCTGTACATGTCTTAGGTTATAAATTTAAACTGGAGAGGTATGTACCATGTTTTATAACAATCCATCAAATGCTTCCTCAGAAATAAGCTCCTAAGTTTTATTCTATTCTAAGCACAGTGACCTTGAAAAGTAGGTCAAGGTCACCCATCTTTGAACATGACCAAGATTTTGTAAATATGCATCAGCACTGAAGAAATGAACGTGGGTTCGTTCCTGTGTTGAATACCTTTGGAGATATCCTGCTCAAAAGGCCAAAGTTAAAAAATCCAATAAAAATTTATTAAAAATCAGAAATTGTAGACAGAGCCCGCAAACTTGTCCAGTAGTTACAGACCATCCAGGCGCGCAGCCAAGGGGGGGCTGCAGGGTGCCCCCCTCCCCCGGTCCCCTCCCCCGTCCCTGTCGCATCCAATACTCACCGTCCTTTCGGAATTTCACTTAATCTAATACAAATATATATGCATTAAATAAGTGGCGGATATATACTATCAGTGGCGGATCAAGAAGGGGCGCCTTTGGCGCGCGGCCCCCACCCCCACCACCCTACCCACTGTTGAGCTGCAAAATCATTTATTTTATCTTTTTTCTGATTTTTGTGATGAAGTTTCATTTTTCATATTTCAATATGTGAAGAGGAAACCCCTCCCCAAGTAACTGTAACTATCCTTAATTAAACCATTGTTCATAATTGAAAATAAAACAATATATATTTTCATACATTGAAATATATAAGTATTTATAAAATAATTATAATAATTATTACAATAATAACAATGTACATATATAAATATATATATATATATATATATATATATATATATATATATATATATACTTGCATATATAACTGTCTTCATATTATCCATACATGCAAATTAGCGCCCCCCCCCCCCCCCATTTTCATATTTCTTGATCCGCCACTGATGATGGCCCCCTTAAATTCCCTCCCTCAATCCTGGCTATGCCCCTGCCATCAGTCCCAATGATCATAGTAAGTTTTGTGAAAATCAACCTAATGGTTCCTGAGAAATAAGCTTCTAAGTGTTTTTCATTAATCAGCTCTAAAATGTAGAAATATAGGTCAAGGTCACCCATCTTTGAACCTGACTGAGATTTTGTCAATATACATCTTCACCAAAAAAATAAAATTCCTACGGTGAATCCTTTTAGAGATATCCCACTCACAAGGAAATAGTTAACGGACGCCGGGTGGACGGACAGCTTGGGTGACGACAATAGCCCATCAGCCTTAGGACTGAGGGCTAAACTAGATGTGTCGGAATGACACGAATGCCCCCGCCTGGGGCAAATAAGAAACATTTGTTAAATTTTGTAAAATTTTTTTAAGTTCAGGAGGTGTCGTTTGGTCAAAAGTAGGTCAATGGGGACGAAACGCGAACTCGATCTGTAACTAGTCAGTATCTGTCCACACACCAAAAATCAGGCCAATATCTGCAGGCATTGCGAAAAAAGTCCATACAAGTGTTTTTGTCATAAAAATTTTTATTTTTCATGAAATTTTCTATGTTCAGGAGCCATAAAACGGTCAAAAGTAGGTCAACTGGGATGAAACGCGAACTCGATCTGTAACTGGTCAATATCTGCCCACACACCAAAAATCAGGCCAATATCTGCAGGCATTGCGAAAAAAAGTCTGTACTTTTGTATTTGTCATGAAAATTTATATTTTTCATGAAATTTCTAAGTTAAGGGGCCATAAAATGGTCAACTTGGACGAAACGAGAACTGGATCTGTAACTGGTCATTATTTGCCCACACGACAAAAATCAGGCCAATATCTGCAGGCATTGCGAAAAAAAAGTCCGTACATGTGTATTTGTCATGAAAATTTCTATTTTTTATGAAATATTCTAAGCTTAGGAGCAGTAAAACGGTCAAAAGTAGGTTAACCAGGACAAAACGTGAACTCGATCTGTAACTGGTCATTATCTGCCCACACACCAAAAATCAGGCCAATATCTGCTTGGTTTCGGAATGACAGAATGACGGGAGGACTTTTGTGGCGGGGCATAAAAAGGTTGCATTCTCCAGGTAACAGTGACATTCACAATTAATGGATTTTTCAAACGGATGTGGTATTACTTGGCTAGATTATATGTTCAAAGTTAAAATGATATGGCCTAATGCCAATGATCATTACACATAAAAACTGATAATAATACAGCCTAGCTATTGTCAAACAATCATTTAACTGTTACTGGTGAGAATCCAACTGGATCAATCAAGGGATTGGCCCATACCTTGGGACAAGTAAGACTTACAGTCTACCAATTTGCCAATAAACAGCTTCACTGGAAAAGCCAGAAGGAAATCCTTTGTATAATGGTTATATCAGGATTAATACAATTGATCAAGACAAAAGTATACTGCATGCAGTTAATTCCTGTAAGGGACAGTGTAGTATCAGGTTTCTTAAAGCTCTTCCAAAACCTGTGCTATTTATGTGCTGATCTCTCAGCAACCTTCAGCACTAATGGTAGCCAGTGCATCTTTATGGATTAATGCAGCCCTTGAAATCAGGAGCCCTTACTATATCATCCCAAAGTGACTGCTACAGCCAAGAATGTGTCCATCTAAAGCTGAAATATTGGTCTCTTAGTGCAATTGTTGCTTCTATAGATGAACCATCTAATTGAAAGTTCATGGCAAGTTCCAGCAGTAACACTTCCCTAATGCACTCTGATGGGAGTTTGGATGTTCTCCTGGTAAAAACAGTAATAGTGATGCAAATACTGAAGCCCTGGTTCCCAACAACCTCTGACAGAATGCTGGAATTGACCTTGATGTTATATATCCCCTTAAAGAAATGGAGTATACAACAATTTTTACTCAAATTTTTAGCCAAGAGGTAAGACCAAATTATCTGAAATTGGGAACAGTGCACTTTTGGGGTCCATTACATATTTCTTGAACTCTTTTTCATATTTATTCTTCTCACAAACCTTGGTAAAAGCACTAACAAACCACTCCAAGTTAAGTACATTACCTGGCCACATAATACACTTTTTGTGCTGAATCATTTATGAACCTCACTTCAGAAAAAAAAGTCTTTAACTATACATTTTATACTGTGTTTTAAGAATGCATTATATGTTAACCTATTTGCATCAATATTAGTAAAGCTATGACATCTGAATATTCAGTTTGAACTAATATGTTTTTACCAATCATTCTACGTTAACCTAATTGTATCAATATAAGTAGAAGCTATGACCTCATTGACATATTCAGCTTGAACTAATATGTTTTTTACCAATCATTGTATGTTAAGCTAATTATATCAATATTAGTAGAAGCTATGACATCATTGACATATTAAGCTTGAACAAATATATGATTACATTTAAGATATCAGATCTTTTAAAATATAAACATATAATGTTATTAGTCTGCCACCATTTTCAAATATTAATTGTAGAATTAAAGTCCTCATATAGAGTATTCCAGTAAAAAGTCACGGTAAGATAAGTATTGGCTATAGCCCAATGAAAAGGTAATGCAAGCTGTGAGGTTTGTGAGGCTTGTGTCACATGACAGGCGAGCGGTTTAGGTGAGCCTGCCATGATTGACACAAGCCAAGCAGATCTCACAGCTTGCTTTACATTTCATTGGGCTATAACTGATTAGTCTCACATGCCCTGCTGCCTTGGTCGATGGTCACGTGTGTCATTTTTTCGGCTACGCACCAGTTCTTTGCCATATTTGGAAAGTTGTCATGTTCACTTGCATGGTCACATTTCATGACCTGTGATGCAAGCAGATTTGAACGCACAGTAAGAACAAAGGAAAAAATGCCGCATGTGGGACAATTAGATCTACACTTAACTGGTGTTTCGACCACTGGGTGTGTTAGTCTGGCCTATCAGATGGAACAAAGTCTGAGGACTATATATGATCAACAGGCCTGTAAGATTGATGTGGCATTAAACCTGTTTCAGCACAGCCACAATCTGATATAACTTTCCATAAAATGACATGATACAAGCAAACATTCATTAAAATTCTGCTTCCAATCCATCTCAAGTTTCCTTATTTAACCAATCATGTCCCTAATGGTATACTTTTTACAGTCTTCCTTCAAACAAAGCTTTGGAAACTAATATGTAGGTAGACCAGTCTCACATGCACAGTATTTGATCTTAAAAAGCAATTCCATCTAGTGTTGTCTAAGCAACTCCCACCACTTTTTGCAGGGCTCATCTGTCATGCAAGAATTAGTTTTTTTAAATGCAAACCAAACATCACTGACTCTACAGTCTCTATGTAAGAACTTGTTCATTTGCAGGTGCTTTCATACATTATATCACACCGGAAAATCTATGAAAAATTCATTTAAATCCCGTTCTTGTTAATTTGCTGGGTTTTAATCTACAAAATAACATTTTTTTGAGCTTGGCATGTTTATGATTGTAATTTCTTAACTTTAACTCAATCACTTAACCTGTAAAGATGCCATTTAAACATTCAGTGGCTATTACTTCAAATTAGGGCAACCATTTCAGAAACTGTAATGGTGAGATGCATGCACAGCTCACAAATTATGAACATGCATGAATGATATCGCTAGATTATCATTGTCATAAACCTGAATAAATTGAATTTCAATGTCCCTGAGAGCTAAAACACTTTGCTTATATATATAAATACTCATTTTCTCCTTTTTTTTATCATCCCCTGTTTCTAGAATGTCAACATTATTTTTAACATGTTATATTATTTAAGGGGATTTTTCTACTGAAAGAGTCATAAGATCAAAATTAAATCCTTATCAATGCTCTACTGTGCATTATGTTAACTAAGAAAGACTTCCTTGCAGATGATTGATAATGTATTTATAATATTTGTCATCATTTTGTGTGTTATGATTAATTCTGAGTGACTGTAATTTCCCAAATGGACCTGTTTCCAAGAAGAGGATTAATTCTCCTGATACAACTGTGACAAGTTGACATGTAATCATTTTCCTAAACATGATTTCTACAATTAAATTACCTCTAATCAGCAACATCAAGACAGAGCATCAAATATCAAAACTTCTTTCTTTGTCTAGAATTAATAAGAATTTTCTTAAAATTAGACTTTTAAAACAACATTTAGCTAATTTATTTTGACACCTCTTTCCATTTTATCCAGCAACAAAGAGCCAGCATGAAAATGATTTTCATGAAGGCACAACCTGTTATCTGCTTCGAAATTAAGATAGCATAATGAACAGACAGCAAGATTTATGATAACGCCAAATAAAAATCACCTGAGAAGCATGGGATACAAGTAGGTGTTACATGATACTGATAGTCAGATTAGAAATCAATTTTATTTTAAATCTTTTTTTCCCTAAATTAAAGCTTGATGACTTTCATCTTGGCTGATTGATGTTTCTAACAATGTGTGACTCTAAAAATCAGGACTTATATTTTTTCTTCAAGTAAATATTAGCTGTAACCTACATTTCAACAATGTAAACCTGGGCTATTTTTTGTGATGAATCAGCATTTTTCCTCAGCAGAAAACATTCTACAGTTCCCACAATGAATGCCATCAACCTCATTTTCCAGCAACAGTTCCTCAGACAAGTACAGGAGTGAGTATTTGAAACACGTCTGGCCATCTGAGGGCAACAATAGCTAGGAAAATCACTAGGCTAGACTCATGCAAACAGCCATGAAAACAAGCATGTTAAAATGGATGCAGCGAAACATGTGCTATGGACAGACTACTGACTGAAGCAAGTAAGGTCAGTTTAGTAATTCAAATGTCGGATACAGAAGTTTCAAAATGTACACTCCAGACCCCTTCCACTGTAGTGGAAAACTTTGTCGAAATGTCAATTTAACACAAGCATTCTGAATAACTGCATGATTTTTTTTTGGTCAGAATTACTTTTGAAATAGAAGAAAACATATTTCATCCACGTTAAAGAGCTGTCTACCAAGTGGAAGGACCCGATATATGTTGAGTGCCGGACGTACAGCTAGTTATTTCTAATAATGCCTCATATACTCGACCCTGGCAGTACTTCAGTATATCACTCTGTATCTGGCACATACTTCAGGGGGAAGTTCATTAAAATGCTGGAGTCACAGGAACTTCATTATTTTCCTGCAATTTTTTTATTTGAAGAAAAAAGTGTATGGACCAGGCAAGTGTGAGAGTTTTTGTTGAGTTGCTGGTTGTCGGGTTGTTTGTTGCTGGCCTTCTCTGCCAATGACAGATATTTTTTTTCTAAACATGGTCAGAACAGTGTGACAGCAAACCACTTTGTTAAATGATGTGAAATCAGGTGTAGAACTATGCAAAAAGTCCCCAGACATTCAGCAAACAATCTTGCTATCAGGGTAGAATTATAGATGGCCCTTTTGAGAGCAGGACTACATAATCCAACACACAAACTGTAGGCGGTTAAAATCAGGCAGAGTGTGATACTGCATTTGCATCATACTAAAACTTTTAGCCTTAAAGCACAGATAATCTCTCTTTTTTTCTCTCTCAATTGCCATCTGAAACCACCATTATATCAAATAACCACAAAATTTTTTGGAACATTTATACTGACAAATTAGTTTGAATAATTGATCCTTACGATAAATATACAACTGACAACTAATTTTTAAAACAAATATATGAAACATAAAAACCCTTAATTCAGATAAATAGTATTTAAGATTATTGGTGTTTGGATAATCAAAGCTCTTGTGTATTTTAAAAGAAGGCAAACATCCAGCTATAGACAAAATGTATTGGCCATAACAAATTACCTTTGTCAAAAATTGTTTTTGGCGGCGTTGGTTTATTTGTCTATCTGTTAGCAACATAACTTTAAGAGAATTATTATCTGATGAAATTTACAGGATAGCCTAGCAATGATACAAGGAATGAATAAATTAATTTTGGGGGTAATCTGGATTACCATCTACCATATCCAGGATTATTTAAAAGTAAAAATGCTGAATTTCTGACAATGCCATATGGTGGTAATGGGCTGCCTCGGCAGAGGTCTGTGCTCTCAGAGTGCTTTTCTATGTACAGAGAACTGCTACATACAGTAGATAAATGGTCATATTCCCTATGGGTCAGTACCTACATTAACCTTGGCTCCAAGCCTTGCTGTTAAGTGATTTTTCATAAAACTAATGTTGCTACAGCCTGTTGGCAGCCTGCAGATTTACAGGGTACCATTCTCCGAGTGACTATTAGTCACAAATCAACTTGCAAATGTTGTCTTAGTCACTGGGCCAAAATACAGTGTTAGCATTCATGGCTAGGGTATACAGACATGCCAAGTGATTTCTCACATCACTGCATCTTGGAATCTTTGAAACCCAATACAGATATATCTATAACCATGAAACAGATGAGTATGTGAACATGTTCTGGTTCAGTTGATTTAAAAGCAACAACCATCAGCTTACTTCTAGTCTCTAGGAAGTAAGCTTAATTAAAATATAATTATTAAAAATAAATTATAAATATTAAATTTTGTAGTGATTTATGATGAATGATAAAAGACACTGCTAACTCTTCACTGCTTCCTACCAGTCAAAATCAATAAGCACTAGCTGCCTGTCCTTTGGTGAAAGATATGCAAGGAAATCATTAGTTAACTGTTGAGACTTTGTATAATATACCTCAGAATCAGGTTGAAATACTGAAGAATGCAATATATTAATGCTCTTCAAGTTCAAGGAATGCACAATAATGAGGCAAAGTATTTCAAGTATAAACATCTCATGTCTTGATCACCTTGATATTGGCTGTCAAGCATACCCTTATTAAAGGAGTAGGGCAAAAGTAAGATTGAAATTACAGAAAGGGTAGGACAAAAGTAGGAAAACTGAGGGGAAAAACAGGACAAAAGTAGGAAAACTGAAGGGAAAAATAGGACAAAAGTAGGAAAACTGAAGGGAAAAAAGAACAAAAGTAGATTTATATACAGAAAAAAGGTAACAAATTAGGAAAAATGAAGAAAAAGTGGGACAAAAGTATGATTGAATAAAGAGAAAAAAAAAATAAGACAAAATAGGGAAATTTAAGGAAAAAGTAGGAAAAAAAGTAGGATCGAATATACAGTAAAAAGTAGGACAAAAGTAGGAAAACTGCATGAAGGTAGAAGGAGAACAAAAGTATATGACAGAAACCACACCCATAGTGAAATTCATGCTCATTCTCTATAAAAGAATGTGAAATCTAAAGAAGTGATATTATTGATAATTTAAACAGTTTTCTGAACTGTTTACTTATAAGATGAAAAGAACAATTTCACAACAATTCATAGGAACTCAGAGATGAATGTCACAAAGCAAAACATTTAAGTGGGGATTTATTTTGAAGGATCAAAAAGGAAAGAAAGGAAGAAAAGTAGGGTCACTTGATAGCTTGTAAATAATACACAGAAAAAATATCCTGATAATCCCCTGATCGTGCTTCACTTATTAAATCAGTAGGTAAATTTAGATATCTCTGCATATACAACAGATGTTGTCAGTATATATATATAATGTTCTATGGTATGATAAGGCCAAAAAAAAAAAAGGTATGGTTCTCAGGCACTTTTTTTCAGAAATCAATGCGGGCGGGCGCTTTTTTTATTTTAAATTTTTTGGTATGTTTCGATAAAAATGTCAAATGATAAGGGAAAAGCATGAAAATAACAGTTTTATTTTGCTGAATAAGTAAAAGCACTACAAAACAAAGGAAATTGTATGGTTTTATCTTCTTGAAAGAAATCTCGGAGCGGCAGCAGCTCAATATTGAAAAGTTTTTATTGAAAATCAAAATAAAAATTTTTGATGCGGGGGTTTAAAATTGATGTGGGCGGTGCCTGAGAACCATAACTTTAATTTTTTTTTGCCTTATATACATGTTTTTAATATATAGGAGGATACATATACTAGTGAAAGATAAGGAATAATATGCTTATCAAATTACATATGAAATTCAAAGCAAAACAAACAAAAAACCACAACCTAGCAAATTTGAATAAAATCTACAAAATTGCTGATATTACCAAGTAAATAGTAATTTTCAATTTTTATCTAAATTATTTTCAAAACTGTTGTATCTAAATGTACAGAAAAAAGATATAACCACAGGTGTATAATACTGCCCTGGCCCTCAAGTTGAAACTCTAGGACATACCAGTTCACAGAATGACATTAAAGATGTTGATTAAAATTCTGAAGAAACTCAAAATTTATATTGGTGTTATAAAGAGATAGACAGAGTTAGCTAATGAAATAAAGCAACAAAAATGAATTCATACATTTTTAGATGTCAACAAACTTTAACTGTCTTTCATGATAGGATTATAAAAAAATTTCATCCTGATTCTTATATTGGCCAGCTGCAAAGCATGAAACCCTTTGTTCTTTTCTGTTGTAACTGAGGTTTTTGTCAGATTTCCAGCTGATCATTCAATTATTGGGTAACACCCAGTCAGCAGGGTGTAACTTGCTGCTCCCCGTCTTCTGACACAGGGGCTGCCTTTGATGTAAATTAAAGGCTGTCTGGTGATCACATACCTACATCAACTGACAGGGCAGAATGTGGTTTACAGGCAATAAAATGACCAAAAAGAAGACCCCATAAACCTGGGTGACATGTGGGTAAAAAGGCTGTATATATTCATAAACCACTTTTATACCATATACGAGTTCAGCAAAGTCTACAGATTTTTTACATAACGTGAATAAAAGAATATCAGTGACTAAATAAATCATATCTCTTCAAAAAGGAAATATGTTGTGTCCATAAACATCCAATGATAATTATGGTCTCAATACTAAAACCTTTTAATTTCTATGATCAAAATTAAATCAGTAATTAACACTACTTTGATAACAATTAAAACAAAAGACCACACCACTGTAAGAATACCAAGAATACCCCATGATCTTTTTAATAACAAAAAAAAAACCAGAAAAGAAATCCCCAAAACAACAGATGGTCATAGAAGAGTGATACTGGACAGCTGTACACTAGAAAATGTGGCGCACTTGACCGGTCCAGAAAAATGTGGAGCGGGCTACATTTTAACTTGCATTCACACTGTGCCGGAACAAGTGACCATGTAGAGCACGCTACCCTGTAAAGTTAGACCGCATTGCGCTTGGCCCGGCCTAGAATCTGCATTGCGTTTACACGCAAATAAATACTGCAATCTAGCGCGGTCTAGATTAGATTCCCTCTTGCTTGAATGGGTAAATCCCAGTCACATGACCGCCGAGTCTTTCTGGAGTCTATCTTTATAGCCCGCTCCACTTCTGTTTACACACGTTCCAAGCACAAATGTAGGCCGCGCCTGACTGAGTCTGGCCCGCGCTAGAATCTGGAACCGACTCAAACCGGTGGTCAAAATGTAGCGCGCTCCAGACCAAAAATCCTCGAAATCTGGCGTGTTTGGGGGACTTGGCGCGCGAAACGATGTAGAGCGCTCCAGAAAAACGTCTGTAAATGGGGCTATTCATAACAGTGTAGCCCTATTTGTCAGAAACTATTACAATGCAACAAAGAGCTACTTACACCCCATGCTTGGCCTCCACAAAACATTGAAAACATGCTGACTATCAAACTGGGTACTGTGAAGTTATTTGTATCAGAGGAATGTTATTTAAGTACCTCTTAAGATGCCTGATATTTATCTTGAAAGAATACTACTATATAGTCAAGAAAAAAGTTTGCCACCAAATATGTAAATTTATTTCATAGCAAAGGAATCAATTAAATTAGACTTGGAGGCGTAATCATATATTTCATCAAAAGGAGTAGAAGATTAAAAAGGGCAAAAAGGGACTTTTGATAGAAACATTTTTTGTTAAAAAGCTGATTAACTTTTGTTTTTAGTATAAAAAGAAAACATCCTTTACTTTGACATGTTGACAGTTATGAAAATTATATCATGTTTCTGATGAACATGCAGGGGACAGCAATTTAATGTTCCACTGAAAGAGAAAATGTTATCTGGTAACATGATTTAGAATTTTTTACAAGCAAATGATTTCTATCTTAAAGCCTCACTTTGTAAAAAGAACAACTGTGGTCATCATAATAAGGTTTGAGGATTTTCCTTAAGACTATTTAACAATTCAGACTAATAGGTTTCATGAAAATACATGTTTTGAACACCTTTGAAATATGCTGGCTTCTTCTCAGTGATAATTTCTATATCTTTCTAATTTTCAATTCCACCATGTGGTTAGCCCGATTACGGTCTTAATGAGCGGGGTCTGAATGGCCCTGCTGCTTTTGAGGGAGGTTCTAATGCACACGGTCTGGATGGGCGTGTGACCTAATTAGGTCTTGATGGGCGTGGGCCATCTGGCAGTGTTGCACTATGTGAATGGAGAGGAACGATGGTATCTTTGATATTCCTTCACTTATATCAATAAACAATTCTGAAAATAACAAAAGAGTATGACTGGCCGTGTACGACCATGTAAATAGAGATTAGCGTCGGTATTTTTTTACGAACCGTCAGTGATATCATTTAACAATCATGGAAAACAACAAAGCAGTACCGGTTGCCGTGCCTGTCCATGTGAATTTAGATAAGCGTCGGTATTTTTAAAAACTTTTAGTCATACCTTTAACAAATCGTGAAAATAACAAAGCAGCAGTTTTTAAGGTGCTACATACTTAACACTGGATACGATCGGCCATTGACTTATGGCCAACCGATTGGCATGACACACATGACGGGTGATCTACTTTCCATCAAAAGGAATGCCCGGGAAGATTGCCGCAAAATCATACTATTTTAAATAATGCCCCCAACCCCTTCAGATATTAAGGAACCATGTATATTTTCCTCATTCTGTCATTTGCCTCTACCGTCAACTTCACTCTGCACTGAACCATTAATGTTATTACAGCACTAATCACATAAACGGGTTTACAAAGATGACAAGGGTCCTTTGATCACAAACCATGAGAGACGCAAACGTTTCTCTATTTATATAAGTATTATATATCTTAATATCTGAAAGGGGTGGGGGCATTATTTCACAAAGTGCAACACGGCCAGACGGCCCATGCCCATCAAGACCTAATTAGGTCACGCGCCCATCCAGACCGCGCGCATTAGAACCACGCTCAAAAGCAGCACGCCCATTCAGACCCCGCTCATTAAGACTGACACCTTCAGCCAACTGGACAGTCACCAGCAGTACATGTGTTTGTTTGGCCATAATAATTCTTCTATAAATTACTCTGTATTATACATATTAGCTTCATATTTAGAGCACTGCTAGATTCCTATAACTTTAATTAACTTGGTTTTCATCCTTGTATCTTATTTAGTGGTGCTGCAATTATGATTTAAGTGGATTTTCTGTGTCTGTTGAAGCTCTAAACTTTGTGATAATCTATATAGTAAGTAATAGCTATATGTTGGTTTGATACCATTTTCTGCTTGTATAATCTTTGGGTCACATGTCATGTGAATGTAAAGTTTCAGTTACTTTGATAAAGGAGTTTTAGTATAATGTGTCAGTAACATGAAGAAACAGATTTAAGTTAATGGCTGTAATATAATGTAAATGTATGTATCTTGGCATGATCAGTGTTAATGAGCAGCCCATCAGTGTCACCCTGGGAGTGTCAGGGTCAAGTATAACGATGCTGCCAGATGTCTGGACAGCAGCAGATTTGAACTGACCACTGAGCGGGACACATCAACTGACCATCATGCTGTATACATGTGTTTACTGAATACACCTTAGTCTCTACCACTGAGGAATTGTTTTTTGTATTTTGCTAGTTTCCCCACAAACACAAGATCCTGAGAGCGCTACAACATTATCATACTGACATAAAACAAATGGCTTATTGCAAGAAATTCTTTTATTACATCATTGTAAAAGGAAAACTAATGTTGAAGTCAATGTCAAAGGTAGTAACAGGCCCATTTTTCAGCACCATCAAAAAATATCTTGCAGCTGGCTAAAACATGTTTCATCTGGCTTTAAAAAAATAACTAACACTGCACATGCATGAGAAATAGGATTGCTGTGTTACAGCAAGAGTAAATGGGGACAGTCACTATTTTTTTTTACAAAGACAACTTTTTCAGGTAAAAGATCAGCACTGCAGCTTAGTATATTGAGGAAACCTGGTAGGCCAATCATATTATTTTACTTAGTGGTAATCAGTTTTTGGGTGACAGTATTCTTTGTGGTGCCCTTGGAAAAACCTTGCCTCCCAGACATTTTACTAAAGATTAGCTCCGAGCTTCCAAAGATGTAATTCCGTAATTGGATTGTATCTTCAGAAACAGCCCACAATCTGTGTAAATAATGTTGACCTTTGAGAGCCACCTCTGGTGTGGAGGGAGTAAACATCACATCCTGCCTACTTAGATCTTGTTAATTAAAAAAAAATTATAATAGAATGACATCATTAAACCTTAACACCCCTCAAAAAAAAGGTTACAAAAACACAAGTCTACAAATCAAGAAAAAATACTAGAATGGCTTGTTTTCCCACTTGCAAAACAGATGTCCAAATTTGAGGACAATATGTGAATAACTTCCAACAGGCTTCACAATAACTATTGATTTTTAGCAGATTTGACTTTGAAGATCGAGGTCAAGGTCACTGGCTTTAGAACTCAGATTTAGTATGAACCATTCGTGTGTAAATTTTCAGCAGAAAATATGCAGCTCTTAAAATTGTGTTAAAATTGTGTTCATAATATAACCCAAAATATTTTTCATTTTGGCAGATCTGACCTTGAAGATGAAGGTCAAGGTCACCAGTTTTCAAACTCCTTTGAGAACATAGTAGGGACAATTGGTATACTAAGTTTGAGGACAAAATGTGGAATACTTCAAAAGTTATGGGCTTTACAACAATTTTACATTTTTGCAAATTTGACCTTGAAGCTGAAGGCCAAGGTCACCTGGTATCAAACTCATCTAAGATTTTGGTAGGAATCATTACTTTGTCAATTTTTTTAGGACAATATGCTACTCTTCAAAAGTTATCATGTTCACATGTTGAAGATGAAGGTCAAGGTCACCAGGTTTCAAACTGTTCTGAGATTTTGGTGGGAACAATCAGTGTTTCAAGTTTGGAAGTAAAATATGCAGCCCTTCAACAGTTGTCACGTTCACATTATATTTTACAAAATTTTAACATTTTGGCAGATTTGACCTTGAAGATGAAGGTCAAGGTAACCAAGTTTCAAACTTGTTCGAGATTTTGGTAGGAACTATCAGTATTTTAAATTTTGAAGGAAAATATGCAGCTGTTCAAAAGTTATTGCTTCACAAGATATCCCAGAGACAACTGACAACGACAGATGATGACGGCAGTGAAAACAAAATGTCTCGGGGGGGGGGAAGACATAATAAACTCTATTTTGCTTCAGCAGACTCATCTGTATAGCATTATATCACATAAATGTATGATCAACAAAAACTACTCAACTACAAAAAAATCAATACAATAAAGATATTCAAGTCTGCAGTACAAAGGAAATAATTATGAACAATAGGAATATTAAATACAGATATCCTGTGGGTGCACTAAATCACACCTCCTGTGAAAATCACAAAAAATGCTGTCTTTCTATGTGTGTCTATGAGTAAAAAGTTGCTCACATGATTTTTTAACTGTCCTGTTTCCATGCATGTCTCTGTATGTGTGAGTACATGGTCTGAACAGGACTACTATACTATGCCTGACAATAATTTTTAAATACATCACTTATTATCACATAATTTTTCTCATTCAGCAGATTGTATCAGGAAGAAACGTTATGATCAAGCCATTTAAAGAAAATAGAGTTAATAAATAATAAATCTAAATCATCAAAGGTAAATTTGGTATTCCAATCATAAAATGTGCCATGACAATGCTGAAAAGCACTGTCTGGCATGATCTCATTTAGTGAAATAAAGACCTTTTTAAATACACAGCTGCTGTATAGTGAGAAAATGACATGAAAATATTGACCCAACATAATCAGATTATCTACAGAAAACACATATTCACCAAGCCTCATTAAGGCTGTCCCTGCAGTCTGAACAAGTGAAAGTGTGCCATTACGGCGGGGGATCTCACAAAGAGGCTGCTGCCATATTACTAAACCCCCTGTATAAGTATCTGAGGCTAATTTTGATGTCTGAAGGGGATCTTAAAGTGTCTGGCGATAAGAAAGGCTGTCCCAATTATCTGGCCGCGGGCCTGTCATGGCACATATAATTGGTTTGACAGCACCAGGACGCAATTTCCAGGTGTCTGATCAGGAGGTGTCCTGCTGCACATTTAAATAGTGTGCTCAATCTCTGGTTGTATTGTGCATTGTAACAGTTGCTGCACTGTGCAATCAGACATTTGATACATGATTGTGCTCATTGCCAAGGGCTGGATTAGTTTTTACAACCAAGAACAGGGGGCAGCAGGTGTATGACTCTTCCCTAAATCTGCATTGCAATTTGCATTAACATGACTTCTTGTAGAACTTTTCAACAATATTATGGAATAAAATATATATATATTTATGATTTATCAGAGGAAGCAGCAAGAAATCCCTTACTTGCGAGTAGATCCAAGCAATCCAATAATTACTCTGAGCTTACAGGCAATAGCTTTTCATATACATGCATTGCAGAAAACACCTGTGAATTTCCTGTTGTGACCAAGTGACTGGCTGTGAAATAAGTTTATAATAGCAGACTGATCCTGCCCTTTTAAATTAGGCCAAAATGGTCCAAATGGGAGATTTTGATTTTTTTACTGGATTAGACGCATAATTTTGCCAGCTTGCCTAAAAGTACACAATATGTTCAACACAAAATTTGGTCCATTTATATATACCTTAAAAAATTATACATTCATACATTTATACATTTATACACAGAAGACACAAAAAGGTTCAAAATATAATATCCCCCACCATATTTCCCCATCAATGTGATATTCATAAATTCATAGTCCCAATATACAAGCACTTGAAAAACAGATGAAACAAAAACAATTTTAAATGTTTGTCTTCAAACTAATTAATAAAAACATATTTGAACAATTTCTGCCATTATTACTGAGAAATTTACAACTTACCTTCACTTACCAAACATCCATACCACCCTACATCACCTAAGTTTTTCTGCCATCACATATTGTTAGTGGAAACATTTGGGAAAGTGTCAAGGTAACTAGCTTTGAGTAGCTTGAACTCAATCCTATTATGTATTATGTGATGTATATGTGCATATTCAGTATCAATAAAATATCTCAAACAAACCATAAAAATTGTTTTAGGGCATCTTTGCAGCAAATGGAAGCAGCAAATCGGAAGAACAGTCAATTTTTTGTATGGCCTGATGTGAACATACTTAAAATATTATACCCCCGACCCAACCTCTCTATCATAAAAGACAAGATCTATATGCACAGTATTTTTAATCAGTTTGAAAAATATATATATATATATTTGATAAACTAACTGCACAAAATGATTGAAGGTGATAAGTCTATACTTCAGAGTGGATGGCGAAGTAATAAGGGTTGTACCGGCATGGTGCATGGGGAAATAAACTATCCTGGTTCTGCATATTTTCATCCTGAAAATAATTACCTGAAACTTCACTTAAAAATATATAAATTAAAAGTGTTGTCTGAGCCTGCAAGGATGCCTCTGCCTGGAATACCTAATCAAACTTGATCTCCAGTGTCTTAAGTGATTCAGTGACATATGGTTGACAGATGAGCTCCAGAGCAAGGACCACCCTTAACGCTAATGAACTGTCCCAGCCTTCAGGGGGAAGGAAAAAAAAATTTACAGCAAAAGAAATTTGCTGTATCACTAGTATAGATTCCTATGAATTAAAAATACAGGGGGACCTGTCTGAAATACCACATCTCCGTTAAGGCCAGCAGTGTTTTAAGATCACCCTTGAGTGAACTAAAAGCATCCACTCTGGTTTATAATTGACCTTTCAAATGAGATCACCTGTGAATTAATTAGTGAATCCCATGGGTGGTCTTATTACACAGGTTTCACTGTATATAATGGTGAGTACATGTATAATTTAAAAAGATTATTTCTTGGGTGCTACACAAAACCAAAACTTTATGAGTAAAGTTGCTAACTGAAAAACAAAATTATTCCCAATGGAAGAATATAATTAATGGGTCACCACCTATGAGAGCTAGGTATTACAAGTTTATATATTAACCCTAACAACAATATATACTTGCTAAAGCTTGCAGCCATGAAAACAGATCAGTGTAGGTGTTTTTAAGTGGGGAGGGTGGGTCATAATTTTTTAGCAAAGGCTGTCAAAACTTTTTCAGTGAAAAAAAAAAAAAATACCTTGATAAGCCACTGATATAAATTTGAAAGAATTCTATATCAAGTTCCCCTTTCATTTATCATGTATTCTAGTCATATATCTACTGATTTCCACATGCCAACTAAACACAGCTTAATTGATACGTCTATATGGCAAACTCATCTTAGTTACATAGCTGTCATATTATAACGGTTGTTAATCTTTATCAGAAGACTTTAAGGTAATAAAATAACATTTAATCATTCAAGTCTCAAACTAACCAAGACAGGCACCGATAAATCTGTCAGACCGGAAACAAAAAATAATCAAAATGTAAACATTATGGGCAGGAACGGTTCCATACGTCTAGTTGTAAACACACCATCCATCAAATGCTCACATAAACTGTCATCAAAATATAACATGCATGAGATTCAAGAAGACTCAAGCTGCCAGAGTATCATGATCTGTTGTATAATAACCAGGTGCGACATGGATTACTGGAAGTATGATTGACTGATTATTACAAATACCTGATAATGCCATTGCTGCCATTTTGCAAAAGCAAATATTTGTCATCATAACAAAAAGTGCCATTTCTTAGCTTCATGTAAAAGACTGACATCAGCAAAAAGGAGAACTTGTCTTGAGGAATAAAAAATGGGGAAAAGAATCACCAACAATGGAAAAACAAGTTATCCTTAACTTTTACTCCATTATTTATTCATAATATAATGAACTAACATATTCCAGGAACAGGTTGAATATTTATTTGGTAGTTTTAGCTAGTTTTGCTTAAGCATGTGCAATCTGTTTAATATTATGGATTGTTCCTTTCATTAGAGGATGACAGTCAATAAGAGTCCAATCTGGCAGTTGCTGAGGTTCAGTATACTTCAGTGTTCTTCAATTTCCCTTCATTAAACCTGCAGAAACTAAATCCAGGAAAACATTAATATTATTCTTTATAAATTATAATATCATAATTTGAGAGAATATTTTAGAGATCTGTAATGTTTCAATGAAGGTTTGACATATTGCATATAATTAAGTTATCTTTACATTACTATAAAAGGACTAATATATATACTTATGTAAAATGCTTCATATTTACACATGATTTATAATGATCTCACCAGGTACACAAATCTATAAATGAATTAATAACTTGATGGATCATTTTGTTGAGGGAAGGACAATATCTTTTAGATTAAATCTACCAATTAGGAAAAAAGAAACACATCTAATGAGTGCAACTTCTTTTTCATAATAGATAGAAAATACAAAACATCTAGTGATATATATAATACCAACCCATGATTTTCAGGTAACATAAAGTATCAATTACTGTTCATAAATAGAAGTGTGCTCTGAGAGCACAGACTTCCACCAAGGCAGCTCATTACGCCACTGTAACATTGTCAGAAATGCAAAATTTTTCCTGATAAAAATGGCTCCCAATTGATGTTGATTAACTGACACTTTTAAGGGAAACAGAACGTACATGTGGAGTGACTTTGTTGTTCCCTGTACCTCATGTTTGTTACGTCATGACTTGCACTCAAAAGATGGCCATATCCTCATATGCTACATCCCTGTGTAAACAAATGTGCTATGTAAACCCATAAAACATTCATTCCGGGCACAAATCAACCCCTAAATTTAATCAATTGTTCCTTGAATTACTACCAAGCTATTCTCAAATGTTGTTGGGTTTTGTTGGGGCATATATCTTATTCACATTTTCACTGTCATAATTTCCCTGGCACCAATGGTACAGATTTGAAACATTTGTTAACATTTAGCAAACCACAGTATTCAGAAATTAGGTGAACTTGTCCTCAGAGTGGTTTTATCAGTCTTGATTTTAAATATCAAGCCCTGCTTTTACCTGTGAACATATTTCATATGACAACAGTGATAGTCTGTGAACAGTTTAGTCACTATCCATCACTGCTAATTACCTGTTGCGTGGCAGTGACCATGAGTGATGAAAACGGTCACAGACCTTCCTTTTGTGATAGCCAAGTTCTCATAGTGATAGAATGCTCTATATATTATACATGCACAATGAGGGATGTCTGTGTATTTTTTCCTTCACTTCCTTCTTGTATCTCAATAACTGCTTTCTTGTCTCTAGATATTCAACAAGAATTCTTATTCTGATGAAAAGAGAGCACAGAGAATGTCTAGACAATGTGTCCAGGTATTATATTTTTCAAAATTCTAGAATTATGACATATTTCATCAAAAATTATTTCAATAAAACATTTTTTTAGACATCTGTGCAAGAACACACAGACATCAATCTCAGTGCTTGTTATGTAAACCTTGGTATAATCATTGTAAACTCTGTTCAAATCCAGAGCCCATGTGCAGCTGGTCTTAGTGAATACTGAACAGATACCTGTGTCATACTATTTGGCTCTCAGCTCTTCAGAAGATATCAACTAGAAAATCAATCCCATGCTTCCTCGAGCAAGCTGTTAAATGTGGCTGTTAAAAAGACTGCTAGCCTGTGTCATGGTCGGAATTATTATTGGATCCAGCCCTCAAACTGAGGCTAAAAAGTCTATACATGTCACATGAAACAGCCTGGAAAAGGTAGAGCCATCTATCAAAATCCTTCAAGTCTTAAATGCAATATTCAGCAGGGTAAAAAATTGTTTTTTTTTTAAAGTTACTTCACTGAACATGCTATTCAGTGGCATTAAAACCTGACCATGTAGTAACCCCTTAAATAACACATTTAATACAGGATTTTGTGGAGTTAGGACACCTGGTACGTACTTATCTGGTTGGTGGTAGTCTAATCCAAAATGCATTGGTACATGTGCTGGCCCTCTACATTATTTATCAAGTAACAACTTTTGGAGTAGCTGCCATTTGTATGACAGCTGTCATTGGTAGAGTACCTAAACATTGAGCATTAACTGGCATTGGTACGTGATGAGCCAGTCCTGTACACTCTGTGGCAGCTGTTACTGGCACTGACAGTTAGTAGGCCTATACCAGCTGTGCTTTGTACATAAGTTGGCTCCATAATCTATACACTAACTTTAACTGGTACAACTGCTGGTTCTATAACACTGTTCATAAGCTGTCACTGATACAACAGATGGCTCTAGTGAGTGTACTAAAGCTGCATTTGCACAACAACAAGCTCAAGACACTACAGCAGCTGTCACTAGAACAACAGCTACCTCAAGAAACTGTACAGCAGCTGTCATTGGTACAACAGCTGGCTCATTACACATTTCATCAGCTGTCACTGATACAACAGATGGCTCTAGACAGTGCACTACAGCTGTCGTTTGTACAACAACTAGCTCAAGACACTGTACAGCAGCTGTCACTGGAACAACAACTGTCTCAAGACACTGTACAGCAGCTGTCACAGGTACAACACCTGGCTCAAGACACTGTACAGCCGCTGTGGCTGGTACAACGGCTACCTCAAGACACTGTACAGCAGCTGTGGCTGGTACAACGGCTACCTCAAGACACTGTACAGCAGCTGTGGCTGGTACAACGGCTACCTCAAGACACTGTACAGCAGTTGTCACTGGTACAACAGCTGGCTCAAGACACTGTACAGCAGCTGTAACTGGTACAACAGCTGGCTCACTTGAGACACTGTGCAGCAGCTGTCACTGGTAACCCAGCTGGCTCAAGACATTGTACAGCAACTGTTACTGGTACAACAGCTGGCTCAAGACACTGTACAGCAGCTGTCACTGGTACAACAGCTACCACAAGTCATTGTTCACTAGCTGCCACTGGTACAACAGCTACCTCCAGACACTGTACAGCAGCTGTCACTGGTACAACAGCTACCTTAAGACAATAACACCAGCTGTCACTGGTACAACAGCTTGCTCAAGTAACTGTACATCAGCTGTCACTGGTACAACAGCAACCACAAGACACTGTACAGCAGCTGTCACTTGTAAAACAGCTTGCTCATTACACATTTCATTAGCTGTCACTGGTACAACAGCTGGTTCTATAACACAGTAAATAAGCTGTCAGTGATACAACAAATGGCTCTAGACACTGTACTACAGCTGTCATTTGTACAACAACTAGCTAAAGACACTGAACAGCAGCTGTCACTGGAACAACAACTGTCTCAAGACACTGTGCACCAGCTGTCACTTGTACAACAGCTACCACAAGTCAATGTTCACTAGCTGCCACTGGTACAACAGCTACGTAATGACACTGTACAGTAGCTGTCACTGGTACTACAGCTGGCTCAAGACACTGCACAGCAGCTGTTATTGGTACAAGAGCTATCTGAACACATTGTACAGCAGCTGTCCCTGGTACAACAGTTGGCTCTATTAAGAGACTGTGTAGCAGCTGTCACTGGTATAAGAGCTGGCTCTAGAGAGTGTACTAAAGCTGCATTGTACAACTAGCTCAAGACACTGTACAGCAGCTGTCACTGGAACAACAGCTACCTCAAGACACTGTACAGAAGCTGTCACTGGTACAACAGCTACCTCATGACATTTTACAGCTGCTGTCACTGGTACAACAGCTACCTCAAGACACTTTACAGCAGCTGTCACTGGTACAACAGCTGGCTCAAGAAAATGTACAGCAGCAAGCTGTCACTAGTACAACAGCTGGCATAAGACCCTCTACAACAGCTGTCATTGGAACAACAGCTTCCTCAAGACACTGTACAGCAGCTGTCACTAGTAGAGCAGCTACCACAAGACACTGTACAGCAGCTGTCACTGGTACAACAGCTGGATCCATACACTGTACACCATCTGTAACTGGTACAACAGCTGGCTCAAGACAATATACAGCAGCTGTCACTAGTACAACAGCTGGCACAAGACCCTCTACAGCAGCTGTCACTGGTACAACAGCTACCTAAAGACACTGTACACCAGCTGTCACTGGTAAAACAGCTTGCTCATTACACATTTCATTAGCTGTTACTGGAACAACAACTGATTCAAGATACTTTACAGCAGCTGTCACTGGTACAACAGCTACCTCAAGATACTGTACAGTAGCTGTCACTGGTACAACAGCTTGCTCAAGATACTGCACAGCAGCTGTAACTGGTACAACAGCTAACTCAAGACACTGTACAGCAGCTGACACTGGTACAAGTTGGCCAAAGACACTGTACAGTAGCTGTATCTGGTACAACAGCTGGTTCAAGACACTGTACAGCAGCTGTCACTTGTATAACAGCTGGTTCTATAAAACTGTAAATAACCTGTCACTGATACAACTGATTGCTCTAAATAGTATACTACAGCTGTCATTTGTACAACAACTGTCTCAAGACACTGTACAGCATCTGTCACTGGAACAGCAACTGTCTCAAGACACCATACAGCAGCTGTAACTGGTACAACAGCTGGTTCAAGACACTGTACAGCAGCTGTCACTAGTACAACAGCTGGTACAAGACCCTCTACAGCAGCTGTCACTGGTACAACAGCTGGCTCATTACACATTTCATAAGCTGTCACTGGAACAACAGCTGGCTCCATACACTGTACACCAGCTGTCACTGGAACAATAGCTACCTCAAGACACTGTACCCCAGCTGTAACTGGTACAACAGCTGGCTCAAGACAATATCCAGCAGCTGTCACAAGTACAAAAGCTGGCAGAAGACCCTCTTCAGCAGCTGTCACTGGTACAAAAGCTACCTAAAGACACTGTACACCAGTTGTCACTGGTAAAACAGCTGGCTCATTACACATTTCATTAGCTATCACTGGTACAACAGCTGGCTGCATACACTGTACACAGCTGTCACTGGTACAACAGCTACCTCAAGACACTGTACACCAGCTGTAACTGGTACAACTGGTGGCTTCATACACTCTACAGCAGCTGTCACTGATACAACAGCTGGCTTCATACACTGTACAGCAGCTGTCACCCCAGGTAAAAAAATACTGCAGTATACCACAGTATTCCTGCAGTTTACTACAGTAATTCTGCAGAATACCACAGTTTACTGCAGTATAACACAGTTTACTGTTGTAAACGTGCAGTATGCAAAGAGCTGACTGCAGTAATCCTGCAATATACCACAGTAAACCGCAGTATGCCACAGTTTACTGCGATATACCTCAGTTTACTGCACGGTCTGCAGTAAACTAACATCCTGCAAAGAGTAATCTGCAGTCATACTGTAGTATGCTACATTTTACTGCAGTATACCACATTTTACTGCAGTCAACTTGGATTATGCACTTTGATTTCAACCGTATTAACAGATGAACTGCAGTATATCTGAGGTATACTGCAGTTTTGCTGCACCTCCTGAGGTATTACTGCAGTATGCTTCAAAATTATTGCAGAAATTACTAATCAACTACACCATACGCTATTGTAATAATATATGCATTATGTACTAGACTTTTATTTTAAGACAATCATTTAGACTGATACATTTCCCAGGAAAGCAGGGCAGTTGAATGTATTAATTACTTTAATTATATGTTTAAATTTGATAAATTAAATATTTTATAAATTATATTTCAAATTTTTTCACAATAATTGAAATCCCATCTGAATGATGTTTGAATTTTTTTTTCAATCATAATCTGTTTAACAAGATGCATTTCAACAATTATTTTCAATTATATTAAAAAAGAATTTAAATGTCTAAAGTAGTTTTCATTTATTGGATTAACACAAACAGCTGATTTAGTTACTATAAAAATATTTAATTATTATATCATGTTAAAAAAAAGAATATATTTATGTGTGTATAATATATATATATATATATATATATATATATATATATATATATATATATATATATTGATAGTTACTTTATGGAAACAACACTTACATGAATGAATTTTTTTGGAAAAGTATGTTTTAAAATAACACTTATACTAAAACAAAAATAATATTTATAATAATAATAATAATAATAATAACAATGATAATAATTTTAATAATAATATTATTATTATTATAATAATTTACTATTGTATGGCATCATATGATAATTATGTTATTATCAATAATGATTGTAATAATTATGAAAATACCGGTAAAAATGATAACAATTATATATCATATTATATGTTATTATATTATTTTATTATGTAAGTATAGATGTTTGTAATAATAATGATAATTATAATATAATATCAATAATATATAAATAATAAAATATCAATAATAAATTAATAAGATAAATATAATTTTAAAAATTATTAATAAAATATTTTTTTCTAATATATATATTATTGATTATTTTTAATGACATTTAAATTGATCATGTGTGCCATATATTCCATTAACTGAATGTGAGGAACTATTATGTTGATACCTATACATTAATAAACATGGATGAGAAACCATGTTTACATATAAAATATGAAAAAAAAATAAATAGAATATGTTGCTTAAAATTATATTCCATGTACAATTGATGCTGCAGTAGCAGAATTTTGTTTGAAATATGAAAAAAATTGTATTATATAAAATTATTGAATATAGAAATATTAAACAAAATAAGAATTTACCAACAAGAGATCATTGTTTTATTTTAATCTATTTATCGTTTTATTTTAAATGAAAATTATATTTATTTATCTTTATAATAACATTAACTTAAATTGAATATCAGTGGTTAATTTATCTAAATTTTAGGAAACCCTTAACTGTACAGGTACAACAGCTGGCTCAAGACACTGCACAGCAGGTGCCACTGGTACAGCAGCAACCTCAAGACACTGTACACCAGCTGGCACTGGCACAACAGCTGTGACTGGTACAACAGCTACCTCAAGAAACTCTATACCAGCTGTCACTAGTATAACAGCTGCCAATGGTACAACAGCTGGCTTTGAACACAGTGTTACAGCTATCACTTGTACTGCAGCTGGCTTTGAACACTGTGGTTGAGCTGCCAATGGTACAACAACTGGCTTTGAACACTTTATTTTAGCTTTCACTTGCAAAATAGCTGGCTTTGAACACTTTTCAATCTGTGGCTGGTATAACAACTGGTTTGGAAACTGCTTGTGTTTAAGCTTTCAATATTAGAGCAGTTGGCTTTGAACACCGAGTTTCAGCTGCCAATTGCATCGTTGAACACTGGTTCTGTTTACTGTATACCACCTGTCACTCATACATTATTCTAGCTCAGTACACAATATACCAGTAGCCATAGATACAAGTGTTAGCTCTGTACACAATATACCAGTAGCCATAGATACAAGTGTTAGCTCTGTATATTATAAGGACTGTAATACAATTTAGTTCATATGTCAAGTATTCAGATTGATATACCTTCTTTGTCCAAAAATTATATTTTCAACTGTACAAAAGAACACAGATTTACAGTAATGGGTAGAAGTATATTGCTAGATCCCCAAACAATGCCATCCATATCTATACCGCGTTCCAATATCTTACGATGACAAGTAGTCTCCTACATCATCCCTCTGTTAGATCTTATCAAAGGCTGAGGGTCGCTAGACCCATGACTGTGGTCTGGGCTGCTGTGAGAGGCTGGCAGACAGAGAGGGTGACCCATTCCATTGATGCACAGCCTGATGCGGATGGTATCCGTTTATATTAAATTAACCATCAAGGTAAGGCAGCCATCTAAAAGAAGACATAAAGGATAAAAAGACCATCACTTATCCAAGAACCAGTTCACCAAATGTCCCTAGAGTAATCTTGAATAATCCCAAGGGATTTTAAGTGGGGTTAATAGGAGTATATATTCATCATGATATGTATATATTCAGTATTAAAATACTCCTTTGATAGAATACAAGTAACCACAAAAACAAAATACTAAAGATTATATAAAAGCTTAAACTGCAAAACATTCAATAACTTTTTCCTTTGGTAATAATGTATTTTATTTTTGTCATTTTTTTTAAACTGTATGCCTTGGGTAGAAGAAAATGGTTCACTTGTGAAAGAACAATATATTCCCCAAATTTTTTACACTTAATTTTAATTACACAATAATTTCACTGGCACGCAAACAAACTGATAGAATGTTTTATATGACTTTTATATGAATGTTTTCAGGCTACTCTAGCAAATTGCTTTATTGCCTACATGAACCTGAAGTTATTCATAACAGATAATAAAGTCTATATTATAATCTAAACTAGAATCAAAATTTATTAGGCTGGAGCTGTAGCACAAAATGTATACATAAGCAACTGCAAGGTCTAACTGTAATAAAGTTTTGTGAAGAATTGGTCCATGGCCTGTTTGTGACCATATATTGAATGATGACAAAGGTATCCATGCCACAAGAATAGTATGTTATACAGAAATCTCCAGGATTTCAGGTTTTATATGCATGAATTTTTTTCTCATGGGGTATGAAAAAACCCAGAAGTCATACCCTGTCATTAAGACATTAGAGCAAATCTCTGAGGTTCTAATGAGATTTCACCATTAGGCCATAGAGGCATCCCTTGGGTGTAAACTGAGGACTTTCAGCTCACAATGTCAAGCATCTTAACCACTGGTCCTATGCAAGTTTTATGAGAAATCTACTAACAGCTGTAAATGTACAGGTGGACCTTATTCTGGATACAAAATAATGAAAACAAAGCTTTCTGTTCTTAGTTAACTACCCTTTGCTTAAACATTTTTTCATAAACTGGCCTCGTATATGACATATGGAAATATAATTTTATGCAAGATCTGTAACAGTAAAGAAACTTTCACATGGTTAATCCCACAAGAATTTATAGATTTTATGTTAATGATCAAAATACATTAAAGTTAAGTTTTGTTTCTCTTGTTATTTGAATTTACAAAATGAATTAATTACATTTGGAGATTAAGAATACAAATAAAAGATCAAAAGTGACTTTGATCTAAAGACCATTACACTAACAAAGTAGTGGCTTTGATCTTAAGACCGTTATACTTACAATATAGTCAGAAAATCATAAGCTAATGGAAGCATGAATACATCACAGAATATTTTAAAAGAAAAAACTTCATGTAAAATTCATTTTAAGAGACAAATGTTATATGATGGACAAATGAGTTTACTTTGAAAGTATCTGCAGCAACAGAGTATTTACAAAATTCATCATTATCATTCATTTACTGAGACGACACTGGAAAAAAAAGACAAAAGAACCTTCATTTCAACTCATCCATTAAACACATTTATGTTCACATCAAGGATCAGTAGTTCATTTGTATAGGAGATTAGGTTGTGTTTGTTCAAAGCTAACAGACAATACAAATGATGATTGTTAGAAACTTAATTTGCATTTTGACATACCGTAAGTTACATCAGTACAACCTGTAAAGAAATTGTGAAAAGAAGCTCTGGTTATTATTCCTGTACCAAGTTGTCAGAATTCTTCCTTTCAGTCATTAATTACTGATTCCTTGGAAGGAAAAGAAACAAATACAAAGAAAAGGAAGGACAACTATCGCTATATATTTTCTGTATGTTGTGTTGAAAATCCAAGTCAAAATTTTGTTGAAATGCTAAAGGTATTATTGCATATACTGACTAATCTTCATGAACAACTAAAAATGACCTAATTGCCACCTGATTATTAATATATCATATGATCACATTACCTTTAAAGTCTGAAGGTGCTCTTATCATATATTTCATGACGAAAAACATACATTTCCAACACCATTTCCACTTTAGCCTTTATTAAACACTTGTGTCAGTTACAACATTAAATGTGCCTCTCAGGTTTTCATTTAGCTGACAAATGAACTTTCAGCAATGACAATATTTCTGTTTCTATAGATAGGATCACAAGTTTATACCTACTGTTATCACTGTACTTTCTCTTTTTGTCATGCTAGATATCAAACCTTGTTCACCACAAAATTTCTTTTGGTTTTGTTTTGAGTTGTTTTATGTCAAATGCATCAACAAGGGGTATGAACCAGATTTCTGCCAAGCCAGAGGCCTTGAGAACTACCTGATAAGGTGAAAGGATTGTTATGAATACAGAGACATTACCCAGCGGGACACCCTGCCAGTTCCAGCAACTGGTGCTGATCAGTCCTATGCAGCTTGTCCTTTCTTGCGTGGAAGCCACTGAAAGATTAATTGGTCTGCAGCTTGTGGTGTCATGAATAACATTCTCCACTCCTACTTATAAAGAAAGTAATAAGGTACGCTGACCTGCTTTCCTGCTGAGACTCCTTGTAAGAGGACATCGTTCCTGGTGATGCAACACTCTAATGGAGTCCAGCAAAACCATGAATGCTTTTACAGCACTGACAAGAGAACAAAACCTAGATGCTAAAATAACAGTCTGGCTTATAGAGACTGTCACAAGCAAGGTTTTGTTGGGCTGAAAGCTGCTGTGAATTTTCTCAATGTTTGACAAAATATCAAAACTTTCTGCCTCTTTATCTGATGGGTGGTCTTTTGTTGGAAATGCACCTGAGATTTTCCACTTGAGACAAAAATGTCTTCATCATTTGTTTTATTTCTATACTTGGAATCCCTGAGTCTTTCTTTTGCTTTATAAAGTCTGTGTAATCTGAAACATAATCTTTTGTGTAAACTCTGCCCACATAGCTGCTTTGTATTGCAACACAGGACCTGATAGGAAATAATACTTGCAGCCTTAACTTGGCACACCCTTGGAGCTCCTTGATGAATGTGGGATCATAATATGCGAACTTTATTAAAGTTGTCATGACTATATCAATGAAAGCACAATGTTTACAAAGCAACTGATACATGAATAACACGTAATGTTCAGTGGAGCATGGATACATGGCCTGGTAAAAAGATACAGCAAAAATTTTGTTTCATTGAATATGACTCATTATGTTTAATGGTGTTGTGTAAATGTTTCTTATATCATATGTGTATGTCTTATTTAGTACCGTTAGGTGTAAATATCTCTTCAATCTGTGTGATCTCTCTTTTAATAGGTGTAAATTTCCCTTTACTGTTATATGATACATGAATGAATTCTGCATCAGTGCTTTAATCCAATGCCATCCATGATCATTAATTACATCAACTGTTCATCACACACACATTGGTCAATGTAATATCCTGGTTTCATATCACTGAATAATTAAAAATGAATGATCATCCCCAGAAATATTCAATTCATGTTCATGTAAAGCATGTAAAAATAATATCTGTAGATAGTCAAACAAGCAAGCATACATATCTGAAAAGTCCATCTATTCTCACTAATTTATAAATAATGATACATATACTTTTGAAGGAAAGGACTGGCTGAATTGCTCCAAAAGCTTGCCTTGAATAGTGATGACTGTGCAGATATTTTATGCAGCTATGATGCCTTAATCACCACTATAAGGAGTAAATGTATTTTTATGCAGGTAATAATATACAGGTAAGAAAATATTTACACTGAAATATCATTCAAATGACTGGATTCAGGCCTACCAGTAATTAACTAAAGATCTCAGTACTGTTAAAATTTGGATTTAATGCTTTAAAATGCATGCAGTAAGAGCTTAAAGTAGAATATACATTTCAAAATCACATTTAAATGTTAATAATAAGGAACATGATAATCTAAATGGTATAAATCAATCAAGATTTTCCCCACAAACATTTATAATAAAATTAACACTTACCAGAAAATCCAGTCACAAAATCCAGAAACAGTTATACATGCATCTGACTTGTACATGAAACTTTACTGTACCCAGTGTTTTTTTTTAGTTGTGGCAATCAAACACTACCATGTTTGAAGGTTCTGAGCGAATCAAAACTCCTAAATGCTAACCTTCCAGCAAATACACTGATATGACAATGGATGCCATATATATAGTGCTATTCTTCACCAGCTGACTAGTGGTCAGATGGCCATAATAAAGCTGCTCAGAAGGAAAAGCTGGCTTCTCAATAAACTCACTTGTATTTAAGACAGACCCTTCAGTTATTACTATTAATTGCCTGTGGAGCTTAACAGTAGATTCTCATATGGTCATATGGGTAGATGGCTGGATCCCCTTAAGAATGTCAGAGGTCAGGGAAACAGACTGTCGTATAGTCTACAACACAATGGTACAAGAAATTCTGGAGTACTGAAATGAACTGATTGAATTGTCTGCCAGCAGACATGCAGAAGCAAATATTCAGTCCAACATCATAGGGTAACTTTGATCTGCTGTAGATAATTAAGTTATTAACTCCAAGCCATTCATAGTGCAATGAGAAGTAATTAGCTACAGGCTTTAAACAGAATTTAACAATACATTATAATTACTGTTTTAACTTGGTTTGGTCTTTATAACTGCTGTGGTGAGATGTTTCAGTGAAACTTGGCCTTACTGATGAACTGTGACAATTCAAAATTTAGGTAAACCAAATGAGAATTTTACCAAACTTTAATTTCTATGCTTGGTACAAACACTTAACGGACACAACTCATTTGGCTTACAGCTCTGCCACTCAAGAAATGATTACACTGAAGCTTTGTATTGTAAAGTAAATTGTGATCATCCATGTTATGTTTCTACACGTTTAATTAACATTTAACTAGAAAAGGTTGCTTTGGTTGTAACTCACTTACCACTGGAGATGTTTAAATAAATGTTGGTCCTCCTAAACATTGTGATACAAACAGACCCAGTATTTGAATATTTTCACTTTCTTAAATTTCCATGCTTTAATAGCATATATATATATATATATATATATATATATATATATATATTTATATATATATATATATAACTTTTTTTAAAACACTGTGATGTTAACTGAGAAATCGACTAGAGGCAGGCTTAAGTTTGTAAAGCATATGGCACAAATACATCACACTTATATGAGAGTCCAAGGTATTCTAGATACCCTTGGTTCTCAGTCTGACTAATGTCATGAAAAATAACAGTCAAAATCTGTGAACATATTAAGCTGGAAGCATGAGGCAGGTCTTAACATTTATATCTCATACACAACATACAAATAGAGATGTGCCTTTCAGCAACATACTTCTCACAACTGTCTATCTGTCTTGTCCATTTAAACCACTATTTCTTACGCCAAAAAAACCTTTGTTTCTGGTTACAAAGCAGAAAAATCTTGGGTCGGTAGGTAGGTAAAAGTTTTTTTTCTTCCTTTCTTTTTACAACCAGTTTCATTACGCAAGTTCAATGCAACATGGTTGCTATATGCTGGCAATTTACATACAAAACACCTTAAATTTGTAATTAAACACTCAGACGCACATGTATCTGTAATAGATACTTGCAATGGCTATGCATTCACACTTCAAACATTTTATATCAAAGTCTGACAGGTCCTAAAGTGTTGTTGCCTGATCGATCTTCAACTTCGCTCACCACAAATGTTATGCAAAGACAACTGAGTTGCATTCAGGTAACTTGCCACAGTCCCAAGCCATGTCAGAAAATGTCTGATTAATTATACCTTAAAGTTTGGAATGGAGATGCGGAGGGGGGATGGGAAACAGGATTTTATTTACCTGGTCATATCGTAATAGCGGGCCTAATTTGGATGATGTTATAATGGAAATATAAATGATGGCTATCATAAAGATGGTTGCAAGGTGAGTCAAATAGACATAAAGGAATAAATACCTTTAAATGCATGTTTATATTGGTTATTATAACTATTTATGCAATGCAATAAATTGTTTTTGATGTTTGAAAATAAGTTAAAACATGGCATTTTATTGTAATGCTTTGTATCACCGGTATTGAGAAAATATTGATGTGTTTACTTCCAAACCGTCCTGGAACTTAACAATTTTAAAAGGGTCCAAAGGTTGTCTTTTGATTGTAAAATTCAGTGTGCACCTGAAGGTTCAAGTAAAAATATATGATCTGGTCTGCTAGTCGCAGTTTGTAAGTTTTTATTTTGACCAGAAAAACAAACTCCCTTAATTTTTGGAATCCCCAAATAAAGTATTCCTTGGACTTATATTTGATTTAGTACAATTATCATACTATTTTCAATCATTTTCTGAGCTAAAAGTTTGTACTATCTGGAAGTTTCAAAGAAAGAACAGAACATTTCATAAATTTCAAACCGATTGCCTGTGGTCAAAGTCGTCACTCAATCTATTTGACACATCATTTATGTAACCAGGTCAGTTCCTTTTTGCCCATTGCGCATTTAAAAATCTTGCCGGTTAAATAATTGACTAGAAATATCTGAAGTTACCATATGGACATGTGCCCATTCTGGGGACACATATTCTGAATACAGGTGATTTTCCTGGCAAGCTGAAGTGAATTTGCGATCACTGATTTGCCAGAAATTTAAGTCACCTGGCCCTCTTATACCCTCAGCTGTTGAGAGGTCAGGAGCTCACACAATGCAGCTTGCATATGGAAAAAATTTGGGCCTTTCCTTTTACCGTACATAGCTAATTTAATATTCAAGATAATAACGGGAGTGTACGCACAGGATGAAACAGCCTCCAAGAGTGCCACCGTGTGTTAGTTTGATAGACTAAATGCATGCCACTTTGTGACGACACATACAACCGCATACTTTCCAATGGCAGTGTGGCTTTGTGATGAGGGAATTCATCAATTAATAGAAATATTTCTGTTGAAATGGAATATTCTATTATATTACATAGTAAGAGTGAAACAAGCACAATTGGTATCTCTGAATAATTTTATTAGACCAGTTGACGTCAAAATCAGTACTGCCGACCGTGTCCATTTTAAACTGCTGTAAGCAGTATCAAAGTTGAAAGAAAAGAAACTGCAGGGCACTTTGGCTTTAGAAAGTGGTGATTAGTTAGGTGGAAGGATGAAATTCAGACATTTTTGCTGCAAGAAGTTTCATACATATACATGTTGTCTGGAAATTTTAGCGCGAAAGAAAAATCCTTCACTCCATAGGCATTTCGCTTATCCTTCGACAAATGAATTGACCCCCCAGTAATTGGTCCGTGCAAATTTTGTCAGTAAACTTTGAAAGTAGTATTGGTATATTAGCGTGTCTGTTAACATAAGGTCTACCTCGTTTAAGATCAGACGGTCGGACTTATAAGACTGGACTTCACAGTAGTCTGTAGGTGAACTTGGGTAGCCACATTGGAGCTCCAGTGGCACATGTCAAGCGAATATACACAGAGGTTGGCATATGAGGAAATTTGACCAACTGTGTCATAGACATTATTAAGTCATTATTAGAATAGACTCTACATATTATATAATAAGGCAACCTGACGTCAGCTGCCACTAATTATAAAAATGACATGTCAAGAAAAAGGGAATCTTCTAGAAGCATAAAGGGTTTAACAGTGGTGAACTTTTGAAATACCAACTGTGTCAATAAGCTTTATCTTAGCAAACGTCAGCTATATAATAAATATAGCAGAAATCTGCACTGAAAAGGTCTGGCAAGAAAATTGAGACACTTTTCTAGGAAGGCATGTATTTATTGCTTATTTTGGCATACAAATCACTCAAAAAAAAAAAACTGGAAAAAATAGGGTCGGTCAGGTGACCTGAAACAAAGGTTTTTTTATTTTTTGGCCTTAATCTCATGGTAACAAGACTCTGACCAACTGGTTAGTTATATGACCACCCAGGGTTCTAAAAAAGCACCAGACATTTGAGAAAGACACACATCAACAATAAAAAGTCATACCTGAGTTCCTCCCTAATAATGCCAAGTTTCTTCACTAGATGTCACCATGTTTGGTTGACCTGCCAGTGCAGCAAGAAAGGTGTACAAAAAGAAAAAAGATGACTGCCTGCAGCAAGGATTGGTCTCTATTATAGAAGCAAATCCAAACCTTTGAGCATTTTACTAAATTCTATCAATATCTCTTTTTAGATATCTGATTCATATCAAACTGACACTAAGACAAAGGGAAAGACAGACACTGAGGCAGGAGGACATGTATAAAACAAGGGACCCATGGGTGATTGGACTATAAATGTTTCTCCACTGTGATACTATATCGAGTCGATAAAGCTTATGAATATCATGTACATGTTGGGCTATTATAAAGGAATGTAATGTAATATGTGAGTAAATGATAAATGAAATTACCTGACTGATGGATTAATAGAGTCAAATAAAGTGGTTTATTTTTTATTTATTTAGGAGGGGTTGAAAATTGTGATATATTTGAGCAAATATGAATGCAATGACAGCAGTAATAAGCAGTAGTAGAATGATGATAAGGCTATTTGTTGAAGGATCTAAAGTGTATGGTAGTCTGCAAGCGTTCAATTTGACAGATATGATGTTATGATTAACTATGCTGATGAAGTGATTTATTAATATGTGACTGTATGACACAATATCTCTTTAGTCTTGACAAGGTACATTATTGTGATGCCCACTATGTCTACATATTACACAAACTTGACATAATTTCTGGCATGTACATAGGTACCTATGGACGAATAGTTATACAAAATATTCAAGTATGAATATATCTGATTCATCTTGTTCTTGCTTACTGAGGCTGACTTTGGGATGGGGTTCGGAGAAGGGAAAAGTGAGGGCAGCACGAAGGTCGATGTAGAAATATTCTATTGTAATGTTTTTCATTTATATAAGAATATGAAAAGCTAAGAGGAAAGGGGCCCTCCTACTTGGTTATAGTAAAGTTCTAAATATATGACTGCAAACTAATACTCTGACAAGACTGTCATGAAGAAAAACAGTAAAAGTTTTGAGATACTGAGTTGCATACGAAAATTTACAGATGGACAGGCAAGTTGACAGAATGGACTAATACCTTTATTTCACTTTCAAGAGAATAATGCATTTAAGTTTATATATAATCCTATTTTTTTAAGCAGATCCACTTTTTCATTAAGAAGTTTTTATCTGAATCATTTTTTTATTTACATGTTTATAAATTTTTAATTAAAAAACCTGAAAATATAAGTCAAAATATTAGAATTGTTGCAAAAGTTGCAATCATTATATATACAGAGTGAAACATTGGGTCATATTATGCATACACATATATTTTATTATTTTTATATCATAAATGTTTAAACTGATTTTAAAAGAAAATAATGCCACAACATGGCATCTACAAGATTATTCCTTGAATCACTATTGAAAAGTATTGCACATTGAAGTTTTCAGGACATGCTTAATTTTATTCACAAAAATAAAATAAAAAGTAAATTTGATAAAATAAAACATCTTTTCAAATAAAGTATACACTGTTGGTTGAATGAGGGACAAACAATATCATTGTGCTAATTACTATCCCAGTTTTAATTAATTACTGGAATTAATAGTCAATTTCACACCTGGTGAAATTTTTACTCTTCTGAAGTAAGGAATTACTTATCTCATGAACATCCACACTTTCACAGCAATAGACCACTTTGTGGACACAATTAAATGTACACTTTAATCATTGTAACCCTGGTGGTTCAATACAAAATCTAAAATGTAGCATGTCCAAGAATAAAATAAAATACAGAAAAATTATAACATTCATCTAGTTTATGCACCAGCTGGGGGGGGGGGGGATGAGTGCAGTGCAGAGGGGAAGCCTGCTAGTAGTGGCCAAGCTGGGCCAAGGTAAGCTGCCTGGGGTGGGTTACATAATGCAAGTGAAGGCTGTACTACTAGGTGGGCTAGATGTAAACATCTCTTGACATGGTGTATGAAAACATGAATAAAAGCTATTCATTCCAATTAATTTCTTTTGAAAGTTCAGATTTTAAAAGATTAAATCCTTATGCATATATGCTGGGAAAATTAAATCAACAGTGCCAAAGTTGGACAAAATTTAAGGTATTGATTTTTTATTTATGCTAATAACTTGAAAAATTTGCAAAATTCAGATCTAATTTTGGGTAAACAATTGAATCTTGATTAGATAAAGTTATATTCCTGAAAAAAAGTCTCTAGGTTCAGCAATTCTCATGTTAGGTGAGTAAATATATTTCCTGATTTTTAAAAAAATTGCATTATGTTTTGGCCCATAACTTCAAAATAATACCCAAAACTGACCTAATTTTTGGTATGTTCATAGAAAATATATAAAAGAATGTGAATACTATATACGATCAAAAACAGATCAGTGGTTTTGATATTAGTCAGCCTTGAAGTGTAACAATGGCTTTTTTTTATGGAAAAAGTTTTTTTTCCTTAATATCTCGAAGGAACAAAGTCCTAATGACCCAATTTTCGGTATGGTAGGAGATTTTGGGGACATCTAAAATTATGTCAACAGCCTGGGGAGCATAGAGATGTGCACTGAATGACCTACAGTCATCAAAGTGGACTGCTTGACAATGTAATGGAATACAACAAGAGCCTCCAAAAAAATTCAATAACTAGCCTAATTTTGCAGCTTTTATTTTCAAATTTCAGATTTTAACAGATTAAATCCTTATGTATACATGGTGTGAAAATTAAATCCACAGTACTTACAGGAAAAAAACGTGCCACGGCCAAAGTTGGGCAAAATTTAAGGTACCTATTTTATATTTTTGTCAATAATTAAAAAAATTTAACAAATTTTGATCTAATTTTTGGTATACAATTAAATTTTGATTAATTAAAGTTGTATTACTGGAAAAAAGTCCCTACCTTTAACACTTTTGGTCTTAAGTGACCAAATATCTTCCTGATTTTTTTTACAAAGTCCATTATGTTTGGGCCCATAACTTTTTTAAATTATATAATACTGACTTAATATCTGGCATGTACATAGGAACTATATAGAGGAATATTTATGGTAAATATGAAGAAAACCAGATGAGTGGTTTTGATATTAGGCAGTCCTGAAGTGTGAAAATAGATTTCTAATAAAAAATTGAGGTTTTTCCTTAATATCTCAAAGGAACGAAGTCCTATTGACCCAATTTTTGGCATGGTAGGAGATTATAGGGACATCTAACTGTATGCCGAAATTCAGATTCGTAGGTCCAATGGTGTTGAAACGTGCCAGTCTTACAGACGGACATCCAGACGGACAGACAGACAGACGGACGGATGACGGACAATGGACCATGACTATAGCTCAGATGACTTATAGTCAGCTGAGCTAAAAAAGGGAAGTACAAACTACAGACAAAAATGTTTGACATATTACTTTTAATTATTAACAATCAAGGCATAATACATTTTCATAAACAGTCCACAGAATATATTTTCAGAAACTGTGCACAGAATTGATTTTATTATGGATACTTAGAGATACTGCACAAAATTACTACACTGATTAATAAGCTTATCATAGCACTATTGGGTATAAAATGTTCCTCACTGCAAAGTGGATTAAATAGATGATGGACGTTAAATCATATGCACTATAACTAGTCCAGCAGGCTTTCAGCTCTAGTAATAACATCTGGAGTAAATTCACTGCCATAATAAAATCTCCCTATCAATTTAGGTTACTAGACTCAATGGTTCCAGAAGGTTGGACCTCATTTCTTCTGATAAATTGCCTGTGGCATATTACTATGCCTAGGTGTCTATCATGTAGGGATGTGCTACTGACATTTGTTTATGGAATGATCTGGATCTGGAGATAAACGTGCAGTGCATGTACTTTGGCTCTGTTGCTGGACATCAGGTGTGGGGTATTGGCCCAATGATCCAGATCTCAAAAACAGAGCATCCAAATTCTTCTTTATTTTTCACTGTTAGCTGGCTATCCATTTACTGAGCTATAGCAATTACCCTGGATCTGTCTACTGGATGTCTTGCTATCTTTTAAAATGACAGTTTAGCATAAATCACCCTGTCCCACTACAAAAATCCTACTCTTAAACTGATACTGGTTCACTGATATTTACACTATAAACTATCCTTAAGGTGCTTGTGCTTTGCAATATATGTCTGTAACATATTCACAAGTCTAATGACTTATATGACTATATTTCAACTTACAACTAGATATCAGAGAAAACTGGCTTCTGTGGCTCATTGGTAGAGCGCAGGACTCAAAGCCGGGAGATTGTGGGTTCGAATCTCAACTGAGGCGGTGAGGTTTTTCATGGTCGGGCCCCCACCCAGGGTGAGCACTCTGCAGGCTTAATGGGAAGGCCGTGCCCAACAGCCGTGTATCACTCACATATGAGTGCCTCTTTGGGGGGTTCCTCGGTGTTATGACCCAGCAATGGAGATGATTACACTTAGGACCCGCAGGTGCGGTAGACACCAGGCCTGGCTGACACCAGGAAACAAAATAACAATAATAGGAAGCGAGTGCTACCGCCCTGTCAAGTAGTCCAAAACCAAAATGGAAACTCTGCAGATGTATATACTTAGATTAAGAATTAGATAAGTCAGCATTAAAAAAATGGAGGCAGTTACCTCCTCCAAAAAATTAATTTAAAAAAAAAAGATATCAGAGAATTGTTGCCAAGGTTACTGACACCTTCATAGAACACTGGAGTGAAGAACTTCTCACAAATGATATGGAATGAAAATTAATAACCAGCTGTTGTAATTTGCAATTCAATGTTTTGTGTATTCAATTCCATTTGAAACTAGAATGAAGAAACTGCAAAAAAAGATATGTGTCCCCTCATGCATGTGGGCTCCCTATCCCCAAATTTGAGAAAAAATATACACTTCTTCAAAATTTATGGTGTCAAGTGAAATCATAAATTTTCCATAAATTTACCATGAAGTTAAAAATATCAAACTCCTTGGTTTTCTAACTCTAAGAGCACTTGGTTAAAACATTTGGTTATCAAATTGAAGAAAAAAACTAGAATACGGGTAGTCCACAAGCGACTGCGTGTATCCGCCAAAATCAGAGTGGAACGGGTGAAATGAGGCATGGATTGAGTAGCAAGGGGAAATAGAGTGAGGTGTGCTGCATATTAGCATGGATGTCTACAGCCGAAATGTGTATGTAGGTTGTGCCACCTACCACAAAATCCAGAAAGCTACCAAAGTTGTATACATATGCAAATTTTTAGGCAGATAAGTCATACCACTACATGTATATGAGTGATTTTATCCCACAGCAGAAAAACAGAAGGACTTGTGCAAAAATGGTGGCAGGTGGCACCACAAATTTTGTGTATGATTAAGAGCTATGTGAGACCTATACACATGCAAAATTTCAGGGGGATATGTCCAACCAGTCCTGAGATATAAACCTGAATGTCTGCAGCATATACATAAATGTAGGTGGCGCCACCTGCCAAAAAAATTGAGAAAGTTATCCAAGATGTATAAACAGGCAAAATTTTAGGCAGATAAGTCAAACCACTACTGAGATATGAGTGATTTTAGCCCACAGCAGACAAACAGACTGACGCTGTGCAAAAACGGTTGCAGGTGGCCCCTCCAGTTTTGTGTATGATAAAGAGCTATGTGAGATCTATACACATGCAAAATATTGGCACAATCGGTCAAACGGTTCCCAAGATGAGCTTGGATGTCTGCAGCATAAACTAGAATGTAGGTGGCGCCACCTGTCATAAAATCCAGAAAGCTGTCCAGGATGTATAAACCTGCTAAATTTTAGGCAGATATGTCAAACCACTGCCAACATATGAGTGATTTTATCCCACGGAAGACAAACAGATGGATGCTGTGCAAAATTGGTTGCAGGTGGCGCCACCAGATTTGTGTATGATCTATACACATGCAAATTTTCAGGAAGATACACCAAACCATTCTGGCGATATAAGCATGGATGTCTGCAGTGTGAACATGAATGTAGGTGGCGCCACCTGTCATAAAATCAAGAAAGCCATCCAGGATGTATACGCATGCCAAATTTCAGGTGAATAAGTTAAACCACTGCAGAGATATGAGTGATTTTAACCCAGGACAGACAAACAGATGGACACTGTGCAAACATGGTTGCAGGTGGCGCCACTATTTCTTGTGTATATTATAAAGCTATCCAAGGGCTACATTTGTACAAATTTTTTTTCCTGATCTGTCAAACAGTTCCTGAGATATGTGGGTTTATGTGTGGAAACAGGCACACAAATGGACGCTGGGCAGAGAGGAAAGGTCAGAGGTCAAAGCCAATTGGTTAGGCACCAATTCACATGACACTGACCCGATAATTGGTGTAATTTCGGAAAAATCAGTCCAGTAGTCTCAGAGGAGTTCTCCGGAAACCAACGCGGTGGCGGCAGATCCCGGACAAAAACAAAATATCCCCAAAACTTTGTTTTGGCGGATACAAATATGCAACAGTTTAAAAGGTATTGGGCTAAAAAAATTGTAGATTTCTGAAGATTTGACCTACTAGTTGAATGTCAAGCATTGGTTTTAAACTAATCTGAATGTTTAGTTGAAACAATTTACATATCATATTTACATATTGTCGAAAAAAAAAGTGTGGTTAAAAAAAATCCCAAAACAATTTTATTCCACATGATTTGACATTGAAAATGGTTTTTAACAGTTTCTAAACTTTTCCAAGAATTATTTAGAAACAACTGAAAACTTAAATAGAAAATAATGAGTGGTTCAAAAGTTATAGTGTTCACGCACAATTCTAAATTGGCTGATCTGACCTTTCAGATGAATGTCAATGTCACCAGATTCTGAACTCAACTAAGAACTTGGTTTTAACAACTTGTGTATCCAGTTTGAGGATAAAATATGTAATGTTTAAAAGTTTTGGGGTTCACAGTATTTTTTTTTATTTTGACTAATCTGAACATATTAATGAAGGTCAAGTTCACTGGATTTCAAACTTGTCCTAGATATTGGTAGAAACAACTGAAATATCAAACTTCATAAAAATATTGAGTGGTTCAAAGGTTATAATCACAAAACTAGGGGCCCAAAACTAGTTTTTTTTTTTTTTCAAAATTTGGGTCCTGTGATCAGTTTGAAGCCAAAAAACCTGTCTAACCAAACTGCAGTTTTCATCCAGAAACTTAATCAATAATCGTAATATATCAATAATCAATAATAATATACACTGTCAATGATATATTTTTTTCTTCATCCTTATTAAATACACAGCACCATCTGGTGCCATTAGCTTAATCTTAACCTCACTGCTTTTCCAATTTATGAATAACAACACAATTAAGTAAAACTTAAAGTGTGGGAATAATTTTCATTCCAACAAGCTACAACTTGAGACAGCAGAAAATCAAAAGCCTTCAATACCACAATGAACATATGCGAGCATAGTTAATTTAATCTATCAAATAAAATAGATAGTATGTTTTTGTAAACAGGGAGCCACCTTCATACAAGAGTAAGGCTTTAAAGTGTCATTAGATGGAAAAGTCAAGGCCAGAATGGTTAAAATTAGATAATTAAAATGTACACATTTGATTTGTAGGTTGCAAAAACATTCAAGGCCTTTTTCTAGTCACCAGACTTAACCTACCTCTCTATTGACAAGGAGAAAGCTGCACACTAGGTTACACAGAGAGGTGCTCAGCCTTGTCAGATATAAAGGTCACTACCATCAGAATCAACAAGAGATGCATGCTATGTTTGCTTTAGTCCAATGACCAAGCATTATGCCCATGTCACCTGGGTCCTGGTGAGACTTCCCTGTCAATCATTCACTGCCACATACACTGTCTGTTACATGTATTCATCCATTCACACTGAATGGAATGATAGATCTAGTGGCCTTTGGGCAATGAAGCTCAGCTGAACATATGATAATGTTACACTCTACATGCACTGCTTATTCTTATCATATATAGGCTTGTAGATGGCAGAGCTCCTGCATTATCTATCTCTTATTGTTTACAGTTAGGTACAAATAACTGATACATCTAGGCTTATTCTCCCGGCTAATCATTTGTGATTTATTTGAGATTTGACATTGATAAGCAACGAGGCTGTGATAGTAGATATTTTGTTCAACATATGGCAGAAAGTAGGTCAACATGACCTAATATTTTTTAAACTGGGCATTAACCTTAAAACTGAATGCCTCCTTAAGGTATACAACAAAAGGAGATGGGTTCAAACTGCAAGTTCAGTGTTAACAGGGTTCATAGACTTTGAGCAAATCAAAATTTCAGGGCTTTTTCATGACTTTAACAGGACAGGCAATAAAAAAATCATGACCTATTCCTTGTCACTTTGACATATAATGTTACTAAGGAAACTGGAGATGCAAATAATCCTTGATCATTTACATATAAAAAATATAGCTAAACCAATATATATATAGTTAAGAGTCATTGTTTTAGCAGCTAAAATATGTTCTGTTATTTATGTTTGAGAGGAGAAGCAGAAAAATGTGCATTTTAAAATTTTCTTTTCATTTGTAAAAATGTACTTGCATTGGGCTTCATTTTTAGGATAATAAACTATAAACACAAACACATGGAATGGTTAAGTAAGAACAATCCAATTTAACAGTTCAGTCTTGCAAAGTGTTTCAATGTTTAAATGAAAACTTTTTTTTAAGATTCTTTAATACTGACAGTGAACTATTACTAAGATTTCAAAACTGTCAATCAAATTTCTTTCGAAGATAGAGATGCCAACAACCCAAGAATAAAATCTGGGTGCATGGTATATGGTAACAAAACACAAGCACTGTTAAATTAAGTAGTTTAATAGGCACATATGAAGTAAATGGTGAAACACTGATGTAAATGGTGCAGTTCTTGCTTACCCCAATTAAACAGTGCTTGTATTTTGATACCATGTAAGAAGTAAATATTATTTCAGTTTCTTAACTTTTACCTTTTTCTTTTATGTATTATCATATTAAAAATGTAATGTTATTAATTTGATATATGGAAGAAAAAAGAAGTGTCTTGATTAAGGGATTAATTTACCTTACTAAAAGATATCCAGTGACATTAGCTACTAATACGGTGGTTGTGAACCTTAGGCTATCACTTTAAACATTTAATTAAAAAAATGAATTTAAAATTATTTAAACTCTGGGTTTTTACAATTTATTGTTCAGACCAGCAAAGCAGCTTGTGTACAGGAGGGTTTTTGAAATTTTCTATAGTATTAATCTGTTTTTGTCTAGTTATGAACTATAAGAGATACACAATTGCTTGTAGTATGAACATCACAAATTCACTGTGCAATTATAACAGAAGGCCCAGGAGGGCAGGAATTTGGTATTTAATCTCAGTAGGCTCCCTGAAAACAGGAACATCCAAACCTCTTACAGGATACCAAGGCTACCATCATAATAATAATAAAAGTTACATTCTGTAATTTTTACCTTTCTGTAAATGGCAGCCTTTTCTTTATTTCTTTCATTTTTTAAATTAAATTTTTAAGTTGCTATTTTCAATTTATGACTCTCTTTTATCCCTGTAAAATGTCTCAAAGAAGCTTAATATATGATTTATCATGTTAAACTCACAGACTTAAGTAATTATTTTTTAATGCAAATGACTGTGAGACATCTTTTACCACTTTAATCCAAACTTTAAAAGTTGAAAGTTTAAAAGTGAAAATTTAAAATCCTACCCATTCTAAAAAATATGGAGTCATATTGACCTGCTGCATGAAAGTACATTTAGATTTTCCTAGATATTCTTTTGTGCAACTGAATAAGTGGCATAACCTACAGATAATACCTGAATGTTTCAGTTAATATATAATAATGACAAGAGGTCTGCAATCAGCAAGTGATCATAAAAAAACCCTTCCAGAAGTCTTGACCTTGAAAAATATGTAAAGGTCATAAATGATCATCACATGCAATTCTCTCCATTAAGAACTTTTTCAACATAATACATATCTGAATGCACACTGAAAAGCAGAACTGTTTAAACAAGTCATGACAAATTTGACATATAGGGAATATTTTCAAATATTCATAGAGGTTCATTTCAGTGACTTAATCTTGTACTGATTTTAACATTAAACCCTAGTACCGTAAAATCTCCACTTAAAACTGCGGTTTAATCAAGAAATTCAAAATCTTGAAATCAGGTTGATTTCCTGAAAGCACTGTGCGGTTTATACTAGAAGGGTTTCCTGAATATCTTCCTGGCGGACATCGTTTTTGGGCCGGCGAGTGGGCGATAATATTGCAACTTTCGAAGGCCATTCTTAGCAGCAGTCTCGCATGCATGGGAGCCGTGTGTAAATTTATTATTTACGTTTATTTGTTATTTATAAATTAAATATTGCTGATTAGTTTTCGTCTGATATATAACTTGTTATAAAATCTTGGTAATTGTCACCAAATAATATGTTTACAACAACCCTGCTGTAACACACAGCGGCCCACTTCGTTGGGCATGGTCAAGCAAAATTGAAATAAAAGCCTACTTTAAACCCATTTGCGGCATTATTTAGCAATGATTATTTGTTTAAAACGTAAAGTGAATAAAAAGCTGACATCGTAAAGTGTCACACAATGGCAGACGATCATTTTAAAATCAAGTTTGAGTGCCGCCATGTGCTGAAACGCCCCGGTATTCTGCTAAGAATATTTTGAACGGCTGTACGCGGTGGGTGGTAAACAGAACAGCCACCTATTTTGTCCCAGCGTGGCTTGCGCGAACACTGCCTTGACAAAATGGCTCCCCGCACGGAAACTTTCTTCAGGAAAAAAACTTGCTTACCCCGACTGGCCACTTTAATTTTTACCTTTAAATCACTCGTTTTCAAGCGTCATGTTTCCTATACGTGCGTATTTGGAAAAGGTAACTTCAATTACTTTGATATTTAGTTAAGCTGACCAGCGATGTTTTCAAATGCACCAGCAAATTGTGACATGGAGCGATGTCAACGTACGATGTGACGATGATAATACCGAAGTAACCGGTATGAAAATGATTTGAATCTTCCGAGTAATTCCAGAAAATGGAATTTTCATCAAAAATTAAGACTTCAAAATATTACTTTTAGACTTAAAATATACAGTGACTTGAAATGGATCAGTAGAATATTTTTTCCAAAATATAATGACAAATCAGTAGCAAACAAGAATACGGCACGGAATATAAAATCTGTATAAACAGGCAGAGGTTCACCGGCCCTTACGTCTTCCCAAACTTCATGCTTGAGTGACCCTGCAAAAAAGTGTTATGATGTGTTTAAATAAAATGCCCAAGGAATTTTAAAGTGGACAGGAATGGCCAAGTCGCAACCTACGCAGTTCATTTCTAGATGATAGCTTGATTGTGTCTTTTGTTAAATCATTCCGTAGCAAAAGTTGGTGCGGTTTTAAAGGGGGGTTCTTAGTATTTGAGCCTCTCGCGGTGTCTCACCTGGAATATCGGCGAAGTCTGGGTGCAGTTTTAATCGGAAGTGCGGTTTTAAGTGGAGATTTTACGGTATACTTAAGAGGAAAATAAGTATATTATAGAGAACAAGCAGAAATCATTAAATTGTTATGTTTGTAAAGATAACAAGTGGCCTATGGGCCATGACGCTCAGCTAATTTTGACTGGGTGCTCATGTTTTTTAATAAATGTTATATAGTGTCTGAGAGAATAGCCTATGGCTAAAGTTACAGTGTTGAAAAAAATGGACAGAAAATAAAAATTTCAGGATTCATAGGAGACCTGCCCATGACCCCCCCCCCCCCCCCCTTGGATTTCACAATAGAGGGTTCAAAGGAAAATTGATACAATTTGTATCCTGTCTGTCTGGGTGCTCATAATCATGTTTCTGGTCCATAGCTAGCAGAGTATAGGTCACCATGATCCAATTTCAGGTTTCCAAGAATAATTGCCAAGGATTTCCCTGAATGTCATGTTAGAAGAGTCTAGGGCTAATGGATACAATTTGTGCCTTGCCTGTCTGGGTGCGAAAAACCACTTTTCAGCCCATGGGTCACACAATATAGGTCACCATGACCTAATTTCAGGTTTCCTAAGACATTTGACTAGGACTTCCAAGAATTTTATGTTAAAAGATTCTACGCCTAATGGATACAATTTGTGCCCTGTCTCACTGTCTGGGTGCTTATATGACATCTTTTCTGATAGGTTGCAAAATATAGGTCATGTTGACCTAATTCAAGTTTTCCAAGGACACTGGCCAAGGATGTCTCAGAATGTTACATTAGAAGATTCTAGGCCTAACAGATACAATGTGTGCCATGACTGACTGTCTTGGTGTTTATATGACTTCTTTTCCTGAAGGCCGCAAAATATAAGTCACAGTGACCTAATTTCAGTTTACCTCAGACAAGGATGTCTAAGAATGTTACATTAGAAGATTCTAGGCCTTACAGATATGACTTGTGCCCATCTGACATTCAGGAGGCTCAAGAACAGGTTTTTGTCTTGTAGGTTACAAAATATAGGTCACAGTGACCTAATTTCTGGTTTCCAAGGACATCTGCCTAGGACCTCCCTCAATGTAATGTGGAGGATTCTAGGCCTAATGGATACTATTTGTGCCCCATAAGACTATCTGTTTACGGCCATTAGGTCACAAAATAAAGGTCACCATGAACTAACTTCAGGTTTCCAAGGAGATTTGCCTAGAAACTCTCAGGATATTGTGTTAGAAGATTCTAGGCCTCCCAGATATGATTTGTCCCCATCTAACATTCAGGGTGCTCATATGACATCTTTTCCCCAGAATATAGGTCACAGTGACCTAGTTTCAGGTTTCCAAGGATATTTGCCTAGGATCTCCCAAAATGTTCAGTTATAGGTTTCTAGGCCTAATGGATACAATTTGTGCCCCATCTGAGTGCTCAAAATCATGTTTTCGGCCCATCAGTCACAAAATATAGGTCACCATGACCTTATTTCAGGTTTCCAAGGAGATTTGCCAAGGACCTCCCTGGATGTACGGTTAGAAGTTTCTAGGTCTAACAGTTACGATTTGTGCCCTGTTAACGGACGGACGCCTGACCAAGGGTGATCACTATAGCTCAGTTGACTTACAGTCAGCTGAGCCAAAAAAATCCATGAATAGCAATATTAGGTACTCACTGATAACTGGTAACAAAAATAATATATATAGCAATTTTATTACAAAACCATTATAACATTTAATTATACATCAGTCCTGTCATTTATTTAAATCACTTCAGTGATGTACTTGAACAGATATCCCTACCTGCACTTGAGGCTGGATCAGGAAGCATCAATGCTGGCAGATGAGATGGATAGAGAAGCTGAGGGCAGTCCTTGAATGATACAGTAAATTCTTGGCTATAATGGTCCAGTCTAGTCCTCCTGGGACTGAAAATCAAAAAGAAATTCATGACCAATTGTAACTTGTCCCAATAAAAAGCGAGAAATAACATCAAGGAAATAGCCAAGGAGGAAATGGCTGCTACCAAGCCCATTGATGACAAATGAATAAGACGGGGATGAAGTCTCTAGGGTCACTTTAACGTTTACATGGTCGCTTTCATGCTCAAGTGTAAGACTTTCTGCCATCATGTTCTCACGCTGAAGTGACTGATGACCACATGTATTTTTTTAACCTACACACCCTCCTTTCCTGACCTTGCTCAATTTTTCATCTACTGAAAGAGTGGAGAAGAAACAAGTACATATATACACCATCTAATCCTCATTCACATTTTTATCGCTGTTACAATAAAAATGAATATGAAGGATTAATGGGGAAATTGGATGCTCCAAACTGTTGAAAGTTGACAGTCAGGGGTTAATCTTTTCCTTTGGCAAAAGACAAAGAAGCGGCACAGCTGGGAGTTGAATTTGGAGTAGTGGCTCAGATACTGGACTTAAAATCTGAGGGTATAATCAGCGGAGCACTTCAAACACATCCAGGACCACCACGAACGAGTGTGAAACTTTAAACTGAGTCTTATAGATAAAACCCTTTATATTGATCTGCTATGGCTCTTGGATTGGCTAATTATTGTGCATTAAAATCTGAAATCAAAAGACTTAAAAATAATACATCATTCATCATTATTATAGGGGAATGTTTCAATAACATTATTTTCCACAGAAGTCAGTAGCCAGCTTAAATACCATGGTTACGATTGTGATGTCATAATAGTTACTTTACTGACCTAAATACTTCGTGACTTGAGCCCAAAATGGGACTTAAAACAACTGATTTACAATGACCCATGGCCATCTATGTCCTTAATCAATAGATGGTCCAAAATATATGGTATGATCCAAATCCCAATAAAAAAAATAAAGTGAAAAGGATTAATTTACTCGAGCACCCTGAGTTGGGTATTAATAATCAGTAATCAAAATTGATTACAACTGATTACATTTTAAATGTTATTGTAATCAATAACATTTTGTTCAGAGTAATTGTAATCATTTTCTATTACACTGAAAAAGTAATCGTTATTTTAAAACTATTGACTTCTTTCTATAACATTCTTCTAAGTTACTAACATTTAAGATGCATAAAATGTATGTTGTGGTGTAGTAAATTATTCACAACCAGATATTATATCCTGATGCAGAGAATGTATATTATTGGTATTTTTCATCATTCATAATTCATAACTGGAGTTTGCATTTTCATTGAAGATTATGTGTATATGTTATGGTGTATTAATCCTGAATAAATTTACATTTTTAATGAAGAGTATGTGTGTTATGATGTATTATTCACGAATGGATTTTACATTTTAGATCCAGAATGCATTATGTTATGGTGAATTATTCATAATTATAGATTGAGCAACTAGATTAGTTAGAGCAGTGGTGATCTGCTCACAGGTGGCATGTTATTTGTTTATTATAAAAACTTGTAATCATGCTTTGTTATCATTAATATATGTCTAAGTAATCATAATAATGATCAGTTGCAATGATATTTCATATAATTGTAATTATACATTTTTAAAGTAATTGTAATTGTTATATATATATATATATATGAGCAAGTCATAACTTGAAATCTTGGGAGTTGAAAATACAAAGTATCATCTGTTAATGCTGTTATCTCGATTCTTATGAAACAGACACCTCATGTAGGAGGTCTCTAATATGTTCAATCAGGATTCCAGTGTGAGCTGAAAGCCTTGCAGACATTAAAGTTTAAGTCAGTTGAGTATTTCAAGTTGGTCCATGGTGAATCCCTCAAGAGGCTGTCAACAGACATTCCCAGACAGCCTGGAGATGGTGTCTAACATAAGTCTCTACATCAGCGCCATCCCTAGGCCATACGTCACTTCCAATATACCATAACCAGGGCTGAGAGCTGCTCAGGGTGCTATATGATTCCATTGTATTCTCATTTCTGAGCTTGCGATTCAATTCACATTAAATGTTTGAAATCAATTTGTTAGTCCACAGCAAATCAACAAAGACAGCAAGACACTTTTATTTTTTTGGTCGAAATGATGGATAAAATGAGTTAATTTACAATAATTAATATGTGACATTGAATCTCTTCAGTAATTGTATCCGCCAAAACAAAGTTCTGCAGATACTATGTTATTGACCGGGTTCCGCCACCACGTTCGTTTCCTGAGAACTCCCCTGAGACTACTGGACCAAATTTCCGAAACTTACACCAATTATCGGGTCACACGTGAACTGGTGCCTAACCATTCGGCGTTGAGCTCTGACCTTTCCTCTCTCCAGTGCGTCCATCTGTGGGAGTGTTTTGACACATTAACCCACATATCTTTGGACTTATTTGACCAATCAGGAAAATTTTTTTACACAAATGTAGCCCTTGGATAGCTTTATAACATACAAAAAAAATGGTGGCACCACCTGCAGCCATTTTTGCACAGTGTCCATCTGTTCGTCTGCCTTGGGTTAAAATCACTCATATCTCTGCAGTTGTTTGACTAATTCACCGGAAATTCGGCATGCGTATACATCCTGGATAGCTTTCTTGATTTTATGACAGGTGGCACCACCTACATTCACTTTCATGCTCCAAACATCCAATCTTATATCTCCAGACTAGTTTGACGTATCTTCCTGAAAATTTGCATGTGTTTAGATCTCACATAGCTCTTTATCATACACAAAACGGTTGGCACCACCTGCAACCATTTTTGAACAGTCCATCTGTTCGTTTTACTAGGGTTAAAATCACTTATTTCTCGACAATGGTTTGACTTATTCACCTGAAATTTGGCATGCGTATACATGCATGTATACATCCTGGATAGCTTTCTTGATTTTATGACAGGTGGCGCAACCTACATTCACGTTCATGCTGCAGATATCCTTGCTTATATCTCCGGACTGGTTTGATGTATCTTCCTGAAAATTTGCATGTGTTTAGATCCACATAGCTCTTTATTATACAAGAAACTGGTTGTGCCATCTGCAACCATTTTTGCACAGTGCCCATCAGTTCGTTGGACTTGGGTTAAAATCACTAATATCTCAGCAGTGGTTCAACTTATTCGACTGAAATCTGGCATGCGTATACATCCTTGATAGCTTTCTTGATTTTATGAAAGGTGGCACCACCTACATCCACGTTCATGCTGCAGATATAAATGCTAATATCTCCAGACTGGTTTGATGTACCTACCTGAAGTGATGCATGTGTCTGGATCTCACATAGCTCTTTATCATACAAGAAACTGGTGGCGCCACCTGCAACTATTTTTGCACAGAGTCCATCTGTTTGTCTGCTGTGGGATAAAATCACTCCTATCTCGGCAGAGGTTTGACTTTTCCACCTGAAATTTTGCATGTGTATACATCTTGTATAGTTACTTGTTCAAATAACAGGTGGCACCACCTACAATCATGTTTACGTGGCAGACATCCAATGCTAATATGTAACACATCTAACTATTTCCCCTTGCCACTCAATCCATGCCTCACTTCACCTGTCTTCTCTGATTTTGGCGGATACACGTAGTCACTTGTTGACTACCTGTATTCTAGTTATCAAGCAGGACTTAATGTTTTATGTAGGAGCTAAAATGACGAAAATGCATTGTGGTTTAATTAAAAGAATCAAACATGTTGAACCAATATATACCTGCATTATTATTGTATCATAAATATTTTGTTATATTATACACTGTATAATAACTTAAATAATTAGAACTAATTTTTGTAGTTATGATCTCTGTATTACAATTAAGGCACTTTTTCAAGGATTCGTACCTCTGTTGAGTGTAGTCCCTTTACCACAGCAACTGAACCCTAAAACCAGTTACTGTGCTTCCTTTTATTGATGGTTCGATTATATTTTCAGGACTATATCAGTTCAATGCACACTGCAACTTCCTCAGCAGATGTCTCAGTTAGGTCATATGTACTTGATCATGGCACTTGTATATATGCATGGTAAAAAGTTTTGCATGTTTTTGTCTTTTCCACATGAATTATATCTCAAACTGTTACTGTCAACTGATAATGGCAAATTTCCAGAATTATCTTTATGCTTTTGCATGCACAAGGGTTTGAGGCCAATGGAGACACTATATTTCAAACTATATTTCAATTTACTACAATATGATACTGCAAGCACACAGGAACTGTCAGTGTATTGTGAGAAGTCAGGTGGTTTTATGAAACTCGTCTTACAGGAGCTTGTTTTCTCCTCTGTTTACTCAACCTTTCCTCACCCATCATTATGTCTCATCATGCTATGTTAAAATATCTTTTTTTTTATAGCTGTTATTTAAGCCATAGTGTTAAGTGAAAGGGATCAGCATTTTACCAGATTTGATTTAAAAAATATATACATGATTTACAAGCTTGAATTTCCATCACGTTGGAAAGATTCTTCAAGAGGAGGTGTAACATAATTTTGAAGTTATTCTGCCACCCTATATCATGTATAATTTGAGGATGTGGGTGTGGTCCAAAATAGCTCTATTATGCTCCAAACTTTACCAATTAAGTTTCTTCAAATCAGTACTTATTTGCTGTCTGGATATTGTCTGACACATCCAGTTACAATTAGTTTGTACTCAAAAGCAGACACTTTCTTGGCTCATTCCTTATTCAACTTGGTGCTCTTAATTTGCATCCCTGTAAGCTTATTACTGGTAAGCTGTGGTGCTGGTTCAAATAATCAGAAGTTCACTGTGTGAGGTATTAGCCTCGACAGCTGCTTGTTTTTTCTTTTTGCCCTTTGTCTGGTCTTTGCTTCTAAACCTTTCCTTATACTTGGACCCACCAGGAGTGTATTTCCTTGCTTGAGTTGCTCTCATGATCAACACATCACATGCAGAGCCCTTCCTGGTGCTTCCAAGCAAGAGTGTGTTAAACCTCTGATCTTCCTTTGTATGTCAAATTTTCAAAATTATAAAATAAGGTTTCATTTGTGGCTGTCTGGTCTGAACGCTATATATATAAGCGAATACAAAGAAATTGCAGCTGATGCATGGTTTCTTGAACCATGGGTGACAATATATAATCAAACTAGAAATGTCTATCATCTGAGATATGCCATAGTATCCCCAGTCATTTGGCATTAAGTTTTAAAGGATAGGTGGAGTTGTTGGGTGACACACACAAGTAAAAAACTATGGGAAAATGTATGTGTAATTTTAAGGGCGATATTACTGCCCTTAAAGTCATACAGAGAAGTGCATTTTTGAAAGAAAGGACAATGCCTGTATATTTCACAATTTATGTATAATATATTTAAAGAATAAAAAAATTATATTTAATAAATTCAATATATTTAATACTAGCTGATAGACCTGGTATACCGGGCTTATTACCGGGGTTGGGGAGATTTATTAACTGAAATGTGAAATGTTGGCTATTTTTTTAATTCTAAAAGTTAACAGAAAATATAGGTTTTCAGTGGGAAACTGTCTCCATAAGATATATATAAACATTTTGGCACGACTGCAGAATAACTCACGCACCTCTCTGAGGCACAACACTTCTGTGAACAGAAAATGTTTCTATGTCCAGCTGCTTGTAACTTAATTTTGCCACTTACTTTTAAATTACATGAATCCTTAACATACCGTCCATCCGTATAAACTCATAACCTGGTGGAGACAGTGCGTGAGTGATCCTGCAGTTGCTCCAATATTTTAAACATTTATTTTGCGGGGCTGTCCTCGTGGCAAGAAATTTATACCCCGGTATGTTTACCTTGAAGACCTGGTCAGTGATGGTGTTTACATTGCAAACCAGAATGTGACGCATGGCATTCAGGATTTCGATGATATTTGACTGGATTCTATCGTTGGACGTATAAAGATCAGGTTGATGTGAGGAACACATGAAAGATTTATTAAATGTACGTTGCAAGGAAACTGTTCCTGAAGAAAGAAACAGAAATTTGCATACCTTGTAAGTAGCAGAAGCAGACCCAAGGTGACTCCATGCAGAGGGTCCGTATTCATTTTCAACCGCCGCAACCTTTTTTGTCATCGTATCAGACAAATTCTGAGGCCTGAAACCCCAGACACAACTGCACCACACCCCATCCCACGCCTGTTTGTGAAATTGGGACCTTGAATTAGGTTTTGTCATTATTTGTTATGGGTTGAACACTCCATTTCATAAAGCGAGAAACATGTGTTTTTCTCATTGACCGACCACGCACGTGGGAGAGAGCCTCATTCAAATGAAAAGGCCCGACAGGCTCAAATCCCTCACAGAAAGCAAGTGTTATTCATATAGTAGAAATAGTAGTGTTTGAAGTTGAAAGACCACGATGCATGCGTTTCGGTCATTGCCGAAGGAAGTTCGGCTGTGCTTGGGCTTACCTCTGTGCAAGGTAGTAAAAACAGAAAAATCACTCAAAATTATATGTACATTAAAAATTATTTATTCTCATATCGCCTAAGTCACTGCGGGCATAATAACCTTTAAAATGATGTAAGGCACACTATTTTACACATCGAGGTTTGAGAGAACATTGCGAACAGACGTGAACCGAATTTCTTTTATAAGTATTAGATATTTATATTGATTTGTTATACATAATGTATACAGATTTATATTAAATAATTTACTTATAAACTGACTGTTTACGTATAGATAGTTATATATATATATATTTATATTGTGTATAGACATTATACTATATATTTAACATTTTTCATGGTTTCAAATATGTATATATATATATATATATATATATATATATATATATATATATATATATATATGCACAATATGTATATTTTACGTTATTGCAGTGAAGGGTGGGCTTTTGTCCTACTGTGCATACTTAGGGCTTAGGGGTGGTATTTTGTTTGAGGGGCTCTTGTATGGGTGGGCTTTTTTTGTGGGTTTTGTCTGTCCTTTGTTAATGGTTTGGTGGGGGTGGGCTTTATTTTAGTTAGCTTATGGTATAACACAGCACAAAAAAAAAAGAAAAAAAAAAGGATTATAGACGGTGCCATGAGTCTCACATCAAATTTCAGGGAAAGATAAGCAGTACTTCACAAGTAACAGGGATCACATAAAATCCTATATTCCTGCAGATTTGACCTTGAAGATCAAGGTCAAGGTCACCAGTCTTTGAAGATATCAAAGCTAGATTATGGTTCAAACAAATGCTGGATCAACTAGAATATGGGTAGCTGATCAGTGACTACGTGTATCTGCCAAAATCAGAGCAGGACGGGTGAAGTGATCGAGGCATGGATTGAGTGGCAAGGGGAAATAGAGTTAGATGTGTTACATATTAGCATGGATGTCTGCCACGTAAACATGAATGTAGGTGGCACCACCTGTTATTTGAACGAGAAACTATCCAAGATGTATACACATGCAAAATTTCAAGTGGAAATGTCAAATCACTGCCGAGTGATTTTATCCCATAGCAGACAAATAGATGGACTCTGTGCAAAAAATGATTGCAGGTGGTGCCACCAGTTTCTTGTATGATAAAGAGCTATGTGAGTTCCAAACACATGCATCACTTCAGGTACGTCAAACAAGTCCGGAGATATTAACATGGATGTCTGCAGCATGAACGTGAATATAGGTGGCACCAGCTGTCATAAAATAAAGAAAGCTATCCAGGATGTATAGGCATGCCAAATTTCAGGTGAATAAGTCAAACCACTGCTGAGATATGAGTGATTTTAACACAAGTCAAACAAACAGATGAATGCTGTGCAAAAATGGTTGCCAGTTTTGTGTATGATAAAGAGCTATGTGAGATCTAAGAACATGCAAATTTTCAGGAAGATATGTCAAACCAGTAAGGAGATATAGGCTTGGATGTTTGCAGCATGAACGTGAATGTAGGTGGCGCCACCTGACATAAAATCAAGAAAGCTATCCAGGATGTATATGCATGCCGAATTTCAGGTGAATAAGTCAAACCACTACAGATATATGAGCGATATTAACCCAAGGCAGACAAACTGATGGACTCTGTGCAAAAATGGTTGCAGGTGGTGCCACCCTTTTTGTTTATGATAAAGAGCTATGTGAGGTCTATACACATGCAATTTTTCTCCTTACTGGTCAAAAGAGTCCAAAGATATGTTGGTTAATGTGTCAAAACACACACAGATCAACGCACTCTAGAGAGGAAAGGTCAGAGGTCAACATCGATTGGTTAGGCACCAGTTCACATGTGAACTGATAATTGGTGTAAGTTTCAGAAAAATCAGTCCAGTAGTCTCAAAGGAGTTCTCCGGAAACGGCGGTGGCAGAACCCGGTCACAAACATAGTATCAGCAAAACTTTGTTTTGGCAGATACAAATATCAGGGGAAAATATGCAGATCTTCAAGAGTTATGGGGTTGACAAAAGATCCTAAATTTCTGCAGATTTGACCTTGCAGATAAAGGTCAAGGTCACCAGACTCTGAAGATCTCAAAGATATGGTTCAAACAAATGCTGTATCAAATTTCAGGGAAAGATATATGCAGAACTTTAAAAGTTATGGGGTTGACAAAAATCATATATTTCCACAGATCTGACCTTGCCGATCAAGGTCAAGGTCACAAGTCTTCACATTATCCAAACACTTGATTGAAACAATTGGTGTACCAAATTTGAGACAAAAATATGCAGAACTTCAGAAGTTATGAGGTTTATAATAATCCTGGGATTCTGCCTGATATAACCTTGAAGTCAAGTCAAAGTCATCAGTTTTTCAAATCTGAAAATTCTCTATCCAAGATATTTGATTATCCTGATTATCAGCACAATCCATCAATCAATTCTTGATAAAGCTAATGTTTTATGGAATTGTCACCAAATATGGCCTTATTCAAGGTCAAGGTCGCTCTGATAAAAAAGGTCATGATCTGAATTTTAAAATGCATTATCCCAGGGCCCATATCTATTTATCTGCACATTATGTAAGAAATCTGTCCATGAGTTTCTAATTATATTGCTGACACAATTGTCAAGTGGCAGTGATTGGGAAATTAAACGACAGTAAAACAAGAAAAGGATTATAGGTGGTGCCACCAGTCTCCCACACATACAAGATAAGACTATCCAAGATCTTCATGCAACCTAATTTTCAGACCAATCCATTGTATATTACTTGAGATATTTCATGTTTTGTGTGATTTTCAGCAAAATTGGACCTATTCAAGGTCAAGGTCACTCTCATGGTAAAGGTCAAGACCCCATTTTAAATAAGCTACCAATATCCATGTATGTATTAAGTTTAAAAAATTTAATTAACCATAGTATCCCCCAACTTTGTCTGGGGATACAAATATGCTAAATAAACTGCTAAAACCTTGTCCTTAACCAGACATTTCATTCTATAAATTCTGAAATTAATTGGATTATAATTATTAAAATTCATTATTGATGAAGCAAAATAAACAGAATATAATTATAATAATCATTATATATTCATAATTATAATAAATTATTATAATGTATTCTGTAATCCTGGATCATGCACTTCTTCACCTGTAACCTTGGATCATACACACACTACTTTGATCTGGATTGTCCACTTCTTTTCTGGTTATCCTGGGTCATTTTCTTCTTTACTGGTAACCCTGGATCATAAACTTTTTGCTGGTAATCCTGGATCATACACTTCCTAACTGTTAATCCTGGGTCACCTATTTCTTTACTGGTAACTCTTGATCAAAACCCTTCTTAACTTTTAATTCTTAATCATAGATTTCTTTACTGGTAACCCTGGATCATAGTTTTCTTTAATGGTAACCCTGGATCATATTCTACCATATTGGTCACCCTGAATCATAGATTTCTTTTCTGGTAACCCTGGATCATAGTTTTCTTTCCTGGTAATTCTGGATCATACATTTCCTTACTGTTAATCCTGGATCATATATTTCTTTACTGGTAACTCATGATTAAATCCTTTTTCACTGTTAATTCTTAATCATAAATATCTTTACTGGTAACCCTGGATCATAGTTTTCTATACTGGTAACACTGGGTCATAGTCTTCCTGACTGTTCCCCCTGAATCATAGATTTCTTATCTGGTAACCCCGGATCATAGTTTTCTTTTTTTGTAACCCTGAATCATATTCTTAATTATTGGTCACCATGAATTATAGATTTCTTTTCTGATAATCCTTGGTCATACACTTCTTTACTGGTACCCCCGAATCTTACTCTTCCTTATTGGTAACCTGGATCATAGTCTTACTTATTGTTCCATCTGAATCATGGATTTCTTATCTGGTAACCCCTTGACCATATTCTTCCTTATTGGTAACCTTGGATCATAGTCTTAATTCCTTATTGTTCCCCCTGAATTATGGATTTCTTATCTGGTAACCCCGGATCATAGTTTTCTTTATTGGTAACCCTTGACCATATTCTTCCTTATTGGTCACCCTGAATCATAGATTTTCTGGTAATCCTTGATCATACACTTCTTTACTGGTAACCCTGGATCATATTCTTCCTTATTGGTAACCCTGGATCATAGTCTTCCTTATTGTTCCCCCTGGATCATAGTTTTCTTTTCTGATAATCCTTGGTCATACACTTCTTTAATGGTAACCCTGGATCATATTCTTCTGTATTGGTAACCCTGGATCATAGTCTTCCTTATTGTTCCCCCTGAATCATATATTTCTTATCTGGTAACCCTGGATCATAGTCTTTCTTATTGTTCCCCCTGAATCATATATTTCTTATCTGGTAACCCTGGATCATAGTTTTCTTTTTTGGTAACCCCTTGATCATATTATTCATTTTTGCTCACCCTGGATCATAGATTTCTTTTCTGGTAACCCTGGATCATAGTTTTCCTTATTGTTCCCCCTGAATCATGGATTTCTTATCTGGTAACCCCGGATCATAGTTTTCTTTATTGGTAACCCTGGATCACATTCTTCCATATTGGTCACCCTGAATCATAGATTTCTTTTCTGATAATCCTTGATCATACACTTCTTTACTGGTAACCCTGGATCATATTCTTCCTTATTGGTAACACTGGATCATAGTCTTCCTTATTGTTCCCCCTGGATCATAGTTTTCTTTTCTGATAATCCTTGGTCATACACTTCTTTAATGGTAACACTGGATCATATTCTTCTGTATTGGTAACCCTGGATCATAGTCATCCTTTTGTTCCCCCTGAATTATAGATTTCTTTTCTGATAATCCTTGGTTATACACTTCTTTACTGGTAACCCTGGATCATATTCTTCCGTACTGGTGACCCTGGATCATAGTCTTCCTTATTGTTCCCCCTGAATCATATATTTCTTATCTGGTAACCCTGGATCATAGTCTTTCTTATTGTTCCCCCTGAATCACATTTTTCTTATCTGGTAACCCTGGATCATAGTTTTCTTTTTTGGTAACCCCTTGATCATATTATTCATTTTTGCTCACCCTGGATCATAGATTTCTTTTCTGGTAACCCTGGATCATAGTTTTCCTTATTGTTCCCCCTGAATCATGGATTTCTTATCTGGTAACCCCGGATCATAGTTTTCTTTATTGGTAACCCTGGATCATATTCTTCCATATTGGTCACCCTTAAGCATAGATTTATTTTCTGATAATCCTTGGTCATACACTTCTTTACTGGTAACCCTGGATCATATTCTTCTGTATTGGTAACCCTGGATCATAGTCTTCCTTATTGTTCCCCCTGAATTATAGATTTCTTTTCTGATAATCCTTGGTCATACACTTCTTTACTGGTAACCCTGGATCATATTCTTCCGTATTGGTCACCCTGGATCATAGTCTTCCTTATTGTTCCCCCTGAATCATATATTTCTTATCTGGTAACCCTGGATCATAGTTTTCTTTTTTGGTAACCCCTTGATCATATTATTCATTTTTGCTCACCCTGGATCATAGATTTCTTTTCTGGTAACCCTGGATCATAGTTTTCCTTATTGTTCCCCCTGAATCATGGATTTCTTATCTAGTAACCCTGGATCATAGTTTTCTTTATTGGTAACCCTGGATCATATTCTTCCATATTTTACCCTGAATCATAATTTTCTTTTCTGATAATCCTTGGTCATACACTTCTTTACTGGTAACCCTGGATCATATTCTTCCGTATTGGTCATCCTGGATCAAAGTCTTCCTTATTGTTCCCCCTGAATCATATATTTCTTGTCTGTTAACCCTGGATCAGAGTCTTTCTTATTGTTCCCCCTGAATCATATATTTCTTATCTGGTAACCCTGGATCATAGTTTTCTTTTTTGGTAACCCCTTGATCATATTATTCATTTTTGCTCACCCTGGATCATAGATTTCTTTTCTGGTAACCCTGGATCATAGTTTTCCTTATTGTTCCCCCTGAATCATGGATTTCTTATCTGGTAACCCCGGATCATAGTTTTCTTTATTGGTAACCCTGGATCATATTCTTCCATATTGGTCACCCTGAATCATAGATTTCTTTTCTGATAATCCTTGGTCATACACTTCTTTACTGGTAACCCTGGATCATATTCTTCCGTATTGGTCACCCTGGATCATAGTCTTCCTTATTGTTCCCCCTGAATCATATATATCTTATCTGGTAACCCTGGATCAAAGTTTTCTTTTTTGGTAACCCCTTGATCATATTATTCATTTTTGCTCACCCTGGATCATAGTTTCTTTTCTGGAAACCCTGGATCATAGTTTTCCTTATTGTTCCCCCTGAATCATGGATTTCTTATCTGGTAACCCTGGATCATAGTTTTCCTTATTGGTAACCCTGGATCATATTCTTCCATATTGGTCACTCTGAATCATAGATTTCTTTTCTGATAATCCTTGGTCATACACTTCTTTACTGGTAACCCTGGATCATATTCTTCCGTATTGGTCACCCTGGATCATAGTCTTCCTTATTGTTCCCCCTGAATCATATATATCTTATCTGGTAACCCTGGATCAAAGTTTTCTTTTTTGGTAACCCCTTGATCATATTAAACATTTTTGCTCACCCTGGATCATAGTTTCTTTTCTGGAAACCCTGGATCATAGTTTTCCTTATTGTTCCCCCTGAATCATGGATTTCTTATCTGGTAACCCTGGATCATAGTTTTCCTTATTGGTAACCCTGGATCATATTCTTCCATATTGGTCACTCTGAATCATAGATTTCTTTTCTGATAATCCTTGGTCATACACTTCTTTAATGGTAACCCTGGATCATATTCTTCCGTATTGGTAACCCTGGATCATAGTTTTCCTTTTTGTTCCCCCTGAATTATATATTTCTTATCTGGTAGCCCTGGATCATAGTTTTCTTTTTTGGTAACCCCTTGATCATATTATTCATTTTTGGTCACCCTGGATCATAGATTTCTTTTCTGGTAACCCTGGATCATAGTTTTTTTTATTGGTAACCCTGGATCATATCCTTCCTAAATGCTCACCCTGAATCATAGATTTCTTTCTGGTAACTGTGGATCATTCACTTATTTATTGGTAATCCTGGATCATATTCTTCCTTCTTGGTCACCCTAAATCATAGATTTCTTTTCTGGTAACCCTGATCATAGTTTTTTTATTGGTAACCCTGGATCATATCCTTCCTTATTGCTCACCCTGAATCATAGATTTCTTTTCTGGTAACTGTGGATCATTCACTTATTTATTGGTAATCCTGGATCATATTCTTCCTTCTTGGTCACCCTAAATCATAGATTTCTTTTCTGGTAACCCTGATCATAGTTTTTTTATTGGTAACCCTGGATCATATCCTTCCTTATTGCTCACCCTGAATCATAGATTTCTTTTCTGGTAACTGTGGATCATTCACTTCTTTATTGGTAATCCTGGATCATATTCTTCCTTCTTGGTGACCCTAAATCATAGATTTCTTTTCTGGTAACCCTGGATCATAGTTTTTTTTATTGGTAACCCTTGATCATATCCTTCCTAATTGCTCACCCTGAATCATAGATTTCTTTTCTGGTAACTGTGGATCATTCACTTCTTTATTGGTAATCCTGGATCATATTCTTCCTTCTTGGTGACCCTAAATCATAGATTTCTTTTCTGGTAACCCTGATCATAGTTTTTTTATTGGTAACCCTGGATCATATCCTTCCTTATTGCTCACCCTGAATCATAGATTTCTTTTCTGGTAACTGTGGATCATTCACTTATTTATTGGTAATCCTGGATCATATTCTTCCTTCTTGGTCACCCTAAATCATAGATTTCTTTTCTGGTAACCTTGATCATAGTTTTTTTATTGGTAACCCTGGATCATATCCTTCCTTATTGCTCACCCTGAATCATAGATTTCTTTTCTGGTAACTGTGGATCATTCACTTATTTATTGGTAATCCTGGATCATATTCTTCCTTCTTGGTCACCCTAAATCATAGATTTCTTTTCTGGTAACCCTGATCATAGTTTTTTATTGGTAACCCTGGATCATATCCTTCCTTATTGCTCACCCTGAATCATAGATTTCTTTTCTGGTAACTGTGGATCATTCACTTCTTTATTGGTAATCCTGGATCATATTCTTCCTTCTTGGTGACCCTAAATCATAGATTTCTTTTCTGGTAACCCTGGATCATAGTTTTTTTTATTGGTAACCCTTGATCATATCCTTCCTTATTGCTCACCCTGAATCATAGATTTCTTTTCTAGTAACTCTGGATCATTCACTTCTTTATTGGTAATCCTGGATCATATTCTTCCTTCTTGGTGACCCTAAATCATAGATTTCTTTTCTGGTAACCCTAGATCATAGTTTTTTTTTTATTGGTAACCCTGGATCATATCCTTCCTTATTGATCACCCTGAATCATAGATTTCTTTTCTGGTAACTGTGGATCATACACTTCTTTATTGGTAATCCTGGATCATATTCTTCCTTCTTGGTGTCCCTAAATCATAGATTTCTTTTCTGGTAACCCTGGATCATACACTTCTTTACTGGTAACCCAGTATCATATTCTTCCCTATTGCTCACACTGGATCATAGATTTCTTTTCTGGTAACCTTTAATCATATACTTCTTTCTGTAAATCTGGATTACATACTTCTTTAATTACTGATCACCTTGGATTATATGTTACCCAAATTTAGCTGTCCTCATCAAAGTAGATGGAACACACACTGTAAAGAATATATAATTTATATAAAAATATGATTTAACTGAGAAATTGGAAAGTGACATGTATCCTCTATTTTTTTATCTCCCTGTTTTCCAGCCTGCTAAAATATCCAAGAGACAACAGTCCATGTTGTTTCACCTTGTACCAGCCATTTTAAATAAATCTTAACTACTAACTGAAGTCCATTAGTTACAACATTCCAACACATTTTATAGTTTTCCTTCCTCTTTTTAATGTGAGCCCAAGAACAAAATAAAATTAGTAAACCTGAAACAGAGCATTTTGTATTCATGGGTGATGTTTGCAATAAAATCATTATTTTGAAAATTCCTTTACCCTAGCAAATGAATAATCTATATAAATATCAGTTCTTTCTGCCCTGTCAGTTAAATAAAAGACAGCTGCCTTTAGTCTGAATCACACCTGTGTGAATTGACTAGCATCTTAAATAATTAAATAATGATAAAAACCATTCTAAAGAATTGGCCTGTTTCAAAACAACATGCAGTAGATGAGAAAAACACTATAAATACATAAAGTTAAGGACCTTGTTTTAGCTATATGGGCCTTATGTTAAAACAAAATAAATCAATCTTTAAAAAAGTAAAATATTTGAAAAAATAACAGTTTGTGTGGTGCTGACAGAAATGAATCACTATTTTCTAAATATTTGATATATTCTACAAAGAATCACATTAAGGAATGTTCATGGCCACCAAGTAGCCTGTAAATCTTATTGGTAATGAACCTCACAAAACCTATTTAATTGGACTGCTCACAGCCTATACATCATAGGATAATGATACAATTACTATCCGAGTAAATTAATCTGTATATTAAATTACAGAATAATGACAGTAAAAATATGAAGAAACATCAATGTTTGGATTTAAATCATTTTAAATGTTCTCCATAGATGTGACAGCCAATCTATCATTAACAGGAAAGATTTTTAATGAATGTATAATTAGGCAGCAATCAGTTTAAAATCCCATTATAAGCTTGTTTACACTCAGCTCAGGATTTAGCAGAGATAATGTGGTTTTCATTTAGTTATTTTTAGTTGTTTATGATCATGTACCTTTTTCTGGAACTGGTGCTTTGTGCTGCTTTAGATGTTCAAAATCACAGCCTTATAATAGTTTAACACTTAAGCAGATATATGCTTGTTTTTCATTGGAACAGGTTACAGAAAAGGTTTCCTCTTTTCCTTTTTTTTGGTTATGTTGAGAAGTTTGTCCCAGTGCAAGAAAAAATTTAATATAATAGTCAGCATCTGTATGTAGTAAATGTGCACCTTTATTTTTTTTTTATATGGTAACAATTATGAATACAAAGATTTCATTTTTAATATTTTTAAGTAGTAATCATAGTTGTTTCTGCTGTTTTTACATTATACCTAGAATATGATTTCTTTTCTCTGTATTTTACCCAACTACCAGGGCAAAACACAAATGTTAATTCCTGTAAAAGTAAACCTTCATGGCTCTTAATATTTTGTTGTCAAAGGGTATGCGTCTGTGTACTTTTTTTTATCTAAATGACTAAATTTTGAGGTCAGTTTTTTTCATCGTCCATGTGGAAGTATTGTCAAAGTATATTTTTTAAATAGATTTACAGCTTACAATTCTATACTTGGCCTTATCAGGACTGATGTGATCTCTTTAATATTTCCAAATATCTCTATAGATCAACATAATAAAAAAGAAAAAAGTGGTCCTTTACGAAAAGTTGAAAGATGGTATTTCATTGGGAAACAGAAATGGTTCCATACTATAAATATCTTGGTATTACTTTCTCTACAAAATTATCCTGGTCAATTGGCTATAGCAATAGGTCGTCATAATGATATATCTCGTGAAGACAGGACCTGTAAATATTTTTTACATCATGGATACAATATTGTTGAGGATGAAACTCACTTTATGCAAGAATGTATATTAATTATATAATGATTTGAGGTTACAATACTTCAGACAAGACTTACATTATCCAAGTGAACAAAATTTTATTAAATTATTCAATTTAGACAAACATGTTAAAATAATAAATGTTGCTGCATATGTATATAATTCCTTTTTGAGGAGACAAAGAATAAAAGATGGTTAAATTATGTGTTTCATACTCAGTGATGATGGCAATATTGTTACACTGTGTACTAACTTAAGATATGCAGTCCTGTTACGTGTGTTAGTGACATTATATATTAATTAACAATTAGACTGCTACTTTATGTATTATTTATGCAATTATTTGGTTGAATTATTGTTGAAATGTTTGGAACTTTTGGCCTGAGGCCTTTTTCCTGAATAAACTTCTGTTCTGTTAAAAAAATGAAATAAGATCATTTTTCTTGATCATATGTGAATTAAATATATACCACTTTGAACATATATCACAGGATTTAACTCTATTGGTTAATCTGTTTTTCTTAATCTTTGTAACTGCCAGGTCATTTTCTGATATGGTTGGTTATACCTACACTTAAGCATCTGCAAATGTGTTGAATCAATCTGTGCTTATAAGATTTGTTAAATGTTTAATCAACTGTTCCATGACTCAAGACCCAATCCAGCCTTAAAAGTACCAAAATCTCCCAAGAAATACCAACACCAGTGCCATTTCCATTATAAGAGAGAGCAATTCAGAATTCAATAAGGCAATTACATAATGAACATGTCAGTCATGACTTTGTTTGTCTCAAACTCTTTCCACCTAAAAACTGAATAAAATAGAACATTTCATTATATTTGGCAAACTGGAAACAAGACAAATTTAAATCTAGCCAAAGAGACCCAAGCAAAGACAGACAGATAATTAAGTGTGAAAATAAATAAAACCTTGGACTCATGAATGTGGCTGGTTAACTGGCATCCAGGATACAAAATTAAAACACAGCTAGGTGACATACATCATCTTGCTTAATGTTTAGAACTGCTTCATGTTGTGTTTGTATGAAATACCTATTGTGGATTCAATTGTCAGCAAAACTGCTGTCATATTTGTACAGTGAACTGTTTGTACAAGTCTCCTTGGATAAAGCCAGGGTTAAGAGCTGTCAGAGCAACATAGCTCCAGCTTTAACAAGGCAGGGACTAATTCCCACCACTAATTCCCACCAGAGTGTCAGGTAACATTACAAAGAGACTTAAATTTACTTTATAACAGACACAACTCAAGTCTACAGCCTCTTCATTTACACAGCATGGATCCAGTGCTTCTGCGACTTCCAATCAGGAGAGAAATATGTCTCAACAACAATTTTCCTACAAAGGTGACATTTTCAGTAAAGAGTTGACAAAGCCATGATCCTGCCAGTGTGATCCTGACCTAACCCTCAAGATCAGGAGCATGGGGTTTCACAAAAGCAAATCATCCGTCGATGTCTCTGATCCATACTGTGTCTTGTTAAAACCTGTGACGATGTCTATAACCCTGCTGGTATTAAAAAAGCCCACAGTACTGGTGCTTTGTTGTGAAGCGTGCTGTTTTGTCTCCCATTTAACAAACCTTTCCTGGCAGCTACATTAGTTCAGAGGCTCTCTGTTCCACTCTATACAGTAATCTGGTCAAGGTGTAGATGGTGGTGGAAAGGAATGATAAGTTGGGCCAGACAGTTACTATCTTCTTGTGGTAGCATGCACAGACTTGTCTAATCTTTGGCAGACCTTCACCATATGTATAGCCCTGCATAATGCTATAAGGTTATATTAAGAGTTGAGATAAAGCTGTGAGACTACACTGAGACCACTAGCTGTTTTCCCTTGAGGGATCTGTGGTTTGAGTGGATTTTATGCTCTTCATATACCACTAACCTTATTGTCTTTATTTTTACTTTCTTTAAGTCACTTTTAGTAACCTTTGCACAAGACCCACAACATATTCACCATTAATACTGCAAAGAAATAAGACATTTCTCAATTAATGCACCAGAGTCAAAATGTATGAATTTCATTTCTTCCAAGTTTGCCTATTGATATACAAAACAAAACAACAGTTAACTTTATGCACCTAAGTCCCAGTACCTATGGAGATAGATACTTGGAAACACTATGTACTTTCAGGTTAAAGAGTTTCAATACAACAGTGGCCCATGGGCAATGGCACTCAACACATTTCTTAATTTATACACAACATAAATCAGGTCACAATGATCTAAATTGGGATTTCCAATGATTATGTTACCACAGCTTGTGTGCATGAAATGTCTGAACTTCCCAGGCCTAATGGTTAGAACTTATATCAGGGGTTAGACTTTTGTGCTGCTAAAACCTGTCTTTACATTAAAACACAGTGTATAGGTCTTACTGACCTCTAACCAGGTCTCCAGTGAAATTTCATTGCCACAGATACATTGTTATCCCCACTGAAGGATGGTCAAATGGATGACATCAGTCTTGAACTCTCAAAAATACAAGTGCAAAAACCATAAAAACATCATATGAATTGAATGTGATGCCATCTGTCTCTGCAGCTATTCTTCTTGATCAGTTAGCTAATAAAATTAAATGACGAACCTTCCAGCTGTTCCTGAGATATCTGGCCTTTCACGTGTAATTTTCACTGACAAGAGTCTTAGCTACTGAGTTGCTCAAACACATTTTCATCCCAAAACTCTAAAATTTTTGGCCACAGTGACCTTATTTGATTTTCTACAAAGGACATATGAAACGGGCAGACAAACAGATATAACAGACAAGGATTCATTGTTATAATTTCGAGTCACAAAACCTCATCCATTTTGGCCATTCACGGAAAACTGAACCATTAATGGCAAAGATTTTAGGACTGAAATAACAAAATTTATTTACTAGTCTCTTAATTACTGAATGCCAGACTTAACAAATACATGTAAATAAATATGTATTATATATTATTTCTGTTGTTGGAAATCACTGTCAGATCCAAACACACAGGCACACATACCATTGGTTTCTGCATTAGAGAGCAGATGTTCTTACCCCACAGCCTGTCATCTTCATGCAGTCACTGCGTGACATATGACAGTTCCATATACTTCACTAGATTTTTCTTGGCACCGCAGGTGCCATAGTATCCCCAGACAGTTAACCCCCCCCCCTTTAAGAATAGGCCCCCCATCTTTAGCAACAATTAATATCAGACCACACTCATAGGAAAGGTCATTCTCATAGAAAAGGTCATGATCCAAATTTCAATATACATCATCCCCTAACCCATGTCTATGTATATGCAAGAAATCTGTCCATTAGTTTTTGACTTATAATGCTCACAATACTGTTAAGTGGCAATGATGGGGTATTAAACGGCACTAAAACAAGTAAAAGAATAACAGGTGGCGCCACCTGTTTCTGGTACATGACATTACTATCCAAGATCTTCGGTCAAGTTGATTTTTGGACCAATGCATGCATCCCTTATTGAGAAATTAATGATTTTGTGTGATTTTCACCATATATGGCAATATTCAAGGTCAAGGCCACTCATTGGAAAGGTCATGACCCCTATTCAAATAAACATTATCCTATAACCCATATCCATGTATATGCATAATATGAAAGAAATTTGTCCATTAGTTTTTGACTTATAATGCTCACAGTACTGATAAATGGCAATGATGGGGTATTAAACGGCACAAAACAAGTAAAAGAATAACAGGTGGCGCCACCTGTTTCCGGTACATGACAATACTTTCCAAGATCTTCGAACATGTTGATTTTTGGACCAATGCATGCATCCCTTATTGAGATATTAATGATTTTGTGTAATTTTCACCATATATGGCAATATTCAAGGTCAAGGCCACTCTAATAGGAAAGGTCATGACCCCAATTTATATATACATCATCCCATAACTCATGTCTATGTATATGCATAATATGAAAGAAATCTGTCCATTAGTTTTTGACTTATAATGCTCACAGGTTATAAATGTACTGTTAAGTGGCAATGATGGGGTATTAAACGGCACGAAAACAAGTAAAAGAATAACAGGTGGCGCCACCTGTTTCCGGTACATGACATTACTATCCAAGATCTTCGGTCAAGTTGATTTTTGGACCAATGCATGCATCCCTTATTGAGAAATTAATGATTTTGTGTGATTTTCACCATATATGGCAATATTCAAGGTCAAGGCCACTCTCATAGGAAAGGTCATGACCCCAATTTAAATAAACATCATCCCATAACCCATATCTATGTATTTGCATAATATGAAAGAAATCTGTCCATTAGTTTTTGACTTATAATGCTCACAGTACTGTCAAGAAGCAATTTTGGGGATATTAAACAGCATGAAAACAAGTAAAGAATAATAGGTGGCACCACCAGTTTCTGGAACATGACAACCCTATCCATGATCTTCGATCAACTTGATTTTGGGAATCCATGCAAGTTTTCTTGAGATATTTAAGAATTTGTGTGATTTTCCCCAAAATTGAACTTATTCAAGGTCAAGGTCACTCTCCTAGTTGAGGTCATGACCTCATTTTAAATAGGCGTCGTCCTCTCACCCATATCTATACATATACCAAGTTTGGTAAAGATCCGTGAAATATTTTTTGAGTTATTGTGTCCAAAAGAAATCTCTGCAGCGGCGGCGGCGCGACCGTGCCTAAACCATAGTATCTCCAGACTATGTCTGGCGATACAATTAAGACTGGGACTAGAAAGTAAAGCTTTTTAAACCTTATATCTTTTTAGGTGAAACTTCCTTGCATGGTGTGAAATTATGCAGTTGTCAGATATTAACCCACAGCTGTGTGCGTCTGTACTCACATTATGCAAACTCAAGCACCTGGACCCGTCTGACTTTATATATTTAGTGCTTATAAATATGACATAAATCTGTTTAAGGTCCACCTTTACCTTGTTGTACCAGTAGCCCACTCAGAATACAGCTGACAGCAATTGTGTATACTTTATTCAGCCTGACAGGTTGAATATTCCCCATGGCATTTTCTGATAAATAACACCTGTTTGTTGAATCAAACATGCAGAAAAAAGGTTGAAAATTTAGAAATGCTGAAATGAAAAATATGGCCATAATCCACTGAGCCTGAAACTTTTCCCTATGTTAAGAACATAATTCAAATTTTTGACCTTCTCCGAGCTGAATAATCTGCTTTATGGCAAAGTTACACTTACTTCCCAGTGACAGACCAGGTTTTCTGGCAAACATAGACTTATTTCTGCTTGGAGACATCTCAGGGGATCGGAATTGTAAATTCAGCTCCTTTCTTACAAAGAAAATGAAAGATGATTTAACTATATGACTATCCTTTAAAAGTCACAGCCATACAGTCATGTCTAGCTTTGGGGATATGACTTCATTTCTGTTATACTGCCTACTATACTTGTCGAACCTGTGCATTGGGAAATACACCAGGTATAATGCTTCAATGCTGGACTATTACTTCTCATGTATATGAACAATGCAAGTACTAAACACTTTGAATAAGAAACAATTACACAAACATCACTGCTGAAATTCTGGCATGGGTGCACAAAACACAAAAATGATTGTAGCTGGCACCACCAGTCTTGTATACAACAAAGCTATCAGAGATATATACATATGCCCAATTTCAGGCTGATATATCAAATTCCTCTGTAGAAATAAGCAGGCACATACACTGTGCAAAAGTCATTGTAGGTGGTGACACCTGTCTTGTGAATGAGAAAGCCATCAAAGACACATAGACAGGTCAAAATATTAGGCCAATACATCAAACTTACCTTGAGTCTGATGCATGGGGCTGACAAGGCTTAGGTGTGAAAGGCTGTTGCCCCGAGTGAACTGTGACAAATTTGCTTGCTCAGGCTAATGCACTAAGTGAACTCATGACCTGTACCTGGCTAGACTGAGTGAACTTTAGACCTGTACCTGGCTGCACTGAGTGAACTCTTGACCTGTTGTATAATCTGACACAGTTGGTATTCCACATGCAGCCCTGAGGGGCATGACACCCATGAGGTGATCACATGGTGGCCATGAGGTGTTCACATGTCACCCATGAGGTGATCACATGCCTTGTGCTTGGCTGCACTGACTGAACTCTTGACCTATATCTGGCTGCACTGAATGAACTCTTGATCTGTTGCCAAATCCGAAACAGTTGGCAGTTTCTCAACCTATTTAAAGATACAAACAAAATCTTGGTCTGTTGGTAAATCTGTTTACACATAGAGAAAGACTTTGGCTAAAATGCTTTTTTTTCAAGCTGACATATTCATAAACTTTTTATTAAAATGTCTAAAATAACAAAAGATGCAGTTCTTTCATTGTTAAAGGTCCAATAATTCTGCCAAAAATCATTCAAGTAAACTTGAACAAAGGCAACTTAAGAATAATTTTTGTGCAATGTTACTGAAGTTATAATTGAAACAATAATTTTGTAGAAGAACAGTTTTGCAGTCCTCAGTTTGAAACAGACATAATAATGGCCATAAGACCAACTTAAACTTTTCTGATATTATTGAAAGAACAATGTCTGCAACTTCAGATATGAGTCATTTGACCAACATTTGCACCATACTTGGTAATGCTAGCTTCTGTCATTTCTGCGATTACAATGTCAGTATGCTTAATTTGCAAAATGACTATTCAAATTTGTGTAACACCACTAAAATTCATCAAATGCAAACCATTTGAACAAACTTGAGAGGGCTTGCCTCTGGGATCATTTTTGTAAAACATTAAACAATTTGGCTGGACCGTTTACAAGAAGAAGACTTTTAAAGGTTTTTCAGCTTTTTCCCTATAAAATCTAAGTAAATGCAGATAGCAAAAAAATAAGATGAATCCCACAACATTTGATATGTGACAGATTATTGCATTAAATCTAGGGATGGTAGCCCCTGTTATTCCTGAGAAATTATGGGTTAATGTACAGATGACCATTGACCCCCGTACAAAAAAAGGTCAATGCAGGTGGCGCCACCAATACCTGAATTTCATATGTGACTCATGTGAGCAACACTGGCATAAAATTTGGTGATGATAGCTCCTGCTGTTTATGAGATTGCCATTTTAGTATGCTTTTTTGGACAGTTAGCTAAGTTTAATTTCCTGTAACTCGGCCAAAATTCACCAAACTTGAACCATTCGAACAAACTTGAGAGAGATGGTATAAAAGATTATTTCTGTGAAATATTGAATAATTTGGCTTGACTGTTTTGGAGGAGAAGATTTTTAAAGGTTTTTATTAGCTTTTTCTCTATAAAATCTAAGAAAATGCAGTTTTTCAGATGGCTAATTGTTTGCATTAATTTTCATGATACTAGCAACAGTATGGTTAACGACGACAGACGATGCCAAACCATAGCATTAGCTCACAGGTTCGCTAAAAATTACTGATGCATATTGAATGCAAAATTATAATACAGATACATCTCACTGATGGCAAAGTCTTGAATAAAGTTGAGTATGGATACCAATTATTTATAATCCATGTACAGCCATCTTTATAAACCCACAGAGAGCTGTATACCTGTGTTTGTAAACATTGCCTGGCATGAGGAATATCTAAAATCATAAATCTACATTTTTTAAAAGCTTTTAATAAACATTCTTGTCAATATTAACCATAGATAACCTGAAATCTAAATGTCTAGAGGCATTATGTAACAGATGCTGATAAACTGGTGCCAGGCTAGATGTATCTGCTTCACACTGCTACCATATATGGTAAAATGACTCAATTCAATCTTTATAATTCAGCCGAAATTCATTCTTTGGAACCATACAAGACAATTATTATAAGAATTATTCAGGGAATTATTATTCCTGTAAAATATTAAACAAATTAGCCTCAGTGGCATCAGTCAAAAAAAGTTTTGCAGGTATATAACTCACACGGGGAAATACAGCAAAATGGCTAAGTTAAGCTTCCCATAACTCAGCCAAAAATGTAAGGGATGCTGATAAACTGGTGCTAGGCTAGATGAATCTGCTTTACACAGCTACCATATATGGTAAAATGACTTAATTCAATCTTTATAATTCAGCCATAATTCATTCTTTGGAACCATAAAAGATAATCATTATAAGAATTATTCAGGGGACTATTCTTGTAAAATATTAAACAAATTGGCCTCTGTGGCGTCAGTCTAAAATTGTTTTGCAGGTTTTTAACTCATATGGGAAAATACAGCAAAATGGCTAAGTTAAGCTACCCATAACTCAGCCAAAAATCACTGAACCAAAACCATTTGAACAAACTTGAATTATCAACATCAAAGGATAATTTATGTGTGAGATTTAAGAATTTGGCCCAGTGGTTTTTGAGGAGAAGTTCTTTGTAGCCACTGAGCTAAAATGGGCTGTTATGGCATATGACTAAATTCAGCTTCCCATAACTCAGCCAAAAGTCACTGAACTGAGACCATTTGAACAAACTTCAGAAAGCACTACCCTAGTGTGATAGTGTGCGATATTAAACAATTTGGCCAAATGGTTTCAGAGAAGAAAGTTTTTGTAGTAGTCAGTATGATACGGGCACTGATGACCCCCGTACAAAAAAAGCAGATGCAGGTGGCACCACCAATACCTCAATTTCAGATATGACTCATGTGACCAACATTGGCATAAAATTTGGTGATGATAGCTCCAGCCATTTCAAAGATTGTAATTATAGTATGCTTTTTTGGACAGATGACTAAGTTCAACTTCCTGTAACTTGGCTAAAAATCACCAAACTTAAACCATTCGAACAAACTTGTGAGACATTGTTCCAGGAATCATTTCTGTGAAATATTGGACAATTTGGCTGAACAGTTTCGGAGAAGAAGATTTTTAAAGCTTTTTTAGCTTTTTCCCTATAAAATCTAAGAAAATGCAATTAGCCAAAAAAATAAGCAAAATCCAATAGAGTTTTTTAGAAGACTAATTTTTTGCATAAAATTTCGTAATGCTAACTCTTGCCGTTTTCAAGATAGTAAAGGTTAACGTACAGATGACAGACGACTGACACCGGAAGACAGACGCAGACGACGCCACACCATTGCATACGCTCACAGGTTTGCTAAAAAACAATGTTTTACTATATCTAGTATAATTAGAGAACATATACTAAAACTAATTAAACATGTGTGAGGCCAAAAAAATAAAAAGGTATGGTTCTCAGGCAATTTTTTTCAGAAATCACTGTGGGCAGGTGGCATTCTATTTTTTACCTTTTACCTATGTTTCGATAAAAATGTCATATGATCAGGGAAAAGCATGAAAATAACAGGTTTTTTTGCTAAACAGGTAAAAGCACGCCTTAACAAAGGGAATTTTATCACAATCTTCTTGAAAGATTAAAATCAAAATAAAAATGTTTTATGCATAGGGATAAAATTGATGTGGCTGGTGCCTGAGAACCATATCTTTTTTTTGGGGGGGGCCTAAATGAGATACTCTACTGAGATAAATCATGAATCTCATCACTATACCATAACAGCTAGAGCACAAAATATACAGAAAGTTCTGCCAATCTCTTGCAACCCTGATCCCTTGCCCTAAACCAGATCAAAGATTCAATCAGGTTAGTATATATTCATCCAATCAAAATGCAAGGCATGTACATGAGTTACTACATCTTTTTAGATTGAATTCTTAATGAGTTTGCATGGCCTATAGTTCCAGATATGAATCTGCTCAAATCTGGTCAATCCAATTTACATTCATATATGAAGATACTCACATAAATTACTTCAGATGTACAAATTAAATCGCATCCGATTTTTTTTTATTATTGGCAATCTTGGTGTTTAGAGAGGATTCAATTTGAGATCACATCTTAAGCCTGGTATTCAAAACACTGGCCCAAATTGAGGCCATATCTAAAGAACAATACTGGGGTCAATGAATACACTGAGTTTGACTGTTCAGCTGAACGACAGACAAATAAAGGGATGATGAAGAAAAAGGATAATTTTTTTTTTAGAACAAAATGCTTTACTATTACATAAAGTATTTTCAATAAGGGACTGTAAATGGTGATATTGCAATCCTGACAGCTATAGATACTGCTTCCTGAATGCATATTAGTGACCTAATGCAAGGCTTCTGTTGGTAATTTGAACTTACAGAAGAGCACATTAAATGTTACCTATACTCTGGAGCAAACTGATTTTTCATTTATTATCTGCCAGATAAGTGGACTTATTTAGAGTAATTTATGCATAAATTATTTGAATATGCTAGCAAAATCTTAGAGAGTGGTAATCCTAAGAAATGTAAACTATATATAACAAAAACACTTAGAAAACTCAGGAAATAGATGAATATGTAAAAATTTGGTGCTTAAATAAATTTTTGTAGAGATAATGTAAATAGGGAGCATTAAAAATTAATTTCCCCCAGCTGGTATCAGTAAATTACCTTATCAAAATCGCCATGGCATTTCTTCAGTGAGGTTGTTTTCACAACTCTAAGAAAATTGTCTAGACTTTGGTTAAAGAATAACCCTGGATCAGCAAGAGGTTGTTGGCTTTTAGTTGTTTTCTTTCTGGTGTTTTTTTTTCAAGTAAAATGTCTGTAAGGAAGCACTGTCTACCAACTGAGAATGAAGTTATCCTGATAATAACAAGGGTATTGTTATATTAAAGCCTCTGTATCTTGGATTTTCAAAGTGTCAAGCAGGGAATATAAGCTAACAGTCTGACAACTAATTGGGATATAAAAGAAATATCAGGTTCATTAGGCTATTCCATTATATTTTGTGTATCCAATAGTGTTTTCATTTGGATCCCTTGTTAAAGAACCCTAGCATAATAGAGCTAATTTATCTCAGATCCCTCATGTTGTGAATGAAGTATGATGGGAATGGTGCCCCACTAATTAGTTGGCAAATGAGAAACACCTCTTTGCTAATCAAAATTCAACAAACCATTACTAAAATGGGTTCAACATGTGCAATTTACAGTAAAACAATAGCAATCCTACCATGACTTGGGAGTGGACAATAAAAAGTGTCATTCTGCTTCAAACTTTGCTCAGATACATGTCCCCTTGCCACTAAACTCACTTTACAGACAGAATCTTGCCTGGAAGGTGTTCTTGGAGTACTTCACCCCATAGCCCCATACCCCTTATCAAACCCTGACATGTTTATATCTCCCTGTATCTTGAAAATGTTCTAGGGGGCTGCCATTATGCATGCACACTAAACCTCAAATGTCCAAAGTTGCATATGTTGAAATTATTTGTAAACCAATAGTGATATTAACAATTACATAACAGGTCATGGTCATAAAAAGTACAATTATAACTTGGTTCAAGGTGAAAGGCTTTCCTTCTGGTATGCAGCTGTACCTGACACAAATGTTTCCTTGTCATAAAGTCATAAAGACAATAATTCTCAAGAGCAGCCAATTAAACAAAGGTAACTGAATTGCAGCTGAATTTTGCAGTTGGATTTGTCAATGACATATGAGTTAGATTAAGATAAAGCCTACTGTAACAGTTTCATTAACTGATGCTACAGATTGAGTCACATTTGCAAGTCACACTAACATAGTTTCTTGCTAGATAAAAGAGCAGACCAATATGTTCCTAAAAGCCACATTAGAAGTTCATAGCTCAGTGTTTCACAATATATGCCTCCAAGAAGACTTATTGTAATGACTAAAACACTGTTCCCATTCGGTCATTTGAGTTAAAAAATGCTTAAGGAGAGAAACAGGAGACTCGTATAACCTAGTGCTGCCTGTAAAGCTGATGAAGCAAAACACAGCCCGCTGTAATGCTGCAACTTGAGCATGTAGCTCTACCTGCCAGACAATGAAGTGCTGTTCAAGATAATCTTTCCAGAAAAAAATTACAAGCTGACCGATGGTCCTAAAGGCAGGGAAAAACAACGTTAATTCTGCTGCAGTGTACTGGATCTCTGCCTTTAAAATCTTCTGCCAGAACCAAGCCAGTTAATTACCTTCCTTGGTATATCTTTATGATTCAACCTTCTTAACAAGGAGCTTTCTGGCAGAGCCAGGTGCAGGTAAAATTAGCTATAATTGTCTGGTTTATCATAATGTCAGACAAACTGGTTTTATCAACATGGAGTGAATTGTTATTGTCAGCATAATTTTCTAAATTTACGGCTAGTACATATATATACATAAATACATATATACATATTATATGTCAATGACACATTACTAAACTAGAATATGGGTAGTTGACAAGCGACTATGTGTATCTGCCAAAATCAGAGTGGGACTTGTGAAGTGAGGCATGGATTGAGTAGGCAAGGGGAAATAGAGTGAGGTATGTTGCATATTAGCGTGGATGTGTGCAGCTGAAATGGGTATGTAGGTTGCGCCACCTGCCACAAAATCCAGAAAACTGTCCAAGTTGTATACATATGCAAAATTTTAGGCAGATAAGTCAAACCATTACTTAGGCCAAAATAAAAATAAGGTATGATTCTCAGGCACTTTTTTTCATAAATCAATGCGGGTAGGCGTTTTTTTAAATTTTTTTGTATGTTTCGATTAAAATGTCAAGTGATTAAGGAAAAGCAGATTTATTTTGCTAAACAAGCAAAAGCATTAGAAAACAAAGGATTTTGTATGGTTTTTTTATTAATGAAAGAAATTTCAGAGTGGCTGCAGCTCAAAATTGGTAAGTTTCTATTGAAAATAAAAATAAAAATTTTTGATGCCGGGGTTTTAAATTGATGCGGGCGGTGCCTGAAAACCATACCTTTTATTTTTTTTGGCCTTATATATGAGTGATTTTATCTGACAGCAGACAAACAGAATGATGCTGTGCAAAAATGGTGGAAGGTGGCGCCACCAATCTTGTGTATGATTAAGAGCTATGTGAGATCTATACATATGTACAATATATAATTCAAACCAGTCCTGAGATATAAGCCTGAATGTCTGCAGCTTAAACATAAATGTAGGTGGCGCCATCTGCCACAAAATCGAGAAAGCTATCCAAGATGTATAAACATGCAAAAGTTAGGCAGATCAGTCCAACTACTACTGAGATATGAGTGATTTTAGCCCACAGCAGATAAACAGTGGCCTCTCTCTTCCATCAACAAACAAGCAAACGACTGACGTGGTGAATGGGTTTATTGTGGAGTAACAAATATACAATGTTTATGGCGTGTTGCCATTACGAAGTTTGGTGACGGAATTCTGTTTTCTATTACAATGGAATTATAATGTGATATTTACAATGCAGAGACATTTTAAGAAATAAAATATTCAAATGCAAATGGGTTACAAGCAGTGTTACAGAATATCATTAGACAAACACACTATAATACAAAGTACAGTGGATACTCTTGTAAAGACAAATATGAGACTGGACAGAGTATTATAATACAGTACTGAAAATTATTAAATGAATGAATTACGCCATTGAAACACAAACATTGATATTTGTAATTACCTTGTACAAAATTATGAACCCAAACAAATGAATATCGTAGGTAATGAAGGCAATGCTTACCTGTGGAGTAACAAATGTACAGTGTTTATGGTGTGTTGCCATTACAAAGTTTGGTGGCAGAATGGCGCAAAAATGAAGAATATTGAAGTCCTTTTGGCGGCAGAGTCAGATGTCAGGTGCAGTGTGACGTGTGCATATTAAATAAGTGAACTTAACCCTATAATGCTACGGTCACAATGTGAAACTGCCGCCTGCCGATTTTTAGACATCGGCGGATTCTTAAAATTACATGCCGCCGGCCGATTTTTTGCAAATCGGTGCGAGTGGTCATAAATAACTGCCAGTAAAAGGCCGCCTGACGGGCTCCGGGCGGCCCAAGGAAGTGTCTAAGTTCGAGGGGGTGTGTGACGTCATCAGGGTGTTGGCCGGTGGCAGTTAGGCGACAGGCCGGCAGCCGTCAGATTTTACCTGCCACCTCCCGGTGACCTGGCTGACACCGGCCATTTACACCTGCCACCGGCCAACGATCGGGCGTTCTAATTGCCACCGGCCGGCGCCCGCCCGATAATCTGACGGCGGCAGTCTGGTTCCCGGTTGGATATATAAACCTAGATTGCTCTCGTATCACTACAAAGTGTACCATCAACCATTTATTATCAACCATTTTCCATCAACCATTATTATCAACCATTTCCTTTCAACAAGATGCCCCCTAAAGGCAAGGGGAAGGACAAGTCGCCAGCCCCAAAGCGAGTATGTTGTATGGTGGATGGCCTCGGATTTATATTCAGGGGTCTGGGAGTCTGCAATCGGCAGATCGCCGTCCTGCCACCTACCAACACCGACAGCCGCCTCCCAGCTGCCTTTCAATCTCCGCCCTGCCGCCGGCAGATATTTTGAAATCGTACGGTGGCATGTCGGTAGCATAACGGCAGCAGGCCGGATGCTAGAGAGTGGCAGTTAGATCCTACCGATCGCCGGCCGAAGTTTGAAGGACCTCGAGCCCCACGACCAAATAAAAATCGCGCTGCTGCCCGCCTGCCGCTTGATAGCCACCGCGCGACTTCGAAATGCGCCCGGCCGGCGACCTGACGACTGGCATAATTGGAAAAAATCGGCTGGTGGCAGACAGAATTTTAACTTTTTCTTAAAATTTCAGCGGCGTCCTAGCGGCGTCTAAAATGCCGACTGCCGATTGTGCCTGCCACCGAGCTGCCACCTGACGAATTTTAGTGAAAACTGGCAGTTACCACGCCGGCAGGCGGCATTTAGTGATTTGTGACCGTAGCATAAGGAAAATATATGCAAATAGCTATTTAATGACTAGTGATGCCCCCTGTTGGACATCATAGACACTAAAATGAACTTAAAAGACTATAAATGGGGTACCATCTATTGGGCATCACTTACACTATCTGAGTATACACGTGAGCCTGTTACACATACACATGAAAAAATTTCAGGATGATACAGCAAACCAGTCCTGAGATATAAGCCTGGATGTCCGCAGCATAAACATAAATGTAGGTGGAGCCACCTGCCACAAAATCCGGAAAGCTATCCAAGATGTATAAACCTGCAAAATTTTAGGCACATATGTCAAACCACTGTCGAGATATGAGTGATTTTATTCCACTGCAGACAAACAGACGGACGCTGTGTGAAAATGGTTGCAAAAGGCACCATCAGTTTTGCCTATGATAAAGAGCTATGTGAGATCTATAAACAAGCAAAATTTTGGCCCAATCTGTCGGACGGTTCCCGAGATATGAGCTTGGATGTCTGCAGCTTAAACGTGAATGAGGTGGCACCACCTGTCATAAAATCAAGAAAGCTGTCCAGGATGTATGAACCTGCAAAATTTTTCGGTGGATAAGTCTAACCAATGCAGAGATACGAGTGATTTTATTCAAAGGCAGATGAACAGATGGATGCTGTGCAAAAATGGTTGCAATTGGTGCCACCATTTTTAAAGTATGTTATAAAACTATTCAAGGGCTACATTTGTGCAAAATTTTAAGCCTGATCAGTCAAATGGTTTCCCAGATATGTGGGTTCATGTGTGGAAACAGACGCACAAATGGATGCTGGGCAGAGAGGAAAGGTCAGAGTTCAACCAAAAATGAGGGCGCAGCAGTTCACATGTGACCCGATCATAATCCCAAATTTAAAAAAATTCCGCCCAGGGGTTATGGAGGAGTTCTCCGGAAACCTATAGGGGACTGCATCGTGACTTCACAGACCACATGATTTAGCAGCACGTGCAGTGCTGGTAGGCAAAACACTTAGGGGTGTTGACTGTCTCAGTTGCACTCCTTCCTCAGTGGGCTTGTTCTGTGTTTTATATTGTTTGCATTCTACATTAAATATGTCAGTCTTATAAAATTAATTGCAAGATAATTAACCAGTGAGCTGTACAGCTGTTGGAATTGCCAATCTGCAGCAAAAGGGACTTTGTCCAAGCTTCTTTAGGTTGCCTGCTGGGTCTATATTTACAAAGGGCTGCATAGATCCACTTGCAGACACGTACTTAGGAAAGCCTCAATTTTCTTAATTGACCCTAAACATGCTTCATCAGAGAATCACTAGTTAATTGCCTCATATCCTGCAACTGATATCTTTATGCTTCACCACATGGAGTATGATCAAGCCTGATACAGGTGCTGTTTTCACCCCTGTGTAGCCACATTGTCAGAATTCAGTCAGAGTGCCACGGCATAACTTTTAATATAGAACCAAGTTATTACTGCCAAGCAAGCTGCAAACCAATGATAGTTAATGTGTTAACATATATAAAGTTATATTCATTAATGATAATATTTTGTGAATTTTTACTTAACTACATGAACCACCCTCCTATATATATACGCATACTCTGAGAGCTTTTAATATGTACAGTCACAAAGCACATTTAATGTTAATACTTTGATATTTGCAATCAAAGCCTTCTAATACTTGCACTGATAACAACAAATCATTTCAGTCATCTGTTAATTAATTATAACCGCTTGCCTTCAAAAAGCTCGTTTAACCCGAATGACAGGGAAATATATGGCTTTGAAGTGTCATTGTTCATGATCTGGTTCATTTGTTTTAGTATTATTAGAATTGATTTATATACAAAGACAGTTGATGTTAAGAATGATTTAATTGTCATTGATTTTATCGCCTTTTAACTGTTTATGTTAAGATTGATATTTCTCAGCCACTACGTGTTAAAAAGATTTCATTTCAACAGAACCTTAAAAATAATGCTTTAAAATTGTTTTTTATTTTACCTAACATGTATGCCCATAATTCATGAAAATTAAGTTTTTTTTACATTTCATATTTAAATATAAAATAAGTTCATAATTTTAAAAGTTATAATTACCATCCTAATACAAAAACTTGGGTGGGGGTGTTTCACCTACAATTTTCACTTTTCAAATTCAAACATTTCAACTTTTTTATGTCTGTTTTGTATTTTTGTTTCATATTTAAATATTACTACTTTTATTTTATTTATTTCTTATTTTATTGATTACTTATAATTCGTTTTACATATCATATTTTAATAAGATAGAAAACTGTAATTTAAAAAGTCATCACCTGTTTAAAAAGTCTGTCATCTATAGGTTTATATTTATTTATATATATGTTTATTTATATATATATATTTATTTTAAGGAATTATATGAAACAAATTATTTTTAAGTCTATTTTATTTTTTTTTTATTTTATTGATAACTTATACTTCTTTTTACATTTCATATGAAAATATAAAAAAATTACCATCCCAATACAAATACTGGGGTGGGGCATGTTTCACCTAGATTTTTCACATTTCAAATTCAAACTAAATATTTTTGTTTCATATTTAAATGTTACTTTTATTTTAAGGAATTATATGAAATAAATTATTCTTAAATCTAGATAACGTCAACCTTTGATAGAAAACTCAAAGAGTGCATGTATTATTCTTTGCTTTCAGAATATGACTATATTTAAGGGGTTCCAGAGCAGTAGTTTTGAAATCAATAATGAAATATGAGAAAATGTTAGACAAAACTTCTGAAACCTAACGCAGGAGATTGTACATAAATCAAACTCTGCTACATTTCTCTATCATGTACGTGGTACCATAGAGCCTGCATATTCAGATTTAAAATAATTGCAGCCCACCAGCGGCTCACCAGTAAGCTGTCTTTGGTTGATGTATTTTACAGGCTAATGAAACAGATGAGGGGCTAATGATATGGCCTTTGTTGGTGTCTAGCTATACTTTTACATCATCTGTTCAACCATTTGTCATGCTGTTAAGGTCGGGAAAGGGAAGCTGACCACTATATAATCACTAACATTGAGTAAATATACCTTAATGCTTCAACTTATTTGCAAACAAATTGATTGTGGCATAAAATTACTTGAACAAGTGTGAATGGAGAGACACTGGTAGCACATGTAACAGCTAGTACACACAGGATGACCAACTTATAAGGGGTATAGGCTTTTGCCTACCATGCAGCCTCTGACCAGGCCAGCAGTAGCCAGGATGTAAACAACAACGATGCAGTCCCCTATGCAGCGGCAGTGTCCGACTGAAAACATAGTATCCTCAAACCCTGTTTTGGCAGATACAATTACATTCACATTGGGTAAAAGCTATACATACACATGCATGATATGAATAATTCTGGGCCAGAAGAAAAATTCTTTTTTTTTATTGAATGAGTTAATTGTTTCATGATTTAATATTGCAATTTGCATGCCTTTCAGTTGTACATATAATAAATGAGGACACAATGACCTAACTCATACCTAGTGTTACAAAGGCAAATTGTTGAGGGGAAAAATCCTGAGCTGATCCGGGAGTCGAACCCAGGTCGGTGGCGCACAAGTCCAGCAAACCAACCGCCTTGCTAGCAAAGCAAGCTTCACTAGCGAGACAGTTCGGTCCACTTTATGTCACCCCGTAACACACCTCTTCTTAAGAGTGTTCTGCTATCAGAACAAGATTAATATTATCCCAGGAGTCACACTTTGGTGAGCTTATTCCCTGGGCCACAAAGTTAACTGTCACGTTAGAAGAGCCCCCATTTTGTTACAAAGGCAAATTGTTTGGGGGGGAAAATCCTTGGCAGATCCGGGAGTCGAACACAGGTCAGTGGCGCACAAGTCCGGCGAACCAACCTCTTCGCTAGCAAAGGAAGCTTCACTAGCGAGACAGTTCAGTCTGCTTTTATGTCACCCCGTAACACTAGTATAAACATCATGTTGATATATATATATATATATATATATATATATATATATATATATGTATGTATATATATATATAATGTACATGATTGATCATACATTCTATACATGACAACAGAGTAGACAGGCAGTTAAAAGGCAGCACAGATGCTTTTTTTTCAAATTAAAACTGAGAAACAAAATAAAAATAAATAAAATTTAAAATCAAATGCAGAATTAAGACCTTCATTTTCTTGACTTAAAGAGCATATGTAGCTACTTTAATTTTAAAGCTGATGTAACATAATTTATATGTGACTGTTTATTAGAAAAAATTCAATTAAACATAAATTACCACACAGAAAAAGGAAGAGGAATTCTGTTTTAATGATTAAAACTATTTTGCTCCAGGCATTAATGGATTTAACAAAACCATACTCCAAAGAAATAGAATTTTGAAACTAAAATTTATCAACACTAGGCCTTTATATTAATCAATATTCTTATTAAGTAATAGTACCATGAGAAGAGAGCACGTGTTTTATGTCTCAAGTATACAGGCATTGAGGGCCATGTGAAGAAAATGCTATTTGCCCTCTAAACAAGACCAGATTCATGAGGCAATTTAGAGTCCATCTTAATACTGCTGCCAACTATGGTACTTGGGCAGGTAATGTTTTGGCCATGCTAAATGAGACGTTAAACTGTCTTTGAGGAGAAAACTCAGAAACCCATAAACCAAGCAAAGTGACTTGAGATGTCATTTGGGAACTGAGCTCAACAGATGAAAATTCCTGGAACTTCCAGGAAAGCATAAAATCATTAGAAAATCCAGGAGGTTCCAGGACAGCTATAGCTATGCCAACACAAACTATTACACTGCCTAAGTAATACGGCCATAAAACCACCAAATACTAGGATACAGCTGACATTAATAGGTCTTATACGGCCCACTGTGTCACAGTTTCTCCACAAGATGGTCGAATAAATTCTCCAAAATGACAAATCTGGAAGAACTGGCTGTTCGCAACGCTGCCCCTAAAGGGTCCCTGAAGGTCCAATCTGGCCCATTCTGGTCGCTTTTTTTTATATATCTACCTCAGCTGCTGCCACAACAAAGAAACCATCAAATGATATCCTTTTTCTTACTCTGGTCCTGATGTATACTCAATGTTGTAACTGTTCCACTAGTTGTGTTCCTGAGAAAGCAGTTAGTGGCACAGGGAGACCCAACTCTCAGGAGTTAATTTACAATATTTGCTGCAAAGAAACAGATGCCTTGATTAAATCCTTCTGCCCAAGTCCTCCAGGGAAATCATGTAGCTCTACACTGAATTTCAAGCCATAAGTAAAGATAAAAAATATATGCCCATCATTTTTTTATAAAAAGTAAATATGGATGGTTGAGTGTATCTTATTAAATTAACTCTGGATTAGATCTCTCACAACCTTTGGAAAAATAAGGGATTCCATATGTCCAAGAGACTCCTATATTGTGAGGTTTCAAGTAACAAATACTTAAGATGCAGAAGATACCAACCTTCATTTTAGGTGAATGTTATAACAATTCATAGGACAATGCATAATTTAAACAATGGAGTATTTGCATGGTTAAATGGGGAAGGGGGGGGGGCTGGAGGGGAATCCCTTAAATGTAGACATGCCATTGACATTTAAATTCACAAGAAGTTTTAAATGATGTTAAAAGATTAGCATGATGGTGAGGGAGAGAAATACCATAAATCATGTATGAAAAAATATGTTAATGAGACTTTTAAAATTAAATTACAAAAAAAAACACTAAATTTATGAAAAAGCAGTGATATTATTGTGTGCTAGCTTGCATTGTAAAAACATAAATAAGTATAGTACACATTCCAGAAATATGAATATGTTTCTATGTTAACTGTACAGCTGTATGGCAAGAACCCATAAACTCATAAGCAATGTACATTACCGGTCCTACAAGTCAACATTCACTGCAACAATGACAGAAGCCTTGGGCAAAGGTCTGTTTTACCAAAGATTCAATTTGTTTATTTTTGTGGCTCAAAGAAGCACATGAATGAGAGGTGATGGGCTGAATTATTGTCCTCTATCACAAGAAGAACCCTCTGGCAGAAAAGGTGCTTTGTCTGATGGTGCCATAAATGGAAAACATAATTTGCACCTCCTCACATTATGATCAAATATATGGAGTTTTATTGGATTTTTTACTCTCCTGAATCCCCTGAACACTATTACAATGGCAGCAAAAATCTGAGGATGTCAAAATTAATGACACATTAGAAACAACAGAAATCCAATGTGCTACACAAATGACTGACAAAAGCTCCCATGTTAAAAATACAGCTGATCTGAAACATGATCAATCACAGGAGAGTGAAATCAAAAGTGGAAAATTAAAGACTAATCTGAAACAGCAGAATTCTACAGTAAGAGTTCCATAAATAATCAGAGACAAAAGAAATCCAGTTTTAGAAATTAATGACCAATCAGAGACAGCATAAAAGGACCAATGCAAACAAAGTTAACAGGCATTAATGCAATAATTAAAGATATAAAAAACACCAAATCTTATTCTTATTCAATTATTACACAGCTAATCCCAGAACCACAAGAAGTCCAACAAAATATCAGCACACTTGCTCTCATAAAAATCAGTATAATCATATGGGAATGTCAGAACATGTCCATAAATTTACGGCACTGAATTCTGATATAGGAAACAATTTAAAGGTTTCAAGTTGGTAAACATAATTTCAGCTGCATTATACAGCACATTTGCAGATTATCTGGTGACCTTAAAATCAATGGGAGTCTTCCCCTCTTGGAAGGTGAGCCATACGTGAATGAGGGAAGGTTTGGAATAAAAGTTTGGTAAAAAAATGCATTAGCACACTTCCAAAGTTATGGAGATCACAATAATTCTAGAAATTTGACCTTTAAGTTCAAGGTCAAGGTCACTGAATTTCAAATTTCTTTGAGATTTTGGTAGGAACTAGATGTGTCGGAACGGCACGAATGCCTCCGCCTGGGGCAAATTAGAAACATTTGTTAAATTTTGTAAAATTTTTTAAGTTCAGGAAGTGTTGTATGGTCAAAGGTAGGTCAACAAGGGCAAAATGCAAACTCGATCTGTAAAGGGTCATTATCAAGCAACACACCAAAAATCAGGCCAGTATCTGAAGGCATTGTGAAAAAAAGTCCATATATGTGCATTTTTCATGAAAATTTCTGTCTTTCATGAAATTTTCTATGTTCAGGATCTGTCATATGGTGAAAAATAGATTAACTGGGACGAAATGCGAACTCGATCTGTAAGTGGTCATTATGCGCCCACAGACCAAACATTAGGCCAGTATCTGTAAGCATTGCATTGCGAAACTAGAATATTAGCAAAAGTTGATAATCATTTATAAATTTAAATTGGAGAGGTATATACCATGTTTCTTAACAATCCACCAAATGCTTCCTGAGAAATAAGCTCCTAAGTTTTTTTCTATACTAAGCTCTGTGACCTTGAAAAGTAGGTCAAGATCACCCATCTTTGAACTTGACCAAGATTTTGTAAATATAATGCAATAGCACTGAAGAAATGAAGTTCCTGTGTTGAATACCTTTGGAGATATCCTGCACAAAAGGCCAAAATTGAAAAAATCCGATAAAATTTCATTAAAAAATCAGAAATTGCAGGTGGTGCAACCAAAATTGTGCAGCATGTACAGACCATCAGTCCCAATGATCATAGTAAGTTTTGTGAAAATCCACACAATGGTTCCTGAGATATAAACTTCTGAGTGTTTTTCTATAATCAGCTCTAAAATGTAGAAAAATGGGTCAAGGTCACCCATCTCCGAACTTGACCGAGATTTTATCGATATACAGCTTCACTGATGAAATAAAATTCCAACGGTGAATCCTTTTAGAGATATCCCGCTCACAAGGTAAAAGTTAAAAGACGCGGAACGGACGGACGGACAGACACCGGACAGACAGATGGACAGACGGACAGCTTGGGTGACGACAATAGCCCATCAGCTTATGAGCTGAGGGCTAAAAACGGCTGTACATGTGTATTTGTCATGAAAATTTCTATTTTTCATGAAATTTTCTAAGTTTAGGAGCTGTAAAACGGTCAAAAGTAGGTCAACCGAACGAATCGCGAACTCGATCTGTAACTGGTCATTATCTGCCCACACACCAAAAATCAGGCCAATATCTGCAGGCATTGCGAAAAAAAGTCTGTACAACTGTTTGATTTCGGAATGACGGAATGACGGACATTGGTAAAACTATATGTCCCGGCCACTTTGTACCAGCTTATGAAGTTTGCAAGTATTTTATATTAAATCTTATCAGATCCATCAATAACCATATTGTTTCTTGTCAGAGCAATCGTTGATCACACTGATTCTTGTTTGGAGCCATCAATAATCATATCTGGCTCAATGTTATATCTCAAGCTAATAAATTATATATTTGCTCTTGTGTTACATTACATGCTTCACACCACAGTTAAACATGTAACCATATTCTAAAGTACTTCCTATACCCAATATCTGAAAGACTTAATACAAACTTCCAAGCATATAACATGCATTCTTGCCCACGTATATGTACTATTAGTGCAAGTATATTCTTTTTCCCCTCAACTTCTTCGATAAAAAAAATCTTGTATTATTTGGTAAATGAAAACAGGATCATTTGCTCCCTATATATTTATATAAGTGATGGCCCGGGCTCAACAGGCGCGCACTATTCATGGAGAAATAAGACAACCGGGACAGTACATGACACACGGCATTTTTCTGCAAGAAGTGACAAAAGCACAATTGAGGAACCTGCTGTCCTCAAAGCTCGAATGCCAGAGCCCTGGTGCAACATTATGGACCATAAAACAACTATTAGGTCCAAGTGACATGGCAAAAATATACAGAAATATACACAGTTACATGACATTATAATGTTGTATTTATTATTATCATGGCCCCATGGCCTAAATGGGCATTTATATAAACAACATGGTGCCATGGCTGAACTGGGCATTAAATATTACCAATTACATGGCCTTATTATTACTTATAAAGTGGCGCCACGGCCGAACTAGGCATACAGAAGGTACCTCACGTTTCCTAGAAATTATTACCAGTTCACAGGAATTTCTATTTACTATACTATATTTACCTAGTAACAAAAGTATGAATACTTAACACACTCACCAGCAAGAAGTGACAAAAGCACAATTGAAGGACATGCTTTCCTTAAGTTTAAATGCCAGAGTGGCGTCAGCTGACATTCAAACACTTATAAACCCGACTACAGGTGGCGCTGTAACAACCTAAAGAAAAATAACCATTAAAAAGCGGTCTGAAAGTTCATAGAAAACCATGGGACATTATGTACCAATTAAATGAAGAGTAACAATGATGCCTGACTAGAATAAGGAAGTAAATAACGGACTACAAACTAAAGAGTGGAGAAGTACTGAAAATGATGCTGGTCTATAAACTAAAGCAGATATGGTTACAGGCTCCTGTTACATATATACTTCTGTCAGAAGCATATCCTCCTTCTTTATTTCTTCTCTCTGCATCTTGCTTCCATGACTGTGGTTACTTTTGTACCCTTTATAAGAAGCATAAAAGGAATTGATTCCTCATGTGCAGTGCCATTAGGAAAAAAACACAAAGACTACATCATGGAAATTATACAAACAAACTGCCTAATGGAAGACACATTAGTTCAAAATTACAAAGCAATTAAATGTAATACTAGAACTCGGTGAAATCATTATTACTGTCATGCTGACAAAATAAGACTGCATGTCCTTGACAAAAAGATACACAAGCTTAAATCAAGAAAACAGGTAAAACTTTCAGCGTGAAATCAAATTTGTTATCTGTGACTGAAAAATAGAAGGATCAATACCACCATAATGGCTATCATGTAAAATTACAACTCACTTCTAAGCATTAACAGGATTGTTATTAAAAATTCTCACTTTATACAGAGAAAGTATTATCATTATTCTAAATTCAGGTCAAACCTAAACTCAGTGGCTATTGTATTATCATACTCCTAGTACCTGTTGCGTCTGAAAGGAATATTTCTTTTCATTTCTGTTTCTATTTATTTCTTTTAAAACAGAAAATCATACCAATTTATAAGTCTTGTTGATCCTTCCAAAGTAAATGAGCAACTTTTCAAAGAAAATTTCAAATAAAAATTCTGGCCAGCCCAAACTTATCAAAATTTAGGCTACATTGGTCTCAGTTGGGCTAGGCAAAGTCTGGAGTGTTCCTGACATTACATGACTCCCAAATTTGTGGCTTCAGAGATGCCCGTATTAAACTCCTCATATAATATTTTCACCAAAAACAGATCTACAAGATGAAAATTGATTGTAAGTGGCCAAGGCAGTCTTGTTATACAAGATAAACAATTACAAGATTTATGGACATGCAAAGTTTCAGGTGAATATATCAAACCACTCCAATATATTCTAAGAAAACAAAAAGGTTGGTGGCACCACCTCTCTGGTCCATGCTATGAGAATTGATTGTAGGTGGGGCCACAAGACTTGTGTACAAGATGGAGGAATCCAAAACCTGTGAACATGTGAAATTTAAAGCTGATACATTAAACCAGTACTGAGATAAATGCATGAATGTATTCTACAAATATGTGATTGCAGGTGGTGCCACTTTAGTCTTGTAAATTGAGAAATCGACCCAAAACGGATGAACATGAAAAATTTTAGGCAAAGACGCCAATTTTCACTACTGAAAAAAAGTACATCGGTATATTCTATTTAAATGGAACAGCAGGTGGTGCACTGCCTGTCTTGCCTGGAACAAAGCTATCCAAGAACGATAAACATGCAAATTTCAGCCTGATACATCCATCCACTCCGGAGATATGAGCCATTTTCACCCAAAGCAAATGGACCGATGGATGCCACATGAAAACAACTGCAGAAGGTACCACAAGTCTTGAGTATATGAGATAAAGGTACCTAAAATCTATGGATATGCACAATTTCAGGCCAATATGGCAAACCAAGATGGATGGACATGCCAAATTTCAGACCAATACATTAAACCACTCCTGAGATATGAACAATTTTCACCTTAAGCAAATGCACAGATGGACACCACACAAAAAAGATATGGCAAAACTAGTCTTGAATACCAGAAGGAGGTATCTAAGATCTATGACCATGCATAATTTCAGGCCAAAACAGCAAACCACTGCTGAGAAAAGGGCATCAATGTATTCTACAAAAACAGGAAAGAACGTGGCCACACCTGTCTGGTCTATGAGAAAACTCTCCAAGATGGATGGATATGCCAAATTTCAGACTAAATACATTGAACCACTCCTGACATAGGATTTTCAAATGATTTTCAGGAAAACCAAATGCAACGATGGATGCCATGCATAAACAATTTCAAATGGCACCACCGGTCTTGAGTAAGAAATAGAGGTACCACGATCTATGGACATGCACAATATCAGCCCAATACATTGAACCAATCATTAAGATCAAAAGATGACAAACGCATGAATGGACACCATGCAAACATGATTGTAGGAGTTGCCATCATCCTGAAGCATTAGATGGAGATATGGATATGCACAATTTTAGCCAAATACATTGTACCATTCCTGAGATATGGCCTGTAATCACTAAGACACCCAAATTGACACTGCACAGAAATGATTACAGAGAGCACCACCAGTCTTTCTTATGCACCAGTTCATATGTGAGCAAATAATGATTTGGGGTTTCTGAATAATTGTCTCAGAGGAGTTCTCCGGAAACAAACTAGGTGGTGGCAGAACATGCTTGAAAACATAGTTTCAGCAGATACAATTAAAAATATGACTGATGTTGTTAGAATAAAATGTGATTCAATGATTTCACATCTGTGATATGAAATTAAGCAAACCATAAGCTTTTCAGTTAGTTTTATAAATCATTTTCATTTTTCGATTTTCTAAAAAGTTATATTAACTACATTCATGCTGAAGGTGTCCCAATGAATTTTCTTACAGGCATGACCTAGGTTTGCTGGCAACATTAACTTTGATAAAGCATTATTAAATTGTTAAAGCTGCATGAACGCTTTTTAAATATAAACTATTTATTTTACATGGATTGTACAACTAGTTATAATAACTATATGAGGCTTTCTCCGTGGCTTGGATAATGGCGCTCAGTAGTTGAAAAGGGTGTAGGAAACGGGGGGACCAGGAGAACTCATCAACCTTAAACTGGATGGGCCACAACAACCTATATTCTCATAGCCACACCAGGAATCAAACCTGGGTCACCAGCAGAGAGCATTTTACCACTCAGCTAAATATTGCACCAACATCATTTTAGTAGGATTGCCTCTGTGACCTTAAAATGTGTCACAGTCATCTATAATCAAACTTGACCTCACACTTCATGTGATGCATCAATGGTGATCGTATATTGACTATGGCTCAGTTCTTTTTAAGTTATTGTGCTAAAATTATTTTAGCAAAATCACATCAGTGACCTTAATTGACAACTGTACTAAGTTCATTAATATTAAAACTTAACCTAGCCCATCATAATATGTTTGTGTGTTACTTTGCTTTCAAATTATTGTGCCTTCAGCTTAATTGTATATATAAGACAGATGGACGGATTCTCACCATTTCTATGTTCCTATCCCCCATGCCGAAGGCCCCATCTGCTGTCAAAAGTTAATAAGAGTACAACAAGAGCTCATAATATTCCTGTTTTAATAAGATTTCAAGATGTAGTTTGAGCTTTTAAAATTCTCATGGTATTATTCATGGGCACTTACAGCTGGAGTTGCAATCAGTTTAATCTATGAGTTTGGAGTTTCTGCAGTGACACAAGAAAGAAGCATTTTTACCTCTGACATTAAATATGCAAAGGTTTTGCCAAGGATCACACTCTGGATAGATACTCTATTTCTGAACATAAATTTATAGTAATTAATTTTAATCAAAATCTGTCAAATTCCTGGGAAGTTCTTGTAATGACAACAGGATGAAGTCTTGTGACCTAGGACCTGAACAAATATGTGCAGATTTTTGCTAAGAATTGAACTGAGGTACTTTACAGATAAGTTTCAGGAAAATTCAACATATTCCTGGTAAGTTTTACCTGCAGCACCAAAGGTGAAACAGGCAGATATACAGACAGACAAAGCTGATTTATCATCTCAGGTTTTTATCATCACAGCATTGCACAAAAGGAGAACCATATACTTGTATATCACCCTGATTTATTGGCATATTTTTCAAGCTTACAGTCACAGCTACTTTATATGCATTCATGCACTGTCCTGGTCTCTAGAGGTTCATATGACAGACAGTCCGTTATTTTTTACATGGCCATACATCATCAGCCAGTCAGAACATGTAGGAGGTCATTCTTATATGCATATTTCATACATTTATATAGACAATTTTATTCTCTCACTTAGTTCTCCCTGGCCAAGTGAAAAGGAAAACTGACAGATTTCTGTGGGGCTACATTTCAATTCATAAGAAAAACTGTGTTTTGGGAAGATGAGCTAGTAATGCTGCAAATTCAAATATGTTTGGAATATAAAGACGTCAAGTATTTGAAAAGTGCAGCTCTAATCTTTGACAGATTTTTTTCTTAGAAAATCACTGTTTTCTCTGCCAGCCATGCCTCTCAATCATGTCAATGTTTAAAACCCGTCACACACAGCAAAGTCCCTCTGGGTTACCCTACAATCTTCCTGAGAGCGGAGTTTCTCCCATTTATGAAGATCTATGATGACAATTTTCCAAGAAGTGGAGTTTTTCTTATTTATGAAAATCTAGGAATAGTTATGTACATGCATAAATTATTGGCAGTCTACAACTATAACAAGTATGAGTGGCAACTGTGTTTTATTTATAATAGTTTCAATTAACTATAAAACATTTTAAACCAGTAGCACTGAGAGAGCACATACCTCCGCCAACACCATGCACTACATTTTTATTATAATGATGTTATGAGCCAGACAACTGTCCAGACCACTGTTTTTCAAGAGGAAAAAAAATCAGAAAATATCCCAGCTAGAACCACATCTAGTTTCATAAAGTAAAACAAAGTCTATTGCCCTTACTTCAGGAAAATGTAGAAAATGAAGAATCATGTTTATTTTGCATGTGAGAGCTTGAACTGAGATGCATTACTGCTGAATGTTGATTTGTAGCCTTAACAGACAAACATTCAGATAGCTTATGAGATGGATAATTAGCAGACAAAGGGCTGTTAGTTTAGGTTAAATGAGTAATTAACAATACCGGTGATAGAATACAAATCAGAAACCTCTATTTAAACTACTGGGCACTGCCACTGATTTACCGGTAATCCTTATCAAACTTTTTGAAAGGATGTTCTCAAATACATGCGGCAATGGTTCCAGCTAACATTTGGATATTGTTCATAGGTAAATATAATACTCTGTGATTTGGCTGTTCTTAAATTGATCCTTTACTCACATAAAAAAAAAAACAGGCAGCCACACAGCCTCAGGAAACTCAGCAGACAATTAAATTTTGGTAGTCTTTGGTACCAGGACTTTCAATCAGGTGTTTCTGTGAGATTACCAAATTAACTGCTTAAACCTTTTATTAGATTTGAATGGCCTAATTACTGCTCAGACTTCCAGGGACGGAGAAAATTCTGACCAGAATGATACTTTGGTTAAATAAATGTTTATTTGAACCAGTAAAATTTAGGAACAAGGATCAGCAGAAAAGAATTAAACTTGTGAATCATGGCCAATGAAGCTCAGCTGAATTTGACAAATTTATAAAGGTCATAGCACTATTGGTTATAATTTATGTTCTGTAATGAATCAAATGTTTGAGCTTCTTAGGAAATAAACCTGCATGTCTTAATTTGTATATACCTCAGAAAAGGCTACAGCACTCACAATTTAGGTCTCCTGAAAGAAATCTCATAATTTCTTAAAGCTGGAAATTTGTGTAACACCAAAATATCTCCACTGCTAAAGGAAAGAAAAAATGTCATTCTCAAAGGGACCAATGGGTCACTTAGCTCATCTAAATTTTTGAAAATTTTAACAAATGCAAAATACTTTTGTTCTATATTTATATATAGGTACGTGCAATGTGCATGTGCAATGTATAATATATGTGAAACTTGTGCAATAAGGAAAAGAACAGTAAAATGTTATATGAAAGGGTACATTTAAAAACATAAAAATATGTAAATGTAATATTTCTCAATAGTTAAATATATGGCCATATTAAGCTAAAAATTCAATCCAATGAAAATTTGCCCAATATATTCCTGATTGAGTGTTCTAGTGTTATTCTACAGTGTAATGCTACAAAGTATTAACACATTATTATATATTCAAACATGTCAATGAGCACTCATATTATATCCTAATATATAATCACATTTGAATATTTAAAAATAAATAAATAACATAAATTTGCAATATATGTAGAGCTTGGGATTCAAATCATGAAAAATTATTTTGTTTGAAAAAAATCCAAAATTTTTCAACAGTCTGAACAAAAATTGAATTCAACATTGAAATTATAAGAGTCATCTTGTTCATTCGACCTGTCAATTGTTACATAAATTATATGATTCATCTTGTTCATTCGACCTGTCAATTGTTACATAATTCATCAACAATCTAGGGGAAAATGAAATAAACAATAAAAATACAGGATTCATCATGTTAATCGGAAGAGGTGAAGAAAGCTAGCCCCCTCCCCCTGGTCAAGTTACATATAACCACACCACCTATGCTTGATTTAAACAGCAGTTATTTATATGACATGGTCTTTTGCAATCTTAGATAAAAGCTACAATTTTTTTCCATTGCTTTCAAATTTCACCTTTTAACAGATAAAATCCTTATAAATGAAAATTAAATCCACAGTCCTTGAAGAAAAAAAATGTGCTGTGGCCAAAATTCAAGGTACTGATTTTATATTTATGCTAATATAATATTGGGTATACAATGGAATATTGATTAAATAAAGTTAAAAAGTCTCTAGCCTCAACAATTTACAATTTAAGTGAGAAAATATCTTTCCTGATTATTTAAACAGTAAATTATGTTCCGGCTGATAACTTTAAAAAATAACACAATACTGACCCAATTTTTTGTATTTACAAAGGAAATATATAGAGGAATGTTTATTTTAAATATGATCAAGAACTGATCAGCAGTTTTGATATTAGGCAGTCTTGACGTGAAATAATGGGTTTTATATGGAAAAGTAAGGGTTTTTGTTAATGTCTCAAATGAACAAAGACATAGCGACCAAATTTTCAGTACTGTAGGAGATTTTAGGGACATCTGTGTGCCGATTTTTGAATTCGTAGGTCCAATGCCCTGTTAACTTACGAATGGTGAGACAAATGGACTGACAAAGGACCATTGCTATAGCTAAGATGAGCCAGCTGAGCTAAAAATGAAGAAATTTCAGGAGTCATCACTTGTCTTCTGCGGAGGGAAAAGATCTATATGTACACCAAAATCAGGTCTAAAATCAACGGATCTCATAACAACCTCACAGACCATCAATCTGCCACATTAATTCATAAGAAGTTCTAAAAATAGCCTCAGGATAAAAGAACTTTATCTTCTCAAAGCAGACAAAGTTCTGCATTACATATCTTTCAACATATATGGGAAGTTTTTTCTATTAGACAGGAACTGCATCAGATACCACAGTCTTTCAATGCCAGACTCCAAGCACCCTTTGCTTGTTAGGTATTGACTATGTTTCACACTGATGCAGCCATGGCTCTTCCATGGTCTACCCTTAAAAGGAAGGGTTGATATACTGTGTTTTGTATGGGACCCTTTTTTTCTCATCCTGCCCCATGTCACAACCAGTACCTGATCATACGTGTCTTTATCAGATGACCTTTGCTTTCTGTATTGATTCTGTATGCTATAAATTTGTAGGCAGCACCAGGGCAAGGAGGATCAAGGGATTAAGGAAAGGGCACAGACAAGACGCATAGACAGTACATGTATAAATGTGCTCCATCTTTCCTTCACTGCATCCATGCAACCTTATCAATGTATCAGACTGACTTAATCTGTAACATAAGAGACTTTTTGTCATAACTTCATATCAGATTGGTTTTCTGAATGCTCTTTTTTTAGGTGCTGTCCTAAGATAAACAAGGCCTAGCATTTTGACGATAAATCCTACTTTTAAGTCTTTAGGAACTTTTTTCCAAACAGAATTCACCATATAACATATATTGCTATGGCAAGATTGTTTTAAATGAAAATTTAGTACTAACTGAAAAGCAAAGCAAAAAAAAGTAACAATATTCATAGCTCTTTACACTTCTAGGAAAGTTTAATTTACTGAAGAACAAGTATGTATGAATATATACATTGTGTCAGTTTAATTTTACTAAAGGGAAATGAACAAATAAGAAATGAACACTTATTGACTTATTTTGGTGCAGAGGTCTGATAAATGAGCCATGCTGGAAATACATTTTTGGCTGATTTCTTTGGACAGACATTTAGGTAATTTAAATGAAGGTGGCTGTATTTTCTGTGTATCTAAAATACCATCCATATATATATATATATATATATATATATATATATATATACAAACAGAATCAAAAGAAATATCAAATAGTCAATATATGGTAAAGGCAACCAACCAGTCTGTTCCTCTATTAATCAAAACACATAAATACAAATAACTTTACACTTTCCAATTTGATACCCAACTCTATCTAAATGAGAAAAGTAAGCAAAGGAGAAACCACTGGTTGAAGAAAGAAAATATCAGCTGGCTTATGTATAGGTGTCACATTTAATGAGACGAGAGTTTCTTTTCTAATGAATATCTGGATACCTTAATCTTCTGTTTTTTTAAACAGGTTGACTCATGAATACCAAGTGCTCTCTTCTGAATTTATTTATTTGTAACATCTTTTTCTATATTCTCTCAAACTCAAAAATGCCAACAATCTGTCTGTCCACAAAAATTCTTATGTCATGGAGGAGATGCATTTACCAGGTCAAATGTCTGTTATTGATGCCAGTATGATATTTCAAAGTGAACTTTTATGTGTTACCATTGTTATATTATCAAAACAAGTCATACCCAAAGACAATCCTACTTTTAATGACATGAAAGCCATGGTCTTGTCAACTATGACAAGTGAAATCATACCTGTTATTCAATGGATGAATTCTCAGAGTTTCTTCAAGTATTTATTGCCAACCCTGAAATTTTTTCAGCTTACTATATAAAGGTATATACACCACTCGTTTTGCTTTTAGCCAGAAAATGTGACCATAAAAAGCTGTTTTCAAAACTGAGACTGAAAGATTGTCAATGTTTGTATTTCTGCTAACTGCTTTGAATCAGTTTACCAGGAACTTACAAGAGATGCAAAGGAGCTCTCTTACACTGTACCAACCTGACAACCAAATCAAATTCCTAAAAGAACAAAAATGGAGCAACCCACCTGTTATTCCAGGTACCAGACTGGCCCTTCCAGAATGATGCTGGGACAGCTGCTGTCACAGTTAATCAGTCCAGCAGTTCCTTAAACTCCAATTCAAATCAGCCAAGTCGGCACTGTCAGTCCCCTCTTCCAACACTTGATGAGTATCAGTGTTTATTGACAACTTCCAACAAGCTAGAGGAGTAGGAGTATGTACTTGTGAGAAGCCTGCAGCTTCTGAATGTGGCACTACACTTGGCTGCCTGCTGGCCATGCCACGCCAGGCATGTACTTAATCCCTCGCTGATATCACAGGTCGTTACATCCCGGGTAATATGTCCCTCTATCTCTCTCACCGTGTTACATCAAGCTCGAATATTATTTTTTATTGATTCTGGGAGAATGTTGCACTCAAGGATGGCAATATTGTTGCTTCAGGTCCTAAGATGGTGGGCAGATGTCACCAGAGCATCCAACTTTTTATAAAACCAAGAGTTTGGAAGAGAAATCAAGTGTGATAGACAATCTGATGCAATTGAGGTATTACCTGCTTCTGTGGTGCATTAGTGACTTAACAAAGAGCCATAGGCAAATTTAAATCACGAGACAGATGGGCAGCCAATAAGGTTGTCTACAAAGGTCTGCCAATGATTAAAAAAAGAGGCCAACAGCCTATTAATCTTGCAGTTAAGGAATCTCAAGCCTAATCCCATATAACAACAATCATGCACATTAGGAAAGTAATGATTATGGGAAATTGCGGAGTTGGCTTGGGGTTTTTGTTCACTTCATGGTAATAAGTGTTGGAAATAAATATGTGAGCTAGCTGTCTCTCAGTATTACCAAATGCTTTCATCAAAGCCAAAAATGTTACACTTACAAGCCAACATTTCCCTTATCAAAGTCACTGAACAGCCATAATGGAAGTTTAAAGCATATTATTTTCAAATTATGTTGATCTAGTGATTTCACTGATTCTGGACACAACATTTTTTTTGGATACTTGCCCTCATCTTCACAGTAGGAGTAACAATGTTGTTTACATCAAAATGTGACTGATAATTATGCCAGTAAGCAGCAGAATGCTGAACAAAAAGACAGGATTTGAGGTCAGCAAGGGTTATACCACTATACAGCTGAGTGCAAATTTAAGGACCAGCAAAGGATGAGTAAGGACAATATGCAATCAATCTTCATGGTCCAATTAGGTTAATTACAATTATCAAAAATATTACCATTCATGCTAAGAACACAAATTGGAAACACACCAATCATTACATAAATCAGGCAATCTTTAAAGATGCTTTTAGTCTTATTTTAAAGCCCTATATTTTGCTAAGCCTAATTCACAATGATTACAAAATTGTCAACAAGTAAATTTACCCCTGTCTTCAGATGTTTCAGTCTTAATTAAAAGCAAAACTCCAAATACAACAAAAACTAGTTTTAAATGATTTAAGCTTAACTGATTCCGCGTCAATGATGAACTCATTTGTATAAATTACCTATCCTTGCAAACCATAATGATTTATACATATTTGCAAGGCAAGCCCATATTTTAATGATAATCCACACCCAAAATTCTATCATATATCAAAACAACAAAATTGGGGGTTGAAAATGTCTGCACTCCTTTATATTATATTTAAAAAAATAAAATCATCTTATTTGGAAAGATATCCTTTTCAAGAAATATTTTCTTCTTTTTATAATTGCCACATTTCTTTTTTATTTCAGTATGACTACTGTTTTCTTAAATATCTCTGGAACTCATGATTAATAGTTTTCACTCACAACTTAATTTATATAGCATGTAAGCATAACTGTATGAAGTAAATAAATAAACTATCATTATCAATTAATACTGCATATTGGGGAGATTTATATAAATATGTTATTTCTCCACCAAAATTACAGAAGGACTCAGAAAAAAGATTATGAAGTTTGATAAAAACTAAATATTTTTTAAAACTAACTAGCTGATTGATGTTTCCTGATAAGCTTGGGAAGGGTGAAACATAAAATTATTTACGAAGCAATGCTTCCCGCTCTCATGATATCCTGACAGCACTATATCTCTGAATGCCATTTTTTATCTGTTTCATCAAACAAGAAGGGACCATGGACAATTTATGGATTGTGCCTAAGGGACTATTTGGGGAAGGCATATGAACTGAGACCATATTTTTCTCTCTGCCATATATATGATTTATGGCATTTGTGATATAAACGACAATATAGTGGGCATTGTGGCTGATGGTTAAATGACATGACTGGATTCTATGAAGCTTTTTGATATACATTTACCAGAAAACCTATCAATGAAAACAAACATTTAAATTGTAATACAGGGTAAAACCTTTCTGCTTTGAACATAGGTTGAATCTGGGTTTGGACCACTCAAGGAAAACAAGCTCTACTGGTATAGCTAATGGATTTATCTGGATGATTAAGGGATAATTGAAATTAAATGTTCTTGATGTCCTTGAAAGCACAAATGGACACATAATGGTGAATTCCTGAGGGTCAGTCAAACATTCTGGCCTGTGTTACCCATGAGTGACCATGACCTTATGAACTATCCATACAGCAGACTACATGGTCCTTTGTGGATAGGAAGTTAGAAGCCCAAAAGAAAATAAGCCATGAAGAAACAAGTGACCAATGGTTCATGACACTTAGCTGAATTTGACATGTAGGTAACGGGTGAAAATAGAAACCAGGCCCAAATGCGGGTTCAAATCTTAACATGTGACACACAAGTCTGACGTTCTAATGCTTCGCTTATAAAGCAAGCTTCACTAGCAAGGCCAATAGGAACACTTTTGTGTGTCCTGTTACATTCACTCCTTCTCTGAGGACATTCTGTTCCCAGAATGTGGGAATCTACCCAGGGATTTCACACGTGAACTGGGTGGAGCTTCATGCCACAACACCAATTCCCTGGATCCCACTTCTGACACCGTTGTAATGTGTGAAAATAGAAACAAGGTCCAAATGTGGGTTGCGAGAAGATTTTAACAGAATCTTCCCAGATGCTAAGTTTTAAGTTCCTAGCTATGTCATACTGCTATCACTTGTGTCTATCTGACTTATAGGATACTCAAATCATGTTGTTTCACACAACTAACAGAATACAGGTCACAGTGACCTTCTTTTGGATGCCAAAGAAGACATTAGGGTGACCTCCCTTTATATTAAGAAGAACAATTCTAGAGCCATCAGTTAAGATTTTGGCCCTGTCTGACTTTCTGAGTGCTCAAAATTAGGTTTTCTGCTCATAGCTCAGAGATTGTAGGTAACAGTGACCTAATGTCAGAATTCAAAGGAGACTTGCCAAGGCCCTCCCTGGATGTCATATTAGAAGGTTCTAGGGCCAGTAATAAAGTTTAGTGCCATGCCTGACGGTTTAGGTGCTTATAAGATTCTAGGCCTAACAGTTACAATTTGTGTCCTGTCTGTTTGTTCAAAATCATGTTTCTGGCCAGTAGCTCAGAAAATATAGGTCATCATGACCTAATTCCAGGTTTCCAAGAAAATTTGCTCAAGACTATCCTGGATATTACATGAGAAGATTCTAGGGCTCATTGATTCAGTTTTGTGCACATCTAACTTCCAGGGTGCTCAAATCATGTATTTTTCCCTACAGCTCAAGCATTAAACACAGTGAAATAATTTCAAACTTCCAAGGACATTTTCCAAGGACCTAACTCCTGAATGTCACATCAGAAGATTGTAAATTTTATTCTCTTTAGCTTTTAAGCATCAAATTCCCTTACTTATTTTTACAGTGGTAACTTGGTATTTACATGTTATTAAGTATTTAACTTGTGATACAACTATGATAAAATTGTTTTAGTATATCATCATCTATTAGAGAACAACAGTATTGTAATGCGCTTGTGCGCAGGTTTACCTGGTATGAGCGCAATATAAATTATAAATTATTTTTATTATTTTGATACAACTTGTGCATTTTGACTGCATGTCTGGGTGGTCAATATCATGTTTTTGGCCAGTAGCTTGCAGTATATAGGCCAATCACAATGACCTAATTTCAGGTTTCTGAGGATATTTGCCAAAGACCTCCCTGAATGTACAGTAAGAAGTTTCTAGGTCTTACAAATATTATTTGTGCCCTTTCTAACTGTCAGGGTGATAAAAGTCATGTTTTTGGCCTGTTACTCGTAGAATATAGGTCATTATGACCTAGTTTATTGTTACTGGAAGAATCTGGTAGCTCACAGAATTAGCCATCACGACTTAAAAAAAAATTGAAAAAATAAGTAGCGCCACCAGTCTTCAGGAAATTATAAAACACTATTTGATCAATAAGTATGGAAATAATCATGACAATCAATGCAGTAGTTATTCAGATATTACTTGTGTATCAAATTTTTAATTATTCTGAGGGGTACTATCCAGCCCCATAGCTAAGAGGATATAGGTCACATTGACCTAATTTCAAGTTTTTTAAAGAGATGTTTTATGAACCTGAATGGGTTTTCAGTAAAAAGTTACTAGGTCTAGCTGTTGCAATATGAGCCCTGTTAACAGACGGACAGACAAACACACAAACAGACGCAAAGTAGTAATTGTAAACGATTACAATTTAAAATGTAATTGTTATTGCAATCTATTATATTTTACTATATTACACAGTAATTGTAATCATAAGGAATTACATTGAAAATCTAATTGTAAACACAGATTACTCCAATTTCTTTTCACCATTTCTCTTAAAAATGGTTGTATTTATTTATATAAGTAGATAATTAGATTTAATTTCTATCATGTTTAGTATGGTCTAAATCTAAGAAAAAATGCAGTTAGCCAGAAAATAAGCGAAATCCAACAACATTTTTTAGATTACTAACTTTTGCAAAAAAATTTTGGTGAAGCTAGTTCCTGCCCTTTTTTGAGATAGCTATGAAGCACGACGCCACACCATCTCATAAGCTCACAGATTCGCTAAACCAAGTTTTTCAAACAGTTGAAAGATATGTCCACTACTTCTAATCTTGGCATTCTGCATGTACACGATGTGTCTGGACCTCACCTGGTTGAACTGAGTGACCTCTTGACTTGGCATGTTGAAACTTGGCATGTTGTTAAATCTGTTTTCAACACTGAAAGCCTTTTTCAATTGGCTACACTGCTTTTTTAAAGCTGCATTTAGCCAATCTATTCTTACTAAACTGGCAGAACCCTACCATAAAATAATTATTGTAAAGTTTAAACCTATTAGTTTAACAGTTTCATCATAAAACAGTGTATAAGCTAGAAGAGTCTAAAATTACATTTATCCAGCCACACCCATGCATTCGATCAAACAATGATAAAAAACAAGGTCTGCTATTTACCGTAAAACGGGGTTACTTTGGCCCTTGGAGGGTAACTCTGCTCACCTCAAAAAAAGTGTTTTAACACCACTCTTTATGCTATTAGATTAAATTTAACTGATTAAATGTATTTCCTTTAAAAAGAGTGAAGTCTTTTCTTTCATACTTACTCTACATGGTTGAACATAAGTAAGTATGTAGATCACAGTTTGTAAGTTTCTGAAGGTATAGCAGATCTGTGTTTTTTCACATCTATGCAAACTTTTAATGCTACATTGAAAACATGGAAAGCAATCACCTTTGTGCTGTTACTTTAATACTGTCCATGGTCTGATACATCTATGTGAAAACAAATTTTAGTGTAATTAAATGCTTTTAAACCTGTTTTTTTCACCAGGGTAACTTTGGCCCACTAACCTGGGGTTACTTTGGCCCACTTTATATTACTTCTGTTTTAGGTATATATTCAATTTTAATTGATAAAAAATGTTAAGTTTGTATCTTGAATATTCAAACAGGCAAAACTATAACATATAAATAGTTTTCAAAAGCATAAAGACTTTTAGAACTCCCCATGCTAAACAAATTTACTTTAATCAGACTTAAGTGTTCTGGCAATGTCATATCTAGATGATCAAATTTTTCTTATTTTCCAAGCAATGGCTTTTTAAAAAGGATTAATTGTAGAGTTGCATTTGCTTTTAAAGGTATCAACTTAACCAGCATTTTTTTATTTATTTTGAAGGCAACCACTTCCATAGTTTTTATATGACAGCTTAACTTTTAAAGTACGCATGCAGGATTCTCTACATTTCAGTTCTGGACTATGTGACAGGGAATTAGCACAGGATTTTGACTGTGTCAGCCAGAATCATTTTATCCTGAATCCAGGTGGAGCTCAGTAATCAAGCTCCACCTGGAAGTAGGTGTCATCCTCTGGATTATGGGTGTGCATTATCCTCATTGCTGGGTCATAACACAAGAAACTCTGAAAGGCACACTCTGTGCATCAAACACAGCTGCAGGGCACAGCTATACCATTAAGCCTACAGAATGCAAACTCTGGTTGGGCTGACCATGGAAACTCCTGGGATTCTTTGGCTGAGATATGTTATCCCCTTCTTTTTAGTCCTGTCCTCTACCCCTAGAATGTGAAGCCAGTAATTACACCAGTAGTTAAGATGTAAACTTTGAAGCAGTATGGTATTCTAGTAGCTGAAATTTATAAAAAATCTGTTATTTCTACATGTAGATATAAGGAATTCAATAAAGAATGCATCAGCTAATCACATTAACCTCACTTCTAATAGTTTTATCTTGTTGCTTTTTATATATTTTAGTAATATTTACTGTCTGAACAATTTCTATTATAGCTTTGGCACTGAAAGTGAAAATTTAGTTAAAAGTAAGAAATATGTCAAAATCTTGGTATTTGGTACTAAAGAGCTGTGCGGTCTTATGTGCTCAAATTATGTTTTACCTTCTTCAATTTTTCATATTTTATTGAGGTATATTCTTGGTTACTTGATGAGAATGTTTATATTTATATATACTCTTTGGATTTAAAAATTTGAGTTTTATTTTTTAAAACACCTCCCTGGGCCAAAGTAACCCCAGGACCTGGGGTTACTTTGGCCCACATATATTTTTTTTAAAAAGTCAAAATAGATTGGGACCATGAATAAACCACTTTGGACATAATAAAAACATGTTCAAGTCCAGATGATAATGCCTTATAAGGAAGTCTACCTGTAGGCTTTCATTTGTGGTTCTTTGAAACAATAAAACATGACCATTTTGGGCCATAGTAACCCCGTTTTACGGTATGTCATTTATTTAAATGGCAGTGCCCAAATTAAATGTCAATCATTCCAGTCAGAAATGTAAGCAGAGTCCAAGATTGCCTGGGTGAAAATATTAATATGTACTAGTTAGTTATTATAATGCATTAAAGCTTCTCAAGGGGCACTGCTAGGTAAAATCAAACACAAAGTGATACAACTATAATTATAAACATAACACACAGTGTTGGGGGGTACCAAAAAAGGCCACCCCAGCATAAACACAAAGGCATAGAACTCAAGCATTGTATATGTAAATGTGGTGCAAAATGGAGCTTAAAAGAAAGAACCATAGCTGAGGTAATTTTTTTTTACAACTAAAAGAACCCAAGTTAACAAGCATACAAAAACAATTTGACAAAGGGTGGAGGATGGGGAGGTGGTAGAAAAAGTAAAAATTCTTGCGATGTGCTGTTCAGTGGCATGGCGCAAGAGAAAAGACCGGATATGCCAAGTGGAACCCCGACTACGAATTCTGCGCATGCGCAGTGGAGAACTAACAATGTGTGATAAATTGATAACCAATCAGATTTCGTTTTCTCTCCACCTTCTGTATATGATATATCACTAAATATACAAGTTATACATGAGAAACCTTGAATGCATGTGTGGTGCTAAATAAATACTTTAATGGTCCTTCGACCCTGAAAGGTAATTTTTTCTTGTAAAAAACAGATCAATGTAGGTGGCGCCACCAATACCTCATTTTCAGATAAGACTTATGTGAAAACATTGGTATAAAATTTGAAAGCTCCAGCTGTTTCTGAGATTTAAATTTTAGTGTGCTTTTTTGGACAGATGACTTAGTTCATGCAACCTCCCATAACTCGGCCAAATCACTAAACTGGAACAAACTTGAGAGAGATTGTTCCAGGGATCATTTCTGTGAAATATTGGAAAATTTCGCTGGACAGTTTTGGAAAAGAAGATTTTTAAAGCTTTTTTTAGCTCTTTCCCTATAAAATCTAAGAAAATGCAGTTAGAAAAAAATACAAACAAAATCCGATAGAGTTTTTCAGATAACTGATTATTTGCAAAAATTGGGTGATGCTAGCTCCTGCTGTTTTTGAGATAGCTACGGTTAATGTACAGACATTTCACGGCATATGACGGATGACGCTGCATCATCGCATAAGCTCACAGGTTCGCTAACATTAATCAAGGATAAATGGGATCGATTTTTGTTATGTATGTATGCCCAGTGCAATTAGCTCCACTAGCAGGAGGACAGTGTTGGCTTATAACATTTCACACATTATATTTGACAAAGACGTGTACACTGGTATGGTTAATCCTCTTTAGTAGTGATAAGCTAATTAACTAAAAAGGGAGAAGGGTATGAAACTACAAAGTATAGCTCTGGGTCCATGAGTTGTACAAACAGAGTTGAACATCATATAGCTTATATAAAGCATACTGGTGGCCCATGCAGTACATGCTTTAAACCAGCAAATGGTCTTTGACAGGTCCATGAGGAAAACACCTCATGCTTTTTGGGTTATGTAAAGCTTTATCCAGCTGGTGACAATGCCAGATGCAGCCCATGCAGCACTTGGCTATTTTTAGGTCACAGGTAATCATGCTTGTGCTCTACTCTGGGCCATGTTACCTTACAAGCAAGACTGGACACATGTATAGCTAGGTATAAAGTGCTCACTGCTGAACATTCTAAACATGCACCACTAGGGCCAGGTACAACATTTTTACAACATCATGTCTATAGATGACTTAAACAAATTTGTTAATAATCACTGATGTTTATTTAAAGTAACCTGCATATCAACTGATCATTTAATATGAGAGTTCATTGACTCCAGCTTTACTTCATAAACTGTTAGTTTTAAGTGACACATTAATAAGGAATATCACATATTTTTTTGGTGTTATTTGATAATTATTACAAAATTGTTATCATGATTGTAATAATGAATACTTGTAAAAGTTATTGTAACTGTAATCAAATACACTGATATTTTCATGTAATTGTTATCATAATCACACATTTTAAAAGTAATCATAAGTGAATACATTTTAGTGTAATCACACCAACCCTGACAGACAGAGGAACGACAAAGAGTGATCGCTATAGCTCAGATGACTTTAAGTCAGCTGAGCTAATAATGCAGACAGAACATTTTGATCCTGACAAGATTGGCATGAATGTGTAAAATTTGTGGGTGGCAAATGAAGGAGAGTATACTGTACTTATGATACTGTGGTTGGCTTTATATTCAAGAGGCTGAAATTTCCCAATTTCTTCATTTTGAACATTTCAGGAGGGTTTCATTTCTGCGATTGCACCAGAACCTGTAAAATCTTAGTACAGCAGGATCTGTAATTATGTAAAATTTAGTGAAAAAATCCTACAAACCTTACTAATTACTGGTTCGGCCATTAATAATGACTTATGTCACAGTTGATATGTATCAGGTACAGCCTGTGAGTACGGCCAATGCATGGTTTTCGAAAATCGGCACAGATAAGGTTGCTGTGATGGTTGTTTTCAGACGTCATCTTAGTTGATGGCCTGGCATCTTATGGGGCATTTCACATTCGCGAATATCCGGAAATTGAAACCCTCACAAATAGAAAGGCAACCACAGTATTTATAAATGTCATATTGACCAACTTACAAATGTGGACCAGCAGAAGTCCTGACCAGAAGTAAAAATATAAGGGTATAAAATGGCACAGATAAGAATGGTTTCTTCATGCTATTCAACCTATTAGTAAAATGCTCATCCCATTGATCATAAATAAGATCACAGTGACCTACTTTCAGGTATTAAAGTTCACTGTGTCCTACTTTAAGGTAAGAAGTGAAGTGCAAAGAAACTGAGAGGGTAACTCCTAACACTCAGTTGATTAAATTTTATTGACATATTGGGGTAATAAAAAGTTAACAATGACTGACTAAGTTGAAATATTGCCTACCTGTATTTTTATTGTAATCAGTCAATGCTGATGTGAACAAAATTTATCACAGAGACAACACCTGATACCTCTAAGCCTTAATAAATAACACCTAAAGTGTATGTGCTTGGGCCGCAATGAATTATAGATTTTTTTATAACATGGTTCAGTAGGTAGATGTTCACAGTGCATGGGTGTGGTTTGAGTTTATTGATATCTCTAGGTGATATCACTTCAGAGAACATCTCTGTCATGCTTGCTGTGTCACACCATAGCAGGACAAAGCAGAATGAATAGCAAGTAATCAATTGATTAACCAGGTGCCACTCTTCTGTCCTCCACTTAGAAAGCACAACACCAGACCAGACACAAAATCCATGTCAGGAAGAAATCTGGAGCTCTTTTATCTGCCCTCTTTCCATAATCATGATATATGCCTTTAACCATTCCTGCTGTGACATTTCTCAGCACTCTGTGCTTGCAGTGGTCACATGAAAAATGGCCACATATACACTTTTCACCACATCTGTCAAAAGTGGTCTTTATCAAGGCCTCCCATCCATATCAAGCAAAGCCATTTGTTTTCCGTGTTTTAGCAGAAAGATCGACATTCTGAACACACATCTCCTACCAATCTATCCTTCCATTATCTTTAGATTAGAGATTGGGCTGGATGCAGATAGAACACATTTATTTCATAAACCAACATGTAGCAGGTCTTATTTTCCATGGTCAAAATACACAGAAATATATAGTTTATTACAGCAAAATGAAAAATTCATGTTTTTCCACCTGATAGTTGGCTTAGAATATATATCATGCCAGCTTCAGGATGTGTCAGTGTGAAAGAATTCTGGTTATTAAGGAGGACATGGCTTGAGCCACCAATATTGGAATATGATATAAAACCCATGGCATGGTCCCCATAATACTGTGTAACCTACACTAGCAAGAAATCGAACCAGAGACATACATAAATAAATATCTATATCTGCAAAGAAAAATTCAGCATATACGGTTGATCCATTTTAACCATTTTGCTATCCTACAGACCCACACATCATGAAGCCATTTGAATTATAATTTAATTGTTTCAAGAAAATATGAGGTATTGTATGACTATGAACATGATGGTGATGAATGTGTTGTGTCTTTGGCATTTGAAGTTATTTTTACCCTGACCTTTGTCCCTTCACCAGTAACAGCATTTTGAATGGGAAAAATGACTCCATCTGAAATCAAAACAGATGCAAAACTTTGCATTTCTTATTATTTTTCTCTTATATTAGATGAGAAATTAGTGGCCCTTTGCAGGTAGGTAAAATTCCATCAGACCTGAACTACTTGTGCTGTTTAATGCTGAAACCACTAAGCTAAAACCAAATCACTATTTTAAATATTATTTTTCTTTCTGACACAGGAAAGTGCATCTAAATGCAAAGTTTGAAGAATCAAACAATATCGGAGCAAAACTGGATTTTATTATTAACCATAAGAAGAAAGACTCTGCCACAAGAATGAGATGGACACAATGAAGATGGTAAAGCTACACTACTATTCAATAATTTCTTTCTATATAACTGATTCTACATTTAGTTGATTCTTAATTATGGCTGAATTAGAATATTAGGACTTGAACGTTCAATTGTACCCATTACCATGACTATACTCCACAAAGGAACATATCTTTTTTTTAAAAATTAAATGATAATTTTAATGCTATATTCTAATGTGACCCATGTGATACTTGCAAAGAGGGTAATGGCTACATACAGGGATTTTAATCAAGTCTTCACTTGTCACTTACTCTTCCAGATAGCTCATGAGCACTGCAGGTTTAAACCAAAATAGATTGGTTAAAAACATTTAGTTCAATGGGTATGCAAAGTACAGGCAGAAATGGCTATACAAAAACTTAGCCTATGCAGAATTTTAAGTTAAAATAATATAAGCCTAAACAAAAGAAAAACAAGGGACCCATGGGTCACAGTGCTCAGCTGTTATACATGATCACAGAATATGATTTGGAAGAGGAGGTAGGCAAATACTAGTTTTGTGTGGTAATATAAGCTCTATTATAAGCTGATAGTGTTTAACTCAAGTTATGTAAGATTTTGATAAGATCCTTGGAGACAGGGAAGAGGAATGATGTCATTTATATTATTTACAGTTGGAAATGATGGCTATTGTCACATAGGTTTTGACTTGGCCATAAAACTTTATCTGCATTGCAGTACCATTATTTAAAAAGTTAAACTATTAATTAAAAATTAATAACAAATAGTGTGTCAAATATAATTTAAATTAAAAATAATAACAGTATCATCTGTTTTTTTTCATCAAAGATTTTTTAATATTATCGAAATAAAATTTTACTAAAATAATTTAAAGAATATATTCATGAATGCATTTGTATTCAAATACTTTCATTTTTACCTCTATTCCTATTCATATGCATGAAATTATGGAGTACATATTCATATTTGCATTCAAATACATTTGCAATGTACTGCATCATGTCTGGTATTTATTCAGTTTCAGCCAAACAAAGTTCTTGAGAATTCAGAATAAACAAATTTCACAAATTTAAATAATGATCATAAGTACCTGGTTTTATGAATTTTATTTATAAATTTAAAATAAAACTATTATATTCACTCTGGACTACCTTCACATCAATCTATGCACTTGACATAGCAAGAGTCTTATGCTAATTATTAACATTACAGAAATCATAATGAGAACTTGTCTAAGATCTGATTTTTTATCATATTCAAATTTTTTTATTTAAAAAGCAGTATCAGAAAAAAATTTGAAGTAATCTCAACTATGAAACCATTATATGTGTAAAAAAAAAACAAGGATAAGAACACCCTATAAATTATACAAGGAGAAAAACTAGAGATGGGCAAGTTTAAATTTATTAACTGAAATAAAGGAACTAGGAATATATAAATTTGATTACAGTGAACCTCCCCAGTGAACCTCCCCTAAGTCGGACATTCAAGGGACTGGAGGATTTTGTCCGTATTAGTGAGTTGTCCTGTTTAGAGGAGTTTGGCATATTGCGTTAATTCGTCATTGAATGAATCTGATATCCTATGTTTTCATAAAATGTATGCCTTATTTGAAACAGGCTATATAAATTTGATTTTAATCAATTGCAAATAAATTATGCCCTTCCAATTCATAAAATAAAATTATTAAAAAAAAAGAAAGAAAATTATCAGCTAGGCCTCGCAAACTAATCTTGGCAGTTTCACTTCATCTTCTAAGCAAGCGGCAGTTCATGGATTGTTGCATTAGGCATATTGAAGATTGATGATTGACAGCATCTGGACAGCATGATTATTTGTTAAAGGATAATCTTCAGCACGCATTCATCATAACGTAGAGCAAACTGTCACTAACTATAGTTCAGCTCCCCAGGCCGGACGCCGATCACAAAGCACTAACGGCAGTCTTTGATGGTGGTCTTGTCCAATGAAAAGCTGTTTCAGTTTGAAAGCTTTTTTTTTTTCTAATTGACTTGCCAATTTTTATTTAATAATGATTGTGTTATCAACACATTTTTAGGAATAAACAAAAATTTCAATACTGTATATTTACATATAACATTCCAATGGTTCACCAAATTACGCTTGTCCCCAGGCTGTTGCTTTGACCAAAACAGGTCATAAAATGTCATGACCTCGGAGCGCCATCTCCCGAAAAATATATGAACAAAAATAGAACTTGCAATTTCCGTCGGCTTTAGAGGGTTGTAATATGTAGTAGATATGCTGGCGGGACTTGGGAGTTTGTCCGTTTTCCGGGAAAGTGAGTTGTCTTCTTTACTGAGTAAAAGTAACTGAGTAAACATAATATAGAGGCAAAATGGAAGGGACTGAGATTTAGTGTCCGCATTAGTGAGTTGTCCGCCTTACTGAGTTGTCCGCAGGTAGGAGTTTCACCGTATCTACATTGTCTTATGACAGCTGACACAGCCACACATCTTAATGTCATTAGTGAAACCTATTGAAATCTGAAGTCAGTACTTGTTTGAGTTAAATTTAAAATTTTTACATATTTTAATTTTTTTAAAATTTTGAAATAAATATAAATTAACAAGCTGAAACACTTGGAAAAGACCTGGAAATTAAGATTAATATCATCAACTGCATCTTTGTCTATCATTAATTTCCTTCATGTAATCCCTCATAGTATAGAACAATATAATTTATTATTTTCATTATTAAAATTGAAAAGAAAAATACCATAGGTGAATCAATTGTGTTATTTGAAAACATTTTCATCCATCTATACAAAGTCCATAAAACATCAGTAATTGCAAGGTAATTCCCTATTACTCATCAACTATCAAATTCTTTTTCTATTGATTTTTCTTAAAGTTGTTATTACAGACTTATAAAAATTTATTCATTTATTGTTTATTGTTACGCTGTTTGCTGTTTTGCTGTATGCTGTACAAATAGATAAGTTGTGTTGGACACCTGAATCAACTGTAGCCAGGGGGTAAGCTGCCTGGCTGAACAGTATATGCCCTGCCTCAAGTGTGCATAATTGGCCTGAAAGGTCAACTGGAGGACATACAGGTGACTGAAGAGGGACTGGGTAGAGCCTGGGTCTGACATGGTCTCATAAAACTTTAATAAAAGCTACAGTTTTTGGCCAATTTCTTTGGACTTTCAAAATAAACAAGCTGAAATCCTTATTTCTGCATGATATGAAAATTTTATCAACAGTGCTTACAGTAAACAAATGTGCCATGGTCAAAGTAAGGCAAAAATTAAGGTACTGATTTTATATTTATGCTAATAACTTGTAAAATTTGAAAAAATTCAGAACTTATTTTGGATATACAACTGAATCTTGATTAAATATAGATATATACCTGAAAGAAAGTCTCAAGTTAAAGGAGTAAATATATTTTATGAATTTTTAAAAAGTGAATTATGTTCAGGCCCATTTCTTCAAGAATTTAAAAAATATTGAACTAATTTCTGGTCTGTACATAGGAAATATAAAAAAAATAATATATTAAAAATGATTTATATAAGGTTAGTGGTTTTGATATTAGGCAGCCTTGAAGTGTAACAATAGGTTTTTAACAGAAAATGGAGGTTTTTCCTTAATATCTTGAAAGTACAAGGTCCTAGTGACCCAATTTTTGGTATGGTAGGAGATTTTGGGGACATCTAATGGTATGCCGGATTTCAGTTTCGTAGGTCAAATGGTTTCAAAACATGCCAGTTCAGCAGACGGACGGAAGGACAGCCGACAGACAAAGGACCACTACTATAGGTCAGATGAATTATAGTCAGCTGAGCTAAAAATGACTTCCTCATTTTACAACACTTAATTAGACTTCAAGAAACTCCTGACCATGCAGGTTACAATTATCCAAGCTGATGCAAAAATGAATAAATAAATCAATAAGCAGCTGATCCCGACCCCCCCCCCCCCAACCACCAAATAGGCCTTGCAGTTCTCTGGCTAAGCTAGCTAGATCATTTTGCTTGAAAACAATTCTACCAATGGTTCTTGTATATTTATTTTGGTTAATTAGTTTTTATATACATCCTACTTACAAAATAAAAGCACATTCTTCAAAACAATGTTGAAATGTATCAAATTATTATAAACAAATTCAGCAATGGCACAATTAAGCAATTAAGTTAATTCAGAAGGGTGGTCTACACATAGAAATGTTAATGCCAAGATCATCCATTTTCTATTTATAAGCAACAAACTAGATTTACGTATAATTATTATCATTTCAGAAGAAGAACTTCTTAAATGTCTCAAATGGACATCTACGCCCAGTCCACCAGTCCTGACTTCAGACTCGAGAACTACGTTACAATTGCTTATTTCAAAGTTATCTAGTTTATCTCAACATATATACAAGAGCAGGGTGTGAATTAGTTTCTGTGAAACTGTGTTTAGAAAAAAACAAACAAAAAAAACCAGTCAAAATAAAATGAAACCAATGCTTTCCCTATACACACATTGTTGTGGCATTAAACCAGAGTACCTTCAAAGGTGTTGACCTCATCAGCTCATCTCAAATCAGCCTCTGTGAAAATGAAGTCCTTCCTAATCCCCCGATGGTCTTTCTTACAAGCAGACTGCCTGAATATCAGAGCAGAAAAACCAGTCACGTCAGATGTAATGAATTACTGTGTTCCTTTCTCTGGTAATCATCCCAAAGATAATCTTTTGGGACATCTTGAACTCCATCTAATAGCCCCTGAGCATCAAAAAGCTTGTAGCCAATTTGTCTTGACTTTGTGGGCCTAAATTTACTTGGGAAATCTCTAAATACCATTTGTCATATGAAATATGATTTCTGCCTTTTCTGATATGATAAAACATAAATATAACCCACATCTTCCCAGAAAGTAAGCTGAAAATGTACTAAGGTTACAATTTGCATGGCTGTTTATTTGTGATTTTGCATTTTCAGTTATCTTTTCAATATTGATAACAAGCATAAGTATATAAACAAGCACTACAATTGTGCATATATTACACCCATTTGTAAATATATATTACACCCAGTCTGGTGACCTTTGACCTCATAAATTTTGCTTTGCTATTGCTGGGTACCAAAATTTGAGGAGATATTATATTGGTCAATATTTCTATTGAATTTTAACAAGTGACCAATGGGTCATGATGCTCTGCTGACTGGGAAGAGATTCGTAAAAGGAAATTTTATCATCTGAATGGTAGTATATACCCATTCAACTGAAGCATCAAACAGATTAACCAACAGGCCAAGATTGTGTCTGTATTTATATATCTCAAAAATAGAGAAAAAATGCGTAAACTTTAAAAAAATACAGGTGGCGCCACCAGTCTGCAGAAACTAATAAAACATATGGTCAATATCCATGCAAAGAATCATGGTGATCTCAGCATTAGATGTTTAGATACTTCAGCTTTTGTATCAAATTTTCCATTATTCTGGGGGGTACTTCTGAGTCCTATAGCTTGAAGGATACAGGTAACAGAGACCTAATTTAAGGTTTCCACAGACACTTTTCATGGGCCTCCTTGTATTACAAGAATGAAGAATCTAGGTCCAAATGTTAGGATTTGTACCCTGTTGACAGATAACAACATCTTTAGAGGTCTCAAAAAATAGAAAAAAAAATCGGAAAAATTTGAAAAAAAAATAGTGGTGGCACACCCAGTCTGTAGAAGCTGATGTAACACCTCATGATCAATATGTATGGCAAAATTAATGAACATCAGTGTTGTCGTTATCCAGATACGGCAGTTTTTTTGTATCAAATTTTTCATTATTCTGGAAGTATTTTGGAGCCATATACAGCTTGAAGGATATGGGTAACAGAGACCTAATTTCAGGTTTCCATGGAAACTTTTCATGGGTCTCCCTGTGTGTCAAGAATGAAGCTTCTTGGTCCAGTTGATATGATTTGTACCCTGTTAACAGATGTTCATATCTTTAAAGGTCTCAAAAATTGAGAAAAAAATTTGTAAAAACACCCGAACAAATACAGATGGTGCCACCAGTCTGCAGAAACTGATGAAACACTAAATGATCAATATCCATGCAAACAATTATGGTGATCTCTGCATTAGTTGTTCAGATACTTCAGCTTTTGTATCAAATTTTCCATTATTCTGAGCTGTATTTGGAGTGCCATTAGCTCAAAGGATATGGGTAACAGAGACCTAATTTCAGGTTTCTATGGAGACTTTTCATGGGTCTCCCTGTGTGTCAAGAATGAAGATTCTAGGTCCAGTTGTTCCGATTTGTACCATGTTGACAGATATCTACATCCTTAAAGGTCTAAAAAAATAGAGAAAAAAATTCGTAAAAATTTGAAGAAAAAAAACAGGTGGCGCCACCAGTCTGCAGGAACTGATGGAACACCTCTTCATCAATATGTATGCCAAAAATCATGACCATCAGTGTTGTAGTCATTGAGATGTTGCAGTTTTTTTATCAAATTTTCCATTATTCTGGGGGGGGGGGGGGGTTTAATTGGGAGCCCCACAGCTCAAAGGATATGGGTTACAGAGACCTTATTTCTGGTTTTTATGGAGACTTTTCATAGGACTCTCACTGTGTCAAGAATGAAGATTCTCGGTATAGTCTTTACGATTTGTGCCCTGTTAACAGATGTTTTAAAGGTCTCAAAAATAGAGAAAATAACTCGTAAAAAATTTAAAAATATAGGTGGCGCCACCAGTCTGCAGAAACTGATGAAACATCTCATGATCAATATGTATGCCAAAAATTATGACCATCAGTGATGTAGTTAATGAGATATTGAAGTTTTTGTATGAAATTTTTGACTATTCTAGGGGGTATTTTGGGGCCCCATAACTTGAAGGATACGGGAAATAGAGACCTCATTTCTGGTTTTCATGGAGACTTTTCATAGGTCTCTCAGAATGTAAAGTTACAAGTTTCTAGGTCCAGCGGTTACAATTTGTGCCAGGTTAACGGACAGACGGACAGATGGACAACGGACAAAGTGTGATCGCTATAGCTCAGATGACTTGCAGTCAGCTGAGCTAAAAAATTCATCAAATTCCTGGTAATTAAGTAATTGCTGCAACACCACAAAGAAGCCTGGTGACCTTATTATGCAGGATTTTGCCTAGAATCAGCCTCAGCAAGATAATGTTTTTGAAAGCAGTTACAGTGAGATTTTTTTTTTTAAATCCACCAAAGCAAGAGGTAATTAATTTAAACCATGAAACTAAAAGTTAATGGACAGATGGTTGGTTGGACCCTGGGTATACTAGTAACATGTCCCATCCAATTAAGACAGGTGTATAAAGATGAGTAGCCTGATCAAACAAATGGCTGATTTGAGATTTAATTTCATTTCAGCAGAGAGTGTATAAGTTGGCTAGGTGCAGGTCCTAACAATATTTCACTCTCTAAATGTGTTGTATTCACACAACTGCTAAATTTAAGTCCAATTGAAATAATACAGTAGATCAAGACATATAGTTATGAAAAATCTTTCTAACATAATTAAAAATGTTTTAAGGTTATGGTAGCTAGCTAGCAGCTGTCTCATCAGCTATAGGGTACCATTTGCAAAACAGTACTGACCGGCTTCTGTGGCTCAGGGGTAGAGCACAGGTCTCAAAGCCGGGAAATCGTGAGTTCGAATCTCAACCGAGGCGGTGCGATTTTTCACATGGCCATGCCCAATGGCCGTGTTTCACTGACAAACGATTGGCCTTTCGGGGGTTCCTAGGTGGTATGACCCAGCAATGGGGACGATTACGCACCGAGGGTCCGCAGGTGCAGTAGTCACCGGGCCTGGTTAATGCCAGAATATAAAATGAGAGGAAGCGTGTGATACTGCCCTGTCATGTACGTAGTCCGAAACCGGAACAGATTTCTGCAGATGTACATATACGTAGTTATGTTTGCATTAAAAAAATGGAGGCAGTTACCTCCGTCAAAAAAAAAAAAAAACAAAAAAAAACAAAAAAAACAGTTAGTACTGTTATAGCCCTAACACCTGAGAAACATTTACATCAGATTTTATTGATCACATGACATAAGTCTTCAGTTTTCACATCCTCATACAATGGCATATGAAGTATTTCAATTTTAAAACTAAAGCTTATGTACAGATTTAGGCATACAGTAGTCATGTTATGTAATCTATAAGGTCAGGTGTAATCATGCTTAAAATTCTCAATAAATATTTTAAATGGAAAGAATCCCCATGACAAAATAGTTTGTTTACTGATGTTTTCTTAAGAGAATATATTTTCACACCATAAATATACAAAAATTCCATCAGTATCAACTCAATATGCAGCTAGTTGAGGATTTATTAGAAAATAAAAAGGGCAACAAGCATTATTAATATCCAGAAATCATATTTCCCCTATAAAGTGGAAAAATGGCCTAACATAAGTGCAGTATTGATAGCCTACCCTGGAGCAAGAGTGAAGAAACTCAGCCAGACATGTTTAGTATAACCATTTCAAATGATATTTTTTTCTTGCATTGATTTAGGAAATGTGGTGTTTTTACTTTACTTGTCCTTTCTTATTTTTTTGTAATTTCCCTTGAACAGCTTAATTAAAGGGACCTTTACCAATATCCTACATCTATTAATGGGGTACCTCAGCATATATCCTCATTATTAATTACGGTAAACCACTTTTGCCTATCAGCACCATCTTGTGTTTATTTAATGAAACACATAACATTTGTGTAAGGCATTAAAACTGGATAATACCTATGTATATTCTTATTCATTTGAGTGGATAGCCAAAAAGAATATACCTAATGTTTCACTGGTTAGGCTGAAATATGATTACAATTCCACATTTAATCAAAACAAAAGATAACTTAAATTTTGAAATCTTTCAACATTTGAATCCAAGATGGTGATGAGAAGCAAAAGCGGTGGTTTTTTAAAGGTACCACATTAAAGATAATCCCTTGCACCTTTCATACAAAACACCAGAAAACGCTACTCACAGAAAATGTCACAGGCAGTTTAATGTGTTGATATCTACATGTTTAAAACAAGTGGGGCCCACCAATATAAACAAAACAGATTCAACACAGATATCTCATAGAAAAATAAGATGAACAAAAGTTTAACAGAGGGCGTTATGTTTCAAATGACATTTCAATTTCCAAACATATGTCACCAATCGCCTTTAATAATGTTACCTTTTTTATGTATATCAACAATGCTGTGTTTACTAACAGCTAGTAGATAAATTAGCTCATACATTCATCAAAGAGGCATTACAAGAAATGTTCTTAAAGCAAATTACCTACAATTCATTAATATGAAAAGCATCCAATAAAATCTGAAGAAAAGGTAGGAGAATAGCTGGCTTTAAGATTATTTGTCTAGTGACACTGCATCTGCGGGGTATCTGTTCCTTTGAACAGATAAAAATACCTCATCTTGTGGACCTGCTGTGGTGTTTCTTAATTATCTGACTCCAGGTCAACTTCATACCACAGACCAGTGGGTGATATGAAGCTTGGAAATCCAAACCTTTACTGACCAGAAAAACCATATATCTAACCTGGTCAGAAAAAAATATTTGACTCCAGGTCACCTTTGTGCCATGGTTGCAGAGAAACCATATCTCTAACCTGGTCGCAAAAATATGACTCCAGGTCAACTTTGTGCAATGGACCAGAGGGTGCATGAGAATGAAGCTTGGAAGTCCAAACCTTTCTTGACCAAAGAAACCATAAATCTCATCTTGTCAGAAAAATATTTGACATCAGGTCACTACTGCCATGGAAGAAATGTGTTTATTTTGGTACTTAACTGCTCAAGATGAATAATATATTTTTTCCTTAACTATTGTCTTTATCAATATGGATGATAATTAATATATATAGTGAAATTTCACTAACCTAACCACCTGTGAGACCAGCCAATGTGGTCATGTTAATGGGGGCTATGTTAGTGAGAGGTTTTATGATAATTTACATTATTGTGAGAAGACCACCTTTTAGTCGTCTTAGCAGGAGTAGCTTCTAAAGTTTCACTGTAGTTATAGATCATTTGGTCAAGTAGTAAGAAGCAAGAAAAGTATCCATCCTTAAAGAATATATCAGTTTGTGTAATATCAGTCAAGGCCATGTACACAAACAATGTGTGCATGTTTCTTATGCTGATGTGGTTAAAATAGAAACAACAATTTATACACATGTATAAGTGTACAAGAAGCATACAGAGTTTCACAAAAAATATATAATACAATCATGATATGAACACTGACAGACCATATATTTTTCAGGAACCCGCTTCTGACATCTGGCAACCTTTTATTCCTGTTAGACTCTTCAATAGATTTTACATGACAAAGGATCAGACAGATGAAAGGGTTTACTGAGATGAAAGGGAGTCCGGGGATTATAATTTGCTGATGGCCCAAGTCATCTCATACTGCAACAAGATTTTTATTTATTTAATCATAGGATGCTGATAAATTGGTCAATATGAAAATCAATTACCCCAGCAAACCTTGGAGGATGAGAACAAGGTCTTCTTCACACAAACTTTTAATACTGCCATATCTTGCAGTCTGTAAATCAGCCAATTCTACTTTTTTCAGATCTCAAGGACAACAGTGTGATGACACCCAAGAAGAAATAAACTATTATCAGTTCAGGTAAATATTCAATTGGATCCAATGAAAGCAAATATTGTCTTCATTCAATTAGGAGAAATCAATTTGTTATATTTATTTCATTCCTGCTTTACTCTATCTGTCTTTTGTTTGATCAACACTGTCCATTGTACATCAACAACAGGCATTATCATTGTTTCATTTTCCAATCTTGATTTCCAACATCTCACAAAGCTTACCATATGTGATCATTCACACATATAAACCATGAAAAATGATGTGTATTCTAGTAAAAGTATAACAAATTCATATAAATCTTCAAAAAAGAGATATCCTGGTACTGTATATTAAAAAGCTACTATGCAATAACTATCAGTCACAGTGAAAAAAGGATAAAATTTTCTGATATGGACCACTTGGTTTCTAAAACCAACTGAAACCAATAGTTAAAAAAGAGATTCACAAACTTGAAACTGTTCCAGGTGGTTTGAATGAAGTATATCTTTTTAACTGAACAACTACATCTTTTTTTATATTCTGACACCTGTACATCAAATAATGTTATGTAAATCAGACCTTATTTCTAAAGGTCTCTGTCTTTTTTATGTAAGCTCAAAATTTTTACTTGCACATTTGGAGGCAGAGTTTTCAACCCTATTTTTATGAAGAAACAAGACCAAACCTCAACCTTTGAACTTGTGACTGACAAATCAATATGAATCTTTCTCTATTGTAGAGTACTCTTATGTGAAAGATGGAAGGTTTGGGATGAAAACTTTAGCTAAAAATGAGTCAACAAATAAGCGGATCCAGTGACCTTCACCTTTGAGCTTGTGACCTAATTATCAATTGACAGAAAGGAGGACGGAAGAACAAACAGGTATATTCTGATCTACAACTTAGCAACCGCATACCACATACAGGAACTTCAAAAATTTATCATGAACTCAATTTTTTTCTCATAAATATCAAGTGAAAAACGATCTGGAATTTACACTATCAGGTTGCTGTCTTTAAAAGACACCATCTTCAAAGTAGGTTACAGTGACTCAAAATATGTCTGAAAGATGGATGGAAACCAGAAATGTGACAGATAACAGATGATTGGCAATTCAGAGCATGACATACTACAAACTAACTACAAAATGTTATCTAAAGGTATTCTATATCTTCCCATAAGGTCTTCTTCAAAATTGGGGTTTTGGCTTCTATTATGCTATATGTTTGCTGTAAGTGTAACATATTCTCTAAATTTGTGCAATATAATGAATATATGTGAAGTTACTGCTCACTCTAGAGACCAATTTTTTTACTTTTTTATCATTTTGCTGTGATATCTTGGTTGAATCACTGCCCATGATCAAGATACACCTGAAGATAAAAGTGATTGAAAAATCTGCTTGTGCCTATAATAATCAATGTAACTGCACAAGTAAACTATTTTACTATGACACAGATATAGACAAAACTGGAAACAACTGACAAGGGGAATGATAAGGCCACATCATAATTTACTTGAACCACTTTATAACAGGTCACCTTATGATGGGCTGGTATATAATTAGATTTCCGTTTTGTCTTTTAAAGTGGAATTCAAAAACAGAGAAATATAACCAAATTAAGTTTTCTGCCTTTTATTCATTATTTTATATCACAAATGCAACTACTAATTTTTGATTGTCTTTTACTTATGCCTTTATTTATGACCTAGCTGACTGACAACAAAATGCAAATATTTACTAATCATTATCTTTAAATTATTATCATCAGAAATGGTTTCAACATTTTTATTATAGGCAATTAACATTCTTACAATAAATTGACATTACTTCATTAACTTTAACTTTGTACATGTCATACATAAAGCATGTTTTTTCATGAGAAGACCATTTGTCCAGGTCTTAACTTATACATGCATGTGCAAAATGTATGGACTAGTCCATTTAAATTATTAACACACTGTGGGGTTACTTCTGGGAATACCACGGTAAAACCAGGTGTGACTAAAGGATTACAGTTTCCATCCATGCATCGCACGTATACATTTGTTTCTTTGGGGCCAAGAAATGGTGGTTTCAATAGCAGCACTCATCTTGTCTGCTGAAATTTCTTTGGTGACAAATTAAAAAGTTTTAATAATAAAAGTTTGTTGCCATGAGAGAAAATACTCACACGAGAGTGGGGGATGTTCTTAATCACTCACATGGTTCTGAATGATTAACAAAACCTAGGTCAGAAATACAATGGGAAATGAACCTGTGACTGACACCTCAAAGAAATCTTTGACATTTAGCTGATTCTGGTTTTGTGTAAACTTATGAATAAACCATGAAAGTAATAATGTTTAGTAAACCCTCGGCAGTGGCTCAGCCAATTTTCTGTCCTTTCTTGGAAATCAAAACATCAGGACTTGAAAATAAGTTTATTTTTACTGGTGTGTGAAGAAACTTTTCAATTAGTTTTATTATTTAGGGGGGTCAACGGAGTAAATATCACTGATATAATATTAACTGATGCCCCTGCTCAATGATACAGATCACACTGATGCTTTGCTGTTTGAATTTAAATAATAAGCAGGTGGATTACCTATTGCTGAAGCTCATGAATTAAAAATCTCGAACAATAAAACAGTGACCAGAAGCTGATGCTTTTGAATTTGAATTTTTTTACCAAAAAAAAAAAATGACCAGGAGCTGATGCTTTTGAATTTGAATTTTAAACAATAAGACAATGACCTGAAGCAATACTGTGGAATTTTTAAACAATGAAACAATTACCTGAAGCAAATGCTTTTGAATTTGAATTTTTAAACAATAAAACAATGACCTAAAGCATATGTTAAGAATTTTTAAACAATAAAACAATGACCTGAAGAAAATGCTTTTAAATTTGAATTTTTAAACAATAAGACAACTAGAATAGGGGGAGTGGACAAGCGACTACGTGTATCCGCAAAAAAAAGAGTGGGACCGGTGAAGTGAGGCATGGATTGAGTGGCAAGGGGAAATAAAGTTACATGTGTTACATATTAGAATGGATGTCTGCCACATAAACATGATTGTACGTGCTGCCACCTATTTGAACGAGAAACTATCCAAGATACACATGCAAAATTTCAGGTGGAAAAGTCAAAACCACTGCAGAGATATGAGTGATTTTATCCAACAACAGACAAACAGATGGACACTGTGAAAAATGGCTGCAGGTGGCGCCACCATTTTTGTTTATGTTATAAATTTAAGCTATCCAAGGGTTACATTTGTGTAAATTTTTTTTCCTGATTGGTCGAATGAGTCCAGTGATACAAGCATAGATGTCTACAGTGTGTAAGTGAATGTAGGTGGCGCCACCTGTCATTTAATCAAGAAAGCAATGCGGGATGTGTACGCATGCTGAATTTCAAGTAATTTGGTCAAACCACTGCAGAGATATGAGTGATTTTAAACTAAGGCAGGCAAACAGGTGGACGCTGTGCAAAAATGGCTGCAGGTGGCGCCACCATTTTTAGGTATGTACCATGTTTCATAACAATCCACCAAATGCTTCCTGAGAAATAAGCTCCCAAATTTTACTCTATTCTAAGCTTTGCAACCTTGAAAAGTAGGTCAAGGTCACCCATCCTTGAACATTACCAAGGTTTTGTAAATATGCATCAGCACTGAAGAAATAATGTTCCTGTGTTGAATACCTTTGGAGACAGCCCGCTCACAAGGCCAAAGTTGAAAAATCTAAGCAAAATTCATTAAAAATCAGAAATTGTAAGTGGCGCCCCCTTACTTGTGCAGCAGGTACAGACCATCAGTCCTAATGATCATAGTAAATTTTGTAAAAAATCCACCCAATGGTTCCTGAGATATAAGCTTCTAAGTGTTTTTCTATTATCGGCTGTAAAACGTAGAAAAATAGGTCAAACTAGACCGAGATTTTGTCAATATACATCTTCACCGAAAAAATAAAATTACTACGGTGAATCCTTTTAGAGTTATCCTACTCACAAGGCTAAAGACGAAAAATCCAAGAAAAATTCATTAACAAGGCCTACAGGCCTAATGCGAACCTGTGCATTGGGAAATACACCAGGTATAATGCTTCAATGCTGGACCTTTACTTTTCATGTATATGAACAATGCAAGTACTAACTATTTTGAATATGAAACAATTACACAAAGATCACTGCTGAAATTCTGGCATGGGTGTACACAACACAAAAATGATTGTAGCTGGCACCACCAGTCTTGTATACAACAAAGCAATCAGAGATATATACATATGCCCACTTTCAGACTGATATATCAAACCCCTCCTGAGAAAACGCAGGGACACAAACTGTGCAAAAGTCATTGTAGGTGGCGACACCTGTCTTGTGAGCGAGAAAGCCATCAATGACACATAGACAGGTCATTATATTAGGCCAATACATCAAACTTACCTTGAGTCTGATGCATGGGGCTGACCAGGCTTAGGTGAGAAAGGCAGTTGCCCCAAGTGAACTGTGACAAATTGCTTGCTCAGGCTACTGCACTGAGTGAACTCGTGACCTGCACCTGGCTAGACTGAGTAAACTTTTGACCTGTACCTGGCTGCACTGAGTGAACTCTTGACCTGTTGCATAATCTGACACAGTTGGCAGTCTGCCAAAGCTATAAATAGATCCAGTCTGACTTTGGTGCCAAATCTGATGCAGTGGGCAGTCTACCACTGCTATAAATAGAATGCAGCTACTGCACAGAGTGAACTCCTGACCTATACCTGGCTGCACTGAGTGAACTCTTGACCTGTTGCCTAATCTTAAATAGAAGCCACACCATTGCATAAGCTCTCAGATTGGCTCCACATGCAGCCCTGTGGGGCATGACACACATGAGGTGATCACATGATACTCATGAGTTGATCACATGCTACCTATGAGGTTATTACATGGTGCCCATGAGGTGTTCACATGTCACCCATGAGGTGATCACATGCCTTGTGCTTGGCTGCACTGATTGAACTCTTGACCTTTATCTGGCTGCACTGAATGAACTCTTGATCTGTTGCCAAATCTGAAACAGTTGGCAGTTTCTCAACCTATTTAAAATTACAGACACAATCTTGGCCTGTTGGTAAATCTGTTTACAAATACTGAAAGGCTTTAGCTAAAATACTTTTTAATCTTTTATATCATACTTGAACCATTCAAACAAACTTGTAAGATATTTTAAAGGTTTTTAAATTTTTTTCTCATTAAAATCTAAGAAAATGCAAAGTTTTTCAGATGGCTAATTTTTTACATTACATTTCATGATGCTAGCTCCAGTCGTTTTCGAATAGTATGGGTTAACTTACAGAAGATGGACTATGGACGCCGCCACAACATCAAATTAGCTCACAGGCTCACTACAAATTACTGCAGATGCATATTGAATGCAAAATTATAATACAGATACATCTCACTGATAGCAAAATCTTGAATTAAGTTGAGTATGGATACCGATTATTTATAATCTATGTATAGCCGTCTTTATATACCAACAGAGAGCTGTATACCTGTGATTGTTAACATTGCCTGGTATGAAGAATATCTAAAATCATAAATCTACATTTTTAAAAAGCTTTTAAAAAACATTCTTGTCAATATTAACCATAGATAACCTGAAATCTGAAGGACTAGAGGCATGATGTAAGGGATGCTGATAAACTGGTGCTAGGCTAGATGAATCTGCTTTACACAGCTACCATATATGGTAAAATGACTTAATTCAATCTTTTTAATTCAGCCATAATTCATTCTTTGGAACCATAAAAGATAATCATTATAAGAATTATTCAGGGGACTATTATTGTAAAATATTAAACAAATTGGCCTCTGTGGCGTCAGTCTAAAAATGTTTTGCAGGTTTTTAACTGATTTGGGAAAATACAGCAAAATGGCTAAGTTAAGCTACCCATAACTCAGCCAAAAATCACTGAACCAAAACCATTTGAACAAACTTGAATTATCAACATCTAAGGATAATTAATGTATGAGACTTAAGACTTTGGCCCAGTGGTTTTTGAGAAGAAGATTTTTGTAGCCACTTAGCTTAAATGGGCTGTTATGGTATATGACTAAATTCAGCTTCCCATAACTTAGCCAAAAGTCACTAAACTGAGACCATTTGAACAAACTTCAGAAAGCACTACCCTAGGATCATTTCTGTGTGATATTAAACAATTTGGCCATATCATTTCAGAGAAGAAGTTATTTGTTGCTGTCAGTATGATACGGGCACAAAAAAGGCCGATGCAGGTGGCGCCACCAATACCTCAATTTAAGATATGACTCATGTGACCAACATTGGCATAAAATTTCGTGATTATAGCTCCAGCCGTTTCTAAGATTGTAATTTTAGTATGCTTTTTTGGACAGATGACTAAGTTCAACTAGCTGTAACTCAGCCAAAAAACACCGAACTTAAACCATTCGAACAAACTTGAGGAAGATTGTTCCAGGGATAATTTCTGTGAAATATTGGACAATTTGACTGAACAGTTTCGGAGAATAAGATTTTTAAAGCTTTTTTAGCTTTTCCCTATAAAATCTAAGAAAATGCAGTTAGCCAAAAAATAAGCAAAATCCGATAGAGTTTTCCAGATGACTAATTTTATGCATAAAATTTCGTGATGCTAACTCTTGCCGTTTTCAAGTTAGTATGGGTTAACGTACAGACGACGGACGCCGCCACACCATCGCATAAGCTCACAGGTTCGCTAAAAATCAGAAAATGTAGGTGGCATCCCCTTTAATAGTGCAGCAGGTACAGACCATCATTCCCTATAATTATTGTAAGTTTTGTGAAAATCAACCCCATGGTTCCTGAGAAATAAGCTTGTAAGTGTTTTTCTATAATCAGCCCTAAAACGTAGAAAAATATGTCAAGGTCACCTATCTTCGAACTTGACCGAGATTTTGTCAATGTACATCTTCACCAAGGAAATAAAATTCCTACAGTGAATCCTTTTAGAGATATCCCGCTCACAAGGCCAAAGTGGAAAAATCCAAGAAAAATTCATTAAAAATCAGAAATTGTAAGCAGCACCCCCTTACTTGTGTCAGCAGGTTAAGACCATCAGTCCCAATGATCACAGTAAGTTTTGTGAAAATCCACTCAATGGTTCCTGAGAAAAAAGCTTCTAAGTGTTTTTCTATAATCTGCTCTAAAACGTAGAAAAATAGGTCAAGGTCACCCATCTTCGAACTTGACCGAGATTTTTCAAGACATCTTCACCGAAGAAATAAAATTACTACGGTGAATCCTTTTAGAGATATCCCGCTCACAAGGTAAAAGTTAACGGATGCTGGACGGACAGCTAGACGGACGGACGGACAGCTTGGGTGACCACAATAGCCCATCAGCCTAAGGGCTGAGGGCTAAAAAGCTATCTAGGATGTTGAGCTACCTAATTTCAGGTGAATTAATTATTCAAAACACTGCAGAGATATGAATGATTTTAACCCAAGGCAGATGAACAGATGAACACTGTGCTAACATGGTTGCAGGTTGCGCCACCAATTTTTGTGTATGTTATAAAGCTATCCAAGGGCTACATTTTTGTAGAAAAAAATTTTCCTGATCGGTCAAATGGTTCCTGAGATATGTGGGTTTATATGTGGAAACAGACGCACAAATGGACGCTGGGCAGAGAGGAAAGGTCAGATTCACATGTGACCCGATAATTGGTGTAAGTTTCAGAAAAAGCCGTCCAGTAGTCTCAGAGGAGTTCTCCGAAAATTAACGCTGCGGCGGCGGCAGTGGAACCCGGTCAAAAACATAGTATCAGAAGTGAATGCTTTTGAATTTAATTTTCAAACATGACAATGGCCTGAAGCTGTTGCTTTTGAATTTAAATAAAAAAATATAAGAAAATTACCAGAAGCTGAAGGTTTTGAATTTAAATGTTCAAGAAATAGGGTAAACCCCTGATGCTTATGCTTTTGAATTTACCTATGATTTTTCAATTCTTAGGACAATAATTTCCAACAAATGCTTTTGGGTTTACCTTTAAATAAATCTTTATGACTACTGCCATTGCTTGAATTTTAAAGCAATGGGAAAAAATGGTGTGTAGGTGATGATTAGGGGTTTATATTGTTTATTCAATTAACACGGCAAAGGATAAGATGATGATACTGATGGCTTTGAAATTTTTAATAGTAGGACAATAGCCTATTACTTTATCAAATGAGTAACATTAAATATAAGATTTAATTATGTTATGGGCTTCATTGCTAATGAAGAGAAGCACAACTGAAGGTAATTAATTAAATGCAGCTCATTTAGGTTGAAATAAATGCTTGTAAAGCAATTACATTTAATGGATTATATGAAAGAGTAATAAAATATTGTAAGTTAAAAAAAAAACATTCTTGAAAGGCCATAAGTACTGAATTGAAAGAAGTTTGCTCTTCATGGAGTTTCATCAATGTTTAAACATTTATAAAGGAAAAATATTTAAGATGTTTAAACAATCAGGAAGGATAACAAAAAAATTTTTTAATCATAATTTTATGTCTAATTTTGTTATACATATAAGCAAGACTGAAACCAGCTCCAGAAGAATCAAAGCTACATGGGCCATCAGATGGACCAATAGATTTCTTTCCTTAGTAACAAGACCACTGTCCCAAGACTCTGATGAGCGCAATGGAGTAACCTTCACAATAACTTGTGTGACTGCCCATGTACTTGTGATGTATAGGGTTTCATATAAATGGCAAAACAATGACAAGGAATGGCACTTTAGGGTACTTATCTTACTTGCTATGAGACTGGCTGACAGTATTCTAAATCACAGAATTAAACAGGCTAAAACAGCCCTGACATCGCTGTCACAAATTCAGGTCCAGCACCAGCAGACTGGATGCTGAGGGGGTAGCGTTTTGTGATTTATGTAATGTAAAGTGATCTATGTACCTTCTACATGGTGTGTAATTCCCGTGGATGTCATACTATTGATTTCTTCATAAACTCTTAACATAACACTGCCATCACTTTCAGATTTACCCAGGATGATACGCTGCAATGCCTCATCAGATTTTGCGGCTGGCTTTGAGAGTCTCATTTGTTGTATTTGTCTCTGAAGACCTCCACTGTACATGAGTCAGGTTTCCTTAATCTCAAATGGCTTCTCTTTTCCCCAGCAATGACAAAATGTAGAAAAACATATAAAAAATATTTCAAGGCAACATCCAGATCATGAGTTGTAAAAAAGTCACTACACTGCATTTGACCTCTTGTACATATCCATCCTCAGAACCACACTTGATTAACAATTTAATTTAAACTAATCAGCAAATATGAATACTAAATGTTCTGAATTTATATCTTACTGCAATCTTTCATAAATTGGAGATTCTGTTTTCTATGTATTCTGTGCAGTTTATGCTGTGCTAATTAAAGTCTCATAGTTCCTAATAAATGATAAAAGTTAAAATGTACCAAATAATTTAAGGACTTTAAAATACTTTATATATACACGTATGCACACACATGTATAATTTTGTACTTCCATCTGTTGATAATTTAAGAACTTACACATCATGTTCACAACAGTTCTTTTTCTAATTTCTGTTAGCACAAAGGCAATTCCTAGGCTGTGTCAAGATAAAAGCAGATGATAAATTTACCAGACTCCTCAAGCATTTTACTAAGGAGATTACAGCATAATATCAACTGAGAACTGATAACATCCAAGAACTATAACCTGTCAGAATAGTATTTACTGCAGTTTTGTTTTTAATGATACTTAAATTTAAGAATGACTGCTGAAAAGAGTTATGTTTACATATTTCAATGTTAGAGAAGAAACAGAATTAACTTATTTAACTACAACTCACGGATTTGAAGCTCCTTTTGAGACTGTCTGCTGATTCATATTTTTATGATTAAACAATTTTCTTGTAATCATCTGAAGTAAGCCAAGTAACAACTATAAAAGAACTCTTTTACATAGTTTATATATAGTTTATACAGTCCTGTCAGTTTGCTGTAAAAGCTCTAGTATTATAAAATGTAGAAATTTCCCACATCCACCACAAGTATATGAGACAAGTGAACAAAAAGTGAGTAAAACTAGATATTACAGATGTCTGTTGAAAGCTGGTCGCCATGGCAACAGTCCGGACAAAAGCTAACCTGCAGTCACATTGAGATAAAATACAAATTCTGAATTTTCTTAAGAAGGACTAGAATACAGGTAGTCCAAAAGCAACTACATGTATCCGCCAAAATCAGAGTTGAACAGGTGAAGTGAGGCATGGATTGAGTGGCAAAAGGGAAACAGAGTGAGATGTGTTGCATATAATAGCATGGATGTTTGCCAAGTAAACATGACTGTAGTGGTGCAATCTGTTATTTGAAAGAGAAACTATGCAAGATGTATACAATGCAAAATTTCAGGTGGATAAGTCAAACCACTGCTGAGATATGAGTGATTTTGTCCCACTGCAGACAAACAGATAGATGCTGTGCAAAAATGTTTGCAGCTGGCACCACCAGTTTTGTGTATAATAAAGAGCTATGTGAGATCTAAACACATGCAAAATTTCAGGATGATACATCAAACGAGTCAGGGATATTAGCATGGATATCTGCAGCATGAATATGAATGTAGGTGGCGCCACATCATAAAATCAAGAAAGGTATCCAGGATGTATACGCATGCAAAATTTCAGGTGAATAAGTACAACCACTGCAGAGATATGAGTGATTTTAACCCAAGGCAGATGAACAGTTGAACACTGTGCAAATAAGCATATAAACTTGTTTCATCCAGTGAGAAATTTGAAAGATGGAATTCTGAAGTTTGTGAAATTTTGATATAAAGTATAGAGCTGAGTAGCTGCATGTACCTGAAATGAAATTATTAAGATTTTTCTTTCAGCAAGGAAAATACTTTTTCTGAATTGAAACACTTTCACTAAACTATGTTTCCCTTTTGCTTGATCTGATACAGTTTTGCTACAAACAAATGTAGGGCAACCTGTGAAGAAATTACAAAGCACTCAAATATATTAGCCCAAAAATGAAAACTGGAGGCAACATTTAAAACAGACCAACAGCAGGTGCATTGAAAGTCTATACTCCATATTAAAAAGACCTGCAATAAATGAAAGGCTGAACAGCTCTAGTTACCCAAATTCCTGGAACTGGGCAAGGAAAACGGCCCAAAAGAACCAATGGCCAGACTGATAAGATCAGGTTACCAGAGTACATGAAAAGTTTCATTATTCTTACTTTGTCAATCAATAGCGGTATTAATTTTTGCACCTCAGGTTTCTGGTTATCATACTGTCTGGCCGTGTAAGGGTTGGTCCACAACATGTTCTAGTGAATTAGAGCAAAACTACCACAAAGAACTGTGGTCTGACCTTCAACCCTTCAAATATATTGAATTTCAAACTGTTCCCTAAATATGTGTAATAATCTATATTTACAACAACAAAAACAAAACAATTAAGGGACCTGTGGGTCACGTCACTCAGCTGAAATTGATTCTGAGAATATTTGTGTAAAATCCTAGTGGTTGTGTTGATTGTGCACTTTTATGGACTACACTGAAAGATGCAGATGCCTCTCATGATCACAAACATGTATTTATAAAAGTTCAGCATTTCAACTAAGTGACTGTAATATGTACTAGTTTATAAATATTTCCACTGGGAACATACAGAACCCTGCAAATTATCGAATAATGGACATGAGATGAAGCATAATAATATACATTTGATTTATTAACTGAAATAAAATGCTGTAAAAAATTAAAATTTTCCATTATCAAATGAGCATATACTAAATTTGATAAGCAAGTTAAAACAGTCCAATTAGGTATTCATTGCATCTTCACTGTGTAATATACAAAACCTGCAGCTTGAAACCATTGAATGATGCAACAAAGAAAAAAATAGAATTTTTTTAGCATATCAAGTTTCTGCAAGAACAGCTCTCACCATATGCATTTTTTATTTTACACATTTTATAAATTTGCATTTGAAAAAATTCTGAAAATATAAATTTAATCAAAATTGTAAGTTCCATCATTATATATCCTTAGTTTGGCTCTCATCAAGTCAAAATATGCAAACATACATTTGATTTTTTAAAAAATTATAATTGTTTAAACTGAAGTTAAAGATTTTTTAAAACAAAATCAGGGGAGGGGGAGAGGGGAAGCATAGCTAAGCTTTGTCAAGGGAGATGCCTGGAGTGAAGCAGTTATATAACATAGGTGAGTCGGCATCCCTCACTGCAGACCACTGGATTTGGTTGGCTTGATTTAAACAATACTTGACAGGGGGTATGAAAACTTGAATAAAGGCTTCCTTTTTTTATCAATGCCTTTCAAATTTAAGATCTTATAAGCTTATCTGTCCATCATGTGAAAATAAAAGTGAATGTATATACTGAAAAAAACTGGCCACAGTAAAAGTTGGGCAAAATTTAAGGTAATGTTTTTACATTAATGCTCATTACTTGAAAAAATGACAAAATTTTGATCTAATTTCTGGTATACAACTAAACTAAGTTGAATTTAGATATTTGCTTTAAATAAGCTTTCTAGCTAAAAAAAATTATAATGCTGAGTGAGTAAATATATTTCCTGATTTTTGAAGTGCATTATGTTTGCATATGGGTCCATAACTTCAAAGAGTTATGCCATAATGACTTTACTTCTGGCATGTACATTGGAAATATATGCAAGAATGGTTATATTAACCCTTACTGTTTGTATTTGGTTGTCACAAAACACCCCCCTTACTGTTCAGATTAATTCTAGGTTTCCACACTTTGAATTTTGACACACTGTACATAAATGTTATGATTGATAATGTGGTCAGTTTTTTTGTGGATCCTTATGACATTTTTTACACATATTACAAAGATACCAAGCAAGATGTAAATGACTTAACCAATCATAAATTTCACATATATCTATTAATAGAACCAGGTAAATCAGGTAAATTCATGTAAGTATAGTGTCTTTGTTGTTTTAGCATATTTGTACATGAATGCCAGAAATAGGAAATAGCCAAAAGTCCACCAGAATGGTAAAATCTAACATTTTTATATGTATTTCAACCTATGCAATGTTACCTTAGACGTGTTTTGGTACTCCTGTTAAAGCATGCATTCCCCTTTTTGTCACCCGGTGGCAGTTTTTTCCGGGGAATCCTGTGGAATTGCATGATGGTTAACAGTGTCAAAATGATGTCAGACAACTTTTTTTTTAAATTAAGACATAATAAACATTCTCAAATTTCAGTTAGTAAACTTTATTGAACATATTTTCATATTTATTTTGTTCAAAACATATTCTGAGATTTGTCAAAGCACCAGGTCTATCAAGCTGCAAGTCCGACGGCGGCATCTTGAAACAAGGGACCCATGGGTCACGGCGCTCAGCTGATCGTGATTGGACTATAAATGTTTCTCCACTGTGATACTATATTGAATCGAGAAAGCTTATGAATATCATGGACATGTTGGGCTATTATAAAGCAATGTAATGTAATATGTGAGTAAATGATAAATGAAATTACCTGCCTGATGGATTAATAGAGTCAAATATAGTGGTTTATTTTTTATTTATTTAGGAGGGGTTGAAAATTGTGATATATTTGAGCAAATATGTATGCAATGACAGCAGTAATAAGCAGTAGTAGAATGATGATAAGGCTATTTGTTGAAGGATCTAAAGTGTATGGTAGTCTGCAAGCTTTCAATTTGACAGATATGATGTTATGATTAACTATGCTGATGAAGTGATTTATGAATTTGTGACTGTATGACACAATATCTCTTTAGTCTTGACAAGGTACATTATTGTGATGCCCACTATGTCTACATATTACACAATATTGACATAATTTCTGGCATGTACATAGGTACCTATGGATGAATAGTTATACAAAATATTAAAATATGAATATATCTGATTCATCTTGTTCTTGCTTACTGAGGCTGACTTTGGGATGGGGTTCGGAGAAGGGAAAAGTGAGGGCAGCACAAAGGTGGATGTAGAAATATTCTATTGTAATGTTTTTCATTTATATAAGAATATGGAAAGCTAAGAGGAAAGGGGCCCTCCTACTTGGTTATAGTAAAGTTCTAAATATATGATTGCAAACTAATACTCTGACAAGACTGTCATGAAGAAAAACAGTAAAAGTTTTGAGATACTGTGATGCATATGAAAATTTACAGATGGACAGGCAAGTGGACAGAATGGACTAATACCTTTATTTCACTTTCAAGGGAATAATGCATTTAAGTTTATATATAATCCTATTTTTTTTAAGTATATCCACTTTTTCCATTAAGAAGTTTTTATCTGAATCTTTTTCTTATTTACAGGTTCTATAAATTTTTAATAAAAAAACCTGAAAATATAAGTTAAAATATTAGAATTGTTGCAAAAGTTGCAATCATTATATATACAGAGTAAAAAACTGAAACTATAAGTTAAAATATTAGAATTGTTGCAAAAGTTGCAATCATCATATATCCAGAGTGTAGCTCATATTGGGTCACATTATGCATACACATACATTTTATTATTTTTTAATCATAAATGTTTAAACTGAATTTAAAAGAAAATAATGCCACAACATGGCATCTACAAGAATATTCCTTGAATCACTATTAAAAAGTTTTTCACATTGGAGTTTTCAGTACATGCTTAATTTTATTCACCAGAATAAAATAAAAGTAAATTTGATAAAATAAAACATCTTTTCAAATAAAGTATACACACTCTTGGTTGAATTAGGGACAAACAATATCATTGTGCTAATTACTATCCCAGTTTTAATTTATTACTGGAATTAATAGTCAATTTCACACCTGGTGAAGTTTTTACTCTTCTGAAGTAAGGAATTACTTATCTCATGAACATCCACACTTTCATAGCAATACACCACTTTGTGGACACAATTAAATGTACACTTTAATCATTGTAACTCTGGTGGTACAATACAAAATCTAAAATGTAGCATGTCCAAGAATAAAATAAAATACAGAAAATTATAACATTCATCTAGTTTATGCATTATCTGGGGGGGGGGGGGGGGGGTGAGTGCAGGGCAGAGGGGAATTAGCCTGCTAGTAATGGCCAAGCTGGGCCAAGGGAAGCTGCCTGGGGTGGGTTACATAATGCAAGTGAAGGCTGTACTACTAGGTGGATTAGATGTAAACACTTGATATGGTGTATGAAAACATGAATAAAAGCTATTCTTTCCAATCAATTTCTTTGAAATTTCAGATTTAAAAAGATTAAATCCTTATGTATTTATGCTGTGAAAATTAAATCAACAGTGCCAAAGTTGGACAAAATTTAAGGTATTGATTTTTTATTTATGCTAATAACTTGAAAAATTTGCAAAATTCAGATCTAATTTTGGGTAAACAATTGAATCTTGATTAAATAAAGTTATATTCCTGAAAAAAAGTCTCTAGGTTCAGCAATTCTCATGTTAAGTGAGTAAATATATTTCCTGATTTTTTTAAAAACTGCATTATGTTTTGGCCCATAACTTCAAAATAATACCCAATACTGACCTAATTTTTGGTATGTTCATAGAAAATGTATGAAACAATGTGAATACTAAATACGATCAAAAACAGATCAGTGGTTTTGATATTAGGCAGCCTTGAAGTGTAACAATGGCTTTTTTTTATGGAAAACAGAGTTTTTTTTCCTTAATATCTCGAAGGAACAAAGTCCTAATGACCCAATTTTCGGTATGGTAGGAGATTTTGGGGACATCTAAAATTATGCCAACAGCCTGGGGAGCATAGAGAAGTGCACTGAATGACCTACAGTCATCAAAGTGGACTGCTTGACAATGTAAGGGAATACAACAAGAGCCTCCAAAAAAATTCAATAACTAGCCTAATTTTGCAGCTTTTATTTTCAAATTTCAGATTTTAACAGATTAAATCCTTGTGTATACATGCTGTGAAAATTATATCCAAAGTACTAACAGGAAAAAAACGTGCCGTGACCAAAGTTGGGCAAAATTTAAGGTACCAATTTTATATTTTTGCCAATATTTTAAAAAAAATTTAACAGATTTTGATCTAATTTTTGGTATACAATTAAATTTTGATTAATTAAAGTTGTATTACTGGAAAAAAGTCCCTACCTTTAACACTTTTGGTCTTAAGTGACCAAATATCTTCCTGATTTTTTTACAAAGTCCATTATGTTTGGGCCCATAACTTTTTTAAATTATATAATACTGACTTAATATCTGGCATGTACATAGGAACTATATGAGGAATATTTATGGTAAATATGAAGAAAACCAGATGAGTGGTTATATTAGGCAGTCCTGAAGTGTGAAAATAGATTTCTAATAAAAAATTGAGGTTTTTCCTTAATATCTCGAAGGAACGAAGTCCTATTGACCCAATTTTTGGCATGGTAGGAGATTTTGGGGACATCTAACTGTATGCCGAATATCAGATTCGTAGGTCCAACGGTGTCGAAACGTGCCAGTCTTACAGACGGACGGACAGACGGACGACGGACAATGGACCACGACTATAGCTCAGATGACTTATAGTCAGCTGAGCTAAAAATTGGAGACAGCTCGACCTTCAAAACAGGCATCGTAAACATAGAAAATGGCTTTGCAGACTCAATTCAGCTAATCGGCTTACCAACAGAGTCCTAATTAGAATTTAATTAATATTCACAAGAAATTCCCATGTAAATAAATAACAAGGCCTACAGGCTTAATGCGAACCTGTGCAAAGTTTAGGAAAATAAATTGAGGTTTATTTTTTAAATTTAATGTTGATCCTCTTAATTAAGTCCTGCATATCTACCTTAGTCATTATGATTTCAGCAAAATTGACATTTCCAACCTGCAAGTTTCAGACTAGGACATTTTAAAACCAGAATATGCAGAGTAAACCTGAATGTAGGTGGCGCCACCTGTCATAAAATCAAGAAAGCTGTCCAGGATGAATAAACCTGCAAAATTTCAGGTCGATAAGTCAAACCACTTCTGAGATATGAGTGATTTTATTCCAAGGCATATATGGTTGCAGGTGGCGCCACCAGTTTTGCCTATGATGAAGAGCTATGTGCGATCTATACACAAGCAAAATTTAGGCCCAATTGGTTCCCGAGATACGAGCTTGGATGTCTGCAGAGTAAACCTGAATGCAGGTGGCGCCACCTGTCATAAAATTGAGAAAGCTGTCCAGGATGTATAAACCTGCAAAATGTCAGGTGGAAAAGGCAAACCACTGCCGAGATATGAGTGATTTTATCTCAAGGCAGATGAACAGATGGACACTTTGCAAAAGTGGTTGCAGGTGGCTCCACCAGTTTTGCATATGATGAAGAGCTATGTGAGATCTATACACATGCAAAATTTTGCACAATGTCAGGTGGATTAGTCAAACCATTTCTGAGATATGAGTGATTTTATCTCAAGGCAGATTAACAGATGGACGCTGTGCATAAATGGTTGCAGGAGGCTCCACAAGTTTTGCCTATGATGAAGAGCTATGTGAGATCTATACACATGCGAAATTTTGGCCCAATCGGTCAGTCGGTTCCCGAGATATGAGCTTGGATATCTGCAGAGTAAACCTGAATGTAGGTGGCGCCACCTGTCATAAAATCGAGAAAACTGTCCCGGATGTATAAACCTGCAAAATTTCAGGTGGAAAAGTCAAACCAATGCTGAGTTATGTGATATTACCCCAAGGCAGATGAACATATGGACACTGTGCTAAAATGGTTGCAGGTGGCGCCACCATTTTTTGTGTATGTTATAAAGCTATCAAAGGGCTACATTTGTGCAAAATTTTTAGCCTGATCGGTCAAACGGTTCCCGAGATATGTGGGTGTATGTGTGGAAACAGATGCACAAATGGACGCTGGGCAGCGAGGAAAGGTCAGAGGTCAACCAAAAATGAGGGCGCAGCAGTTCACATGTGACCGATCATAATTCCGAATTTTAAAAAATTCTACCCAGTGGTTATGGAGGAGTTCTCTGGAAACCTATGCAGCGATAGTGTCCGACTGAAAACATAGTATCCGCAAAACTCTGTCTTGGCAGATACAATGATTTTAGCTGGCACCACCAGCCTTATAATGAGAATACCAAGAGATATATAAATATGCCCAAAGACTGATATGTCAAACCCCTCCTGTGAAATAAGCAGGGACATACACTGTGCAAAAATTATTGTAGGTGGTGCCACCAGTCTTGTACATTATAAAGCTACCCAATATGTATAAACATGCCCAATTTTAGGCTGATGTATTAAATTCCTCTGTAGAAATAAGCAGGCGCATACACTGCAAAAGTCAATGTAGGTGGCACCACTTGTCTTGTTAATGAGAATATACCATCAAAGACACATAGACAGGTCAAAATATTAGTCCAATACATCAAACTTCCCCAGAGTTTGATGCACTGGGCTGACAAGGCTTAGGTGAGTAAGACACTTGCCCCCGATTGACCTGTGACAAATTGCTGCCTCAAGCTACTGCACTGAGTGAACTCTTGACCTGCACCTGGCTAGACTGAGTGAACTTTGGATCTGTACCTGGCTACACTGAGTGAACTCTTGACCTGTTGCATAATCTGACACAGTTGGCAGTCTGCCAAAGCTATAAATAGATTCAGGCTGAACTTTGGTGCCAAATATGATGCAGTGAACAGTCTGCCAAAGCTATAAATAGAATGCAGTTACTGCACTGAGTAAAAACTCTTGACCTACACCTGGCTGCACTTCTTCCATGCACTCCTGGCACTGTGCCAAAACTATTTATAGAGCTGATATCATCTTGGCTAATGGCATACATCAAGGCTGTGGCAATCTGCCATTAGTAAACCAAGTGCTGCCATCTGTACACAAAAGTGGTCCCTACTAGAAATAACTTTGAAATTTATTTTCCCAATACAAAATGCTTTTCAGCTGACTTTTTATAAAAATGAAATCAGGAATATAGGTTAAATTATTACGGATGCATACTGAATGCAAAATTAAAATACAGATATATATCATTGATAGCAAATTCTTGAATTAAATTGTGTAGGGATACCACTAATTTATAATCCACGTGCAGTTGTCTTTATATAGCCACACTGCCACAGAGAGGTGAATATCCATGATTGTAACATTGCCTGGTATGATGAATAACTTAAATCATAAATCTAAATTTATTAAAAGCTTTTAAAAAAACTTTCTTGTCAATATTGACAAAAGTTAACCTGAAATCTAAATGTCTAGTGGCATGATGTAATAGATGCTGATAAACTGGTGCCAGGCTAGATGTAACAGCATAACACAGTTAACATATATGGTAAAATGACTCAATTCAATCTCAATAATTCAGCCAAAAATCATTCATGTGGATCCATTAATGACAATTATTATAAGAATTATTGTAGGGATTATTCTTGTAAAATATTTAACAAACTGGCTTCAGTGGCATCAGTCGAAAAACGTTTCGCAGGTTTATAACTCATATATATATAAATCTCCGAACTGGAACCATTCGAACAAACTTGAGAAAAATTGTTCCAGGAATCATTTCTGTGAAATATTGGACAATTTGGATGGACAATTTCTGATCTGAGAAGAAGGTTTTTAAAACTTTTTTTGCATTTACCCTATAAAACCTATGAAAATGCAGTTAGAAAAAAAATAAACAAATTTTTTTGGACGACTGATTATTTGCAAAAAATTTGGTGATGCTAGCTCCTGCCGTTTTTGAGATAGCTATGGTTAACGTACAAACGACGCACGACGCAGGACGTACGAAGCACGACCGAGACACACAACGGAGGACGCCGCATCATCCCATAAGCTCACAGGTCCCTAAAAATTTATCAACTTTATGGTATGGGGTGTCCTTGAGCCATATAGAAATGTGTTCAATGGCGAAGCATAGATATTTAATGCAAATAATTAGCATCACAAAATGGATGAGGATGGCGAGTCCATCGTGCGTTATCGTGGCACATTAGTTTTGTTAACTCAGCGCATTAGTTTTGTGACAGGCTTCCAGGGGGCATCCCAAATAGCAACCGGTTAAATATGAAGAGATTAACCACAGCTGTTTTCATAGGTGCAGTTCTGAAGTGTAACAATTGGGTTTTACTAGAAAATGAAGTTTATACCTTAAGTTCTCGAAGTAATGAAGTCACAGTGACCCAGTGTATGTTTGGTAGGATAACTTAGGGAGATCTTACTCTATTCTAATGGTTTCAAATCGTGCCCTGTTAACAGATGGATGACTGGACCCTTAAATGGATGGATGAAGGACCATGACTTATAGTTATCTGAGCTAAAAAATGCTTAAAAATAGGAAAATATAGGTCTGATAACTGATGAAACTGTCCATGATCAATATGCATGGGCAAAATCATGACAATCAATGTGTCCGTTATTGTTATACTGGAGCATTGTATCAAATTTTAATAATTCTGGGGTGCACAAACTGACCTCATAACTCAACAGGTCAGAGGTCTCAGTGATGTTATTTTTAGTGCACAACCAATTTTTTTTATGGACCTCTCTGGATATCAAGTTAGAAGATTTCTGGTCCTGTGGTTATGAATTGTGCCCAGGTAACGGATATACAGACGACGGACAGAGTGATTGCTATAGCTCAGATGACTTTCATTCAGCTGTACTAAAAGTGGACTGGGCACCATCACTGGCACCAACGTAAAAATAGCACGTGGGACTCTGTGCATCACCTGGTCCACAACATCTGTCAATCAGGTGAAGCCCTGACTGACTTTGCCCAAAAAATGTAATACATGTTCCCACTGGCTGAAACATTGCATGTTGTAGTGGCTCAGGGACGTAATACAAGGGGTTATACTGTGCGCGTTGTTGGCTTCTGGACTATTATATTCATCTGCAGAGATAATTCAGAGGACATATAGGTCCATGTATGGACTAGTTTGGACTTTTCCTTTATTGACCTGTTGGGCATGCATGTGTTAATTGAAACCTATAGTCACACAGCTTGATATAGAAAATAGACACAAGTGGACTGTGTTAACTCCACTCAGAACCAAAACAAGGAATTAAGCAGCTGAATGGAAATAAACTGAGACTGTCTGCTGGGATGGTTTTGCTGGGAAACTTTTGTATAGAGCAAAACTGAACTAATTGGGTGAAAGAATAGGCACATATTTCTCCTGGTTATGTCCCTCTAAATTCTAATTTTCAAATCGTAACACAGGGATGATGGACAAAGAAATATATACAGTGGAACCCCGCCTTGCGACCACCCCACAATTGCGACCACCCCACAATTACGACCATTTTGCTTGGTCCCGATTTTTTTTTAGTTTAATTATGTTTAAAAATGACTCAAAATTACGACCACCCCTGAATTCAGAATTACGACCAGATTTCCTGGCCCCAGCGCTAATGCGACCCCGCTAATGCGACCACCGCCGAGAAGTACTGAAACAACATTTGTCATGAGTCAATTCCTGCGTCTTGTCACAGGCGCCTTAACGAGAGATCAAAGCGGGTAACAAGGTTTATTAACCCAAGTGTTAATCTGGTCCCGCATGTCTTCGCTGAGACTCGTTGTGGTGTAGGTTATAGATCAACAAGGGTAACCAACTGCCTGATTACTTAATGGGCCGGTCTGACCTGGGGTCAGATGCTAATTGCCCCTCAGTGATCACCTGTATTACAGCTACCCTAAGTGTGGGGTTGCGGGCTTAATATTTCAACTCATCACATACTATTCGTCCTCATTGGTAAAATTAATGCGACCTAGTTAATCCTAAATGTGTTCATACCTTACTGACACTGAGTATTGAGTAGTCAGTAAAATGTATGAATAAAGCTTGCATGGGGGAGGGGGGGGGGAATCTCTCACATTAACTTGCCTTTTCTGATAGATCGTTGTCAGTTATTTCTCTACTGGTTAAGTTTGCATTTAAAGTGCTTGCTGTTAGGCAACCATGCCGCTGAAAGAGCTCTCCTTGAAGTATAAAGTGGCGTTAATGAAGGCGGCAACACCGCGCGCAGTCAGCACCAAATGGCTCAGCAGTTAAGCGTCGGGAAAACTCAAGTGCACGCAATATATACTCAAGCGGAAGGCTAAATATATGACAGCCACGTATTATGTTCAACATGCATTCAGTAGGTTGTAATCGCATTGCCTAGTGTTATTATTTGTTAATCATGAGTCACTACGTATGTGTACATGTATATTAATTTTCATCATGAATAAATATGTTCAGCTACACACAAAAAAAAAATCATTCATAATAAGGGTCCTCCGCTAAGTAAAATATTTTGTTATAATTCACATTAAAGATATGCATAGATAAACTCTGATACACATTAAATATCAGCGTGTTATATGCGACCACGGTAAGTGTTTCACAAATACGACCACCCCCAAATTACGACCACTTTGCTCAGTCCCCAGGGTGGTCGTAATTGTGGGGTTCCACTGTATACATATATAGTGATCTCTATACTTGTTAAATTTATCTCTGTTGGTTCACAAAGAATTAGTCACCCAACAATACTGACAGCAAGACACTTAGCAATGGGTGCAAATAAACAAGTATGTAAGTTAGGTTACAGAAGCCGATCCAATGGGGTTAAAGAGCCCAAGGGATACATCTGGGTTGAACCCAACCCCTTTTCCTAAATCCTGGATCTGTCCCTGGGTTAACTATCTAATCCAAGGTGAATGTGTACATACCTATGTTTCCTGACTTGTTAGGACACCTCTGGGAGTCAGCATGCCTTGGTCGAGGTACCACTGACAGTTAAGATGGATGAAAAAGGCTCTCACTGGAACATTTGTAGCTTGGCTGGGTTTGGATTTCTTTCACTGTCAACATCCTGTAGCACTGACACGTAACTCCACCTGCATGCATGAAGAACTGTTTCCTGCAAACTCAGATTATTCTATAAAACAATAAAACATAGAATAAATTGAAACTAAACACCATAGCCATTGGAATTTCTAGAACTTTCAAAGATCTTTAGAAATAAAAAAGTTTTTAAAGAAGTGGCTTTTTGGGAGCTCAGTGAAAAAATACCCTGATTTGTCTTTCAGACTTAGATGCAACTCAAGAACCAATGAAAATATGAAATCACCATCAGTTTTAAAAATTCCTAAAAACACAAATTGTAAGTATAATGAAAAATATCACTTACAATACTTGGTGAATGGAGTATTGAGCGAAAAAAAATAATACACCGTTTCACCAAAACTGCCCAGTGAGTCAGATCAAACACCCTTCGATAGTTTTAAAGTAAAAGTACAGATGCAGTTTTAAGTCTGTCACCTACAAGAAGACAAGTGTTTGGGGCCAGGTAATTTACCTGCACTTTGGTAGCCAACGTAGCTGTAGCTGAAACTAAGGAGAAAGTACCTAGTTTTGATAAGTGTACCTTTTACACTTGTATAATTTACTGCAGGTACAGGTATGGTATGTATACTACATGAAAGGGTAATGCTGATGAAATTTATGCAATGATAGGTAATTCAAATATCTTAGAACTGAACTAAATTGATCTGTACCTATACCCATATACTTCTCTAGTATACCTGTACTGAGGGAGTCCTGTACCTCTCTACAGACCTCTACCTGAACATCAATTACCTGTAACTACCAGTAGGTTAGGACACTTGTATCTGACCCCATCCTTCTGCACCAAAATTTAAGTTATGAAAAAAATCTGTTTATTACCATCTAAGATCTAAGTACTGTGAAAGAGGTACATCTATAAATCTTCCAGTATATAATACTTTTGCAATGACTGCTTACATGGGGTCATAATTAATTTTAATACTACAACATTCGAGCATTATTTTATGTAAATATTGCCAAAAAAACCCATAAAAATGTGTGATTATCAAATAATCTATTACCATGTGTATTTTTTAAAAGTATTCCCATATATTTTGCATTTTTTTAATTATGTATATATACAAGCCAACATTTTTTCACAATTGTTCCACTTTGTATGCTCAAATGAAAATTTATATGAATAACTCCTTAAAATGCAAATGGAGTCTCTCACATTTAGATACATTGCTCATCCTAAGCACAGCTGATCCTAAGGACAATTTATAAGCAAGTCTATGTACGCATGGTAAATAGCAGTAGCAGATCCAGAAGGGGGGGAAGGGGATTCCAAGCTTTTTTATGGGTTTGAAGGCAATGTGTTTCACCTGGACCCTTCCCTTTTCTTGAGGTGAGGACCCGTTTCCTAAGGTCCCCTTCCCCCCTCATTTTTTCTCATTTGGACTTGCCCTTTTGAAAATCTGGATCTGCTCCCCCTGAATGCCAGGTTTCTACAAATAACATTTAACTGAAGACTTAAAAAAACTCCAAACCTTGAGACACAAAATCCCTAGAAGCAATACAACCCATTGTGACATATACATACAGCTTCTTTGTGTTTATGTCACAATGAGTTGTATCGCTTACTCCAGGGGGGTGAGTGTGGGAGACGTCTCAAAGTTAGGAGTTATTCTTTTTTTAGTCTTCAGTGAGAGACCCTGTGCTTGGGGTGGTCCCATGTTAGTGCAAATGTGAACTTGGATTACAAAATCACTTTCTTTCAAAGAAGCACTCAAGAAAAAGATCTAGTGAGTAGTACTACAAACAACTGAACTCATGGTTTATTAATAAAGACCTTTTTAGGACTTTTAGAACTTATGATTTAATACACATCGTAAAGTGCTAACACCTGGAGTTTGGTGGGCTGCTGATCTCATTAAACAAGTGCATTTTGGGAATTGAACAACTGGTTGACAATTGCCCCTGCAGTTAACTGTGATTATAACACTCCATATACAACTGTGAGATTTAATCCATTGATTAATATTCAGTTCATCTTTGTGTATTGTATCTTTGACCACTGAAAAACATTAATGTACTATTCTCAGCAGTATTTTGAACAAGAAAGTGAAAATATGAATATAATAGTACAGAGGCCTAAAGCAATATACAGGACCGCCACCAAATGCAAGATGTCTACCGGGCTGTAAATGCTTCAATTCTCTCTGGACAAATAAATCAGTTATTGATGTTACAGGTGCTTCATGCTTTCCAGAATGGTTATTTTTTAATACAGGCCTTTCGACATACAACATAATGTGAACATTGGTATGTTAAAACCACAGGAAATATTTTTATTTATTTTCCTTTCTAAGAGTAACAGATCGTATCGTGCTATAACCCCAGTTAACCCTTTAGTGGGCCGGCGACGCAACAGAAACCAGAAAAAACCTGTTGCGTCGCCGTCGGCGGCTAGTTGACAAGAAGTTGTTTGTCCCGTTCGTTTGCGCGGTTTTTGAACAGGGATTTCATACTCGTGTAAACGCTAGAACTACGATAAGTAAAGTGAAAAACATTGATCATACAGTAAAATATAAATGCTGATAATGAAGGAAAATTGTGTATGCTGGTTAAAATGCCTTCTTACACTTGAAAAGACGACATTACAGTGTATTTCAGGAACGATAATGTGAAAGATTGGATATCGTTGAGAAACAACTAGTCTTGTTTTTAGTTTTCGGTTGAATCTGTTAAGTTTGATGTGAATCTTCCATTAAAACCGGGAAAAAAACCGAAAGTTTTCGAGCATTAGGTCTGCTATCTAAATCTGAATGACCATCCGTACCTGAATATTCATTTTGAGCACTGAATTACCAGTTGGTGCCTCTTGAAAGCTCATTTCATTTTCCGCCGTTCAGAACATGACCGGAGGTAAGCAAGCATGACAAGTTACACTCATCTCCACCAGAGGTCTCTCCAATACGATCAGCTTTACTGGGGCTTCTGTGACGACTCTGTTGAAAGCTCTTAACTTCTCTACTTAGTTATTAGATAGAATGCTTTATCAAAAGTAAATGTACAGTTAACTCTTTATATCAGAATCCATCAGGGGCGTCAATATGGGGGGGGGGGGGGGGATGGTGGGTATATATTACCCCCACTTTTTGGCAATGTAATCACCCCCACCAACTTTTCAGAGAATAATATTATAATATTGCAAATGAACTATATTAATGAATAGAATTAAAGACTTTGGATCCATTTACTAAAATATGTTATATCTAAACCTTGCTATGAATTACAAAATAACTTATTTTCTATTAAAATATTATAATTATTTGAAATATGATTAAGTATATATATATAAGCATATATATATATATATATATATATATATATATATATATATATAGTTGAATATGTCACCCAGAGACGCTGAAAAAGGTATATGTGTGTGTATATAAATATACAAAGTCATCCCCCCACCCTGGAAGAAAAATTGACGCCACTCGAATCCATCGATTCCAATAAAAAAAACCCCGGGTTTTCAGTAATGTATCAATAAGTCCACACATGACCTTCTCTCTTTTACCACCAGTAACCAACAAGATTTGATTAGAATGAGTTGTGAACTTTTAACCATTAACCACGTGCAGTATCTGGAAATCATGCATTAAATCAGTCCAGATCGTATATCCCTACAGAACGACAAACACTCGATTAGATGTGTCACGATTTAAGTTCGCTATACGCCCTTTTTGTGAGAAATAAAAAACTTTAAATTTCTGGAAAAAAACATAGCTCCCTTAAAATGAGTACAATAAGAATGTATATATAAATTTGATTCCCTGTCAGAGAAGTTTATTATAAATATCTAACAAACAATTAAGCAAAAAGGTTTTATATAATGTATAACACATTTGTCACAGCCTTTTTTAAGTTGCCCTTAAACATTTTTATTGCACCATTGAGCAATGTTACAGCTACAAATCCTGCCCCCTCGTTTGCGTAATTAAGTGACCATCGTATATGTCGTATGTCCTATATGCAAGGTTTTGTAATGAATATGTTAGACCCAGATATGCTAATTTCGGCAGCTGGGCAAAATAAAGAAGATTTTATTAAAAATACTAAAGGTGATTGCTTACCCATTTACGCGGGATTAAAAAAAAGTTGATTCGACTATCATTTGTAGTCATCATTTTCAATATTGGTTTTAACAGTTGATGCAAAGTTTTATCTTTGAAACGAGCATTAGTCGGCATAAATGTTACAAATGACCATTGAAGAGAATAATCATAATCTGGGGCAAAAAGAATTAAAAACAACAACTGCAGTGAATTTTATCTCTGAAAGATAAATTCATTCAGAATTTCGAAGAAATGGACTTGCATCCTAGATTTTATACACATTTTTATACACATTTGACTATATATGATCTATAAATAAAAAAAAATAAACAAGCTTGGAGTTTCAATTTGGTTACTTACTTCTTTTGGGAGAATCTCAAACTAAACAGTAAATATGCTCTGGCTTTCGCGCGGTTACCTTGGAAAACATATAGCCTGTTTGAGACACGCAGAAGATGTGTTTGTCTATATTTAGCTTTATTTGTGTAAAGTACAGGAATGAGTTAGAGCCTAACACGACAAATTCTCGTAGGACCGATTACAACGTCGTAACAACACCTGTAGTACTGGGCTCATCATCAAGTCCCCCGTCTCGTGTAAAACGCCACGGCTCGCCTCCCCGGAGGTGTGGTAGGAAGCGGTGATACTCATGAACGGCGTCCACGGAAACAGCAGCTAAAGAGTGGTGACGCCACACGAGGGAATGAAAACCTTGCTGTGGCGGCACAAGAAACAACTAGACACGATGATAGAAAGCTTTATTTCACAGGACAGGCTAGCCTTTACAGCGACAGAAGAAGAAACTTCAATGGACTCTCATGTTCGGGTAAAGAAAATATGCCTTATTGAAAGAAAATAGGTTTGAAGATTAAGTCAGTTGCCTGCTTGATTTTAAGTCTTGTATATTGCATGAAGCATTGACCTTGAAGAGTGAGATGTTTTTGGTTTGATGTCGGATGCCGGTATTTCAGTGAGACAACCGAGATTAAAAATAATCCTTTGATCATGCAGACTCTTTTGGTACAAACCTTTTACAAACTTCTAAATCAACATTTGCTTATCTTTGCATGTTGATTTTCCATACCAAAGTTGAAATAAAAGCTGTAAAAATGATAATCTATTGACATGTAAATATTCTTGATCAATTAAATTGTTTATGTTGAGCCTTATTTGATTTTATCATTTCCACTAAATGAAGAATCTTCACATCTTATTGCTTCCTACGCTTTTGATAATTAGAAACCACTCAAAGAGCGCATACCTACAAAAAGGCCTATAGATCAGAATCCAGATTCGATCCGAGATTTTAAGTTAAATTCACCCCAAACTTTTATGAATTTTTGATTGGTCTTTGTGAACTTTAGGGATATTCCGTGGACAAACAAACCGACAAATATTGGCGTAAACGTGAACCTTGTCAACCTCCTTGGGGTGGGGGGGGGGGGGGTTCAAACCATCCAAAGTGACAGAAAGCACCTCATTTTATCCCAAGGTCATTTATATTTTACAAGGTTATAATGTTCCCAAATTGAGAAAATGTTCACAGGAGGAAGTTTTACAATTAGTGTGAAAACGTTCCGCAGAGACGGTGTAACGTATCCAAAAATGCAACTTCTAAGCAGGGGTCTTAACCGCTGTCGGTTACCTCTCGTATTTAAAACGTTAAGAGAGTTCATTATCATTTGGTTACTTCCCAATCACATGGTCGGAAGGGATGCTTGAACGGGAGAGTGGAAAGAGTTGCCCATGCACGACAGATACTAAATTACCTTTTTCTATATGAAACGACGCTTATATATATAAAGCCACAAGAAAAGAAGTAATAAACGGTTTAAACTCTGACCGTGATTACACGACCTCGTGGACACACATATATATATTGTACCTCAATTTTCACTTTGCTTACACCACTTCGTTTTCACTTAATATCCTCTTACAGTATGATTTCATTATATTTTATTGGACGTATTGGACATGGTATTTTTTTGTGATTTACTATGTATAACAAGGCCCTTCTGTAAGCAGAATATCATTCTGATGAAGGCCACCTTGGAAGATGTTGTTACACGTTGGTGATATGCTGGGGGAATTACTAATATGCTGAGTTATAACAGTTTTTTGTTTCGCACACGGTAGACCTTACCTGTGTTCTTGGAAAGTACCTTTGAAATTTCACAGACATATCAAACGGTTGGTCTTATTTTTTATGGGTTCTTTGTTGGTCGTAAGTTATAAACAATAAAAAATTGCATTATCTTAGGGATCTCAAATGCACTTCTTGACATCAAACGGCTTGACACTTATATCTCGATACTCTCATATGCATGAGGGGCAAACTGTCATTATTAATCTCTTGCAAATCTCACACAAGATAATACCTAATTTTGGTAAGTAGTTTAAGAAATCCTTAAATGTCTACAGGGCATGCAGGTTAGTAAATCTGAGAGAATTTAATAGTTTTGAATTGAATACCTTGATTCAAATGTTCTGATGATCCATTCTCTAGTGTTATAAAACACATAGAGAAACAAAGCTTATAGTTTGATGGTTTCCGTACATGGCCTAATTTTCATAGACATTTCTTGGCGGGCATTTTCCGATATTTGATGTGTTAAATTAAGATAATCCCTTGAACCCTTTATAAAATTTATCCAAATTTCCTTCGTTTTGTTTACATCCATTATTTTGATTACATGTGGGGGCCCGACATAATGACGGCGGATCATAATCAAAACATCTCCAACAAGGACATCTTGAGGCAAATCAAACGAATTAAAGTTTTGCAAATGACAAAATTCAAAACTAGCTACCTTTCAACTGTCGCACTTCCGCAGCCAGCCTCCTCCGTCCAAACAAATTTTTCAGCTTGTCAATATGGGCATGTTCACAGTTTTTTTACTAACAACTTGCTGATAAAAAGCTCATGCAGGCTCACAGCTTTTATAGAAAAAAAGGCTAGAAAACGTGGTTATCACTGAACAGGTTGCTTGTTTTGTTTATATCAACGTGTTTATAATATGTGAGGGCCCACCAAAATAATTAAAACAAATTCAGCAAGGGCACCAGGCAGTCAGATAAGCTAGAGCTTTGCAAATGGCCTTTTGGAACAAGTGGCCTTTCTACCTTCGCATATATGCAACCTACCACCTTAGGTTACATGTTTTTCTCGTTTGTCAACACTGCTGTGTTTACAAACACGTTGTTAAAAAAGTTTACACATCCTTCACGGAGGCTTTATAAGAACGTTTCATAACCAGAATTATCCTTTGATCATCAATATATAAACAGAGCAAGCCAAAAATCACAGAAATTCTTTTTCAAAAGGTAGGTGAATCGGCAACTTTAAATCGGTGGAATTACAAGCTTTTCAAGAATATTTACTTCGAGTTGGCCATAAATTCTAATAAGGCAGGTGAATAGCGGGCTTAGGTATATGAAATGTTTCATCGCCAGTCATGTAACTTCAGTCAAGAAATCAGTCAAGTAATTTTATTCATACTTGCCACGTCGAACATTCACCATTTAAGGGTTATGATTCGGAGCTGTTTGAAATGATCATATTCATAAAGACGCTTAAATTTTAATCACAGACAGTTTTACAGACTGTTTGCTTATAATATTAACATGACAATGCTGACACATGCTTTTATTTCTAAGAGTTTTGTGAATATCACTGGGCATCGTCTGTTTGGAGGATCCAGCCATGTGCTCACCCAAAAATATCATTATTGAACTTGAGAAAAAAAAAACTCCATTGAAACGCATTGCTCCATCTCGTGACTAAATTGTAAACCATTACATCAACTCAAAAATTCAGTTTCCGCGATTACAAAAGTCAGCACCAGATGTCGCCTCATACGTGCTACCTATACCGGATTGAGGTTGTATTTCCCTTCAAAATTGCTTCAGTACAGTAATTTAAAATGCATTTACTTATTGTAAAGAAGAGCTCTTTGAGGTTTAAGAACGATGGTGATATTTTGCCATTTGCAGTAAGGAAGGAGTAATGGTTCAACAGCTATAATATAATGCAACACGTGGCTTTATTACCGCAGTTATTATGTATAATGTACAAGGCAATTGAACCAATCAGATGACTTGTTCTACGCGACTGCAGGAGCTATTTTCAGACCAAAGTTTTAGATGCCAGAAAGGCTCGCTGAAACAAGGTCTGTGAAAGCGTAGCGAGTTGTCACAGACTTGATAGAATGAAGATGATGCTCTGCATAAAATAACTCTTTGTTTTAATGCAATGCTTATTTAATTTCTCTAGACGGTACCGCTTGGAGGGAATAATCATCAGGTGATTGGTTACCTAGGGATTTTTATTCAAATACTGTTTAGGCCAATCATATTTCTTGTATCTAAATGCCATGCCATGTTACTTTGAATGCTCCACAAACAGTAAGCAAATCAGGCGTTCTTTGATAAAACCATCTTTGTTATCAAAACTACAAGTGAATTGTAATTTGGCAGTAAATAACGAAAATAACATTGGCTAATTCACTTCCAGCAGGGGCGGATCCAGTTGAGGGGCAAAAATGGTCCGGACCCCCTCCCCTTCAGCCGCCGACACGTTTTAAAGGGCTTCAGAACAAAATCCCTTGAATCTCACTTTTCCATATATATAACTGGATACATTCTTTAAGGTTTTGTATAAGTACTAGGTCGGACCCCTCCTTTTCTTAATTCCTGGATCCGACCCTGTCTAGTTTCTCTTATAACCCCGGAGACTAAGAATTGAAACTCACTGAAGTTAATTGTAACCAAGTAATGCAAATCTATAGTTCAGGATGACCACAAGCATCGAAAGAATCCAAGTCTTCTTGTGTAAAGATTAACAATGGTCAGATGAAGAAGTAAGTGGTAGATAATATATAATATTTTCATAAACAACAAAAGAATTGTATCTCTTCTAAGGCTTTGATCGTTATGTCCTTGTTACTGATACCACGCACAAAGGAGATTGATCCATCGACCCTCGCATTAAGACACATCACTTTCCCAGTAGTTCCAACTTTCCACAACCGAAAAAAGAACAAGTGGCTATTTCCTTCTGATCTTCATAGAAATATTATTCTTTTATTAAATAAAATATTTTCAGAATAAATGTAGGATTATTACTTAAGAATCATCACCACGTGCTTCTCTCTGTCTTTCTCTGTTTCTCCGTTTGTCTGTCTCTGTCTGTCTCTCTCTCTCTATATATATATACATATACATGTACATATATCTTTCTCTCTGCCTCTCTCTCTCTCTCTCTCTCTCTCTCTCTGTCTATATATATATATATATATATATATATATATATATATATATTAGTACATCAGTATCAATAAAAATCATGTTTTAACAAAGATCAACAAAATGTCACAGTAAGCACCTTTTTAAATATAATACAGCGATCAATGACTTAGTTTATTGATTAATCCGAGCTTATATGAACTAATACGTCATTAACATTAATATACACTAAAACCACTATCGCGTTATATTGATCCATTTGTAAACGCCGGTTAAGCAAACATCATTTTGATTAAAAGAGCTTTATGCTACTATTAAGAAATACGTCAATTGTTTAAAGTTCACTTTTCATATTCTTTTCTTGTTCATGAGTTTCTGGTTCTGCTTCTTGATCTCTCTTGTCCATTTCTGGAGTTCCCTCGTTTATTTTAATGGCTTTATTAAATTCAGCAGCGGCCGAAAGGAACGTGTCCACCCAGTCAGAGCTTTCTCGGTAAAACACTGGGGGTTTCCCCAGTGGCGCATCGATCTCCAATGTGACTGGACCATTATATTTTATTGTTTCATCAAAGAAATCAACCCAGGAATCTGAGGGAAAGAACACTTTCTTCTTTGTAGCTTTCTCCTCTGTCACAGGTGCCACAAGTATGTCCGGTCCAAACAAATACTGATACGCAGTTGTCCAACTCTCAGCGTCATTTGGATAATGCATGAAAAGGGGGCGTTGTGCCGGAAGTCCAGTTTCACTCACTTCCTGTACGATTAATCTCCTGTAGGGTCGCAGAGCTCTGAAAGCGTTGACCATTCTAGCGAACTTCCTCATGCACTCAACAGATGAGTACACCTGCCAGTTATCTTTTGGCTTATTTCCTGTAATTCAAAAGTTTTAGATGCCAGATTTATTAACAAGGACAGTACATTATGTAAGAACAAAACCTAGATAAACAATCTACGAAAGGAAATGTACAAGATTAAGAACGAATACTCCTTATTGCCTCTAAATTTTAACTGCGGTGTATTATTTTTTGCTCATTTTAACTGTTAGAAGATCAACGTGGAATCAACAAGGTATATCCATTACACAAATTTAGCTATGCATTTATTCCGGTAACGAATATATTTAAAGTCAGGATAGTGTTTATTGGTTGGTGGAGAAAAAAAATATGATACCATAAAAATGTATACGGATATTTTATCGAAAATTTACAGAGGCAATTAAAATCAATGATAACTACCTCACAACAGTAATAGTATGTAACTGTATAAAAATGAAACAAGTTTTCTCATCACATACCTTCGTGTGTCCGCATGACGGGCGTGAAGACCGCTACCTCGGCACCCCTGAGGAAGAGCTCCTCTGACCTGACCATGCCGAGCTCCGTGATAGTGGTGTAGCCCCCGATGTCGTAATGAGTCAGCCCCATCCCGCTCATACCCATAGACAACGCCGCCGGGATGGTCGAGGCCAGACCGTCAGAGACGCTAAAATCAACGTTCTGGTCACCGGCCCACATCATCGTGCTGTATTTAGAAGTCCCTATAACATTCACAACAGTATAACATATCTTTTATCAATCATTTTTATTAATTAGCAGAGATCGCACGTAAACGGTCTGTTCTTTATCCAGATTAATTTCAATCAGCTTAAAAAACTACATTGATGGAAAAATTACTCTTGATGCTATGAACAAGTTAAATGAAAAAGCCAAATTTAATCAATGATTGAACCGACACAATCCTTGATATTTGATAATATATTCAATCATAATATTTATATTTTCATCGTAAGTACCTGTTTGCTAACCATGCTGATACATGAACATCTTTACATAAAATGCATGGATGCTAATTTAATAATATTTTATAAATATGTGCGGATTTGAATTTAAAAAATCTTTCCATGAAGTCGCCTCTAGAACATTCTATTGCATGAAATAAAAAAATTGACCAAATTAGCCAAAATCATATATTTAGCTTCACGGAGAAACGAATCATGGCAACTTTTCATTTAAGAATGTCACATTTATAGATATCTGTATGGAGTTGCTTACCCGCTCCCCCAGCTCTCATAAAGAACATGGCGTCTCCGAGCATGCCCATTTCCTTTACGGCCTCATAGTTCATGCGCGCCCACAGGACAGGGTACTCATTGTGCATATCCTGTCCCGTACGACCGTCAGCGAAAATGGCGTCGGTGGGGAGGTACTCGCCAAAGTCCGCCATCCAGCCGCTCAGCCCAAGTTTTAACATGTTCGTCTTCAAAATAGTCTCTAATAGTGAGAAAATATTGAAATTCATATATACTCGCATATGCGAAGATAAATTATTTTTAAATTTATTTTCTTTGTGAGTGGTTTAATTTAGTTATCATTTCCAACTTACTGTAGTACAATAAATAACTTCATTTAAATGCCTTAATGAAGTAATTTAATTAATTAGCGCAACCCTTAAAGCACTCTTGTCACCAAACGAAAAAGTACCTACCTAGGCATGTAGCAACTTCCAGCAAAAATATAACTGAATTTTAAAATAATTAAAAAAAAAATCATTGACTTAAAAAAATTCTGACCCTTATACCAGTCGTAAGCCTCCGGATTAGTAAAGTCGACGAAGCCACAGTCAAACTCCATGAAGTCTGTAGTCAAAGTGTTGCCGTTCTTGTCCTTGGCGAAGTAGCCCTTTTTATCGGCCTCCTTGAACAAGTCGCCCTTGGAATTAAGATTGGCGTTTGCATAACCGAGAACCCGAATGTTTTCTTCCTCTTTCAGCTGCTTGGCAACTTCTCTGAGACCTGGATATAGTAAAAATGGTTTTTAGATAGCAGTGGGGAGCTCAAATGTATATTATGCAAACTACATTGAAAGGATATAATCTATGAAAACTAATTTTTGTGTGTTTATGTGCTTATCATAATGTCTTTATAGAATGTAAATGGCCTAAGTACTTATTGTTAATCATTTTCGCCCAGCAGAGAACAGAAAGACCACGATTTCGAAAAAAGAAGGCCAGTCTTCCATATCTAAGTGTTACAAAGTAAAGTTACAAAGAAATATGGTGACAAAAAGATATACATCCCAATTCATAAAATAGTGAATGCTATTAGTTTCCGCAGTGAGCTGAAGTTTGATGAAGTCGGTTTTGGTTTCAAAGAGTTAAATTTGAGAAGAATTCGAGATAAGGAAACGCCTTTAAATATACAAAGTGGAGGTTTATTATATGCGTTCTGATTCAGTTTCTGTTGATTGGGTCATGGTGATACTAACGTGGGTATCTGTCCTCGTCCCATTTCCAGTCCCAGAACACCCGCTGACCAAACTGTGTGTTGATCTTGCCTGACCAGTCCTGTATCCACAAGGCTGTCACGTGGATGCCGTGTTTCTGTGCACTTCGTAAATGCTCCAGCATCTATAGAAATGGAGAAATAAAGTTTAGGAATATTCCAATGACGGAGAAAGAGAAACTTTGGATGTTAACCTTGGTCCATCGATGGACCCTCAGTGCTCCATTTGTTAGACGGTTTGTCCAACAGATATAACATATAGGACGCAGGGTCCATTCATGGGAAAATGTATGCCTCAGTTAATTCTTTGACATTTACATGATTCGAGCAGGGAAAGGTATAATTTTATTTTGTTCTTCTCCCCTCCTTTTTCCGGAGTATGAGACACATACGGAAATTTAACAGTTGGGTCCCGTCTCTTTAACCCGTGAACATATTTATACTGTTAAAACATGATGTGCTAATTTTATCTGCGACATGTCGGTCAACGAATGGTGTAACGGTATATAGACTCTCAATGTTGGGTGTTTGGTATAGTATCTTAAAGATAAGAAAAAGATTAGAATGGGAGTAGTAAAGGGAATTTCACAAACATAAATGTACAGGATATGAAAAAAATATGTATAGAATGTGGTTAATAAAAAGTAAATGTTTGCCAAGATAATTCTTTGGATATTCAGAAGGACATACTCACTATGTCTGTGCCACCCTGAATGCCCAAAATGACGCCATCCGACACCCAGCTGGCCAGAGGTGCGGGTCTGCCGATCAGATCGGTTAGTTTGGTGACCAACGAACTCGGAGTCCCTGTCTGAAAATAGATCCTGCTTGGCTGCCCGAGTTGGAAGATCTCATGGAAGTGCGCATGACGGAAGTCCAGCTCTATGTAATCGTAGTCAGCCACGTGACAGAAGAAGCCCCGGGAACTGAGGAATGTCGACTGCGGGTAGTAGGTGGTGTGGTAGTCGCCTCCCGCGTCAGGTCCGTGCACGTCGGCCATGAAAGTTTGGAGGGTTCGTTTATCCCGCCCGACTCCTTTTTAATATAACAATGTAACATGAATTCCCTTGTGCACTATCTGATCAGGTCTACAGTATAAACTGAACATTACTGAGACAATTCATGACCATATTGAGGCATTTTTTATGTAAAAAGTCACATAATCTGTAAACTGTGTGTTTTTCATTCTAGTTTTACAAAGTACCGATGTAGGTTTGGACTAAAATTCAGTAAAAATAAGTTCGTATACTCGTCTAGTAGTTTAGAAGTTTTATAATTTGTTACTTTGTTAACAGAAAGGAAGTAAGATTTTAGTGTATGTAAGATTTTGGCCTATTCTATTTGTTATTGAACATGTTTCTTCAAATGTTTTGATATTCTTAATTGCTTACAGGAAAGGGTTTCTTAGAATCAGCGGAAAATATATTTTATTATGCGCTGATATCGAAACATTTTTTTCTTTTATATTTTCCAACCTTGTTCTCGTGTCCAAATAGGAAACACATGACCCTTGAGATCGAAGTATGTGAACTGTTCTCCCCCGCCGTAGACATGTTCGCCATCTGCCGCCAAAACCCGAAACCAAACCCGGTCGAATCCTGCAGGTAGCTTACCAAAGTCCACAATCAGCGGGTTCTCATCGTCACAGCCAAATTTTAAGGATAACTGTACGAAAAATGTATTCTCTTGCGTATAGTTATTGAAATGTACTGAAACACTCTGTTTATCTGTAGTATAATGCGATCAGAATCAACGAATCCCAGAAAAAAAATATATATATTTAAGTTTCATTCAACAGAAAAGGCTTCCAGGGGTCAATTATTTCGTTTCTTTCGATTTTTGTTGTCGAGATTATGTGTCTAGAAGTGCGTGTGTGTGTGTGTGTGGCGGGGGGGGGGGGGTTCTTAGGCGCTCCGGTAAACATTGTTTCTTTTTACGAATAAAAGATAAAATGAGAACCTGGTCTGACTTGATACTTATGTGAACTTGACCTAATTTTAGAAGGCTATTTAACCCAATATCGTTATCTTGCGGGCGACGGAATGATTAATACCTTTGCAGACCTCTCGTAAGTTATATTTTAAAGGAAGCCTATAAAACACTTGCAACCATGTGTGTGCACACCATGGTGTGAATAACTGATAATGCTGGGTAAATTATAATTTATCATCATCAGATACCAAATGCAATATAAATGTACATAGAATGTAAATGTTCGGTGAATAAATTATATATATATTACACACGTGGATGGAGCCTTTGGAAAAGATTACGGAGCCGTCAGAGTGAATTATCAAATTTGACAATGCTATTCTCTCAATGACGTAATCCTTCACATCAAAGTTGCCATGGAATTCTGTAAAGCTTGTTTCTCCGTTACCTACAAATAATAACGGCTTCTCCAAATTGTGCTGGAGGATCTAAAATGTAGCAAAAAATAATAAAATAAATAACTTATGTTAACAACACCTTTTGTCAAAGTTTAAAAGAAATAAAATTTGTAAATGGTTAGCATTTAGTACGGAAATGTTAGCCTTGTAATATATTGTTAGTTCTTAATATCTTAAAGTAGACCAAACATAAATATGTGGTGATTATTTATTGATGTTCGGATTACACACTGGCAGAAAAAAAATGTTCAAACACACCCAGTGAAAATGGGTAAAATAAGGTATGACCAGCGCTGTTAACATCATGTATTTACCAATCATCATGTATTTACCAATATATGTTAGAATACCTGAAATAATTAAAGTCTCGTGCCTAAAATATGCCAGGGGAAATGAAACGCAAATAAATAAGTAGACAAGAGGTAAAAGTAGAGGTAAAGGAAAGTTCGTAAATATGGATATTTCCTTCAGATGAAAGATACTGGCTACGGATTAATGAAGAAGGTAATTCTTGTAAGTAACTATACCTTAACGCCATCAAGCTCAATTTCAAATTTGTTGTAACCTGACCGGAAGCGGAAGGGACATTCTGATACTGCACACACTAGTGAGGTGCACAGTATGAACACCTTTGCCACGGTTGCCATTGCTGAAGATTTAATGAGACATTGGTACCTGCATGTGTTTTCCAAAACATAGATACAGGGAATATATTTATATACTTCTACAGTATTTTATTATTTGTCTACTTGCAACAAAAGCTCACTGACGCTCTAAATTTGATATAAGTAAACCTTGATATATATCCCGATAATATGTTAGATATTAAAGATAAATAGTGAATGAGATATATGGCATCTTATACTCAAAACACCCACACACACACACTTTGATCGTTTAGAAAAAGGTCATAGACATTTGTCCATTGTTATTTCGATTGTAATATCCAAAGTCAGATGCCATTCAAACAGACAAACAATAGGCATGTATCGTTTGGCTCTTCTTATCAAACCCACGAGCTGTGGGAGACACGACTCTCTGACATACCGCGGCTTTCATGAGGTTGAGTTGACACTGATAGCAAAATATGCGTTCTACTCTTTGTAAATCACAGGACAACAACTATAGATGAGAGTCAAAAAGTCTACGCCCATATATATGCATAAATATATTATATAAATACATATTTATATATTTTACATACGTACATATAAGGGTAAACTTAATAATAATAATAATAAAATTAATAATGATAATAATAATAACAACAACGACTTTGCGTTTATATAAACGCCAAGTCGAATTGAATATGTATGACCTCACCTCAGCGGTAGGAGCATCACATAATCTCATTGACAAACATCACACCGTAGATAATAAACTCGCATTATCACAAATAATCACTTTATTCTTATCCCCGTTGATCGACATATACTATGGAGTAGCCAGTGTATTTATGATAAACCAGTTGCAGTATTATATCACAACATGAGCAATTACATAACCGCAGATGCTAAGTATACATACACGTCATAATAAGATTCAGTGGTTTCTTACTTGCAGTCAGCTGTGACCAGGGTCTCTTGCATGTAGAAAGGAGCGGGTCCCGAATCACTGCGGTCAGCAGGAGACGACAGTGTTATCATCAGTGGATTATCTTTAAAAGGTTCAATGTACCAACCTTGAAAGTTAAGTATCGAAGTACACGTTCACATGTGGTAGACCTAATTTTAATATCTCACTGATAAATAAAGCCGTGTGCATGATGTAAACAAGCATACTTAACGTAAATGACTCCTGTGTGAATAATTAATGTTAAGGTTATTATTTTTTTATAATAAGCCTACCAGTGTTGCCACAGCTGGAAATGTACTGCTACAGTACACACGGTCATTATTGCCAAGGTTACTAATGTTTTGGGTGCAATATGTTGCCATGGTATACATTCTACTTTGGTTAAAAAACCTGAACTACTAATTTCATGCTTCCAATCGCACAGAAGCAAGATCAATAATATACAGCGAACATATAGTGATAAAAGGCCACCTAAGTGAGTTTGTCTCATGTGGTGTAATATCTGGCCCCCAGATGGCAGGGCATACTACCACATTTGAGTAAGGCTCCTATTTTTAATTCCCATATAAATACTATCGGATGTGCAAAAATTATATATATATATATATATATATATATATATATATATATATATATATATATATTTATGTGTGTATGTATATAGTGTATAATGTATGGGTCGGTTGTACAAAGAGTGCTTGGTGACAACTAAATCGGGATTGACGCAGTTCGAATCTGAATTCCGGGAGTCAGGAAAAGCCGAACATGGGTCACACGGTTATACCCTTTGTAAAAATGTGGACCGACATACTTAGTTTGTAGGTTGCAGGATTTATGGGCCGGTTGTACAAACAGTGGTTGGTTACAACCTAATCGGGACTGACGTAGTTCCAATCCCGACCAGCAGATATTCGGGCAATGCTGCCGATTCCCCGATCACTGGATCTTAGAGATACTACGACAAAATTAGGTCAAACGACCCAATAACAAACGGTAATAGCGTGTTATCACTTGTTATATGACAAGGTAGACAACTTGGTTAAAACTTTCGTGCGATAATGAAGGAAGTTACGTTCTCGACCCACCTAAACTGGCTTTATCTTCCTTTTTATGCGTAATCCATATAATCGTAAAATACAACGGGAGTACAGAATCAAATCCATTCAATTTCAATTGTTTTCAACAATCAATACAAGCTACCTGGATAACCTTTTGTGGTGTTGTCTGAATTCCGACGTCGTCCTTTCCAAACGGTTGCAGAAGCGGCCTTCATTGAAAGTTAAGTGATGCACAGTGGCATTACCTTACGTGGCCTATCTGGAATGGCCACCGTCGAAAGGTTTTGGCCGAGTTGCCTACCTTGTCATATTTATCTTGTTTTATCTTACGTCAAATATGACGTATACTTATATAACACCAGCAAAATATTCTGTCTACATTCTTAAAGACAGTTTATAAGTAATTTATCACTGCCAGTCCCTTGTTTACTTGTGGGTTCAATAATCACATATAATTCTTGCTCCACGATTACATCTATATACCTTTCATAAAAAAGTGTCATAAACCAGCACCGGACATAAAATAAGATTTCTACCAGATGTTTGAAGGTGAATTAAATTAACAATCTCAGAGTACCTAAATTAATTCAGCCATTTATCTCTATATGTATAGCGCGGTTTTACCCAGGGGCATCGATACAGATCTCACATTTTGCCAAATTATATATATGTATATGTATATGCATATACTTTATACGCTGGGCACCCTGCAGTAATTGTGACCAGCTGTTTCATCATTTTAATAGCCAAGCTCTTGGACAGACATAACGCATGTATTCAGTGGCCCACATTTTCATCTGATCGGGAACTTCCCCGGGCACCAGGATCCGTGCTGCATCACCAGGGCACGGTATGACGGACACATCAATGTTAAACCTGAAGGTTCATGCATAATAGGTGACAAGGGACATGCTTAAATGTCAGTATTGACACTGAAAGCACATCTAATACATCTTACATGAGCATAGTATATAAAGTATATATTGGCAATATTCTTAGAATAACATATAGTCGTACGTCACATTCTACTGTTTTCGGACTACTATCTGACTTGGGGTATTCACCACTGTTAAATGAGTAAAATACAGGGATGTCTGTGTGATATCTGATATGTACGTCGGGGACCTGCTCCGAGATGTAAAACCACATTTCTCCACTATGGAGTTTTGTTATCAATATGGCAAGCATTAATTAAGAACGTAAAATGAAACGCCAGAATTGTCTCCATGGTGCAGCATATAAATCAGTGCAATTAAATTTAAGACCAATGTGGTAAAACTCTCATTATAAAGATTGTTAAACTCAAAATAAAACAAATACGAATTAAATTTGACACTTTTGTAAGTAATCCTCGTTATATAGAATGTAAAATATTCAATTAAATTCAACATCTTTGCGATAAAATTCACAAAATATAGATTGTTAATTTTGAAATAAAGTTAATCTAAAGGGAGCCTTTTAATTTAAAGAATTTAATCTGATCCGGTTTGTGTGACCAGAGACAGCCAGGAATATTGCAGGCTATATGGAATATAAAATAAATGCAGTTAAATTTGACACCTTTGTAAGTAATCCTCATTATATAGAATGTTAAAGTATATTCAATTAAATTCAACACCATTGTGATAAAATATCTGACACGGATCGTGTGACCAGAAACAGCCAGGAATATTGCAGGCTATATGGAATATAAAATAAATGCGAATTAAATTTGACACTTTTGTAAGTAATCCTCATTATATAGAATGTTAAAGTATATTCAATTAAACTCAACACCATTGTGATAAAATTCACAATATATAGATTGTTAAACTTGAAATATAGTTAATCTAAAGGGAGCCTTATGATTTAAAGAATTTAATCTGACAAGGATCGTGTGACCAGAGACAGCCTTGAATATTGCAGAGTATTGACATTTGAAACAGCGGCACCATTTGAACCGCATCCCATGTGCCCCGGCAACTCAATATTATATGAGCCCTGGTGAACTAAAACGCTAGGGCCATGTAATGAACAATGGCTGCTATGTATTGAACAAGAGCTTTTGTTTGCTGTTGTTTATATCAGAGCATACATGATAACTTCAGCAAACTCCTCTGTATGAGGAATGTTTAATCTGCATGTATTTTTGTCCGTTTTCATCGAAATTTAAAGCAGTTAATGTTGTATTCATATTGTGCATTACAATAAGTCATGAAAAGGTTGAAGCACTATAATATACATTCTATATATTCTATTGAGCCACAAATCTATATATTTCGCTATAAATAAAATTAGTAGCAAGTAACTCAGTTTATTCCTATAGGCCTCTTTTGGTTAAATATTTAAAATATATCATCCATGCATATCAAATTTCTGAGAAACAATATAAATATTCAAATAATATAGTTTTTGCCAACATTGTCCATTTTCTGTATAAGAACTGAACATTTGCTCAAGACTGCATTTACCTCTGTCAAATATCTCATATTTCATTAATCAATGATAGGAACTTTTAGGTTATTTTATCCTTTAGTCAAATAGAAGCCTCACTTTTTAATAGACACAATTCTTACAACATGTTACATTAACAGTATTTTGCTAATGTTTTTCAAATAAAAAAACTTACACTAACTTCTTTACAGAGTCATCTAACAGATGTAAATATTCAAGATAAAATCACTTACATTAAAACGAAAGTAAAACTGAATAGTGTAAATAAACACAACCAGATATACGTTAGTTAATATACAGTGGCAGTTTTACACCAACATACAGTTTTCTTGATATCTGCATGTATACCGATATTTTTTTCTGTCTGAAAAGTTCTTACACTTCTTTCCGTACATCATTTTATATGGCTTACGTCATGCAATCAATTCATATAGGCATTTCAATTTATATTCTGAACTATAAAAATTACTGAAGAGTCGTCAAGAACAAAACTTTATCCCATCTTTTTCATACTTGCTAAAGAATATTTTTATATTTAACAGATATATGTGCTCTGTTCTAAAGTAAAAACCGTCCGAAATCTTAACCATGCTAATCAACCTTTTATAAATCCCGCTATACCTTTATGTGGCACGGTTTGCACTTGCGTCCAGAAAATAAACGTAACTTTAATCTTCATTAATTGCATCCCTAACATTTAACATGATATTTAACTGAACAGTTTTCTTGTTTGCATATACCAGATTATAAAAACAATATTCTCCGAAGATTTTTTTCAGCTGTCCTGCATTACATTATAATCTCCTACATTTCTTTTAGTTTTTAATTAATTCATATGTAAGCATATGTTTCCTCACCCGGTAGATCCTATTTCCCTTTTCTTTAGTCAACTAAGTGCGATCGAGAATTCTGTCTTCTGCTTGGGCAGACAGTTTTCCATGATTCAGATATTTAAACAAAGAGAATTTCAAGACAAAAACAGACAGAGGGTTGCTGTGTTCATAATTCATACAAACTTATTTTGATAGCGTTCTGTATGCAAGATCAGTCTTTGTTTTTTGTCGACACTCAAGTCAACGTAACAATTATGCTTTGTCTTTTTCTTATTCTACACAGTTTTGTTTCTGTATTCGGTCTTATAACTGCAAACATCTGTTCAACAATCTCATATTAGCACTGACATGTATACCATGATTTATTTTTGTTTAAGATATTACAGACGGACATTATCATTGCTTGCCGGAAATAGCTTATTTTCTGCCTCTGGAACTTCTTCATAACCTGAGGAGATCATCTGGTCTCAATCTTGTGTAAATTTGTCAGTATGTCTGTCTGTTTGTCAATATTCCTTTATGTCCCCTGCTTGCTATTTCTGGCATCTTACAATTAGCTATCTACAGGCCAATGTTTTGCAGGAATCCTTTTAAAACTGTTACATTATATGTCTTACACGAATATCTCGAAACGGATTTTCATTTTCGGGATATGGCCGCTAGGGGAAGCTGCACTAGATCCTCAACAACATTTTATTTAGTGGCCATATCACCAAAACTATACACCTCATTTACATAAATCATAGCTTATTTTCTTCCTCTGGAACTTCTTCGTAACATGGTGAGATCATCTGATCTTAATCTTGTGTCACTTGGTAAGTATGTTTGTCTGTTTGTCAGTTATCTTCAATTTCGCCATCTTGCTGGTTCTTGTGTAAGACATATAGCATTCTTAGTACTGGCCACAATTTAGCAGGATTAACTTTTTACACTTAAACATATCGTATATCGGAACGATTTATGGAAGCAGTTTGTGTATTTGATATATAGGTCAAAGGTAAAGATCAAGGTCCTCAGAACACGTCAAATTCTTATTTCCTTCATAACTTTGTCAATAAAGGTCCTATCTTTAAAATATATGACTTATTTTCTCTCTCTCTTTGTCATTCGACTTTTTCCACGTCATTTCCGGCAAGCCCTCGACCTCTGGTCGTCTAGTTATCTGACGGGGGAGGGGTGTGGGGAAGTAAATGAATAATAGCTTGTTTTCTCTTTCCCTGAGATTCATATATCCATTTTTTTAGTGGCATCTAATGTTTACATAGGCGACAGACTTGCATCATTAATGTCAAGGCAGCAGAAATACGTTTGCTCATATATTATAATTTTAGTCCAACGTAAACAGTAAGCTCGTAAATGTTTAATTTTCCTCATTTCATTCAAATTTGACTCTAATAACTAAATTTACTACAATATACTTGACTTTATATCAAGTTAATTAGTAACATTAGAATATTATTGACAAAGTGCTGGTGGAAGTATTCGTGCTGTCCTTGACCTTTGATATTGCTTCCTGAAATCAGGGAGACAGATATTTTCAGGTCTATTGTCATGGTGATAAAAAATAGACACCACGAGCGGATGTTTTCCCTAAGGGATATTACTACAAGCGGATAAGGTCCTGTAATTAATCACCTCTGAATACGACGACATGGATTTCCTGTCAAATGATTTTCCAAAGCAATTAATTTCCTTTTCAGTACGCAGAGGTAAACATAATTTAATGTCTGTAATCAACGAAAAATGATTGTATGAAATTATATAAGAAAATTGTCAGTTATTGTTCCGTAGAAAAAGGGTATATTGCACTGTATGTGACTCTCCTCTAACAAGCTTGCTTCCTGTGGTCAGTACTCATTTCCTTCTCTTTCATAAGCATGGTCCTTTCCGGTTTCATCAAACGACCTGAAAACGCAGGGTATTACTGAAAAGGAAAAAATTCTAGTAAAAGGGAGGTGTAAGCAATATCGGGCATGATGGGAAACCTATAATGCATATTCATCAAAATATTTTAGTACCATTACGCATTATACGTAAGTCTTATTTTTGCTAGATTGTCTAACTTTAATAGTTGCAACAAATAAAGTTAAAAAAAGACATATCAAGCACTCAGATTACATTTCTTGGATCTCAGTTATTTTATAGATTGCATGCACAGATCTGTGTATATATTAAATATATGTAAAAATAAAAAGTAGATTTAAATTTTGCAACAATAGTATATTGTATTTGTGAACTATTTTACATGACTTCAAAGGTAAAATTTTAGGAAAACTCTCTTCAATAAGTACCCTTAAACACCTGCTTTAGAAACCAAAGTATATATCTTGTAGACAGATTTTCGATCATGGATTCGAATCAATACAGAATAACTGTGCTAACAACTTCATGAATACTAGCCCTTCATGAATACTTACTAACAGGTTTCAATGGTGATGCGGCCATGAACATTAGCGTACAGTATAATTTAGAAAGTGTTGAGCAGGTGCTTATTATAATTGATTAAAATTAGGATTTCTATTTATCATTCCCAACTTGATTATACAACAGACTAAAGAACAAGATCTTGAAGCGGTCGATTTTTGTAGACTTGTTTGTCTCTCGTAAAATATACAACCACAGAGAGTACGCCAAAATAAAATATTTTTATTGGGGAAATATATTTTAGCATATTACTAATAAATACAGTGCGCGGAAAGAGATGGTATCCCTGAAGTAAAATAGAACAGCACTTTAAGGATTAATGTTGCTCCTTCCCGGTTGGTATAGCAGAACATAGGGCTATAGCAGGATAAATATATAAGTGAGGCTTTATTGCTGTTAAATTTACATACTGATTTAAATACTGATTCATATACTGCAAGGAGAAGATAATTTCAAAATTTGGATCTAAACTTTCAAAGTCAGCATTATCGGCGCAATTCTTACGAAATGGTTGGAATATTCAATTAGTATTTTTTGTCCACATAAAATAATGACTTGAGCTTTAGAAAATTATGAGAAATAAACAAGCGAACACTAACTTTTAAATCATATATCTTTTAAAAACAAAATACTGGTGGCAGCTTTATTCAAGCATTTTGCGAACGATGAAAAATACACACGGCGGAATTTTAAATAGCACCGGTGAGTTTCAGTAAAAAAAGCGTTGGCCACTTCTTATTGGCTTTTTAGCATTGGTTACTGTAGAATTAAATCAAATATTCAAAAGCCGGGCGGCGTGGGACGGGTTGTAAATAAAATCAATGACGTCCCAAGGGGAAAATAACCGTTAGCTCCTTGGAGAAATCTGAAGTAATCCATAAACGGCTTGTCTTCCAGGAGCACTTGCACACACGTTTCTCCCTGAGCTAAATCAGTATTGCTCTAGATATTCACATCGAGAGGGACCAGAGAGCGCATAACTCGTGTGTTGATGTTCTCTTTCCTTGCATTTTCGCATGTTCATCGTGTTTGAAAACATGTCCCTCGATTTGTTCCCTGAATCAAAGTGGTTGCTTATCATCAATGTCATAACACTTATCCAAATAAACCAGGCTGGCCAAACTTTAAACGGTTTTGCAAGGCATGGCGTGTCATGCCAGTTTAACTGAAGGGGGGGGGGGGGGTGACTTTAATATGCGAAATACGGGCAGGGAATCCTTCGGATGCTTTTGGTGTGGGACACAGCAAGCGGCAGCCTACCACCAAAACAGCGATTTTAAATTATCTTGAGACGTTCGGCCCTATATAGGTTTATTTTTTCAATGCCTGCGAGTCATGTTTTTCATGGCTACGGGAAGCTCGGTCGTAAGTAACACGAAGAAATTATCATTATTTGCCTATCTTCCTCCTGTATGGAGAAAGACCATTGTAAATAAAAATGTCCAATATAATTCATATTCTGTTCTCCATTAGACAATTCTGATTTGCAGTGAATACTTTTCACGCATGTTTTTAATATTTATGAAATTGGCTGCGGAATTAAAAGAGAGTATAAGGTTCACTCAACGGAACATTTCCTACATAGAAATAAGACCAAAAAGGATGAGGAGTTCCTGTTACTGAGGTAGGTCTAACGTGAAATGTGGTTGAGAGTGGAGCCTCAGTACTGCAGAAGCGGATCCGGGGGGGGGGGGGGGGAAGGAGTACAGTGGGTCCGTAACCCCCCCCCCCCCTTTTTTTTTCAGCCGCCGCAACCTTTATTTAAGGGGTTTAGACCAACCTTTGCGGGCTGAACCCCCCTCCCTTTTCCGGACCTGGTGACCTTTTCGTAGGTTTCGTCATTAGTCTTCCTGGTTTGGACCGATCTTTTTCCTAAATCCTTGATCCGGCCCTGCACTGGTTACGATGATCTTGTAATGGGTATAACAGCATGTCTACACCTGGCTACATCATTCGTCATGTAGTCTTAGTTTGATTTCTTTTCAATGGTTCACTGTTTTGGGGATGGAGAAAGCACTGAAGACTGCTCAGTTAAAATGATCCAACTGAGAAAGCCCTGCATTCTTGATTTGGACTGCTCAGTTATAACATTTAACCGACTGAGAAATCCCTGTCATCTTTATATCTACCTCTGCATGCCTATAGAAGATCATTCCCTGCTTCGGGCAAAATGTGGTAACAGACTTCCTCTGATCATCAGGCTCTGTTCTTTATGTGACCCTAATATCTTCAGCTGGTTAGCAGGTACAATTACTGATATAACTAAAAAGCACTCACGGAGCGCAAACCTCCACCAACGTGTGTATCCGCAGGCCATCGTTCTACATTAACCCTTTGAATCTCCATTGAAAATCTTGGATTATACTGATAACACAACTAATTAAAAAAAAACAGAGAAAAATCGATTGTCCCTTTGCAGTCAGTTGGGCTAAAAATAAAATATTTTTGATTCCTCAGGAAATGCTTGACCAGATTGATATACTCAAGACGGATGTGAACTAAATATGGAAGGTGCAACATGTAACCCTGGCAACACTTTCAGTTAAAAAATAATGCGAATACTTCCATATTTAATAGAGTGTAACAAATGATTATATTCCGTGCACAAAGTCTATATTTTCCTCCAATTGTTTGCTTTACTTTTCTTCGTGGCCATGTTCATTTATTAGTGTATTCTGAGATATATTTTGAAAAAAAATTATCTGGAAATAAAATGCCTATAAACCTTATTCTTCATTACCTCTTGCTTTATTTGCAAAGCGGTTGGAACGCTGGATTGATGTAAAAACCTCGTGCCTCCGAATCAATTAAGGTCTGTCAACGCGACACACACACACACATATATATATATTTATTTATCTTAAAAACTATGAATTGTTTTTGAATGGAAATAGATGTTAACGTCCGTTATATCCATATAACATATATTTCAAACGTGAACACATTTTGTATTCAAAATTCCGGTTTGTCTGCTTCAATCATAGGCAGTTCAAATATATATTTTTAAAGATGATGTTGATACAAATGCAATACAGTCGCAGCGTTTGATTTATTACTGACGAGTTGTAATATTATTCACTCGGACTTATGAGACCATGGTGACTGCGATGCTTTTTTGTCACGCGAGGGAAAACTATTGCTAAAAAACAGTTCATATATTTTTATAAACATCCTAATGGTGAGATAAATGCAGTTCAATCGATTGTTAGCTTAACTTTGGTATTGATTAATGGACAAAGGTTTATTGCAGAACGTAATCGCTTTTAGGACTACACCATATTGTAAAAGCAGCCTTTTGACGCTGAACTCACTTGAAAGTGAGACCGAAGGATACATCAGCAAGTCATTCATGCGTGTCCGGTTAAGTGAAATCCCCTTGAAACCGAGCCTCCTCAAAATGGCGACCATGGTTGTCCCTGGTTGTCTGGAATAAACTGAACTCTGTATTCATTATATAGCATTTAAACTTGTAGATAAATCTGTAGACAGTAGCAAGAAGGATGTCTGTAATCTGCAATTGGCCTTGGAGGAGGAAATATCTTTTTCGCATAACGTATTGAAAAGCCAAAAACGCTTAAATTGGGCTTATTACGAGTTCTGACGTCGGTTAACTAAAGATAAATCCTAGAACCTTTTATAAAAATTAGGTCAACAAATGCAAATCCTATCAAACACAGGCTGTTCGTTTGTTTATATCAAAGTGTTTGTAACATGTGGAGGGCCCGCAAAAATATTCCACACACATTTAACAAGGACATCTGGCGGCAAGTGAGACCAACCAGGGAAGTGACCTTTTAGCTTGTGCACACATGCAGCCAACCACCTCAGGTTACATGGTTCGTCAACCACAGCGCATGTGCCTATATGCAAGCTTATATACCGTCGGAGGTGTTACAAGAACTTTCCTTTACAGAAAATACCTACAGTTAATTAATATGTCTGCGTAGTATACGAGAAAACACATAAATTTTACAGAAATGATAGGTGAATAACATGCTTTAAGCGAGACCTTCACTTTGTGCTTAAAATAAAGTAGTTACATTAAAATTAAACCATAGTAGAAGTAGGCATTTCTATATCATCTTATAATTTAGATAACCATCTGTAAATTACTACAAGAGAGAAGTCATCATATAAAATTGAGAGTTCTTTAACAGAACAGAAATGATTTTATCACACGGACGTTATACAAACTGTCCCGGACTTGAAAATTATTTCCATCTGTTATATTGATTTATTCTACGATCAAGGGGCGAATTTTAATTATCTTCATACTATCAAGACTTTGGCAGCTACGCTGTCAGACACCTTGATTCATCGAATCGCTCTGGCATCTAGTTCATATATAATGAACAAGAGAGTTGAACCAATCAAATGACTGGTGTACACTTGTTCTACGCTGCTGCTGGAGCAATTTTTACACCAAGCATTTACTATTGCCCGATCATCGGGGCATCGGTTATCTAATATGTACCAGTTTTTCACATCAGCGGCTAAATATATGCTGACTGAAAGGGGTTTGAAATAGTCAATTTTTTAACATATAGGATTTATATCTGTAAAATGTAAGATTGTTTTAAATTTATAATATCATACGAACACAAATGAAAAACAAAAATCATCAATACAAATACCATTCGAGGGATACATGTTATATGTACACTATAGGGAGTTTAATATTAATTTTATAACAACCTTTTGACTTAAGAAGAAGTTTTCTTTTGAAGTAATCTAAATCAAACATTTAAGCATTTACGTCTAAAAAAGCCAAGATAAAGAAAATAATTTTGTGTCAAGCAGGCTTAAAGGTGAGAACAAATATTATATGAGTTAAATGCGTCACAGGCTGTAGAGATTCTGGTGGAGTCAAAAGTTTAAATATAAATCTGAGTCATCTCTAAAGAGACGGATATTATTTTTACAAAATATTTCTCATTATGTACAGACATTTGAACAAAAACTATAATTATTTCTAAAATGGATATGTAGTAACTTGGAACAATATTGATACTCTAAAGGTATTAACTTAATGTTCGTCATAAATACATGTTGCACTATGCTATGCACCGTGCCATGCAGGTACGGTGTGATATACTCTGTATTACATGACAGCACATAACGTCAATTCCTTTTTGGCGATTAAACAAGAGATTTTGTAAAACACTTTTGTTCAAATTAAGTCATGTATGGATTTATATTATTTTCGTTCTTTACTGTATATCATAAAATTACCATAATTTGTATTCAATACATCGTAAAAATTATTTAAAATGTTTAAAAAGATATTGATATTCATTACAGAGTTACTACAAAGGGTCTGGTCGAAATTCAAACTATATGTTGGTGCTGTCTCTCTTCCTCTCTCATTCTCTCTCTCCCTATCTCTCTCTCTCTCACGCACACACACTCCCTCTCCCGTATGCAAGAAATTGAAACAGTTGTCTCGACAGCAATACTCAACAGTACTACAGTAATAAGAAAAATATTTATCGGACCAATAGCAACTGAGGTAAACCTGATGTGTTCATATACTTGTCAATATATGAATTCCATGTAAACCTGATGTGTTCATATACTTGTCAATATATGAATTCCATGTACCATCTTATTTTAGAATTTTCTACATCTATGCTTTTTTTTAATTATTTTGAAGACTCTCAATCATTGTGTATAATCATGTGATGGTAAAGTCACATTAAACTGTAAGAAATGTGTTCATTATCATGTAATAATAAATTGATAGTTAATCTTGACTTTTTTTCAGAACTTGGGAGGATCATTAAAATATCTGATTTAGCCTTGAAAATATAATGAACATTTACTCACGAATTTTGTATTAAATTTCTACTACACGTACTATAATCAATGTGGTTTTGATAAGTAGATGTGTTATTAGACAATTAACGCGGTTGCATAAGCTCCAAACCCTTTGGAATGGTGCAACGCTAACAATTATTCATGAAACAGGACATAGCCTTTTGATTTTGCAGATCTATGCCTAAACATATAATTGCCGGACCTAATAAATGCCACGCCCAATTAAGAGCAGGGTTGACAGGTCTACCTAATGTGTACCTGCATTGTTCAACTGATTTATCACAGGTCCCCGGGGCATGGCCACACACCGGGCGCCGTCGCTAATGCAAGTCGGCAGTTTGCAGGATGTTGAAGTCGTGCCACCACCTCTATACCTATCATCAACAGTGTCACGATTAAAGATACAATCTTACTAATTAAGTGCGCTTACAGATACAGCGCCGAATATGGCTCATCTGTCTGCGTATAAAATGCGGAAACAATTACTGCTGATGAGAGTGGATCACATGTTCATGCAGTACGCTCTGCGTTGCAGGCCGGTCAGTGGTGTGAATTACCAGTGTATATATATGCTGCAAATTGTGGAAAATAAATTTGATCACACTGGCATGACGGTTTCAGTAATGCATAGAGTCCAAGCGCGGCGAGGAATGTATGGTCACCATTTTTTTCTGTCGATATAGAAGTCCAGGTTTACCTCGTTGCCATGGTTTCATAGCAGACGATGTTTCACATCCTGGCGGTTTCCCGCCATTATAGTGAATTTGCCCTGGCGCCACACACGAGTGAACACATTCAGTCCGAATACACCGGCGTTCTTGAATTGGGAGAGACCATATAGCCTCCGGCGAATCACTCAAATATTGATAGCCAAAAGGAGCGCCAGACATGCAAAGCCCCAATTACCCGAAGTCACGGGGCCGGGGTTGACTTGCGGAGGGTGGGCCGATATCAGACAAAACCCACCGACCAGTGTTGAGGGTGACAGGACTAGAGGAAGGTTCGGTTTCAGATAAGTTTTAGTGGCTTTCCGGCTGATGACAAATTCACTCTGAGAAACAGTTTTCGCTACCGATGGCTGTAGGATACACGGGTTTTAAGCGGCATGTGTATAAAACGTTAAATTGAACGGATAAGGCAGTCGCTGTTTCGAGCATATATCGACAGCATCTGAGGACTTGTAACTAGTGTATCTCTTAACGATGCTTCGGATCTTAATAGATGTTGCTGGAACAAGTACTCCATGGCGGTATACCGTTAATATCGGCAGATATGACCACACCTTTCGGCACTGGATCGGACATGGAATTTATTATTTAATTTCCACAAAGCACACGTTATATATGCGACGTATACCGTGAACGAATATCAATAAGCCCAGGCACGTGTGCTATTCATTATCGAAATGACACAAGGTCGGTGCGCTTCAGTGACCACGGGTGTCCGGTTTATTATCTGATCATTTGACGATGCACCATAGATGGACGGGCTGTTTTGAATAGGCTTCAGCAAATCCTCTGGAACCCAGTTACGGTCCGAGTACTCAGAGATGACATGCAGAGATGACTTGGAGTCTCTTAGCAGAATAAATGCCATTTTATGGTGAATTACGAGTTCGGGACCACAAGATGAGAAGCCCAATATCAGAGGAACACAGGACTTCGGGATATCAGGTAAGTTCATTTTCATGACACCAATTTAACAAAAATGCATGGCCAGTCCTTTGGTATTTCTTAAGGAACATAGCTCATTGCTTGTTTTGATGAATCATTTTTATAACCAGCGTACGAGCACGGATGCGCCTGTCTGTTTGAAAACAGCGAGACAAGCATAAAATTCGACCAGCCGGGAGAGAAGTGTTACCTTTACTATGAAGTTGATAACGGAATGGCTTTATAGGGATGATTATGTGCTTTAAAGTCGACTCCTCCTCTTCAGTAGGCGCCACAGATCACGTGGGAGCTGTGGCTTACACAAACCCTGCCCTTCCACAGTCCACGTCGGACAGTTCCCGCCCAGTGGTTCTAAAAGGCTCAGAGTCCCATTACATTGATCCCTGTACCCGACAGTGGCAGGTGAACGGAGTGCCAAAGTTGCAGGCGCTGCTGTTTGATTTATCTGTGCACTAGATATGTATTTATTGCGTTTCCAGGGCAACCGCTATTACTGTGACTAGGGCACTGGCTATCATGACCGTATACTGCGGGCTTTCCAGCAAAGCCGTCTGTGATAGCATCTACCATCAGCTGATCTCCCAGACTGCACCGGGGTGCACCACCCAGAGGCCGTATGATTCCACTGGCCCATTTCGCGGAATGGTCCCCTTTCCGACATACCATGACCACTCCCGGCATCATCCCGTACGCATTAAAACCTACGTCATAAGATATAATACTAGACCCCCAGTGTACAGTAACGGATCTCCAAACGATAGCCAGGAAAATTATTGCACACTTTATTACCGATGTAATAAACTATGCATGCATGCTCCTATTTATACACTATTGTTTTTTATGAACTATACTACACCCCTGCCCCTACTGGCCACGATAGAAACTAATCTGGAAGCTCTTTTTGCACGCAATGGACTGGCCAATGCAATGCAAATCTAACCTTAAAGTGTAGGTAAAAATGATACATCCGACAATCTTAATCAATCTAAATACTAACAAGCATTCATTCAAAGGTATGTATTTGAAATTTCGATTTATAAACATGCACACGTAATTATTTTCATATATTTATTTGTTAGGAGTTTTGTTCATAAACGGTACTTCGCACTTTCATCAGCAGCAATTAACATTTTTAATAACATATTAGTATAGCTAATCATATTTCATATAGGTTCATAATGGTTCGCCTGGGCGCAATAAAACTAAAATTTGTATACTCATGTCCCAAGACAGAACTGCTTTAAAAGAATGCACAAAGATTTTGGACCGAAAATATGTCAATAAAGCACCAACGTGTATTGTAAATCACCTGAGTTAGAAAAAGGTTCATTATTGAGAGAACACCGAGAATGAATGACGGTTTAGGTTTCTATATATGAAGATATATGAGGTTTTAGGTGACGCCATTGTCCCCCGAGCTGGTTATTAAGCCCCTCGTAGGACTCCAATATGGAAGAAATTAGGGCAAAATACTAGTGCTAGGTAACATATTTGCACCTGCTATTTATTTTTGACATTGACCATATTTCCAAATTCTAACACTCCATAACCGATTTCCCATTATCGCTCAGGTGTGGACCCGAAGAGGGGCGGGGGAGGGGGACTTTCGGTGATGCATTGGCGATTGTATACATTTATTTTAACCTTTGGGTCTCACGATTCGCAGGCCTGTGGTTAACAATTTTGTCTTGTTTTTATGATACACTGCCCGTACATGTTATTGCCAATGCAGGTAGTTTAATTAAGCCGCATGACAGTCATACAGCCTGGACATTATTGAGACCCCATTCGGAATGATGACCAGTATATCATTGTAAGCTAGAGGAGTAAAAGTGATGAATAGAAAAAATAAAGAAAATTAAACGTTAGGATACCAGGACGAGCGTTTGTGAAGAAAAGAACACACCTGAATAGCCTCCAATGAATCAATGTATTCCTGATCTAGTTTGATATGGTGTGGGTATCTTTAGGATATGTTTGACATGGCGTACGTATATATATGCGGTATGTGTTTTAAGATCACCCTAGCTATAAAAGATAAAAACTATATCACAATCTCCATTCACAATCATCCCTTTAAAAACCAATACCACTCATAAGAAAATAAGATTAAGCGTATATAACATGTGAGAACTAGAGTGGCACCCGCAGAGCGCATTCCTCCCCAAGACAAAACAATCCTTCTGGATCCGGCACTCTATCAGTATATGCACTGAAATTTAATAATATAATTCCTGGCCCATGTCCCGTACCCTCCCCCCCCCCCCGAAGTTCGTAGAAGGCCGGTTCAATGGTTTATACGTCATTATTTTGTTATCGCCCTTTATTCAAGCTATATTATGCAGAGAGAACATTCCAGAGAAACCACAAAGTCATGTGTGGCAATTAAAAGATGTGAAAATATGATTTCGTACTGGCGTTTAGACCATACAAATCAGACATGCAGTCTAACCTGCAATTAGGCAATATTACACGAATTAAATGCATAGCCTTATGGAACCGGCAGTATTTTAAGCTATATTTCGGAAACCCCGTCAGGAAGAACAACAACGATTCCCGTGACACCGATAGGCGGAAACTCACGCTGTTACGAGGTTTCATGGGTGTTCCCAAAGTAACCGGAGTGCCCTGTATACATGCGCCTTCCCGCTGGTAAAGCAGGGCTAATTCGCTCTCACAGGAAAGCAGTATATCGATTAGACAATACCCAAGCGCCCTGTTTCATTGCACAAAGATGTCCCAGGCATTAAAATGAAATAGGAAGAGGCATAGCATCGGATCAATGTGTCACCAATTAATAGCTATTCTGGGCTCGTTTTGGTCCACTTGAGTGGTGTACGCAAAAGAATACCAACTGGATGCTACATCTTGCTTTAAAAGGGGTTCTATTGGGATGGTGGAGTTGATTAATTGTTTCAGGGCGAGGTGAATTCAGGATTTTTAATTCTGGCTTTACGCACGGTCTCCTTTCTGTTCTTCTTAATTGTTTAGCCTTTTTAATTCGTTTATGTATAGCCTCATCGGCGGTAAAATCAGTATTTCCATTTATAGTTTGCCTCCCTGAAAGGTTTATTCTGCCACAATCGGCAACAACAAAACAAATATTAATTTGCCTGCACCACGGGACTTGTGCTTTAATCACGTATATCCTAGCGGGTTTTATTGTACTGCCTTTGTGTGGGGAAGGCAGACAACATAACAATGTTTAAATGGTTTGTTGCAACACTGATGGCAAATATTTTCTCCATTTAATTTTCTGTTCTGTTTTGTTTGATAAATTTGTTGTCTTGTGTCTAAACTGAGAATAATCTTCTAAGGTAAAATATAACTTTTAAGTGTAAATTAATTATTATCTACTACAAAGTAAGATCCTATTTTACACAGCGAGTCAAGTATAAGAAGAATACACATCTATTCTATAATCTTCTATAACTTTTCATATTCTTTACATTTCAGTGATTTACATAATCATATTAAGTTTCTGGTATGTGTAATCTTTGGACCGGTATTAAGTTTATAACCGTGTACCGTCAAATTCGATTTGGTCTACATTATCTGTAACCCTTTTGGATAAGAAAGATGGCCCGGAAATGGGCATTAACGGCAAATAAAGATTTACTCGTGGCCTTTACTTTGCAGATAAACTATAAAAAAGATACAGTGAAACATTATTTGTAGTTGCGATGTGTTGTTCCAAATCCTGTAATCTAAAGATAACAAATTTAAATGTTAGGGCAAAGAGAAATGTTACACGAGTGAAAAAAACCTGGGGTCGGCTTAGGACGCGATGTCGTGAGAAATACGTGAGGGGTTTTAATAATAATAAATGTATCTTACTGTCATATTAGTGTGCTGGTAAGGGTTAATGATTAAAAACAGCGATGATTAAGAAGACGGGTTGAGAAATCACGAATGAAAGCCTTTCCGTAACAATAATATTGATTGCAAGGCTTCGGAAATAGTAACGTTTCTTTATATATTCTAACCACCAGCATATTCACCAACGACTTCACTGTAAAAAGTAACGTTTTATAGATGTTTCAAAAACACGAAACACGTTTCATCTACAAACAGAACATCGGTTTTTGGTTAATTTCTGGAGATTGAAACATCATTCTCATTTATTTACATATGTCAAACATGTGTCAAAGATGTTTGATTCATGAACATGACGTCACATCCGCTTAACCGGCGTAAAACTTTCCCGTTTTCATATAACGGGCGCGAGTATCTTCAACTGTCACTGTTGGGATCAGCGGCAGATCGGTCAGTCTTATATGAAAAATTGAATCATGGACTTTTGTGAATCAGCAAAATATCAACCATGTCAACCATTTATGATGTCAAGGAATGGGCAGGACGACCATTTACAGGTGCAATGAAAATGATATTTGGAAAAAGGCTGGATGGTGAGTCATATTGGCATTATTCCAAAGTTTTGTCTTGTTTTCTTAATACTACTTTATTCCAGTACTGGGCTGCTCGGGGCTTATTTTTAATCTGACTCCCATTTGAAGGGGCAACAAAGAGGTCAGGTTATAAATCAACCCTGAGCAGTCCAGTATTGGACTACTATTAACCTAATACAATGATATGCAGGTTTAAACTCCAGGAGCTGATCTAGGATTTAGGAAAGGGGGGGGGGGGGGGGAGGGTTCCAACCCAGGGGGACTCTAAAAAACCCTAAAAACCAGGTCCTCAGGCCCGCAAAAGAAGGATCCAGGCCGCAAAATTTTGTCTGAAACCTTTTAAAATTAGGTTGCGATGGATTGGATGGAAAGGGGGGGGGGGGGGCGGACTGCCCCCCCCCCGCCCGGATCTCCTTCTGAACGCTGTTGTTTCTGGATATCCTTTTACTGTAAGTCTGTGCCAGTGAAATTCATACCAGCAAAAATGCCTTTCTATCAGTAAGGTTACCAGGTTATTGCACCGGGGGGGGGGGGGGGGGGGGGTTGGTTTAGTTTTCCCTTGGTCAGCTTATTAATTAATAAGTCTCCCCCTCCCCCCTGGATTCTTTATAAAAAATCTTTAAGTTTCAAACTGAACCTGATGTGTTTTATATGGCAGTGTGTAAAACACGCACCCTGGACCCTGACAAATAATCAATTTTCTAACATATTTTTTGTTATTCATCAAGCCATTTATACACCAAACATATCCAAAGCCATAAAACTAAAAGTCTTTTAGACTAAATTTTTTTTTACAATGATAACATTTTTGTTACATCTATCCTTCAATAATCTGTACATGCCACAGTTTAGTGGTTTAACTTTGATCACGTGTGACTTGCCACACTGTTTACACTTATCCATGTCATTTTCCATCTTTGTTCAATTATTTCATATTGTGCATCAAATTATTTATATTGTATGCAAGTGCAAAAAGTTTCTAAGAAATATCATTAAAACAATCAATTTTCTGCATTGCTGCATTATTTTATTAAAAGAAATATAGACTATCCCAATCTCTGATGGGGATGCAACTTTAAATTTGCTGCATTTTTATCATTAACAAGTCTGCCTTTCCATCTTATGTCCTTCTTGAAAATGTATTAATAGGTAAATTGTAGGTCTAAATGTTGTTTCAGTTAGTATGACTATGAAATTTGTTATTAAAGGTAACAGAGTAACCATATTGAAAATTAATGAAAATACTTTCTTTGTATAAACTGGTGACCAAGGGTACAAAGCAGAGAAAGGAAGAAAAACATGAAAATATCACTTTCAGGATCATTGGATCTGTAAGTTTTGACTTATACCTATCCACTGATAATTTAGTATTGAGGTTCTAACTGTCTGACTTTAAACATAAAAAAATTAAAATATACTGTTTAAACTTATTTTACCATGGCATAGTTATTTTTTTAACCACAGACTGGTATGTTCAAAATCCCACTTTATGATCTTTCTTTTGTGCTGATCTCGGGATTCGACTTATATTTGTGATGGTTTGTGTTCATAAAAGCAAAAATAAACGAAAAAAAATTAGCTCATTGAAACCGGCTTACAGCTTGATCTCAAAATATTAATTATGAAATTACAATAGGTAAACTGCATAATTCATGAAGTTTTTGAACACTGGTTTTGTTTTCCAGAAAGATGGGAAGGAGGATTTTTCAAAACAGCTGAAGGGACTGAGCCAACTGCATTGTTCATAATTGATGATGGAGAAGTTCGGTCAAGCTTGATTGTAGAACATCAGATGAAGATATGTCTTCTTGAGGATGGAGGACCTGTGTATGGGGGACCTGTTATGTATCGTTAGGGTGGTATTACATTCTAAGTATGTCCTACCCTCCTAACTAAATGCAACTTAATTTCAGTGATTTGTTTTTAATTGCAGTTTTAAGTGGGTAATTTTTTTCACTTAGTGAAAAATTCATAATTTCAGTTAAGAAATAATTTCCTTAAACTGTATTTAATTGCAATTTTAATTGGGTTATTGAATCTTTTATCTTGTTATATATTTTTGCTATTTTCAAGTGATGTTTGTTCTTCGACTGTAATATTGTTTATAAAATAGGTTTATTATTTCATGAAAAAAAATCATGTAAATTATTATCTTGAATAAAGAAAATAAGTTTAAATATAACATTAATTATGTTTACATAACACTCACTGTTAATTAATAATAATTTTTCTTGTCTTTTCATTTAAAAGATACTTTTTTTCAATCAAAATGATCCAGAAAGGGGGAGAAGTCATATTTCCTATCACGTTCTAATTGTTTTATTAGAGACAACTTTGTTATGGTAGTTTTTTTTAGTGTTTCTGAAGTGTGAATATTGCAGTTTTCATATACTTTGCTTGAACGACACCTAAAGAAAGAATGTATTTTTGATTTGTTTCATAATAAGTGTTAACTCTTTGAAAAACTACATTTTTAAATGTGGACAGTGGTTATATAAATTCGTCTACGTTTCGCAGGGTTCGTCTGTGAAAATCAGTAAAATATTAGAAATTTCCAATATCTTTTCTTCTACCAATGATTGATTAATCAATATATACGGTTTGGTAACTTAAAGACATATTGGATATATAAATTCGGATTCGGCGTTGGATGAAGATTACACAGGCTGTATTTAGTCAAGCACCATCAAACTTTAGGATCCTTCTGGTCATTGATGGTAGTAAAAATATAACTTTGTCCAAAATCGGCATTGTAATTATGTTTCATGGAGCATACCAAATTCAAGGTCATGGATTAATCTATTACAGTTTGTAGTAGCATACAGAATTCAGGGTCGTTATTGTCATGTTTTAATTTTGATATCGGTAAAATCAATAGTAAAATCAGAAATATTAAATTGTGGGATCTATAAAACAGAAACATGTACCATATGCTACAATAAAGCCAAATCTTAACTATTAAAACATATTTCCGAAGAGGGCGTTTCGTGTTTCAAATGATCTTGACAGCTTTTAAACTTAGACATTATTTCACTAATTAAGTAACATGCCTCCGGAGTATATCAGGTCCTATGACGCCTCCTGGTAGCATATTCAAGGATAATTTACCTTTTAAAAATGAAAAAAATTGACAGTTCAACCTGTTGTAGAGTACTTGTGTTTTAAATTGAAATGTGTTTTTAATAACTGAAAACATGTTTCAAACACTTCTCGCCAAGTTCAACTGTTAATGATGTTTCATGAAACTGGATTGAACTAAATGTATCAACGTATTCCTCATGTTTTAAATAGTAGCATGTTTTAAGAAATTTGAAGCATGTTTCAAAACACGTCAAACAAATGTTTCAACTTATCAAAGATGCCTCAAATAGAAACATGTTGTAGATAATTGAAACATGTTTTAAAACACGTCTCACCAAGGAGTTTCCTGTGAAACATGTTTCGTGTAAAAATGACGTTTCAAAAAGTGGACAAAATGATGTTTCAACTTATAACTGATGTTTCAAGAGAAAAATGTTGCAGATATATGACACATGTTTCAAAACATGTCTCAACAAGGCTCTCTGTAAAACATGCTTCATGAAAAAGCATGTTTCAAAAAGTGGACAAAATGATATTTCATATAGAAACATGAAACATATCATAAACATGTTCTCTCTTTTTAGAGTGTTTTTTCACCCGGTCGGGTTTTCCTTGGGCCGAGATGGATACACTGGTGTAGTTTCTGACTGACAGCGCTGCGAGAGCTTCTCAAAATAATGTCAAATATCTCAGGATTTATGCAAATATATTGGAATTGACCCCATTAAAACACCCTTTACTTCGATCCTCACGTGTCAGGTCGTAATAGAGGAGTTGCTTGACAACGATTGAGTGCCACCACCGTCAATTTTAGTATAAATTAATTTAATCGAGCACATCCCTGATATAAACAAGGTTTCCTCTGTAAGGTGTACGTCCAATATTTCCCCAACTTAAACAAAGATATTTTGTGTTGAGGGAACCTACAACTGATGACACAGAGCAATAAAGAACGTCCTGTGTTAAATTTTGAAATGTACGTCTCAAAGTAATTCACATTACCCTATAGCCCATTTCAGTGTCCTAAAAGCGCTATCTCTAAAACCTATGACATACGAATATATATGATTAATGTATTAGTCAGCAAATTTACTGCATTCTGGAGGTAAGCTTGCCTATAGGTTTCAGACTTACAAATCTGAAAAATATCCAGCTTTACTGCCTGTGCTTTCAGACTTTGATATTTTTGGATATATAAATTGTTCACATAGACTCTGGATATGTATAAGGAATATAGACAACCCTACTTTAGTACTGCCAAAATAAAATCTACAATACGCGATAAACATATATTCAATAAAACCAAGGTCATAGCGCAATAAATGTTCCTTTCTGTACATGGCGTAGAACTAAATACTTGATTTATAAGTCAATTTATTGATAATCTTCGATTGACCTTTAACACCCGTTACCTTGTCAGATATTATAATTCTGCGAGAAACATGCGCCTTATTATGACATGTCATAGACATTTTTCTGCAAGTTCATGAGTTGTTGATAGGAAACCCCTCATATTTCGTCTTGCATGTTTCTTTCAAATTGGCATTTCAGCGAAAGCATACTTTTTCATATTTACGATACTGTGTAATTGATACATTTTTTATGGATACTCCACATGCTGGTAGACAAAGAAGGTCTATGTTTAACCGTCAACAAGCTTTATGAATATTAAAAAAATATCGTGTATTTATAGTGGAAATATTGATGCTTAATGCGAAAGATTGAATATGCACAATATATTTAAAGTTTCAAAGTTTCTAGTGAAAACCATTATTTTTTAGAATAAAGGCCTTGACATTACGATTACCGGTGGAAGGGTCTCGCCACTGAAATACCATTCCTTCTGGGCATTTTTACCAATGGCATCATTTTATCTTCCTGGGTGGGGTGGGGGGGGGGGGGACTGGCAACACACACACACACACACACACACACACCTGTTTAATATCTGTATGACACATTTCAAATACATTTACTTAATCATATTTCAAATATTTTACAATTAAGTATAAAGTTTTAGAAAGTAAGGTATTATGTTTCCAGCTCAAGTTAATATTGAATCAGGTTTATATATAATATTTCATAATAAACTTATAATTGGAACCAAAGTCTATTATTATATTTATATATATATTTTTAATTTTCAATATATAAATATTATTCTCTGTTTAGTAGGGGAGGGGGGATGTTTCCATTGACCATCCCCACCCCCCCCCCATCCCAAATAGTGGAGGGGATAAATACCTACTTCCCCCCTATATTGACGCCCCTGATCTTTAAACTTCGTTCTGATCCACAATATATATTCAAACGAAAAAGAAACTGGTCTCAACGATCACTGCATGGTAGAAGTCTCTCACGAATGAGGTATAAAACCTTTAAGGCATTTTTACACTTATAGACGAGGAGTCATGAATCAGCCCCTCCTCAATGCCATTTTTGCTCCCATGAATATAAAATGGACCAGCTTGGTTATATTTATCTGATTATGCCGGCCCAACTTGTTACCCCAGAGGAAAGACCAGACGAAAAAAGGATCATAATATTGCTTAAGTAGGTAAATGACTGAATAGCATTAGTAGAATATAGATAAAGAATACAGTCCAATTAAACCATGAACATAAAGAATAAAAATTTTCATTATAATAACAATACAAAACATAAAATACACATTTTTTATCTGATACATACATTTATTATAAGGACTTGATGCACTTGATGTAATTTTCTTTGATCATATTTTTATATGAACGGGTGCTTCTTGTATTAAAACACAGATAATATAAATCTAATTATTATAAATAATATTTGAGTTGGATATGGACGAACTTTCCGGAATTCAAAAACAAATTCGAATTTTATAAAAGCAAATGGATTTTATATCATTGATGGGTAGATACCATTTTCCTATGTTCAGAAAAGGATAATGAATTAAGAAGTCCTCTCAGTCCACCCATTGAGACAACCTGTTTAATTATCTTAAGGTGTAACTTTATCAATAAAATGCCAAGGTGCAGGGAAACTAGTCAAGGGCAGACGCAAAATGATATAATAAATGGTTTTGGTATTTTGATCAAGGGAAATATAACTGATAACAATCCTCATGTGAAATGCTAAACACTCCGAGGTTCGCCTTTTGAAGAATTTTAATAAAACTGTGATTTGGACGCGAACCGTGGCAGCTGTGCACCGAACCAGAAACTTATTGAAGAACATCATGGGTATTATTACCTACTATTCCAAAGTCATGGCAAATATGTCCCCATTCTCGCTACCTGGCATATGATAGGATTTTAAGTGAAGCCCTAAATCAAAGGTCATTTTCGGGAAGGAAATCCCTGTAATCTGTAATGGATAAACGCCATATTCTGTCAGTGTAAGCGCGACAGTGTAAATGACAAGGGGTACTGTTTTAAATGTGTAGACGTCTATGTCCTGCGTCTTGGTTTAGTGATATGGCTCCCTGTCGAAGAGTTGAGAACATGAATGCCGATGTATTAGGAGGAGAACACATATTTACAAACACCCGTGTCTTTGCGAGTAAACTCGAACCACAAATCTACATCCGGTACACCAGCTACCACTTGAACCTGTTCTCATTGTTTAAAAAGTTGTCTTGGCAATGAACCATTATACACATTATTATTACTTTCGAATGAAATGTCGTTTTATGCAACTAAAATAAATCATTTGTCGTTTCTGTGCAATTGGAATCGTGATTTAGGTTTACAACTTATTGACACATGCCAATATGGGATAGTTCAAAGCACATCTTTTGGACTGACCGCAGATAAATCGTATTTCCCTGATGTAGGTTTAATAGAAGAGCGATAATAGAAGAGATAGAGCTGCTAGTTCTTTCATACATAGGAAACCCCCTTACAAAATGGACAGTTGATAGTTATATGAACAGTTTTACACAATCGGTTCATGTTTCTGTATCCTCTTTCTCAAACCTTATGGATATTATATGAGTTTCACAGATCATGCTGGAAAATATTATATTGTACTAAGACTGCCAGGAAACGTCGAGGAAATTCTGTGGCAGGCAAAACAAAGAGAATTCCCAAAGTTTACAATAAGGAAATATAGACCTGAAAAATTCTTTTTAAACTATTAATAAAATCCCTATTTCAGCTTGGATGGGTACATTAAACACCTTATTTTAAATGTATTATAGCGTGTCCGCCTTCGAACAACATACGTCGAAATTGCCTCTTCTATAAGTATTCTTTCGGTGCACGACATTATACTCGTTCTTTCTAAGTATATTCCGTACATCATGCCCTTTTTGCAAAGAGAGACGAACCTGAAGGTCATTTTCCTGCTATCATTAGCTTTAGACAATAATGTACACGGGGATGGAATGTGTCGGGGACTGCTCATTGTGTGTTGGGGCTGGTATCGTTTGCTTCGTATCAGCAGATCAGATAACGGCGCAGACGAAATAGGATGTGTCGGTCACTGAATAACTGAAACTCCTCATGTTATCAAACGGCCAAAGATATGGCAGAACCACTGGCCGTCTTGGGCTTCAAATTCAAGCAGGATAATAAAATTGTTACTTTTGTCTTTAGGGAGCGGGGCTGGAGCAGACAGACTGGCGCGCCACAGTATTGAACCTGTCCCTTAGCGGCCCCCAGCAGAGGGACTGGACCTATCCACTAGGGCTCCAACAGCACTGCCGAGGCCAAAGGTGTCTGCTGTCGAAGATTTCCCAAAGGACTAACTTGTTACTATACAGAACTGGACGCCATGGTGAGTGCGCAAATATCTGTTAAATATACCAACTCAAGCCCCCTTACCCATATGAAAATCCATTGAAGTAACAACAGACACAAAACATTTATGGTTAAGATAAATAAACTTGGTATACATTATTTTAAAGCATGTATATATATTTAAAATAATATATATTTACAAGCTAAGCAATTACATATGTTAGCTTGAAAAAATATAGTCATTTCAAGAGGCAGATCCAGGATTCCGGAAAAGGCGGGAGTATTGACCCAGTAATAATAAAACCAAAAAGAAGGTCCCCATGCCCGAAAGGTGGGGGGGGGGGGGGGTCAGGGCGAAAAATTGGTCTGAAACCCTTACAAAAGGTAACGGTGGCTGAAAAAGGGGGGTCCGGATACCCTTGAACCCCCTCTGGATCGATGTCTTTCTTCGATGTTTTAAAAAAAAGTATGGCTAAATTATTTTATGATACCTCATACTAACTACGAATATTTGCATTTCGCTCAATGTTCCCTATGTAAAACTTTTTTTCAGGTTTTATGCTGTGTAACATAAATATCTGTGGTGTTTTATAGTTCTTTAACAATAAAACCATATACGTTTCTGGTCGAAATATAATGCGCCAGTTTTACATAATGACCAAGATGTTTCATTGTACTGTCATTTATTGTTACAGTTGTCGAGCGGTTAAACTAATCGAAACTTTCTTTAACTGTTAAAATCTTTTAACATTGTAAAGAACACCTAATATTACAGGATCGACAGTGTCTCAGTCCAGAGGATGGTGGAATCGGCGGTACAGAACAGATCTGAAAGGTATCAATGATGAAAACCCCATGAGCATTTACTGTGACGTCATTAGAATGCGATATCTCTGATATATGGAAATTCCATTGTCTATATATTGTCTATGATATTAATATTCAACTTTCGTCCTTGTCTCGTAACCAGAACGCCTACATTCAACAATATCCTGTAATAACGTTCACCTTATTGCATATTAGATTTTATAATATGGGCGGATTAAGAAAGGGTGCAAGGGGGCGGTGGGGGGGGGGGGAGGGGGGCTTCCTCTCTTTATCGACCCAAAAAATGGAGAAATAGAACAAAACATTCACGCTTATAATCGAAAAAAAACCGCCGGATTTTGTGTCTCGAACGGTTACTTTGGTTGCCTTCTGGTTCTCGAGGAAAAACTGCGAATATGAAACCCTCGGGAATAAGATGCCTCATACACTTATATGAACAAGAGGGGATGATGCACCTGCACTGATGGATTATTTGTCACACCACTGGAAATATGGTTCGTTAACCAGCAGCCTAATCTGTGCATGGTATCGTACCGGCCCATGCAAACACACTAATCATTATAATAATATAAAGACTGTATCAGAAAAAAATGAGATAGTGTGGGATTTATTCATATCATATAATAAATACAAATACTGGTGTATTTAGATTTAATTTTTTTCTGGTGCGATCGCGAAAATGAAACCCTCGCAAAAAGTTCGAAGATATCGCGAAATTTAAGCCTCGCTTATATGAAGCGAAACTCAGTTATCTTCTTTGGAGTCTTCTAGCATACCTGTTTACCTGTCCCTGGGCGCTAAGCCCCTGTTTTCTACGATCCTGTTTCCGTCCATGTTAATGCTAACAACGTTACTACTCCGGCTTGAATTAAAATAAAAAGAAATACAAATTATGAAAAATTTAACTGCAGACAGTGAACAACAATTGATCGATGGAAATGATAATGAAAAATTATAAAACAACCTCATAAGCTTATGGTAGTCTTTTTCTTCTAAATGTATTGTCAAAATGTATCTTGATAAAAGGAATACGTTGTTATTTTGCTTTACGACGCAAACCTCAAATGAGTAAAAGATTGGATTATGAAAAAGGGGAGAAACATTGGGTTACATTGAATGTGGAAGGAGACGGTTCGCAAAATTAAACTGAAGCTAAAGTGCTGCATGGTAGTCCACAGTCACGTAAACACCCCTTGTTCCTAAAAATAGATTTAACAACATGTCTAACCAAGCTTTTTAAATTTCTAGTCATACAATTCGGCCGAACCTTGCATAATGATCCAGTTGTTTTGTTTCAAACATGTTTGGATTAATCGGCCTTCTGTGTTTAACGCTTTGTTTCCAATTCATTTCAGACATGCCGATGACATAAAATCCTATATAAAACGTATTTTGAACTATGAGCACTATGTCAGCACCGTAATTCATTTAAAGATAAACTGATCAAAGGAAGTTGCGAAATTGTCTTCTGCTGTATTTAAAAGAATTGTAATTGTTACATTGTACTATGTTTAACAGGCGCATTTGACTGGTGGTAGTTTCAAAGTGGATTTTTTAATAGAACTCCATGAAACATTAATGATAAAGGTATAATTATGCATGTGTATTCGAAATGAAAAAAAGCGTAAAAAAAGATTTTAAGTTTTATTTTTTTAGATATTTCTATCACACGGATGGTGAGGTAATGATTATGGAGGCTTGATAAATATGATATCTTTCTGTATCTGGTCTCAGAATTTGTGCGTAAAACAAAGACGATATCCATATTTTATTTATACTTTACAATAACTGTCCGCTTATTTTGCCAGATTGGGAGTTTTCCATTGCGTTATTCATCACTGGAATTTACAGTCCTGGTATTGACCGGCCGGACGTCCGGTCTGAATTAGAGTTTGGACCCGCGGCCGCCATGGGAGGCGTTTTACCCCCTATCCTAGTAACTGGAGAGTTCTACCCGGTTCCCGGAGTGACATTCACCGCACGTGTCGTCTGCTGGGTATCGATCGAAAAGTGGAGCTCCGAGTGGACGCTGCACATCCGGTGAGGTGACTTCCTGATCCCGTTGATTAATGCCCTTATCGGAGTTCAGCCAGAGCGCTCACAAGATTAAAAGGTAGGTACAAAATACCCCGGCCCTCCCCTCATGCCTCGCCACCCAGTTGCCTGTTCAGCCGTAAGATCGCCTTCCACATTTAACCCCACCTCAGCCGGGCTATATTTAATCTGTCCCCGTAATGCCCCGCCGCCGCTATTCAACTGCTTACACCAAACTGGTTTCAAACACTGATCCTTAATTCTGTTTTATATCCCCCTATTTTAAAGGGAGCGTCCAGGCTAAAAAGTTCCACTGGGAATGGATTTATGTTATCTAATAGCCACTCACCGGTAAATGACAGCGGGCGACTTTGGATGGCGGATGTGACCTGGCGAGTACTGCTTGGCTTGTACACTAGAAATACGGGATTTCTTTATGAGGGGGCAGTTGGGGCTACACAAATTTAAAGTATAAAAAGTTGTCCAGACTGTATGCATGGTTCAATTTTAATACTTTCATGAATATTTAAACCTCTGAATAGTATTTATCTCTGCATAAGAGATTGAAATAAGTCTGTTTGGCATCAAAATTGTTTTTGGAACTCTTTTTAAGTAAACGATTTAGACAACAATAAAATATAATTCCACCTATTTCACAGTACATTAAGTAAATGGGGACGTAGCAAAACACGTATTCATTAGGGAGCAGGATAATGCTTAAATAAAATTACTAAGAAGATTCCATAGCACTGAACAACTTATCCGTTACAGGGGCTTTATCTGGCGATTAGAAGCTTATTACTGTGGTTTGTAGAGAGCACATTGTTATCCATTTGGGCTCAGAGGTTTTTTTTTTTGGCTATCCCTGAGTTGTCAAAAACTAAAGAGCTATGACCAAGTATATATTGGTTTATAGACAAACATTACAAATATTTTGTACTCACCCCATGCTTTGAAAAGCCTTCAAAATAATAACTGTAAAACTTTTCGTACATGGAAAGGCTTATCTGCAAGGCTGTGGCACGGTTTTGTCAGGGTTGGTTCGTTGATAATTAGGCTGTTTGGTTGGTTTGTCTGTTTGAAGCTGTACTCAGACGGTTTTAAAATGAATTTTGTGATTTTTGTGGAGGGAGAGAGTAGTATCCAAGGGACAATCATTAACTATTGGAGGTAACGTTGGATCACCATAATAAATTTTGTTCAAATGATTCTTTGCCATTTTTAGACATAAAGGGCAGTAGAGACGCCATCATAATTTAAAAGGGTAATTTTAAGTGTAAACTGGTGGATACACACAGCTATCAATTAACTGAAACCGCCTTTGTCCTGGCGTTCAGAATTCAGTTGTGATGCAACAGTCGACTTGATGAACTTTGTTCCCGGATTAAAATATTTAGGGCGCTTATATCCACCAAACCTCAAAGTTTGATCAGAAAGCTTGTATTCCTGTCGATGAGGTATATATGCCGTCCCTGGCAGGACTAAGGTTAGAATAAACATTTGATACTAATCTAAGCATACGCGGACCAGATATTGCCATACAAAGATTAACCCATTTTTGTTTTCCAGTTCGTTACCATGGAAAAATACGCACCCCATTTGACAGACTGCGATCTGCTATCTACGGCTTACGAGTCCTTGGTGTATGTTCATATCTATTCATCAAGACAGCCAGGCCCGGGCTGGTCTTAATAAGCTCGTCTGGTACTCCACAGTGTGTCTAATCTTTGTCTGTTATCGTTGTGTGGAACAAGGCCAACAACTGCCAAATTTCCCCACGAGGCTAACGGTGGAATCATGGTTATTCAAACTTGACAATGTGACACGGTTTTTAATAACTTCTTTTCAAAAGGGACCAAAGAAGCAGTTTATCACTACATGAAATACATAAGTCGACTTTTGGCCTGTTTATCGATCATAGGGTACTGTTATTCTTGCAAATTGAACAAAATAGATAAATTCTGTATTTTGTTGTTCTGCAACATATGGCACTTCCCTGTGTTGTTGAAAAATGATCTTAAGTTTAAAATGTTCCATAGATTTAACAAAACAATAACACTCTCGCCCGATATAATCAATTTGCTTTTATTTCCACACGCAGAACCTGCGCAGAGGTCATTAGTTTGTCAAACAGTGTTTTATGAAAAAATGTTTATTTTTGTTTGAACAACCAGACCTGAAACAACGAATTGCCTCACAGAGCAGGTTTAACACGGAGCTGACCCGACCTTGTCTGCCATATGAACAGCCGACCTATCCCACTTACAACTGCACAGCGGCAAATATATATATATGTAATTTCATGGGGATCCGAGTGTATTGAAAGAAATTGGTATTTTGGTGAGATATTTCAAATGACGTGATTATTTGAGATATCTCAATTAAGAGTATATTTAAGATATATAAAAATATATATATATATTTAATATTTTTACACCTTCATTTTTAAATTTAGCCTTACGCTAAGCATATGTACATCTACAGAATTACATTCCTGTATCACAGGATTCCTCTCATTTTATACCCTGGTTTTGTCAACCCGGTCCGGTGACTACTGCACCTGCGGGCCCTGATTAGGTGTGTAATCGTCCCAATTTGCTGGGCCATACCATTGAGGAGCCCCGAAAGGCGCACTCGTTTTTGAGTGAAACGTGACCGTTGGGCACGGCCTTCCAATTAAGCCTGCAGAGCGCTCACCTGGGTAAGAATAGTAGCTAGTAGATTAGTAAAAAAAATGTATATGAATACTTGTGAATAAAAAATATTCTTCTCCTAAAGTATCGGTAATGCAATACACGGATGAAAATGAAAACCTCAAACTGAGCCACCATTGCTTTTAAAACGGAATAAAATGCATTCTCATTCAGAGATTGACACGGATTCTGTTTTCAGGTTAAGAAGACATGTTGTGAGTTCTAACTAAGTGAGAACTGTATCTCTGCAGGAATGTGAATTAACATCGTCATGTTTTACCCGAGAACAGGGCATGATATAATCCAAGTATATTTGGTGAGAGCCGTAGGCAATTTTGGAATTTCCGCATATCTCTGTGCTTTTCATTAATCCTAACTTTGGTTTGTGAGCTAGTCATTTTCCATATAGTAAATGGAATTTTACGATGCATTTTAAGGAAACCTTTTAAATATTTGTTTTGAAAATATATGTCGACAGAACTTTTTGTGTGAAAGGCAACATTATTATCATATGGATGATTTGGTCTAGTCATAAGCATTACTTTGTGTTTCGTGCAAGTTCCATTAACATTTTCTCACGTCAATACATAATTCACCACCGACATTATTTAATGTAACAGACCCGAGTTTAATCGACGTTTCCATCGTAATGTACTCTTTTATTCCTTCCTCACATGTATCGTTATTTTTGACAAATGTGAATCTAAAAATCTGAATTGAACCCGTGTAGCATGCACGATGCCTGGACAGATTGGTGTGATTTGTAACAGCGCGACGTGGGTGGTAGCGGTAATTTTGATCCTCTGACATGATAGTTTACCTTATCGGTTTTATTAGAATGCCAACCGAGTCAGTCGTCAATCATTTACCTGTGTTGACCGATGTGACACACCAGCAGTCTGCTCTAGTTAGAAGATAAAAGTATAAATGTATATAAATATTTGGGTTTTACTTACGTTCTTGTGGACAAAGCAGTGACTCGTTAATAGATTTTTTTTCTTATTTCCATGGAATGGTAAATATGTATATATATGTGTGTGTGTATATATGTAAATATATGTATGTACGTATACAATATATATATATATATATATATATATATATATATATATATAAGCGGCACCAAGAATTTAAAAAAAAAACTTTAACAAAGGTAAGTGGTTTAACTATCGAGATATATGCAAGATGTTCAGTGCACGGTCCTCGGCATATACAAACAAAACATGCCGTGCAAGATATTCCGTGCACGTTTCTAAAAAAATACAAACAAAATATGCCTTGCAAGATAATCTGTGCACGTTTGAAAGCATTTACATACATAACACGACTTGAAAGATATTTTGTGCACGTTGCTAAACATATACAAACATAACATGACTTGCAAGATATTCTGTGCACGTATTTAAGCATTTACAAACAAAAAAATAACACATTTATCAGCACCAAAGGTATCCTGTTGAGATATCAGTGCTCAGAAATTGGCCTTTGAACTAGTACTTGTTTTTCACGGTACAACAAGTCCTTAGAGGCCGCAGGGGTTTATGCTTCACTGACCTTTACTCCTGGTTGGTCACTGAGCTGTGACGTTGATTTGTGAAGGTCCACTCGCGTGCTTCGTCGGGTCGTCTTAATTGTCCCCTTCAAATGCTCACACGTAGTTAAACTAAAGTGTGAGTTGATGTTGACCAACAGGTTTTGCAGGAACCAGTCGGCTGTCAAATTCCCTGGCAGAAAAACCAGTGCATGGATGTGCTTTAAATGCAACGTTTGCATTGATTCTGTTAGGTGTTCACGGTTCCGTCGTAGGACATTCACCTGGACAAAGCACACATTGTCCCATCTGTGGATTTACCTTCTGGCATACGTAAGGATTTTAAACAGAGGTGAGTTGAACCTTGCCATTTTTAGTAATTACTAATATATTATTTCATGTCGGACAAACCGGGTAGAGGCAGAAGAAAACCCAATGCTTTCGTCCTATTCATCCCTCTTGTTAGGAACTGCTTAATTGTCTGGGACATGCCTGCTGTTTGAAGCTTTCAGGAACTGGTGAAATAGACGTAAAACAATGTTTTTTGGCCCATACAAAAAATTTAGTAAAATTTTGTTTTTCACTTTGTTTGTTCACCTATGATATATCAGCAATGCAAACGAATTGATAACAGATTTAATAAATTTTCTTTGCGAATGTTAAGAATGTATTGACGAATGTTAAAATAATTCCATAAGCTTGATATCTGAATCCGAGAACGGGCATGTAAACAGAGGTCACAGACATGATAAACAAACAGGGTACAGACATGATAAACAGAGGTTACAGACATGAAAAACAAGAGGTTACAGACATGAAAAACAAGAGGTTACAGACATGAAAAACAAGAGGTTACAGACATGAAAAACAAGAGGTGACAGACATGAAAAACAAGAGGTGACAGACATGAAAAACAAAGAGGTTACAGACATGAAAAACAAGAGGTTACAGACATGATAAACAAAAGGTCACAGACATGATAAACCATGGAAATATTTATTGAATTACGGCGCGGTTTTACAATAGCTGCGACAATATATGTATCACACAATATTAGAAAGAACATATTAACATTATTTATCACCGGTTTTAGGCGCCAGACGGTGTCGCACCTATTGTACAATCGTACCGAAAAGGCTCATATATATATAAAATTTCTAATTATTAAATAATGCCTTCGAGAAGGGAAATGTAATATGGTAAGGAACATTTTAGCATAGTTCACGACATATATAGTTAAAAATTGTTTCAGCGTTTTCATCGGCTTTTGAGCGGCTCACGGGAACTACTAACGTTCAGAAAAAATGACTAGTTTGACTTTACTCCTCGCTTTGTTTGCCATGAACTTAAAACAAAGACTCACGGACCAGCAGCGTCAACATCAGGCTGAACACCGTCAAAGGCTTACTACCATTCTTGGCACTGGTAGAATTCACTGAATCGTGTACAAAACTCAGTGATTCCCCGGTTCCAAAAATCGTATGCCAAACTTCATCGGAAACCAACCATGGGGAAGAGAAGATATGAAAACAGTATGGATATGAAACTGTCGGAACATGTTTTACCGTGAACTGTTTGATCAACATAAAACAAAAAGCTCAGAATTAAGGTAAATTTTGTTTTAATTTTGATATAAAAATATTAGAATTTAAATATAAATTATTTGAGGGAGTAAGGTAGAGGTTAAAATTTCCGAATAAAAACTGATCGAAGAAATGACCTTATGAATCGAAAAATGACATTTCAATTGATTTTTTACAAGACCCTTATTCTTTTGCTGAATTATCCAGAGTCCTGAACAGACCTCTGGTCTTTGTTCACTATTACTGACGTTTATAGTTGGCTCACGTTTTGCTATACGAATAATGGTTCTTTTGTATTGATCAAGAACGTTAATATATTTACTTAATATCTACAGCCTTCCTATCAGCTGGTCTGTGCAGTATTTGTAATGTTTGAATTTTTAACATTATTGCTCAATGTAAAGAAAGCTCTATTTTCAAACATTTTTATTTTTATTTTCAAACATATTTTACCAGGAAAGCCTTTTCAGCTGTTTTTAGCTAAACTTAAGTCATCTGAGCTATTGCAATTACCCTTTGTCCCTCGTTCGTCGGGTTAACAGAGCACAAATTGTAACCGTTGGACCTAAAATCTTCTAACTGTACATCAAGGGGAGAACCATGAAAAATATTCTTGGAAACCTGAAATTGGGTATCTGTTACCCATATCCATTCAGGTATGGGGCTCGAAAATACCCCCGAGAATAATAAAAAAATTATAAAAGCTCCATTGTCTTTATAACTAATGCATTTATCGTCATGATCATTTGCATGCATATTGATAATATAGTGTTTCATCATTTTTTCGCAGACTGGTGGTCCAACCTGTTTTTCTTTTAATTTATACGCATATCATTCTCTATTTTCGAGACCTTCAAATCAAGCGGTCGTTTGTTAACAGGGCACAAATCATAACCGTTCGACCTAAAATCTTCTTACTGTACCTACATGAAATTCTCCTTGGAAACCTGAAATTAGTTCCCTGTTACCCATATTCTCAGAGCTATGGGGCTCGTAAGTACCCCCAAAATATTTAAAAATTTAATACAACAGCTTCAGTATCTGAATAACTAATGCATTTATATATTAATAATGTAGTGTTTCATCTGTTCCCGCAGACTGGTGGCGCCACCTGTATTTTATTTTAATTTTTACGCATTTTGGTCAATTTTTAAGATCTTAAAATGAAGCGGTCTGGCTGTTTACAGGGCAGACACCGTTAATGTTATACTTAGAAACTTTAAACTTTACATCCACGGAGTTCCTAGGCAATTCTCCTTGGAAACCTGAAATTAGGTCATGGGGACCTATATTATGCGAATTACGGACCGAAAAGATTTATTTTTAAGCACACAGTGAGTCAGATGGGGCACAACTTTTAACCATTTGGTCTAGAAACTTCTAACGTGACTTTCAGGGAGGTCCATATAAAATTCCCTTTGAAACCTGAAATTAGTTCTCTGTGAGCCCTATCCCCGGGGAATGGGGCTCGTAAGTACCCCCATAATAATTAACAATTTGATACAAAATTTCAAGTCTCTGAATAACTTATTTTATTGATTGCCATGATACTGTCCCTGCATATTGATCATGGAGTGTTTCATCAGTTCCTGCAGGCTGGTGGCACCACCTGTTATTTTTTACGCATTTTTCTCCTATTTTTAGACCTTCATATAGTCTTGCTATGAAAAGGGCGCAAACCGTAACCGGTAGACCTAGAAAATTCTAACTTTACATACAGGCAGGTCCTAGACATGTAAATCTCACTAGAAACCTTAAAATAGGTAAATGTGACATATATTTTGCGTATTAAGGGCGGAAACATGATTTTTGAGCATTCAGTGAGTCAGATGGGGCACAAATTGAATCCATTTGGCCTATAATCCTCATACCTGAGGAAGTCAATAAAATATCTCCTTCGAAACCTGAAATAATGTTACTGTGACCTATTTTCTGCAAGCTGTGTAAAAGAACATGATTTTTAACACTATTAGTCAGATGGGCACAAATGGTAGCAGCTGGATGTAGAATAAGGTCACTGTAACCTATATCTAATTTTGAGCAATCCAGGAGTCATTTTACCCAGTGTCCAAGGCTCCTTGAATTAATCTGAGCGTCGTGGCCCATGGGCCACTTATTCAATAGGGTCCTGGGTAAGGTTGGTTACCCATAAAATAAAAAAAACAAACATCATACCGATTGGATATGAAATAATGCTATATCGAATACATGTATCACTAAAGTGTAATAGAATAAATATGTTATGCTGGTATGCGCATGGTCGTTACATAGAAGACCTTGAAAATGTAAAAAAATATTGAAAATATAAAGATACCTATCTAAATCTCATTTAATTAATGAAAAGGTTGATTTATGGTAAAATATACATGAATAATATAAAATTGTTCTATCGCATCAAATACATGTATCTATATAAACGTTTAAAATTGTTGTTATCCGACGCAGACCTTAAAGAATAAGGAAGCTGATTCCATCGATATGTGTCAGCATAACATAAACTGGACTTAAAACGTTCACGTCTATATGCACGGGTAATTTCAACTTATGGGTTTTCAGAAGACAGTGTTTCGAATGGCATTCGTTTCAACCTAAGAACCGTTTTAAAATATTTAAGGAACGTCTTCAGAGAAACATTTATAGACAAGTGAACACATTCATCCAATCTAGATGTTTAATTAATGACGCAGATGTTGTACTGTTTTTCAAAGTTTATGGATTTATTTAAGAGATTTTAAACAATTGCCTCAAACAGATACGCAGTACTCTATGTGACTTTGAAATAGGACAAAATATATGGTATTCATAGTCGATAATATCTTACTGAGACAGGAGTGTAGTCCTAATTTGGATTTTAATTTTTTCGCATAGAAGTTAATATGCTCTTTCCAGGCCAGATTAGTCAATGATTATACCCAATAATTAATTGGTCTGAACAGGATGTAATGAAGTCATTTATTATGATATCTGAATCGGGCGATCGGTTTTTATGATTTTGGCCGTATAAAATTACCGTAGATTTTACAGAATTTATACAAAGTATATGATTAAGAAACCACTCAATAGCAATGTCAGTTTTGTTTCTGATGGTGGTTAAACGTTTCAGGGCTGAATATGAGAAAGTATGTAATGAGATGTCATTAGCATATCATACATTTTTTATTGTCCCCCGCTCCGCGGATGCGGGGGGCATTGTTTTGGGTTTGTCTGTCTGTCTGTCCTTCTATCTGTCTCTCTGTCCGTCCGTCAGGTTTTCGTTTCCGTGCGATAACTATCATAAATATTATCCGATTTCATTCAAATGTTGGTCAGTGATTGCTCTTATCCTTACCTTGGTTGGGATTGGTTTTGGAGTGTCTGGCTTCTGTCTGTCTGTCTGTCACTTTGTCTCTTTGTCTGTCAGGTTTTCGTTTCCGTGCGATAACTTTCCTAAATATTATCCGATTTTATTCAAATTTTGGTCAGTGATTACTCTCATGCTTACCTTGGACGGGATTTGTTTTGGAGTGTCTGGCTTCTGTCTGTCTGTCTGTCAGGTTTTCATTTCTATGCGATAACTTTCCTAAATATTATCCGATTTCATTCCAATTTTTGTCAGTCATTGCTCTTATGCTTACCTTGGTTGGGATTGGTTTTGGAGTGTCTGGCTTCTTTCTGTCTGTCTGTCTGTCACTTTGTCTGTCCGTCTGTCAGGTTTTCGTGTCTGTGCCATTACTTTCCTAAATATTATCTGATTTCATTCAAATTAAGGTCAGTGATTGCTCGCATGCTTACTATGGTTGGGATTGGTTTTGGAGTGTCTGGCATCTGTCTGTCTGTCACCCTGTTTGTCAGTCCGTCAGATTTTCATTTCCGTGCGATAACTTTCCTTAATATTATGTCTGTTACTGTCTGTCCGTCCTTTATCAAGCATGAAAAACAACAAGATCTCAAAGCGGGGGACATTAATTCCACGATTTTGCTTGTTAGATATTTAGGCAAGTCGTTAATATACACAAGGAATAAAACTGGACCTAGAACTGTGCCTCGAGGGGTCCAATTATTCAAAACGCACTCTCTTAGAAAGTTCACCATTCACGCATACTAATTTTATCCTGTTAGATAAATAAATTTTACACAAAATAAGTTCAGTATTAATTGTGTGATATTGTTTTAATTTGCTTATTACAATTTCAGATCCTGGAATAGTTGTTGCTTATAACAGTGACCAAAACATTTTGAATCTATTATTTCTGCCCTTAGACAACAGGTCACAAAGTTCATCCGTTCAAAAACTGGTAATAACCTATTTCTGGGATTTTCTTTTGGAAATCTGCCAGATTATGTATAGAAAAACATACTCTGTATTGAAAGATGGACAACATGGCAAGTTTTTAGACTCCTCTTTGTCTTAACCTAGAAGGCATGTTCACTGGGACGTCAGGACATTCATTTCAGAGTTCAAATCGATTGATCTTCCGAGTGTTGTCCATGCATGATATATATTTGCACAACATATCTGTGCTTGTACAACTTAACAAGATAGGCTGTTAGTATCAGTTATTACACATTTCAATTAAATGTTACCCTTGTACTAAGCAGTCTGAGTGTTATCGAATGTGTTTAATGATTTACCTGAAGAGCTTTGATTTGAAGTAGTAAAACTCAACCGAACATATAATATATGCAACAAGAATTCGGCATACGTGAAAAACACCTATTGACACACATATGGCAGGATGGGGAAAATGTATGGCTCTGCACATTCCTTACACTGACAATGGGAACCGGAGAATGGTTGGCTTCCACATCACGTACAATTATTTATTCATCATCAGTCGTTTTTACAACGTTTGATTTATTTTATTTTTACTGCCAAGTGCAATCAGTTCTGCGTAAGAAATTCCAACGGGATGTATCTCGACAAGTAGGAACCATACATTACATAATCCTGTAAATAATGCCTTACTGCATATTTATGTCCTATCTAGCAAAGATTTACTGAAATGGCTTTCCTCTGGCGCATTTGTGAGGACTTAAGTCTAATATGCTTCCATGGCTGTGATTTGTTGTTCCTTGGCAAGAACTCAGACTTGTAATACAGACTTGTAAAACGTGAAATGTTTGTATGTGCGACAGATTTGAATGTATGCCCTGTTGGAGTGCCATGAGGGTTTTCTGTTATAAGTCATGCGAAATAATCAATACAGGGAAGCATGAGAAGATATGAGCTGTTATATAGCTCGACGGACCAAGCAATGTGGATTTAGTGTAGATTCTGCTTTTGTTGAGCAGATAAACTCAGTCAATTATTTGAAAAAATTCTAAACGGTACTGAGACTGAATGAACTCTATATTATAAAGAGAAATACGGTTACAGAGAAATAAGTAATATAACCGTCTTTGCGGTGGATTCGATGGTAGTTGACCTTTATCGGTGTATGTTTCATGTCGTGAAATAACGTAGTTTAGATTAAAAATGTGCCGTTTTTCGCTCAGCTGACTGAGTCATTTGAGGTAAAGGAATGGCGCTTTGTCCGTCTGGCCATACGGCCTTCCGTTAGCAAGGCACAAATCGTAACCACTGACCCTGGTTGTACTACTTCCTCAGTTTTGTGTAAAGACCTTTGAAATCACGATTAACAATTGTTCAACGACCGCAGACAGAACGTTGTTTCAAAACATTGGTTTATCACAAACCGACCAATGAGTTCAGCAACCAATCATTGCAAGGTCGACATATTTGAACCAGCCCGCCTTGTCTGATTCAGCTGCTAAATAAAAAGATTAAGGACCATTGTGTCGGTTTAATATGTACTTGTTAAGACCGTTAAATTCTATGAGTGTTCAACAGTTTTGAAAATGTATTTCATCTGTAATTCGTAAAATTCATTACTTTATATTATTTGTTCTATTCTTGTTTTTAGTATACCCCCCTACCCGAACCCCACCCCGAGTCGTTAAACAACCTGGCCTTCTGTTAACAGGGCAAACATTTCAACTGTTACGCCTAGAAAGCTCCTACTTAAATCTGCCAATCTATCTTAACTTAGTTTCATGAAGGGTCCTAAGGTAATCTCTATGTAACCTAGAAATCATGTACGGATGGTGCTATTTGTGTTGACCTGTTTTATAGGAGCAATCATCTTTTATTTCACGTTTTCTGAATGGTATGCAGAAGGCACCACATACGCTTGATTAAGCTAAAATTGTGATTTCAACTTTTGATATTTAGGTATCAGCTAAAGGAATAAATCGTAACATTAGACCTGTTATGTTCAAACTTGTCATGTAGTTAGGTTATAGTAAAAGTTCCTTGTAAATACAAAATTAGGCCACCATGGATTTTTTTGTCTTGTGGCTTTAGTTAGGCGTCTGATTCAGCGGAGCGATATGGTCCATGGGAAACTTGTTTCATATATAGATCCTCCCTGTGCTGAATAATGTCGTTCTACAGATACCTTTTGTCTATTACAAGTTACTTTATCGAGCAAAATAAGTTTTTGTTCATCTTTCTAATATTGAATGAAAATGCCAGAAGCACAATCGGCTATTTTATTACACAGTTTGTCATGAAAATCTCTGGAATGCATGAGATAATATCGGGCACCACAGCTTACCAAACATTACAACTGGTATAGGTTTTTTTTTCATTTATTATAAACGGCCTTAAAAAATGTTTCTATTTATACATTTATAAAGGTCAGGGTGATTTACCATATTTGCTTAGCAATGTTGGATGGCATTTTCTCAGTATTGATTTGAGTGCAGAGAGGTCCGGGCAATTTTTAGCTCAGCTGGTTGTAAGTCATCTTAAGCTATGGCGATCACCCTTAACCGTCGTCCGTCCGGCCGTCCGGTTGTCGGGCCGTCTGGCCGTCCGGCCATCCGTCCGATCACAGGCGTTTGAATCCCTATTCATAATAAAGTCTTCATTTCTTCATGTTCTTAGAGATACTTTGACGAAATCAGGTCAAACGACCCAATAATAAAACGATAATACCGTGTTATCACTTGTAATATCACAAGGTAGGCAAGTCAGCCAAAACCTTTTCAAGCGATAATGAGGGAAGTTACGTTCTGGACCCGCTTATAATCGCTCTATCTTCCTTTTAGGCGTAATCCATATGATGGTTCAATACTACGGGAATTACAGAACCAAATCCATCCAATTTTCATTGTTTTCAACCATCAATACAAGCTACCTGAATAACTTTATGTGGTGATGCCTAATGCCATTCCAAACGGTGGCGGAAGCGGCCTTCGTTGACAGTTAAGTGATGCGCAGTGGCATGACCTTACGTGACCCATCTCGAATGGCCGCCGTCGAAAGGTTTTATTTGACTTGCCTACCTTGTTATATTATAAGTGATAACGCGGTATAACCTTTTTATTATTCTGAGCGATAGGGTTCGTAAGTACCTCCCAGAATAATTAAAAATTAAAAAAAGTATCTGAATAACTAATGCATTGTTCGTCCTGATTCTTGCATGCATATTGATTATGGAGTGTTGCATCAGTTCCTGCAGACTGGTTGCGCCAATTGTATTTTTTTCGAATTCAACGCATTTTTTCTCTATTTTGAGGCCTTCAAATGAAGCGGTTATCTCTTAACAGGGCACAAATTGTCAATGTTTGACCTTGAATCTACTAACTTGACATCCTTGGAGGTCCATAAGAAATCTCCTTGGAAACTTGAAATTAGGTCCCTGTTACCCATATATTCCGAGCTATTTCGCTCATATGTACCCTAAGAATAATTAAAATTTGATACAAAACCTCCAGTATCTGAATAACTAATGCATTGATCGCCATGATTCTTTGCATGCTAGTGATCATTGGGTGTTTCATCAGTTCCCGCAGACTGGTGGCGCCACCTGTATTTTTTAAATTTTTTACGTATGTTTTCTCCTATTTTTGAGATCTTCAAATGAAGCGATCTGGCTGTTAATAGGGCACAAACCGTAACCGTTAGACCTAGAATCATCCAACTTGACATCCTTGGAGTTTCATAAAAAACTATGAAACTTGAAAATATGTCTCTATTACCCATATCCTCCGAGCTATGAGGCTCGTAAATACCCCCCCCCCCCCCCAAAGAATTAAAAAAAATTGATACAAAAGCTCCAGTATCTGAATAACTAATGCATTGATCGCAATTATACTTTCCATGCATTTTGATCATGGAGTGTTTCATTAGTTCCTGCAGACTTGTGGCGCCACCTGTATTTTTCGAATTTTTACGTATTTTTTTCTCCTGTTTTTGAGACCTTCAAATGAGGCGGTCTGGCTGTCAATAGGGCACAAACCGTAACCGTTAGACCTAGAAATTTCTAACTTTACATCGAGGGTGGTCCCAGGAGAATCTCCCTGAAACCTGCAATTAGGTCATGGTGACCTATACAATGTATTTTGCGAATTAGGGGAGAAAACATGATTTTAAGCACTCAGTGAGTCAGATGGGGCACAAATTGTATCCATTTGGCATATAATCCTCATACATGACTTTAAGGGAGGTCCATAAAAAATCTCCTCGAAAACCTGAAATAATGTCACTGTGACCTACTTTCTGCCAGCTGTGTGAAAGAGCGTAATTTTTACATCATGTTCGTCAGATCGGCACAGATTGTAGCAGCTGGATGTAGAATAATTTCACTGTAACTTATATAAGATCTATTGGCAAAATGCATGGTTTTGAGTAATTTAACCCATTGTTCTAGGCTCCTTTAATTCATCTGAGCGTCATGACCCATTGGCTTCATGTTTTTTCTACTTGAGGCACTTGAACATCATGGAACCTTAATCTTAAATAAGAAATCGGCAACAGACTGAAAACGTGAACCAGATCGATCGGACTTATCGAGAAGCCAGACACACGAAGGTGACTAGACAAACTGAAAATATTATCAGATCTTAACTGCTAGTCATGGCCGGAAAGGCGAGAGAAGACTTTCCTCTGTGCTGCCACTACAGTATTTCAGATTTGATTTAGTGCCGATTTTATCATTTTACTTTTGCCCAGCAGACCCCAATTGCTGTTTCACCAAGAGCACCGTCCCACTAACCTTTTCGGCTGGTGCAATATTATTACATCCAATATTAATTCATTCCGGTGGCGTTGCATGATTTGTCTGTACCTTACGAACTCTGCACCATCATCCTGCATCATCGTCCTTTTTCAGGACTACTGACGTCCATAGCTGCCTCTGTGTTAAAAAATCCTAAGTTATGTGACCGTCGTTGATTATAACTGTATTGAATACAGGGGTTGTGACAATGCAATAATAGTAAGGATGTACAATGAATTTGGACATGGAGGCGCAACAGTTGTACTAGCGCCAATTCGGCCCTCTTGCACTGGAGTCTAGTCTTCGGCCTGCGTACTAGCGTTAGTGCCTTTAATATTGTATCGAGGACCGCACTGTAACGCTGGATGATGATAAAAATATTTTCATATTTTTTGTTTGCATCGACGCATGGTCCTTGACATATATGAGAGCAATCGTTAGCATTTTAGTACAATTTCTTACAACACCTACCATGTGCGGGAATATTGGTAAATCCATTTGCATGTTTGGAATTTCTGACCGTATGAATATAGCTCGCAAGGGTTGCTGGACGATAGCTAGCTTATGTACAGTATAGGAAATGAATCGTCACCAATGAGATGGACTTTGTTTTGGAGGTTCACATGCATTCTTTTTGTGTTAGTTCATCATTTGTGGCCTGATGCTAAGAATATCAAAGGTTTACCACGATATCAATGCAGCAGGATGGGTGATCGTTGCGGTACATTCCACCAGATGGCTTGTATCACGACTCAAGTTAGGCTGACCAACCAAATATAAATGCCCATTGAGCCGTGTATACACGGTAACAGTTGTACAACCATGGAAAATACCGCCAATGCGGATAGGGGTCAGGTCAAAGAAAACTGAAGCTTCTTGCACTACATTAATTTAATTCTGTGAATACACAGAGCAGGCAAACAGCTGTGACTATGGTAAATCCATTTTTCAATGAACTCGGGGATCTCGCCCTGGTCTGCCTGGACTGCTTGTAATGTTGTTAAATCCGAGGAAACTTGAATGACAAGTTTACGCATCGATGGCTTGGAGGCAGGTTAAAAAAAACTTTCAAAACATTAACTAACCGGCAAAGACGGAGAATTATTGCATTGATTTGCGGATGATATAGAAGTAAGAATGTACATCCGATACAATTTCTTATTTTCCTGATCAGAAAAATATAATGAAAAACTAGAAAGCACTTGGGGCCGCATTTATGTATCCACCAACATCTATATAATACTTATAAAAGGAAGTTGGTCGAGATTTGTCCTCAACGTTCTCTGAAACCGCGTTGCATATGGCACTGATAATTTAGGTTATTGTTCCCGCAGTGACCTCGCCGATAAGCAATGTTTGAATTTCTTGCTACAAGCACAGCGACAAAAAATAAATGGGAAATATTTGTACATATATCTTGTTGAGACAGTATATTTTATTTTAACTTGTAGAATAAATAAAAGATCAAAATTCCTGATTTTTATTTAATAAATCCCTAAAACCCCATTTAAAAGCCCTTTTACCGGGTTTATCAGCAAGTTCTTAAATTTTTTTTATAAAGGTTTCACCCTTATTTAAAATACAGCACCAACTACAGCTCCGACCTCTGTAATTATCGTCGGTGTAGACGAAATGCCATTACAGACGGCAAAGTAAATGACAAGAAGAAATGCTCGGAGAAGTCTTATATATTATACTTAATTTCATTTGCAAAATTACCCTGGTCTGTCCTGTACTAACTGTTAATAGGAAATGATGACCACTCAGCCGTAATTCCTTTTTTTGTGCAGGAACATTGATCAAGCAGCGCATCTACATTTTATGGCCAGATTTCTTATCAGAACTGGGTACATTAAATGTTAAGCGGCAAAACTAACCATTCCATCTTCAGCCAGACAATGTAATTAGATTAACAACAATCGATATCAGAATCAACAGAGCCTGGCAGTTACCGTTATAGGCATATTACCACGAGGAGGATGTAATGTTTGGGCACTGCATGGTAAAATAACATGGAACCATTACTGATAATAAATGGTTGTTCCTTTTCTTTCCGCAAGGTCTCCCGCCAGGTTCTGAAGGCACCGACTGGATTAACACAGCTGCTGATAGAGCAGACGACATACAGCTTGTGTACCAACCTTATTATACAAAATAAATTTAGGCACACGAACAAATAATAAGAAATAAATATAATTAAAGTAGCATTATAGTTCCTATAAAACGCAATTTAAAATTGCATGAAATGTTTCCTTGGATAATATAAATTGAATCTTGTAGTTAGACTGATAAATGATATATAAATTTGTTTTATTCAATAAATATAAACGAAACCTTATGATATATTAATTTGTTATATTCAATTAATTAAAAAATTTATATATAAATGAATGCAACAGAAGTATATATAAAACTTGGTAGTTGGTGTACAGATAACATTAATGAAGCATTGCAGTCCATTTGCAGTCCAAAAAAATAAATAAGATTTTATAAATGAAATATTGTAGTTAACACGGTAAGATGTTTATTAATACTACATATTCAGTATTTATATATGAACGAAGCAATAAATTATTGCAACAGAAGTATACAACAATTGATTTACGTGACTATAAGCAGACAAATGGCAAACATCCTAATAATATTAATATATATGAACATGAGGTAAAAGGAAATCATATGACAAGTGGAAATATGCTCCCCGACTTCTAAGTTTAAAGTATTGAGCGCATGAGTCCGGAGAAGGGTGTCTCGGTGACCGCATATGATTATATTTTTCAAAAACATTACATTTTTCGCCACTTGTTATCACCACCAGTGTGTTTATGTGCCTTTCCACCTGTGTTCCTGCTGGTAGCTCTTCTCGGCAATGACATGAAGACTTTCACAAAAATTGTTCAAACTGTGTATAATATAACTTTAGGTGGCGCCATCTATATTCCGCAAACGTTGTTGGTATGGCTATTCGGTGTGTTACAGAGGTCGCATTATGACCGTACATGAAAATTGTAAATATAATTTGTTTTTCCGTGATATGTCTTTAAAACTTTAAGAGTGGTCTAAATGTCACCACAAAAAAAAATTGCCATAAAGACAATTTCCAATTTTGGTTCTAAAGTTGTCACACCACTAAAGATGTGAACGACCAGGTTCTTTTAAAAGTCAAACCAACATACGTACACTCCAAAAACTGAATAATACATATGTTAACAAAACATCAATATATTTAAGTAAGAAAACCCTTATTTTCTGCACTGATGAATACTAACGTCCGATAATCAACACAGAAATAAGCACCAAGTTCGCTGGACACAGTACACAGAGCAGTCTCTTTGTTTACACTTCTTCTTATCAAATGCCACACGTGACATGGGAATGTTACGCTGCCCGGCTCATCGTTTGTACGCCCTGTGTCTACAGTACAATCAGTCCACAGATACACGGAGCTCTGACCATCAATGGTCCCTCGTTGGTGTTCTGGTATAACTCTCAAGACAGTTCACACAGTACTCACTAATTAACACACAGACTGTCACATATGTCTCCTGGAATCATCCAGCTCTAGATAACCAGACATGCTTACACACACCGATATCCAGTACCTCCACAGTTACGCGTTTAAATTAAACTCCTCATTCTATTCTTGGAAGCGCACATAAAAAGGTATAATCGCCAGATTACCAGTCGTCGCCAAAAATGCGATACTCGCTCTGAAGTCTATAATGGAGAAATCACCGTGGCTTCCGCAGACATCGAATATCTACGCTAACAGACATCATATCTCAGCTGTTTCCAATCTGATGGACGCAGACCTGCCCCTGGACTCTAGACATCGTCACGCTATACCGAAACTGGTACACTGACCGGGCACTTGTGTCAAACATCCCCTTCATCACGACTTGTATTTGCTTGCTGACGTCACAAGTCCTGACCGTCCTATGGCCAATCATCATTCCCTTGTATGCCGACTTTCAATTAAAACATGAATTTTTATATGAACACGCCTCCAAAAATTAAAAATAACCATAAAAACTTAAGAAAACTAACCTAAACAGGTGTTAGTCCTTTAAAATCTAAAACAAACACGTAACGCCTAACAGAGACGTTTCCGACGGAACTGAACTGAAATTAACATACAACGAGACACGGGTGCTCTCTTACCAAAGCTCCGACGCTTATATCTAAACATGATACTCCGTATAAATGTACAGTAAATAATCATAATAATCCTCTGGTTTTTACTCCCTACATGAAAAATCATTATAATAACTAAGTCACAGTTCTTTGATGACAATATTTTATATCTCAATGACTACGTTAAATTGACCTATTCAGATACTAGTTTTGTTAAACTATATATATATATAAAATATAGTGATTTTCCCTACTATGTACTATGGTACTTTTTTAGGTTACTGCCAAAGTTTCGTTCTAAAACCATGTGCTTACTCCTGAATCAATGGCATTGCTAACTATGTCCACACAACACGTGTAAAATCAGGAGTAACAGAAGACATAGTGTCGTTTTTTTCTGTTTTAAATTCCCCGATTGTCTCTGGCAGCAGATTCACTGCACGTGTCATACAGACACCACTGTCTCATGAGTATTCAGGACATGTGTTAGATGGTTTTCAGACGACCTTGTAAAATACTAGACTTTAAAGGCCAATAAGGGCAGTGATGAGCTATGTAACTGATAAAGAGACTGGTAAATCTTGGCTGCCAGCGACGGGCCTACCCATGAATTACGATGAGGTGGGATTATTGAATAATTGACAAAGTTTCCATGTTCTCAAAATCCATATGTGCCACGCATTTTAAATGTCTAAGATCAAGGTTCCTACATAAATCTTTTAGGAAAATTTATGACATTTAATGAAAATTAAGAGATATAAACAACCTCCATGTGTCTGTACAAACGTTATATGGAAGAGTAATGAGTCTTATATCATACACGGTAATATAAGTACTTTGACATAATTGCCTAGAAAGAAGCCACAATTATTAAATATTAACCCACGTTTAGGTTACAGGATAAATCACATGTAGTTTTACGTTTTTCTTCTGAACCACTTCGGAAAATCAGCAAAAATCATTAAATGTAGAAAGCAACGTTGATATTGAAACCCAAATAATTTCAGCTCTCGTGCATTCCTTAAATAACAACATTTTTTTATTGAGGCGGCGGAATTTCTGGAATTTGTTTCTGGTATTGTTAGCTAGCATAATATATATAACATTGGCACCAAACAACAGATTCCATGATAAAAATACGAATTTTATGGCTATATGAGACCACTTTCTCACGGGTGTATACTTGAAGATGTTTAACTAACCCATGATAAGCATATTTATCAAACCAAGAACTAAGATATATAAAAATAGTTTTACTTTCTACCATAATGTGTAACGGTAGTGATATACGGACAAAGTACTCATTCTTGCGAGATAATCAAGATGTTAGCAATTGATTTATACAGCACAAGCCCCCCCCCCCCCCCCCCCAATGATATCCAAGCTTAATATGAAAAAAGCGCCACAATTTGCATCTCGCACGGTGCATTTCCCTATATTTGCAGAAGATAGGCATGTAGAAAGTCTGCTAGCATTCCAGACACACTTATAAACATGGCCCATGCCCCCCCCCCCCCCCTTCTAAAATCCTCTATTCCCTCTTGGGACACCTCAGTTGTTTGGCTGCATTGAGGAAACTGAATTAGCAAAAACTAGTATTTTGTTCTGATCATGAGCTTTTAACATTTAGGTCACGTGGTCTTGTAGAACACGTTTAAGATTCAAATTTGAAATTTTGGTATACATGTAATATCAGCAAATCACCAGAGACTTGATAGTTTTGTTGGTTCTTTTTCATCTGGGTTAGGAATATTTAAAGAATTTTATATAAACTTTAACCAGAGCGTGAGGAAAAAGACTGCTTCTAATAATGTATCTTAGAACCCTTGTCAAAATTCACAGAAAGCAACTTCACACTCAGATCTTATACAAATGCTTTTTTTGGCGACTCTTGAGTATAGCCTCATCAGTTATAAAGTATTTGCGCCCTCTCGCTCTCATTATCAAATAAGTGGTGAAGCACGGATTTTTAATTTGCATTTTTCTTGCTGCTGTCACATTGTTTCAGTACAGGCGCTGAAGGAGATATTATCTGACGGTCTAAATTAGACAGCAGCACCACTTTAAGGTCATAGACGTGTCGCCGAAACAGAGGCTGATGGTCCAACCTTCAGTTAAGTGCCCCGGTTGGTCGTTGATTAAAAACTTTTCATCCCATGTTTTAATCAGAATAATGTCGTAATTTTGTGGCATGTACGAAAATATATGTAATCTTTTGTCACCAAATAAGGCTAATTCCTGTTTAAAAATTCTCGACGTAGGTCCAATATTCAGGTCCATTTAAGTTAAAGCCTGTCCATAACAGTCCTGTGTCCTGGATTTTGTTCCATGGAGTACTGCTTCGGTAAGACCCACAATATTTACTTCATTTCTGTCCCTCTGACGTTAGAGAGCCTACCGAGATGTTACAACCGGCCTTATCAATACATCCATATTATAATTTAAGGTGGTGGCACTTTAACGTTGTTACGCAATACTTCAGTGGTACGACTTGGAATGCTTGTTTTTGGGCTTGAGCTGTTGGGTGATGCCAAGAGTGTCGTAGGCAGTAATTTTCTCAGTTTATTTACAAGTCCTGAAGAATTTGGTATTATTTCGCGCACCGTCTATCGCAGCGTCATCTGTCAGAAACTAGTGAACTCGGTGCATGTCAACTCGGCCTAAGGGAAACCCGCACAGGTCCCAAAAAACCTATCCCAACGCAACAACGGGCAATATACTGGTAACTTGAGTGCCTATGCTGAGTCTTGTCTTTCTGTCCACACAAGTTTCGGATAGTCCTTTAGAACCTTTAGATCCCATGAATATTTCTTTGAATAGAAGAGCACCAAAGAAATGGGGAGAAGGATAAGACCCATTCCACAATGAAACACTTTTAACCGTTACTGTTTTTTTTTTAGCTGTTGCCAGGATCACCTAAAATCCCTTCTGAACCCACTTTCACGAAAATGGTAGAGTTTGGGACATCATTGGCCAAAGAAGATCATCCGGGAAGGGACCAGTTTCAATACCATTGTTCTGCTTTGACGGAGGTTCACGCTCTCGTGAGTGTCGTTCGAGTCTTGCATCGGCGCCCATATTACGTCATCCCCAACATTTAGTGAACTAGTACCTCCTGTCTCAAGAAACATCAACCATGGATTAATAAACCCAAGGAAAACTGCTCATGGAAGCAGGCAAACAAACAAGAAAGACAATAACAGAATAACAGCTGTGCATGTACCTTAGCTGTAGTAATTTGAGCTGGACCAAAGACCGTGAGCCTGGGGGAACCATCTGTGACAACTAAACGTGCGGGGACTCTGTTAATATCTGAGGTGGTGCGGGGTTAATGTAGCTCCGTGGCTGGCTGTAAACGGATGGCAGTACATAATTTACTTCAAGAACAAATGACTTAGAGTTTTAAATAAATGGTGCTGGTTGATTGATATACACTGTTCTGCATGTCATTTAACCAGTATAATGAAGCAGTATAATAAAATACGTACAAAACAGAACATTTCTTATTGGCATGTTGGATTTTTATTCTTAAAATCCCCCCAAAAAAGACTCAAAAGCTGAAAAAATTATATACATCATGACCTCATCCCCGTCCAGGGGGAAGCACAGTGAAAAATATATTCATTTTTTTTTTAATTTTGCGGTTTGTGTTTTGTACAAGTCTAATATTTTTTTCACATTATATGAGAATCAGTTCTGTCGGCAGACAGAGAGCGTAGGTACCAAGACTTCACGGTATTATATAAATTAAAGTATACATTTAATCATATATTATTAACTGGTACATATTGATTATTGCGAGGCTGTAATATTTAACGGTCAAATGGTTGTGATACTACAGTGACAGAAACAGAAAGGAAAGTAACTACGTTGATTTTGTGTAAATTGTCATTGAAAAGGCCAAGACTTAGCTCTACCAAGAAAGTTTTCATATTTTTGATCAAATACAGCGGATTCTTAAAGGGGCCTGTTCCGATATTTGCCGTCTGTAAAATAAAGGTATTCACTTGAACCTTTCATAAAAAATAGGCCGGTAAACGCCGATCCTCTGGTACACAAGATGTACGTTTTGATTATATCAAAGTGTTTATAAGATGTGGGGGCTAGTTAAAATATCCAAAAAACATTCAACATGGGCATCAGGCTATGAATATCCAGGGTGTTGCAAAAGGCATTTTGCAATAATAGACATTTAAACCGGTACACATTTGCAGCAAACCACAATGAGTTGTATATTTTTTGGTTTTGCCAAACATTTGTCAAACAGCTTGCTGATAAACAAACTCCTATATCCATCACTAGGGGCACTATAAGAACTTCACTAACAGTTATTCCCTACAATTCATGAATATGTACGCAGAGTTAACCAGAAATCATAAAAATTCTACAAAAAATGTAAGTGAATACCTGGCTTTAAAGTTTGTCTAGCCATCCATTATAAGGAGACTGTAAGGTTTCTATGGAGAACCCTTTGTTGGACTGACCAAACATCATATATATAGCAGAAATGTTCTATATTGGTACCATGTTGAAAATTGCAGGATTTCGTGTGTGAGACCGAGGACCATGGGTACGGTTGCGCGGTTGTATGATATGGCAACCCCTGGTCCGACATGTAAATATTTAATCACATGTACAAAGTGCAGACACAAACCGATTCATAAATCAATATAACTTCCGAAGGAGCGAAGATCGACATAAAAAGTATTTTTTTCTTCAAATTTTCATTGCAAGCCATAAGAACGGGTCAAGGGACATTTAACCGAGACTGACACTTGTGGCTAACTGTCGTTCATGAAGATGTCCATTTTCAGATTCAAGGGTTCCTGATATTGTGTGCAAGTAGATATGACTTGTGTTTAAATATCAAATATTCGTTTATCAAGACTTAAGATTATATTTAATTGAGAAGGTCAGGTCAAGGCATTCCAATTCATGCATAGTCAATACTTTATACTGGTGCATTAATAAAAAACAATGTTTCCATTATATGGAAAAGATGTAAACTTGTATTCTTCGAAAATAAACAGCTGTTACAGCTGTATGAATAGTACATGACTTGACTTTTGCGACACTATTCACTCATAGACTATCTTTCCCAAGCTATTTTGCTGTCATTAAATAATGAAATATTCTATAGTCATCTTCTGCGCAGCGTTGGGATCAGGTAGGCCTACCTGTGGTATATAGTACCTAGGTACAGGTACAGGTACTTGTAAAATGATCAGGTACAGGTCCTGGTACAGCTGTTTTGTAAAGTACAGGTACAAGTACAGGTACTTAAGAAAGTAAAATGATCACCTTTATAACTGGTAGGGCAGATTGACGTTTATTAATATTTTGTTAGAAAAGGAAGTAAAAAATTAGTGGTTAGACGTTCAGGCGCGGTTTCAGAATTTTTTGCAGGGAGAGGGGTTTTGTATAAAAATTGTCTAAAAAAGGTGTTGGTTAAGAGCGGGGGGGGGGGGGGGGGGGGAGGAGTGGGGTCGAATTGACCCGCGCCTGACGTTTTTGTTTCCTTTTTAGAAGATATTTTCATGTCATTATGGCGCTCATGTTAAAAAAATATTGATAAAGCATTTACCAAGTCTGCTTTTTTTAAAAGTAGAGGTGCGGACCGGACCGGACCACCCCCATTACATAAACGGCCCGGTCCTGGTCCGGTCCAGCTATAGGCGGCCTGGTCCAGTCGGTGGACCGATCTAAGCGGTCCGGTCCATATATTTAAATATTAATTTAAAAAAAATTAAATTGTAGTTTTTAAATCCTGCTTTGATTCGACATCATCATATTTTCATTACATATATTTGTTCATCTATTTAACAAAACCGAATATCACCTACACAACAAGCCGGGCAATAAATGTAATATTATATTCTATACGTGAATCGCAAGGTCTGGGTTTGAAATTTAATGAAATAGTGGCACATGTGTCAAGTGTGCGGGGCATGCCGGTTAGAATATAAACCAAGCGGTCCCGTCCGCATCTCTTTTTAAAAGTAACATTTACTTTAATGCAAAGTTACTGGAATATTTTAGTGGTATTTTAATTTTGGCAGTGTTGTTGTTCGTGTTCGGAGATGCATTCTGGATCAGAGCCACTGGATGAAACGACATCGACTCTCAGTGTAGAGGTTGTTCATGGTAACAGCAAACGCAGTCCGCTCCAGGCATCCATTGACGTTATTCAATCCTCGACGAGGCCGGAAGACACGTAAAACCACACTTCATCTATATTATATATATCCCATTATTTTAGAATAATCTGAATTAAAGCTATGTTATTGGTAGTTAAAACAGGAAACCTGAAATTCATTTAAATAGGGGGAAGGAATTAGCTATGTCATAAAAGTGCGACGTAAATATAGGTTTTGGGTTAATTATAAGGCCTCTCATCCGTGCGACAGTGGTAGACACGGTAAACCTATAAAAAGATGGGTTCTCTAACAAGTAACGATTGACTGGAATGCCGGAATCTCTCTCAGATAAAGACATCCACTTTTCTGGCAGATTGGATAAAAGCTCACAAAAAAAGGTGACAAGGATTATGAATGATCGAGAAACTGAAATATGAGCGCTGTAATAGAAGTGGAAAGCCTCTCAGTGACTGAATATCTGCGAAATCTTCTACCATCTTCTTCAAAGTGACTTTATGGCTGGTCAGTACTATTATTCTACGATTTTTGCAATGCTGATTTAAGGTTACTGTTGAGTACTGTCAAGTATTCTCCTGCCATGGTCAATATTTTCATTTTTCGTTTGTCTGTTAGCTACTTTACAACTTTATGCGAGCAAGTTTCGAACGAACACATTTTGATTAAATTTTGTGAAGGGTTAGGATAACTAAATTTAGGAGGTAGTCTGGATCAGCATAATAAATATTTACCAAAAACGATTATTTGCCATTGTCACATGAATCCCAGCGAGGACCAAAGGCATTCATTGGTATTAAGGCCACTTTTTTATGGTCAAGTGCAACATTTTGAAGAAAAACACAGGTGAGTTGGATTAGAATAATGGCGGAGGTAAATATAGGTTTGTGTATACATATTTAGGTTATTAATTATTTTAAAGCAATATTTAAATCAGAACAAGAAGTTAAATGTTTCAAAAAATTAATTTTAAATTCAATTACGAATCTTTCTTCGTCACTATCACTATTTGCTTAATTTTTTGCTTTGGAAAGTGCGATCGCACGATTTAGGCTTTATTTTTGTTTAACTGCAAAATGAAAGATGAAAGATGAAAATTCGGGAGTTTGGTTCAAGAGATCTGGAGGATGGAAGGGATCAGTTAAGCGTGGTATCATTAACAGAACAAGAATGCAGGGACTGTGTCCGTGTGTACATTATCCCCGGATCAATCATTATTCAACCTTATCCGGCGCGGAGCTCTTCCTGTGCAGTCGGCTCCAGTAAGTTACCGCTTGCGTGACTTCAATAAAGTTGTTTCCAATGAAACGTGGGTTCCATGAGCGCTGTGACTGGCGTTAACACCCAATCCGGCTGCTGTGGCCGCATCCAGCGTGGCGCAGGTGGAGCCGTTATCGATATTCATAACAGATCAGGTATTATATCAAGGCCTTTCAAGCAGAGCGGTATCTGTTAGCAAAGAGAAATTAATTTTGCATTAGTGAAACAATATGGACCGGGCCACCCCATACCGTTGAACGAGATCACCGTTGTTGATTGATAACCTTGTCTGTATGGTCATATGGCACGCGTTCTGTATTCCCGCCACTTTTTCCCCACAAACACATCAAAGCAGACGACAGTTCCCATTGATCTTTCCGCAATACCATCAACCCAACTGAAAGATGAATTTACGTACACGGGAATATAATACCCAATTTATGTTTCACTTCACAATACCAAGTCTATGCATCACTTTCCTCCTAATATTGTTTCTAAGCAAATAGATGTATATAATCCAATTTTTTGCCCTGAACGACTGGTATATGATGGCCTCGTGTACAAACACACCGTTTTCTCTCGGTGCCAGCGTGATAAGTTATAAGCGGCCCATTTGGGAAGGCAAGGCCGCTTAATGCATGCAGCAATCGATATTACAGTGGTGGTAAGCGGGGTGGTGCAAAGCGACGTATTACCGCAGGCCCAGCAAATATTGTTAATCGCAGCTGATGTATAATCCTTACTTATCCATCAAACACATTCCTATAATTCACGCCCAGAGCTTTCATTTCTCCGCTGTTGCCAAGTGCTTGGAATTCAAAATTCATTAGATTGGCGTTATAAACAATAGGAAGAACAGGAAGAGTGAGCTTCCACGGTTCAAAAGACTTTAATTCATTTATGAAACAACATTTTCAAAATATTTTTACCATGATACAACTGGTTAAGATTAATCATACCAAATGTGAAAAAGGGAGATGATAATGTATGAAAGGAATATTGAACACCAAGTGTATCAGTATGATTAAATTTTAACTGTCGTTTGATCGTTGTCTGACAATGAACTACAACAAAGAATGAAAAATAGAACAAAACACAGTCCAAATTGCTAAGTTTATTTTTCTTCGGGGCAAAAGTAAAGCACTAAAGGCAAAGCACACGTTTTACTCAAAAACTATAGGACTAATACGATTAAGGCATTTCAGCCTTTACAATATACATCTAATAGTTACCTATAAATTACACTGATATATATATTTGACATTTTCCTGTTTCAGTCAACACCATGAATCCAAGCTGTCTAGCTGTAACCTCGAAACTGATTAGGTGATAGTCCAAGTTCTTCATATAAAATCAGCGAGGGCGTTTTCTTCTGGCGTATCCATTTTATGAAACAATGCAAGCCACCTCCCGATGGCCGAGTGTTTCTTATAAACTTATTTATTTTCCATGGATTGCACAAATAGTTATTAACTATGATTATGGCGTTCGGTAGTCTGTATGGGTGGAGCAAACCGGAGATCCCGGAGAAAACCATCTACCTTGGACGGGCAACTACAACCCACTCTCAAAGCCACACAGGGGATCAAACATCGGTTTTCAGCGGAGAGAGCCAAGCGTTTTCCCCATCCACTGTCCAGATACTAATCAAATATGCTAAGAACATTATAGTATGAAAGTAATTTCAAATAAGGGGACGTTACATCTCAATTGTTATAGGATACGTAAGACACTAGGGTAAGGAACATTCATCCCAAATAAATTGTTACCAAGTGAATGTTTCCTCTTGTTATGAGTCATAACATTTTACAAGGATATTGAAGTTTCAGACTGATTTTTATATAAATATACATTGCTGCAATTTGTTTGCTTCAAATGTTCAAACATATACAAGCTGTTGCCATTCTTTAAACTGATACGTTCTTTAAAAAAATGGCAGCAATTTATTTGTTTCTGATAAGCTCAGTGTGTAATTTTGTGTAACGTACTTTGCCCACTCACTATTGGCTTTCAAAGTCTATATTTATGCTTATTATTATGTTTGTCGAAAAGTCTTAACAATTACTTTCAAACTCGTTATATGCAGGGTATAAACATTCATATATTTGACCCAATTCAGTGAATTCTTGGTACAATGTATTTGAACATTTCACCTCTCTGTTTTCGACAGTAAGTAATTTAAGTCGTCGTTTATTGAGGGACCAAGAAAAGATATCGAAAGATATTTAAACTTTGCATTTGGTCAATAAGGAAGTCTGTAATCATGTCTTTTTTAAAAGATTTTGTTGGTGGAGGAAACATCCATTATTTATGCTCTTATATCTAATTCTTAATCTAATTAAATTCATCTGCAGAGTTAAATTTCGGTTTTAGACTACGTAACAGGATAGTAGCACTCGCTTCCTATCATATTATTTCTGTATAGTAGTGTCACCCAGGCGCGGTGTCTACCGCACCTGCGGGTCCTGGGTGTGTAATCATCTCAGTTGCTCGGTCATAATCCTGAGAACCCCCCCAAAGACGCACTCGTATGTGAGCGCTCACCCTTGGTGGCTCGGCTGAGATTTGAACCCACGACCTCCCGGCTTTGAGTCCTCTACCAATGAGCCACAGAAGCCGGTCTGTATTCATGTCGTGCCCATACTTTGGCCATCTGGTTATGCGGGATATAATATATATGATAAGCTACATATCATGGGCTATATTTATTGGTACATATTATGTCGAATACTGCTTTATATTTGTTTCCATATTATATAATGATAGAATTACAATCTGAATTTTTCCAAGTTAATGTTGTATGATGCTGTTTAAACAATGATTTACATTAATGATTTCACAGGCGCAGCAAGAACCCAAAAACGCATGTATTCTTGGCAAGGACGCACGGTCGATCTGATATGGCTGATGTAACTTGCTTAGCTATTATGAAGCGTCATCAGTTACAGTAACAGCATTCATCTTTCTTGTCATTGGGGAATTTTTGTTAGCTGTTACTGATGTAAAGGATAGATTTATGATTTAAGTTTTAAAAAAAATCCCAGCAAAGACCAGTCTGGCGGTTTGTGGGACTGATTCTTCATGTGTGGGTCAGGAGGTCAGCCATGTCGTCATATTGCATACATTTTATCACTCTTCCATACTTGAACCAAAATGTGGAGCTTGTTAGAATGTCAATAATGGTAGGCTGTCTGGTCGAACTGACGTCCCTCCAGGGACCGATGACTCATGGGTCACAGCGCCATCTAGCGGTGGATGATCACAAAATAAGGCAGCAACATTTTCTGATAATATTTTATTGATGTTCGTGCATATGAAATAATCATTATTATTGAAATAATAATGATAATAATAATAATTAATTAATTTTTATTATTATTATTATTATTATTATTATTATTATTATTATTATTATTATTATTATTATTATTATTATTATAATTATTGTTTATTTGTTTTAAATTTATTTTTATTGATGTATTTTTTCCCGATCAAATTAAGTCCATCATATTAAACAAAAAAACTGATAAATCATTGAATTCTTCTTTAGTGTTATTTATATATTATATATGATTCTCAACAGCACTCGCAATGTAGTACTCTGAAATAAACCTGCTGTAACAATAGTTGTCTTCCTTGCTCTCTTCATATTCTCTTGTGGATACTTTGGGCCTGTCAGTACTGGAGCAGTCGGCCATTTTATAACTCTCAAAGGAGAGGCATTACATATCCACTCGATCCGCTCCCGCAGTAACTCAACAAGTTACGATAGAAAATCCCTTTCAGAGGTGTCACACATTCTGTTGCTTTTACCTAAAGCAGGATTAATGAATCCAGTATATATATATATATATATATATATATATATATATATATATATATATATATATATATATACATATATATATATATATATGACTTGGTCCATCTCATTACAGCTAAGAAAGTAAATGAAACATAACGCCTTTCTGTAGACTAAGTATTGATTAATGTACGTGAATCTACAGAACATCTTTCATTTATTTTCTCTACTATATATATATATATATATATATATATATATATATATATATATAAATTACAGATACTCGGTTATCCCATCAGAATATCCCACATTCCTCACAACATCGTGCACCATATATATGAGTAGTAAACCAACTATCACCCGAAAATGGCGATGCAATGGAAGTTATACGTGTCTTTTCACTCATCTGTATAATGCCCTTGGAGAGCTTTTATTTTTAACTGATTCCAATGATCCCTGGGCTGATGTATAATATAAATACATGTACATATATAATATATAATCCTATATATAGGTCAACGCAAGAAATACGATGACTGTGACAATAATCATGGCATTGTCGATGAGTCTAAGAAGGGTGGGCATAAAAATGTATATAAAACCTTATAAAATGCCACAGCAAACCAAAAAAATAGGGTTTTCTTTATTCTGTCACGTTCTGAAAAGTCAATCAATATATGGCGGCATTTTTCTCCCTCTAACAAAAAAGAGTACGCCATGTTGTCAGAGTGGCAGAGCTTGGAAAACGAAAACCGTAATGAAAATAAAAACAGGAACCAAATACATTCTTCATTCGTAACAGATCAGATCATCAGTTGGATATTTCCGTGTCCTTCCTATAACAGCTATATATAGCACGTACCATGCTCGAAAAAGATCCCCTTTTATCTCAGTATATTTCGTAAACCTGCGTGCATGTGGTTTATACATTTCTGACAGCAATCAAGTACTTCTATTCGGGTTATGTGATTGGCATTCAAGTCATGCGAGACGCAGATACCGGTGGCAGTTACCATAGAGGTGGGAGTTTACTCTTGGGTTTGAACACTCACATTTATACTTGTGTGTAATTAATTCCTCACTCGTGGCCAAATGTGAATCCCACTGCAGTGCAGTTTTCCACTATAATTGGGTTCATGATAACACGAAGCAGGCCCTATCAGTCAACCATGAATGTCGTGTATTCACAGACGCGGTTTAAAAAATGCATTCTTATGTCATAGGGAATATCGATATTTCATCGATTATCTCTTCCTTATATAAGATATTCACATTTCTTCCGACACTTATCCTTGCTTAGTATCGAAACGTCTTTCGAAAACCTTAATATATTTGAACAAGAAATAGATCTAATAGAATATCATCATAATAAGTCAACTACAGAAACATTATATCTGTATACATTCTCCCTGCGATCGTCCGGCATGGAATCTACATGTATTTACCTGATATTTCAATTGCCCACTCAAACACCCACACTCCAGGCGTCATGATAGTTTTGTTTCTGGAAGTAAACAAAACACTGTCCTTAACTACAATACGCCAAAGTCTATACACTTGCTCTGAATACACAACTCTGATTACAACTTTAATATTCCCTGCCGGAGCCCGCCTTTCTTGATAGACGGGACAGGTAAACTGCCTTAATAGGGGTCAATTGTTAAAGTCGGGTTGGAAAAGACAAGCAAATATACACAGCCAAACTAAACCCCCGGGGTGTGTATTACATAGCCCGAAGTCATGAGGTTAAACATAACATTCATGTAAGCACCGTGTGCAAACTGGTTCATCAATGCCTCTCTTGTCATAGTGGGGGTTCATTTTCAGCGACTATGAGGAGAGCAATGTCCACATTTGTATTTCTAGACATACCCCGGGTCCCCGTACACCAACCCCATTCTGGGATTAACCCCGGGAGATTACTTCTCAAATATAAAAACCCTTAATAGCAGGGCACGATCTGTATGGACTGACGAACAAACAATATGCAATAACATTGTTGTACAATCAGGCTTTGGTGCTTGACTTGTACCCAATAATCTCTCTCTTTCTCTAATGTATGACTTCTTCTGTATGACTTTCTAGTTAGTTTGTGTACTTATACTTACATAGGCGGTAGGTGAACAACACTGAAGTTTTACGCTGCCAGCAAGTGAAGTTTTCGACATTGGAAACTACGCTAACCTATATAGAACAGAAAACAAGGTAACTTATATGTATCTGTAATGAATTGTTCTAGATCTTAATATGGAGACATTGGATATGTAGATATTTGGTACAATACTATTGGTCTTGTCTGTGGAATGAAGAATATTGGGGGCCGTATTATATACATTTATCATTACAGTGATATGATTTTGAATATATTGAACATTTTAACATGTATAGTTTAAAAAAAAACTGATAATAAATCGTGAAATATATGTTGAAATAGTACTTAAGTATTAAATGTAAAACATGAAACATGTTAAACTTTAAGTATGCAATACTTGAAAGATCGCAAAAGTGAATATTATAATTTATCCATGTTGGTGTTAATATTAATTACATTTGGAACAAAATCACATGTAATAGAAATGTTATCTAAGGCCATGAGGATAGATTCAGTCATGTATACGTGTTCTGTATGACCAATTTTTATTATAATCAGATATATCAAATGGATAGTAAAATCCGAAAGAACTCTTAGAAGAGTGACCGCTGATGCTTAAATATCAATTTTCGGTTATTTACGTAAATTTTAATAACTATGTTAATAAGTTAAACTTCGAGACCTTTCATTTGAAATATTTGGTGGGTTTGTTTTCCTTGTTCGGAGTTTTGTGTGATAACCTATGAACAACTATTTTGATTTTCATTCCATGGATATTTTTTAAATGTGTTTCCATAAATAATATATGTTGAGATATTGACATGGGTTACACCATGTTATAATCGACTAAGTGTATTAATCACTTCTTAATCTGAGGAGTCTGAACAGTAGAACTCACTTCTCTTGATGTATATAGAATAGATAGCAGGATAGGACGGCCCCAATAACCCTTGCAAAAATCAAACAAACCAAAAAAACTAAAACCTCACCCTGCATGTGATCAGATATACATGTACTTTCTCGAGAGTCATAGTCAATAATTTCTTTAAAATTTTTTTTTCATTGAGTGACTTTGACTGAATACTTCCGGATGTTTCCAAATTACCGTAATTTCCCTTGAAAAATCCAAAATGAACGATGCGCCTAGTTGGTGTCGGTATTATTCTTAACATTTCTAATAGCGATTCATATTTTAAAGGGACATAATCAGAAGCAATATTATGCCCATTCCTCCACACTATTAGTTCAGTTTTGCCTTCTACAAAAGTTTCCCAGCAAAACCTTCCCGGGACATAGCCTCAGTACCTCACATACGGCTGTTTAACACCTTGTTATGTCTCTGAGTGTTTGTAAACACAGTCCACGTGTGTCTGTTTACCTTGAAAAGGCCACGTCGCCGAAGGTCCGATTGTGAGCCGCAACACTCGATGGTTCAGCCAGAGGAAACATAAATTACATTTTTGGGGCCAAGTCAGTCAGGGCATCTCATGATTGGCAGGTGTTATGGCATAGTGATTTCCAACACTCTGTGTTTATGTTGACATCCATGATCGCGCCCGGTCCACTGTTTTCAACACTCGTTTAAAGGAGTTAGCAAACAGTTTCGGGAGCAATATTTTGGCAGGTACAAATATATTTTTAAGGGAAAAGCTATTAATCGTGTTAATTCAACATGCTTTATATGTGATTGGGCCCCTTTAAATTAAATACAGTAGAACGTCGAATATCCGAACGCCTCGGGGGACAAGCTTTTTGTTCGGATGAACGATCGTTCGGATGAACGTTTCAAATTAAATTTGTCTGGGAATCATGGTGATAACCGCCGAGTTCGGGACATTACCGGTTACTGACTCACCTACACTGATTGAGCTAACGCATGATAAACGTGTGACAATATAATGTAACATTTTCGATTGATTTAATGTGTATTAAACTGAAAACATTATTATATAATACATGTAATATAATAATGTGAACAGCCCTGTGCCTGAAACAATCGATATCGTACCTACATCATGTCACGCGTGGCTGCCATGATAACTGGAATGAACTGCCATGACCTCGAAAGTGCTGCCATCTCTCGGCAGATAGTTAAACTGAGGGAACCTTTTTACATGTACTGTATTTTTATTGAAATTACAAGCGAGAGGATCGGTTGAATGCACAAGTAAACAAGTTTATGTACACAGTTTTATACACAGTAAATATCGGAGGCGCACATAAGCTCAACATCTACTCACCGCAGTACTCGAGGCCTGGTTGACCACCGGAACGAAGATCAAAGCATATCCTTTAAATCCAACGAGATCAAAGCTGAATGAAGGACTGCATGGTCCGGCGGGGTTGTGTTTATCACACCTACGACATACTGTCGGCTACTCAGTAATGGTCCGTAGTAACGTTTTGTTTGCACAGGTAAATTACCCCGGCTTGGGCATTCTAATTAAAGCGAGCCGAGGGCAACCCCGGCTAGCGAGGCGGCCCGGTATTTTCACTGTGCCTACGCTCGGGATCACTAATTAGTCGGCAATATGTATCACCGCTGATCTAGCGATCAGACGATCTTTTACACCATTTTATTCTGGATTTTTTTGTCAATGTTCAAATTTCGGATATATGGTCAAAATTTCGGTTCTCCGTTTTTTATTTCGGGTGAAAGATTTTTCGGATAAACGATGTTCGGATATTCGACGTTCTACTGTATATAGCATCAGGGACTGGTTCGGAGAAAATGTCCGATCACTGCGATGAGCTTCACCTTAATATAGATTTTATTTTTAAAGCTGCCGATTCACCTACCTTTTGAAAAAGAATTGATGTGATTTCTGGCTTCCTCTGAGTATATATTAATTATATAAGGGTAATTCTGGTTAAGAAAAGTTCTTATTACGCATCCGTGAAGGATGTATGAACTTGTTCATAAACAACGTGTTTTTAAACACAGCAATGTTGACACAGGGGAAAACATGTAACCTTAGGTGGTAGGTTGCATATATGCACAGGTAGAAAAGTCACATGTAGCAAAACACCATTTGCAAAGCTCTGGCTCATCTGACTTGCCGCCAGATGCCCTTGTTGAATTTGTTTTGATTATTTTGGCGGGCCCCCAGATGTGATAAACACGTTGATATAAATAAAACAAGCAGCCTGTGTACGGTGATATCAACGTTTACTAGGCTATTTAAAAAATAGCTCCAAGGGATTGCCTTTAGTTTATAAAGGCCAGATAAATAATTGGACCCCTTTAAAGCCTGCAATTCACTTGCTTATTCTCTAACATTTATGTGATTTCTGGCTGACTGTGTATGTTTTAATGAATCGTATGTAATTCCTACTAATTAAAAGGTCCATATAAAGCCTCTGTGATGGGTATATGACCTTGTTGTCTATAAATTGTTAGTAAACATGCTACATCCGCCAATGTTGGCAAACAGAAAAACAATGAACCTGAAGGAGGTTGATTGATTATGTGCGGGAATTGAACTTTACTATTGTTACAAACGGCATTTGCAAAATCTGGTTCGTCTGACTTGTCCTTGATGAATATGTTGAATATGTTGACAATGTCGTCCCCCCCGCCCCTCCCTCCCCCACATGATATAAACACGTGGGTATAAACCAAGCGATCAGCCTGTGTACTGTGTAGTCGGCGTTCTCTAGCCTATTTTTCGAAACGTTCAAGGGGTTATCGTTTGGGTAACAAACGTCAGGTTTCGGAATAGGACCCTCTAACATTTATTGTTTTTTAAAAATATGCAGTAATGACATATTAGATAGAAAAAAGAGGAGCCTTACACTAAAGTTTATGAATTTCCGCCTATATGTACATCTTTGAGTCGCTGAGTGGTATATGAATGAATTAGAGTATCGATTGTTACCTTTGTATCGATTATCGATTTGATAACTGTAAGCAATATTAATATTTTTTCGGAGACAAATATAGTGAAGTATTTTTTTCCAGTTGATGCTGCGATAAACCATGTGTAAATCAACATATTAATAGACCTTGCAAATAAAATTTAAATGCTCTCATCCTTTACTGCGCTAACAACTTGCGTAGGATATGAGGAGAATTTCTTTGATAAATAACAGTATTTACTACATCATGTAGGCCTATTTATCTGCCCTTAGGTTTGAGCTAGAGACAAAAAAGGTACGAAAAGTCTGTACATGCGTTAGCTGAAATTAATCGATTATTGCATGCTTTCGATTAACGATTGAAGACTAGTTTCAATTCAATACATCTATTATTCAGTGCATTGTAAATATAGTCAACGCGTCCCTACATCGATATTTATACGTGTGACTTGTGTTATACAACCGTCAGTAACCTTGAATAGGGATATAGGTCTTTCCTAAATACAATAACAGTTGGCCTAACATAAATGAAGTCCATCTAGCGTTAATACAATCAAGGTATCCCTGGGCAGCCGGAATTTGTGATGAAGCGCTCCTGCATTGGTCCTTGGAGGTCATACAGATATCAGCCAGACATCTGATTAGACAGTTATACATGTTACGGGGCCCGCCCTCCTACGACTGAGATGCTGAAAATACAGGCTCGTTTAGTTAAGTGGGCAGACAGGGCATGACTCAGCGGTTCTGACGGTCCCCGAAGCCTTGCAGATCGAGGTCTTGGGTTATTCTAAGTCCTCCTTGGATTGCGGTGTTTAAATATTTTATCAGACTGAGGATAAGATTAATGGGCCTGATTCCTGTTTCATCAACAGTTTATATCTTCTTACCATGATAGTCTTGGTGGACGACTCATTCAGTTACGGTGCTGTACAAATACATACAGACAGTCCTCAGTTTTTTTGCAGAAACTTCCAGTGAAAGTTTTTCCCTTTTCATTTCTAAAATTTAGGGGAATATCCATCGAATGAATGTCTTTTAAATAATTGCATTCATAAGCATATGGACTGGGATATGACCAATGTGCACCAGAATTCTTCAGCACACATAGGGATTGCGCCTCTTACTGATGTTTCGATCGACGCAAGACGACCGATACAATAATAATTTGCTTTAAAGAGAATGAATGCGATTAACCATATATCTTACAAGAATTAATCGATACAGTGAGCGATTGACAGAGGAAATAAAATGAATACAATCTTCCTTTACGGGTGAAACAAACCGCACAAGCATATTTAGTATACTTGATATGCATTGAACGGAAAACATTGTAACACAAAGAATGAAAATCTTCCAAGAATTTTCAAGTCATGTTAACATACAGTCGTCCAAAGACAATACGATGTTTCTATAAATATACGATACTGCAAGGCGCAGTTACCTCGACAATTTGTTCGGTCTGTGTGGTCATAAAAATATCGTTAATTTATGAAAAATCTCTTCCCTATAATTGAATTTAATATTTCTCCAGACAGCCGTGCATTCTAATTCTATCAATGAAGGATTACCGAAGATACTCCGGACCGATAACCGATATTAATATAATTATCTGCAGATCCCTACCACAGAAACATATGTCTCAGGACAAATGTATATAGACTTTGATTATTCATTGATTATTCATTTTATTACTGATTATTCAGTCGAGAAATGCTATTCACATTATTTATATTTTCTGGTCTACCCACACACTTAATTAAACACACATGCGCATACGATTTTAAACAGTTTATATTTTATTAGCATGGTACAGGATTTTATCATCTTATCCTCCTTTCGGGCACATGGTGGACGGGCAAATGCGCAAGGAATATTTGAATATTTGATTTCCTGAGTCGTCTTAACCAATCGTAGATGGATTTTAACTAGTATATATAAGTTTATAAATTATTAAGCAATACAGGTCTGTACATAATCTTTAATATAAAAATTAAAAAATACACTTAAATAAAACAATAAAACGTTCCCTCTTTCACTTTTAAAATATCTTTCTCTAACAAATCTCAGGAGACTACGCAAGCCCCGCCCATCCAGTCCACGGGGAGGTAGCCTCCTGACCTCACTGAGGTGCTGTTGTCATGGAGAATTTAGGTCTACATTTCAGACGCTAACTCTCATTGTTGTCGACAAACCTTTCGTCAAAGACAGTGTTCCCTCGAGCCGGATTTGCTGAAGCGAGGGCAGGATTCACTTCAGGTTCATGTCACGTCAACCTGTCTTGCGACAAACATAATTGTTTCTTGCGTTGACGGCCCGAGGTGTCGCCGCAGGCTGGTACTTAAACTGGTACCCTGCTCTATTAGGGCCCTCAGCCAAGCATAGAGACAGGCGTACAACGCCATCTTAAGTACTCCCAGTTGCAACTCCTGACTTATCTGTAGACTGGTTCCAACTCCAGTCTGCACGCTCATACCGATTGTCATGGACGTTCACGCGACCCTGGCTGGTTATCCGTGAAGATTTCTTATAAAATTACCTTCTTTAGTTATTTAAAGTTTCTAAATATTGAAAATGAGTTGTTGCAAAAAAATTGACTGATGGATGTATAGATGACACGATATACTGAATCTTTGATATTTCACTGTACAGGGCGATAGTTTATTATCAATATCTATTAATCTATTCATAAATGTCACATGAAATGTACAGCAAACTTTTGGCAACTTCTCTGGGCAAACGAAATGCTTATTTTTATCATATGTAATAAATACTGAAGTTGGAACCAGTCTGCCGGGAGTACTGAAGATGGCGTTGTACGCCCGTCTCTATGATTGGCCTAGAGCAGCGGTGCCATAATAGAGCGGGGTACCAGTCTAGCTGGTACTTCGGTACAATCAGAGGTCAAGGTAGCGAGAGTTTCCAACTCACATTTTTTTATCACAGAAGCGCGGTAGGAAGCACAGCGACCTACAGATGGTGCTCGAAAGGGCTACGCTTTTCCCTTATTAGATGTTACTAAATCTAAAAGATATTAAACTCCTTTTGTCCTTGAATCATTTAGCAAACTATTGAAAATGTTAGGCCCATTAATCGCCAAATTAGAGCAACGTGGCAACACACATATACCCATACGAACACACACACATACACACAAACAAGTACGGCCTCGCGCGTCTAACTCCTGTTATGGACTATGTACCTTATACATGCACCAATCAATTCATCAAGATAAATATTCTATTGCACCATTTAGTGTGCACAGACTGTTGTGAAATATAACACAATTCCATTGATAATGTGGGTACTTTCAGTAGGCCACAACAGTGAGAAATGTCCGTTTTGAGAAGTTTTGAGAACTGCAAGTGTTAATTTTGAATACCTCAGTTCCATTGTAGTACGCCTTATCAGGAGATGTAAACGCCGGAAAGGGTGTTTAATATGACAAATATACGGACTTAAACAAACCCCTACAAACGCAAAACCACATACACAGGCAGTTAAGTTCTAGTCTACGCACTCTATTAAAGCGACATGACCAGGCGCAATATGCCTGTCTTTTCAAACTATCAGTTCAGTTTTGCTTTACACAAAAGTTTCGCAGCAAAACCATCCCAGCACAGTCTCAGTACCTTGTAAACGGTTGTATAATACCTTGTTATGGTTATGTGTGTTTGTAAACACAGTCCATGTGTGTTTGTTTACCTTTAAAAAGCCCCGTGACCGGAGTTTCGATTGTGAGCCACAGCACGCGATGTTTCAGCCAGCGTGGACATGTATTACATTTTTGTACCAAGTCAGGCAGGGCATCTCATGATTGGCAGGTGTTTTGGCTCAGCGTTGTACCGAGTCACATTCGAATTGTTTATGTTGACATCTATGATCGCGCCCGGACTACTGTTTTTAACACACGTTTACAAGAGTAAACGAACGGTTTCAAGGCAATATTTTGGCAGGTACAAGTTTATATCAAAGGGAAGAAGCTAATGTACGTAATAATTTAACATGCTTAATAGGTGATTTGGCCCCTTTAATTTAACAGACACAATCTTGCAAATGATGTAGGATCAAGATAGATCGGCCAGATACACGATGGTGCTCCCTTCGTAAATACACTCAATGCCCTGCCATGGTGTTCCTGGAGCACTCGGGCACAATCTGCCGTGTGATGTTTTATATTTGGGATTTATTTACACTACAGCCAGCGGGATGACAAGTGGTATTATATGCTTTATCAGTGAAAACCCAGCCCCGTAAGTTTGTGATATGTCACTTAGCAGGCCTCGCGGGCTGGCTCAGACACTCACACCTGCACCTCTGGTTTGCGACGCCAAACTTGTGATCACTTACCGTCATAATATATAACAACCAATGGTTTTCTCACCCTTTGACTGTATAAGTATACATAGCTGTACTCTGTTGACCTCTACTGTAATTAAAACCCTTTCACTCACTCACTATACAACATCAGAATAAAGTTACATATTACTACGGTGCATATTCTAACTTAAATGCGGAGGAAATCTGAAAAAATCGCATCTTTTATTTATATATAATTAACTACGACACAAAATGGACCGATCACAATGAATGACCGCTTTGGCACTTTATTAAGGGCAATATGACGAAGTGTAGAGTCAAGTGCCACTGAAGACTGACTGATATAAGAAACAAATACACCAGGAATGAAGCGCTCGTGTCTTGGAAGCAAAAACCGTAACGGTACAGATAATTTTACGATAGCATGACGCATTTAGAGAAAGGTGATGGCGAAGTCCTGGAAATTAGGTACGTAGGTTGTAACGCTGATGCGTCATATGTCAAATATAGTGAAATTAGTGTACATGTATTTGCACGATAATATATATATATAAAAATATATATATATATATATATATATAATGTATTCGGAACATGAACAGGCAATTTCATAACGCGTTTATATATATATATATATATATATATATATATATATATATATATATTTATATTTATATTTATGTGTTGTGTGCACGTGTTTAATGTAACATTGCAGCTGTATTGGAAAAAAAATAGGTTTGGTAATGTTTGGTAAGAGTGGGCTGAGAGTGACTTTTAGGAACTTGCTGTTACGTTTGTTAACGAGGTGTTATCTTAACACCTGTGTTTACTTATGTGGCCTCGTGCTCTCCCGTTCTTGGGTGTTCCCAAATTACCCAATTTAACCGTTAACAGGACGATGAGAGGATTCGGACGATTTTCTTTTATCTCATTCAACAGCAACCAGCCGTATAATTACAGGAACTGTATAAGCACAGGTAATGGTATTTGAACAGCAGAGCAAGTGTAAACATAGGTGAGAAAAGTTACGTCTGTAGGTGTTGTATCAACAATATAATGGCACATTTATTGTGATACAATATAATATCGATATCAAAGAGTATCAATGTCAACCATGAAGTATAGGCTACATATTGGTAACACAGAAGTCTCCAGGGCAAGAAGGTTAACTAGCTGGTTTTAAAGCAGGACTCCCCCATGCCACGTTCCGTTAATGCGACTTCTTTACGTGGGGTTTTACGGATATAAATTGTAGTCAGAAGTACGGTCAGCCTAATGCCGGACAGATCCGCCTTGATACAGTGTAAACTTAGTTATAAGCCGAAGTGTTATGTTTATCAGGCTGGGAGGGATGTAAAAGTGAGTTATGTCCGACATGTATTAAATGGGCTGCTTCCGTATATATAAATAGGCTTATATACTATAGAAAGTTACACAAGTTTTGTCATTTATATAGCTTATGAAAGGTAATTCTTTCCTGTTTTATACGTTTTTTATATCAATGCCAATTGATATATCACATAATTTGCCGATAGTGTATCTGAGTGCATTTCCATTCTGACCCTTCTAATTCAGCTATACAATTTTGTTATATTTATTTATTTGTGTGTGTGCTGGGGAGGGGAGATGGGATTTTATTCATTTCTCAATAAATTCGGTATCTCTCGGTTAAGATTAAGTCTTTAACATTCTTTTTTTCAAATACAATTATTTGTAATTTGAATTAAAAAAAATATAAGATGTGCTGTTACTTCACTCCTTATGCCGTAAGAAATTTATATATTTTATGATATGATCGATAACATAATTGACAGGGGTGCCACCGAATCGATGTTACGGAACTTCGATGGGGCCAAGCCACGGAAATGCATATTGTGGATGCCAAGTGTGTGCTAGGGGCGGGGGGGGGGGGGTTTATTATGTCATTTTCCACAATTACCTGAAGAAACTTTTGAATAAATTAACATTATTTTGCGTTGGGTCTCTCGCAGCACCATTTAACAGAAACTGCACAAACTCTGTGTTTATCTAGTGGGAAAACTTGTCTCGTGGAAAATCCGTTGGAGGCGAGGTCGCATGTACCTGTCCAAACGAATAAACTAGTAATATGCTAATACATATAATTTACTGGAAAAGGCTCTTTCACCAAGCAAGATAGACGATGTCACTGACATTCTATAATTTTTTCTCACAAATATTCATTATACATATATAAATACACGAATAATTTTTTCTCCATTGGTAACCTGTATACCAATTAACGATATTAAAGCGCGCTTTCTCAAGTCGTATTCAGTATAACTTTATCTGTATACCGTGGCTATTCTTATGAGATCAAATATATTCCGTGAAAACATTTAACTAATTCCAACCTATATTCATATTTTTATAATTTCTGTGCTGTAGCAGAAATTAATGATAACTACTACTACCACAGGTGCATGGTTGTCCTGTTAATGATAACTGACAGATGTTCATATTAAATAAACCGAAATGATATTAATGTAGTGATATTTTTGTAGCTATTTTGTCTTAACAGGAGAGGCCGGATACTGGCTGCTAATGAATTCTTGAGAGACATGTTTTAGTAACTAAACATATTTTTGTTATCAATATCCAGTTGTTCCTCCTTTTATGTATCCAAGGAAACTTTTGGTATATGTTGCATGGTTCTTGTTTAATTATACATTCACCAAATAATAATTAACCGCCGTGTGGAGATTTCCGCCACTAGGTAGTTGTGTAATTATTTATAAGAAAAGTAATACTGAAATTCTTACGGATCTCACATACATTATAATTTTATCTGTATTGTGGTATCGAAAGGGATTTATGAGACATTCTTTAACTGTCAATGGTGTCTTGGTATTCCTAGAAGTAAGCTGCTCAGTCCTAACAGAGTGGCTTCGTGGGGCATGATGACAGCCATTACACCAGCTAGGTTCCGCCCCTCTAACCTCCCGGCCATTATAACCGGAAGTAAAGGTCCCCGGAAGAACTCCCACGAAGAACCGGAAAAGCATGACCGGAAGAAAGCGTCGAGTCTAACAAACCCGCTAACTATACTGACAGCAGTAAGGAAGTTCAGGAAAAGTGCCAGTGTCCCTGCGGGTTTGGTCACACAGCTCGGCAAGTTCAGCATCAGACATCTCCCTGACAGCGAGGAGGATCCGGTAACCAAGGTAGGCGTATTGAGTTTATGGCTTCACAGGCACTGGCTACCAAAATTTAATTCAACAGGCAAAATGAAATGTTGGTTTCTCGGGCACTGCGCGCGTCAATTTTTGTCCCCTGCATAAAAAAATGTTTATTTTGATTTGCATTAGAAATTTACCGACTGAGAGCTCCAGTCACTGGGATATTTCTTTCAAGAAAATAAAATAATAAATTTTAGATTACATTCCGTTTTGTTACGATTTGCTTTACTTGTTTAGGAAAACATTTCTGTTGTTCCCTTGAGCGCAAAACGGTCGATAAGAAAATGATTCTTCATTATTTCTTAATTTTTTTTCCGACAGAATTTAAACTTCCGTATTTACTTCCAAAAAGACATAATTTTTAGGTTGATGACGGGGGAAGGGTTCTTGTGATCTTTTATATTTGAAAGTGAACTGTCGATATTCATATCCATTTTAAGAGATACCGTTTTCAGACCGGTGTTTTTTGGATACTACTAAGCTTGTTTTCTTGGTATCCTCCATGAGGGTGGGCCAGCAGGTATGGACCATCTTCCCAACATAGCCTACACACAATTGTTTAGCCATCACAACTTTTTTTTCTGAGAATTTAAACCAATTTTATTGGCCTAACCCTCCTCGCGACCCGGAGATGGGTTTTCTCATCATTCTTCAGGGGTTTAACCAGTGCTTTACTAAAATCTAATATCAGGTGGATTTGCGATAAAAAATTAAAATATAAAAAAAATTGAGAATGATTTGACAAAAATGAATAGTCTGTGGTCAGCTTACATTAAGGTTATTAACTGGGGGATCGAGATAAAGTAAACTCATGTCACGTCTCTATTGATCAGGAACAGGAATGAGTGTAGTATTTCTCGGACAGGATCTTATGCAAAGTAAAATTAAAGTTTCCTTTTTTAAACCTTAAACATGCTGATAGAAGACTTAATATATATATATATATATATATATATATATATATATATATATATATATATATATTTAAAGAGGAAGCTTAGCCATCTGTAATATAAATCTTGGACATCTGTATTATAAACTTAGCCATCTGTGATATAAAATTTTGGTGTCTGTGATATGAAACTTGGACATCTGTGATATAAAACTTTGACATCTATGGAATAAAACTTGGACATCTGTGATATAAAACTTAGCCATCTGTGATATAAAACTTGGACATCTGTGATATAAAACTTAGCCATCTGTGATATAAAACTTGGACATCTGTTGTATAAAACTTGGACATCTGTGATATAAAACTTGGACATCTGTGATATAAACTTAGCCATCTGTGGTATCAAACTTGGACACCTGTGATGTAATACTTAGCCATCTGTGATATAAAACTTGGATATCTGTGATATAAAACTTAGCCATCTGTGATATAATACTTTGACATCACTGACATTAATAGCTTTCAAATGGACCAAATCCGTAAAGCCTCTATCGGCGCGTAAATGAGTATATTAACGTATAATGTTAATTCTTGAAGAGATGCGAATAAAGGCATAATAAAGTAACATCTCTGAATTCTTTAATTCGATATCAATTTTTTGTACTAATAGTATATATGCAGACATAATATACTCGAGGACTTATACACTCTTCACGTTACTACAAATCCTTGATGACCTGACTATGCTTATTGTACATTTATGTTAAAAACATCGTGAGCAATCGCACAGTTAATAATCATAAATATTGTTAAAGATCTTCAGGCGTCTCGATATCTCTGGCCGAATTTCATTCAATGATTTTGTGATAATGTCAACAAATCCCTGGTTATATCCAATTAACTAAGGGATGCCATGACATAATTCAACATAATTTGAGTTTGAAAATGCAGAAACATCTGCAAAAACGTTCAAAAACAACTTTTTCTTTTATGCATGCTTGAAACTTTTTTCCAACTCACCGTAGAAAAAAGTCTTTCTCAGTTTTCGTATATGTGAAAAATAAACAGGACTATTTTAATACAACTGAAATAAAACTGTTAACACAATGACTAAGGTTTATTTTATCTAATCTACATCAGAAAAAAAAATTGAGATTGTTTTTAGAACATAAATCGAGAAAAAATTACCAGTATATGTACCATACCTCGATTCAGCGGACAACTAATGGTAATTTTCCATGATATTCATACCCTTTAAAAATTAACAGAAGAAACCTGCTCACCGTTCTTGTAGGTCCGTACATATTCATGGTTGATGGCTATTAACTGGCCCTCTTCATTCAGTGTCCCATAAATACGTTCCCTGTTTGCTTCGGACTGTTTGTTTAATGAGTGAACATTCTAAGACGAGTTTATTCTGGGTTTAATACGACAAACAGTTCGACGGGTGCCGTCACGCCTCTAACGGTAGTCCGGGTTGGGTCCTTGGTTGATCTGGCGTGGAGGACTCTTCAGCAGATGCCTCGGCCAATTATTATATCTTATAAACCGCCGCGGGCCCGTAAGAGTTTGTACACCTGAAAATTCCTTAGAATATCCCACAGAGCCGAGAAAACAAGACGGTTATGAATAACATGAAACGATCGTTCTTCAGACGCACGCCTTCCTCAACACAGGTAACGAAAGAAAAACATGTAGAAATATGAAATAACGTGCAGATATATAGCTGGTATATATTTACTAAGGCCTGATTAGTTTTACGATTAATTCTTATTGTGATGAGAGATTTTATATGTTTCACCATTTATCGCGTATATCTGGGGTGGTGGTTTTCTTAGGGATGGTGGCGAAGAATTCCTTCTCCGAACAAACATGAGACACGTGAATTTTAATAGCTCAATCACTATTTGGAAATATCTCCGACAAATATTATCCTCTGTATTTTCTTGCTTCTTTAAAGAAACATCCGTCATGAAGCAGCAAGGAACGACACAGAAATAAATGCAAAAAAAAAGAATTTTTAACAAGAGAAAGGAACAAATCTGTTTTAAGGACATGCATCAGATACACTGACAGACCCCATTCTTAGAAATAAAGTATTTAAAATTTCATTAGGTTCTGTATTTTAAAATATTTTATATGTTTCAGAGGAAGAATCTTTTGAGAAAGTTCAAGCGAGCGGCCAAGTTGGCAGCGTTCTGTGCCCGGCAGGCCAAGGAGCACTCGTTAAGGTAAGTTACACTCTTTGTAAAAACAAGGCATAGACGGATCATGTCAGACCAGGATGGTACTGCCGTTCATTAAAAGGAAATAGTTCGTCCAGTTCACGGACAGCGGGGCTGGTATTGTGTGGACTTCAGGCAAAGGGTCCTGGTGGATTGATGGCGCTTCTGAATCAGGAGAAATTCGGGTATACAAGTTATCTGAAATGATTGATTGCTGTATATGGATTGCCCATAACCAAAACGGCTGAATTCATGTTATCCATTTTTATATATAACCTGAAAATTCGCATAGCGAGCACCTGCAGCCTGAATCGAAACATGAAGGATACAGAAAAAATGACTGAAGTACACACCACATAAACGTGATGGATTCAAGATTATAGATAACAAGCTCCTATCTACGACTTGTGTAGCGATCAAAACCCCTATAAGCAACATAAGCAGGTACCATCAGGAAATTTTAGGAAATAATATTCAGCTCAATAAGGAGCGCACTTTAAGATATGATAATTTATTCAGCCCAGAGAGATATAACAATACAGGTTATTAGTGTGGTGTTTCCAGCATGACAAAGAATGACCGTGAATGACAATGTTAAAAATAAATTTCTTACAATAGCATGAGATAAGATATGCCTAGAAACTTAAGGATTTAAAAGGTAAAATGTTATATGTAATGCACAAGTTAATACCCTAAGGAGTTAAAATGTTTCTATGGTTTTGAATGTTGCTGCTCTAAAACATCTACCAGATTGGAACATTGTTTATTACATCTCTGAGTATACATTTGGCCTTCTGACATATCTTCTTGTTGTACAAATAAGAAACATTAAGAAGTGATTAAGTTCCATCACACTGAGTCCTTTAACCCAGATAATCACATTAAAAACTGCAACACTTTCCACTTCCGAGGAATAAACATATTAAATATGGCTTGATCACGAACACCTTCATCTTTCTAGGAAGTTTAATTCTCCTCTGAGATTTGCTGATTGCTGCAGTGATGATATTTAGCAATGTAAGATCATTTCTTATGAAAATCCCATGGTACTTAATTCTGTCTACCATCTCGATCCCTGTGTTCCCTATTAGTCTCTTTTGTTTTTGTTGCATTCAATAGTGGATTGTGGTGTATACACCATTTTGCAAATTCCATAATATCTTTTCTGTATATTAGTAAGTTAAATGTTCAGGTAGCAAAAGCACAGGCCGATCTGATTACCGACCACACTAACTACATATGCAATTCCAATTTTTTTTTAATTTGCTAAAGAACTAGAATCAGGACACAAGTGTTTTGTAATATGCTGTTCCTAGTGCAACACTAATTATATATTTTAACATTTTACTACTGCGTATACCACTCCTGTATCTTTGTTAATTTCATATACAAAAAAACCCCGCTTATTTGAGTACAGTTTGACCGGTTTTGGTCGTGTTACTGGGGTGGCCAAGTTTCACATGATGATAAGTCGTATAATATGGCGGCCTCATGTAGGCTGAACGTTAGCACCGTCGGAGGGGTTGTAATTCACTTTTGTTAATAAAACTGTGTATGCTATTGTAAAAATGTATGTTTTTGCAGGAACAGAAAAGATGACATTATCGGGCCCTACATCAGTGGTTTACATTTTCATGACTACGAGACATCCAGCCTTTTGTTTGACCCCAGTCGGTACAAAGCCGACAAACAGGTGAGTCTCTTAATTATATGTGTTGCCCTTTTCTATATTCCGTACCAACACCCCTTTCGACCCTTTCGCGACATTTCTTCCAACTTTTTTTGAAAGATTAAATAAAAGAAGGTATTGGCTTTTTTCCCAATATATTAAATGTATTGGAATCATGCATTAAAAGTGCGACGGTCTTGACTTGTATTTAAAACATTTGCAAAATAAATGGCTAATACTGGTGTGGCAATGTTTGTCCCTCAGATATAGGACAGGCATGTGAAATGTGACGTAGCAAAGGTCGGGTGAAAATGATACGTACGAATACGATTGTTCCTCCATGTCTGATTATCGCCCAACATAGGCCTAGCTGATTCAAAACCATGAGCGTGAAGCCGTCCATAAAATGTCGCAATACCGTATATCTGCTTTTTTTATATATCATTTAAAGTTAATTTTATTGAAATAATACAAGGCAGGATATGATTTTGTCGTTATATAATCGCATCCTTTCCTTTTCTTTATAGTCATGGGACAAAACGGATAATTTTAATACATTTTACAAAATTATAAAAAAATAGGTGGATAAAAGAAGCGGAACGTATAGAATACTCACTCCATGGCGTTCAATTGATAGTCATCTTAAAATTCACGGAAGTGTCTACAGGCTAGTTTTTGTTAGTTAACACATTTTTAGATTAAATTTGGACAATGGTTCAATATAGTGAACGATGATAAAAATTTAAGAAATAATTACAAAATAAATCAAACGATAAATGTTTACTCGGTCTCTTCTAGGATTCTATTCCTTATACAAAAAAGAACGGAAAAAGAGACGTTCTCTATTGATGAAAAAATGCCTATGTATTCAAGGCAAATGTTGAATACAATAGTCCATTGCTGGGGTATTGGTTGCTCGACAGGATCAGATTAGGCGGTGGATGATCCCGTCTCCAGGTAGCCGGCAGATAAGGCATAAAGACACCATATTTTATTCTCGTAATATTCATGTCTAGACTTATTATACCTGTCTACTTTTTGTTTGCTGTATTGCTATAGATTAATGAGCAAGTTTTAATGGGATTGTCTTTTGGGATGATATTGTTCCAGCTAGTGCTAGACTCTGGATTTAACCTTCGGCTATTCATTGGTCCATCATTTTATTTTTTTTCGTTTTCTTCTTTTTTTTTTTACTCCACCGTTTGTTATGTTTTTGTTTTCCGAATTTCAGACGGAATATATATATTCGTTCCGAGCATGTAGTCCTTTTTTCTTTAATAATCAATCTCATATAGCTTGTCGCCATGCATTTTTATTCTTTTCTCCTGGTCATCTCCTTAGTTATAAATGGTCTTCTGATATATATATATATATATATATATATATATATATATATATATATATATATATATATATATAAAAGCTCGGTCCGGTTCAGCCTGGTTCACAAAATATTCTTCCATACAACAGTCTAAACCATCTTTTTGCTCCGTCTTGTTAATACCAGCCATACGTTTAAACTCTACGTTTTTAATCGTTCATGCTTTTATCGTCCTACCTTTGCGCTATGTTCAATCCATAATGTTCATGTTTTCTATTCACCTTGGACCTCTTTTCATTACCATCGCGAAGGAGTTTATGGTTTTACATGTTTCTGCAGAATCATGCAAACCTTTTTTTTCAATTTTCATGAAACTATGTATAGGGATGGGACATGGGCCGGGGAAGATCCCATTAATTTTGTTGTTCCAATGAAAGGGGTAGATCCAGCATGGTTGTTTTGTCACGGTGGAGGTATGCGCTCTAATTTGCGCTTTCTACATGAATGGCGTTTTGTGCGCTCCGTATGATTGCCGTCCTCTTTTTAAATCATCAGAATTTCCTGGCCCAAATTTGTGGTTTGTTGTTTTGTCCCGTTCGGTTTGTGTATCCTTCACAGTGTTTCCTAATGGGTGGACTACTGATCTCTTTATAATTTGAGGTTCGCTCTTTTTGTTTTAAAATATATACGACCTGGCTCTTTGCCACATAAATATCCTGATATGTGCTTTTATACTTACCTTAGTGTATTTCAGTTGTGTAATGTTTTTGTTACATATCCTTCAATATGTAGCTACGCTGGGGCTTTACAGGTAACAATTATCTTAGCATCATATATCACAGTATATCATATTTTCTGGTGTTTGTATGAGTCCAGTTGATACGTGCATTCTGTGTGATATGCCCTCCGCTCTGTGTTTGTATGTGACACGAATGCTTATGTTCCTAAGTGGGCTTGCCTTCTGGTGTTTGTTTGTAATGTAACATGATATTAATCGTGGGCATGTATGTATACAACGTTCAATTATCGTTTTACGTGGCTGCGTGTCCGTAATTTGTAAACTTCATTGTCAGATCATATATGACGTATATCTTGCATTTGCTTGCAGGAAACATCTCAAACAAATGGGGAGTTAGCATTAGCAAAATCATAAATGTATCAGATGTAACACATATTGGTGAACGTTATGGTCAAAACATATACATATGGGTATCCCATGTTTACCAGCCATGTACCCTACTTTACCCTGGTTTCATCATGGTCAGTTGCTTTAGTCTCATGGTGTCTGCACGTTCACTGGGTTATTTGTTTGCCCTCGTTTCTGTAGGCACCAGAACTTTATTCTTGAGTCCACCTTCTCTCCGACTACAGATTCTTCTCTTATAGCACTTGTAACTCTATTCCCATGAACATGTAAGTTATAGAAAGTTTCATTAAGACTCAATATGTTAAGTGGCTGAAGAAATATTTAGATAAATTTAAGAAATACTGGAAGTTGTTCTTTTAATTTTCTGACATAATTTTGGAACCATAGATTTATTAATGGAATGTGAAAATGCTAAATTATTAAAACATAAATAACCAGTTATATACAACCACGCTCTGGTACCATGGAAAAAAATCCGTTACCAAACATTATCTAGCCCCATAATGTGGAATAATATAAATATAACAGCAGCAGGTAAAGATGTATTTTGTCAATCATTGTATGAAGCAGGGTTTTTGTATACAAACCAGATGTACAGAGAAAAAAAGAGATATTTTAAGTTTTTGTCATTGGGCTAACAAGGGGCCAAAAAAGTTGATTGCCTTGTGTATAGAACAATAATATGTCAAATAAAGAGAGCAAAGTCTGAGAGACATACATGTATTCAGGGAGACTATCTTCACCATAATTGTAACACTAAACAAGGGAACGTAATTTAAAAGCAGGATTAAATCCAAGCAAACATATGACTATTTTGTGAGCCTGACAAATATTGATAAACACATTAGTAAAGAAAAATACAGTTTAAAGTATGATATTGTAGAAATGATTGGTATGCCATGTACGGCATGGGCGGTAATATATAGAGATAGAAAGATAATTGAATTCCAATACAACATATTACAAGGATATTTATTTTTAAATGAAAACTGTATAAATGTGGTATTGTTGGAGATCCATACTGTAGATACTGCCACATAGACCTGGAAAACATTTGACATTTGTTCTTCAAGTGCCCAATAGCTCAGCAGATTTTGACAGCCATCAGTAATTTATTTGTATACCAATAGATTTAGTTACAGAAAGAAATATTATTCTTGGAATATCAGATAATTTGAAGAAGAGAGAAAATAAGATTATTTTACATGCTAAATGTTATATTTATACTATGAATGAATCACATACATTGAACATGGATAAATTTAAAGAATATCTGAGGTACAAGAAAAGAATTGAATGTGGAGGTAAAGAAGGATTTTTTTTATAAATGGATATCACTCTGGGAATGCATTTTAGATAAAAACATATAAGATAAATAAATTATCGATGATCTGGATCCTAAAGTTAAAGAAAATGAAATTCATTAGTAGTAAATTACTGTATAAAGGAACTGCGTCATTCAAACTGATAAACATAGAATATTGATATGTTTTCTTTACATTTCTTTGTATATGTATATGAGTGTAGTGTTAAATTTTTTAATTTCTTGTGTTGTCATACTGTATTGTTTTGGTGGTGTTAATAAAAAAAATCTAATCCTATATAGCATGGTTAAAAATCTGAAAATCTTGTCTTCTTTCGGAAAACTATATTCTAATAAATGTTTACAAAGAAATAATGGCAAGGAAATGAGGGTTTGTGTACGTACTTGTAACTAAAGGGATGCCTCACAGGTCAGCTGTGTCCGCTAGAATAAATTAGGATGAATTAAGCCACACCTGTGCGTGGAAATTTCAACGCTACACAGAATCCTGTGGAATAAAATAGTAATTGAAAATAAAAAGGCCAAAGCATCTTTACTTTTCCTTAACATTCCATTAATGTCTGCTCATTCAGGACAATAGCATGATCTTTTGGTTTCATTAGTTTTTTTAGTAATTTGTATTATTGCAAGACCTCTGTGCAATAGAGGTTTCCAACATCCTTCTACTAAACTACCGTTTACCTTCGGCAGAAGAAGCTTCACTTACTTCATTATTTTTATAAATTAAGCCTAAATGGAATTACTCCCGGTAAAGCGCAGACCTCTGCCAAGGCAAAACACTCCCTCTATACTCCCCCCCCCCCTCCTTATTCGGATCACCACAAAATTTACTCGGACCTGGAGAGTCGAATACTAAAACGTTCCGAAGTTCGATCCCATGCGTGGCTGTTAGAGTGGGCTGTAGTGGCCCGTTCAAAGTAGTGTGTTTTCTCCGGGTTTTCCTTAATTGTTTCATCCACACCTAAGTACTACAGTCAGAGTTGTACAATCAAGGTAATATTAATTCAGTTCATAATGGACCGGGACCTCCCCGACCGTATCTCATCCATCAAAGGTTCATGTAAATCGGTTAAATAGTTTGCGTAATCCCGGTAAAGGACAAAACAAAATCAAACCTGAAGAGTAAACATGGCTGAAAAGGTCCTTTTGCAAAATGTGTCTCTATTATATGCATGGACCTTCACTTTTAATCACCACTCTAAACCTTTATATGACATTAACCAGTAGATGACATGTCATGTCTTTATCTAGCATTGAATGTCACGTGATATCATTACACTCATTAATGTGCCTCTTATTCCATGAAGGTACTTTTTTAATTGTTCATATAATCCCAATCATACTAATTATATATAAAATTGTTTCCGGAGTTTTAAAAAGAACTTATATATATATATATATATATATATATATATATATATATATATATATATATATATTAATATTATCTACAATTACAGCTGCTCATTCATATACATTCATTTAATGTGCGCTTGCAGCTGCGCATATCTGAGGATGCCCGCAGAATTCTACAGAAACTTCCAGAAGACCGAACGGAGAAGGAACTGGCGTATGTGAGTTGAGAGCCAATCAATAGTCTTCTGTTGTAATGGAGTATGTGAGCTGAGAACCAATCAATAGTCGTCTGCTGTAATGTCTACGTGGCGTCAGAGTCGTGGAGGTGGGGGGAATGCATCATTGTAATCTGACACGTGGGAAACACATACAACAGGTCAGACTGAAAGATCACGGGTCCTTGTGACTCATAGCACTATGTTCAAAGAAACCGAGCGAGAGCAGACAGTTCCAAAGCACGGGGGTACATGGGGCATGATAAATAAGTCGCCAACATTCCAGATGTATAATAGGCTCACCCTATACGCCAAATGTACTTGCTTGACATATACTGAGAGAGAGAGAGAGAGAGAGAGATAGAGAGACAGAGACAGAGAGAAAGAACCAGAGACAGAGAGAGTTCTGGTCAAAGTACAATACCGATAATAGAGAACTCGAATCTATTATCTGTTCACGAACGTTTAAAACACCAAATAATCCCCAGAATTTTCCATGGAAGCGCGAAGCAATGGGTTAACCTGGAACGGGAGTGTCTTTCCCTTTGGGAGAAGTTGAGCTGCCCCGGACCCCCTGTGAGGCAAAACACCTTGGAGTTACTGTATGACAGAGAATATAACCATATAATAGAACAGTTTAACTGATAGCATGAAAACATGTCAGAACAGGTTAAAACACATGTTCACCGATTGGTGTGTCAGTTTGTTTCTGCAAAGAATATTGCATTAGTTGCAGTATTTTCCATTTTTTTTTTTGCATATTACCTTGACGCCATCGTTCATAAAGGTATAGAAGGGGCGTGGTTATACAGCTCTTAGAGTAGCTCTTAATTAGCTTCATTGTCTGTTCAAACTTCTAAGTGATCATTTATCACTCGAAATTCTATAATTCCAGCCTTATTCTAAAATGTCCGACTCAATTTGTCCATGAATATTCCGATCGTATTACATACAAGTTTCCTGCCTTCATAAAAAAAGATTAAGAAGAAGAATTCCCCTGTTTACCGGTCCCACATTTCGTGGCCATGTCAAAGTTTTTTTGTTTTTTTTTTTGCCTAGGTTTAAGATTGAAAATAGTGAAAGAAATATATATATATATATATATATATATATATATATATATATATATATATATATATATATATATATATATATATATATATGGCTAAAACAAATATTATAAAGAATATGCAGGTCCTTCTCTCACTTGACCATGAATACAATGAGTCAAGAATGTGGAGAATACACCTTTGTAGTAATTTTCCAAAAATCATCTTTTATGCCTATTAAACCGAATTCCAATTCATGCGCCATAAATATTATATTTTCAATATACATGTATAAAAAATCTTTTCAACAAGGCAAGCCGACTCAGTGTATATGCATATGAGACATGACATGAACTGAAACCCAATCACTTGTCGTGTAAGCTCCTCTTTACTCATTTTCATCATCACTGAAGGTTCATTTTAAATCCAGGTGCGGGGCATGTGTCAATATCAGTGAAATGTACACCTGCCATCTGGAATAATCGTAAGTTTCCACTGCATAGTTGATATCAGTGCACTGGGCACAATACTCGGTCAGCTTTCTTTGTTTTATTCACATATTTGCACCAACTGCGCAAAAAAAAAAAGGCTGAGACATTGACTTTCTCATGTAAGTTATGAAATTGCAATCATTTCTCTCTCTCTCTTTCTTTCTTTCTCTCTCTCTCTCTCTCTCTCTCTCTCATAATGATGTATTTTTAATAAACAGTTTAAATATTTATACTTATGATAATAAAATAATTTTTTTTTTACTTTCAGGTACAGGTTGCACTTCGTAACATCCGGTCAATAGCGGAGTACCCTGTTCGTATGCAACAAAAGATCGCCGAAGTCGGGCAGTATGAGAAGTAAGAAATGTTATGTTCAACTGTCAGACGGTTATTTTTGTAACACCTACTGCTGCCGCATCGCCTGATCAGTTCAGTCCGTCTGAACTCCCTGAACTTATCATACAGCATGATAAATTTAAAAGCTTATCTGACTCAGATTTTAATCAAAATTGCGTATGTTTGATTTTCCGTTGTTTATTTTTAACTTTTCATATTTGATTTTACCCTCTCATTTTGCTCCACAATATTTCAAAAACCTTTGCTCTGACCAATTACTTATGAATGCACCAGTTGTGTTTTATGGGTTTTCTAATTTGATTAGGTTGTGGTTATGCTAAAGTTGAGGTTTTTTTTCTGTTACTTATAGATTTTTGCATCCTTCACATTAATTATAAGTATCTTGGAATTAATCAAATATTTAATAAGAAAAATCATCCGGCTGTGCAGGGAACCGGGAGGCCACTTGATGTTCATTATCACATTAGTGTAGGTACACTTTTTTGCAAACAACTCTACCACGATAGCGTTAAAACGTGGTCGGATTTTCTAAGCGGAGATACGGAAATTGTTCAGTTCCTCAATGCCCGATGGAGTACTGTATATGAGGGATACTTCAGTCAGTGAATCAACAGCAGCGATCATTTTCATATGAGTTTCAATATACATATCGAGGTCAGCCTTATAATGCTCCCCGGTACCTACGTTCCTCGGCACCTACGTTCCCCTGTACCTACGTTCCCCGGTACCTATGATCCCCTGTACCTATGTTCCCCGGCACCTACGTTCCCCGGTACCTACATTCCTCGTTACCTAAGAACCCCGGTACCCATATTCCCCGGGTAATTATGTTACCATGGTACCAATGTTCCCCGGTACCTATGTTCCCTGGTGCCTATGTTCCCATGGTATCTTTTTTCTCTTAATCTATGTTTTGGTTGCCATTACAGAGCCGCACATACAACTGTGTCAAGTGTAAACATAACAAGATTTGGAGGTGTTTTTGAGGCGATTAATTACACACACGCATGCTTAGCACATATTGCTTATTTTATTGAGTCCTTATCAGAAAAAAAACATTCAAGTAAATGCAATATGGCTTGAAACAGTTGGAATCCAGTATATTCAAATGGTCTCTGCATCTGTATTCACAACACGCAGGGGCAAATACAGGATGTTAAAGGGAGGGGCTCAAAAGCCTGTGCACAGAGGAACAAGTGTGCTGGAGTGCTTGTTGACTCGTACATAATTCTCACATGCAGAAATTAAGGGAAGAAAATGGACGAGGCGCAAATTCTGGCACTGCAGTTATTCTATTTTTAGGTCTAATTATAACGTAGAAAAAGAGAAGGAACACACCCCCTTCTAAATTCACCTTTGACATTTGCATGTCACTGGTGTATTTCGCCTCGGTGCGCTGTGGGAAAATTATTTCATTAACCGCAATTCCCCAAACTGTCGTATACCCTTGTATGTGTGGTTCAGGGCAGAGAGGGGCAAGTTAGGTACCGGGGCACATATGGACTCGCCCAAGACTGAAGTGACTGTAGTCCAGAATTGGACTATTCGGGGACTATATGTAACCTGATAGTCTATGTTGCCTGTTACTTTTTCACATGTACGTTTTACTTTAAACACAAAAGCTTCTGTTGAATGGCACATCGGTGTGAACCGACTATTTATGACGGACAATTGTAATCTAGTGTACGCGTTGAAAGAGCTGTTACCTGTAGCCATCTTATTATGTTCGACTGAAAAAGTGTAGTTTTAGCACAATCACGGACTGATTAACAACCTGCAGTCACGCAAAACAACCTTATAATTAATTATGTACTGGGTATTCCATATGGATGTTAATAATTTATTCCGCTGCACCAGTGATGGCTTGGTTACTTGTGGCGACATTCATATTTAGATATGAAAGGGCAGAAACGGTGCATAAAATCCCTGTAAAAAAAAAATTACAAGAGTATTTTAAGTAATGATGATGTCAAATTTTCCTGGGTGTGTCGTTTACCAGGTTTTCCAAATAAAAGTATGCCTTTAACTCAGTTTACGTAATGAATCATTACTGAAAAAAATTACGTTCAGATGCAATGGGTAGATAATGCGATGGTTTTTTTTATATAGATAAAATATGACAGGTAAAAAAAAATACCAAACCCACAATTGGTTTTCCCGAGAGAATTTTAGGAAAACACTTTATTATATGGATAGCGACCCTAGCCGTGCGGGTCTAATGTATAAATGTCAGTGGTAAATTACCTGTTAACCGATGAATAATAAATGCGACTGATGCCTGTTAAAGTGTATTTGGTTAACAGTGAGCCGGACCAGGAAAGGCCACACACAATACAGAAATAGCTTAATAATTGAACAGCCCGACATCATGTTGCGTGACAAACACGCGAGAAATGCATCACGCGTTCACCTGTCGAGTTGAAATCGACAGCAGATGAAGTCGCGCTCACTGTACTGCCATATACAGCACAAATACATGCACGTTAACCAAACAGATTTATGGCCTAAGTTAACAATATTTCACACCGAAACCAGCTTTGAGGTCACCTGTGTAACCACTAATAAAAACGACAGTTAATCATTTTTTATTAAGAAGGAAATCCCTATGACTTAAGCAATACGTTTAACTTGGAAATTCCTGAAATTTTATTAATTAGTGGATAGTCTTTTTAACCAGTGAATGTAGCGGTGCGACCTAAAGTGATTTCTAGTGTTATTTCATGATTACCAATTAAAAAAAAATATCAGAAAATGTTTAAATAATAAGCAAGAAAATATATAATATATAATTATACTATAACCATTTATTTATTCCGATTTAAAACTGAAGTTTAAAAAAAACTGTTATCAAGGGGCAACAGTTACAGAGAGCCCTTTTAAAGGCCATATTTCTAGCCCATTATCAAGACAACATGACCTAATGTTTTTATTAAGTGCATGCTAAATGGTTCACATCGCCTGCAGATTTTTTTTTTCACCCAAAAGCAGGACACGATGGTTTCATTGGTAATTGTTTATATACTCCTTATGAGTGTAGGGCTCATATCCCTTGGTGGCGAGTATTGTTGTGTTGTGTTAATGTTACTGTCAAACAGGCCAAAACTTTAGATCGAATGCTTTGACAGACTTTGTCAAGCTAGCAAATCAAAATTTTTCCAGTTCAAGAAAATACATTCAACAAACGCACCCTTTCCAAGTAAAACCTATTTTAATTAATTCTCATCATGAATTATTTACAAAACATTTTCTACACTACTACCGTCTATACATGTAAATACACCTATACGCCTTTTTATGTGCTCAGAAAGCCCGGTGCATTGTGGGGGTATGAATTCTTTACCCATAATCCCTACACAGCAGAGTAGTACTCTTATGAGTAAGATTCAGCGCACATGGTTCTTTTAACCCAAAGAAATCTGTCCCATATAGTTATTTAAAGATTTATTCTCTCATACTCTTTTTATATAGGCATGATAATGTAATTTTAAGGGGAAATTGGAAAGTATTTTCCACCTGGGATATCAGACGATGCAATGCCCATCACTTATCGACGTAAGGCTCAACCCATTAATTGGCAAAAACAGATCCTCGTGTAAAGGGAACAATAGTATTTCTTTTTTTTCTGACCTGTTTTGTTTTCATTCTTTATTTTGCCGAATGTTTTTCATATGGTTCTTTAACAAAGTCAGTCATTCACATATTTGACTAGTTTTAGAATAGTACTAATATCACACAGAATGGGATGAAAACACTCTTTGTGCTAAAACACAAAATGATCTATTATGTGATTAAAATATTAAGTCGCCACGTACTTAAACATATCATAACAGATCCAATCATTTTCGGTTTGCACATATGGTGAGAACACTATTGATTACTTTACGGTTGGTTGTTTCAGATATGAAGCTAAAAGGGTGATTGTTCGGCAGGGCCACCCGGCGTCCGCGTTTTATTTCATCCTGAGTGGCTCCGGTGAGTTTTATCGTGTCCTAACATAGAAAAACACCGCCCCGCACAGTGTGCAATGGCGGGATTGAATCGGCCATTACTCCGTAGCTCGCTTTATCCCTGGGGAACAAGTTAGGTCCACAGCAGATGTAAAAATCAATGTGGTCTTATTGATAATGTCAGTGAGAACAGAAAAAAACGCAAGGTTAAATGACAAAAATGAAAGAGACAGCTCATAAAAGTTTCATGGTGGTTGTATTTCACATTTTGGCCCTCTCGAAGAGATTGTTTCAGGCATCAGCACCCCCTGTTAGGCAACTGGAACACTAAATCTACCCATCAAATGATACTCTTGGCAACATTAAAAAACCAATCAGAAGAATTCCTTCACTTCTGAAATAAGCATATTTCCGCATTTTTATACTTATATATTAATTAATTGTATGAACCATAAATCTATAATATAAGAATTTAAATTAATATTTATATTAATGGCATTGCACGTCTCATAACTTTGCGTAGAAATGTTTCCATTATTTATTTGAATTTCTCTTCGATATTGTATTTTTTATTCTGATTCGTTCTTGATTTCTTCTTACGTCATCAGTGGTCGTCATGGTAGCAGACGAGCGTATCGGCGCGGCAAGACCCGTGGCTTATTTGCACAAAGGAATGGCTTTTGGGGTGAGTATGGCAGGGCTGATATACGAGAATCTGAAAAAAAGGAAATCATGCTCCCTGAATATTAACAAATTAATCAATAATATCGAACAGAGTGAAATACAAAGCTTATAGAGATTATAGCTATACGGGGAGGGTTATGTATAACCAATTAGGTACATTAGAACCTCGGCATCCTGCTAACCCAGGGGAGGTAAGTTTGTACGGATAAACGAGGGATCGGTAATATGAATTTTGATCATTTAAGTGCCAGGTGAAAGAGAATATATTTTTATCATTACATATAGTACATGTTTGGGTCTACTCCTGGGTTTACTGCTTATACAACACATAATGTAACACCACGTCTTAAACACATTTTCATGATTTTTAAATAAATTTGTCAGATATTTAGCACATAAGAGTGAATGTATATCCCCATTCCGTGGTAATAGATACTAGTATACTTTCGAGTGCGGCAGGTTTCGGAGGTTCTAAATATATTTTGTCCAATGCTACTCTCTATGGACCGCTTTCCACAAAATAAACACAAAATAGTTAACAAAATCAATCAAAAGTCAGACATAATGAACCATTACCAGAAGTGCACTAACGTATAAATTAATTGGTGTTCATATATATTACAACATTTTAATGGAGATATTCAGTTTCTCGTTATATAAAAATCGATACCGCGCACGAAATGTACTTTTGATGTATGAATATGTGTTTTAAAATTAGCGGCATTACAAACAACTTTTCGTAGGCAGATAAATTCTCTCTCTCTCTCTCTCTCTCTCTCTCTCTCTCTCTCTCTCTCTCTGGTTTGTGGGATGTAACTAATCTTTATTAAAACTGTTAGTGATACCTAGTTATTTTCCGTCCTTTAGAAGCATACTTTACATCATATATAGGGAATGGAAATTCTTTATATAGCATATCAGTGTTCAGCATATTTTTCAAATTATCAGGAACTAGCCATAATCAACCGGACGACCCGACAGTCAACCATCATTGCCAAGGAAACGATAGAACTGCTAAGTATTGATATCAAGGTAAGCACAGTGGCCCCATGATGTAAAAACAAAAATCTTTTACGGTAGGATCCTGCGTACCCTATACCGAGGGCTGCTAGTTTTTTGGTTGAAAGCTATATTGTGTAATTGTGGTCTGGATGATAACCGAGACACCGTCGGTTTCGAAAGTATTTATATAAAGTATATGTTCTTTCTAAAAACATTTTTTACTGATTGAATAGGATATTCCTTTAGTAATAAGATGTGAACTTGCAAACAAAATCTGTGTGAAATAATTTAATAACTAATAACATGCAATATGTTACTGTAATAAAAGTACCAAGGACAGCGAGCTCACCAGTAAACATTCACGACATTGATTTAATGTTAGTATATAACTAATATGTCAAATGATTGTCCGCTCAAAAAGTAGCAATGACGTCACCGGCATATCAAAATATCGGGATGACAGGATGATAACATCATCAGATATACCATTCTGTACAACAAGTAGCCTTTTGATATTTGACATTTCGCAAATGCAGCAAAATATTTGGATACTGCCGTGTTGTTTATACGTTGTTTTGTGCACTGTCTATATACGGTGAAGTTTCGACCACCTCGTGCATTAGATGTAATGTAAGATGTAACTTGGACTCGAGTCCGCGCCTGAGTCCACTTTTTAGGGACTCGGACTTTGACTCGAGGGTCCTGGACTCGGACTTTGACTCGAGGGTCCTGGACTCGGACTTTGACTCGAGGGTCCTGGACTCGGACTTTGACTCGAGGGTCCTGGACTCGGACTTTGACTCGAGGCTCCTGGACTCGGACTTTGACTCGAGGCTCCTGGACTCGGACTTGTTATCGGACTCGAAGGGAATGAGTCGAGAAATCGGTCGGAGTCCATATTGAGTCCAATAGATAACAAAATATGTCACATATTATAGACTTTTGTACATATGCGAACTACTGACGGAATATCACAAAATAACAACACCATATATACCAAGCTTAACTCAGCACTGGGAGTCATAAATAACCATTTTTGTAAAAGCAAGTGTAAACTAACTTAAACATGTACATGGTAATCTGAAATTTCCATTTTAAATTGCTTTTCTCAGAATATTATCATACTTATCTAATCGGAAATTTTTAGACAGGGGATTTTTTTCCTCCCATACGTTATATACCTTAACGAAAGGAATTATTTTTATCAAGCTCAGAAAGTAAGAAAGTGAACTATTTGCTGCGCATGTTCAGATTAAACCAAATATTATATTTGTGACCTCTTTATGAAACTGATGCCTGAAACTCGTCAGAAACTCTTGTTGCCGCATTTTTATAACATAAACCGGCTAGACATTTCGAATAATTTAGAACCATGTAATATTTTTTTTGTATCAGACTTCATTGGCCTGTGAGTATTGACGAAGGGATTCATTATATCGGTCTTCAAGGGCCTGTTAGTGAAGAAGAAAGGATTTATTTATATCGGCCTTCATGAGGCTGTGGGTGATGAAGACGGGGTTGAGTTATATCGGCTTGCATGAGCCTGTGAGTGATGAAGAAAGGTTTTAATTATATCGGCCTTTATGGGCCTGTGAGTGATGAAGAAAGGTTTTAGTTATATCGGCCTTCATGGGCCTGTGAGTGATGAAGAAAGGTTTTAGTTATATCGGCCTTCATGGGCCTGTGAGTGATGAAGAAAGGGGTTAGTTATATCGGCCTGCATGAGCCTGTGAGTGATGAAGAAAGGGTTTAGTTATATCGGCCTTCATGGGCCTGTGAGTTATGAAAAAAGGGGTTAGTTATATCGGCCTGCATGAGCCTGTGAGTGATGAAGAAAGGGTTTAGTTATATCGGCCTTCATGGGCCTGTGAGTGATGAAAAAAGGGTTTAGTTATATCGGCCTTCATGGGCCTGTGAGTGATGAAAAAAGGTTTTAGTTATATCGGCCTTCATAGGCCTGTGAGTGATGAAGAAAGGGGTTAGTTATATCGGCCTGCATGAGCCTGTGAGTGATGAAGAAAGGGATTAGTTATATCGGCCTTCATGGGCCTGTGAGTGATGAAAAAAGGGTTTAGTTATATCGGCCTTCATGGGCCTGTAAGTGATGAAGAAAGGGTTCAGTTATATCGGCCTTCATGGGCCTGTGAGTGATGAAGAAAAGAGTTTAGTTATATCGGCCTTCATGGGCCTGTGAGTAACGAAGAAAGGGTTTAGTTATACCGGCCTTCATGGGCCTGTGAGTGATGAAGAAAAGGGTTTAGTTATACCGGCCTTCATGGGCCTGTGAGTGATGAAGAAAAGGGTTTAGTTATATCGACCTTCATGGGCCTGTGAGTGATGACGAAGGGGTTTATTTATATCAGTCTTCATGAGCCTGTGAGTGATGACGAAGGGGATTATTTATATCGGCCTTCATGGGCCTGTGAGTGATGACTAAGGGGTTTATTTATATCAGCCTTAATGGGCCTGTGAGTGATGAAGAAGAGCAATAGTGTTACAGGTGCTCTTTTTATTGTGTGACACGGGCGTAACGCGTGTTGTTGTTACATTTTATGTTTAATCCGTTCTGGTTGAACTCTCGTTGTCATGTGAGCCTTGGGTTTTCACGCCTGGTCGTTGGTCACGTGATGACCCTGGTATGTGGAGGTACGCACAGCGATGTCTTCTCGATAATTCCTGAAACGCGTGCTGTGCAAGAACTTATAGACTACTCGAGAAGTTGAAAATTTTCGGCTTTGGGTGTGAAGGTATATAAAGGGGCTGTTTTTAGAACAGAGGACAGACAGCAGAGCAGATTCCAGCGGACGTAGAAGCGTGTGTCAGATTCTAAGACCTTTTCCGACGAATGCGGCAATTATACATTTGCAAAGACTTTCTCTTGGATTTTATGCTCTTGGACTTCAGTTTACTTTCTGGGTTGTTGAAAGAACTTTCCACAGGACTGTCATTCTCCGAGAGTTTACATTTAAAGGACTTATCGTGGTGACGGTATTGGTATCCAGGTATTGTACCATTATCTTTCTGTGTGATTGTATTGACTTGTTGCTATAACGCTGTTTTACTGTATAATTGTATTGATTTAGTATATTGTATTGTTAGGGTTGTTTTAAGAATAAATTATAGTTATTTGTTAACAAAAAACCACTGACTTCTTTATTCATTCCCCTAGACATTTCACGCTGCCTAGTGTTACAGAATCTGATTTTTTTTTATCTCCTTTACAAAATTTGTGTTCATCACGCATACGTGATCTGTTTATATTAGGTTCCGTAACAATAGTCATATGAGCCTTCATGGGCCTGTGGATAAGGAAGACAGGGTTTAGTTATATCGGTCTTCACAGGCCTGCGAGTAATGAAGAAAGGGAATATTTATACCGGCCTTCATCACCAAAACTGCGATCAAGTTTTTCTATTGTTGTCAAGCTATTCTATAAAAAGCGTGATATTCGTAAATTTCTATACATGGATGGTCTTCGTCAGAACTAAAATGCAATAAAATGTTCCAGTATAGATATTTATTTGGTCAGGCTGTCAGATTTTAGAGATTATTTTCGTAATTTTGAAATTTTTGAAGGTATTCACGTATTTTATACTGTTCATCAGTTACAACAAAAACCACACGGGGCGCCTCAACAAAGAAACCCGATGAGGCACGGGAAACCACCACGAGTTCATAGGTCGAAATATCACGAAAACAGCTTAAATGTATTCGAGGGGATGAGAGTTTTGCCAGACTCACCTTTGAAGACCTCAGAGAAGTAATTGGCATGTATGGAGATCCATGAGGATCGTATAGCCAGTTAGGGCAGCTTAAGGAGCTGTACGGGCTCACTTTGAACACTGCCCATGGGGATAAATTCAGAGAATAGGGGACACACGACTATATGAAAAAAAAATGACATATACCGTTGACCGTGTTTAGTTTCTTCCCCATTCCGGCAGAGGTCGTTTCTACTCAAAACGAACCTCTTCCAGTATGGAACTAGAACAATTCCTATCCAACATAATTCAACGGACTACATTTATCCTCTTCACTTTATCTATACCTTCTATTCTGATGAATTTAGAATAACCGGTTCATTGTGGTGCCAGTATTTCTATGCCCACATGCTATTATCGGCACGGTTCTTTTTCTTGTGAGTCCGATTCTGCGCAGTGTGTAGTACTATACATACCTATATTAAAATCAATGACATCACAGTACTAGACTGCGGATTAAATAATGTACAGAAAATAAACAGCGATCTTAAATTTTGCAAAATAACCCGAGCTGTTTATTGTTGAAACCACAATGAGACACCGAGTGCACGGCTTGCTAAAACCATAACACCTCAAACTCATGGTGAGTATCATACAAGCCCCGGCAGGGGACGACACATGTTGTCAGGCCAGCGGGACATGTCTTTTTGCACAGTAACTTGGAAGTCACCGTTGACTTTTGTTATTAAATTCATGTTTCATGAAAAATTAGGAATGACAACCGTTACTAAACAAGAGCGATTTATTTGGCAACATTAATAATGTTAAACGAGGTCAAGGCTTCATACTATCTATTTTTGCCTCAAGGCAGGATTTTTTAAAGGAGCCCAACCACCTATAAAGCATGTTGAATTATCAATAAAAATACCTTCTTCCCTTTAAAATTATTCTGTACCTGCCAAAATTTTGCCTTGAAACCGTTTGCTTATTCCTGTAAACGAGTGTTAAAAACAGTGGACTGGGCGCGGTCACAGGTGTCAACATAAACGCAGCGCGTGGGGCCGCGTGCACCGCGGAGCCACAACACGTGCTCTGTCTGACATCGCCAAAAATGCCATACATTTTTCCACTGGCGAAAACACTAAGCGTTGTGGCTTACAATCAGATCTCTGGTCACGTGGTTTGTTATGGTAAACAGACACGTGTGGACACATCACGCAGAAACCACCACCAGGTATTGAACAGCCGCATGTGAGATACTGTGGGCTTGGATTGTTTTACTGGAAACTTTTGTAGAAAGCAAAACTGAACTGATTGTGTGGTAGAATAGGCATAATATTTCATCTGATTATTTCCCTTGAAACTTCTGTATATTATAGCCCTACATTTCTCAATATATTTAGATCCATGGTTTTATTAAACCTTCACAACACTATAATCTTGATATCTATACTCCACTAATTAATTGTCGAATATTAAGTCAACAGCTTAAACTTTAAATAATTCTTCTTTTTTATTTCTTTTACTTATCCCTTCTTTCAAGAAACATAATTATCAGAATAATAAGGAAAGCTCGGTATTTAACAATTTAATGCATATGGAAAATAAGCTACATATTGTAAGCTACATATAAAATGCCGTATTATCATTTGATACAGGAAAATAACTTGATCAATGCCACTGTTCTCGTTTTCCGTCATCCTAAAGACAGGGGAAGTTTGGCTGATGGTTGATAAATGAGAACGTCTCAGCGAATTTTGAACAATCGGACAAATATAAAGAGTTTGCATGGGAGCAGTCCGGCGGGGATATGACTCATAGAATTGACTCGCAAATTAGCCACCAAGTGACTACTGGGCCGAAATAAAAACCCCTGAGAAATAACTTCATGTGAACGGGAGCCGGTAATATTTCATGAGGGCAGTCCTGGTAAGGGGAGAACTTTTCTCAACTCCAAGGCGAAATATTGACAGCTTTAGAGGCACCCAACTATGTAACTTCCGTGAAGAAACGGCATCGTTTATGCAGAAGAAAGCTTGCTCACGGCACAAGGTCATGACTCAAGGTCGTTCCTGGGCCCGTTAGTCTCGCCGCCGTCGTCTCTGTTCGCCTTAGATCTACTGATTGTTGTCAACAAATCAATAGAAATTGGCGTGGTCTCCCCCAGCTACAGCTAACTGTATTGGTCTAGCGAGAATGACTGTATACCAATTCAACACAGACTTACATATCCATTTTGAACGATCTTCTCTTCTGTTTGATGCGCTTCAAAGACTAGAGGACAAACATAACATAAGATAGGCGTCTACACATTACTCTTTCATGACCAAATGTGACACAATAAGTTCAGCAAAGAGTGAACGTTAAGTGCTTTTCTGCGCAGATCCGCGTAAATTTACATTGGTCATGGCACGTCAATATGTTTAGAAGGCTACCCTGGCGTATTTATTGTTCCCCCGACAGTAGTTTGATTTGCGAGACGTCCCGAGAAAGCTTCTCATTAAAACTCGTGCATGTGTAACAACCAAGGCGACACGCGATCTCGAGTACCACTCCCGGAATATGCCGACAGGTACAGAAATAACGAGCTAGAAAAAGGCGAATTTTAACTCCGACACCAAGGTAATATTTCTCCTGTTTGCTAATTTGATGGACTATTGAGTTATTCTCATGCATGAGGTGACCGACATCTTGACAGGGTTTCACTTTTGCATTTTCTGGGTCAAAAAGGCCCTTGAGGAGTGTCGCGCATGGAAGGAAAGGTGCTAAAACGCATCTCAAAGTGCTGCGGGTAATTTAGATGTATCTGTAAGATAATCTGTAATTTGAAATAAATCATTCACGTTCCGACTCAGATCGTGAACTTCTTGATGAGGGCTTCGATGGTTATAATGTTTTCATGACGGCTGCATTTATCCAAAACAAAACACTCCATCCTCCAGCAATAGAAAATTTTCCACTGGCCAAGTTTTCATTTTGAAATTCTGTATAAGTTCTATTTTATGGTTTAAAAACGTAGCTTTGCATACCTGGCCTGTTAAGTAGATACTTCCACATATGTAAAAGAGTGGTATATAATGTCTGAGAATGTGCTTATGTGTTACGTTATATATAAAGTATTTATACATGAAAACATGCCTAGTTTATCAATTTGTGTATTAATTTCTTTCATTTAATGTAAATCCTAGCGTCAACGACAGACTGATTATCTTAATATGCTCACGGTAATGTGAATGTATATTTGAAAAACTCCTATTTGGAAAAAAAATGAACTGAATTTTCTATAATTTTAGGACTTCCATAATATATTCATGGCGGGAGGCACCAAAAATATAAACGATCCTGACCACGAAGCATTCTTAAGGTATGTATATGAAGGAAGTAGGGCTAGCACAATTTCACGATATATCAATCCATGAGCAATCTGATTTTCAATGGTTTTGAAAAATATAGATGAAAAAGAAATACAATATTCTTAAAATAATACAATAAATCGAATGTGACTTGGAGTAATGTTACGCATCACCAAATAAAGTGATGTTAAAACATGTAAATTTTTCTTGACTTAATAAAGACAATGGTTAAGACTGAAACAGTTAATACGTCAAACAATCGATACATAACATCAGATCTATTATTTAACACACTCACACACACACACCCTCAGACTCACACACATATATAATGTATGTATGCATATATGTATATACACTCCACTTCTTCAGGAACCTTGACTACCTGAGGGAATGGCCTCTCGAGAAAATGGCGGAAAACAGCAGCAAGTGCATCTTCCATTTCTTCAAGTAAGACAAATCATTTATCTGGTGAACACATTTTATTTAGGCTATAGTATATTTGGAACTACTTTCTCCATGCATTGTGAACCCAGCAGGTTTTGGTAGTCGTATGCCGACGTGTAACGCACAACTGCTGGTTGTTTTTCATTCTTATACGCCCTTCTATGACGGGACTTATTATTTTATACCCATGGTCCGTCCGTCCGTCCGTCTAGCTGTCCGTAGGTACATTGTCCATCCTATAATATTTAGTATCGCCGATAACTTACCAGGGATTTGACGAATTTTCACGAAACTCACCATAACTTCTTACGAATAGATTATGTCGCCTGTGTTCGATTATAGGCAAAGTCTACCCATATTTAATGAGGTCAGAGGTCATCAAGCTACTTTGTGGTGTCGTCGCGATAACTAACCAGGAATATGATGAAACTCAACAGAAATATTAATGAAATATTAATCTATACAATATCTCGATTTCTGTCAAAATCCATGCATATTTAATGAGATCAAAGGTCATCATACTTTGCTGGTGTTTTGATGACTTAGCAAAAGTCTGATGGATTTTCATGAAACACATTATAACTATTAACCGATAGAGTTTCTCCCAAATTCATATTTATGGTCCTCTTGTTCATATAGTGATGTTGCGATGCGATTTCCGGCCATTTGATTGAATTTTACGAGACGTTACCACTTAGTTGCAGACGGTCATTAATTAACTGAAGCCACGATTACATTTTAATATTTTCTTCTAAATCGAGCTTTTTTGTACTAGTATGTGAAAATATGTGACACAAACATACAGACACATACATGTATGTATGTATTTATGTGTGTATGTATGTATGTATGTGTGTATGTATGTCTGAACGTATGTATGTATGCATGTTTGTCTGTCTGTCTGTCTGTCTGTATGTATGTATGTATGTAAGTATGTATGTATGTATGTATGTATGAATGTATGTGTGTATGTATACATGTATTTGTATGTGTGTATGTATGGAGAATGTATTTATGTATGTCTGTATGTATATATCTCTGAATGTACGTATGTATATTTGTCTCTGTCTGCCAGTCTGTCCATCTGTCTATCTGTCTGTTTGTGTGTCTGTATGTATGTATGTATGTATTATGTATATATGTATGTATATTGCATTGCAATACTGAATAATATCGTCTGGAACAGAGATGGGTAAAGTCGCATTTTTTACATTAATGCAAATGATTATTTTTCACTACTCTATATGTCATTGAGACATTAACTGTAGTTGTCCTTAGTATAACCGAAGGGGGCTGATATATTGGTTCAGACTGAACACCTGGAGCCATAGGATTCTAAATGGTACAGGTGTATCATGCAGTGTAGCACTATAACTGCACACCATGTATATATAGCAGGTATGGGGTCACTTTGATATAACAAATATACCAGCAGAAATGTGTAGAACAGTAATATGAGGTCAACAACATGCACTTGGCTGATCATGGAAGCTACTGGTAAACGAGGTCACTCATCAATACAGACAGGCATATATGCCCCGGGCCCATTAGTTTGTCAAACTCACAAGTCAATATATAAATACTGCTACATTACTTATATACCCGGCCATATGTTGGCAAACAAGTGAGAGCGATTCTGAGATACAAAGTTCAAATTTTAACTGTTGTCCACAGGTCAGGGGAAGTATTGGTGAAGGACAGTTATTATTCGAACTGGATATACATCGTAAAGTCTGTAAGTACCTCACGTTTTGTCCAAAAGTTTTGTCAATGTGATCAATGTATATCTTAGATAATTTATTCGGAACAGATAGGTGACGGATTACATAATGAATGAAACCCATGCAACGGAATGTTACAGTAGCTCTGAAAGTATGCTGCAGTACAAATACGTACACAGATATACTATTTTATACCGTTTTATTGGACTGTTCATATGACATACATGTTCAATAAACTCTTTTCTGACTGACTTTAATTCTGTTAAGTGAACATCCGATTCCTTAAAACAGATTATAGTGTGCTAACAGTTATAAACAAAGAAATGTATTTCTTAAGGGTGGTTAAATATTTAGATTTTTATTTGTACAGGGCAGTTTGAAAATATTAAAGAAACTGAAAAGAGTGGAACCTTACGAATCGAAATGTAAAAGAAGTAAGTATGCTTTTTGTATACGCAAAACAAATATATTATGTGTGATATATGTCAATTTGTAATTTTGTATGTACGTATATGTATCCAAATTGCAACACAGCTACATCCCATATGACAAGACATTTAGTCAAGATCTCAATAAAAGCATGGGAGTATTACTGCACTTTTTTTCAAAATTGTTGTCACAAAACAAGAACGCTGTTACATGTAAATCAATACGTAGAATTAACTTTATGATTATAAAACGTATTTAATTTTTTTTATATATTCCGATGTGCACTTAACTCACTTATGTATTCGTAAAAGACAAACATCGATATATTTATTTAGTTACTGCCTGTAACATTTTTGCCACAGAAACTGATCCAGTAGTAAAATCAGATCGACAGAAGAGGGAAGAGAGAGTTCTAAGAGAAAAACAGCGTCGTTACATCCTCCCGGAGCTAAACATTCCACTGAGAATCCCGGATGATGACGTCAGCGAAAAACTTGACGTCAGCCAGTTAGAGCTTCCAGAAATAAACCACGTGGCACAGGCTAATCTCACAAAAGGTGCTGATAAAAACGCAAAGACAAAACGACGCTCAAACCATGCACGTCACAGAGAAGATGTTACAGACGCAACAGATGAAGCCACACACGATGCATCGGATAATACTTTCGTCAGCAGACTCCCAAGAGAGCAGTCGGAAGTCCGACCGCTTTCCGGAAACGTTCAAACACGCAGCAGGCATCCGATGAAACATAGAGGACATCATTCGGCAGTGGACCCGGGGTATGACAGTGACCACGAGGAGGAGGAATCCGCACAACTAGATATCACAGACGTCTCACCGGATAATTCTCCACGTAAAGACACAAACAGGGACTCAAACGGATCGTCCATGACAAAGCACAGACTAAAGAAGAAAAAGTCCAGGAAAGGTAATCAGAAATACGAAGTACAAGTCCATACCTATAAAGGCCCAACTGTTATATTTCTGTTGGACCAAACGGCCGTCCGACAAAGATATAAAATCGGACATAGGTTTCGTATTCACCTAGGCCTAAATTATGTCTTTTTTTCAAGAGCCAGGACCACCTCGGTAAATCATAATTTAGAATGATTTTTAAATACTCAAGTGAGAACTAAATTTTCTCGATTCCAATAATTTAGTTTTTTCGGTATGACAATGATATATCACCATGGGACTCAATGAGTCCAGAGTGTGAGCAAGATTTCGCATTAGGAGCACAGTAGATTACATCCTGTGGTTTGCTTTAACCGTCGTTCTGATATACAGATGAAGAAGATGAAGAAATCCAACAGGAGATGAACGGATTCAAACAGGAAATCAGGACCATCACTAAAGATCTTGACAATGGATTCAGGTACAAAGTAAGTCAGCATTCACAATCTCCTATCTTAGCATTATAAATAGGATTTATTCAACACGATGAAGGATATCATCCAAATGTTAACAGTCTGGCGGGTTAGTAACTTTATATATTTCTCGAAATATGCGCCCATGCAAAGTTCTAATTTTAAATTTGCCACAATTTCATAATAATTTGTTCAATGCAATATGGAGAGTTTTCAAATTTCAGGATCTGTCCGAGCTAAGCCCTGCTGATCGAGATCCGCAGTTTGTGCACATACAAACGCTGACGAAGGGACAGGCTTTCGTAAGTACTTCATTGGTAGACTGGAGAAAGTGGTTAATCTCCAGGCTTATTGGGCTTTAAGACTTGGGTTTAAGCTTCCCTCTCGGATTATTACTAAACAACAAGCATTCTGGGTAGTTTGAAGACATGCAACACTTTTGATTTGGTTAAAATGAAATATAAACCGAGATTCTGATTTTTTATTAAAGAACTTATCAAGAAACTAACTATTATCTCTATCAAAACCAGGATGGTATCACAAAATCAGATTAATCCAGTAATGCAACATATTTGTAGTAACTGTATATAAATGTCCTTTGACTATCCTATTTACTATCTGCTTTCACCTTCAGTCTTAATGAAAGATTTAAACTGTACAACTTTGCTATTTATTTTACCACAGGGTATCAGTGAGACCATTTTGGGTCGCCAGCCCTCCTTGTGCGTGGTGAGTGCTGGGGCAGAGTGCATCATGTTGGACAAAAACTTCTACTTGGATCACGCCCCGGACATGTTGATACGCCGCATGAGACAGGAGGTGAACTTCATATATATAGCATGGACTATATATTTAATAACTCTTAGTTTATTTAGTGCAAAGTTATAGAAGGCAATAATGGCGATGATCTCGGGTAAACAATGGGAAAAAACTAAATTTGCTAGAGTTTAAGCCAAATTTGCATATCTGTTTAACAGTAGCTGCTCCCTGTAGAATGAGATCCCTTCCCGTAACTAAAATGTGCAATTGACATGAACTGCCCATTTTTACACCCCTTAGCTCAAACTGAAGCGATAAATTATATATAAGACTTATATGAAAAGGAATAAAAGCAACAAAAAGGTATAGATGACAGATTTAGCTGGACTGTCACTAGCACCGGGCAATTATTTCTATAATTTAGGTTTCGTATGAGCAGATCTGCTATCAGGACACTTGTAAACCGCAGCTTATTTTTTTATCATCTTTTCACCTACATATTTTTCCCAGTTATGCAATGTATTGTCCAAATATAATTCTTCAACAATTACATCATAACAAAATAAACACAACCTATTAATAATAGTGATTAGTGATAGTATTACTATTACGGTGGCTCAGCCCTTGCAAGATTACATACAATAGCGACACCTGTCGTTCATTGTACACACGAACAAAACAGTGGAAACAGCTCATAAAATTATCTGTTTAGTCCGGCTGTACATTAAAGTGTTTGACCCACTGTGGATGTTATCCTTTTCCCTTCTTGATTTTTTTCCAGGACAATTCATATTTGTTGAATAAATCAATGATGTAATTTCAAATAATTAAAATAAATTTGGTTAAGGTCTGTTTTCGTCCTTGTTTACAAGAAGTTTGCGAAGTTTAACAGTTTTCACACACGTTTGTGTAAGCCGATGTTTTCATATGTCCGTTTGTTTGACTGCTTTTCTGTCTGGAAATTCCTGTGGAATTAACGTGTTGTAATGACATTTATAATATATTTCAGTGCTGCCCCTATCCTACAGACGATGAATTACAGGACAGTCTACAGGTCAGCGTGGACTGGGATGCTTTCAGGGCGTCCACGTTCCGTCAAACGTTAAAACGCCTCCAGGCAAAGAAAGAATTACCTGTGTGGATGAAGTGACACCTATTGTTTCTCCGGAAATTTATTCGCCACTTAATTATTTGCATTAAAAGCAACACAGCTAAGACCTCGGGAATCAGACCCTTACGCTGCGGTACATTTCTCCGGGGCTTTACTGAAGGCATGTTGCTACCACCTAGCGGTTCATTCCATGACTAAAGAGTCTTGATGCTATAATTCAAAATGTTTATAGCAGAGGCAGACTATATAGAGATATTGCATGGTAATGTGGATTAAAGCGGCCCCTTGTTTGTTTTGCTCGAAAGATAATCAGTTTTTCCGTTCACATTATAAGGATACACTGTAGCACACACGAATATACAAATATTTAGTATTGATTTAAAAACTATATTACATTCAGTAGTACACAAGCATTCAATGAAACAATGTTTTCATCGTTCACTACTTTTGTTAGGAATGAAAGCCGCAGGAAAAGTGCCTTATGTGTTTTAAGGAACAACTTTTAAATATCTAACAATTTATAAACTGACTAGCTGATAAACCCGGTATACCGGGCTTATTACCAGGTTTGGGGAGCTAGATACATTAACTGAGATGTGGAATGTTGGCTCATTTTATATTCTAAAAGTTAACAGAAAATATAGGTTTTGAATGGGAAGCTGGCTTAATAACATATGTATAAATATTTTTTACATTTATTTTGTCGGGCTGTCCTCGTGGCAAGAAATTCATACCCCGGTATGTTTACCTTGAAAACGTGGTCAGTGATGATGTTTACATTGGGAACATTCACGTTTTCGTTAATATTTGACTGGATTCAATCGTTGGACGTATAAAGATTAGGTTGATGTGAGGAACACATGAAAGATTTATTAAATTGTACCTGAAGAAAGAAACAGAAATATGCATACCTCGTAAGTAGCAGAGGGTCCCTATCCCATTTTTAGCCTCCGCAACCTTTTTTAGCTAAGCTGACTGAAAGTCATCTGAGCTATAGCGATCACTCTTTGTCCGTCGTCCGTCTGTCCGTCTGTCCGTCTGTCTGTCTGTCCGTCTGTCCGTCTGTCCGTCCGTTAACCAGGCACAAATCGTAACCGCTGGACTTAGAACCTTGTAACTTGGGATTCTGAGAGGTCCATAAAAAATCTCCTTGGAAACCAGAAATTAGGTCTCTGTTACCCATATCCTTCGAGCTATGTGGCCCCAAAGTACCCCCAAGAAAAGTCAAAAATTTCATACAAAAACTTCAATATCTCATTAACTACTTGACTGATGGTCATGATTTTTGGCATACATATTGATCATGAGATGTTACATCACTTCCTGCAGACTGGTGGCGCCACCTGTATTTTTCGATTTTTTACGAATTTTTTTCTCTATTTTTGAGACCTTTAAAAATGTGAACATCTGTTAACAAGGCACAAATCATAAAGACTGGACTTAGAATCTTAATTCTTGACACACTGAGAGGTCCATGAAAAATCTCCTTGGAAACCAGAAATTAGGTCTCTGTTACCCATATCCTTTGAGCTATGGGGCCCCAAAGTACCCCCCAGAATAGTAAAAAATTTCATACAAAAACTTCAATATCTCAATAACTACATCACTGATGGTCTTCATTTTTGGTATACATATTGATCATGAGATGTTCGATCAGTTCCTGCAGACTGGTGGCGCCACCTGTACTGTTTGATTTTTTACGATTTTTTCCTCTATTTTTGAGACCTTTGAGGATGCTGTCATCTGTTAGCGTGGCACAAATTGTAACGACTGGACCTAGAATCTTCATTTTCGACACACTGAGAGACCTATGAAAAGTCTCCATGGAAACCAGAAATTAGGTCTCTGTTACCCATATCTTTCGAGCTATGGGGCCCAAAATCACCCCCCAGAATAGTCAAAAATTTCATACAAAAACTTCAATATCTCATTAACTACATCACTGATGGTCATGATTTTCGACATACATATTGATCATGAGATGTTTCATCAGTTTGTGCAGACTGGTGGCGCCACCTGTATTTTTCAATGTTCACGAATTGTTTTCTCCATTTTTGAGACCTTTAAGGATGTAGTTATCTGTCAACAGGGTACAAATCGTAACGACTGGACCTAGAATCTTCGTTCTTGACACACAGGGAGACCCATGATAAGTCTCCATGGAAACCTGAAATTTGGTCTCTGTTACCCATATCCTTTGAGCTATGGCACTCCAAAGTACAGCTCAGAATAATGGAAAATTTGATACAAAAGCTAAAGTATCTGAACAACTAATGCAGAGATAACCATAATTGTTTGCATGGATATTGATCATGGAGTGTTTCATAAGTTTCTGCAGACTGGTGGCACCACCTGTATTTGTTCGTTTTTTTTACGAAATTTTTCTGTATTTTTGAGACCTTTAAAGATATGAACATCTGTTAACAGGGCACAAATCATAAAAACTGGACCAAGAATCTTCATTCTTGACACACAGGGAGACCCATGAAAAGTCTCCATGGAAACTTGAAATTAGGTCTCTGTTACCCATATTCTTTAAGCTGTATGGGTCCAAAATACCCCCCCCCCCCAGAATAATGAAAAATTTGATACAAAAACTGCAGTATTTCAATAACTACAACACTGATGGTCATGATTTTCGGCATACATATTGATCATGAGCTGTTCCATCAGTTTCTGCAGACTGGGTGTGCCACCTCTATTTTTTTTTTAAATTTTTACGAATTTTATTCTTTTTTTTGAGACCTTTAAAGATGTGGTTATCTGTCAACAGGGTACAAATCGCAACAACTGGACCTAGAATCTTCATTCTTGTCATGCAAGGAGGTCCATGAAAGGTGCCTGTGGAAACTTGAAATTAGGTCTCTGTTACCAATATCCTTCAAGCTATAGGACTCCGAAGTATCCCTCAGAATAATGGACAATTTGATACAAAAACTGAAGTATCTGAACAACTAATGCAGAGATCACCATGATTTTTTGCATGGATATTGACCATTAAGTGTTTTTATTAGTTTCTGCAGACTGGTGGAGCCACCTGTATTTTTGTATCCGCCAAAACGAAGTTTTGCGGATACTATGTTTTTAACCGAGTTCCTCCGCGCGGCGGCGTTCCTTTCCAGAGAGCTCCTCGGAGACTAATGGACCGATTTTTCCCAAACTTACACCTATTATCGGGTCACATGTGAACTGGTGCCTAACCAATTTGCATTGACCTCTGACCCTTCCTCTCTATCCAGTGTCCATTTGTGGGTCTGTTTCCACTCATAAACCCTCATATCTCGGGAACCGTTTGACCGATCAGGAAATAAAATTGATACAAATGTAGCCCTTGGATTGCTTTATAACATACACAAAAATGGTGGTGCCACCTGTAACCATGTTTGCACAGTGTCCATCTGTTCATCTGCCTTGGGTTAAAATCACTCATATCTCTGCAGTGAATTGACTAATTCACCTGAAATTCGTCATGTGTATACATCCAGGATAGCTTTCTTGATTTTATGACAGGTGGCGCCACCTACGTTCACGTTCACGCTGATGACATCCAAGCTTATATCTCGGGAACCGTTTGACCGATCAGGAAATAAAATTTATACAAATGTAGCCCTTTGATAGCTCTGTAACATACACAAAAAATGGTGGCGCTACCTGTAACAATGTTTGCACAGCGTCTGTCTGTTAGTCTGCCGTGGCCTAAAATACTCATTTCTCTGTAGTGGTTCGACATAACTGCCTTAAATTTTGCAGGTTTATACATCGTGGACAGCTTTCTTGATTTTATGACAGGTGGCGCCACCTACATTCTAGTTAACGCTGGACACATCCAAGCTCATATCTCAGGAACCATTTGATCGATTGGGCCAAAATTGTGCATGTGTTTAGATCTCACATAGGTCTTTATCATACACAAAACTGGAGGGGTTACCTGCAAAGATTTTTGCACAGTGTTTGTCTGTTTGTCTGCCATGGGCAAAAATCGCTCATATACATGTAGTGGTTTGACTTTTCTGCCTAAAATTTTGCAGGTGTATACAACTTGGACAGCTTTCTGGATTTGTGGTAGGTGGCACAACCTACATACACATTTAGGCTGCAGACATCCATGCTAATATGCAACATACCTCACTCTATTTCCCCTTGCCACTCAATCCATGCCTCACTATCCGATTTTGGCAGATACATGTAGTCACTTGTCGGTTACCCGTATTCTAGTTTTAAAAATTTACACATTTTTCTCTATTTTTGAGATATATAAATACAGACTAAATCTTGGCCTGTTGGTTAATCTGTTTGATGCTTCAGTTGAATGGGTATATACTACCATTCTGATGATAAAATTTCCTTTTGCGAATCTCTTCCCAGTCAGCTGAGCGTCATGACCCATGGGTCACTTGTTTAATTGTAGCAGACAACCCCACCAAATCCCTGTTCCTGAAATTGGGACCTTGAATAACGTTATGTCATTAATCCTCCTGGGTTAAATTCTCCATTTCATAAAGCGACAAACATGTGTTTTTCTCTTTTACTGACCACGCACGTGGATGAGGGCCTCGTTCAAATGTGATGTCTGACAGGCTCAAATCCCTCACTGAAAGCAAGCGTTATTCATATGAACAAAAGTAGTGTTTGAGGTTGAGTGACCACGATGCACGCATTCCGGCTATTTCCGAAGGCAGTTTGGCTGTACTCGGTCTAACCGCCATGCGAGTCGGTAACAACGGAAAAATTACTCAAAATTATATGTACATTAGAAATTATTTATTCTTATATCGCCTATGTCACTGCGAGGATTATTAGCTTCAAAATGAAGTATGGCAAAGTATTGTACACAACGCAGTTTTTGAGAACATTGCGAACAGACGTGAACTGAATTCCTTTTTTAAGTATTAGATACACGTACACTAAATACACAACGTATGGCTGACTGTCATATATCCAAAAATCCTGTCTATAAGCTTCCATATGTTTTTGTACAATTATATTTTTCCATTAAAGACATTCCGTCATGTGAGGGGTGGAGTTTCCGTTTATCAGTTGTTTCCCGTGAACGTATGTAAATTACATTGGCAGAGGCAATGATTTCAACTGGAAGCATCGTTGAACTTATTTTACTCTTGTGAAGTCTCCAATGGTTCGTTATAAGTTTTCTAGACTCCGGACCTGAAGGTTTTCATTCGATACTTACCAAAGCTCAAAGTAAAAATGATAAGCTTTCGCTCTAATGTCTGCAGAGCATGATTTCTCAATTATTTCTGACCCCGCGCATATAAACCTGAATTAAAAAAAAAGGCTTATTCATACACCATCGTTCTCATCTATGGAATTCACAGTTTACACCGGAATTCATGCCGGGTTAAAGTCCGATTCTGTCTGGTTTAATGAGACCAAAAAGACCCCATCCCATTTGTCTTTAATGCAAATCATGCCATTCATGTGTCTCAGATTTAAAAATATAAATACAATAATATATGAGATTATACCAAACATGTATGAATTTTATAAAAAAAAATGGACCTGTCTAAATATGCCATCTGCAAAGCAGCCGAACCATTGATATGGTCAGACCTTTGATGAATATTGGTTGATTCGAGTTTTATTTCCATGCTGTTTTGATAAAAATAGGATTTACATCTGCCATGCAGGTGTATTTCGTTAATGAATTGGTACCGTATAATGCCCGGCGGGCAGTGTGTGTAATGACATTGTCCGTTCAACTTTATCTCCGATCAGTTAATTTATAATTTCGATCTTATATATATATATGTTGCGCGCGCAAATGAGGGTCGTCGCTCCCCCAGGAAGCAATTTATGCTAGTTTATTACGTCAGCTAATGGACCGCTCCATACGATCTTGCTAAAATTTGTGACAGGGCTTTTATATGGATCGGTATCAGCTGTTATTAGAGATGTCAGGATCGTGTATAGAAAGTCGTACATTCCGCATTCCATGCGTTTTATTAAAGATAACTAATACAAGTTGTTAATGAAGGTCGTGGCTTCTCACAGAGCAGGTGATACAGTATTTCTCACTACTGGTAGTAAATACTGTTCTCAATCAGCCTCTCTGTGCACATGTTGTTACATTTTCATTCTTAGAAACGTATATTCCCGAATATAAATAAATAATTAGGAACTTTCATAATATGAGTCTTTCTTCATTACAAGCTTTTATTTAATTAATACATCTATAAATGTAAATGTTTTGTCCAACAGATCAAACTCAATCACCAAAGAAAAACATTCAAGTAACTCCGGTTCTGATTTGTAATTTGATTAGGAATATTCCCTTGATAAAAAACATGAATTCACTAGCTATTCACATAAAACCTAGAACCTACTTGGACCGAAAGTGTCGTGGTATTCAGAGACCATGCATTTAACCCCGTTCCCAACACTTATTTGAAGAATAGACCACCCTCCTGTAAGGCATATATATCTATTGAAATGCTACATAGCTAGGTGGCCAAACAAATCTTGTTCAACGGATAAAACATGCAGAAAGATACGGCCCTGACATGAAATGTTTTAGTTTATACTATATTTCACATATGTTAGTAAGTAGCAGTGATGGCAACACCAAAGTTCAGGAAGATTCACACATTCACTCTTGAGATATCTATTTTCTACGATTTTCACTCCACACGGAACAATTTTAGGTCATTGTCACTCACAAAGTGTTAGTCCTAAGGTCATGATCACAACCGAACAGATTTAAACCTCCGACTCATACCGATTTATAGGCTAAAATTAAAAGCAATTTGTTGATTACTTTTGAACAAAACGTGTTTATTGATGGTGGAACTTAAATTCAAATCAACAATTGAATATCATTTGACCAATTAGTTATAAATGACTCAGCACTGTGTAAAACAACACTTGATTAGTTTTAAGGTACATTGTTACATTTTTACTATGAGCAGTGATTGGGAGGTAAACTGCAAAACAAAACAGAACAAGTGACCGATGGGTCATGACGCTCAGCTGATTGACTAGTTGGTATTGGCTATAGTGTGATACTAGATGCATTTATGTGTTTGGTACTGGTTGTCCTATAAGGCCACTGTACAGAAGCCTGTAATTTATCCAAAAGAGGTCATGGTGACCTTATTACCCCTATGGAGGTAGATGATGGGTAGGGGTCACTAGGGGCCAAATTGTCAAGATTCAGCACCAGTGATGATAAAAAAGCCTAAAAATTCGAAAAAAATACAGGTGGCGCCAACAGTGGGGGAACTGCTGAAACACTCCATGATCAACAGGCCTATACGTGAAAAGAATCATGTTGATTAATGCATTAGTTTTTTTTCAGATATTGGAGCTTCTGTATCAATTTTTTAATTATTCGGGGGGGGGGGGGGTATTTACGGGCCCCGTAGTTCAGAGGATATGGGTAACAGAGACCTAATTTCAGGTTTTCAAGGGAATGTTTCATTGACCTCCCCGAATGTTAAGTTAAAAGCTTCTAGTTCCAACAGTTATGATTTGTGCTCTGTTAACGGACGGATGCTTCATTTAAGGTTTCAAATAGAGATAAAAATGACATAAAAATTCGTAATAATTACAGGTGGCGTGACCAGTCTGCAAGAACTGATGAAACACTCCATGATCAATATGCATGCAAAAAATCATGGCGATCAATGCATTATTTATTCAGATACTGGAGCTTTTGTATCAAATTTTTAATTATTCTTGGAGGTATACTTACGAGCTCCAAAGCTCGGAGGAAATGGGTAACAGAGACCTAATTTCAGCTAACTAACTTTTCATGGACCTCTGTGGATTTAAAGTGAAAAGTTACTAGGTCTGACGGTTACGATTTATGCCCTGTAACGGCCGGATGGACGGCCGGACGGAAGGACGACGGAAAAAGACCCATCGCTATAGCTCAGCTGACTTTTAGTCAGCTGTGCTATATGCACGATTGTAGGTGGTGCAACGTTTGTGAGCCATCCTCTGTTTAAAAACAATTTTTGGAAACAACCCCGGATCGTAGGTCATGTAGACCATAACCTTGACCTTCAGGGCAATCAATCCGCCCACTCTTGAAATATTTTATATAGTTTTCACCAGCAACGGATAAGTTCAAGATTATGGTCTCTCTCAGAGTCTGTTACAAAAATATGAATGTTCTATCAAAGGACACCATTAAATGGTCCAAGGGGATATATATATATATATATATATATATATATATATATATATATATATATATATATATATAATCCCAAAAAGGAATAAAAGCTTTATATGGTGTATGGGGCGCACCTAAACATATCAAGCGTATCTCAGCGATAATGTTAATGCAACCATAGTCTTGCATTTTGTTTATATGGAATGTGCTGGCCCCTTTCTTCTTTATCTGTTTGCTACATTTTGGGCCCAGTCACACATACCTTTTTACACATAGCTGGGGGGGGGGGTTACTTCAATCTTTATCGTCCTAAACATACCTTGTGTGTCTAGATAGTCATATCTCAAAACAAAATAATCCGCAACAAAATAATCCGCATTTAAAGAGACGCAGAACAAGTACGATGTTAGAAAACATTTCTCGCACGAGTCCTCCCCTCTGGGCGAACTGGCACATGACCACGTAGGACAATTTGCGAGTATTTAAGAGATGAATATTAAGCATGAGCATTCAGTAACTTAAAAATAATGACCTGCAATCTCAGAACATTTAAGGAAGTTATCATAATACTATTGCTGTGCTGATTCCATTGAGTGTTTAACTTAAGTGCACTTACATCGATCTTGTAGTTTACATCAGTAATACTTTGTTATATAAAGATGCGATGTGGGACCGAATATGATATAAGTTAGTGATAATACCAGTAACACAGTGGTCACTCCGTACAGTGCATCACGACGTTTCTGTGCATAACCTAACCCTGGGCGACCTGTTGCGGTCACGAAAAAAAAAAAAAACTCGGCACACAACGGAAACCTCGCTGGTGTCGAGGGGGTGTCAAATTAGCGCCATTCAGGCCCTCTGACATAAGAGAGTCTACGACCAGCGTACTGGCTGTCAGAGTGCCTTTATATACTTCAGCTTGGAACGCACTTTAAGGCTCTAAAACGATGCAAATATTTTTGTCATTTCTGACAAATCCTCATGGCCAACAAATACGCTGTCACTTGACATAAACCAGACCAATCATTAGCTTATTATGTATACTTTCTAATAATACCTAACATGAGCAAGAAAAATTCTGTTTTAACTTAGCATATTGATAAATCTTTTGTAAATAGGGACACAATTATATAAATTTTCACCAATATTCATATGATTATATTGATAAATAAATATCTATATATTAATAGTGTAAGGCGATTTTTGTGATTTTCCGTATTTCCTCTAAATGCCACCATAGGGATAGCCGTTATTTTCGACATACATATGCTCCGGGTTTGTCCGAAGATATACCACCCACTTTTATTTGCAATATTTGCGAATGGTATGCATAATTAATAATTTTAATATTTACTTCCCTGCGGGCGCCTCTTTTCTTCATGTCTTCGGGCCCGGAAACACTATGGCCATATAGAGTGTGTGATGGCGGGACAGAGTTTTACTCCGGGGGCACTGTCTGAGGTTATTGTACATTTCGCTGTCACCAGCCCGAAATAGTCCCCATCGGCGATCCCTTCCAAAAAGGGGGATCTTTGAAAGAATTATTTAACAGGCCTTCCTGCGACCGAGGGATCGTACGAAGAGGGCTCCTTCCTGCGACTCCCTAATGTGACCTGATATGCAAGAGTGCACATCTACCGGGTCGCAGGAATCCGTGATGGTTATACAGTCGCACATCGTCGCACGGAGTCTAGGGCCTTGCATGCGATTGAGGTCCTCGACAAATATTCACCAACACATGTTTGCCTACTAAGTATCAGATGTAAAGAAATACATGTTAACCAAATCAACGTCGTGGTTAGTACAGTGTGATGTGTACCACGTAAGTTGTGAACACATAATATCGACTTAAAATGTTTTGAAAATCGAGATTTTTCATTACTTCAGTTACAAATCTAAAATTCCTGTAAAAAATGTAAATTTAATACTTTAGTCCTGGTATTTGTTTCTTTAACATGCATGTGCCATCTCATTTTCAATAATGTTTATGTAATACTTTTTTTTTTTAACTTTTTATTCTTTCATTCAGCATGCATGCTTATTGCGTATGTGTCATGGCTATCATTGTTACTATTTACACAAATAAAACTGGTATTTATGCATTTCTTCTGAGGTGTATTCCATGTACGGGTTCTTTTGTATGTTTATGTGATATTGTTGTGATATCAGTTTGTTATGTCACATGGTATATGTGTAGGTTACTATTTGTCAAAGACCTCGACCACATGTAAGGCACTGACTTGGGGCGATCGTGTGCGACTGTACGTTGTTCCGAAACATGTTCCGAAGGTTGTTCCGAAAGATTTTTATCCACAACACCACACATATAATGGATCTATATATTAATAGCGTTACGCGATTTGCTTGATTTTCTGTTCTTCGGATTTCCGGTGGATTTCCGATACCACCGTACGTATAATCGTGTTTGTCCAAAACCGTGCGTAGGACGGGTTATTGCTAGTATAAATGCCGGGTTCCTTCACTCCTACAGACTACCGAACGCCTTCATCCGAATCATGGAGAGTGCCTTGATTAGTTATAAAAACTATTTGTACAATCCATGTAAAATAAATATATATATATATGTGACATCTAAATTACCAAGTGCATCTCAAGGATAATGTAGATGCAACTTTAGTTCACAAGTCTGTTCGTTTGAATTGTTGGTAATTTCTTCTTTATACCAGCCTTTCACATTTAGACTGAATTGTGGGATGTTCCCAAAACAAGTATTGCATCAATTTTTTCGGCCCATATTCCCAAGTTCATTCATGCATAAGTGACTGTATATATGTGAATATTCCTAGATGAGGTCCCTGAATCCGGATCATGTGTTGAATCCACACCAAATATAAACTATTCCTCAATGGCTCATTCCCGAAATGCCCAGAAAATTTCATGAGATTCCATTCATAACTGAGTTATGTAGTGGACAAATACCTGTACACACAAACACACACACAAACACACACACGATGGGGATGAAGGCGTACCCTCCTGGAGGAGGAAATCGAACATACAACTGCTTACCAAAGTACCGCTCTGTATATTAATACTGAATTTTTACAACGGAAAGAAGCACCGGCTAAGGAAACAATCAGGTAACATATGCACTACTGATCCCAGAAAGGAATTTCATACCAATTGAATTGCATAGAAAATGTTTGTAATATGATTGGCTGCTCAACGCCCTCTTTTTCTAAGAATGAACTCGCTCCTCGATATACATATATATTACGGATGTCGGGCAGGTCTATTTTTACAGAGGGGGAGTAGCTCCTACCAGTGCTATATGTATGTTTTTGTCACAGGCGGGTGCGCAAGGTCACGTGAAAGTAAATCATTGGAGCCCTCAATCTCGTTGGATGTGAACGAAGCACACTAGTGAAATTCCCAGACGAAGTCTTAAAGTACTGGTGCTGACATGCAGGGGCGTATCCAGTCGGGTGCCCCCCCCCCAATCCATCCGACTATGCTTGTAAAATTGAGAGAAAACATTCGAGGCAGTAATTTCCATAAAAGTAGATATAAAAATATAAAAATAGCAGTATAGCATTCATGTTTTCTTCATGTTTCATCACTGAACACTTTCATATGCAGGTCACAAACTTTTGTTCTTGTTTTCAGTTTTTATAATGGTACAAGGGTATTAAAGAAGCTGATTCTTTATTATACACACACACACATATGAACATTTATATAAACATATATATACACTCCTTGGCCAGCGGATATGCTTAAAGTAAAATAAAAACGCTCCATTTTAAATAAACAAAAAAGGTCAAAGCCATGCGTGGGGAGTACACGTGTCACGACGAGCTTCGGCTTAAATCTAAGAAAAAATTAATTAAAGGCTTCTTTCTTCAGCAGACACCAGTAGCTGATCATGGGAAAGACAAATAGAAGTGCATCTCAGAAATTTATGGACACTTACCTGTACAAAAAAGCGGGAAACGATGAGAAAAGTGAACAAATAGAGAGCGGTGCTCGAAGAGCCGTGGCATGGCGGCCGCATCTGAACAAGACCATGAACCAGGTCAAGTGACATGAACTAAGACATTTACTTTCAAAATTCGGAAATGAAAAGGAGAACCCAACAGCCTTTGAAGAATGTAAATATGCTTTGAGGTGAGAAATGAAAGTACTTGAAGGTCAGGTGATTGTTATAAAGACTCAGACGCATAATCATAGGACCCAGATATAGAACTTGAAAAAAAATGTAAAGTTTATACAGAACAAATACGACACATACTGTCAAGAGATGCTAAGAATGGACGATGAGAACCAGCAACTTGGACGGGAAAATGTGTGCTTATTGCGTGAGATAATTAACTCACAGAAAAACTTGATAAGTTAGGCAAAAAAAACATAAATATATAAAAGGTATGGTTCTTAGGCACCGCCTGCATCAATGTTACCCCCCAACACCAAATATTTTATTTTGATTTGATCTTTCAAAAAGATTAAATAATATGAGTTATGTAGTGCCTTTGCCTGTTTTAGCAAAAAAAACTGTTATTTCCATGCTTTTCCTTGATCATTTGACATGTTTATCGAAACATACAAAAAAGGTAAAAAATAAAATACCGCCCGCCTACACTGGTTTATGAAAAAAGTACCTGAGAACCATATCTTTTTTTATTTTGGCTTTTGAGAAAACTTTGTCAGGCAGGATGCTAAATATTGAGCGCTTTACCAGAAAGTTTAACCTCACTATTGTAGGGGTGACTGAAAATAATAAAGAAATAATAATGGTGGTTATAATTTACTGTTTCATTAACAGGAAACGAATTAAGCATAGTGAAATAAGAATATATTTTGGAGCGATTTTACAATAGGCGCGACAATCTGGTTCAATAAAGTCTAAATAGGGCGAGGCTAGAGAAAAATAAGCCAATATTAGCAATATATGTATCACATAAGATAAAAGAGAACCTATTAACATTATTAAAAACCAGTATAAAGCACCAGGCGTTCCTAAGTTAAGAGTAACGTTAAAGCACACGCTCACCAGAGAAAATGTTTTAGAGCCAGAAGTTTTAATAACGGACCCACAACCATAATGACAGAACAAGTTGTAGTGGCGTGCTCCCACGGTCACCGGTAAGAGCGAGTTTTCCCGCAAATACCTGCTCCATTGTCATGCAAGATCTAGCAAGGCAAAATCAGAAGGGGGAACTCATGTCATGGAAAGAGAAAAAAAAATGAGGCAATCCCCAAGGGGGAACGTAGGGGGGGGGGGGGTCGACCCGTGTCATATATATATATATATATATATATATATATATATATATATATTTCACTTCGACACATCCGGAGTTCGAGACAACCGATGTTCATTATATTCAGCCTTAATTATTATTGATAATACTGTTCATGTATAGGGCCTAAATTATGTAGTTTCATTAAATGTTTGCTGAAAGGACAACACAAATTTTATAATAAAATTATTTATTAATAATAAAAAAGCACATAAGTACCACCAAAAATAGGATTAGGTCAATTCAAAAAGTGAAATAGGAGCACGTGCATGTATTTAAGCACACAAAACATCAAATGCAATATGTGTCTTGGTCATGCCACAACGTTCAACCTCAAGCAGTGCTTCGTACTTCAGCTCAAAGCATAGTCTTCACATCAAACTTACGTTGAGCAGGCCGCGACCCGATAGCAAACAGGACACGTACAATATAAAATTGAAGCAGTAAAGCAGTTTAACGTATTCTGTGGTATAATTAAGAGTCAGTATGAAAGATCTCCATCTTCTTCCCTTTATATAAAGTTCTGTATGGTTATCTGAGACCCATCAAAGATAAGGATTCAATTGTGATTGGTTTATTAATAACTTCTCATTTCAAATTAATGCTTTGTCGGCGAGAGAAAAAAAGCATGATCATGTGTGAGTAATTGGCCAAGCAGGCAAACAACGAACCAAGTTTGTAAACCATCGCGCTTGATGAGTTTTGTCGGTATTAATTATGTAATGGGTCTTAATGGCCATAGGTATGATTGATGGACCGTGCAGAACTGTTACCCAGATATTAAAGCGGCATGACCTCGAGTCGAGTGACAGAGCCATCGCGCTTGATAAGTAAGGGCCATGCCGGTATTAATTACGTATAACTAGTCATCACCGCCTAATCATGATTGACGGTCCGCGCACAACTGTTATCCAAACATTCAAGCGATATGACTTTGAGTTAAGTGATAGAAATACTAGCTGGGGACCTATAAAACACTTCGACACATAAGGTTTTTCGATACATAGTTCGACACAAAAAGAGTTTAATTAGTTAGGTTTTAACTGTTTCTTGCAGGGAATTCACATTCGACTTCGACACATGCGGGAATTTCCACTTAACCGAGTTCGACATAACGAGATTTCACTGTATATATGTATATATATATATATATATATATATATATATATATATATATATATATATGCACATTCCTAAATTTTTTAGGGACATAAACAGAAGCAATTCAAAAGTTTCCCAGCAAAACCATCCTATAGCACACAGTCTTGTCACCTCCCGTTCGGCTGTCTAACACTTTATTATGGTTTTGCGTTGTGAGTAAACACAGTTTACGTGTGTCTGCTTACCATAACAAGGCCGCGTCAGAGGAGGTCCGATTTTGCGCATACTCGACTGATTCAAAACAAGGACTTGCCCAGAATATTCCAAACATGGACCTGCATGTCCTCTGATATATGTTTGCTTGGTGGACATTACGATCCAACGGCCGGATGTAGATTTATTTTAGAACCTCTCTTAACCGATTTGTGCGATAGGTCCAGGGGCCTCAGCTGAATTGACACGCCCAGCACAGTGAGATATCGTGTATTAGGTCCCTAAGTCACAACAGCATGCGATGTTTCAGCCAGCGGGAACATGTATTACATTTTTTATCTAGTCAGTCAGGACATCTTTTGATCGACAGGTGTTGTGGCCGGTCAATGCACGCGCTGTGTTTATATTGACACCTACGATCGCGCCCGATCCACTATTTTTAACACTTGTATACAGGAGTAAACCAACGGTTTCTTTGCATTTAATTTTGCAATTACCAATTTATTTCAAAGAGAAGACGAAATTTTCATGTTAATTCAACATGAGTTATAGATGATTAGGCCCCTTTAATGTTACATGCACATGTTGGCTTGACAAAGTGACATGGCTGTATTTCTTAGCCACCTTTTATATTTATCCTCACACACAATGGCGGGCCTTTCAAATTATATCTATTGGAGTTTCAGAACTCTGATCAAAGAGCCTTGTACAATGTGGATCAGAGTGATTCAAGGTTAGGCTTACTATGGAACCCCCGTACAAACATAACTTCCACTAATGTAGTGATGTAAGGTGTAAGGTTGTAAGGTGTACAGTACAAATGTTAGAATTTTCCATTGTTCAGTTAAAACCATTCCATCCATTCTCGATATCTAATTACAAACGTTTCAGTGTTTTCTTTTCAATAAAAATCTGTAATTGCCCGGTGTCCACATAGCGGCCATGAACATACACAGCACTTTTCAAGATCTATATTGATTGTGTTTAATTATGTAAAGGTTCAAGAATGTGTACACATATTTCAGGCCCAAACATATTAATGTAGAATCCTGGTGTTGACCAGGCCCGAGGACTACCACACCTGCGGGCCCTGGTTTTGTAATCGTCCCCATTGCAGGGTCGTACCCCCGTTAGGCTCACTCAATTGTGAATGAAACATGAGCCTGGGACACGACCTTCTAGTCATTTATATATGTGAACCTACAACGTGTGTGTCTGGCACACAGCTTCACCTCATGACATTTTTATGTTTTTCTTCCAAGTAATGCACTTCAAGCTCCTTTCTTTTCCTTTTTATAGCTCCTCCGCTAAAAAAATAAACGTTTTTGTTTGGAACCTATTAAACACCAGGTATTTTTCTTTGCAAACGACCGCATGGTTTACGGAGTAAGAAATTTACGTGTTTGCCCACTGGTGAGCAAGCTGTATGCGGATTTATTGCTTAGATATTTTTGAAAGGCAATTTCAAGCTTTCAATTTTCATTTCAGTCACCAGTTAGAAGAATAACAAACATTCATCCAATATGAACAACACAACGGACATCCCGGGCACCGGGTAAGTTGAATTATTTCCGTAATATCAGATCATTAGTCCGTTTTCACCAGTTAAGGAGTGACCGTTTTTACATATTTATCACCGTAATTCAATGAAGTATGTATATCCACGTGTTCGGCACCGCATTGTGTTAACAAGAACAAAACTAGACGACCATATGTCGAGCGTTTGCCGGAAATCGAAATATAACAAGAAGACAGGGGGAACAAGTGAAAATAGTAATTTGAATGAGCAATGTCCCGGGAGAGCAGAAAGAATAACACATCTATGTATTTACGCAAATATTAAAAAGTCGCGGACGAATGGACAGACAGACAGGAAGAACAAATTCCTTTTTCCCCCTTTTAACTGTATGGTTTCCAGGAGCACTGCTAAAACAATGTGGACTCCAGAATTACATACGACAGACCAAAGACCAAGCAGGAAGAAGTTGACAACAACAGACGAACAGACAGACATACTGACAGACTGACACAACCTGGGTGACAGATGACCAGACCTCATAATGGGGAAGGCATAGACAAATAAAATGAGCTATAGTCGGTGTGGATAGGACAATATTTGAGGAAGTTATGAGCGAAATAAAATGTTTTGGGTTTTCCGGTGACCATGACCTTTGGCCTGTCTCAATTCAAAACGAGAGACTTGTAGGGGTTTTATTTGTGTCTCAATTATATAATTTTCAGAGCGATTGCTCGAGAATTGTGGCCTATAGACTGCAAAAAGTGAAATCTCGTAATATCTCGTTTGACGAGAAACGGTCGAAATTTCGCGAGATTTTGTAAAAAGTCGTGAAAAACATACCCAATGCTACCTGAAGCAAAAAGACAGACATCTCTACATTTAAAGAGACAAAGTTAGAAAAATGAGACCCCATATTTTGAAATGTCATGAATTTTCTCTAAAAATGCGTAACCATTGTTGCGCAGATTGTAACAGCTAGACATCACAAGAACGGCCATGGAAGGACGAGTAACATGAGCTACAGTTCATAAAGCTATGATAATTTCGACGAATATATGAAGAAAAAATGTTTTTGTGTTTTTATGACCTTGACCTTTAAACTATTGACACTAAAAGACATCTGACCCCTAGAAACTTAGGAGTTCTGTCCTCAGTATAAATTTCAAAGAGATGCTAAACATTTCTGGCTTGTGGAATGCCATATTTGAGATATGCAGGCAAGCAGGCAGGCGAATTTGACAACTGACAATCAGACGGACATACTGCTCACGGACATGTCTGAGATGTGAGGTTACTAAACCATCTGATGGACAAAGCATAGACAAAATATGCTATAATTTATATAGATAGGCCTGATTTTGATGAAGATATAAAGAAAAAACGATTTTGTGGATTTTTATGTCCATAAAATTGACCTTTGTCCTATTGACACTTAAAGACATCAGACTTTTAGAACTTCACGTGTTCTGTCAACAGTATAACATTCAGAAGGCTTGCCTAATGCCTAACTGACCTTTGATCTTTATTGACCAAAAGCGAGAGGAATCAAGGGCTTTTGGTTATCTATTTTGCAAGTTTCAGATCGATTGCAACAAAATTGTGACAGGTAGAATGGGGACGAACAAACATACAAAAACACAAACTAGACCACCAGAGGTCGAGTGCTTACCGGAAATGATGTAAAGTAGTCAAATGAATGAGCAATACCAAAAAGGAAGAAAAAAAGCCAATATTAACAAAGTTATGAAGAAAATAAGATTTCGATATTTTTGATGACATTGTTTTTCACTTTTGACCTTTTTAGACAATTCACAAAGAACTTCCAGAATTCTTTATGACATACGATACATGTAAGTGACAATGTGAATCCAGCAAAACTGAGGCCAGTAGAATGTTATATGGAGACGCATGAACCAGCAAGCAGCCGATTTTGAGGACAGCTGACAAACAGACAGACATACTGACAAAGTGACCAAGAGGGGAAGACATTTGACAAGATCAGGTCATGAAGAAGACAAAGAGGAAGAAAAAGAGTCAGGGTTTGTGAATATAGGACCAATATTGGCAAAGTTTTGAGGAAAATAACATTTTGATGTATTTTGATGACTTTGACCTTGACCTTTGACCTATTCAAATAATATACATAGGACTTCCAGAAATCATTCCTGTTTACAATATGTGTAAGTTACAATATGATTCGTGTAGAACTGTTGGCTGTAGAATGCTATATATAAGACGCAATAACCAGCAAACAGGCGAAATTGAGGACAACTGAAAAACAGACAGGCATACTCACAAAGCGACACAAAGTGGAGGGCAAGTGACTTGATCAGGTTAAAAAGACCCAAAGCAAGAAAATATACTATATATATTTGAGGTTGATAGTTTTGGAGATATGGCCTAAAAACGATATGTTGTGGCGGTTCTAGTGCAGCGCCCCCTAGCGGCAAAATCCCGAAAATGAAAAATCACTTTCTAGATATTAGTGTAAGAAATAAGATGTACCAGTTGCAAAAGGATTCCTGTAGATTCCTAACTGCAAGACACAAGAACCCGCAAACAGGCGAAATTGAGGACAACTGACAAATAGACAGACATACTGACAAAGTGACCCTAGATTGTGACCAGTCAAATAGACCAGAATATTAAGAAAATCCAAAAGAACAAAATGAGCTATAGTTTATGCAGGTAAGGTTTATATTTTTGGAGATATGGCCAAACAATGATATTTTGCAGTGTTTGCGTCTAGCGCCCCTAGCGGCCGTATTAAAAAAAATGGAAAAAAGATGCATTTTGAGATATTAGTGTAAGACTTACGATATTTCAGTTTCAAAAAGATTCCTGCAAAACTGTGGCCTTAAGGGCAAGATGAATGAAATTTCGCAAAATCTCGTTAGACGAGATATCGCACGAGATATTGCGAGACATGTAACACAATCACGTAAAACTAAGTGAACTCAACCTGACGCAAAAAACTAGACCTCTCAAGCTTAGAAAAATTAGACCTTTTATTTCCGTATATCGTGAATCCCCCCCCCCCCCCCCCCGCCCCCCTAAAAAATGAGTAACCGTGGTTACAGCGATTTGAGGCAGCTACAAACCAGAAGAAAGGCCTTGGAATGACGGAGAAAATGAGCTTTTATTGAAGTAAATACGACTAATAGTGACAAAGATGAAGAACAAGGCTTACAGGCCTAATGCAAACCTGTGCAATTACATATACATCAGGTATAATGCTTCATGCTGGACCGTTAATTTTCAAGTACATGTGTGACATGTATATGTACAATTCAAGCACTGAACATATTGAACCCGTGTATGCACCAATTACACAAACGTCACTGCTGGAATATGTTATGGATGCACTCAACACAAAAATGATTGTAGGTGGCACCACCAGCAGTCTTGAGTACACGATGGAGAAGTCCAGGATCTATGGATATGCACAATTTCAGGCCATAATGTAAATCACTCCTCAGAAAAGAGCATTAATATATTAAAAGAAACCCGGAAGATTGATGGCGCCACCTGTCTGGTGTACGTGACACACCTTCCAGGATGGATAAACATGCCAAAATTATAGACCAATATCTTTACCCACTCCTGGGGATTGAGCAATTTTTACCTAAAGCACATATACGGAGGAACGCTTCAGGAGAACGATTGCAGATGGCGCCACCAGTCTTGGGTACAAGAAATCGCTTATTCCTGGGATCATTTTTTTTTTAAATATAGCACAATTTGGCTGAACAGTTACGGAAAAGAAGATTTCCAAAGGTTTTCAAGCTTTTTCCCCGTAAAATTTAAACTGATGCAGGTGGCACCAAACAAGCTGTATCCCACAACATTTGAAATGTGACTGATTTTTGTGTAAATTTTGGGGATGCTAGTACTTGCTATTCCTGAGAAATTATGGGTTAATGTACTGATAACCGATGACCCCCGTACAAAAAAAGGGTTATGCAGGTGTCACCACCAATACTTCAATATAACTAATGTGACCAACTTTGGCATAAAATTTGGTGATGATTGCTCCAGCCGTTTTAGTATGCTTTTTTGGACAGATGACTAGGTTCGACTTCATGTAACTCGGCCAAAAATCATAGAACTTTAACTATTCGAACATACCCGAAAAAAAATTGTTCCAGGAATCATTTCCGTGAAATGATGGACAATTTGGCTGAACAGTTTACAGATTTTTTATTCTTTCCCCTATAAAATCTAAGAAAATGCAGTTAGCCAAAAAATAAGCAAAATCCCATTGAGTTTTTTAGATGACTTGACTAATTTTTGCATAAATTTTGGTGATGCTAGCTCCAGCCGTTTTCGAGATAGTATGGGATAACGTAAAGGCGACGGACGACGCCACACCATTGCATAAGCTCACAGATTCGCCAAAAATCCGTTTTGATGACCTTGACCGTGACCTTTGGCCTAAGTTGACCAAAAACGAAAGGGTTCCAGGACTTCTGGTTTTACATCATCCCTGTAAGTTTCAAAGCGATTGCTGTAAAATTAAGGCCTGTAAAGTGGTGAAAAAACCAACACACAAACAAATCCACAGACATACGCGACTGACCATCTTCGATTTTTTTTCGGCAAGCAACAAATAGACATGTGCAACTGACCAACCTGCTTGCAGAAATCTTTGATTTCCGGCAAGCAGTCAGCAAACGAATATCTATTCCTTATTCGTAACATATAATCGGTTAAACAAGTCTATAAAAACCTGCCCCACACTTCATTTATATAAAAACTGTATTGAACTATTCCCTTTTAATACTTTACTTTTACTACATAAATTACATGTTACATACAATATTTCATGTCTGAGTAGGAAGCTCCTTATTTGTAGGAAAAGTGAGAGGGCCATAAATATCCCCGGGATAATTTCCATTTTTGTGTTCTACGTCATCATCTTGGTGATCGGTCTGGTGGCGTCATGGAAAACGAAGAGCTACAAAAAGAGCGGGACAGTGGACGTGTTCCTGGCGGGGAGGAACATAGGAGCGTTCGTTGGCATCTTTACTATGACAGGTCAGTTAATGTACCTGTTATTGAATAAATACAATGTGTGCATATTGTTGCCACTGCCGACGGCCTTTTTCTGTCTGTTCGAAGTTCTGTGGAAGTTTCGCTCAAAGACCGGGGAACAAGGAAAAATTTGATGATACATGTATAGTTGATATAGGTCGTATATTTGACAGTGACACATCATATATAATATAATACTGCTTAGATTCTATCATTTAGTGATCATAGTTCATAGGTCGTATATTTGACAGTGACACATATGTAGATTTATGACAGATTAAGTTTGATGTATTTATCATGTAAGGTAGTCTCTAACATTTAAAATTTTCAACACGAATTTCTTTTGTAGAATCCTGTAAAATACCTTTTTATGGTCAATGTGTTTTCAATCCAGAATTAACCATGTCTCTTTTATTACTCTGATTTCTTCCTTTAGGGGTCCCATGTTATTGATTTCAGGATTCAAAACAAAAAGACTGAAAAGGAACTAACTTTTCTTACAGCCACGTGGGTGGGTGGGGGTTACATTAATGGAACAGCGGAAGTTGTATTCGACCCGGATCTAGGTCTGGTTTGGGCGCAAGCGCCGCTGGGATTCAGTGTCAGCCTCGTTTTAGGTAAGTCTCTTTATCATCTCATTACACGGGACGATCCCCAGTTCAGAAGAATATATTGATGTGAGACATTAGCACATTCAGTGTGCCTTTTATCATTTTATTTTCTATGTGTTGTTATTAGCTAGAAATTCTATTTCTCTAAATTTTATTTGCAAAATTAAGATACACGATTTTAAATAATTTAAGAGCCAGCTATTCACCTGGTTATATAAATTACATATGGCTAACTCCGTGTATTTATTGCTGAACTGTGGGTTATGCTCTATAAATCCTAACCAGCAGAGCCGTACTCTTGTGAGTCTGATACTGAGCAAGTGGTGAGAGCGTATGTATGCAGCAACGCATGTAATTAACAAAACTCTGGTCGTCTGATTCGCCTCCAGATATTCTTGTTGGACGTATTTGGATTGCGGCCGGCGGGCATTTTAGCAGCTTCCATACATTAAAAACACGTGGATATGAACAAAACTGACCTGTGGAACGTGGGATTGGCGCTATATATTTGGGTTACTTTTATAAAAAAAAATACCCATGGGTAAAATGTGCAAGGGATTTTCTATAATAAATACACATCAGATTTCGAATAAGCCAGTTTAAAACATATGCTTTATCTTTATATTCGTGATTTTCATATTGACCTAACAACAGCTGAAAAAAAACACCAGTCAGATATTCTTGTGAAACCCGCAAGTACCTAGTACCTGTATTTTGAAAAAAAAGTAACATCTCTCCTTTTCATAATGCCCCCCAAAAAAACTTCAGTATGAATTTGTTAGAAAGAGGGTAAGAGGCAGAAATAAACATGCACTGCTGTGTATCATAATCTTGTAAGATTTGTCGTGACAGCTCATGTGACAATTTAGGTTCTCATACTCGGCTGACTGTCAGAGAGCATGCCTACGTCCAGTCCCTAATATTGCATGAGGATTTGTGCAAAATGACCATTATATTAAAAATGATTGTAATGTTTGGTAATTAATCATACTTCCTGACTACAGGTGGTCTATTTTACGCCGGGAGAATGCGTGAAGCGGGTTACGTGACCATGCTGGACCCTATTGAGAAGCGCTATGGGAGAATCATGTCCGGCATGTGTTACCTGCCCGCCCTCTCCGGAGAAATCTTCTGGTCCGGCGCCATCTTGTCTGCTCTCGGTACGCATATTTATCAGTACATTCTCTGATATATTTAATTTTTTAAAATGGTAGCATCAGAACGAAAATAAGATTTTTTTTTTATTTGAAAATAAATTTTCTTTCTTTACATATATATATACCAGATGGCAATACTATTTTAAAGCATTCGCTTCTTTTTAGAAAAGTCAACTAGAATTTTCTACAAAAAAATTAGCATACACATGAGTGTATGACTATTTGTGAAATGTACTGGAAACCATTCATAAAAAAAAAAACCATTGTCAAATCATCAAATAGTGTACACGAATAATATATAGATATCCATTATACCAATTTATAACATCTCTCACTGAATAAAATAAAACTTATAATGTTATATTTAATAGTTAAACAAAGTTCCATGATGTTAATCTCGCTGTTAAAAGTTTGCTTTTTTTGTGCAGTATATAAATAATAGTTTCATGTGATACAAAAAAAGTAGTTGATAAAGCGTTTAGATACAGTATTGTATACTTTGAACAAATCTTGAAACAATCACTGCATATTCATTTCAGGGGCCAGCCTCGCTGTCATTCTAAACCTATCACATGACTTGTCAATCATCATATCCGCAGCCATAGCTGTGTTGTACACGTTACTTGGCGGTCTGTACTCCGTGGCCTACACGGACATCGTGCAACTAATCTGCATATTCATAGGGCTGGTAAGGTTAACTGTACTTTAACTCATAATTCAGCTTATTTCTCAAGATATATATATATATATATATATATATATAAATATATGTGTGTGTGTGTGTGTGTGTGAGTGTGTGTGTGTGTGTTATATAATATAACTGGTTCTTCGACACTTGCTAGCAGTGACTCTATTTTGATGAATAGACGCACACTGTCTCAACAAATTAGACTTGAGAAGGCGTTCCTTGCACAAAGCGGTCACTAAGCTGAATCAGCTGAACTGTACCCAAGTCTATTATCATCATAGTACATCAGCCAGAGGAATCACCGGTACCAAACTGATGATGATTGCCATCAAAGTCTTTTCGAAAGGTGTATGTATGCAGAAAAAAATTATGCCTGGTAGCAGTGTGAAAGAGAAGCTTTCTTTTTAATATCAGCCTGTTTAAAAATTTATTTGCATCGTAATTGTGACTTTGCGGCAGATACTGTAATATATATTATTTATTTTTACCATCATTGGTGTCATGTGATAGCTGACATTTACAGCTTTAATCTGTTTTTTTTATGGAAACTAATAATCAAATTGCAACCATATGAATACTTTGCTCACCTTGTCCCGTAGTTATTTGCATAATTTAGAGAATTTATATAAAAAACATGGTCAACCAATAAGTCGGACAAGATGTGTTTGGCTTTACTGAAGTTATTAAGGAAGTCTGCAGGCTTTCAGTTGGTAAACCATGTCTAGAATCCAACTTAGATTTGCGGATTAGGCATGGTCGCGAAAAAAGGCGTGATTCCGCTCTTAAATCAGCCGATAAATGGTCCATCGACACCAAACGCTCCGCAGACACATTCACGCATGGACGATGTTTTCTAAGTTCTTTCGTGTCGTCTCACATGGCTGCTATCGGGGCTATGAAATCCAAATGATAATAAACAAGAAAGTAACTGATTTGTCATACTAATGGTGATTTCTTTTTAGCGAACCTGTGAGCTAATGTGATGGCGCAGCGTCGTCCGTCCGCCGTTCACCGTCGTTCGTGGTCCGTATGTTAACCCATGCTATCTCAGAAAACGTCAGAGCTAGCAGCGCCAATTTTTTTGGAAGAATCCGTTACATATCAAACTCTATCGGATTGAGCCTATGTTTTGGCTACCTACATTGATACATGGGAAAATCTAAACAATTTTTTAAAAATCTTCTTCTCCGAAATCGTCCAGCCAAATTGGTTAATATTACACAAAAATTATTCCAGAAACAATCTTTCTCAAGCTTTTTCGAATGGTTTCAGTTCGGTGATTTTTGTTCGAGATACTGGAAGCTGAACTTAGTTATTTACCCAAAAAAGGATACTAAAATTACAAACTCAGGAACGGCTGGAGCTATTATCACCAAATTGTACATTTTGGTCACACGAGTCATATTTGAAGTGGATGTTTTGATGGGGCCATCTGCATCGACCTTTTTTGTAGGGGGGGGGGGGGTCATCGGTCATCAGTACATTAACCCATAATTGCTCAGGAACAATAAGGAGCTAACATCCCAAAATTTTATGCAAAAATCAGTGTCAAATGTTAATGAATTGAGCTCTTTGTGGCGCCACCTGCATCAATTTACATATTACGGGAAAAAGCTATAAAACCTAGGAATATCTTCTCCTCTGAAATCACTCAGCCAAATAGCTTAATATTTTATAAAATGTTTCCAAAGATTAGTAGTCTCAAGTTTGTTAAAATGGTTCGGGTTCGATGAATATTGGCCGAGTTACAGGAATTTTAACTTAGTCATTTGACCAAGTAAGCATACTAAGATTACATTCTCAGAAACGGCAGGACCTAGAATCAATCACCAAGTGATTGTATAAATGTTGGTCACATGACTCATATTTGAAATTTAGGTTTACTAATATCAAGCTGTTTTTTATGGGCTAAGACTTGTTATTTCAGGCTATTTCAGCCACTACATTAGATTTTTTTTAATAATGAAACTGTCAACCGAATGGTTTAATTCTTTGCAAACGTTATCCTACTGTAGGGGTCTCTCATTTGTTTAAAAATAGATTTGGTTCATTGTTTTTTTGAGTCATAGAAAACGGAAGTTGGTCTTGTGGCCAAGTAAGTCTGCACAGACTGAGGGGATGCAACAGTCCTAACTGCAAAACTCTTGTTTCAAATACTGTATCATTACTCAAAAATGACTTTTAAGTGGCCTTGTTCAAGTTTACTTTTCAGCTTGAAAAAAAGCAAGTATTTCAGTGTGTGTAAACAGATTTACCAACAGGCCAAGATTCTGTCTGTGTCTATTAATAGCTTAGCAGATTTGGTTCATTGATTATTTGAGTCAAAGAAAGCGGAAGTTGGTTTTGTGGCCAAGTAAGTCTGTGTCAGACTGAGGGCCAGCTACAGTCCCACCTGCGAAACTCTTGTTTCAAATACTGTATCATTACTCAAAAATGACTTTTAAGTTGCTTTATTCAAGTTTACTTGTCAGCTTGAAAAAAGCAAGTCTTTCAGTGTGTTTAAACAGATTTACCAACAGGCCAAGATTTTGTCTGTGTCTATAAATAGCTTTGCAGACTACCAAAAGTTTCATATTTGATAACAGGCCAAGAGTTCAGTCAGTCAGTACAGCAAAGTGCAGGTCAAGTGTTCACTCGGTGCAGTATCTGCAGCTGGCAATTTGTTCCGGTTAACTCGGGGCAACTGCCTGTCTCAACTGAGCTTGGTCAGCCAAGTGCACCTGACTTAAGAGAAGTTTGATGTATCTGCCTGACATTTTGGCCTGTTAATGCATCTTTGATGGCTTTCTCGTACACAAGACTGGTGTCGCCACCCACAATGATTTTTGCAGAGTGTTTGTATCTGCTTATTACTCAGGAGGGATTTGATATATCAGCCTAAAAATTGTGCATATCTATACTAATCAGTTGGCTTCTTCGTATACACGACTGGTGGCGTCACCTACAATAATTTTTGCACAGTGTGTGTCCCTGCTTATTTCTCAGGAGGGATTTGATATATAAGCCTGAAATTGGGCACATGCATACATCTAGCCAAGGATAGCCAAGGAGTTATTTGAAGTATCTGCCTGAAATTTAGCATGTCCAAACACCTTCGATGGCTTTCTCGTACACAGGACTGGTGGTTCCACCTACAATTGTTTTTGGGTTTTCTGCATCTGTGCACATAGCCCATGAGTGATTTGAAGTATCTGCCTGAAATTTTGCAGGTCCATACATCTTTGATGGCTTTCTCGTACAAAAGACTGGTGGCGCCACCTACAATCATTTTGTGTTGTGTACATCCATACCAGTATTTCAGGAATGACGTTTGTGTAATCGGTGCTTATAGTCGGGTTTTAATGTCTAGTACTTGTATTGTACATATGTATGTCACACATCTAGCATGGAAGCATTATACCTGATGTGAATAATTTCACAATTGTATTTCGCATTGCATTGTATTTTATATCAGGGCCTTGTGGGAGAGAAGACACAGTCCGAACAAGTCACCCTGAATAAAAATAAATAAATAAATAAAATATATTCCATTACACAGGTTCGCATTAGGCCTGTAGGCCTTGTTAAATGAAAAGGCACTTTTAATTTCTTGTAAGTGCAATTTTCTTTTCACTTGATTTGTCACAGTGACCTTACTTGATTTGCCAATGTAGCTTGGCTTGAAATAACTATTAAATATAACAGACTAATAATAGCCCCCGGCGAAAATAACAGATCAAAATGGCGAAATGATTTTCATATTTCACTTGGATTTCTTTTCCAATCATATGCCATGGATTAATAAATGCAAATTAAAACTCTGTTAGTAAGCGATTACATATTATATGATGATGATATAATGTTTATGATATATCTTGTCTCCCTTTTGACATATGATTGAATATTACTTTGAAAGTTTTGTTTGGAATGTATGGTTCGAAATGTGCAAGGGCTTAATTGTGAAATAAAACAATTGACAAACACTTCCTGTAAGAATCTTTAGCACACAACGAATATACAGTTAATATACTGAACAGTGAAAATTCACAAAAGTAAACAAAATCTATTTCTTAAATATGTTATCTGATACCTGTTCTGTTTAATCTAAATGTTAAACTTTACAAAGTGGCCCACGGGTTTTAATGCTCAGCTGAATCTATATTGGTCACAGTTATCTATTTTTATAAACTAAGGAGAGTTTAAGAGAACCTGTCTACACAGTCAGTCTGAACATCCCAGGTCTAGAGAGTTGTACCTTGGTATATATCACACTGATAATCTGCCATTCATAAAAGAAACTAAAAAGTCTTACATTAACATTTTGCATTGTTAGCTCAGCTGACCGAAAGTCATGTGAGCTATAGCGATCACCCTTTGTCCGTCGTCCGTCCGTCCGGCCGTCTGGCCGTCCGGCCGTCCGTTAACAGGGCACAAATCGTAACCGCTGGATCTGGAATCTTCTCACTTGACATCCAGGGAGGTCCATGAAAAATCTCCTTAAAAACCTGAAGTTAGGTCTCTGTTACCCATATCCTTCGAGCTATGGCGCTCCAAAGTACCCCTAAGAATAATGCAAAATTTGATACAAAAGCTCAAGTATCTTAATAACTACTGCATTGATCACCATGATTCTTTGCATGAATATTGATCATGGGATGTTCCATCACTTCCTGCAGACTGGTGGCGCCACCTGTATTTTTTTCCAATTTTTTCGAATTTTTTTCTCTTTTTTTTAGATCTGCAATGAAACTGTCATTTGTTAGCAGGGCACAAATCGTAACCACTGGACCTGGAATCTTCAAACTTAATATCAAGGTAGGTCCATAAAAAATCTCCTTGAAAACCTGCATTGATCACCATGATTCTTTGCATGAATATTGATCATGGGATGTTCCATCACTTCCTGCAGACTGGTGGCGCCACCTGTATTTTTTTCAAATTTTTACAATTTTTTTTTTCTCTTTTTTTTTCAAACCTCAATAAAACTGTCATCTGTTAACAGGGCACAAATCGTAACCACTGGACCTGGCATCTTCAAACTTAATATCCAGGGAGGTCCATGAAAAATCTCCTTGAAAACTGAAATTAGGTCTATGTTACCCATATCCTTAGAGCTATGGGGCTCCAAAGTATCCCCCAGAATTTGAAAAAATTGATACAAAAGCTCAAGTATCTAAATAACTACTGCATTGATCACCATGATTCTTTGCATGAATATTGATCATGGGATGTTCCATCACTTCCTGCAGACTGGTGGCGCCACCTGTATTTTTTTCCAATTTTTTCGAATTTTTTTCTCTTTTTTTTAGATCTGCAATGAAACTGTCATTTGTTAGCAGGGCACAAATCGTAACCACTGGACCTGGAATCTTCAAACTTAATATCAAGGTAGGTCCATAAAAAATCTCCTTGAAAACCTGCATTGATCACCATGATTCTTTGCATGAATATTGATCATGGGATGTTCCATCACTTCCTGCAGACTGGTGGCGCCACCTGTATTTTTTTCAAATTTTTACAATTTTTTTTTCTCTTTTTTTTTCAAACCTCAATAAAACTGTCATCTGTTAACAGGGCACAAATCGTAACCACTGGACCTGGCATCTTCAAACTTAATATCCAGGGAGGTCCATGAAAAATCTCCTTGAAAACTGAAATTAGGTCTATGTTACCCATATCCTTAGAGCTATGGGGCTCCAAAGTATCCCCCAGAATTTTGAAAAAATTGATACAAAAGCTCAAGTATCTAAATAACTACTGCATTGATCACCATGATTCTTTGCATGAATATTGATCATGGGATGTTCCTTCACTTCCTGCAGACTGGTGTCGCCACCTGTATTTTTTTTCATTTTTTTCGAATTTTTTTCTCTTTTTTTTAGATCTGCAATGAAACTGTCATTTGTTAACAGGGCACAAATCGTAACCACTGGACCTGGAATCTTCAAACTTAATATCAAGGTAGGTCCATAAAAACCTGAAATTAGGTCTCTGTTACCCATATTCTTGGAGCTATGGGGCTCCGAAGTACCCCCCCAGAATAATGCAAAATTTGATACAAAAGCTCAAGTATCTGAATAACCACTGCATTGATCACCATGATTCTTTGCATGAATATTGATCATGGGATGTTCCTTCACTTCCTGCAGACTGGTGGCGCCACCTGTATTTTTTTCAAATTTTTACAAATTTTTTTCTTATTTTTTGATACCTTTAAAGAAGCTGTCATCTCTTAACAGGGCACAAATCGTAACCGCTGGACCTAGATTCTTCTAACTTGACATCAAGGGAGGTTCATGAAAAGTCTCTGTGAAAACATGAAATTAGGTCTCTGTTACCCATATCCTTCGTAGTAAGAACCCCTCAGAATAATTAAAAATTTGATAAAAAAGCTCCAGTATCTATATAACCAATGCATTGATCTCCATGATTTTTTGCAGGCATATTGATCATGGAGTGTTCCATCAGTTTCTGAAAACTGGTGGCGCCACCTATCCTTGGAAACCTGAAATTAGGTTTCTGTTACCCATATTCTCTGAGCTATAGGGCTCATAAATACCCCCAAGAATAATTAAAAATTTGATACAAACAAAAGCTCCAGTATCTGAATAACTAATGCCGTGATAGCAATGATTCTTTGAATATATATTGATCATGGAGTGTTTCATCAGTTCCTGCAGACTGGTAGCACTACCTGTATTTTTTCAATTTTTTACGCATTTTTTTCTATTTATGAGACCTTCAAATGAAGTTGTCATCTGTCCAAAAGCCCACTGAAACCCATTTCTAAGGACTCTTCACAAAATTCATGATTTGTTTACACTCTGGCAGTCATTTTGCTCATTGTTCAACATTCCTTGAATTCAGCTGAGCGTCATGGCCCATGGGCCACTTGTTCATAATTGCGAATAATGAAGAAATAATAGAGTGTAACTAAAAATTCCATTTAGCTGTATTCCACCATAAAAGGTAAGTAACATATAGCTTAAATCTTATTATCATTTGGAAAACAAATGGAATGCACCGGTTTTGTTCTCAGAAGACAGGTAAACATAAATGGTGCCAGCTGTAGCTTACATACTCGCACAAGTCACATGATCAATATTTGTTAAGGCAAACCCAAATATCAAATACAACAATGTGCGAAATTTCAAGTTCCATAACGCTTTCATTTTGAAAACAAATCAGTTAATTCCCTGCTCATATGTGAGTCTAATTAATTTAAGGAAAAGCTATCCATCACATAAAAGCTATTTTGTTATATTTCCTGACTTTAGTGAATACGCAGAACTGGCCGAGACCATTTTGCCTCACTCAAGTCACCATACTTGGCGATAATTGCAGCAAAAGGTGCTTTTCCATTAGTGCGTAGTCCGTATCCGTTGTCCATATGCGTAGTCCGCATGCGTAGTCCGCAAAAATCGCTTTGTAGACTTTTTTAACTGGGCCGTGTCCATTCATCCGCATGCGTAGTACGTATGCGTAGTCCGTATGCGTAGTCCGTATCCGCACGCTGCTGGGAGCGATTTTTGCGCACTACGCATACCAATCATCGTGTCGATTTCAGGTTTGGCAAAGAGTTTTCCCCACTCAGGCCGTGCTGTATGCTGTATGCTCTATTTTCAACTGGTATGAATGTCATTTCTGGCATCAGTTTTCCCATAAACCCAACATATTGGCAAATGTTGGAATTTTGTTTTCTTTTCTTTATCACAGACAACATGTTTTTAGATGATTGAAGCGTAAACATCGCTGTCGCGTATAAAATATTACTTTTTAAGATCTTTTAAATATTTTATTATTTTTTTTATTGTTTAACTTTTGATGTTTATATATACAAATGTACAGTAAATATATGGTAAATGGCTTGCCAAAAAAGATAAACTTCAGCTATCGAGCATCTATCCATACGGAGTACGGACTACGCATATACGTACTTATGGAAAACGAACTTTGCGGATACGGACTACGCATACGGACTACGCATGCGGACTACGGATACGCATTATACGCACTTATGGAAAACCACCTTTAATAACACTGACATACCAGTCAGGAATCATATTGGTGGATACTGGATATAACTTGAATGAACACACTTGCAATATGCAAAAAAAAATTGTGATCAGCAAATTTTGTTTTGACGTAAACACAAACAGCACACCCGAGGCTCATGTAGTTCATCTTTTGATCATCTCCAATGAATAAACCATGGTATGAAAAAGTTGTAGGGGTTAGGACCATCGAGAGCATACATACAAATACCAGTCCCATGATCAATGTTACCACAAAACATGGAGCTGATAAATGTAGCCGTTCCTGATAGATTCAGTTACCGACATTACGTTATGTCCGTAGAAGGATTCTATATAGAATTAATCCGAAATGCCGAAATATGTCTTTATTTTCTCTGAGGTGAGGGTATATAAGAGTATAACAGTATCTATATACACCTATTGATCATAACTGACACGTAATGGAAAAGCTTATGTTATACAGCTATTATGCAAGACCACAATTGGCTGGACATACGTTTGGCATAATAAGTTGTGTGAAGTTTGTAATCACTCTTTTTGTCGTTTTCTCCGGCGTGAGGGAAACTAGACTCACGATTCAGGGAAATTAGTAACCAGCATACCCCCAGTGGCCATTAATATAACGTATTATGATTAATGTTAAAGAACTGCAACAAGCCTTTTTACTAAGGTGGGTTAAAAAGCTGGAAACCGATAAAAAAGAAAGCTGGAAAAATATACCCATCTTTTATTTTAATAAAATGGGTCGTAATCTCTCGGTTTTTACAAGCAATACCTCTGTGAAGGAGACCAAAGGTATAAATCTCATTACATCAGCATTTTATAAAACTGTCTTGATGAACTGGTTACAGCTTAATAAGTTTTCAGATACAGACTTATTGACTAATAATGTGATATGGAATAATAAGATGATAGTATATAAAAACAATCCTCTTTTCTTTAAAGATTGGATCAAGGCTGGTATTATATTTATCCAGGATATGTTTATCCGGGACGTAATGATAACCTATGAACAGGCAGTAAAGTTGATAGGTGATGGCCCAAGTAGAATCCTGGAATATAACGTGATGATGAATGCTATTCAAAGCTAAAAAAAAAACGCCTACAGATGGCGCCACTAAAGGTAATCTTTAGGAGCACTCCGATCGCTGATTGGAACTTGAAAAAATTAAGATTGTCGATAACCTCCGATACTGTAGACCAGCCCCCGTCTAAGCGGTTCTGGGAAGGAAAATACTCCGGAACAGAACTCGCAAAGAGTTATTGGGAAACTGCATATCATTGTTCTGGGGAAATTAGACTCCGGGTACTACAGTGGAAGATATTGCATAATATTTTTCCGACACAAGTTATGTTACACAAAATGGGCATAGCTGATTCAGAAAAATGTATGTTCTGTGACGAAGTTGAATATATCGAACATTTCTTTTACCGGTGTAAAAACTTAATACCGTTCTGGGAGTATATAGAAAATTATATTCCTAACGTTATTAACAGACGAATTATCTTAAGCGAAAGGCGTGTTATCTTAGGTTATAGTACGGAGGATAGAGTACAAGCTAATTTATCAGTTCAAGACGCAAATTTCGTAAACAAAACTCTGCTTCTTGGTAAAAAGTCTATCAGTAGGTCAAGATACGGAAATAGTACTGATGTTAGATATTTATTTGACAGCGAAGTTGTCAAATAATCGAGTAAAGTATTAATGCTTAGACTTATGACACATTTGTAAATCTTTGAATGCTATGTTATACATTTAACGGAGATATTATGTTTATATTGCATGTGTATATTGTGGAAAATAATGTTTGAAATGCTGCTACTCTGGATGTTATGAAAAAATGAGTGAAACTGAAATAAAGTAAACAAAAAAAAAAATATATAACGTATTACAATTTGAAGAGTATGGCCTAAGCTATGATTTGAGACCAAATTCGACTGGATGAATATAACATATTAAGTAGCATGAGGCTTTTAATCACTCTGTAGTTGCTGTCCTTGAAATGAAAAAAAAAATATATGTCATCCGATATAAAACATCCATTTATTCACTGAAAGCTACCACTTTCATACTGCTATCAGGAATTTTTTTATTACCTTCACATGTATACCTTTTAAGCAGACATGGTGAAAATTTGTCACCAAAATGGTACCTGTGAGCCGAATTATGTGGTTAAGCTGAAGTACTATCACTTTCGTTGGTAGCTATAATGGAATTGACCTACTCCACTACGCCTTTTATAATTTTAATATATTTTTTGTAAATTTGCTTGCAGACAAACAATTACTTGCAAACAATAGACAGTCCTATGTAGAAACAAATACCTCGCCACCCAGCGGAGTTATGATAAGCAATTAAGTGAATATATATATATATATATATATATATATATATATATATATATATATATATATATATATATATATATATATATGGAATTATAATTATAACACTGAATGAGCAAATTAAGTTGAACTTGTACTTATACTTATTCGTTGCAAATTTAAGGATGAACATTGCTGCACAAGGATGCTGACCGCTGTATAGTGCCCCATCTTTCTTATATCTCTTCTTCGCCTCACGATTGCCATATATGACCCACTTCTCGTATAACCTTACATGATGCATAATATTTCATGCAATATAATTGATTGTCCCACATGCTTCTCCTCAAGGTCGATGTTCATTTCTGTCAACTGTTTTGTTGTAATACTCTCGCTCATAATCGAGCCCCAACTTGGTCAAGCGTTCGCTTAGCTGCATACGCGGCGTAGTATATATGGATATCGCCAAATAAAAAGGCAATGACAACATCGAAACTTACTTCGAGAGCCGTGAAAAAAAAGTATAAAATCAAATATGGTATTTATGAGAGGAAAACTTATCTAATTAGGGGCCTTGGATAGGAATATATACGTATATACGAATAACTCGCAGTTTTATATATATATATATTTTGTTTATGAATGAATATAGAACTCGATCATGATACTTTGCTACCGCGGTGCTTGAAACTACCTCCTGATCAGAAACAACTAGAATACGGGTAGTCGACAAGCGACTACGTGTATCCGCCGAAACCAGAGTAGGACGGATGAAATGAGGCATGGTTTGAGTGGCAAGGGGAAATAGAGAGAGGTGTGTTGCATATAAGCATGGATGACTGCAGCCGAAATGTGTATGTAGGTGGCGCCACCTGCCACAAAATCCAGAAAGTTATCCAAACTTTTTACAACTGCAAAATTTAGGCAGATAAGTCAAACCACTGCCGAGATATGAGTGATTTTACCCCATGGCAGACAAACAGACGGACACTCTGCAAAAAAGGTTGCAGGTGGCGCCACCATTTTTATGTATGAAATAAAGCTATCCAAGGGCTACATTTGTGCAAATATTTTTTCCTGATTGGTCCAACGAGTCCGAAGATATGGGGTTTATGTGTGGATACAGACGTACAAATGGACGCTAGGCAGAGAGGAAGGTTAGAGGTCAACCAAAAATGAGGGCGGAGCAGTTCACATGTGACCTGATCATAATTTCGAATTAAAAAAAAATCTGCCCAGTGGTTACGGAGGAGTTCTTCGGAAACCTATGCGGCGGCGGCGGCGTGCAAATGAAAACATGGTATCCGCAAACTCTGTTTTAGCGGATACAATTACTTGCGTGGCATTTCCTCCGAGGGTCGGACTGCTAGCAGGTGATACATTGTAACAAGTTTACCCCAGAGGCTGCTGAGTTGACATTGGGGAGAACAAATGCTTTCGATAAAAGAACATTTTCGATCTATGATGGATACGACACTTTTTAGCTCAGATATCATAAAGTTATCATTAAGATAAAAGGTTCTTAAAGGGATCTCGAACAGCATAAGACTTACCATGACATACCATAGGTCTTCCGTAAGGTATGAATTCCTATTTGGAAACTGTCAAGCAAGTTGACTTTGTGAATTTGAAAGTACAGCTAGAACAAAGGAAGAACACGCCGCATGTTAGACAATTATCCGATGCACAATTAAGGATAAACGATAATGCTGGCCCCTGTTTAGTGCCCCGTCTTTCTTATATCTCAGGTAAATTAATAGTGAATTCAGTGGATGTGCATACATTATCATATATGATCGACTGAATAAAACTGCACTGGATTTATTATAAAAGATAACGACCAATCATGGATATAATATATATATATATATGTGTATGTGTGTGTGTGTGTGTTAAAATCATATTAATGATAATAGTGGTGTGCATTACGTTCCACAGTGGATCTCTGTGCCATTCGCCATGACCCACCCGGCAGTGAGTTCCGTGAGCAGTACGTCAGCCAGATGGCTTGGCAGCCTGGCGGCGGGACCCGGGGTACTGTCGTATATAGACAGCTACCTGCTGATCATAATGGGCGGGATACCGTGGCAGGTACAAGTATTATGACTTTTTATTAAGTTGAACACGAACGTAGAGGGTCAGAATTTTAAGTACTGTAATCTAAGTGTAAGATCTATGTATACCGCGGTGAGACGTTGATACCGATATAACATCGTAGTTTAATGACATCTGACAAAACCATGTACTACATAATGTTTGCATATCAGTACAAACTATTATTGTCTGTGGAATTATTAATAAGCAAACAGATGTTAGGGTGGTATAACACCTCTTTTTTTCTGCAAGGTTATAGTGATATAATCCTCTTGTGAACTGTCATGTTTTATATTTATAACGTTATATGGTAATCAATTAGTTACAATTTTAGGATACATGATATTACATTTTACGTGTTTTTTATTGTTTTACGCGGTTTATAAATTGTATTTATTATTTAGTGAGGAATAATGGGCAATATATCATGCAATGGCGATAGATATAATTCATAACTTCGAATTTCATGCTGATGTCGTTATCTGATAATCGCCCGGGTGCAACGACGTAAAACTCGGAGTAATAACACGATGCTCCAAGGTGCCTAACATTTAAGTAATCTGCTCTACCTTAAGTGTATCGAGCACTATACTACAAGCAATGGAACCTACTTAGGACGATATATATATATATATATATATATATATATATATATATATATATATGAGTGTACATTTTTATGTATACTAATAATCGTACATACATATATGTATACAATTTTTATTATTATAAATAAAGAATGAGTGCAAGTTGTCAGGTAATGACATGTGTATATTTTCAGGTGTATTTCCAACGAGTTCTGGCTGCCAAAGACAGCAGGACAGCCAAACTGTTGTCGTATATTGCTGGTGTTGGCTGTGTCATCATGGCTGTACCAGCCGCCCTGATCGGCACTATAGCAGCATCAACAGGTCTTAACCTATCTACCTATCATAGCCTACATTCTACCTATCATAACCTACATTCTACCTGTCATAGCCTACATTCTATCTGTCATAGCCTACATTCTACCTATAATAGCCTACAAGCTACCTATCATAGCCTACATTCTACCTATCACAGCCTACATGCTACCTATCACAGCCTACATTCTACCTATCACAGCCTACTTTCTACCTTTCATAGCCTACGTTCTCATACTATCATAACTTTACCTATCATAGCCTATACATTCTCATTTTATCACAACTTGCGCAGTGCAGCGATTTGTAGTCAAACTGGCGACACCTGTCAGCGACGACGGATACTAGTCTCCATGGCAAACTTCTTATACTCTTGGACCTTTCCCTAATTCATACGACATCTATCGGTGACGACCTAATTTACAGTTCGGGTATGATACATGGACAAGATTGATCATCATACGTAAAGTATAAAAAAATTATTACGTTATAAATTACCATATTTCATGACGATGTTTATGTCGACCCTCTAAAATCTATAAGTCTCGCCAACCGGTCAATGCCCGAACATCTATTAATTTTTCCTGCAGATAACCAGATTTCTCCAGTCATTTTTGGTCACCACTGATTTCGTCTCCAGGATTATTATTCGCGTCAAAAATGATAAAGAGAATGAATGGTAGGCTGTAAATCGGTTCCGTCATCACATCTCCCGAATATTCCGGCCGGATTGTTGCAGCCCATTTATCCTGCCGGATTAAACAAGTGGCCCATGGGCCATGACGCTCAGCTAATTTTGACTGGGTGCTCATGTTTTTTATTAATGTTATATATTATCTGTGAGAATAACCTATGGCCAAAGTTACAGTGTTAAAAAAATGGACATTAAAATGTCAGGTACGAGGTAACCAGGCCTAATGGATCCAATTTGTGCCCCGTCTGTCTGGGTGCTAAAAATAATGTTTCAGCCTGTAGGTCACAAAATATAGGTCACCATGACCTATTTTCAGGCTTCCAAGGAGATTTGCATAGAAACTCCCAGGATATTGTTTTAAAAGATTCTTGGCCTCACATAAACGATTTGACCCCAACTGACATTTAGAGTGCTCGAAATCATGGTTTCAGCCTGTAGGTCACAAAATATAGGTCACCATGACCTATTTTCAAGTTTCAAAGGAGATTTGCCTAGGACCTCCCTAAATGTCGCGTTGGAGGATTCTAATCCTTATCGATTCAATTTGTGCCCCGTCTGACTTTCTGATGCTAAAAAACCTTGTTTTCGGCCAGAAGGTCATTTCATATAGGTCATCATGACCTAATTTTAGGTTTCCAAGGAGATTTGCCTAGAAACTCCCGGGATATTTAGTTAGAAGATTTTAGGCCTCACAGATACCATTTGTCCCCATCTGACATTCTGGGTGCTCATATGACATCTTTTCCCTATAGGTCGCAGCTAGAATATAGGTCACAGTGACCTTGTTTCAGGTTTCCAAGGACATTTGCCTAGGATCCCCCAAAATATCGGGTGAGGTTTCAAGGCCTAATGGATCTAATTTGTGCCAAGTCTGACTGTCTGGGTGCTCGAAATCATGTTTTCAGCCTGTAGGTCACAAAATATAGGTCACCATGACCTAATTTCAGGTTTCCAAGGAGATTTGCCCAGGAACCCTCTGGATGTACAGTTAGAAGTTTCTAGGTCTAACGGTTACGATTTGTGCCCTGTTAACGGACAGTGCCCGGCCGGACGGACGCCGGACAAAGGTTGATCGCTATAGCTCAGATGACGTACAGTCAACTGAGCTAAAAAAAAAAAAAAAAAAAAAAAACGACCGGAATAATCGGTATATTGGAGGAGGGCTTCACTGGGGTATCATTTCACTGATGGTTAATCTAGCTCTTTCAGTGCAGACGAACATTAAGCGCGATGGGCATGCTTATATGAAGAAGGTGAATTCTTTGAAATAATGACAACTTGAATGTATATATCGCTGAGCGATCATGGTAACTTGCTTTTGATTGTGAAATGTAGACTTGACCTCAATGCACCAGAGCTGGGGTTTACACGGTTTTTATGTTAACATTGAAGATGTGGATATTAATTTTTTTTCTGTGTTAAGTAGTATTTTAAAAAAAATCTTCGCTGTAGTATATTTTAGAACAACAAATATGCAAACGTTATATTGCCGTAAGCAAGAAATTGCCGTTGCCCTAACAGGGCGCTCAGCCTTCAAATGGCAATTATTATTTTTTTTGCAATTAATAACCCATCTGTTGTTAATATTACAAAGAACGTCCGTTAACTGATGAGTGTACAAAACATGACAGGTCCATACATCAGTGGCAAACCTTTAACATTCAATCTTCAATACTAACTGTTATTAACATGTTACTATGCTGCAGTGAGGTGTATTCATTTAATTCTAACAACCCCGGTCTGAAATCTATACTAGAATACTTGCCTATAAATAATTATGTGATAGTTATTTATTATCAGACTATAAGTATTAATAGGCTTTCCCATCATGGCCTTTCCCAACATTGACATGTTATCTGAAAATTTTAACTGATTTGTTCCGTAACGTAAAAGTCAACGGGACAAGTGGTCGTTCAACGTACACTTTATAACTTGCATGCATATTGTAGGTTTCACGCTAGGACATGTCTGTGCGTCTTTGCGGGGAGCCAGGGTTATTCATGGGACAAATTTCTTTTACTAGGTACACGCATATAGTGTTGTTTATGGGGTCGACAGATGGCGCTTTGACAGATCCTTCGAGAAATAATGTCAAATTCCTCAGGATTTATGGGGAAATTATGGAAAATGGTCCCCCCTAGGACACGCTGGGCATTTTTCCCGACACGGACATTTTCCGTGGTTTTGTCGCACAGGAGTCGCATGACAAAGTTTGAGTGGCCTCACCGTCAATTGTAATTTAGATTTCTTTTATAAATTTTCATCATGATGAAGAATCCTCGAGTACGAGTCGGGCAATCGATTTCTCGTACTCCATTTTGTTTCTCGTTTCAGCCGTATCATGCTTATCTGCTGTTTTGTTCTACAGAGTGGAACGCCACAGACTACGGCCAGGCCGTGGTACCGAAAGAGGAATACGGGCTGATACTGCCGATGGTATTACAGTTCCTCTGTCCGACAGCAGTGTCCTTTGTCGGACTCGGAGCTGTGTCCGCTGCCGTCATGTCGTCCGCTGACTCGTCCATTTTCTCCGCCAGCTCCATGTTTGCCAAGAATATCTACAAACCTCTGCGCGAAGCCGTCTGTGGTCCTGTACGTGTTTTTACTTAACACGTTACATATATCACAATATGCATTTATACATTTCCATGTTTGTGAAGAATATCTGCAATTAAAAGCTGCGCGTGAAGCCATATGTCGAGTGAACAACAGGAATGCAGTCTTTTCTCCGCGGTCACACGCAGCGCTCTATGTTTAGTAACAGAGCATGATATATTAAGGTATGTGTTGGATCTGAGTCTCTACCGCCAGATATGCCTCAGATATATCACATACCTTAATATATATATATATATATATATATATATATATATATATATATATATTTATTTATATTAACGTTTGTATGTATACATACGTATATAAATATAATCTTGAGTACATTTTTAATTCATACAGCTGTTCGTATTTGATGTTAATAATAACTGGAGAAAAGCGTGAAAATACTTATTTTGCAACAAGTTGTTCACACAAAGAAAACGATTTGTAATAATATTATTGTACAGTACGTAAATGAAAAAAAAAATTATATTAATAATAATTTCAGTGCAAGAAATGGGAGGTCACGTGGGTGATGAGATTGGTCGTAATTCTGGCCGCTGCCGGAGCCGTTGCTATGGCGATCACGGTCAAAAGTGTCTACGGACTATTTATGTTATGCGCCGATTTTGTCTACGTCATCCTGTTCCCCCAGCTGACGTGTGCATTATTTGTGCCTCACACAAACGTCATCGGGTCGGCGGTAAGTTATGCTCTTGGCTTATTCTTTCGTTTAAGCGGAGGCGACAGCATCCTAGGAATACCCGTGCTGATAAAATACCCGTGGTATGACGAAGCAAACAATGTTCAACTCTTCCCTTTCCGGACAATGTCCATGGTCATAGGTTTACTGGTCAACCTGATTATTTCTATACCAGCGAGAGGAATACTAAAATCGAAGGTCAATGATGACAATGACTTACCTGTACGACAGAGCACCCAGGAACGAAATGGCACGGATAACAAGGGGTATACAGACGGTGACAAACGAGAAAATATGCCGTTGTAATAAAAAAAAAAAACTTCCGAGGAGTAGTGTTGGTTTAACTTTCGAATATTTCTAGGCTTTCAGAAATAACTGATTATTTGATCAAAAAAAAGCAGTGCACAAAATGTAATAACCTAGTTCGACGTTATAAGTGTCTTCATGCCAATATCTAAAAGTATATGATACCATGGAACGGTACAGTGCAATCATACACTGTGCTTTTGCCTTTTGAAATCAGCTCGGCTAAATCAAACCAAAGACATTCACTACGCTTCGACCTTTGAAATCAGCTCGGCTAATTCAAAACAAAAGTTTTGATTTAGCCGAGCTGATTTCTAAAGGCCGAGGCGTAGTGAACGAGGTGCATTGCGGGAGGATCTGCTTTTGGTAGCTTAAGCAAAGGGGATCCACAAAATGTTGGCAAGGTTTAATAAGATTCTACTATATCATAATGTAATTAATACACTGATATCTCATAATTTGCAGAAGTCATTTTTGGAAAAATATAGCCAACCTTGTGGCTTTGTTACACAAATAATTGTGTGAATTACGCGACGTCAGTGACAAGTTAACTGTATGTGGGTTCACCCTATAAAAGACTTGTATTCAGTGATTTTTTAAATGTTGGTTCAATGCAAGTACCAAAAGCTGCATTATCGTGTCATGTCCAATGATTTCGATTTCTTGGCAATTACGTCGCTTAATAGGGCCTACGTACATACAAAATTAACAAGCTGTCGCTCTATCATTCTTATGATCAAGTTGCATATTTATACATTTTATTCAAAATAAGAGTGCTCCTTAAACTGAAATATTTATGCCTTTTTGTTGTAGTTGCTTTTTAGGGTGATATATTATTTAATCAATTTGTAAAGTGCACATGGATCGTCTTCTAATTGTGAAATATTGCACTACCTAGCGAGGAATGAATTTAAAGGGAACAGTGCTATACATATATGCTATTCTCTGCTATACGTATTATAGTTATCATTGAAACTATAAAAGAATAAGTCAAGGCCAGATTCGTTATCTTCTTGTGTATTGTGAACCATGTGAGAAACATAAAGCTTCATTCATTTGTTATACATGCAGCAATATTGAAGACAGAACCTGACCTCCAAGCGAATCGATAATTTGACGACTAAGAAGTCTTAGCACTGATTTAATATTAAAATACATGTATGGTGGCTGCATAATTAATTAAAAGAGTTGAAACAGTCTACCGACCATAAATGTAATGCCCAACACCCGATTTATACAATGGCGCCATGTGACGTCATTATTCTATGACACGTCATGATGTGAATCTCGCTATGACAAGAGTTAAACACACTGTATTTGTGTACGTGCGAATTGACGACACTGACGTTAACGCTCATGTGAAACCAATGGCAATGCGTGTCAGATTACATACATGCAGGTTACTCTAATTGTAAATGGCAATGTAAAGTTTTGAATTGCCGTGCTAGTTTGTTATATACTGACAGAAAAAAGTAATGTAAATGCTTTACACCTTTTTTCAAGAATAGCTTTTTGCAGATTCTTGTACACTAGCTTTCGGCTGCTCGGCCCCCTTCCTCAGGTGTGAATGGAGCTGTTCCTCAGGTAGCAGTTCTCAGTGTTGTCCCGTTGACAAGAATAGCCTATGAGGACTATTAAGTGGTGTCCGTGCTGGATCAATAAGGGGAACAGTGGATTAGTGAACGTACATAATTACCAGGAACCAGATGTTTGAATGTTGTGGTTACTGATCCTGTATAAGCCAAGGAGTGTTCCAAGTCCCTAATTGTTGTGTAAATATGTAAAAATCAAGATCATATTTATCGTGCATTAACGAAAGAAGCATCCTAATCCTAATGTTATAAATATTTATTATTCTCAATTTTCATGTTTACGTGCAAATCTTATCGTTACTTTTCATATAAGTAGTTTGCAAATAATGTGGTATTCACTCACTGCTCTTGTCCATCCTTGAGAGAACATTCCTTTTTCCTCTTCATTTTTTAAAAAATCTTATCACTTTAAGTTGGTTGAGGGAGCAGCTCATCGTCTATCAGGAATGTCTACGTATTCTTATTTTATTTTATATACAATATATATATATATATATGTGTGTGTGGGTGTGTTTGTATAACCGAACTTTAACCTGTTACTGTTCAGATTAGCCTGCGGATTGTCACACTCCTACTGTTCAGATTAATTTTGCATTTTTTCAACATTTTGACATGAATCCATATAAGAAACATTAACTCAGTAACCGTTCAAGGTATCTTTGTGAAATTTTCAGCATTGACTGTCATGTATATGTCCTTTATGTTATTTTATTTATTTTCTACATACCTGGTTTGATATGTATGTAACTAAGGTAGATACAGGTAAAAACAGGTAAATCTCTACTACCTGTATTTCCACTCACTGGTATATAACCAAAGTGACCCCTTCATCCTGTTCAGGTAACCCATTAACCATTTGATAAAAAAATGGAAATGTAAGGATTTTTTTCACTCTAAGGTAATTATTAATTAAAGGTAAGAAAAGGGTAAATGATTTGGTTTAATAATAGAAAGGGAACCTCCGACGAACCAGAATGTGCAAGTAAAATTGGATTTTACTGTTGAAATCAAATATTTTTCACCTGAAAAGCTTGCTGACCCAAGAAGCACATTCTATGACTCTATTAACATATAACACATACCTTTACCTGTACAGGTAAGTAAAGGTAAGTAAAGGTAAATTATTTTTTTTCTGAATGTGTACGCAAACACCTCGTTCATCATTATAGTTACTATATAAATTAATACCTTATCTATTTATTGACTGTATAATTCATTTTGATATAAGAACAGGTGCTTTTAAGTACAGTAATTAAGTTACCTATGTGAATACCTTTGTTCTTCAACTGATCTAATTACCTGTGGCAGTGACAAAATCATGCTGAATGGTGGCTGAGAAGAATATGGATAAATAAGTGTCAACTATGTAAAACCATTATTTTTTTTATTTTTCACATATATCAAACATAAATTGATAATTTTGGTTATGGTTACACATAAAAATATACTCACCTGTACAGGTGAGTTCAGGTAAATATAGGTAAATTATTTTTTAATGAAGTATATATTTATACATGTATAAATACCTGTATAAATATACTCACCATCACAATTTAGATCAGTTAAATAAAGGTAAATTCTCGTTTTTTTTAAAATTAAATTATATATTTAAACTTGTTATAAGGGACATCGCAATAAAAACTATTTACTTTTGTGCAATGTTCAAAATGTATAATTTATGGGTGTACAAAGCACTAATTATCTGGTTTCCTGTGATATACCTTTTTATGTCAAATAAATATATTTTAACATGTGCAGGCAAAAAGAAAATCGCTGATGGATTTTAAATAAAAATCTGGAAAATTGTGTCTACTCTGGTTGTTTAGTTGGTCTGTCGCGTAAAAATCACAGGTAAAAATCCAGGTGCGACAGGTAAACAGGTGTGCACTTTGTTTGATCAAAGATTAGCCTAAATAAACGTTGATATATCCAAATCTTTCTCATTCGAAACAGTGTTGATGTACTAAAATGAGAAATAAAAAAATAAAAAGTACCCGCCCCTCCACGGCTGACGGTGTTTGAGCGATAATGAGTGAATTTAGCAATATGTAGCACACAAGGTACATTAATGAGGCGGTTTTGCAGACTTCAGTCGCAGGATTATCATATCATGTCAATATAACGGAAAAAAATAAAAATAAATAAAACATTTACTGGGCAATTAAGATGCAAGATGACACGTCTGGGTTTTTTTCTTGAAAGGTCAAAAATTAATCTACCGCGTCATCCCTCAGCCAACGGTGACGCACTGACGCTGCAAACTTTTCTCACCCAATCGGATTCACGTGATATGGTCTGGCGTGTTTATTTTGAAAAGTTCACGTGACTTAGGACCTACACACGCGTACTCGCAAATAAAAAGCTGTTAAAGCATTGTTAAAGCACTATTAAAGCATTAAAAAAGCTGGGAAAACTAAGCTGGGGAAGTTTCTTGCAAGTCCTCAAAAAGAACTTGTTTGCTTGAAATTTTTTTTTCGTGTTTGACAGCGCCATCTATTGAGAGCTTTGCAAGATGGTTAGAAAAGTGTGTGTGTGTAAGCAAGGTCCTCGATAATATATTTAAAGGTTATCCAACCTGTTTAGTGGTACCATATTTTATTTTGAGCATGAGATGTTAGAATTAGAACCTTATATTACCATGGATTCCAGGAGTAAACAGGAAACAAAAAAACTAATAGATTTTATCTACATGATAGGTATACCCATTGATCTGTCAAGAAATACTTTGAGCAGCTTGGTTCTAAAGTTTATAATATACACAAAACGTTTTACATGATAAAATAATTAATTTGTCCATCCAATGTAAATATATGTAAATATTGTTTATAGTTTGTATTTTGTGCTTTGCACTTTTTGTGTCGAGAGAGCATGTTACATCATTATATTGTTAGATTTTTTATTGATTTCTTTCTAATCGTTTTGCTCTTTTCTTGTTTCATTTTGGTGAAGATTATATATTTACACAGAATTAAAACATTTAATCTAAACATATTATATCTTCAAAAATGTTATGTACTTTTACTTGAACCGTGATGTCATATATTTTGTGTTTATATATATATTTACACGAAAGCATTATATTAGCCTGAGTAGCTACTTTTGTAATCCTGTTATAAATAAATATGTTTAAACCAAGTGTGCTTGATAAGCTGATAGTACAAGGGCGAGCGCAGGATTTTAGCATGGGGGGGGGGGGGGGGGCTCACCACCGCAAAATGTCTGAGGCCCCCCCCCCCTTCGGCCGAGACAGTCGGCAGTCGCGCTATTATTTATATACCCCCCCCCCCATCGGATGATAATTGTTTCAAATTACAATTTAAGCCACAGTTTCTACTGGTTTTTGCCTATGCATAGAGTTAGGCCTACTTCACGTCTGGGATTACAGTCACTGACCATTGGTAGTGTGTCTATTCAATGAAATTATAAAGATTTATTTAAACTCGATGATGTTTGAGCAGAAAGGATATATTTCATTCATCTCTTTTTTAGATAATATGTTAACACTCTGAAAGAGACAAAGTAGGGCCTCCGAGAGAAATGTTTCGAGGCGGTACAAAAGGTTTCGGGACTCCGGCCTTTTTCTTCGTTATAATATATTATATAACCATTTACGGATGAATAAACTCTTTATTTGATTTAAATCCAAGGCTATACTTATTGAACCAGTATACTAAAGAATGGACTGTAACAGATGGCTGCATAGTTTTCTCCATTTAATGCTACGTATATTATCATATGTGTACTTTATCCACCATGCTAAACTGAAATAAAAATCATATGGAGGTCTTAGCAGGCATCCCTAAAACCTCAGGCTCAAGGCAAGCAACCTATACTGTACAAGAGGTTACCACACTACAGTATGTGCTTTTCATGCTATATGTACAATCAACAAAAATACCATCACAATAACGACAAAACCAATTGAAACTTGGAAGAATAAAATAATATTTACAGGAGCATAATAAGGGGTTAAAATGGTTTGATAAATCATCACGTGCCGCCGCAGCCAAGTCGAGTGCATATGCGTCAGATTTTTTACATACTTTGGAAGGTGTTTGATCAGCAGTGGAAGCTGTATCGATGACTACTGTGATTCTGCATCCATACCTGGTCTTTCATAAAAATAGGAAGCTACTAGTATATGGGTCCCTGATAAGTTGATTATCGACAAGATATATATAGCATGCATACAAAGGTAGCCCGGGATTAATAAACAAAATAAAAGCGATCCCAACCCACTCACAGACAAAGAAAAGCACCATGATAAATTAAAAAAAAATGAAAGGGCCCTCTCCACTGAATAGTTTCATATTCCGCGTGAATTAATAAACAGATTTTGTTCATTGAATAATTATATTCACGAACACTTAATAAAAACAACTAACCTACATTTTTACCTGATTTAGACTTAAAACAGAGTAAAAGAGTAAAATGAAAACACACGGCATGCACTTCCGGAAGGAAAGTGTACGCTTTCCATAGCCCTCCGGACAATGTAAAATGAATGCAAATAAATATTAATTTTGGTTAATTTCTTCCATGTACGGATCTGTTGTACTAAATGTAAGATTTGCCATTCTGTTATACCGTAACTGTTGTGCCCTTAATTTCTTCCATGTACGGATCTGTTGTACTAAATGTAAGATTTGCCATTCTGTTACACCGTAACTGTTGTGCCCTAATACTCAGTATAAGACAAATTATTTAAGACAAAGAGAGACTTAACTTTGAGACTTCATCGTCAAGCCTGTTCTTGTGCATTTGGAAACTCCTGGGCCCGAGTCCCTTCATATCACTTCCGATTAAACTGTAAATATATATATATATATATATATATATATATATATATATATATATATATATATGCTTACACCTAAGAAAACAAAAGTTCTGCATTAACAAGCATTTAGCCGGGCTCCTTTGAGTCGTCCTGATGACAGGTATTAATGCAAGTTAACAAAAAAGCCAAAGATATTTTTTTAATTTTCAAGTATTTACTGGTGTTCTCTATACATAGGAAACTCCTGACGGGCCTGGGTCCCTTTGGTCGCTCACTATTAGAAACTCTATATTTACATTTCGTAAATACGTAACTTCATCATTTTCGAGCTTTTTCTTGTGCCTCATTGGAAATTCCTTGGCTAATATAAAATCAAGTGAGCAGAAAAAAAAAATAAGAAAATGAAAGTGACAAACTTTTGCACTGTATCATGCTTGCACATAATTTTTCGAATTAGTGTTTTTCAGATACAACACCTACCAAGTACAGGTCTGGATTTCTCTGCCATACTCACCGCTTACACCGACGTATCAAATACACTTTTTTTTCTTTTTTTTTAAACAAAAATTATATATAAAATATGTAGGGAATAACAAAGTGCAAAGACGGGGGTACTCATGTTTCGAGGACAGACTACCTAGCACAAAGTTGTATTCTCATCACTCATTACGGTATATGACACAAAACAAATATATCACGCTCATCCGCACGATGCACCAACCATATACAACAAATCTGTCTATATTATTTAACTAACTTAAAGTAAATGCCTCAGAAAACTTTGATTATGCGCATACACCATTGCAGTGTCTTTTTAAGTAAATAAGTAATGTTAAAGACTGAAAAACACAACAGCACAAGTGCACCTGCGATGATGAGATTATTTTGTGAGGATGTCAGTGCTGCAGTGTCTCTCTCCTCTTCGACTCCTCTCTATCTTCTGGATTTGCGGTGCAGATACAGTGGCAGTCTCTCGCGGCCCCTTGCTTGGCTAAGTGGTATCATGTCTATTGGCTTGTCAAAATTTCAAAATTACGCTTATGAAGCGCGCAGAACTTGACAACAGCAACCTGTAGCTGCTCGATAAAGCAAAAAACTTCTTCAGTCAGTCAGAGACTTCTACATTTTCAAACATTTCATTGGACCCTATAGGAAATTACTGGCCCCAACGAGTCCCTTAATTAAGACCCCAAACTTTGGATTAAAAACTCCATATACATGTTTCTCAAAAGACAAATGGGATGCGCATTTCTTTCGCTCTATATCTGACCCTCCTTACCAAAATTTAAAAAGTCAAAATAAAACAAAATGAGACTTCTACATTTTGAAACATGTTATTCTACTCTATTGGAAATTCCTGGTCGATCGGGCATCCCTAGGACCCGTCGGGCTCCCGTTACGGTGTCCCTGCTGATTTCACCGCAAATAGGGCATGCTATAATTAGATAAAAACCGGCGGGGATTGAACACCAGACACTGACATTACCTGAAACAATCACAGAACCGGTATTTAATGGCTAACCGCCAGGACTGTCGTGCTCCATGGCCTATGCATGAGCAGCAGCTTCAAATGAGGATTTTGTTTGGTGACAAACTTTGGCCCATCACAGCTATTATAATAGTGAGGGTGTCATCCTATATTGTTACTAAATCGAAACAGTTTGAATTATGCCCTGGGCCTTGCAAATACAACTTTGTGAGCTTATATTGCAAAAGGTTTAGGACCGCCCTGACAATTTACGAAAATGGATGCCCCCTAAAAATTGATTGAACACGCCCCTGAAGTAGGTCGTCGCTATGACACGAAGACATGACATGTAGTCGCAAATGTGATTCGAATTCTCCGTTATCTTTCTTTCATTACTTGATACTGAAATTCAAAATTTCATTTAAATAAAAGAAAACAAAAATTAAATTTCAAATACTGACGGTCAGATACTTGGTGCAAAATGACGTGGTACCTAAGGGCTGTGTTGTCAGGGCCCCAAACAGTCAAGCAAAGTCCAGTGTTATGCCAGCAAGATAAACAAAATACACCAGGGAACAGAAAATCAAGATTTAGCGCTTCGCAAATGTATTGGTTTAGATGATATACATATCCAGTATGTACATACCAATATTTCATTCTATGCTTGAGGTTTTTATCGAAGGGGTCTTAAATAAGCCCTCATTCTACCTATCACACTCTGTATTTCGAAAAGTACGGTTTGACTTGGTTCAGATGTATTTAGTTTCAAAGTGGCAACAGTGGAATTAAAATGTTTAACTATAAAACAAACATGGCAGTGTTGAAGGCTTTGGCGCACTTAGATTCGGAGAGATACTCAAGGTTGAAAAAAAAGAGATCAGTACCCGGGGGGGACATACTATGTCCAGTTCGAGTCCGGTATAAAAAAAACTATATCAGTTCTGAAGAACATATTGGACAAAACGTTTTTGCTCAGCTAACTGTAAGTCATCTGAGCTATAGCGATCACACTTTAACCGTCGTTTGTTCAGTCGCCTGAACGTTCGTTGACTGGGCACAAATCGTAACAGTTGAACCTATCTTTATATCTTGAGAGGTCCTTGAAAAATACCTGGAATCAGGTCACTGCAAGCTACATTATCTGAGTTATGAGGAGTGCTTATGGATCCCAGAAATAATTCCCATATTATTGAAATTTGATAAAAATATCTCCCGTATCTGAAAAAGTAATGCATGGATTGCCATGAATCGTGTATTGAACATTGATCATCGACAGTTTCATCACGTGAAACAGTCAATAAGCTGCTAATACATCACTCTCTCAGCAGTTGTTCCATAAAGGGTTGTGAAATATGGCATGCCTACTGTTCATGATAAGTTTGATAAAATCTTTAAGACTGGTAGCGCCATATTTTTGTCCACTTTCCCTATATTTCTGAAATTGTAAAATGATAAAAAATGTCGGTCCTCTGCTGTGGATTTATCTTGTGTTGTGAAACCTGGTGAGCTTCATCATCAATTGTTCCATCAGTTCATGAAGACTTGTGGCGCCACATGTATTTTTCTATTTTAGACGCATTTTCCCTTCATTTTGAGAGCAATAAACTATCGTATCAATTACTCAATTTAGGTTTCTTTTGGTTTTCTGAAAGCTGGAATGTTTTTTTATCAAGACTAGTTACTTTTATCATCCTACACAAAACGATCCTCCTCCATTTAGGCAGTGTGGGATGGCCGGGACTACTTGTCTCAACTGTCAAACTAAAAAAAATATAACATTTCAAGGAAACACATTCTGTTTACATTCACCTGTGCATGCTTACAAAATATTTTTTATTCAGTGAAACCCTTACCACAAAACACCCATGTTTATGTAAGTTTTCTTGAAACAATTCCGTATGTAAACGGAAGTCATTACCCGCTTAACTACATTTATTAACTACATTTTGACGCTGGTGTATTAAGAACCCCTTGTGTATCGTGGGTTTGAATTTCAATGCCCATAAACCTTAACCTGCAGAGTCGTACTCTTGTGAGTTCTATACTGCGAAGAGTGTAGTTTTGTCAGTTCCTGAAGACTGGTGGCGCCACTTGTTTTTTTTTTTTTATTTTTACCCTCAGTAATTGAGACAGTCAAATGACAGCAATCGTATAATTTACTCTAGCGTGTAAATGTTTCTTGAAAAAAAGAAGAGTTTTATCAGTTCCTGAAGACTTGTAGCGCTAACTGTGTTTTATACGCCCGTCTATAACAGGACGTACCATATGGAATACCCACGGTCCATCCGTCAGTCTGTCCGTCCATTATCATCATGACTAGTATTTTAATTACAGGTGTTTAGTCTTACAAATTTTGTAATATGCCTCTACCTAACATCTACCTCCAAATGGGAGATAAGCTCACCATAACCTCATTAGCATTAATAACAGGATCATGGTGGCCTCGGGGGAAACCCAGTACCAAACACATAAACGCATCTGGTATCATAACAACAACTAACATATCTGTACACAGAGCGTCATGACTTACCGGTCATTTGTTCAATATATAGATCTGTGAAAGAATAAAAAAATGTCATACATTCTACTGCATGTTTTTAACTCTTAAATTAATCCTTGACTGTCCCTGCATGTATCCATTGCTGTGTATTAACCTGCTCAGTTTAAATTAACAGATTTTAAGATGGTCCAGATTGAGGTGCCAAAATAAGGTAGATTTTATTTCCTGAATGTCTTCAGGTTTTATTGAAAGAAAATTTAGTTACAAATTTTCTTCAGCCTTATACCTTATATCAACCTTAAACAGAACTTCACGATACAGTAATGTTTTCTTTTTATTCCTAGTCAGCATGCTACAAATTTTCTTCTGTTATCATTAAAAGAACAGGAAAAGGAGGGGTCCTACCAAGGAGGTCTGATGACAAGACCTAAAAAGAGGATCCGGAAAAGGGTGTGTGTGTGGGGGGGTCCAGGCCGAACAAAATTAGTCTAAAACCCTATAAAAGGTTGCCGCGGCTGGAAATACATACATATATGAAATACATATTCATGTACTTAATGTCTTAATTAAATATATACTTTAACTGAATAACTTGTTTCCGAAACCTTTCACTTTCAGAACACAAGAGCACCGTAAATGTTGCATAATACGCCCGTCGCATATCTTGTGACTTAAAACAGGCATGATCTTGACTGAGCATGAAATTCAGGTGATATACTGTATTGGTTAATATTCATAATGAGTTACTTTAGAATCCATCAGATTTTCGGTAAGTCTTATGCCAGATATTATATTGATTAATATTTCTGTCTTATTTTAACAATATCCATCATATTCCTGGTAAGTTATCGTGGCGAAACCATAAAGTAGCCTACAGTGACCTCTGACCTTATTAAATATGCGTGGATTTTGCCCATGATCGAACATGGGCGATATAATTATAGGTAAGTAGTTATGGTGAGTTTCAGAAAATCCATTAAAGACCCAATAAGTTATAACTAAACAGTAACGGACGGATGGACGGTGATAGTGATACAGTCATGTCCTGATATACCCAAACTCAGCTGTTGACCCTCTCTCTCTCTCTCTCTCTCTCTCTCTCTCTCTCCGCGCGCTCATACTCTCGCCTGCTCTTCAAAACGAACCGGCACTTAAATTTACATTCGCAGGTGTTGGCAGGTCTATCTTTTTATCAGTGGGGCACCTTAAAATTCATCACCCTCGGGCGGGTCCGTCGTTACCCTCACTCTGCCATCATTTCCTTTACCATTGAAAGTCCCTACAATCACATTGACAGCTTGCTGTATTCATGTGCAGTCACACCCCTCCATAGGTTCACTTACAATGTGCGCCAAGCTAATTCTGATTCAAAGCCTGATTCCGTTGAATCAATAGGTGGTACAAACAAATCAATGTTAGTATTATACGCTCATATTCTGTGCCGTGTGCCTGATATTCTCCAGTTGTGTCAACAATGTCCACAATATAACGAGCATGGACTTCCATTTGCTCGGGCCGTTTCCATACATTCAACAAATTCGATCTATTACCTGTGGTTGGCAAAGTCATGCACGCACTCAATGTCATGCAATGCAGCAAATATTGAGTTTTGTCAAATAGTCGGGTGTTAAACAAACTAAGTTCGTGTATAATAATGATATTTGCTCGGACATACCAGAACATGTCCATTTCTACAGAACACGAATGACTATGTGCCTGTTAATGTGTTTGATGGCTTAAAAACATGTCTCAATTCTTATTAATTTTGTCATTACAGTTGATATATTTTGTACGATTCTTTCCTTAAGTTTTACACTTTTCTTCCCTCTGACAGATATACTGTAAATCACTAAGATTTTATAAACTACGATTTCCCTTAAGCCTAGAAGTGAAATTATTTGTTGTTCGGTAAAGGAAACCCCAAGAAGAAATATAAATGTATAATGAGGTTTTGCTTTAACAAAGCTGTTTTCTCTAAGTTAAATGTATACTAGGAACGTTTTGACCACGGCATATTCATCCATCGAAAAAAAACATGCTTCCATTCGTCCCTGTGATTAATATAATATGACATTAAAAATTAATAATACATAATTTCTTATACACAATTAGTTTTATGATTAACCATTTATCATCTTCAACAAAACACTTGAATATGTAATACTATCGACAATTAATAATGTCATCTCAAAGTATGGGCTAACCTCTTGTCCTCTCCATAACCCCACCCCCGGGGGGTTGATGGGCATTAAACGTCACACATGGCTGAACACCGAGTGCCAGCTACTTGTTTATGGGAGTGTTTACTATAAGTACGGATCTAAGGTGTATAGCTACATTTCGGCTATTTATTCCGGTCAGCTTTCGATGGTCCGCACTAATTCATGGCTGATGCATGTATGTTACACCCCATTTAATACTAGCCATTTGGGTTTATTACGCCGATTGGCTTTTCTTTCACCCTTCACAATGGCACTGTCAGTGACGAAGTGTTAGTCTGCCATGCATGCACCATGTCCAAAGGGAGTTCTCTGGGCAAAGAGTAAAGATACAAATACATCATAATCGGAACGACATTTTAAACCAACATTATTCCATTAATGGACAGCAGTGGCCCTGTTGTCTTGTTCTACAATAATATCATAACAACAATTACATTTTACAGTGTTAGAATTAATTTTAAAATAATTATAATATGGTTATAAATTATTAACGAACATATTTCATTCACCTATGCAAATAAGAAAAATAAAACAATAAGGTTTACAAAAAGCAATACCTATTCGAAACTACTTAAAACGTTCTTATTTCGCCTACCAGACATATATACACAACCACAGGCTAATGTAGCCACTCGTTAAATGTTTACTTCAAACCTGCTAATGTAAACATTAGGGGCGTTAATATACAGGTTTGGGGGGGGGGGGGGGGAATATATCCCCTCCCCCACTTATAGTCAATCTAATCATCCACCATCCATTGAGAGAATATTATTTGTATATTGGAAAATAATTAGCATAATAAACTTTGGTTACATTTCTGAGTTTACCATGAAATGTTATTTATAAAAACCTGGTTTAGAATTAACATAAACTGGAAACATACCTCATTTATAAAAACCTTATATCCTATTTTTTAAACCTATATTTTATTGGTGTATATATATATGATATGTGTCACACAGACAATAAAAGGTATATATATATATATATATATATATATTTGTGTTCGTGTTTATAAAAAAAAGTTGTCCTAACTTTGATAACCCTCCCACGCCTGCGGGTCACCCCCCCCCCCCCCCTTTGACGGCACTGGATAATAATTTGTATGTTAAACTGAGTAACGTCCACATGGTAGGAATTGGGAAATAGACCACAGTATATACCGAATGAAATTAATGCATGTCGTAAGAACCCGTTTAACGGGTAACTTGGCAAACACGTTTACTAGAAGCACTGTTTAATTAGTTGGGGTTTATGCGTGTCTAATTAGCATAAAACATGTTTCTCTTCGCCCTTCAGGTTGTACCTTGGTTTAAGACCCATCTTACCATATATTATGTATTTCTTCATGTGTGTGTTTGGTTGTTAACCCTCACAACGTGATTCTGCAATACAGTTCTATTCAAATAATTAATTCTGAACCAGCGGCATTGTGTCCCTCTCACTTAAACAGCGGCATTGTGTCCCTCTCACTTAACTGGCCTATCGTAATGTCAAAGTAGCCTCTATCAGTCCATTACAAAATGTCTACTGCAGGAATCAGGTGTTTACTGCTAACGCTAAGCCTGTAATGGTAAATTATTCGGAGAAGTAATGATACTGTAATCCAAGTACAACAAAACTCAGCTATTAAGACCTGCCTCAAAGTAGATGGATTAATCTTAAATGAATTAATTTGTACATGGTGGTATTGGATATACAAGAAAAAAAAAAAAACTTTTTGTTAAGCCAAGTTGATTTCCCTAGAACTAAGCGCGACTAATAAATCATTTATACTGAAAATATAATACACATCTCTTCAAAAATCAATTTGTGTCCTCATTAGCTGGCTACTGTGTTCATCTGCCTTTTGCTTACCATTTAAATATAGGTCAATGAGGCGTTCTATTGTCTAAGTACTTTCGTGCACTGGATGAACATGTGCCGACAGATCCGACAGGTTTTTTTTGTTTTACTTAAATGAGATAATCCACATTTATTTGTAGTACAATCCTCTCTATGACTTTTTTATACCTGTATACACATATTAACGCAGTCCATTATTGCAAGAAGAATACTTATCATGTCTCTGATGAATGTATATCCGTACAATGAAAAAAAATCACTGGCTTAAACTGCAGGATATCATCTGTTCTAGTGTTTGATTGTTACTAGCCCGCCATAATAAGTAACAAGGCGTTCTGAGCAACAATCAAAACAGCAGCAGACGACCTCATATGACGAGCAGACGACATTTGATGTTCAGCAGACGATCCTCTGTTAGTTGGACAGACGACATTTGTTGTTCAGCAGACGACCATCTCTTGTTGGAAGGATCTAATACGCTCCATTCTTGATCCCACCTTATGAAAAGTCTACTTACCAAATTAAATATAGGTATAGGTTAGCAACGAAAATTTCGAAATCTAAGTTTGTCGGTTTGAGCGACATGACGAAAAACCTGTCAAGTTAGGTAAAACGTGATTGTGACGAGGTTGATTCGTTAGCGCGCCAAACGAAGAATGGTCGCCAGATCACACTATGAGCACACTAGTTCAATACAGGAAAGGAGTGAACGCTGAAGCAGTAAAAAAAATGGAGTGCCTTTGTGAGGATTATACGCGCAGTATGTTTAGTAACACAAACAGTGAATCCACAAGGTTCTCCCTTTAGGCGTCTATCGACACCATGGAGCGATGGTGACACTGATAGCAGAACATGGCCTCAGGCGCCCTTTTTACAACCGACAAACATCACATAAAACAGCTCCCTCATTGGGCCTTTGATTTTCCTCGGCAAGAAGCAAATAGTCTTTTGGGGCACATACATACATATAATCGGTAGTGGCTATTGTACTACTGTATTACAGGCATAGACTTGGCATGGCGGCTGTGAGAACAAATCTTGCTCTTCCACCTGAACTCCCGGCTTAGTACTACTTGTGTAGTCCTGTGATAAAGGAGGTCATTGAAGATATAAAACGTGCACATTTTTCTCCCAACTCTTTGAGTCTATTTATTTAAATGTATGTACACACCAGGTTCTTTTTTGACCACCTCAGATGCAAATGTATATCGATTCATCAGTAATGTTTGAATAATCTCGTGGGCAAACACTCCCTATCAAAAAATTTGATTTAAGCCCCTTGGCTGAAAGAACACGTAAACCTGGCCTCATACATGCCCGGGGTGATTCTTCTAGCCTGAACTGAGCCTTCTTGCAGTTTGAAGGGTGTCAAATGGCCTCATGCTTATGGACACACCGAAATGAACAACTATTTTCAATCCAGTTCACACGGTCGATCCAGTTCGCAACCTCGTTCCCCTGACGGGGCAGATTACAGCGAGTCTGAGGGTTTGTTGGGGTGAAAATACTCCAGGATGAGCTGCATTTGCTCAAGGGAGGGACGTTAAAATACCTCCTATTAATACAGAAACTGAATGATGTTGTCGGAAAAGCAATCATCTATAACATACAATTTTCTCCTTCCAGTGAATTACCCTTACATTCCTTATAATAGGATGCTAATTTGCTTTTGCATAATAATTGTTTTGTTTGTGGATATCAGCCATAATCGCAGCAGTTAACAGTGATTTTTTTTTCAGGACAGGAAAAGGCAATAGGCAGTCGAGCTTTATATTATCCTCTTCTTATCGCTCCTATCATATTTTTTTTAATTCAAATATTGTTTCCAGAAAGCCAAACATGAATATATTTATATAAGCTAGCTTATCTAACTCTTAATCACCAAACTTATGTTTTATTCATAAAAAATATATAATACAGGAAAACAGGACCCTCAAGATAAGTTTATGCATCTATTTTGTTATCTTGATTATCCTTTTAGTCTTTGCAAAAAAAAGATAGATATTTGTTGTTTGCTGCAAATTACGTGTAGTCTATTTATTTTCTGTTAGTTAAAAGTTCCTCGAGTAGAAAGCTTATAGTGCGGCATTAACTGAATAATATACTAAAATTGCTCATTTTTTTTGCGGATTGTGCCCTATCACTAAAGAGTATATGTTTCTTTTCCCCCGAGTTGTGTGAACGACTTGCGTTGTATAATGATATCAATTCCAATATAAAAAAAAGTCAAGGGATATCCCAATACCAACTATATGCGCTCTCGTATTTGTATCGTTTTACTGGAAAAAATGACTATTTGCTAATACCTACCTGATTTCCACGCAAGGAGACCACGTGTCTATCTCAATGCGGACCTCCTGAGCAGAACCGTCCACTGGTCAGTGAATGACTTTTATGGCCACAAAGGGTAAGTCAGTCAAGAGTTACCATCACCAAGATGCGAAGTCCTCTGAATGAGTGAAGAGTTGATGAAGAGAGAAAACCTGTCCATTGTAACACGGCCTTCCAGTGACCCCCATGCATGTGATGCGCTCCACTGGTGCAAATGCCTTGTGCAAGTCACAGATGATGTACGGAGTTATGCTGTCCTCCAAGCAGGCAGGGCCCTTTATAAGATCATCGTCTGCCACATCATTGTATCGACCTAGAGCCACGTGCGTCCACAAATCATCAAAATTCCTTTTGAGATTTTAATCCTATTTTCTGCGACTTCCACAAATGGCATACGCCGGATTGTAATTCAAATGACTGGGTCACAGCCACAATGATGGATAGCACCCCGTTTTAAATCTTACCCATATGTGACCATGCTAAGTAAATACGTCTGCATGTAATTTTCCTTAAGTAAATGTTCGGTTTTCTTTCAATGCAACAAGGAAGTCCGATATATATAAGTGGATTGAGGGTTTGGGGCTCTTGTCGGTGGGCGCCGCTGGCGATATTGTATTAACGTCCGTGTTTTTCTTTTTGTCTACTTCTCTTCTTTGCTTACATAATTAGCCAGATCTGTTCGATTTTCACACAAAGGCAACGGTCGTTAAAGGAGTGATTATACCTCGGATGGAAATGCTTGCATATACACTTAATTGGTGACTCAAAAGGCACATAGAAAAGCGAGAAACGGGCTATCTCCTTACGTTTATTTGAGTTGCTCGTTTTATCCTCGATCGTAAAAGGATATTATTTTTAAATTATTCTAGATTTCAAATGTGCATGTTGTTGTGCAGGGCCTGCCCGGTATTTGTGGTTTAATTTTATTGCATACAAGTGTATTTCTGGACCTAAGTAAGTAATTTTTTTAATTAAATACAACTCAGTCATAATTATTAGTTGAGGTAAGGGGAACAACTGAATGTTAGTCTCAGAAATGTGTCACGAGTGTGTTTACACACTGTTTAAGTTTATTTTCTTGATAATACACTCTTTTACCACTTGACGTGTAAACATCCTGACAACTAAAATATTATCTATAATATGGTATATACAAACTTTGATATTTCCCAGTACTACTTGATATTTTAAAGATTTAAACAAATTTAAATTATTTATACATATCAACTTTAAACTGGTATTTTTAAGATATAGAGCTGTCAACTTATGCTCTTAAGGCATATTTTTAGGTTTTGCTTTTGTTTAATCTAAAACATTTTACATTTTACAGAAACTTTATTCGTGTATATTTCAAAATCAAACACCCAATAAAACCATAATTCATAAATTATAAAATAAATAAATTATCATAAGTCCCGCGGGGGGGGGGGGGGGGGGGGGGTCGGATTTCTGCGAATTTATTTTTTTAAGAGTACGTTTAACCATATACATTTGTTATCACGTAAAGCTAGGGAAAATGGGCAAGGGATTCATCATTGTTGGCACCGAGGCAGTGGAGAGTGGAACCCACCCCCCCCCCCCCTTCCCCCCACGCACACACACATACGAGTCGTATAGAATTAACACGGAACTCTCAGTTTTCATCACTATAAATGATCGTCTTTACCTATTATTTAAGTGTTTTTCATGATATTATTCAGTATATGTAGTAAAATTTTATATTCACACACACACATATATATAAATATATATATATATATATATATATATATATATATATATATATATATATATACAAATATTATGAATATAATCAAAATGTAAGATGTTTCATTGGGACTTGTGCATGCTATGCCTCAAGACTGTGTTTTGGCCTAGATCTTTAATGGAAAATCATCTGAAACTATATTGATTACGATTTTTTAGTGTTTTTATAATTATATATTTAATTTTATTTTTGTTGCTTTTATTAGTAATTTTGAACATCATTTATAACTTGTAAAATTTATGAATAGTATATGGAATAGTGCCTGTATTAAATACGTGACGGTTCATGGCCCTTTATTAAACAGTGGAGTAGTCATCAACAAATAAAATGCATACATTAGAATGTAATGACTTATAAAGTCCGTTTGAAGGGAGTCAGCTTAGGCAGGGTCCTTTATGAAAATAAATTCTCACCGACACGAGTGACTTCGAGACGAAAGAGAATATATGGTGTACAAATAGGGGCTGTTTTAATAATGTTTCCGTGCAGGCGCGGAACCAGGATATTTTGCAGGGAGGGGTCAACGGGTGTCATGCATAAAAATTGCCTAAAAAAAGGTCGTTGGTTAAGAGCAAAGGGGTCTCGACCCCTCAAAACCCTATGTCATGCATGAGATTTGTCTAACCCCCCCCCCCCCCCGGGATCCGCGCCTGGTCACAGACATGTGCTTCAAGAACAGGAGTGATTTGACATCCGTGTTTTTCATTAAATTAAATTAAGCAAAATGTCAGTTCCCTGATCCCAACAAGAATCAGACCACACTCACCAAAGCCGTGCATGCTTACCAGCAGAAGTAAACGCATGGAAGATATCTCAAATCAAACTCTGGTTTGGTCATAATTAATTATAATAATAAGAATTTTCAATACTATATTATTTTTCAGACCTGATCGAATTCGAGTCCCTTGCCGTTGGCATTATTTACTGTATATATTTAGCAGTATAAAAACGCGCTTACAAATTGCCTGTGACTGGGCTTGAGGCTCTAATCTATTTATCATGGAAATGAAACATTTTCCACAGGTTGAGCAAACTTGAGAGTAACAATCAAAATGCTGATTACGACTAGGAACTTGATGGGGCTGGGGGGCTTACAGAAGGCTGGGGCGTTAATTCAGCTCTAGGATCAGCTCGGGTATGGCTTATTAACGTCTTCATTCATTGGGTGGGCCATGCTTAGAGGAATCTTGTAAAATTCATTCACGCTATGTATTAAGTATATGTGTAATACTTTAAAATTATTCCACAATAATTGTTCATACAAAAAAATAATTTTTTTTAGTTTAAAAATCAAATTTAAAAAAAAGTATTAGGCCTATGTAGAAATTAATAGTTGAAATAACATGCCCTTGTGCCAAGGCGACATGATGTCTACAAAGGAACTTTAAACCTGTTGGATGGTATATAATTTAGGCGCTCTTGTTTACATTAGTGCGCGTTTCTCTGTACATATCTTATTATAGGACTGATGCATAGGTGGAATAGGTGAATAAAACATGCACACACGCACTCTTGTAGCCCTTCTATTCATGCCCCAAACTATGACACTTCTCCCCCTAAATGTATACAAATTTAGGTCCACATTTAAAATAGAAATATGTGAAGCTATTGATTTATTCAGAGAGGTGTGTTTGGGTTCGTCGGAGTTTAAAGGGGAAAAGTGATATAGTGAGAAAATAATACACAGCTGTGGTGAAGGGGGGGGGGGGGGGAAGAGGTAATTAAACACTTCAAATGGGTTGTTGACAGGTAGAGCTGTGGAAAATTCAAACTAATCGTTCACTTACAAGCACTTTATTTATATAACAGTGACAACTGCCATTGGTACTAAGTTCATTAGTGTATAATCAAGTGAATTGAAGGATCCAGTCTGAAAATCTTCAGAAAAATTTTACAAATTATACCTGCAGCCAGTTTGATTATAGGTTTCTGGCTATAGTGTAAAGTGAATGGGTTATTGTAGGTGTTCTACCTGAACCATTACCTGTGTATCCAATGGGTCTGACACTGTTAATATACAGAATACCCAGCTGTCTGATAACATAACAGGATGTTCATTCAAATGACACATTTGTACCAGTCAAAAGTCATATAAGAGTATTATGAAGTTTTAACGCAAGTTTGCATATATCCCAGAGTTAAAAAGTCGGTTGACATTTTATATGTTTTTGGGCACTTTCATGTCCACTCTGTAACAAATACAGAATAAAAATGAGGAAATAAAGTTTATTCCCACATGGAACAGCAATATTCAACAAATCCACATTCAATAGTGAAGATACGACTACATCTCCACAGCACTAAGTAAATAACAAACAATAATATATTCATGTGACATAAGAGATGTGTGTATGGAAACATTTTTTTTTTTCAAACAAATTCATATCACCTATTCCTCAGAGGTAAACATGGATTAATTTCATAGGGAAACGAAATGTTAATTTTCAAGAAATATATGCATGCCAAGGTCATAAAAATATTTTGTACGTGTAACTTCATAAGAGGTATATTCCATAAAGTACCAGAAATTTAATTTTTCAATAAAAACATGCACATAGCCTGTCACAAAAATAATATCAGCATAAGATGTGTGTACACAGGACCTCAATACCTCACTTCATGGTAAAGATATAAGATAAGCATGTGTGTGTTTGTGTGTACGATTTCATCTTTGCATTTGTGCTCCATATATTCATAAAACATAGAACCGCAACAAGAAGACAAGGACAGTTTAAAATACATACATTTCCAGATATTAGGCTCAATATGGTTATAATTATAGAAGACAATTAATACTTCTTCCATGTAAGAGGTTTGTCTTACACCAAGCATACACTATAACAAACTACTTGGTTATCTCTCATTTACTCATTCATTTCATAAAAAGTAATTTAACCTAGCATTCTGGTAAAAATAAGGTTTGGTTTCACAAAACACTTCGGTAATTTTTCTATCAATTTGATTTGCCTTAAACTGCTGTTACCCTTGCTATGTATAAAAGTAACAAAATGAAAATAACCTAACAATACAGTAAATTGAAAACACTACGATGCCTAACAATACAGTCAGACACATTGAATGAATTATTGCAATAAATACAGGTATATAGCAGCAATAAGATGCAATTATGAGTATAGGTGCTTCTATCCTATTTACATAATATATACAATATAATCCAAAGTGTGTAAAAGTGAAATATGTATTGGTCCCTAATATTTATCAGTAAATAGTTCTGGAATCACCTATTGGCAGTTTAACAACAGGACCACCCAAGAAACTGTGCTCCGACGATATTTAACAAGAGCGAATACATAGCTGGCAGCCAAGGACAAAGAACTGAATGGACACCTGCCACAGACAGCATAAGAAAAGGAACAAAAAAAAATGAATATTACCTTCAGATATGTACTGAGAATTCAGCTATGTTTGCATAAGTTAAAACAGATGGTGGATAAAACTTATGTGTAGAATCATGGTTCCATACAGGCTAACTCAAGTGCGTAGACTTGGAATACTGTTCAATATATCAAAGCCAATGTGATCTGTAAAGCCTGATCATGCTCTCAGCCTGCCATGCCTTCATCAGCATCTGAAATAAAACATAAAGATCCTTGATAATATAGCACAATCCAAGATCAACAGTCAGTATAAAGCTACATGTAATAACCTGCTGTGGACATTTCACTGGTTTTTCTAATGAAACAATCTTCAACATCACTGACCTTTCATTGCTCATGTCAATATATAAATGTAGAAATTAGAAGTATTAAAAATACCAGGCATTTGTGACCAGGGATTATGAAGATGTAACTCAGGTATGATGACTGTTGTTACGGGGGTGACATAAAAAGCGGACCGAACTGTCTCTCTTGTGAAGCTTGCTTTGCTGGCGAAGCGGTTGGTTCGCCGGACTTGTGCGCTACCGACCTGGGTTCGACTCCCAGATCCCCCAGGATTTTTCCCCTCAACAATTTCTCTTTGTAACACTTGTCTAATGTGACGGTAAACTTTGTGTGGCCCAGGGAATAAGCTCACCAATGTGTGACTCCTGGGGTAATTAGTCTTGTTCTGACAGCAGAATGCTCTTAAGAGGGGGTGTGTTACAGGGTGACATAAAAAGCGGACCGAACTGTGTATAACTATTTGTCTTTTGTAGAACTTTGCCACAATTATTATATAAAAGATACAGCATTTCAAAACAAACATTGTCCATCCATTTTTCTTCCTGACCAATTTGGTCCCTGATGTTGTGTACCCAAACACTATTCTGGAATAGTTTAAAGACATACTCAGTCAAGAAATCCACTGAAATGCCAGTACAAATTCATATATCCTGATCAATTAACAAGCCAGATTAACTACCTTCTTTCATTCAAATACTTTCACTATACTTGTTTATTTTAAATACAGTTCATACAAGCTGTAATTTTTAACATCTTTTCCCTATATTACAATAAATTGTATTTTAAATACAATTTTTATGTTTATTTTTTGGAAGGGGGGGGGTACTATGTAGGTGAGGTGAACAGTCAGAGATCCCTGACTACATTAACATGGTCACCACTTGAGGAACATGAAAACACAATTGATCAAGGGTATTAATGTTACAAAGCTTTGTCAACAGCTGTTGGTCACAGCTGGATGGGTGTGGGCTCAGCCTTCAAGTATACACACTTCTCATCATGAAAATACCCCATCAGGTACTATAAGCTGGGGGGGGGGGGATATATTTAGAATTAATGATTAAAAAGCAAACATTTCACAAATTAAAGTAAATGCTGATTACATGTAAATCTTAGAAAATAATTTTTGATCAGTGATTATCTGAATATATGAGGACTAGATACTAAAATAAAATTATTAAATCCAAAATTCTACTGTGATTGTGTACAACTTAACATATTGCAACCAAATCTTACAGCAGAACCCGACTTTGTGACCAACCCAATTGCTACACAAAAATAAAAACACTTGTTTGTGGGTCAAAACTATTTTCATGCATTATTTTAATGATAACTTACTCAAAAATAAGAGCATCCCTGAATTCAGAACTGTTGCTCCTTAAAACGAAAAGATGAAAAGGGCAACACTGCTACATGATACATTAACTGCTTCACAACGCTGAATTTAATAACCTTCTGTTATAATCTTTCAATGATAACTGCAGCTCAACAGTTAAATGTTACCTCCAAAATTTAAAGGATTGTTCCTTAAGGGATGTTTCCATGTGCACTTATATGTGTACATGCATGAAAAATCACTTATATGTATGCCACATGTATAGGAGCAATTTTTACACAAAGGGCCGGCGTGAACCAGCGATTCAAGGTTAAATGAAGTCACTTCACCATGTTTTTGTGGAAGGCCTGCTCTTTCCACTGTACAAATAAATGTCTGGCAGTTCATGCATATACACACATGGAAACTCATCTACTTTTTTGTGCATATACAAACATGTTTACATGGAAACATACCTGTAGGTATTACCCTAACCCTCAACAAAATATCATCAAGACCTATTTGTAACATTTTGAGAAAAGCTACTAACAGACAAATCAATCAAGCAACCAACCAACTGACCAAGGGAAAACATAAAAACCTGATGCATGATTGAGGTAAAATAATCTGATTTTTGCTGATAATTATCAGTTTCTTACCATGAGATCATCGGAACGGTGGTCTGTTGCCAACTGAAGATGACTTTGAGACTGTGGACTGGGCAGTGGATCTTCCAGACATTCGGCTTGTATTGGAGCCTGCCTTACTGAGACGACCTGGTGAAAACAAGCACTTAATCTGATATTTTTATAATAAAATAAATATTTTCATCTTAAACAAAGGGTACTGTATCAATAAACAACTGCAATAACTGATAATGATATGCTGAGAATTGATGACAGAAAGCTACAAATTTCTAAGTAATGGTATTAATATTTTCATTCCAATGTTTGTAATTTTCTATAAAATAAAAATTTACAAGTATGAATTATTGTGATCATATATTGATAATATGAGACAAAAAGACTTGATCTTTTTAAAATGACTTCATGGAAAGGATAAACCAAGAAAAATATTAGCATTCTTCGGAACTAAATCTATTTTCAACATCACAAAATGACTCTTTTTATCTTCAGAGCAAATTACACACTTCTTAAAAGCCACTGACTGAATAAAAAGAAATTTCTCAATTCCTTAATTTTGTCTTTATCAGACTAAGAGAACAGAGTAATAGTATGTATTTATTTATACATGAAGTTTAATTTGACAAGGTAACTATTTATATCAGAGGAATCTATAAATGAATGATATACATGCTGACAAAGCATAGACAATTAATTCTAGAGCTAAACTTTACAAATTAATAAAGAACATCAAACATATGGTTGCATGTGGATATTCATCATGCTCTGGTGAAATCACATGAATTTCTTGTAAATTTTTTTTTTACACACAAAGTTTTCCTTTTCAGACACTATGATTATGTGATTGTGAACACAACAACTACCATGCCACGTGCCAAAGTATTGTTATGGTCATGTGTGTGAGATGAAATCCTATTTACTTTTAGACATAATCCCTATAACAAAAGCTCACTCCTACAAACCCTGAGCCATACTTGCAAGTTTCTATTACTAACATATGCCAGAAATTTTATCAAGAGATGAAAGATTTTGATTAGTGGTGGGTATGTCAAATTTATTCAGCACTGTCATACTTGTTACTTAAAATCTTTCATCATATTTTATTTTTTTTTTAATACTTAAGGTTTGTTACAATACTCAAAATTACTTTGTTTACACTTTTCACATATTTTCCACTTTTTTCTCAGCATTCTGTAAGACAAAGTCAAGAAAAAAGGTTTTCAATATTTTTCATAGCCATTTTCTCCAGAATATATATGATTCCTGTAATATTCAGGTTCTTATCCAGCTCCGGAATTACAGTAAGCTAATGCCCCTAATACCCCTCTAAAGATTGTAAATGGTATAGCAAGTGTAACATGTTGATAAATGATAAAACTAAAGCATATACTTTTGATATGTTGTGGTCAGTTATAAAATAATGGATAAAAACATAGGTAGAGGTAGGGGTTTATACAGTCTGATATCAGTAACGTCACTGTCATCTAACTTTACACTTTGCCTCCTGGCTTGTTCATCCTTGTAGCTTTTCTCGGCTCCCTGAGGAGAAAACAACACATTTTGTGAAGTTTTTTTTTCATTCTTCATTTTTCCTGCCACCCATGCTTGACCAGTAAGCATTCACTTCCGGTTGAGGAGGGCGCATCCTCATGGTAAAAACTTGCAAGGAGTCTCAGGGCGTAGGGCAGTCAGATCGTGACATGAACTCCCAACCTTGCGGTCACAAGTCAATCACTCTACCTATTATGCCACCATGCTCCATATTAGAATATGGTGCTCATTTGTCAATTCACAAGTGGAAATGTATCAATGTTTTTCTTTAATTTTTTTTTTTTAATTGTATCTATGTTACCTTTAAAAGTAAGACACATGGACAGTCTGGTATAGAATCACCTGATGACAACAGCATACCTGGTAAGAACAAAATCCAAGGACTACTTCCTAGCTAACAAGCTATCCTGTATCTAGCGGACTAATTATAAGCAATTTCACTACTTAATTTAAACCGATTGTTTATTCAATTAACAAAATAACATCTGAGTGTACATTATTTTTGTAACGTGTGTATAGCAAACAAGCAAACAAAGTGTCACTATCTACTTTTTATAGTTACTGCAAATTAAATTCAAATGTGCATCAAATACAAAATAACCCCCTCCCCTAACAGCAACTGTGTACAGTGTTACGTATTCAGCAGAACACACAATTCACCATGTTTGGTACCAATTCTCAAAAGATGTTATTATGGAGGGTAAATTGATTGATAACATTCAGGTTGATTCTAAGGGTACATCCTTGCAACATGAACAAATATGTTCAGGTAAATCAAACTTCATAAATATTTCTATCGTAGGAAGTTCATTTGTATTTTTACAAATTTAGTATTTTGACAGAGCAGAAATAAGTCTATGAGAAATTTCTATAAAATGTTTAAGGAGAAAAGATTATCTGACTGAAAATTGTCCAACATGGTGAATAAAAGTTACAGATAGAGTTCAAGTCATGAATGAAGTGTGCACAGTTAATGCAATCATCCAAGAAAAAACTGCTAAACATCTAATATGAAAAAGACAAACTTACTAGAACCTGCAAAAGTAAATGACATACATGTATATGATACTGAGAGAATATCTGTTGTTGTCAAAGCACTAAGTATAAAACTACAGAAAAGACAACATATTAGATGTCGAAAATATTCAAGGACAACAGTGAATTGTTATTCTGCTATCAAATATAAGTTAGGATTTTTTTATAAGTCTTGTTCATACCTCAAAAAAACTAAAATTATTCCATCAACATGAACACAGGAGCAATTGTCTCACTTTCAAAACTTTAATATTATATCATGAGCAAATGTTTAAGCAATTGAGCAGAGTTTCTTAATTCAATAGTTCTTATTCTGCATGACAGGGGGCAGCAGTTTCAGTTTACCAGCCATGAGATTCTTGCTTGGTGATGATTTCAGAATACAGATGGCAGCACTAGAAAGTATAATGGACCAATTACTGTTACCTGGGATTTATTCTGGAAGATGCAGCATTCATTTAAAGCAGTCAGTTAAACAAAAAAAGTATATATTCCTGACACTAAGCTGATATATAAATGTATTAATTTTATCAATAATGATACTATTCCTAATCATCAATTATAGCCATCCACCTCCCCATAAATAATAATATTCTACTTGCACTGCAATATATTTTGCATTGACCAAACTAAATAAACTGACAGATCAATTCAATTTTTTCTTAATGCTGCAATTTATCTAAATTTCTCTTTGCTATTTTATCCAATAATAGGACACAAAGATAAAGGCAGATGAGAAATATATCTAGAGGACAGGTATGTTTTGAAAAGTGAAAACAGCATCTATTTCATATAAAAAATAAGCTGAGGAAAAAATACAGATGTAACATTCAAAGGAACAGCAGTAGGAAACAATAAGAATGACAGCTGTAGCACCCTGGTGTATTATTTAATCTATTTCTGCCTGACTGCTGTGCTTTCCTGACTTACTTCCTATGCTGTGGTCCTGCAGGGCATTGTCCAGGTAAATCTCCAGTTTGTCAATGTCTTCCATGCTGAAAAATTTCTGATCCGCTGGGACGATACTCTTTGCTGCACCATTTAACAGTGATGGTGGCAATGTCCCAGTCACCAGCCCCTCAGGAAACAGCTTAGTGGCCACCTTCAATCCTAAAAATAAAAAATATAGATGAAAGCTTCTTTAACCCATCCTGTTAATGTTATGTGCATGCACCAATACCTTGTTTAGTTCATTGTTTCCCCAAGATCTCCTGAATTTTTAAGTACTTATATTTTACATTTCATGACTTTTTCATATTTTTACAGGTTTGCAAGTTTACACAATTTTATATTCTGACTAATTTTAATGACAGAATGATAGAACTAGTGAGAGAGAGAGAGAGAGAGAGAGAGAGAGAGAGAGAGAGAGAGAGAATTTTTTTCAAACAAAAAAAGGATCTTATATATCTGTTTGTGTTTGCATAAAAAATTAATAAATTCCAGCAAAGGCTGGAAAATCCAGCCTTACATTTTGAGTTATAAACAAACATAAGCCATGATGTAAACTCCTTGTTAAAGGTACAAATGAGGGTTTCACCATTTACAACATGGCTACGCAGTTTGTTCTGTTGTGCAATGATAAGGGACCACATATCTGATAACACTGGTTCTGGCACAAGGCCAAAGAGAGAATTGGACCAACAAGCGTGAGTGTTGTAAGTTTAAAATTTGGAGCTGGATGCACAATGTGACAATATTCTTATTGGTCTGAACACCATTCTTTCAGAGAACCTTGTTATATGAAGCAGTGGTTAAAAAAAAAGGAGATCTAGGACTCCTACAGTGTAGAACTGCTGCGTGTGGAGTGTATTAGTTGATGTGTTAAAAGTAAAATCAACCTACCTCCAGACAGCATGAACAGATTATCGTATCCTCGCTGCACCAGTGTTGTACAGGCTAGTGGGGCTATTCTTTCATCTTCATCATATAAAACAATGATCTTTCCTGGCTGATTTTTCTGAACCATGAGTTAAGTACAACACATGAATACCTGATCTTCAGGATGTAATCTGCTTTAGGTAAATCTCATAAATTTTAAATTTGTCAGGTAAGCTTGTGCACTGTCAGAATTGGATCCAGGGGACCCCCCCCCCCCTTTTTCATCTGAAATGTTTTTAAAGGGCTTCAGACAAAATTTTGCGGCCTGGACCCCCCCTCCCCTTTTCCAGACCTGGGGACTTTTTTTTTAGGGTTTTCATTAGTCCTCCTGGGTTGGACCCCCCACCTTTTCCTAAATCCTGGATCCGCCCTGACTGTTAATATTACCTTTAGTCTGATGATAGTAAATTGCAGACACTATGATTTTACTGAATATTCACTATGTAATATATTTGTGATTGTTTAGAGTGAGAAAGAGAAATCAAATTCTATATTTGATTATTGTATCATTTTTGAGATAATTAAAGGGACATAATCAGGAGCAATATTATGTCTATTCTTTCACACAATAAGTTCAGTTTTGCTTTATACAAATGTTTCCCAGCAAAACCATCCCAGCACAAAGTCTCAGTACCTCGCATATGGCTGTTTAACACCTTGTTATGGTTCTGCGTATTGGTAAACACAGTCCATACCATACACAGTTTTACCATAACAAGGCCCCGTGATAGGAGGACCGATTATGAGCCACAACACACAGTGTTTCAGCTGGATGGAATATGCATTACTTTTTTGGTCCCAGTCAGTCAGGACATCTCCTGATTGACACTTGCTGTGGCTTCACAACCCCACGCGCTGTTTATGTTCATTGTTTTTAACACTCGTTTACACGAGTAAGCAAACGGTTTCAAGGCAATATTTTGGCAGGTGCAGATTTATTTTAAAGGGAAGAAGTTATTTTTCATGTTAATTCAACATGCTTTACAGGTGATTGGGCCCCTTCAATATTCTGTGGTAACAAGTATATAAAATGATTATCTGAGAATAATCCTATTTCTCTTTGTCTTGAATTATTCATAAAAATGTGTATGTATGTGTGTGCATATATATGTGTGTGCTCAGAAAAAAAAGTTGTCATTAAAGAAAACCAACTACATAACAAACAAGAGGTTCATAAAACAATATTTAGGTTACATCAGTGAACAAGCTGTGAAAGGATACATAGGCTAGCATTTCTTTGATTTCATAATTTGTAGCTCTGGACAGGTATGCCTTTGGATAGCTATTGGCTGAAAGTACAAAATGAAACAATTAAATGAACAATAAAATACAAGACAGACACATTTATATCAATAAATTTATTTAGCATGTCAAAAGGCATTTGTACTGCAGTTTCTACTTTGAAATGTTAGAAATACAGAAGTTAGAATGTGAAACATACCATGACTGTGTTCACATTCTACTCATAGTTTTGCAGTTTTTCTCTTCAATGGTGGCAGACTGATATGATAACCCCTACATGTCAATCCTATTAACTCCTACCTAATTCACTTCCAACTACATTCTCTAGGCAAGGAATCCAAAATGTATATTATAAATGATGATGATACCACTCGACTTTTGTCCATAACTCCTCTGTAGCAACACAGGGAAATACCTGTTTTGGGGATGTCTGAACTGTAGAGAACGATGACAAATTAGTCCTAAGGGGGGTCAATTCCCATATTTCCCCAAATATCCTGATAAATCTTACATTGTTTCAGAAAAGGGCAATCACAGGACCATCTATCAGGAGCAACATGAACTATACTAGAACAGGTTACATGATAGTCTAAAAAAATCTCCTGGAGGGGATATCAGGTAATCATATGAATACACACACGTCTAGTAATCAGATGATAATATGATCTTAATATTTTAAAGTATACTATCTACATTCAATACAATAAGCAATGATAAAAAATGTACTTTTACAGGAATTGATAAAACAGATGAATAATGGACAAAGACTGTACCTGTTATTATATGGCACATTTCATATGCATCATCTTCACGGACATCAAGAAGAAGATACGGACATTCAGCGTCCACAAATCTGTTGGGAGGAGGTGGAGGAGGGGCATTCAAATCCAGCTCACCAACTCCATGGGCTACACTGTAACAACAGAAATAGATTAAATATAACCATTGTATTGAGTGTATCAAATGGAATGTTCCTTCATCATCTGCTGTGCTGTACACCAGACTTGTGAGCTCTGAAAAAAACTAGCATTAATTATAACTGTTATTACTAGTAATCTATAATAGTGATTATAAAAACAAGGGACCTATGGGTCACTGTGCTCAGCTGACGTTAACCTTGAAGGTAAAAATCTAAAATAATATCAAATGGAGATAAAGTGTAAGAGGAAGAGGTAATAAAGGCCATGGTTGGTTTATATGATTGGTTTGTATTGATGAGCAAGAAATTGTTGCAAATAATATTTTGTGACCTGACCATGTGTTTCCTAATGTTGAAACTAAAGCATGTGAGCAGTTTGTGAACAAATGATCTGTACAATTACCATGATCATTAGTTGGCTTTTCGATTAACTGTTGACATTTCAGTAGTTTACACATTTGTTCAATCGAATCTTTTTTTTGTATAATATATATTATTAAATATATGGTTTTTTTTTTATGAAATGTATACAGTTGAAATATAACTAATTAACAACATAAAACATAGCAAACAAAGCCTGATCTCAAATTCTGCTGATGCAGGAAAATAATGAACAAATGTTTGTAATAAATCCTCATTTTTTTATCACACCATTTTTTTTTAAATTTAAGTTTATATTTCTATACATTTTCAATATAACATATATATCTGAATATAAAAGTTGATTCATAATTCTCAATTGCATCATCATAAATCTCAATCTTGTCAGATAACACCACATCATCCATACAAATGTTTATTTATTTTTTACCACAAAAATATCTTTTAAATCTGCAAAACAATAAATATCTAAAAAAAATACTTGATTTAGATTTCACAATTTTAAATTGTGTCTTTATTTATCCATAATGTGCTTCATATTTTATCATAATTTAAGCATACTGATGGGTTCCATTATGATTGGTAAAATCATTTAAAAGAAAAATGATTTCTTTAAAAATGCTACATTACACAACATTGCATCTTCTGGATTACACCTTGAATTACTTTTTCAAGGAAAGTTTTTGCATATCAGAGTGGAAACAGCATTACAATTAAGGAGATACAGTGAAAACAATAACAATACTGCACAACACTTGGTGGGTTGGGTTTGCTGGGGGGGGGGGGGGGGTCATTGGGGTGGTGATATGAGAATAACTGTACACCTGTCACAGCAGGGGATCTCCCCCAGTGACTGTAACAAATCAGAAACCCTGGCATAGCTGACTTCCAGTGACCTGGAGTGGGACCCTGCATCTGTAATCTGTCAACAAAGCAAATGACTATAATAGAGCCTCAAGAAAAAAATCAATAACTAGCTTAATTTTCAAGCTTTTACTTCCAAATTTCAGATTCAAACAAATTAAATATTTATGTTTACATGCTGTGAAAATTAAATCAATGGTACTTACAGGAAAAAAACGTGCCATGGTCAAAGTTGGGCAAAATTTATGGTACTGATTTTATTTTTATGCTAATTACTTAAAAAATTTACAAAATTCAGATCTAATTTTGGGTAAACAATTGAATCTTAATTAAACATAGTTATATACTTGGGAAAACAGACTCTAGTTTCAAAATTTTTCATGTTAAGTGAGTAAATATTTTTCCTGATTTTTTACAAAGTCCATTATGTTTGGGCCCATAACTTAAAGAATTTATACTTAACAGACTTAATTTCTGGCATGTACATAGGAATTATATAGAAGATTATTTATGGTAAATATGAGGAAAAACAGATGAGTGGTTTTGATATTAGGCAGTCCTGGAGTGTGAAAATAGGATTTTAATAAAAAATTGAGGTTTTTCCTTAATTTCTAAAAGGAACAAAGTCGCAAAGACCCAGTTTTTGGCTTGGTAGGAGATCTTGGGGACATCTAACATTATGCTGAATTTTGGATTCCTAGGTATTACGGTTTCAAAACGTGCCACATCTACGGACGGACGGACGGACAGACAGACGGACGACGGACAATGGACCACGACTATAGCTCAGATGACTTATAGTCAGCTGAGCTAATTATAACAAGCAAATTCGTGGAATTTATGTCCCACACTTCCGCTTCCTGTTGTCCCCTGCTTGACCTATAAATGTTTTAGTTTTAATTGTCCCCTGAAGATGTCTCCACATGTAATTGTAGCTGTGTTTTAGTTTTCATTGTCCCCTGAAGATGTCTCCACATGTCATTGTTTTTGGTTGTGAATTTGAACCAAAGGGGAATTTTTGTTTTGTTTTTTAGCTGCTGATCATAAATTTTTAGACAGACACTCCAGAACCAATCCCAACCAAGGTATACATGTGAGCAATCACTGACTAAAATCTTAATGAAATTGGATACTATTAAGGAAAGTTATTGCACGGAAACGAAAACCTGAAGGATGGACGGACAGACAGACAAACCCAAATCAATGTCCCCTTTTCCAAGGAAGTGGGGGACAACAACTGGTAACACAGAATAGTAAGATATAATATTCTATATCATAATGGATGGTGGTACCATTAGACTGTTGTCATGCAACTCCTGTCTGGCCATGCCTAAGAAATGCCCTCTTTTAGTCTTGAACTGTTTGCAAATTGTCAAGTGTGTCCTACAAGGGGTCACTTCCTATAATTTCCCATTAATTTGATTTTATCTTTGACGAACTGCAACATTTATGCAAGAACAGGTAATAAGCTAGAATAATTAAAGCACATCACTCAAGTAAGGCATGGCTAGGACTGTTAGTAATTAATAAATATAGAATGAAGGAAGCTCAAAAGTTGAGGATAACAAAAGACCAAAAGCTCCTTATCCTTTTTTTCAAACCCATACTAAAATCTGCTAACAATGACACTGTATCCATAGATGTCAGTTTGCCCTCCTACCTCTGTCTGCCTTACACTTATAATGATATTTCAACATTTTATAGATGCTGCTCAATAATACATTATGGAGAGGTGCACTTCGATACTGGCTTATTAAATACTACAGACACAGTCTAGATCCCAATACTGTCTGTCTGTACATAATTCTCCCAGCAAAATTCAATGGGCTGTGAAAATCTTTATGAGTAAGCTGGCATTAATATGACTGCAGGTTATTATTTCTTAACAGTAAACTAGGCAGAGAAATGCCCTCTGTGCCCTCCCTTTACATTGTATGCCTTTAGTTCTATATTTTATTTCTTTTGACTACTCTTACCTCAATAGTGTTGACCTGCTGGTATCAGGCTCTGAAGGGTTGCCACCAAAGTCACCGTCAGTGAGAGCCAGTGAGGGTACAGGGCTGGTCCTCCCCTGTATCTTCTGAATCTCCACATCACCTGTGTCTGGCCTGTCTGTGGCAGGGGTTGCTGTAAAAAAATATCACCATCAAATTTAGGTCTTGGAATTAACATAAACCCATATATATATAGTGTTATTAGGTTCTGGAGATTATATTACAAACTACTGTTTTTACAGTATTTGCTGTATTTGCACAGGCTTCCTAGTATTCTAAGAAAATAAAAAACCCTAATTCTTCCTGAAGAATTTCTGCAATTATAGAATTCCACATTAAAAAGCATCCTAAAACAATCATAATCAGTGGATACCATGTCTGAAAATTAGAAAAATTAAGACTTATAAACTATCTCAATGGCCAAACACAAATTACAAATACCTGAATTTTCACAGTCTAAGGTAGTTTTCTCGCTTCACCCTGACCATAAATAGAAACTCATTTTCTTTTTTCTTATTCACAGGATGGCTAGGAACCTTATAACATGAGGGGTTACAGGACAAGAGATGCATGCAAGTTAAAGTTAACTTCCACAGTGTACATTAGAACCATTCTTACTTAGATGTCCTTTTTTTGTGGGTTTTTTAGATGATGTATAACTGGAGAGTGCTGAGATTTAAAAATTGAATGTAATTCTGAGGCCATCCCCACCTGACAAAATGTTTCAAAGGATGATTGGTCTACATGCATAACATATAAACCTTCATGTTTCCTGAATGATGTCACAGCAACTTTGTACATTTATGTAATGTGTCATGCATGAGGAAATTATTGACAAATGTTCCTTCAAATGGTCCACTGTGAAACCCCCACACTTAAATTATTTACAAAATCAATAGTAGTTATAAAAGAGGCTGTTATCAAAGGGGCCTGTGTTTATCTTTGTCTGCAATTGATTTTGGAAAAAAATTCATATCTGTATCTTTTACCATATTTGAATACAAACAAATTATCACATGAACATATAAATGTAATCTGTAATAATATATTAATCTAGAAATAATTGTCATGCCATTTACAGAAAATGAACAACTTTAGAATGGGATCTTGATGGCTGAATTTAAATGTGTCTGTAGGCTAAGAAATTATATCAAGTATGTCTCATTAAATGTGACCTGAAATAAAAATTCAGTTAGTCATCAAGACAGGTATATTTTATATTCTTATTTTATCCAACAGATTTCAGTAATCACACAGAAGTTAACAAGAGTATTAACATAAAATTTCCACAATTCCTTTCCATGTCAGTATTGTGCATAAAGACAAAGAAAGCCTCATATGTGTAACACAATTCATGTTGGAGGTACATTAAAGAATATACTTGAACTCACATGATCTATACAATGAAAGCTATAAACAGGTAAAATTGTCTTTCAAGACTTCACTAATTTTAAGAAGAAAATCACGACTTTTTACTTTGAATGACAATTCTTATTATGTGACAAACTACAATCATGCAATATAACAGACCCTTATTTTTGTCTATAAAAAAAAGTGTGACCACATTTCAATAGATATTTTGTTGCATGTTGAAGTTGACGATCCTGCGCATCTACTGAAATGATATTTTTGTAATTTAAATATACACTAATTTTGCTACAAACTGTCAAAAAACTGTAGTTTGCTGATATACTGAATACTACGTTGTTTCAAAGACGTTCTAAGCTGACATCATGAATCCACAGTAATGTACATATGTGCCATGTTAAACAAAATGATTGCCTAATAAAAATTAAATTGGATGCATCTTTTCATGCATAGACAGAGAGAGTTTTACCTCAAAGTATCCACATTAAACAAAGACTTAATACAAGTTGACAATGGCGTGCCATCAAAATATAAACGACTGTCGAGTGTTATTTTACACTTAATCTTAAAAAAATTTATACCAGTGGATGCGCAACCTTAACATGCAAAAGCAAGGGACCCATGGGTTAGGCGCTCAGCTTAAGTTTGAATTTTTGCAAATGCAAAATATGCAAAATATTCTATTGTAATGTTTCTCATTTGAGAAGCATATGAGAAGCTAAGAGGAAAGGGGCCCTCCTCCTTGGTTATAGTAAAGTTCTAAATATATGAATGCAAACTAATACTCTGACAAGACTGTCATGAAGAACAACAGTAAAAGTTTTGAGATACTGTGATGCATATGAAAAATTTACAGATGGACAGGCAAGTGGACAGAATAGACTTATACCTTTATTTCACTTTCAAGGGAATAATGCATTTAAGTTTATATATAAGCCTATTTTTAGCATATCCACTTTTTCCATTATTGTTTTTATCTTATTCGTTTTTTTATATACAATTTTTATAAATTTGTAATAAAAAAACTGAAAATATAAGTTAAAATATTAAAATTCTAAATTACAATCATAATATATCCAGAGTGTAGCTCATATTGGGTCATATTATCCATACACATATATTTTATTATTTTTAAATCACAAATGTTTTAACTGAATTTAAAAGAAAATAATGCCACAACATGGCATCTACAAGATTATTCCTTGAATCACTATTAAAAAGTTTTGAACATTGCAGTTTTAAGTACATGCTTAATTTTATTCACTGAAATAAAATAAAAGATTCAGCAAATTTGATAAAATAAAAACATCTTTTCAAATAAAGTATACACACTGATGGTTGAATGAGAGACAAACAACATCATTATGCTAAATACAATCTCAGCTATAATTAATTACTGGAATTAATAGTCAATTTCACACCTGATGAAGTTTTTACTCTTCTGAAGTAAGGAATTACTTATCTGATGAACATCCACACTTTCATAGCATTACACCACTTTGTGGACACAATTAAATGTGCACTTTAATCATTGTAACCCAGGTGGAACAATACAAAATCTGAAATGTAGCATAGCCAAGAATAAAATAAAATACAGAAAATTATAACATTCATCAAGTTAATGCACCATCTGGGGGGGGGGGGGGGGTGCAGAGGGAAAGCCTGCTAGTAGTGGCCAAGCTGAGCCAAGGCAAGCTGCCTGGGATGGGTTACATAATGCAAGTGAAGGCTGTACTACTAGGTGGGCTAGCTGTAAACAACACTTGACATGGTGTATGAAAACTTAAATAAAAGCTACTCTTTTCAATCAATTCCTTTGAAATTTCAGATTTTAAAAGATTAAATCCTTATGTATACATGCTGTGAAAATTAAATCAACAGTGCTTACAGGGAAAAAACGTGCCATTGCCAAAGTTGGACAAAATTTAAGGTATTGATTTTTTATTTATGCTAATAACCGGAAAATTTTGCAAAATTCAGATCTAATTTTTGGTAAACAATTGAATCTTGATTAAATAAAGTTATATTCCTGAAAAAAAAGTCAAAAAGAGTAAATATATTTCCTGATTTTTTAAAAATTGCATTATATTTGGGCCCATAACTTCAAAATACAGTCGAGCCCACTTTGTGTCATATCAGTTAATAGAAAATCCCGTTTATTGTCACATATTACTGAAATCCAAAACCATTTCCTATATAAACAATGGTTAATCTGACCGTTTAATATCATGGAATATTGTCATAATCCCGTTTATTGTCAGGCTTGGAACCCTTGGCAGTGATACCAGTTCACAGTTAATATCACATCAAACGCTGACACGGTGATCAACGAGGCTGAGAGCCTGTTATCGGTCAGGCATATCAAACGATTGCATCTCCCACCTGTGTGCGCCAGGGTGCAGTGATGCATGCGGGTCACTCCCTGTCACTTAGCTAATTAACGTCTTAAGATACCACGGTCATCCAGATCATTGCGTTTCATTGTACATTAACAAGGGCGATGTTTGCGATCACTTATCATACATAATGAACTCCTGGCGTTTGAAAGTCTGCGGTTTACACCTCAGTGACGCTTCGCTGAGATGATATGAAGCACGAGCGCTAAACGTTGCTTACGACTGGAAATCCCCTTTAAGGGTCCACAAAAAGCTGGAGGTTAAGTAAGCAATGGAGGAGATGCCAGTCCAAAACCTCAATCGGCGCGAAACTTCAGACAGTTGACAACGGTATGAAGATGCCCGCTGCCTGAACTGTCCTATCATAAAGACAACCATGGAAGTTTGAGTCATTCATAAGATATCCAGAAAGTAAGGCGCAATAGTCGGTGAAACAATTATCTAGTAAAATAGCTTGCCTATGCATAATGTTATAACTGTGCCGCTTATTTCCAGACATTTGACCTCATGATCCAGATGTTATGTCTCCTTCTGATGGCAAGTCCGATTTTGTCAGTTATTGTGGCATGCTGCACAAAACTTACAGGACATAAGTTGTCAGGTGTGCATAAATGTGATTTGATATGCCGTTGTGCAATAAAAATATTCATAAACGTTTCTCTTTCCTTTTTATTGATGATTTATTAAATATCATTTGAGACATAACGCTTCTTCTATGACTCAAAAGGATATCGATGTTGAAGCCCGCATAATGTCACATCCCGGTTATTATCACAATTTATGCATGCACCACTGATATGACAATAAGCGGGCTTGACTGTAATACCTAATACTGACCTAATTTTTGGTATGTTCAAAGAAAATGTATGGAAAAATATGAATACTACATATGATCAAAAACAGATCAGTGGTTTTGATATTAGGCAGCCTTGAAGTGTAACAATGGCTTTTTTATGGAAAACTGAGGTTTTTCCTTAATATCTCGAAGGAAAGAAGACCTAATGACCCAATTATCGGTATGGAATGAGATTTTGGGGACATCTAATGGTATGCAAAATTTTGGATTTGTAGGTCCAACGGTTTTAAAACGTGCCCTGTTAACGGACGGCCTGCTGGACGGCCAGACGGACAGACGAAGGACAAAGGACCATGACTATAGCTCAGATGACTTATAGTCAGCTGAGCTAAAAATTTAACTGAAATGTCATCACGTTTTTATTTTTTTTATAGACAAAAATAAGGGTCAGTTATATTGCACAATTATCAACAAACTTAGTGAGATAAATATCTTAGAAGTACTACTTAAAGCCACCTGATCTATACAGTTAAAGCTGTAAAAAGGCAAAATTATCTTTCAAGGCAACTATGAGAAATTTATCATGATTATGGTATTGATTGACCATCTTGTTATGTTAATTACTAAGGTCAGAAAACTATTGTTTATGTAATCTCTCACCTGGTGGTAACACACTGTTGCTTTCATCTTCTGCTACTCGTATAACCTGTACCAGCTGGAAGCAAGGAATTATTGATTAAGAAAAAAAACATTACTAAGCTGATTGTTAATTCAAGTGGTTTTCAAATTAAACCTCTTTACAGCAAGGACTCGTAAAAATTTATTTTTTAATCAGGTATGAAACTTATCCGATTCACATACAACCTTGCTGATAACCACAATATGGGTTCATCCTACATAAGTTTCCATTAATTTACTTTATCATTGCAGTATTACTTTTGGCCACAAATGATATATATTTTGTGGTCAAAAGTAATACAATCAATGATCTTATCTTCTAGTTTTGTACAAAAATGCATATAAAACACAAATTGTAGGTGATGGGTGACAAAAAAACATTACTTGGGAATCATATGCATGTGAAAAAAATGTGTGAACAAATTTGTAAAATGCCTGTACAGTGTCTTCTGTAAAAGCTGCCAGTAAATAGATGGCTGAAAGACTGAGGACAAATTCCATGCCAAGGCAATAGCTTGCAAGTGAGCTGAAATATACGACTTCACACACCATCAAATTATGTTTTCATTCTCATTTTGTATTTATCATTGGCACCTAAACAGATTATTTCACACGAAACCCAGTTTGATCAAGCGGAGCTTATGCATTTTTAAATCTAACAACTAGTTTTGGGGCTATTGACTTCACTAATATAGCATAGGGTGTATGTTTTTTTTAAACAAAATAACCATTGCAATGAATAGCATTGAAAATCAAATTATAATTTTATGGGTTTTTTTTTCACATTAAAGGCATGTAGTAATTTTATAGGGTGACTGATAAATACAGACATGTGATAAACAGAAAATAAATAAATACAGAAAGAAAAGTGTTTTCAGGTTGTATGCTGTGCTGTTTATCAAGTGTTATTATTGTTGCTTGACCAATCATAATTATTCAATATCTTGTATAAGACATTTACCATAAGGGGAATCATGCACTTTGAAAATAGTACATTATCATTGTTATAAAAGTGTAATATTATAGGCCTATATTTTCTTCAAAATGGATTTCTTACATTTTAGTGTGCTGTCTCTGAGCTGTAAACTTAAAACACAAGGAGAGGTATTGTCATTTGTCAAATAAAACAGGAAATTCTCTCTTCAGAGTGCAAAATAAAACCAATATTGTTTTTATGTGGAGCTAAAACAAATTAAAGTCCCATTCTACTCACCAGCTGTATAAATGTAGTAACTTTCATACGCTTGAATATTTCATCTTTCCTAAACTTGTAATCTGCAAAACAAAAGAATGACATTTCTTCATCATAAAAAAAAACAAATTTCCTCAATTCTCAATGAACATTAAAAATTTTTACTATGAGAAAAGAATAAAATTATGATTTTTAAAAAATCTGGTTGAGTTAACAAACCTTTCATTATAATCTTTGTTAGATAATCCACAATCTGTCCTCTAGTCCAGGAGGACTGGATTTTTCTTCTCCGTAGTGGCATAATCAATGGAGAAAGCCAATAATCTATTTCCTTCACAAGACCATGAACTCTTCTCTGATACAGCAGACTGGGCTAGCTTCTTTAAGAAGCAGCCAGAATGAACAAAATAATGATGTCAAAGATTATTACTGTATGGACTGGCTAAGCTCTGACTATCCAGTGGATAAAGTTGTACTTAACCGGGAGGGCTGTCTGGGTCACCTGTGTTACCATGACGATGACCTGTCAACATGCATAAGCCAGTGGCACTGTCACTTTTGTTTATGCTTTGCACAATAGTCAACAAACAACGAACCCTTTACTCATCTGATTATAGTGTACTGGGTCTGAAGTACAGTCTATTGATTATTATGTTTACATTATACCTGCCACACACCGTCAGCTATTGTTGGTACAAGAGCAGTGTCAAGAACTTTTCCAGCTACACAATCAATTGACTTTATTAAGTACCTGCAACTGACTTTCTGTGAACCCATATCATTATCATGATAGGTAATTACAATAACAAAAAATACCAACAATAAACAAGAAAATTATTCATACAAACACGAAGATATGCCACATACTGACATTATATCACACTGTGTCATTATAGGAGCCTATCAAATTTATGTGTGATATATCTTGCTCACAAGGAAGTAAAAAGGTATAATTGTCTACGTAGCTTCTCAAACTCCCTGCATTTTAATAGCTTAGTGACCAAGTGCCCTATGGTTCATGATGCTTAGCTGACTAGGAATACATCATTTATCATCTGAATGCCAAATTTTGTAGGTTGTATCTCCATTCAACTGTAGCATATAAAGTTCTTCAAAATCAACAAGAAGAAAAAATTTCAAGATAATAGGTTAAGCCATTCCCATGAAATCTAGCCTTTTTGTATGCATTCAGCTGTGCTAAAATTGACCATGCACCATTTTTTAGGACATTCCTGGATGTCAAAACAGAAGATTCTAGGTCCAACAGTAAAGTTTTGTACCCTGTCTGACTGCTTAAAAATGTTTTTGGCCAGTAGTACAGTAACCATGACCTAAATTCAGGTTTCGATGGTGATTGCCCAAGATGTTTTCATCAGTAGTATGCAAAATATAGGTCACCATGACCTAATTTCAGGTTTCCATGGAGATTGCCCAAGACCTGTATATTTCATTGGAACATTCTAGGGCTAGCAGATACAATCTGTGCTAATCTGATATTCAGGGAACTAAAAATCATGCTCTTGGCCCATAGTTCAAAGAATATAGGTTACTATGACCTAATTTCAGGTTTCCATGCAGATTTACCAAGGACCTTTCTTAATGTCATGTCTGAAGATTCTAGGCCTAGTGGATACAATTTGTGCCCTGTCTGACAGACTGGTTGCTCAAAATCACATTTCAGCCTGTCGTTCACAAAATATAGGTCACCATGACCTAATTTCAGGTTTCCAAGGAGATTTGCCTAGGACCTCCCCTAATGTACAGTTAGAAGTTTCTAGGTCTAATGGTTACGATTTGTGCCCTGTTAACCAATGGACTGCATCAACTGAAGGTTTCAAAAATAGAGTAAAAATGCATAAAATTTTGAAAAAAATACAGGTGGCACCACCAGTCTTCAGGAAATAATGGAACACTCAATGATCAATATACATGGAAAGAATCATGGCAATCACTGCATTAGTTATTCAGATACTAGAGCTTTTGTATGAAATTTTTAATTGTTTTGGAAGGGGAGGGGGGTTATTTTCGAGACCCATACCTCTGACCTACAGTGACCTTATTTCAGATTTCCAAGGGGATTTTTTATGGACAGAAGGTTATAGGTCCAGCAGTTACAATTTGTGACCTGTTAATGGACAGACAGACAAATAGACAGATGATGGACAAAGAGTGATCCCTATTGCTTAAGTGACTTTCAGTCAGCTTAGCTAAAAAAACAAGTAAAAAAATTTAGAAATAAACAAATTTAAAATTTTCTTGTCACTTTATTTTAATGAAACAAACAAGGGCTCACCATTAACATTTTTTTAAGTACTTAATCAGCCAGGGCAGTTACATCTAGTTTTTGCTTGCCCTATATGGGTTTTTAGTGATACTTGTCTTACAAAAATCACGCAGTTATTGTTGCCACAAACACAAAATGTGTTGTTTTGATTGTGTTGCATGTTATTTTTTACCAGTAATTTATGATAAAGAGGTATTATCAATATCACTTTATTATCTTCAAGAAAGAATAAGGCTAATTGGAGCTTCTTTTTGATTGCCCTGCCACCAATTTCTGGAGCATTTATTTGCCCTGGGCTAGCAGTTACCTGTTATTGCAGATCCCTACAAATATTTTTCTTTCTTAAGCATCATCCATTCTACTGAATTTAACCAAACTTGTGCCACAATTGTGGCCCACAGCTCAAGTCTTGATACTTGGATTTCACATGTCAATAGAAAATTGGCAAATATTCTAACACCAATGTTTACCTTTGAATCAGCTGTATATTTATTTAACAAGATCATTTCCTGCACCCTCAGAATGGCTTTACAGATAATACTGGCGTGCTGCATACACACAATCCAGTAATTTGGCAACAACAGCACCAATGTTTACTGAGGGAAATTTCTAGGATTCTACATAAAAGCAGGATATGTACAATAAAAATAACTAAATCTGATCATCCAAGGTAACCATGCTGTTTATAATTCTCTGACAACAACACGAAATACAACATTTCCATTGTACATGATCAATAATGTTGCAATAAATATCCACAAGGCTAAATCTATCAAAGAAAAATCTTGTCAGCCAAGCTTAATAACAAAACCTGTGAACGTTTGACAGACAAAGCTTACATTTTCACAGATTTTCAGTTAACAGCGTGGCATCTTTCACATCAGTAGACACATTTTTTAATAAGGAATATTTATAATAACTGTATATAAATTAAAAATAAAAAGGTGGTACCACATGTCTTATGAAACCTGCTTGATCTTAACAAACAAGGGACCTATGGGTCACAGCGCTCAGCTTAAGTCTATTTTAATGTTTTTCATTTATATAAGCATATGAGAAGCAAAGAGGAAAGAGGCCCTCCTACTTGGTTATAGTAAAGTTCTAAATATATGATTGCAAACTAATACTCTGACAAGACTGTCATGAAGAAAAACAGTAAAAGTTTTGAGATACTGTGATGCATATGAAAAATTTACAGATGGACAGGCCATTGGACAGAATGGACTAATACCTTTATTTCACTTTCAAGGGAATAATGCATTTAAATTTATATATAAGCCTATTATTTAAGCATATCCACTTTTTCCATCAAAATAGTTTTTATCTAATTATTTTTTTTTATTTACAAGTTTTAAAAATTTGTATTAAAAAACACTGAAAATATAAGTTAAAATATTAGAATTCTATGTTGCATATCCAGAGTGTAGCTCATATTGGGTCATATTATGCATACACATATTTTTATTATTTTTAAATCACAAATGTTTAAACTGAATTTAAAAGAAAATAATGCCACAACATGGCATCTACAAGATTATTCCTTGAATCACTATTAAAAAGTTTTGCACATTGGAGTTTTCAGTACATGCTTAATCTTATTCACAGAAATAAAATAAAAGATTCAGTAAATTTGGTAAAATAAAAACATCTTTTCAAATATAGTATACACACTGTTGGTTGAATGAGGCACAAACAATATCATTATGCTAATTACAATCTAAGCTTATCTGATGAACATCCACACTTTCATAGAAATACACCACTTTGTGGACACAATTAAATGTGCACTTTAATCACTGTAACCCTGGTGGTAAATACAAAATCTAAAATGTAGCATTGCATAGCCAAAATGAAATACAGAAAATTATAACATTCATCTAGTTAATGCACCATATGGGGGGGAGGGGTTGTGCAGGGCAGAGGGGAAGCCTGCTAGTAGTGGCCAAGCTGGGCCAAGGCAAGCTGCCTGGGTTGGGTTACATAATGCAAGTGGAGGCTGTACTACTAGGTGGGCTAGATGTAAACAACACTTGACATGGTGTATGAAAACTAGAATAAAAGCTATTCTTTCCAATCAATTTCTTTGAAATTTCAGATTTTAAAAGATTAAATCCTTATGTATATATGCTGTGAAAATTAAATCAACAGTGCCAAAGTTGGAAAAAATTTAAGGTATTGATTTTTTATTTATGCTAATAACTTGAAAAATTTGCAAAATTCAGATCTAATTTTGGGTAAACAATTGAATCTTGATTAAATATAGTTATATTTCTGAAAAAAAGTCTCTAGGTTCAGCAATTCTCATGTTAGGTGAGTAAATATATTTCCTGATTTTTTAAAAAAATTGCATTATGTTTGGGCCCATATCTTTAAAAACAAGTGGCCCATGGGCCATGATGCTCAGCTGAACTTGAAAATACAAAGAGTGTATTTTAAGATGTATTTGAAATATAATTAACATCAAATTTTTAATTATTCTCATGGGTACTTCTGATCATGGTGATCAATGCAGTAGTTATTCAGATACTTGAGCTTTTGTATAAAAATTTTATTTATTCTGGGGGGGTACTTACGGGACCCATAGCTCGGAGGATAAGAGTAACAGAGACCTAATTTCTGGTTTCCAAGGGGATTTTTCATGAACCCGCCAGTATGTCAAGTTTGAAGATTCCAGGTCCAGCGGTTATGATTTGTGCCCTGTTAATGGATGGCCGGACGATCATACAGATGACAGACAAAGGGTGATCACTATAGCTCAGAGGACCTCAGTCAGCTGAGCTAACAATACTCAATACTGACCTAATTGTTGGTATTTTAATAGAAAATGTATGGAAGAATATGAATACTTAATACGATCAAAAACAGATCAGTGGTTTCAATATTAGGCAGCCTTGAAGTGTAACAGAGGCTTTTTTTATGGAAAACAGAGGTTTTTCCTTAATATTTCGAAGGAACGAAGTCCTAGTGATCCAATTTTCTGTATAGTAGGAGATTTTGGGGACATCTAACTGTATGCAAAATTTTGGATTCATAGGTCCAATGGTTTCAAAACGTGCCCTGTTAACGGACTGCACAACTATAGCTCAGATGACTTATAGTCAGTTGAGCTAAAAAAATTCAGTCATCTTTATCATAACAAGAAAAATTATCTTGCCCCAATCCCCGGAATATTTTCATGCCATAAGATATTTTCTTCTCATAGTAAAAAAAAATATAGGAAGTTGGGAATGAAAATTTATCTTTTCAAGAAAATTATATTATTTGGTGGTGTATGTTATTAACAGCCTGGTGATGAATTTAATTGTTTTGCTTACTTCATCCAATATAGCAACACTCCAGGACTGAAAAAAAAATTAATGTTATAAGATACATCTGAATTATTATTTTGATCTGGTGTTAAGGACTCAAGCCAACATTTAATAAATACCCTCCTAACCAACATTACAAAATAATGGTAAATAAGACTTACTCTGTCGAATATCTTCAATTTTCTGCATGTATCTATTGATACTTGCACCTGCAATATAAATAAAATTGTTAAAAGTGATCCCTAATATAGGAGAGAGAATGAGACAGGATAACAATGTTTAACATCATACAATTTATAATAGGAAATATATGGACTTGTGCTCTAAATTCCATGATATTAAAGCATCATCAAAAAGTGGTCTTTGTACAGAGAGTTAAATAACTGAAATATCATGCAAAAATGAAGCAATGCATTTATAGACATAAGCACTGAAAGCTTGCAACTGAAGTCTTTCATGTGTTAGATTGGATTAGATATTAGCACATTTTTTTTGCTGCAAAGGTGAGCAAGTGGCAGATAAAATTGTCAGGCCAAATTGAAGTCCTTTCACTCTCACCCATTAGAAGTTCAATATTCTTAGAGAAAGTGTATGTAATAATCAGCCATATGACTGACTAAAGTCAAACACTAGTGCCCATAACAGATGTTAAAAGGACCATGGTGAGCTGCTGAAATCCTCAGCACACTCTCCTGTTATCACAAGACTGCAACTTACTTAACTGTGAATTAAATCTGAACTGATACTCTCTCCAATTCAAAAACCTTAAATGAATTTGAAATTAAATATTAGAAATATTTTTTATATGAAATTAAACAGAATTGGATTTAACAAATCTGAATTGATTCCAGGTCTGTTTGGATATCATGTGGTTGACTTTATATTTGCAAGGGTTTCATAAAATAATTTTGAATAAGATTTCCAACCCTCACAGGCAGGGATGACAATATAGGGGGGGATGCAGGGTATATATCCTCCCCCTTTTTGGCAAGGGGGGGGGGCAGGGAAATTCAATATAATCACCCCCCCCCTTTTTCAGATTTTATATATATATATATATATATATAAATATATACATACATATATATATATATATGATTAATTCAAAAAAAAAATAACATAACAGATGTACGGTCTTGCAACATATCAGTGACCTCCTAAGCTGACCCTAAGCTTAAACCATTTGACAATTCTTAGTGATGAGGTCACAGAGGTATTTCAACTATTTGTACAAATGTCATGTTTGTCAAGTCACACACACATCCCCCTATATTGCATGGATAAACCGATATGGCTATTTGAACTGACGGCATCATTTTTGCACCTTTTCTAAACATGTCAACACCTTCCTGGTGATGTAAAGTAAATATATTTATTTCATGCTTGTTTAAACAATCAAAAATCTCTACATTACCTCTTTTGATCAAACCTAATTTGTAGGGGCAAACAGAATATATTTGAAAGAAATATTGCGAAAAATTAGGTGGACAGAGGTGTTGGAACAGAGTATAGTTGATTTACATCTGCTAAGTAATGGCTGAATCCCGAACTCCTGAGTACTGAAGCAGGCTTAAATTTATGGCAGTTGTTCAGAATCCAGTCTTCATGTCTGGTAAGGCAAAACAGATGTCGCATAAAATATTGTATCCTTGAAACGGGTGTTGCATAAAATATTGTTTCTTTACAAAAGCTGATTCTCACATTTTACTGAGAAATTCTCATATTTCATTTTGCTCTTACCTAGAGTTTAATCAATAAGAGTAGGAGGGGTCCGAGGAACCTGGGTTCTCCGCCTGGGGGGGGGGGGGATGTAGGGATGGCAGCCCCCACCTAAAATTAAATTCTGCTATTCAAATACAAATGGTTCCCCATTTATGCGTTAGATGGCGCTTCACTCGGAGCTATAAATCACCAAAAATCACCCTAACTGGTATCTCGTCTTAATTCCCGGCTCAGTTAGGAGCATGTAGGGCTCCTTGTCTAGAGATTGTAGCCTAAAGTGTAAGATTCGATTCTCGATTCAGGCGACTTCTGATATTCACTTGTAGTTCATGTTGGAATAAGTGAAATGAAGGTAGGATCGACATCTGCAGGGAAACATATATGAGGTAAAATAAAGAAAAAGAAGAGGTAGTTTTATTTTTGTTTTTATGTTCCAAAACGCAGACCGAATTCTGAACACGCTCCAAATTTATTATAATTTTTCTATCAATTAATGAATTATCATGACACATGGTCCATGTGTTGCATGTAATTAATTTGCCAAATTTGTGTATTTCAATGGGTTTTACAAACGTTACCATTTTTTAATAATCATTATTAAGTTTGCTTCTGATGCTATTAAATGGAAACTGGTCTTAATGATACAGATAAACATGTCCTTCATACTGCAATGAATCCAACGTTTTACCACAGAGGTTTTCTCACCTGAATCAACTGTTGCTTTGACATGCTTGTATTTGGGGTTTTCTGGAATCCTTTTAGCAAGCGGCTGCAATGGAAAACAACAAGCATTTTCCAAAATAATGAAATAGCGGCAATTATTTCTTCTTATTTAACTTAAAATCATATGTTTTCATGGTACTGTAAACCCCTACTCACATCTCCCTTCTTGGCCCGGGAACCGCTCATTGCTGACATCTTGTTGTCAATGAAAATATTTAGCTGCACATGCGCAGAAGCATTCAACAATATCGGCCCAAGTAAAATTCGTAGCAATCCGCCTCTTTGCCCCCGACTGTATGCAGCTGCATATGTAGGCCTACAGACATTACTAGTATTTATAAACTGGGTGATCCTATGTATGTAGCTATCCTTGTTTGTCGGTTTCAGGACGTCTATAGTAATTAAGTACTAAATAATCACCCACTTATTTTCCCGTTTTAACATGTTGCGACTGAAATGATGATTGTAGCACATCGATCTGATTATATATAGGTTATAAGCCTTAGGCTTAATTATATGTGACATAAATTTACCCAATTAGAATTAATCTTAATTATTAAGCACAGTGGCACTTATGGGCAGTGGTAATTATGTAAGCCAATACTATGAAAATTTACAACCCAGACACTGCGAGTAACATAGGCCTACGGCTGTAAAGCACATTACGTTAACGCCATCGAGAGCTTAATAAATTTTTGAACGTAAGCAATGCTAACTCCCGGACAATATACATTTGGTAAATTGATGTGATATATTATACCATATACATATAAAATTATATACTGATTGAGCGCTCCAGCCAGTGTGGAAATTTATGTATTTTTATTTGTTACAACATATGTTCTAGCTATAGGGTCCCCTTTATCAGAAGAAATTGTAATTCTGCATGTTTACATATAAAAAAATAAATAAATATATATATATATAAATATATATATATATATATATATATATATATATATATATATATATATATATATATATATATATATTATAGGGGCCCTGTATTAAATTAGGGAAAATTGAATAACAATAAAATGCAAAATTCTATAGGACCTATGAACTAATTTAACATCATATACATGTTGCAGTCAGAAGATATTAATTAAGCGAACGCACAGTAATGTAAGCACAGCTAAAATTTAGTAATACAATCAAGTATATATATTAGCTATATATATAGTATAACGTATATAGGCCGAATGTATATATAGTTTATGCTTCAGAGTAGCTGAATATAGGCCTATATATATATATATATAATATAATTATTTGAAATATGATTAAGTATATATATAAAGTAATAATTATATATATATATATATATATATATATATATATATATAGTGGAATATGTCACTCAGAGACGATGAAAATATATATATATATATATATATATATATTTGGTTAGCGGTTGATGGTTATTAAGCATGCAATATATATACATGTAGTATATATATGCCATATTATATTACCCATTTATATACATATATATACATACATACATTAGGGCTAGGTATCGGTCAGCCTTTTCATGCAGGTACAATACGTATTGCGTATATTGACTATACGCTTCATTTTTGTCTGTATCATTTCTGATTGAATGTTCTGTGGAACAAGTTTTTCGTAAACTGATGAAAAAAGACCGATATATTTTAGTCTATCATCGCTCACTTATTGCTGGCTTGTCATGGAAGCTCCGAGAACTGCATGTGCATGTATATATACATTATACCCATCCAGTCGATCATATATGATTATAATATGTGATCTTATTAAAGTCTTAAATTAAAGGTCAGTTTATTAGAAATACAAAACTAGCTTAAGGTTTATATAAAAGAAGATTATAGGTTAAGGTTGTATGACTTGTATCTTGATTTATGAGCTGTTTTTGTGTTTCATCGATGCGACGATATACAGCATGCGTAGTGATATACAGCATGCACGCATATAGTGTATGTCGGTAATCGTATCAATTAATGTGCATGGCGTATCAATGTGTATCGGTTTATTGATACAGCCCTTATATATATATATATATATACAAATATATAAATATATATGAATTATTAATTTATACGTAAAGCCATTGTAAAAAATATAACAAATATAATTGAACTTTATTGATAAAGTCTAAAGCCATGTCAATTTTTTTAAAGTTATTTAAAGGTACAGGGGGAAGGGGTATGGGAGGATGTGTTCCCCTGCTATATTGAGATTTTTTTTAAATATGCCATGTAAAGAGGGCATTTTAGGCACCTCGATGGATCTTCTGTTCCTCAACTAGTTCCCTTAAATTGCATAACGAAGTAATACTTCAGAGGGTGGGGGTGCACGTGTGGCCGGCCATTATATTCATATTTCTTTATATATTTAGATATTAACTGGTAAGTCCGAACATTCAGTCGTTGGTAACATGTTGATATTTATTTGGGGGAAATGCGGATCTCGTTTATAATTTGCAAAATATGATCATTTAAATGTAATCCTCGGGATATAAAATAATTGATATGCTCAAGTCACGTACATTGCATTTTACCGGCTTCAGTTTCAGATTATTAAAACACAGCACAGGTCGCCAGTTCGAGATTTTTCTCGGTCGAGCTCTGTAGGCTAATGCAGTGAACCATTAGCCTTGCCTCACTCACAGACGAATGCGATTTAAGGGGGGGGGGGGGGGGGGGGTTATCACCCAGCAGAGTGTTATAATGGAAAGACTCCCTCCCTCAGTAAAGAAATGTGGATGCTATCTTAATCCCAGGGCCGCCCGTTCATTAATATCCTCTATATATATGAATTAGAATGTAATTTACTGAGGATACATCAATCATTTAATTGCTGGGGTATAAAAAAGATATATAAAAAATTAAAATCAACAACGAATAAGTGGGGGAAAATATATAAAATGACAGATGTTACGTAAAGCTCAGCGGGGGGGGGGGGGGGGGGGGGAGGGGGCGCTCTGGATATGCCACTGGAATGAATTATTTTTGATTCTAGCTTAAGAACACATGATGCGCAAAATCTGTCCTGATGTCAATTGCAAGCGTTCATTTTGATTTAAACTTATAAAGTTTGTTCTCAAAACGACAGTTTATAATTTTAACTGTGTTATACCATGGCCAGTTACAATATTAACTTTTTATTATCATATTTTTCTACTGTTATGATCATATAATCACATCATTTTTCAGGGCATGGGTTATGGGGAGGTAATTATCCCTCTCTCAAAGTATATATATACATTTCAATTTAGGATATAATTGATGCCATTTGCATGAGGCAGTTACGATGCCGCTTTTGGTATTAGCACAGATTGTTCTATTTTCCAGACTCTAAGGTAGAAAAGCGAAAGCGCTTCCTTTGTTCCCCTCCCCCCTTTGAATCCGCCCCTGCTTTGGGTTGCCCCACAAGTTTATTCAGCACAACCCTTTATTTGCATTTATGGAGGTGTACTGAATAATTTGACTTTACGTACATTTTTCCTGGTCTGCATTATTTAATATAACTAAAGATAAACCTGGTTTAATAAAGCAATAAATTAAGGATACGTAAACAAATTGGTAATATGAAAAATTAAAGGCTTTTCATAAAGTTTGATTTTAGGAAATAAATAATACTTGTGACAAGCTGGTGCAAGTATCGATACCAGGTTGGGACTTGTTTGATAACCGATATGTACATATAGCCGGGTTTAACTAGGGCCGAATTCGTCAGACTGGATTAGACGGGTACTCTGCTTAGGCCTATCATGATTACAGTATAGACTGGTACCCGTAGCTTATCTTAATCACTAAAATCACTCTCAGCAAATCAGATCAGACAAGCTTGGCAGACGAACGCAGGGCTTCAGGCGCCAAACTGGAGGATACATACTGCAGCAATGGTCGGTCTCTGTCTCGATCTGTCTTTCTGTCTGTCGGTCTATATTTATCTCTCTCTCGAGCACGCGAAAGCGCATTGCGCCAAAAAAAAAATAATAATAATAATAATAACTACTATAAATACGTGAAATTCCCCGTACCAACTGTATTAAAAAGTTTCTCATTATATAAGCTGACCAAAAACCGCTGCATGCAAGCATTGATCTACATCCGCGAATAGGTATATGTCACTGTCTCGTGCTTGTTGTAAATGTAAATAAAAAATAGAAAGGATTTATCATATTTCATTTTTCACGAAATGTATTGAATATAAATGGTAGTGCATTATTTGTTCTTTATTGCAACATCACTTCCGTGAATATAATCACACTTAATTACCTCATGCATGTATGTAATTCGAAAAAATGAAATATTATTATTATTAATATTATTATTTATTAGTACCAAACTCCATGTAAGATGGAACAATAAGCGCGTTTGTTATTATAGATTTTCATTTACAGCAGCTCTATAGGATAAAATTGATGAATATATATATATATATATATATATATATATAAATATATATATATATATATATATATATATAAAATAAAAAATGAATGTTATTGGGCTTCCCTATGAGATGCATATCTATCTAATCAATATAGCGACAATGGTCTTAAAGCATCCTATGTTACATTTATAGTTTCAATTTTTCGTTTAATCAAATTTCTAGTAATTTTCGCCTATTTAACACCACAGTAAAATCACTGAAACTGTTTAAGATGAAATCAGTGGTATGGTAAATTACTGAAACAACCTACCAGGGTACAGGTGCCAATCTAGTTAAACTGTCTGGGCTTTACTTGGTATTCTGAGCCAAGAGCTGATAGCACCAGTCTGAGCATATGGACACAAAACCAGTGCTCACTAATGACGTGCTGATAAGGACCCTAAGCCAGTTATCAAGTTATCTCAAAATTTTCCTCACCCTTCATTTGCTACATAAATTAGTTCGCACGATCCACATATAAATTTTCAAAATGATTAATTAATTTATTAAACAACTAGACCAACAAAACCTATTTGGCACTGCAGAAAAATATAAATCTATGTCTTTGACATTTTTTGGTAAATATAAATGTTATATGACTGTCGGGGGATACTCTGCAAATCATTAATGTTTTAAACTTTGATGTTAAATGCATTAAAATGAAATGCATTAAATATAAAAACTGAAAAACTTTATTACTTAAAGAACTTAGTTCTAGAAACGTTTAACTGTGTGTCTCTATTGTATCTATAGAAGTACTTGGGGAGGATTTTGTAATGAAAAGCAATTATTAAACTACCTGTATCACTGGATCAAATGAACACCCAAGTTTTGATCACTTAAACGGTTAAACTATACTCAAGACATTACCAGCTTTAATCATAAAGGGGAGTGGAAATAAGCATCCCTTATTACCACTCCTCCTAGGAGGAATGGAAATAAGCATTCTTTATTTCCACTCCCAGAGAGGGTAAATAAGGCCTGCCTATTTATTTTCATTTTGTCTGACGCGGACAAAGGGTCACCTCACATCAGTAGCGGCACCTGGCGTCTATTGGAGAGACCAATCAGGCCGTAACGGAACTTTTGCAAAGCAACCAGTCGAACAAGGTGAATGCGTTGGTGACTGGTGCACTGCTCTTAAACGTATAACTCGGGGAAACCAGTCTATCGGGATTGAGGCAACAAATGTTAAAATATGTCACCAGTTGTAGGTTATCTAAGTCCATTTCGAATGTTTTGTATTTTCATTTATCTACTTTCATCATCGGGTGGATAATGCAATAAAATATTTTTTTTTCTTACTGTCCATATTCCATTTTAGTGTCCCTGACTTACTTTTGTATGAGAAAAAAAAATCAACAGGTAATGTTAGAGTGTAAGAAAGTGATAATTTCTTTTAAGTTAAGAGATGCGCATGCGCATTAGATTATTTTTCTCCCTGCACAATGGAAATTAAAAATAATGAATAAATAATTTCGAAAAATTCAATAACGTGAAAAGTTGACCGTAGGCGATATGCACACATTTATAAACTGACAATAAAGTTACACATTTTCACTCTTTTTTTAGTTGTCTTTGTTTGATGCATAACAATTTATTTAAATGGTGTGTATGGTTAATTATCAGACATTTTAAAACTCCATTAGGCCTATGTAAAAATCATGGAAATTTTGATAGGATTAACATGAACAACATTAGGAAGGGGCGGTGGCTGTTATTCCATGTTACTTGTACCCATTATCATTAAAACTGAAATTATATGATAAAACCCAAGTGGTGCTAATTTTAGCATATGGAAACTCACTTTGGAGCCCTTTTTTAACTGTTAAATAAAATATACTTAGACCACAGAGATGGAGTACACCGAAGATTCACAAAAAGATTGATTGGGACCACAATTATCATGAACGAAAAAGTTTATCTCAGGTTTACAAGTCTTGCATCATATGATCGAGTGTTGATCGAAGACCAAAAGGTGACCTCATTGATCGGATATAAGTTCATACAAGGAAAATATGGTTCTTTAACTACTTCTTCTCTACTAGCCATGTTAACTTCTGAAAGACCAATTAAGATGGAAGATAAGCATTCAAACTTACAAAAATAACATTAAAAATATAGTCAATACCAGCGCTTTTTACTAGAAGAATAATAAAATATACTAAATCACTTAATGTTTTTGACATTATATTTAAAATAAACTGTTTTCCATTTATTCGATGATGAAATAGTTAAAATTGCAAAACACTGAAACCAGGTTTTCTTTTGTCAAAAGAAATAAGAATATAATAATTGAATATGAAAATATGTATCAAGAGGACAACGACCATATAACAGCCTACATTTCACAATACTTTAACGATTTCTATATATTTTAACTACAATCACTGCATATATATATATATATATATATATATTGGCGGTAAAATGAAAGTCTTCAGGGGGCCGTCCAATAACTGGAGCCACGAATGTGCCTCTTCAACGTAAAACTAAATTTCCGTGACACCCACGCTTCGACCACAACAATCTCAACAATCATGGCGAGCGGCCTGACCGACAGTGAGCTCCGGAATGAACTGATTCGTTTGGGTGAAAAGGCTGTCGGTCCGATTTTAGATACGACTCGAAAACAGTATATGAAAAAATTAGACAGGCTGTATGCAGCCGAGAAATCGTCAAATAAAACCAGGACATCGGGAACCGGGACATCCAGGGGCCGCTTGGGCGCCAGCGTCACCGGGAAATCTGTAAGCTCGGGCCGATCAAATGTTCGGTCTCGGACATCTGTCAGTGGAAGACAAACCCGCCAGGTCAAGACAGGTGAGGACTCAGATGAAGAAAATGATGAGGATGATGACATCACTACGAACTCCCAAACGTCAGACTCCTCAAGGGTAAGTAACTCCCGCCGGTATCCGAAAACCCGGTCAACACGGAGGGCCCGCCAGGAAGAGGAGAGAGATGATGATGATGAAGATGATGATGAAGAAAACATTGACAATAATGTGATGTCAGCGTTGTCACGTCCATCAATACGGCAGCGTGGTCACACTCCACTGACCCTTACTCAACGTCACAGGAACAACAATAAAGTGAGAGGGGGTACTCCAGATAACAGATCTAACATACGTCCAAATTCAGGCCTTGGTCGGGAAAACAATCCATCATCCTTTGATTGGCGTTCGAAGCGTGGATCTGATGTGTATTACTATGACAACAGGTATAACACATCAGGATTAAGCAATAGTGTGAACTATGGGACCAGTAATACAAATTGCGATCATGTGGGTCAAGATGAATTCTCTGATTCTGATCTCAATGACGGGAGTACAGTAGATGTCGTGTCTAGAAGCATAAACACATCATCCTTCCTGGATAAAAGTGGGCCTTTAGATGGCCCTCTGAATCAGTCCCGGTCCAGGCGCAGCTTTGGTCAAAGGGACGGCATATGGACCAAAGAAAACACTGGCCGCAGGCCTCGTTCAGGGGCAGATGGCAATTTAACAGAAGAAGAGAGTATTTTACAGCATGGTTTCAAAACCAGGGATGATGTCACTAAATATCGCTGGAGCCAGTTTGTGATCTGGTTGCTGCCTATTGCAGCTGTGCTATTTTTTCTGACTCTGGTCTTGATGTACAGCAGCATCAGAGGCCTTCTACCGTTTGCCTTCACTGCCACAGGTACATCTGGCTTATAAACCCTTCTAATGTTGGTGCTAGATTGATTTTCTCTCACATACATTCCTTCTTCTAAGCCATTTCCTTAAGTCACTACTTAAACTTGTACTTGCTGTGGATAAGAGCATTTGCTGTAGATTGTCACCAGATGCTGGCATAGGGCCAAGATTCCTTGACCATTAGTTTGACCAATAAAGGGGGAAATTCCTAGGTATTAGCAAAGTCTGACTGCTTGGCACAGCACCAGTAATACATTGCTCCACTGGTGGCAGTTTACAGCAAATGCTACCTGTCAAGCACTGCCAAGCAGTAGTTGGATAAAATTGATTAGTAGATGGAATGTAATGAGGCCACTGTGTAAGAAATGTACAGTTAGTCGAATGACAATTGGTTTATCATCAACACATAAACCCTATCCTTGCATCATCCTTGCATGCATTATTGTGTATTTAGATTTAAACCTTAAAGATGATTGAAAGGCTGTTCCATACATTTTAGCTGATGAACAAGTTTAGAAAAGGAAACATAAAGGTATACTGGTACTTGTGTCATTGTTCAAAATAAGATTTAAGAACACTTTCCTCGCAAAAATCAGGATCCATGTGCAATTGCTAACATTTATTTTGGTGCATGGTCATGCAGTGAAAACAAATTTGCAATTTTTATTGAATATGGATCTATAAAATATAATTTAAATTCCACATTGATTTTTCTATTGACTATTAATATCTTTATCCTTGATTTTTCACATTAATCATGTGTGATAATTATTTTTGTTGGATATAGATTATATACATGAATTATTTGAATATTAGGGGAAATGTTCACAACTATATTTTGAATAAATTAAGCCATACAGTTAATGTATGTCTGAATGTTATAAATAGGATTTGGACAGTTACCAGTATTCTTGATAAATTGATATTCATGATATCTGACAGTGGCAGCTGTAATAACCATACCACTATATTTCCTATTTTTGTGTTATCATGATATGTGGTTTTTCCATGGTTTTGGTTCATGAAAGTGTCCTTTTAGGATTATTTTATAAAGATAATGGCATCATAGGGGTCTTTTTGTGTTCAGGGAAACATTTATTTTCAAGAATAACATTTTATTTTAATGAATCACATACAAATCTGTAAGGAACTAATCATTATTGAAAATGAATGGGTAAAGTATATTCAAAATAACAATATGGCCCCTTTTCCATGTATGCTTTTTGTGCACTTCAGAAAAGTCAAGACAGTTCAAACAAGTTGAAGCATTTTCATGTACGCTTTTCATTGCAATGAAAAAAAGTCGATTCCTGTTTGACTTTTCTGCTCACGTTTTTTGCCCAGTACAGTAAAAACAGTCAGTACCCCTGATTCAGTTAGCCGAAAAGTGTACATTGAACAAATATTCAGCACGGTTTTCAGCTTGTTGATTTCAAATGCAATGAAATTCCAGCGTACATTGAAAACCGGCCTATATGACAAATTGGTATAGTCATGTTCCCCAAAAAACTCTGGATATTCAACAGCATGTATGTATAAATATTCCCAGAAACCTGAGGTGGAAAGTACTGACATCAGCGATATGACAATGGGTGTCAAGAGTTCAAGCACCAGTTTATGATATAACAATATCACTGTTTACTGCGTTGAATTGTAATACATTATCTTGATATAAAAACCTGATATTGTCCTAACCCTTCTTAATCTGGTCATATGCAGAAAGGTGTAAATTGATAAAATATTAATTCTTATCCTTAATGCTCTGTCATATCAGGGTTGTTTTTGCTATGACATTTAACATATACACAGTGATAAGTTTTCCTTTTTTTCAGATGTCAGGATGTTCTGACCTAAGATAGGACAGTAAATGTGGATTACACTTTTCTATAAGTACATAGTCTAATGATATTATGCATAGTCTGTGTCAGTGTGTCTGCAATGCTTGTTTTCCTTAAGTATACGAGTACATGCATTTATAAACTCTGCAGCACAGTCTGCACTCTTCACTGAAAGTTTTCTATTTCATTTCACCTTATACCTCATGTACTCATTGTGCTGGATTAAATCAATTATATTGATAAATTTGAAATGTTGTTATTACTTATTTTACTTAATAATGATGTTTATGCTTCACCCATTCAGAGAATAGTTTGTGTATGACAGAAAAAGAAGAATAACACAATATCATATCAAAGGTTAACATTAGTAATGCCATTTATACCAATTTCAAGAAGAACCTGAATTCTGAAATTCAATGCTAAAACCTGAAATTGTCAAGGTGGCTAGTGTGCATATAACTACTCTATAGAATTGCAGACTGCGGGCACCATTTTGTGTTATGATTTACCCAAAATCTTAAGGAAATTCATGAAACTATAATTATTTACCAATTAAGTTTTTCACATTAATTCAGTTCTCAGCAAAATTCATTCTTGTTTTAATGAGGTCAGAGTCATTGCACTTCTTTGTGGTATTTGCTGTGATAAAGTCTAGAAACTTGATAGGTTTTGCTAACATATTATGAATGTTAAATCGTCTACATTCAATTGTCTGTAAAAACTCTGCATGTTTTATAAGGTCAAAGGTCACAAGACCTACAGCAGGCATAATATGCACTTTTGGGGTGCTCTTGTTGGTGATTTTAGAACACTCAGTTATTCACATTGCAGATGAAATATCAATTGCATTTTGTGCATAGAAAAATAAAATCAACTATTTTATATCATTGGTTTGTTTGAGCTGCAGTTTTACTGATTACTTGCTGATCAGAGTATAATCTACTTCACTTTTTTCAGATGAGAACAGTCGTCTCTTATGCAGCAAAACATCTGATGTGAGAAAATTTTACTTATTTATCTATAAACACCAACACCACTCATGATTGTAAATAAGTTTCATTTGCTCTAGTGAACCTGTGAGCTTATGCAATGGTGTGGCGTTGTCCGTTCACTAACCAATACTATCTGAAAAATGGGCCGGTTAAATGGCAGGAGCTAGCATCACCAAGGCTATCTACATTTACTTAGATTTTGTAGGGAAAATGCTAAAAAAAACCTTTAAAAATCTTCTTCTCCAAAATTGTTCAGCCAAATTTCCCAGTATTTCAAAGAAGTGATCCTAGGAATAATCTCTCTCAAGTTTGTTGGAATGGTACCAGTTAGGTGATTTTTGGCTGAGTTACAGGAAGCTGAACTTAGTCATATGGCCAAAATGCATACTAAAATTACAGTCTCAGAAATGGCTGGATCTATTATCATCAAATTTTATGCAAATGTTGGTCACATGAGTCATATTTGAAATTGAGGTGTTGATGGTGCCACCTGCATCGACCTTTTTTTGTATGGGGGTCATCAGTCATCAGTACATTAACCCACAATTTCTCAGGAATTGCAGGATCTAGCAATCCTGATCTTGCATCGACTTACATTTTAAGGGGGATAAAGCTTGAAACCTTTGAAAATCTTCTCCAAAATCATTCAGCCAAATTGTTCAATATTTCACAGAAATGATCCCAGAGAGAGCTCTCTTAAATTTGTTCATAATGTTTGGGTTTGATGATTTATGGCCGAGATACAGGAATTTGAACTTCCTTCTGGCCAAGTGAATATACTAACATAATGGATGGATGGAGCTATCAAGTATCATCACCAGTTTTTTTGCAAGTTATATTTGAAATTGAGGTATTGATGGTGCCACCTGCATAAACCTTTTTTTGTAAAGAGTCATCTTCATCAGTACATTAACCTACGGGAATTTGAACTTAGTCATTTGGCCAAGTAAGCATACTAACATAACAATCTCAGAAATGACAGGAACTTTCATCACCAAGTTTTGTGCAAATTATGGTCACATAACTCATATTTGAAAATGAGGTTTTTGTGGTGGCAACTACATCAACCAGTTTTTTATGGGCAAAAACCTTGTAACTTTAGCCTCTTTCAGCTCAAAGATGTCAAGCTGAGTGGTTTAATGTTTCACAAGAATTATCCTAGGGTAGGGTTCTCTCAATTTTGTAGAGTCATAGAAAGCTGAAGTTGGTCTTGTGGCCATTAGAAGTCCTATTTATCTTGTAGCCATTAGTAAGCCTATTTGAAACTGAAGACTATAGTGGTCAACTTCTGCAAAGCTGTTGATTCAACTTCTGTAACATTGCAAAAAAATTATTCTTAGGTCGGCTTTGTTCAGGATTACTTAATTGATTTTTGGCAGAATTATTGGACCTTTTACAATGAAAGGAATGTGGGGTATTTTGGTATACAAAGCTAGTAGGTTTATTGAATTAATAAATTCAGCCCTTTTGATATATAAGCAGAGCTGAACAGGCAAAATAAATAATTGGTGTCCATGTCCGGCTTATTTGTAAGATAAATCTATGAATAAAATAAAACTATATTCTGATTTTGCTTTCAATTGGCATCTGTTATTATTCTATACATTTTGATGAAAATTCTTATGAATTTGCAGCTTGGAAAAAGGATTGTTGCAAAAGTCTTTCAGTATGTATAAACAAATTTAGCAATCTGTCAAAATTTTGTCTGTATATATTAGACAGCTTGTCAGACTGGTCACTATTTCAGATTTGGCAACCGGCCAATTTTCAGTCTGGATCTATTTATAGCTTTGCAGGCTGCCAGCTGTATCAGATTTTGCAACAGGTCAAGAGCTCAATCAGTGCAGCCAATTACAGGTTAGGAGTTCACTTGATAAAAAAGCTGCAGCTGGAAATAGCTTTGCTTGTCTTGTGGCCACTGCCTGCCTGAGCTGAGTTTGGTCAGCCCAGTACACCTGACTTGAGAGAGGTTTGAGAAGTTTTCAAGAGAAATTTTGGCCTGTCCATGCATCTTTGATGGCTTTGTTGTACACCAAACTGTTGTCACCACCTACAAAGATTTTGTATGGACCTGCTCATTTATCAGGAGGGATTTGATTTATCAGCCTGTAGTTGTGCATATATTTACATATCAGATAGCTTTGTCGAATACAAAATTGGTGGGCCACCTACAATAATTTTTAGCTTAGCTATAGCGATTACCCTTTTTTCCATTGTCTGTCTGTCCATCCGTCTGTTAACCTGGCACAAATCGTAACCGCTGGACCTAGAAACTTGTAACTTGACATTCTGAGAGGTCCATGAAAATCTCCTTGGAAACCAGAAATGAGGTCTCTGTTACCCATATCTTTTGAGCTATGGGGCCCCAAAGTACCTCCAAGAATAGTAAAAAAATTTCATACAAAAACTTCAATATCTCATTAACTACATCACTGATGGTCATGATTTTTGGCATACATATTGATCATGAGATGTTCCATCAGTTCCTGCAGACTGGTGGCGCCACCTGTATTTTTCTATTTTTTACGAATTTTTTTCTCTATTTTTTAGACCTTTAAAAGTGTGAACATCTGTTAACAGGGCACAAATCTTAAAGACTGGACCTAGAATCTTCATTCTTGACACACTGAGAGACCTATGAAAAGTCTCCATGGAAACCAGAAATTAGGTCTCTGTTACCCATATCCTTGAAGCTTTGGGGCCCCAAAGTACGCCCCCCAGAATAGTAAAAAATTTCATACAAAAACTTCAATATCTCATTAACTACATCACTGAGGGTCATGATTTTTGGCTTACATATTGATCATGAGATTTTTCATCAGCTTCTGCAGACTGGTGGCGCCACCTGTATTTTTCAATTTTTTACAATTTTTTTCTCTATTTTTGAGACCTTTAAAAATGTGAACATCTGTTAACAGGGCACAAATTGTAAAGGCTGGACCGAGAGTCTTCATTTTTTGACACAGTGAGAGACCTATGAAAGGTCTCCATGGAAACCAGAAATAAGGTCTCTGTTACCCATATCCTTTGAGCTGTGGGGCTCCCAATTACCCCCCAGAATAATGGAAAATTTGATTAAAAAAACTGCAACATCTCAATAACTACAACACTGATGGTCATGATTTGTGGCATACATATTGATCAAGAGGTGTTCCATCAGTTCCTGCAGACTGGTGGCGCCACCTGTTTTTTTTTTCAAATTTTTACAATTTTTTTTCCTCTATTTTTGAGAACTTTAAGGATGTAGTTATCTGTCAACATGGTACAAATCGTAACGTCTGGACCTAGAATCTTCATTCATGACAGACAGGGAGACCCATGAAAAGTCTCCATGGAAACCTGAAATTAGGTCTCTGTTACCCATATCCTTTGAGCTATGGCACTCCAAAGTACAGCTCAGAATAATGAAAAATTTGATCCTTTCAGCTGTATGGCTCCAAAATACCCCCCAGAATAATGAAAAATTTGATACAAAAACTGCAGTATCTCAATAACTACAACACTGATGTTCATTATTTTTGGCATACATATTGATCATGAGGTGTTCCATCAGTTTCTGCAGACTGGTGCGCCACCTCTATTTTTTTTCAAATTTTTATGAATTTTTTTCACTTTTTTTTGAGACCTTTAAAGATGTTGTTATCTGTCGACAGGGTACAAATCGTAACAACTGGACCTAGATTCTTCATTCTTGTAATGCATGGAGGCCAATGAAAAGTGTCTGTGGAAACTTGAAATTTGGTCTCTGTTTCCCATTTCCTTCAAGCTATAGGACTCCAAAGTATCCCTCAGAATAATGGAAAATTTAATACAAAAGATGAAGTATCTGAACAACCAATGCAGAGATCACCATGATTCTTTGCATAGATATTGATTATGGAGTGTTTCATCAGTTTCTGAAGATTGGTGGAGCTAACTGTATTTTTTTAAAGTTAACACATTTTTTCTCTATTTTTTAGATATATAAATACAGACACAATCTTGGTCTGTTGGTTAATCTGTTTGGTGCTTCAGGTGAAGTGGTATATACTACAATTCAGATGATAAAATTTCCTGGTACAAATCTCTTCCCAGTCAGCTGAGTGTCATGACCCATGGGTCACTTAATTTAACAGTGTGACTGCTTATTTCTCAGGAGGGATTTGATAAATCAGCCTGAAATTTGACATATATATATATATATATATATATATATATACATCTCCAATAGCTTTGTTGTATACAAGTCTGGTGGCACCACATACTAATTTTGCTCAGTGTATGTCCCTGCTTATTTCTAAGTAGTGATTTGACATATCAGCCTGAATTTATACATGTCCATATATCTTGATAGTTTTGTTGTATACAAGACTTGTGGTGCTACCTACAGTTGTTTTATTGGGTTTTATGCATCTGTGTACATAGCCCAAGAGTGGTTTGAAGCATCTGCCTGAAATTTTGCATCTCCATACATCTTTGATGGCTTTCTCGTACAATAGACTGGTGGTGCCACCTACAATCATTTTGTGTTGTGTACATCCATGCCAGTATTTCTGGAGTGACGTTTGTGTAATTGGTGCTTATACTTATGTTTCAATATGTTTAGTGCTTGCATTTTACATGTCACTCATGTACCTGAAAAGTAAAGGCCCAGCACAGAAGCATTATATCTGATGTATATCCCATTGCACAGGTTCGCATTAGGTATGTAAACCTTATTTTAAAGATAAAGTTATTAAGGTAAACTTGCTTCTTCTTCAAACATTGTCAAATAAAGTGTGTCGTAGAATCACAGTTGGCAGGTTTCTAATATCTACCCAGCATGGTAATTACCTGGGTAAATACTATATGCCGGTAATTATCAAAATGATAGAAATACAGTACTTCCTACTAAGGGTTGAAAAGAAATTGTAGAAAGTAGCGAAAATAAATTTGAGTGTTGAATTATGCTGTAAGTCACAGAAACAATGTACCTCTGAGGTTGTGTATATACCATAAATTAAGTCATCAGTTTCTAAGGAGGCTTACAACACAAGGCTTGATTACCTGAAAGAGCATTGCTAAGATTAAAGATTTTTAGTATCACGTTTCCATCAATCATTTTGTGTTTGAATTTCACCTATTCTTTTTGAGATTTTATATTTTATTACAATTTTTTCTGACTTGTATTTATATCATGTAACTCATTTTGTAGGACCAATTTTGCAAGAACAAGATGACATTTGCAGATACCTTAGACATGATTGGGGGACTGACAGACAAGCTGGCAGCTGTTGCAGGTGAGCTGTTTTTTCAGTCTTGTTGACAATATATTGTGTGGGAGAAATCATGCAGGTACTCTCATCATGGGTACACGTGTGTAGTTCCCCTGTGCCTTTTGTAGCAGTGGATGTTTTGTTAATATTGTGGACAAATACAGTATATTCCCACTTCCCAGTCTGTTAACTGCAAGTATCAGCAAGAGTGAGAAGTTATTCTGTACAATGCAGCAGAAATGCTTGGAATATTTATGTTTAATTTTGCAGTGTGCTTAAGTAAATGTTTAAGTTTTGGTATTTTCCTTGAATCACAACAATTATCATCTCATATCAATTTAAAATATAGTTTTTGTTCATTATAAGGGGCATAATCAGGACCAATAAAATACCTCTTCTTTAACACTATCAGTTCAGTTTTGCTTTATACAAAAGTTTCCCAGCCAAACCTTTGATCAAAATCTATCATCTTGCACATATGGCTCACCCACCCACTGATGAAAAACCTATCCATTTTGAGGTAACAGGGTCAAAGGTTAATGCCACTGGACCCACTTCTTGAAAAAGCTTGTTGATGCGTTTTAAAGCCAAACCGTTTGACCAAACCCTTTTATTTTGCACATATGGCTCACCCACCCACAGATGAAGAACCCTCTTGAGTTTGCAGTCACTGTGTCAAAGGTCAAGGTCACAGAGCTGCCCTAATTTTCACACTGTAATACACCCAGTATATTATGTCCCTGTGTGAAGGGATGCTCCGCTTTGCAGTGCCCTTGTTAGTAATGCAACACAGGTTGAACACCCACTGCTGTTACAGGTGTACTGTAATTCTCATATCGGCCCCTCCCCCCCCCCCCCCCCCCCCCGCCCCCCCGGCCCAGACACATATACACATGCAGCAATTTTCACCAAGTGTAATGCACAAATTGTTATTGCTTGAACTGTATTTTCTAAGTGAACAGCTGCTTCCGCTCCAATGTACAAATCTTTACTTGAGATAGTAATTTCAAGGAGTAATCCAGAAAAATTTCCTTTTAAATAATTGTAACAAATTAAAATAAAATAAGACCAATCATTATGCATAATGTGATAATATATGAGCCACGTTTTAGATAAATAATGGTGTCATTAAGAATTGTGAATTCTGAATCACATTATATTTTCAGATATTTATTATTTTGTAAAATGCAATGCTGTATGAGCAAAATAAGGGATAAATGATGTTGCAATTTAATATAGTGAATAAGCTTATTTATTCAGACGTATGTTATGTTGCAGATCCATAAAATTTAATAACTTTAAAAAGATTTAATGGTAATACAATAAAATAAATGATGATTTAATGCAAAGATTTGTTCATTATTTTCTGCCTCAACAGAATGGGAAATAAAGTGATTTCAACAGATTTGTGTTGTTCAGCCCTCTAAATTTTATTAAATATTTGATAATCATGAATAAATATTTTTTCCTGTTAGCAATGATGAATTAAATTTCATATCCTGTATACATGTATATGCAGAGATGTTGTAACTCCCACCATCCCCGCTATTGAGCTCTTGTTCCTGTGTAAGTGGGGACGCTAGTTGTATTGTGTATTGCAACTGTGTAAAATTCATAGTTGAAAACTTAACATGGTATAATAAAAAAGTGAGGATCTAACTGAAGATATGTGTCAACTGCTGTCTGCTGAACATGTCAACAATTTATCAAAGAGCCCATCAATGACCATGGTAATAGTGTAGGTCTTATGTTTATAAAATGCTCACATGGTTCAATTAGAAAACACATTGTCAGATCACAAGATATTATTTTGCAACAATAAATTCCTTAATCATAAATCTAAACCAATCATATCAACCATGGCCTATATTTACTATTCCTCTCAGACTTTTTTTCTCAGTTTGTTATTATTTAAGATTTTTACCTTCAAGGTCAACCTCAGCTGAGCACTCTGACCTATGGGTCCCTTGTTTTAACTGCTGAAGAACAGTTAATGTACTTAAGTATTAGTAGAAATATCTGATTTCTAACCAGCATTGTCTTTTTTGCAAGGGTAAGTACAGGGTAAGTTGACAGATACTATGATGATTTTTAATTCATCCTGATTTGATATTCTTGCATTGTAGGAGAATACGAGTGCTCCAGGCTGAAGGAGGAGAATGGCAGAAAAATGCCCCATGGTGCTGTGAAAAAATACCTGGAGGAGTCCTACCCTAAAGTTCTCAAGTCTGCAGGAGGGGTAAGTGTCAACTTACTTTTAAACTAGAATTCTGCATTCAAAGGAATGCAAGCCTGTGCTATGTGTGGGTCCCCAGTGTGGGATGCTTCCAAAGCAATGTTTGCATTCACTTATTTGGCCCATGTTCCCTGGTTCATGCCCTCTCTGCATTCATGCCCTCTCTGCTGACGACCTGGGTTTGATCCCGGATGTTGCCATGACAGTGGGTTGTAGTGGCCTGTCCAAGGTCGGTGGTTCTCTCCGGGGTCTCCGGCTTCCTCCACCTTTCTCACTACACTGGTGTAATTTGTATCTACTGTGAACTCCTCTTTAAGCCTGGACCTTCCATTACAGACTCTTACTGTAAACCTTCTGGCCAAGGGAGCTGGTGCCTATGTGCTGTGACCAGGTCAGGCACTAGCTTCACTTCAGTAATAAATTTTATGCAAAAGTGAATCTGTATTATTTGCCAGATCCACACCATGCTCTAATCGATTCTTCATTGGCCTATTCTTGAAATGCTCTAAAAATTTCTTGAGATTCCATTCATGACTGTGTGAATAATGTTGTGAACAAACACACTAACACATTGGGATAGCATGATTAATTGATCAATGTATCAATCAATTCAGGTGATCTGATACAATATTGATTAAACTGTCAATAATTGATCCCATGATTGACATGTAATGAACCCAATTTTAACTGGATTTCCTGTTTACTTTTTTATGCTCGATTAAAATTGCTTTAAGATTAAGGTAATGACAATTTATATTAGTATTATTCTGAAATAAATGCAGTGATTAATCTGAGTGTTCCATGTTGCCTATATGAAATTGAGACACAGTCATGGAGAACACTGAAAATTGTGAAACAAAATCGTGAAACAAAATCAATCCAAAGTTTACCACAATACCAGTCTTGCATATCAAGTGACTTTTACAGGGGGTTATGATGATAAATGTCCAGCTTTTCATTTTGGATGCTATTTTACCTTCAGCTAATTAGAAGCAGTTGAAATTTCTTAACTTTTTTTCAAAATTATTTTTCAGATTGACAAGGTCATGGAGTTGATTGCAAAACACAAGGAACTGAAAATCAGGTGAGGACAAAAGCTGGTCATGTATATTTTAATAATGCTTGGTTTGTTAGACCAGACATCTTGTTAAAAATGGGAATAAAACAGTTTAAGTTTCAGTTAGAATTGGGCAGCGGTAGTACCCTTCTTATTGTGTTTTATGAGGTAAATTGACAGTGAGTCCACCTTTCTCCCTCTCTATCACAGGCAAATTACAACCGATCATTGTACTGAGATTTTCTGGTATCACCTACTTTATATAAAGAGATTTACACCAGCTTCCCACATTTCTAAAAGGCATTTCAAAGTTAACTGTGAATAAATTTAATATGTAATGAATAGTTATAAAAAAATATTAATTTGTGACTGAGAACCTCATAACAGCTGATTTTTTCAATAAAAACATATGACCAGAAATGTAAAACAGAGCTAAGATGCTAGTTTAAATTTGATGATTCCTGAAGATTTTTTTTTCAGGATAATACTTTAATGAAGCAAGGCATATATGGTTGCTTCATTTACATGGACATGTACAAGTGTATTTTTTTTCTCATCTTTGAGATACAGTGAAAACTGTTATAAGACCACCCATGGGACTAGCTTAAAGTGGTCTAAGTTCACTGCTGGTCTAATAAGACAAGTGGTCTTTCAGACAGGTTTGACTGTAATGACTGCTGCTCTCTCACTTCATGCTTAAATACTAACCTTCCACATTCCTTTTTTAGAATGTATGACAGCAACAACTCCCCGTCTGAAAACCCTAATGATGTAAGCTGGCTTGAGTCTGAAGTTGCTACAATGGGTTTTTTTTGTCGCCTCATGAGATCAATAAAAAAAGTCATCTTTGTAATTTTCCTTCTTATTGTAGGTAAGTATTGATAGAATCATCAATTTTGTGTGTGAAGGTGCTTTTAGCATAATAATTATTTTGTATTTGATTTTACCATCCTCTTACCACATAATGGTATAGCATACAAATCACACCCACTTGTGAGGGGCAAATTCAAAAGAATCCTTCCCTTACCTATGGGGGAAATTATCCTTTTTATCCATTAACATTTTATACATTAAATCAAATGTACAGTGATTTCTCTTTAAAATGGATGTCTGTGGATTTTTGTTACGCAAGGCAGACCCTTGAAATGTAGTCTCTCAAGACCCATGACCACTCTTAAGCACATCTGCACCTACTGGTAAAATCTCTTACAAACATTATGTTCCGGTGTCTGAGCATCCAGCTGTATGTGCAATATGTGGGCCAATGGAATTTGAGGATCAACACTGGTTTTTGTTGAACCAACAGTCAGTGAGACACTGACCTTTGTGGATCACCTCAAATAAACCATTCAAAGACTGACAACTGGCCATTACATTTCACTTTAACCAGATAATCTTATAATGACGCTATATATAATCACATAATAATATGATAATGATGTAATATACTGATTATGATGATAAATTTTTGCAAAAAAATCAAAATTTGACACAGATCTCCACCACTTGGGCTGCTCAAAAATCCTATGTTACTCCGCAAAATGTGGCCTAGCCTTTCAGACATAGTTACTAAGAGCTCCATAACATGATGTGAGGCACCTGTATAATTCTAAACATTTAGATGGAGTTAATTAGTTGAATTATCCTGTGAACTGTACAGCCTGGTTGTATCCCATAATCCTGTGTTCTGTTACAGTGATCCTGATAGGGTTCCTATTGTTGAAGTTGATTCAGTATAGAATCCGCAAGAAAGAGGAGGAGACTCGGAGAGTATACGACCTGGTAGAGAGTATCATAGGTAAGCATCAAGCTGTCATATGGTCTCACACAGAAGTGGTACTTTTTTAATTAATATTTATATATATATCAAATGAGGAATGTCCAAAGTTTCATCTGTGTCAACTAAATGGGAACCTTCAGTTTTATAAAGCTTGAAGCATTTGTCAATCTTTAATGTGTGAGCCATGCGTTTTTATGACCTAATATATGGAAGCTTTTGCTGAGGCTGTACATTCTCAAATATGGTTTAACAGTCATTGATGCTGAATCATGTGGTGTGTAATGTTATAGCCCAGTACTTTAGATTTATCATCCCTTTGCTACAAAGTTGCAGGAGGGGATATTGTTACGCATCCGTTTGTGTGTTTGTCTGTCTGTCATTCTGTCTGTCTGTGCAGAATTGGCTTGTTGTCCAATTTTAAGCCAAGCCATTTCATTAAAACCTTTCATCTTTCACTTATATGGCTCACTCACCCACAGATGTTTGAGGTCACAGGGTCAAATGTCAAGGCCAACAGGAACCACTTCTTGAAAAAGCTTGTACCCTCATTTTAAGCCAAACAATTTGACCAAAACCTTTCATCTTTCACATATGGCTCACCCACCTACAGATGAAGAACCCTCTCAATTTTGAGGTCATGGGGGTCAAAAATAAAGGTCACAGAACTGCCCTCCTGATTCTGAATTTCACACTGTGTAAAACAACCAGTCTAATTATTGTGCGAGGCAATGCCCAACTATGTGGTGCCCTTGCTTGATAGTCCATCAAGAATATCCTTAAAGGCCCAGTTCCGGTATAAAAGGGAGCTGGAGCCACAGCCGAGCCAGTATACAATCTGTCACTGCAGTGTTCAGACAAACCTGGCATCAGAAGGGTTAATGCAGATTTTATCAAATATTACTTGCTTGTTTGTCCACAAAATTGTCTGAGAGAAACATCTCATGGAAATATATAATTTTCTTCCTTCATTAAGCACAGAGTATTAGTTTAAAGTGAAAATTCGGGACTTTTGTATCCAGCAGCCAATACAATTTTGAATATACCGGTCCTAGCTGAGGGGTATCAAGTATCACAACAGGGGCACACATGTGACAGCATGGAAATCCCCTCTCCTGGCTTCCTGCTTATACAACAGGCCAGGCAGGCCTTGCTTCAACCTGGCCTTAGCATATCACACCAGAAGCTCAGCTGCTGATAAGGCTGGTAACACTTATGGCCACTACAGTTTATATAACAGTCTTTATGGCAGGGTCACACAGACAGTGTAGTACTTGATGAATTAATGTTATCATGTAAAACAGGTGTCTTTGATATTGACAGTTTTATACTTCTGTATAAGTTCCATCTGAGACAAATGTAGCTTCCCCCCGGTATGGGGTATTCTCACTCCATCTTGTGTTTCACTGTGCATGATATCAGTCCTTCATGCGTCTGAGCTCTCTCTATCAGTACTGGTGACACTTCTTCCTCAAGGTGTACCTGTAGCCTACTAATACACACTTAACTGGTCCTTCCAACCTCATGACTTTCTGCATCAGGGTTCTGTATTTCATTCCATGTGCAGTTATTTTGTACAATTAAAATTTGAATGAAAACATGGGCATAGAGTATGTCAGTGTCTGTTAAAAACTTGTGAAGACAGAAAATTTTAAATGAAATACAGTCGGCATCCTTTGACACAATTTTTGATAATGTTAACACACTTATAATGACAGTTATGCATAAACAATGAGATATTACAATTGGAATGTATAAATATAAAATGTAAAAAAATGTCCACACGTTAAGTCCACATTGTACATGTTATTTTCACTTTTGCTGAACAACTTGCAAACAGAGCAAACAATATCCACTTCATAAGCTTTGTTTCCTACCCCTAGCCCTTAGAATATACAGTGCTACACAGGGGTGATATTGATACACTCCAGCCTGGGTGGGAAAGTCCCCAAGCTGCCCGAAACCACTCTGGATCATTAATCACTGTGGATAACCCCTCCCCACATGATGAGCCTGTATTGGGTTCACTGGGTATAGGACCACTCCGGTGGGGTCCAACCGGAATTGGGCCTTTAATGTTTCAAATATATCAGTATCAGATATCTTCCTGGTATGTGTTTTGTATTCTAGACTGATGTATCACACAGCCTGTGAAAGTGCATTGATATTTAAAACTGACTGTGGAGTGTTGTATTTTACAGATGTGTTAAAAAGCCACAGTGACCGTTGTCAAGCTGACCCTTCTATGGAACCTTACATTGCCATCCCTCATGTGAGAGATATGCTGATCCCCATCAAAGACAGGTGAGATCCTCAGCAACACACAGAAAGCATCATAAACAGTCACTAGCATATTAGGCTGGTCAAAATAGTGAAACAGGTACCACTAATTGCAACACAAACGAAACCACTTTTAATTGCCTTTGTCTATGCATCTTAACAACATATTAAAAATGTAATTCTGTGGAGGGAGTGGAACATACGTTTCTGACTCACCACCAATTTCCAGCTTCCATGACCCTATAGAAACTCAAAATTTTCATTGCCAGGGCAGTAGTTAACCAATATTGTCAAAACTGGTGTTGGTTCCTATGTTTTAGACAGCGATCTATTTGTTTAAAATGATTCTGAAGTAATATATATACCGTAAATTATCGCGTATAAGTCGACCTCGTGTATAAGCCTTTTTTTAATAAGACTTGATTTTTAGAGTGAAAAATTAGGCAAAACCTTTTTTGGGACCACTTGAGTCAGAGGGAAATCTTACAGGTGAGTACACGCCTTGCTGTCAAAGATTCTACTCAAATGATAAATTGTAAGAATTACTTTTTTATTTTTGCAGTTGAAAAGAATGATGAGACAAATATGCGTAGTACAAATATGTGTATTTAGGGTACCCCTAACCCCAAATCTCTTACAAACAGGCTTAACTAATACATGAAGCGCATTGATTGGTTTCAAGTATGGAAAACATTAATTTGTCTTTTATACTAACATTCAATCAAATCTGATCACCAAAGTCTCAATAGGTCAATACTGCAGGGCCCTATGGTATCCAATTTTGATAACAGAGGGCAAATTTCTGATGTAGGTACTGTCAACCTTGCGTATCTGCACCAGGAGGTCTATGAAAAGTCACATCTCAATATCATCGACATTTCCGTCACTTGGTACATTATCACAGACTCCCCTGCACCCTGAGCAAGCCATAGAACAGTCAAGACCTTGACGTCTGCATCCACACCGCATGGTCCCGCATCCAGATTTGCATGTGCACCGCACACGCTTCAAGAGTGATTGAGGGGCTGGGTCCTTGTCAGTACTGATTGGTACCATCCTGCCATCACAAACTTTCCAACCCCATTCTTCAGCGTCCAGAGAGTTCCCTTTCCAAATTTGCACCTGATGAAAAACTCGTAAACTATGGTATGTTGCAGCAGCAGAGGTAGGAGGCAGCATGTTTGGGTGTACAGCCTTTTTGCTGACAATCACCAGCTCCTGAAAACGCTGATGCCTCAATATATCAAGCGTGTCTGTTTCCTTGCCCCTGTACACAATCAGCATAGCTTTCTCCCCAGCTTTCTTGATTTCGGCCTTTGATGATCCAGAGCTCTGGAATATTTCAGCTGCTTGACGAAAGATTCTATTGTCCTTGATCAGTTTCAGCCCAGCTCCTTTCCCAATACCAAACAGCCTTGACGTGGTGTCGCACCCGAGCAATGCATGCACAAAGAGGATGTTATCACACACATTCATTCCAAGGGTTAATCGGGTTGTCTTTATACTGAGACATTTTATGACTGCTCCTTTTTTTGGTTCTGGACGGAAGAAAATGTCATTTCCCTCGTCCCTTGCAAGATAGAGCAGGAGGACTAAGAGGTCTGTATCATCTCCAACTAACACAACCTCACAGGTATTTGACATCTTAACTGCAGTTTGTACAATCATCAAGTCAGCATCTCCACTTGCGCACAGGACTTCACACCCGCATTCAGAGAGTCTTTCTCCCAAAAGACCAATAAATCTCTGTTTATTCTCCCTGTTGGAGAGAAATTCTTTTTTTTTCAGCTGCAGCGTCATGTTTGCATTAAACACCACCTTCCTGCCCTCAACACCACCACCCCGGCGAAGGTGAGTGCAATCCTTGGTGGAGGGTCCATCTAAATATCCATCGAAGACCACAACTGGCTGACCATAGTGTTTTGTTACATACCCAATGTAACTTTTCAGAATTTTATCATAGGTGTCCCCAACCTGCCAGGGAATTCGTTGAACTAGGGCACCCCCATCGAGGACATATTTGAAGTTATGTTCTGGAGGATCCTTTGATGGCACGGCTGACCAAATGGCACCTGCTAGATTTGGCTTGTCCGCTTCCAATTGCATATCTTTTGACTGAAAGAGAGCAGGAGGGAAACTGCATAGTTCATAGCATAAGACATTGGCCAGATCATTTTCCTGAGATCCAATTATCACAAGTCTTTGGAACAGGAGAAGGGGGTCAATTAGAACTGTGTCATCCCCGATCTTGACAGATGCTTTGGAACTGAAAGTAACAGCCTGGTCCTTCCTCTTAAAGGAATGTTGAAGAACACCTTTTCCAGCCATTTTATTCAGGATATCTTCTCCAATTTCTTTTGCGTGCTGAACATTGACCTGAGCTCCAGCAGAAATGCCAGTAACAATATTCTGTAGGGCTGGCTTGGCATCAAATGGGGATCTCCATTCAAGGAATGACAAAAGTTTCTCGGAATCAGCTGCATCCCTCTTTTGTCTAGCGACAGACGAATCCTTATGCTGCTCACTTGTCCTTAGTGTAACAGAGGTCAGTTGTTGCATTGCGTCGCTTATTTCAGCACAGGCTGGTCTTGACAGACACCAAAGCACCCTCTGGACTTCGGTCATACCTCTCCCATGGGTGAGGCCACCACTGGTTTTCAAGCTCCTCATAAGGACCTGTTCGATCACGAGGTCTGGTGACAGCCCTGCCCAAAAACGGTTGGATCGCCGTATGACATGAAATCCCCTAAGGAACAAACCATGGACTCGTGGGTGTGTTTCTGACAATTTGGTCATCTTCTGAAGGTAAATATGCAGTGATTTCGTGTACGAATTATGCCCGGAGGCCGCCATGAATGGCAACATCTCTTGCATGGTAGATAGGTGTAGCTGCCAGTCACCGGTCCGCTCAGATCTGATGAAGTCTCTGGTAATATCTATCATGTGCATGTACATCAACCAAAGTTTTGAAGTTGAAGACTCGGACTCAGCTGCATCAGTCACAGATTTCAGTCTAACCTGAAGTGACTTAAGCATCTCCGAAGATTCTACATCTCCAGTGGTCACAGTTCCTGACATCAGGTCATCATACAGGTCGGAAATGCCTGATAGTTGGCTGTCGACATTGACCCCATCTTTATTACCATCTTGGTATGGAAGAGTGAGCTTTGTTCCACAAACTTTGGACAACAAAAGTGTATGCAGGACAGCATCAATCAGAAAATGCCCACGAACTGCTCTGGCATATGCTTTGCCACTGATTATGTGAGGAACAGTGTTTGCAGCGAAGATCACCTCTAGTAACTCCTGGATCCCTGTTCCACTCATTAGATGCCCAATTGAACCCAAAAAACTCATAAGAGTATGGAAGCCGCCTAACCTTGGTATAATAGAGTGTAAAGGACTCTCCAAAGGAGCACCTTCTAATATGGTCATGGCTTTCCACCAAAGTGGTTGATCAAATGTTACTACAGGCACTACATCATGGCGTCTCGCATGGTCAGAAACGAAGTGAAGTGTTGAATTGATACAGGTCATATCGGACGGATTCATATCAATCATTGGCAGGAACATGATTGATGATTTCCCGGGGTGATCTCCATCTGATATTAACTGCATGTACCCTGACCATGCAGGCCTAGGAGCTCTAAGACACAGGGAGGTTTTCCATAGTAAGTCAACCAAAGGTCTGCCTTCTTCGTGCGGAAGAGATAAGCCATGCAAGCACTCAAATTTCAATTTTTGAAGTTCATTTCCCCTAGGTAAGAAAGGCCTGATGGCGATACGTCCAACAGCAGTTACATCATCAGCACTCACGGAAACACGTTTCACTACTGGAGTAACATCAGTCTTTGGCGTAACGGCCGCAATTACCCCCATGCCATGAAAAGTGTTGCGTCCATCAATTGTCCTTATGTCGTGGTCGACATTGTCTGCTATATACTGCATCCATTGTCCAGGGAAAAACTCTGTAAGATCAAGTCCCTGGCTCACTGCTGCTGACCGTTGGAAGTTCAGAACTTCATTATATGAGGAACAGAATCCAAGTGCATTCAAGGAGTCAATTAAAAATCTCGAGGCAAAACTCGAATGCATGTCAACAGCCAAACCTAACTGAAGGGGAGCAGTTAAAATTCTCGGACGTGTTGCCTGCATAATGGCTTGCCCCAATGAGCAAACTTTCATTTCTTTATTAGTACCCACAAACAGAGTTTTCAGAAACAACTGCAATGATTCTGGGATAAATGCTGCAGATGCTTCAATAGTAGACATGGAAAGACTAGTGGAATAAATGTCCTTATCCTGGACAACAGTCTTAATGTCATCTCTAATAAGACTGGCGGCAGTTTCAATCACCCGCATTTTTTCTGTTTCTGCGTCAGGAAGCTTTGGCTTCTGATAAAAGTCCCTGAGAACAGATGAGGCAGTACCCTTCAATGTAACAATGTTTTTATAACCATACATTTCTGCTATAATGATGCCATCTCCAAAATGTTTCTGAAGATTTGTCTTCATATACGTAAAACCATAAGGCTCCAAGCCTGTACCCTGCAGAAATTCTCCCATCTTGTCAATCAGATCATAGATGGTTGTCTGTTCTTCATCATTTGCTTTGAGATATTCTGTCACTTTTATAAAAGCCTCTTGTTTAACAGTATTCTCTGGCCTTCCCATCTTTGGTTTCTTGGATGGATCTATGAGTCCTTCCTTGAAAATCTTGGGAACGTTCCTTCCAGTCCTGAAATTTGTGCTACAAAGTTCATGATACACTGCATCAAATGCGTGTAGGTCCTGAGTAAATGTTACTCTTGCTTTGATGATAGTTGCCCAGTCATCTTTTCGATCATTACAGTGATTTAGTATAGACCTATCAAAATCTAAGGTCCGGACCGGAATTAATACATGGTCTTTTTTCTTTCCACTGTACTTATCAGGTTGTCCGCAGAGTACACAATGGTCCTGGTATGAAAATGCGGGGCTTTCTGAGCGAAGAGTACGATTTAAGTCACTTAGATCTGGGCTATCTGATACCCGCCTCCGTTTGAATTTATTTATCTCATTTTTGTTAGTGTGTTTATGTCTACAGTCCACATGCACCTTGTCACCAGGTTTCACTTCAATTTCAACTTCTCGTTCCAGATTTGCTTTGGCAATCCCTATGCATCCTTTTTCTGTCAATGTTGCTGTAGGTTTCCCATCACCAAGGTACTCTCCACATAGGGCACACTTCTCGGCCATACTGTAAACAAAGAAACACTTATGCCTGTCTGACTAAGAAATGCCATATTGCTATCTGTTGGTATACATGTACATTTATAGGAAACATTTAAAGAAAACAATGAAAAAGTTAGCCCACTAAGGTATCCTCACGATAACCATACTACTCATTGTTCTTTTATGTAATTTGAAGTTCCCAAAAGAGAAATTGATAACTTTAGGCCTTACAACCATGGTGGAGCTGTTTGGGGGGGGGGGGGGGGGGGGGAGAGTAGTACATGTTACACCTATAGGGAGGCTGCCAATCCTTTTTACTAAGTCCATGTGAAAGATCACCCCAAAAAACGGGGTTCAGTACAAATGAACACTCCTGGTCTAATCTACATAGCATTTATAGCTAAAAATGTACTTAGGGATCAGATACTGTAAATGAACTAGCTCAAAATAACTGATTAAAACAGTCTTCTACACATCACTTTGACTTACCTTTAAATATGTTATCTGGGGGTATCTAAGAATAACTGTGAATGGATTTGAAGCCTGAAAAGAGAAATAATGTTCTTTAAATCAGAAACTCTGTGTCATGATAGCCATGGTGGAGTTATTTTGGGGTAGGGTAGTTCATGTTACACCTATAGGGAGGCCCCAATCTTTTTTTTACCAAGTCCACGTGAAAGATCGCCTAAAAAAACATAGGTTTTGATATAAATGATACACTTGTGGTCAACTCCTCATATCTGTTATGGCTGAAAATGTATACCTAGGAATCGGGTACAGAAAGCGAACTTCCTTGATATAACTGGTCAAAACACATTCTTCCACTCATTCCATTGATTTACATTTTTGATATGTTATTTGGGGGTATCCTAGGATAACTTTGCAGCAAGTTTTGTTTCTATTGCAATTAGTGGTACGTTTGGCCCTTTTTTGCGCTATTTTGACTAGCCTATATTACCTGATGTGTTGGGACAGTTGTGTAGGACTTGGTCAGGGACAGGTTCTCCATTTAGTGAGTATGAACCTTGCTAGGTTCGAATAGTCTGAGATTGATACACAAGCATACTTCTGCTGGGATTGTGTGGGATGGGTTTTCCAAGGAGGGAGGTGACATGGGTGGAGTTCAGTTTCTGATTGATGGTGGTGCAACAGCCCTTTCATGTCAAATTTCTCAAACTTTATGGGACAATCTGGAAAAGAACCCCCACCTTATGACATACTTTGATTCGCTCATGACAGATCAAAACTACAAATGGCTGTTTCTGAGGCATGATCTCTGGGAAGTTATGTGACAACAGTTGAGTGCCACCATCATCAGTTATGATTTAGATTTTGCCAATATTACTGTCAGTGATAAACCTATCCATGGAGTCAACAGTTATTGCAATCATGATTTATCAGATACAAAATAATGCTGATGGTATTAACAAAATGGTAGTGATATTCAAGAGAAGGTGCCTGGGCAGATCAGAATAAGTCTACTGTGTACCCACAAGAGTCCCTGATGTCCCTCAACTGAGAACCATAAAGTCATTATGTGAGATAGAGAAAGGAAACTTGTGCATCACACAGTATGTCCTGATATAAAATGCAATGGTTTAATTTATCTAGATTTAAGAGTCAGTCAGAATTATTTTCTATTATTTCTGTGGCCTTATTCAGTATGTAATCTGTTATGTTTCTTTTCAGGAGGCACATGCAGAGTCTTTGGGACAGGGCTGTTCATTTCCTGATGGCTAATGACTCCCGTATCAGCATTGAAACACAGACGATACAGGGGGAAGATTTTGACGTGTGGCGCTGGATCCAGGTGAGTCTGGGGATTAAGGTACCATCAGATCAGCAGCCAAAGTTATTTTACTCAGATATGCTTTTGTGTCAACTTTCAGTAAACATGGAGTGATTGTACACAGTTGTTTGTTTATAACATGAATGGCCCTTTAATAAAATTTCATGAACCAGCTTGTTCAGTATTGCCTTTGTACAGGCCTGAAAATGTTGGGTTACAGACTGTTGATACTTCTTTAATCCAGATGTAATTGTATTATACACCATTACCACTCTTGACTTGGTTTTAATGATTTAACATTTTCTTACAGCCCTCATGTGCAAATGGAAACAAGGTGTGGCAAGGACAAGGTGAGCTAGTTATTAAATGTCTAAAAATGTCACAGACAAAATTATTGTAATTGTCACAAATCAAATCAGAATAAAATATATATATATATATAAAATAAATATATATATATATATAATTTATTTTGAAATGTTAATTTAGATAAAAGTGCTTTATGATAAATTCATATACCATTAATTACCTCCGAGACATCAGAAATGTTATTGACTTCTTCATGTTGATGGTGAAATTCATCTTCCAGGAATTTTTAGTTTACCACTTTCTCTGTACATGCCACACACAGTGGTTAATGGTTAAATGCATGCTTTAACGGGTTTTGCCACCAGGCCAAGATTGTTTGGACCCATTAGAGAAGGGTATCACAGAATTCAAAATTTTCAAAAGCCTACACTCATTTGTCTGAACATTCTTGGCTGTGTGCCAACTGCCTGGTGGCAAAACCCACAAATCATGCCAAAGCAAGAACTGATTATGTGCAAAGATTTACAGAACAATTGCAGGATATGCATAAGGAGTTTAAATTTGCTGCAGTGTAAGCTCAAGCTCTCTCTCTCTCTCTTTTTCTCTCTCTCACTCTCACTTTCTCTCTCTCACTCTCACTTTTTCTCTCTCTCTCTCTCTCTCTCTCTCTCTCTCTCTCTCTCTCTCTCTATATATATATATATATATATATATATATATATATATATATTTTAACCATATTCTTAGTGGATGGAAATTGAGTGAAATCCAGTCACCCAAGTTGACCATTTATATATTTACAGGTATAAATAAACTGGTTACTGAGAACTTCATTTTAATTTATTGACTGGTTGTTAATTTGACAGCATTTGGGGAGAACCGAGACTCCAGCTTCAACATACTGCCTTTCACGCCCACTACATGCCTCAAGATCAGAAACATGTTCGACCAGGATGTGTGAGTAATGAGCATTTCAGTTAAATATGTACACAGAAAGAAAGCTGTCTTCTTAGAGGATATGCTGTGTGATTATCTGGAAATGGGATGCAAGTATTTGAGCACAACTAGGCATTGCCCTGGCTAGTGATTCAGTAGATTTCTGAAGTCATTTTTGCCAGTGCACTGGTTACTCAGTGCTGAAAATGACGCAGAATCTACTCTCATTCAGTAAGATATGTTGCTATGCAAAGAAATAAGAAATTAAAAGTTGGTAAATTTGGAGCCATTTTTAATACTGTAAGCTAAAAGTATGTACTGGCAGAATCAAATTTAATTTCAGTCATTTTATGATAAAGAAAGGTAAACCTTGTTGTTAATTTATTTTTATTTTTCTATCAGTTGTATTGGCGGTTCCTGTTTTTTATGCAATTTGGTGATCCAGACAACATTATCCACAGTTCCTGAATAAAAATGTGAGTACATGTATGTGAATTATATATGTATGAGTATATATGACTTTGGTATTTTCAGGGAATGTGGTGAGGAATGGCCCATTAGGATCCAGGATGCCATATTAGAGAAATGTGGTAGCAATCATCAGATTGTCCACATTGCAGTAGATAAGAATTCTAAAGAGGTCAGTCATTACTGTTATCATTTTTTTAGCAAAGCTGACTATAAGTCATCTGAGCTATAGTGTTGGTCCTTTGTCTGTTGTCTGTCCATCGGGCAGGACGTTTGTTAACAGGGCATGTTTTTTAACCCTTAGCCCTATGAATCCGAAATTTGACATAGTGTTAGATGTCCCCTTCTACCAAACCTGAAACTGGGTTACTGCGACTTTGTTCCATTGAAAAATTAAGGAAAAACCTTGTTTTCCAGTAAAAACCGATTGTTACCCTCCCAAAATTATGAAAACTGCTGTTGTTAAACTATTCATATAACCATTCCTGCATATATTTCCTTTGTACTTGCCAGAAATTAGGCAATAATTAGAAAATAAGGTTTATGGTTATAAAATCTGAAATTTGAAAGGAATTGGCAAAAAGAGGTATTTTTTATTCAAGTGTTCATACAGCATGTCAAGTGTTGTTAACATCAAGCCAACCTAGTCCAGTGGTCTGCACTGAGAGCTGCATCCCTCATCTCTGTTATGTAATATGTTTTATTCCAGACATCTCCCCCTGCCCTCCCCTAAACTAGATGAATGTTATAATTTTCTATATTTAATTCATTCATTAGCAATTTAGCCTGTGGCTAGACTGCCGGCAAGGTCAATTTTCCCTGCTAGCTGTTTAACCACTTCCCTTTTTATATACCCGTCTAAGACAGGACGTGTTATGGTATACGCACAGTCCATTCATCAGTCTGTCTGTCCATCCGTAAACTGCCATAACTCGCCAAACTCACAATAACTACTTACAGATAAATTATTGGCCTGAGTTCGATCAATTGAAAAAATCCATGCTTATTTAATAAGGTCAGAAGGCTACTTTGTGGTGTCACCATGATATCTTACAAGGAAAACAATGGATTTTGATAAAACTCAATACAAATATAAATCAAAATAATATCTCCTCTAAGTTTGATTTCTATCAAAATCCACAGCTCTTTAATGAGGTCAGAGGTCACCAGACTGGGGCCACCATGGTGAATTACTGAAAATCTTGTGGATTTTCATGAAACTCATCATACATATTTACCAATAGAATTTTAAACCTCAATTAAATTCTCAGCAAAATTCACAAATAATTAAGGAGGTCATAGGTCACCAGGCTGCTTTGTACAGGGTTATTTGTGGTGGCACAGTGATAACATATAAGGAATATGTTGCGTTCTGATGAAATTCAACAGAAATATTAATCAATATAATACTTCACCTGAGTTTGATTCAGAGCAAAATCCATGCATATTTAATGAGGTCAGAGTTCACCAGAATTTTCCTGCACCATGGTGACTTACCAAAAACATGTATTTTGATGACACTCATTATAAATATTTACCAATAGAGTTTGTCACCTGAATTACATTCTAAGCAAAATTTGCCCAAATCTAATGAGGTCAGAGGTCACCAGATATGCGATGGGCACATAATGCACCATCTGTGGTGCTCTTTGTTTCGTTTTGGATTATTAAATGGTTAACAGAGCTTAGAATATAAAAAAAACTTAGGAGCTTATTTCTCAGGAACCACTGGGTGGATTGTTATGAAACATGGTATAATGGTATGCCTTCCAACCAAGTCCTGCATGAGGTCAGTCTTACCATACTTGCAAAGGTACTACATACCTCTCCAGTTTAAATTGAGACATGTACAGATATACATCCATGTGAGAACACATTTTTCATACTTGTTACTGTTACCACCCATAAACACTGTTCTTTTGGTCGAGGGCTTTTGTCAGCTTCTGCTGATATTCTAGTTTTAACTTTGTTATCAAGTTTAGTTTATGCTCATTTGAAAATGGAAAATTTTATTTTTTTTACAGCATTTTATTTCAGTTAGTAAATAAAATGTGTATCCTTATGCTTCAGCTCAAGTCCATTATTCTATAGTTTGCTTTTAAGCTCAGCTGACTATAAGTCATCTGAGCTATAGCCGTGGTCCATTGTCCGTCGTCCGTCTGTCCGTCCGTCCATAGATGTGGCATGTTTTGAAACCGTAAGACCTAGGAATCCAAAATTCAGCATAATGCTAGATGTCCCCAAGATCTCCTACCAAGCCGAAAACTGGGTCTTTGCGACTTCGTTCCTTTGAGAAATTGAGGAAAAACCTAAATTTTTTTATAAAAATCCTATTTTCACACTTCAGGACTGCCTATTATCAAAACCACTCGTCTGTTTTTCCTCATATTTACCATAAATATTCCTCTATATAGTTCCTATGTACATGCCAGAAATTAAGTCTGTTAATTACAAATTCTTTAAGTTATGGGCCCAAACATAATGGACTTTGTAAAAAATCAGGAAAAATATTTACTCACTTAACATGAAAAATTTTGAAACTAGAGTCTATTTTCCCAAGTATATAACTATGTTTAATTAAGATTCAATTTTTTACCCAAAATTAGATCTGAATTTTGTAAATTTTCTAAGTTATTAGCATAAAATTAAATCCGTACTTTAAATTTTGCCCAACTTTGACTATGGCACGTTTTTTTCCTGTAAGTACCATTGATTTAATTCTCACAGCATGTAAACATAAATATTTAATTTGTTTAAATCTGAAATTTGAAAATAAAAGCTTGAAAACTAAGCTTGTTATTGATTTTTGTCTTGAGGCTCTATTGTAGTCATTTGCTTTGTAATTCAAGGTGTAATCCAGAAGATGCAATGTTGTGTAATGTAGCATTTTTAAAGATATCAATTTTCTTTTAAATGATTTTAACAAATATAATTGAACCCATCAGTATGCTTAAATTATTATAAAATATGAAGGACATTATGGATAAATAAAGACACAATTAAAAATTGTGAAATCTAAATCAAGTATTATTTTTAGATATTTATTGTTTTGCAGATTTAAAAGATATATTTTTGTGGTAAAGAATAAATAAACATTTGTATGCATGATGTGGTGTTATCTGACAAGATTGAGATTTATGATGATGCAATTGAGAATTATGAATCAACTTTTATATTCAGATATATATGTTATATTGGAAATGTATAGAAATATAAACTTAAATAAAAAAAATTGATGTGATAAAATAATGAGGATTTAATACAGACATTTGTTCATTATTTTCCTGCCTCAGCAGAATTTGAGATCAGGCTTTGTTTGCCCTGTTTTATGTTGTTAATTAGTTATATTTCAACTGTGTACATTTCATAAAAAAATACATATATATTTAATAATATATATTATACAAAAAAATAGATTCAATTGAACAAATGTGTAAACTACTGAAATGTCAACAGTTAATCAAAAAGCCAACTAATGATCATGGTAATAGTACAGATCATTTGTTCACAAACTGCTCACATGCGTCAGTTTCAACATTAGGAAACACATGGTCAGGTCACAAAATATTATTTGCAACAATTTCTTGCTCATCAATACAAACCAATCATATAAACCAACCATGGCCTTTATTACCTTTTCCTCTTACACTTTATCTCCATTTGATATTATTTTCGATTTTTACCTTCAAGGTCAACTTCAGCTGAGCACAGTGACCCATGGGTCCCTTGTTTTCTTATGTTCCCAGTGGATATATTTACATGCATATTACAGTTACTTAGTTGAAATACTGAAACTTTTACAAATACATGTGATCATGAGAGGCTTCTGCATTTTTCATGTAGTCCACATCAGTACACAGTCAGCACAACCACTAGGGTTTTATACAAATATTCTCAGAATCAATTTCAGCTGACCTTGGTGACCCACAGATCCCATGTGTTTATTTTTCACCAACACATTTTATTTATATTCCATTATACAGTTCAGGCCTAAGCTATTGTGGTTAATATTAATTTTTTTATACTAAACCCTAAACAGTATCATGGCACGTAATTGACTGGTATGTGCTAAACTACATGCAGAACAGTCTTGTAAGCAAAACAAAATACAGTTTAGTAAATGAATATAATCAAGATACAGCTGACAATTTTATAGGTTCTATTTTTAAATTAAAATCAACATAATGCTTCAATTTTAAAAAATTTTAAAATTGATATATATTTTTTATAAACTTTTCAATGAATTTTATATAAATTTAACATAAATGTGTTATTCTGAACATAACCAGGTCCATCCACGTTTAGTAATTGTTTTAAGCATGTATAAATACTGACTATTTCTCCACAGGGTTGTGTTTATGTGAAATGTGCTAATCCTGACGCAGCAGGACGAGCTTATAAAGCTCTTCATGGATGGTGGTTCGATGGTGAGTAACTATCTGAGTGTTCTAATTAATGTCACATAATAATTAACAGCCTCCAGCATGACGAGAAAATGAAAATTTACATATTTATCTTAGTAGTAGGATATAGATCTCCTGGATAGGGCAATACTGCATGTAAAACTTATCTAGATTTATCGTAACCAATATATTACTCTCAAAATACCAGTCTATTGATGAGCCCACAATGGCTTCACAACTTCCTAATACCTTGCAGTGTGCAAGGTTTTGATTTCATCAATGACACAGTTATTAGAAACTAACATAAAGAAAGACATGATTTTATATGTGTTAGTTTGTTTATTTTTCTTTAAAAACATGGCTCGGTTTATATCATTTCATTGAAGGATTCAGATATGTATAATAGGAATATCACTGATGATATGTTTTTTTAATGCAGGAAATTTGGTGACAGTAAAATTTCTACGGCTTGAACGTTACCACGAGCGATTTCCTTCGGCATCTCTGGCTATACGACCAATGAGGCCATCCAATGACGAACGTCGATCCCTCGCACAGCCGTACCATCGTTCTGTGATGGAACTTAACTGATCCAGGCTCTGTGGTGCAACAGTCATGCAGCTGTTAGTAGTGGTTTTGTAGGACATTGAGGGCATTACGCTGTTCTCTGGGATTATAATACTGGTATCACAAGCTTCATCTACACAAACTGTAACTCTGGGCATGGAGAGTCCTCTCATTGTTGACTGCTCTTTTTCGATACTAAAAACATGAATAATTATACATTAAAAGAGATCAATTGTTTCATTTTAATCATTGAGAATTCTTGCCAACTATCAATTTTGAGCATTCTTGCCCACTGTTATTTATATTAATGTATCAAACTAATCGTTAAGGTCAGTTGTTGATGCACCTGCAAAAAGTTACAGGGGAAGAATACTTGTACCACTTTGAAGTGTTATGATGAACATCATCCCAGGCTAGTGGTGAGATAATTACTGTAGTTTGGGTTGTAGATACACTCTGCAGCCTGTATCAATATTCATTTTCATTTTTTTTTTGGTAATATATTCTAGTTTAACTGCATGTATACAGGAAATTAATTGCTGAATATTTATCATTTTATTCTGTTATTTATTGATGACAAACTTTACTTGATACATAAATTTTTAGAAACTGTTTTTCCCCCCATTTGCTTGTTCATTTGAGAAGAGTTTCCTCAGCAAACTGCATACACTCAGTTGTAAGAGAGAGATCTTCTCTCACTTTTGAATAGGAAAATGTTTCAGATGTTTTCTTTTTTTCAAACAGTCTTAAATTTGTTCTCAAATCAACATATAAACTGATAAAAGTTTTTATTTCTTGAAGACTGAAGAAAATCATAATTGCTTCCAGAAATGGAAGAAAATCGTAATTGCTTCCAGAAATGGAAGAAAATCGTAATTGCTTCCAGAAATGGAAGAAAATTGTAATTGCTTCCAGAAATGGATGGTTTGTAAATGAATAATATGTAAAGGTTCCCATCTTGTAAAAGACTCTTGTGTTCATTTTGATTTATTTGGGTGCTTACACAACCTAGTCTTGTTGTCTTGGGCATTTTAAACATACCTTATATTCTTTTCTTATAACTTGGAGACAGAGATTTGTTCCTGATTGTTAAAAGGTCTCAGTGAACTAATTGGTATGCCGTTCAGAGAAGCCATTTCATTAGATGTCTTCTACAGCATTATGGTAAACATTTTGAATATCTTTTTTAGGATACAGCGTGTAAGTGAAACAGACCCTGACTTGTTTATATATAACACCCTTGTATCATACGAACATATTCTTCTGTATGTGTGAATACACATCACAGCATGCATTTAAATTGGGCTGATAAGGCCTACTTTGAGTCATGATGCCAGTGATATTGGAAACTGCAGTGTGATGTCCATCCATCCTGTTGTATTGATATCTCTGCAAATGCAACCAATACTCTTAAAAATTAACCTACAAGTTAGGAATTAAAATAAAAGATACATTAAAGTGTTAATCTAATCTCTGTGGTAACACTGCATTTCCTGTGCCTGCAAAACTTGCCCAATGGTTTTGGCATTGTGGGGTACTGACCGGCATTCAAACTCAAGACCTCTTGATCATGAGCCAATCACCTTGGCCATTACACCTCCAGGCCCCAACTGTTTTCTGATAAACATCAGAAATTACCCATATCTCCCCCCCCCCCCACCTCATATTATACATGCACCAATGGGTGTAACAGGTCTGCACCTGTCTGTTTGTCGTGACAGTCCTGCCACTTGCCTTTAGGCATGTAAATAAAAACCTTGGTCACTAGTGCTAAGGAAAAGTTTTATTAGTTCCCTGCCATAGACGGGAGGACTACCAAATGGTCAGCATCCAGTGTTCATCTGTCTGTCTATCTGTCCATTCCACCCTTTTGTTTTACCAAATATCTCTACTGCTTTCCTTACCAAAAATTCACATCACGCACAGGTGATTATAACCTGCAGGTGGTGCCACCTCTGTAGCACTAATTTCTGCAATCCAATTCTTTTTCACTAACCTTCTTATAAGTCTGCAAATGAGAAGACCCTAAGCTTCAAATCATTTGTGATTTTGTGAAGCAAATGAACACTGTACTGTAAAATGAATTATTGTATATCAAGACAAAGTCGGGATACTATGGTTTAAGCACGGTTGTGCCGCCACCTCCTCAGAGATTTCATTTGGATGGGATAACTCAAAAAATATTTTACGGATCTTTACCAAACTTGATATGTGCATAGATATGGGTGAGAGGACAAAGCTGATTGAAAATGGGGTCATGACCTTTAATAGGAGAGTGACCTTGACCTTGAATAGGTCTTTTTGGAGGAAAATCACACAAATTCTTAAATATCTCAAGAAATCTTGCATGGATTGATTCAAAAATCAACTTGACCAAAGATCTTGGATAGTTTTGTCATGTACTGGAAAGTGGTGGCTCCACCTGTTATCTTTTTCTTGTTTTTGTGCCGTTTAATACCCCCATCATTGCCACTTAACAGTACTGTGAGCATTTTAAATCAAAAACTGATGGACAGATTTCCTTCATATTATGCATATAAATAGACACAGGTTATGGGATGATGTAAGTTTAAATTGGGGTCATGACCTTTCCTATGAGAGTGACCCTGACCTTGAATATTGCCATATATGGTGAAAACCACACAAAATCATAAATATCTCAATAAGGGATGCATGGAATGGTCCAAAAATCAAATTGACCAAAGATCTTGGATAGCTTTGTCTTCTGCGGAAGACAGGTGGCGCCACCTTTTGTCCTTTTCTTGTTTTCAGGCCTTTTATCACCCATCATTGCCACTTGACAGTACTGTGAGCATTATAAGTCTAAAACTAATGGACAGATTTGGCTGAAATTGTGCATGTCCATTGATCGTGGATACCTTCATCTTGTATTTAAGACTGGTTTCACCATGTCTAATCGTAAATGTGTGGCATCCAACCATACATTTGCTTTCAGTGGAAATTGCTCGTATCTCTGGATTAGTTCAAGGTATTGGTCTGAAATTTGGCATGTCCATCCATCTTGGAAAGTTTTCTCGTAAGCCAGACAGGTTGGTGCCACCTACCTTCCCGTTTTTGTAGAATAAATTAATGTCTTTTTCAAAGGATTTGTTTGCCCTATTGGCCTTAGAATGTGCATCTCCATAGATCTTGGACTCCTCCAAGATATGTTTTGGGTGTAAATTGCTCATATCTCTGGTTGGGTTCAAGGTATTGGTTTTAAATTTGGCATGTCTATCCATTTTGGAAAATTTTCTGGTAAACCAGACAGGTGGTGCCACCTACTTACCTGTTTCTGTAAAATAAATAAATGCTCTTTTCTCAAGAGAGATCCAACATATTGGCATATTTGGTAACAAATATTGTTTCTCAAGTTGATAGATGGAAGAAACCATAGTCGCTTGCCAAGTGTCAGTATATGCTGCTGAAGATGGGGGGGGGGGGGGCTTATTCTTAAAGGAGGGGCGGGGGATTAATTGTCTGGGGATGCCAAGAAATATCTAGTTTTCAAAATGATGTCTCCACAGGATTTTAAATTTTGCTGTTCGATAAAAATTTATTATTTTATGTTTTTGCATGATTTGGTTCCTTTTATCTTGGGAACCGCTGTACCCGTCATTTACCGAAGTTGGCAGACCTGTTTGATCATATGAATTGATATGATTTCTTTTCCTGCAGATGGCACCACTTGTGGAGCCTTTATCTCTGTGAGGCGATATGCTATTTCTGCTTATTCTTGAATTATTCAGAAATAATTATTAAACTTTACCTTTCATATAATGGTCAACTATATCTTGGGGAATAAAAGAAATTGAGTGAATGTAACTTAAATGATTTATCTTCAAAATTGCTACTTCAAATGTTACCAGTCACAACAATTTTAAGATTTCAGTTGATTGCATACTTTATGTAAAATCTAGCTCCAAAATTCCAGCAAAAGCCTGAGCTGTTTGCATAAAATGTTCCAGGAATATATCTTTTTCCACAACCATGACAGCCACCTGTTTTTGATAAGAGCTGAATTTTTTCGTTACAGACAATCCTGCACAATATTTTAGTTGAAGAAAGACCTGACCCTTTGGTCTCTTGTTCAAATCTGTGTAGTTAACAATTTACATCCCTCCATTCTTTATGAGCAGGTTCTTCTGTTAATCATTCATTTTCTTTTTAAATCCAGTTTTTATTTTGCATTTATTTTGATTTCAAAAGTTGTTCTTTCAAAGGTTTGAGGATATTAGGACGTCGCTGATACCACACTTTCCTAGTCAATAGGAGGGGGACTATCTGTGCCTCTGGTTCCTTATTTTTTAATTGATTACAGAGTTTGCAGAGCTGTTGCAAATATGTTTCCAATTTCATTACTTTCAAAATGTTAGTAGCTCCCATAGAAAGCTCATGAATTTTATTTAACCATCAATACTTATATTATGTCATTTTACTAATAGTAATCCCATATAGTGTCACCTACACATGGTCTGAACATCCAGTACAGGTTATGATTACTTCTTTCTTAGGTTTATATTTTTGTGAAATATGAGGCAGATGTTCTCAGTATATTTTCTGTGTTAATGTGTTGATGCATTGCATTGTAACTGAAAAGTTAAAATCAAATATATATATTGTGTTTGTATTTATTAATGAAAATGAGGAAAATGAAAAATGCAGTAATAATTTGCACAAAATATCCTTGTCTTCACTTATAAAATGGCGCTATAATTGTTTGATATTATATTTCTATATATTTGATATTATATATATATATATATATATATAATATAATACAAATACTTAACACTCAAATTGGTATTGTGTTATTTTAACTCATAACATGCACATAATTTATAAAATAAATATTATTCTGGAGACTGAAGAATGTTTATCTGTGCCTCAGGTTCTTTAAGTTAATAAAAATCGCATTTAAGTTAGGACCCCTTTACTGGTAAGAAGGTAAGGTGTCATTCTTTTGTCAGGCCGCAAGAAATGACATAAAGGGTTGAAACTCCACGAGAACTTATGATCTGAATAAAGTGGAACTGCTTGCAGCAGTGTGGAACCTGCTTTCAGTAGTGTCAGTACCAACCACCAGATGGCACCAGATACCCGTCAACTCGCACAAATCACTGTTGGCATGATACAATACATATTTCTCACTTTATCATATTGCCTTTACATAGATGCAGGAGCGAACTTATCTTATATTATAATACATAGTGAGGCCCATATCATAACTTATATAGCTTATAGCTCATAGCTGTAGAGACTGTAAGGTTGCCTTTGATTTTAATTCTGAAAGTTAGTCGGTACCACAAGATAAAGGGCTAGATGCAGATGTGACACTTTAGGTAGATCTGCATGAGAGATAAGAGCTTTTACATTCAATTGAGGCTGAGGGGTATTAAATGAAGTAGTATATATACAAATGGTCTGTTGACCAGGGGCATTTAGAGTAGAGCACACATTGCATTTCAGTGCTAGTTTGTACAAAGGCTTTTTTTTAGAACATAATGTGTGCATGATATTAAAGCCAGCATGGTGGTTTAAAACATTGCATGTAATACATTATTAATGAAATTACGTGACCAGCTAATTTAACATGTAGTATGATCTAACTGCATCTTGAATTTGGCAGCTGTAAATAATGCAAATACACATTTTTTTGTTTTCTGTCATAGCCTACAGTCAGTTTATTCATTTTCTGTTATTTGACAAATCATGGTCAATAAAGTAAATTTATTCTGTGAAACACCGTTTTGTTTGTATGAATGTTGTATGATATTTTTAAACTATGATGTGTTTAAGATGAGGTGAGCGTGATCGAATTTTAGGCTTATTCAAATAAGCTCCCATAGGGGAGACAAAGTGTTTGGTCTGTCGTCGTCTGTCTTTTTAGCGAACCTGTGAGCTTATGCGATGGTGTGGCGTCGTACGTTGCCTGTACGTTAACCCATACTATCTCGAAAATGGCAGGAGCTAGCATCACAATATTTTATGAAAAAAAAATTAGTCTTTTTAGATTAGTTTTCTCAGATTTTATAGGGAAAAAGCTAAAATAATTAAAATTATTCCTCTCCGAAAATGATTCCTGGAACAATCTCTTTCAAGTTTGTTCCCATGGTTGAAGTTCAGTGACTTTTGGCCGAGTAACAGGAAGTTGAACTTAGTCATTTGTCCAAAAAAGCATACTGAAATTAAAATCTCAGAAACGGCTGGAGCCATCATCACCATATTTCATGCAAATGTTGGCCACATGAGTCCTATTGGAAATTGAGATATTAGTGGCGCCACCTGCATCAATCATTTCTGTACACGGGTCATCAGTACATTAATCCATAATTTCTCAGGACATAAAAGCAGGAGCTAACATCCCCAATTTTTTGCAAAAATCTGTCGCATATCAAATGTGGGATTGTTGTGGCGCCACCTGGATACGCCTTCTGCAAAACTGCTTCAATATATATAGCAATGCACAAAAATGATTCTTAGGCAGCCTTCGTTCAAGTTTACCTAAATGAATTTTGGCAAAATCATTAGACCTTTTAAAATGAAAGGACTGCATCTTTCATTATTCTAAACATTTTTATAAAAAAAATCTTATGAGTGCATCAGCTTAAAAAGCATTTTAGGCAAAGTCTTTCAGTATGTGTAAACAGATTTACCAACAGGCCAAGACCGTGTCTGTATCTATAAATAGATTTGCACACTGCCAACTATTCGAGATTTGGCAACAGGCCAAAGTTCAGCCTGGATCTATTAATAACTTGGCAGACTGTCAACTGTATCAGATTAGGCAACAGGTCAAGAGTTCAATAAATGCAGTAGCTGCATTCTATTTATAGCTTTGGCAGACTGCACACTGCATCAGATTTGGCACCAAAGTTCAGCCTGGATCTATTTATAGCTTTGGTAGACTACCAACTGGGTCAGAATATGCAACAGATAAAAAGTTCACTCAGTGCAGCCAGGTACAGGTTAAAATTCATTCAGTCTAACCAGGCGTAAGTCAAGAGTTCATTCGGTGAAGTAGCTTGAGCCAGCAATTTGTTACAGTTCACTCGAGGCATTTGCTTTTCTCGCCTAAGCCTGGTCAGCCAGTGCATCAAACTCGAGGGAAGTGTGAAAAATTTTTCCTGATATTTTGATCTGCCTATGCGTCTTTGCTGGCTTTCTCCTTCAAAAGACAGGTGTCACCACCTATAATGACTTTTGCACAATGTATGTGCCTGCTTATTTCTACGGAGGAATTTGATATATCAGCTTGAAATTTGGCATATTTATACATATCTGATAGCGTTATCATAAACAAGACTGGTGGCGCCACCTACAATAATTTTTGCACAGTGTATGTCCCTGCTTATTTCTCCAGAGGGGTTTGATATATCAGTCTTCAATTGGGCATATGTATATATAGCTATATCGGATAACTTCGTTGTATACAAGACTGGCGGTGCCAGCTACAATCATTTTTGTGTTGTGTGACTCATGCCAGAATTTCAGCAGGGATGTTTGTGTATTTGTTTCTTGTTAAAAATGTTTAGTACTTGCATTGTTCATATACATGTTACACATATACATGAAAAGTAATGGTCCAGCATTGAATATCCCAGTACACAGATTCGCCTTGTTTGTAAAAGCGATAATTTTTTAACCACTCAATATTTTTTATGAAATTAAAATTGTTTCTACCTATATCTTGGACAGTTTCGAAAACCGGTGACCTTCACCATTAAGGGTGAAATATAAAAAAATTATGTGAACCCCATAGTTTTTAACTATCGCATATTCTTACCTCAAATTATAATTGTTCCAACCAAGTTCTTTGATGAATTCGATAACTGGCGACTTTGACCCGGATCTTCAAGGTCAAATCAGTGGAATTATTGTTTCTTAGATTTCTTGTGAATATAGTTTATTTTGAAGCACTGTATAATCTTTCCTTAAATTTGATACACAAGTTGTTTCAACCGAATTCTCGAACAAGATGGGAAAACTTGTAAAATTTGACTCGTGAAATGTTTTCTACCAAATCTCTGATGTGTTCGAACATCGGTGACCTTGACCTTCATTATCAAGGTTAAATCTTCAGATATATGTGATGCATGGGAAAACCAGTTTAGTCGATCGAAATGCGATAGATGACGCTTCAAGTTCACTTGTTTGATACAAACATTGCACTATCTGATTGCGCTGCGATAGTCCCTTCGCAAAACAATGTCAAATTTCTCAGGATTGATAGGAATATATGGGGAATGGTTCCTCTCCCTCATATAGCACACTTGGCATTTTTTTCCGACATTTCAAGACAAAAATATTGTATTTCCGTAGCGTGGTTACAGAAAAGTTTCACGACATTGGTTGAGTCAATGCCACTACGATCAGTTATGATATAAAACCAATGGAGGTACTGTTTGGTGGATTTACTGAGGTGTAACAAGAAACTATATTTAAAGGGACCTTTTCCGATATCTAACTTGTGTAAAATAAAAACTGTAGCCCTGAGCCCATATCTCAGGAATGGTTCAATGTACTGATCTCTCCATCTCGTACCCGAGACTGGTGGCGCCACCTACAATGATTTTTGCGTGGCGCCATCCATGCGTTTGCCATCTGTTCGATGTACTGATTGGTTAAACGTATTGGGCTAAAATTATGCATGTCTGTAGATCTTGGAACCCAATATTCGAGACTGGTGAGGCCATATGCAATCATTTTTGCGTGGCGTCTATCCGTCTGTTTGATTTGGGTAGAAATCGCTCATATCTGAGCAGTGGATTGATGTATCAGCCTGAAATTTTGGCATATATATCCGTCTTGGATAGCTTTGTTGTAGAACACAGGTGGTGCCACCTGCTGTTCTGTTTTATAGAATACATTGATACACTTTTTCTCATTAGTGGATTTGTGTCTCGGCCTATAATCTTGCATGGTGTATCCATCTGTATATCTGTTTGGGGTGAAAATTGCACCTAGTTTATTAGGAGGGGTATGCGCTCTATAAGTGCTCCCTATATTTGTACTAAACGTCCTAAAAAAGCCTTATTTATCTAGTCCTTAAAAAAGCCTTATTTATCTAGTCCAAGTTATTATGAGTTAATGTATCACACTGACCATTTTGAGGTAATATGTTGCAAGATTTGTCTGTAAAGTGAACATTTATACATATCGATCCTCCATTTTTGCTCAAAAATAAAAATTTACCTTAAAAAAAGACAAAACCCCTTAAGAAAAAATGACACCATTTTTTGGCTAAGGTTAAGGCTTAAGGATCACATAAATGTAGGGTGTCAACTTTTTACAGAGAAAAAATTCTCCGTGACCTGTATACTCCCACACTAATTAGTGTGCTCAAAGGTATGGATTTCAATCCTGCGCTGTGTTTGTTTGGCGAGAGTCGGATTTTTAATTAACAGATACGGACCAGCGTGTACCAAGGATCATGTCACATGACCACTTACAGGCATACTTTAAGCGTTTTTCTTTCTTTAATGTACGTGTGATCACATGGATATCATAAAAAAAACAGTGCGGCGAACAACTCGCCTACACTTGAATAATTAAGGATGAAAAAATAAACATCACGACAAGTATCAAATGTTTCGCAAACTCTGTCCTGATCACTTTAACTATTATGAAGACCAAGAAAAGACGAACTTCCTCTCAAAGAAAAGGCAAACCTGACCTAGGAGAGCGACGGAAACAGCAGCCGTCAGTTAGCAGAAATCTATGGTGGGCCACACTCAGGTTCAAAACAGTCACGAGAGGAAACAGGAGATGAACATGTCCAGATTTGTTTATAATGTTGGTAATAATGATAAACTTAATTATATAAATTCATTGTAATTAACACTTTAATTTTTTATGTTATATTTAAAAACCTCTCCTCACTCAAGGATAACTCTTGTATCAAGACCACCCATGTATTAAGGCCACATTTTTCCAGTCCCAATAGTGACCGTTATACAGATGTTCTACTGTATTTGACATCCTTTCATGGAGTATACTTTTTAACCTTTGATCATATATGTTCAACATGTTTTGAGAAATATTGATTACTTTTACACATTTATTTTACATTAACTCCGGGTTCTCACAATTTTTTAACCTTATTGCATAAATAAATGAGTCAGGCTTGCAATTTGTAGTTATTACACAGTACAATGTACGCCTTGTAGGCTTGTTTTAACATACATTGTACTTACAAAATGTTGTTTATTTTAAAACGGAAATTTTTATATTTTTTTGCATAATTTATTTCATATAATAAATTAAACGTGTAATTTTGCACTACAGCTCATCTCCGCTACCTTCCTTATTCTCTAATTATCATTGTTTCATAATCATATTATGCATGCATATTACAGTCACATATAAAATATAGTTGAGATACTGATACTTGTCCATGAGAGACTTCGGCATATTTCATGTAGTCCCTAAAAGCGCACAGGTATCACCAAATGTGTTTAGGTATATTTATTATTAATGGTATACAAAAATAAACCATAATGTCGAAATGCTAGAATTTTATAGAAATATTCGTATAATCATTTTCAGCTGAGCGCCGTGACCATCACGACCACAGTTCCTTTTTTTTTGTTTGTCAACGTGGGCCTGCATGTTAACCGTGTTTACGTACAGCTTGTAGATAAATAAGTTTAAACATCCATCACAGCTACGTTATTAGAATTCTTCCGAACAGGAAGTACATGCATTTTACCAATATATACCTAGCGGAAGTAAGAAATCACAAAAAAAATTATAAATAAGGCAGTTCACTATCTGGCTTCAACTGGGGGCCCCGTTCGTGGAAGGAAATGTCAAAGAATTTTTAAAAAAATTGGCACAAAATTTTACAATGTTGATGTCAATTTATTGCATGAACACAAATTTAAAATACTTTATGGGACTTAAATACAGCCTCAATAAGCCTTTCCCGGAAACGAATGATCGGCACACCTGGAGTTAAGTTAATTAAAACACGTATCCCTGATCCACCAGAGTAGAAAAAAGTATTACAAAAAGTGTTCAATTTTTATACACTGTATCGGAAAAGTGTTGTACATTCAAGAAATGTTTGCCTAGTTATAGGCTCAGCAAATTGTGGTCAGTATGTTAGAGATGCAACTTCTACAAACATGAAACACAACACTTGGTGTGTTGGTTTGTTGAGTTCACTGACGTTGACCAAGGCAAATCGGCAGGCATAAGCGTCATAAGCACCAACAAATTAATCTAAATAAATTCAGTGGCCGCCTTTAATTGATCACTCTGTTATCATTCCATAAAGCTTGCCCTTGCGAGAGCCAAATTTATTTATTTATTCTAATGTGACAGCGGTATACCCATAATTTCAACATCCGGGTTTAAGAAAAATGGCAGCTGCAAGAACAGTTTCGAGAAACCGAGAGAATTGAACCTGTAATGGTTCGATTAGCGCCATATCGGCCCTCTAACATTATGACCAGGTTACTGGCCTGCCAGAGTACCTTTACATCTAGGTCTGAGGAACGCATTATATAAGGCCACATGAGGATGCAAACATTTTCGTCATTTCTGACGTCTCATGGCCTACAGATACACTGTCAATTGAAATAAACAAGACTAATCGTTTGCATTTTAGTGCACTTTCTAACACAACCAAACATGAAGGAGAAAAGTTCCGTTCTAACTCAACACATTGGTAAATCCCTCCGCACGTTCGTTGAATTTATGACCGTATAAATACAAGCATGGCCCGCACGGGTTACTGGGTGCAGCCAACTTGTACGCGATACAGGAAATGACTCGTTACCATAGAGACGGGGTGTCAGTTTCGGTTGCGAGTTCACAAGTATTCTCTTGCATAAATGCATCATTCGTAGCATAACGTTAAGATTTTGCCCTGTTTACAACAATATGAATGCAACATGATGGAAGACCACTGCGATGCATTCCTCGATATTGCTTGAATCACGACTCAATTAGGCTGACCAGCCCAATTATCATTGCTCACTGAGTCGGATTGTCACGGCTATGGTTCGATAAAGACGAAGAGAAGAAACACGACAGTACTCTTGGGATGTGTAACGGCAAGTGTTACGCGATATAACCCCCAAATCCTCAAATTATAATAGAATATCACAGGGTAGCTAATTCAGCAAGTGCTTCTTCCTTACAGTTAAGTTTTGCTACAATTTAAAAATATGATGTAGTTAATCAAATTGACTTGTAGACTGCGTAGAATGAAGAAATGTATAACATATATGCATGGAATTTCTGTTGTATTCTCACATGATGTTTATGAAGATCGGGTACATAAATGATCGAACAATCAAAACCATCTTATGACCATATCGACCATTTTTATGAGCTGATGTTAAAACATGAAAAAATGATAATTCTGTATAAGAACGTTTACTAAAATAAATATATCATATAACAATGTGTAAGGAGTAGAAGGAATTCAAACGTAAAATAATTTACCATTCCTGGAGTGTGCTTTTCAACATTCCCCTGAAAGAAGAGCACTGGCTTCACGGATTTGAATAGCGAGTCTATTCCAGTGAGGAGCTCCAGATTTGTACCTGATTTTCTGTTTCCTTTGTGTTTCCTTTTGTGTTTCCTTTATTCTGATATTCCTTTGAAAGAATAGGATTGGCTTCACGGATTTGAGTAGCGAGTCTATTCAAGTGAGAAGCTCCTATTTGTACCTAATTTTCTCTGTTTCCTTTGTGTTTCCTTTTGTGTTTCCTTTATTCTGACATTCCTTTGAAAGAATAGGATTGGCCTCACGGATTTGAGTAGCCAGTCTATTCAAGTGAGAAGCTCCTATTTGTACCTGATTTTCTCTGTTTCCTTTGTGTTTCCTTTTGTGTTTCTTTTATTCTGACATTCCTTTGAAAGAATAGGATTGGCCTCACGGATTTGAGTAGCCAGTCTATTCAAGTGAGAAGCTCCTATTTGTACTTGATTTTCTCTGTTTCCTTTGTGTTTCCTTTTGTGTTTCCTTTATTCTGACATTCCTTTGAAAGAATAGGATTGGCCTCACGGATTTGAGTAGCCAGTCTATTCAAGTGAGAAGCTCCTATTTGTACCTGATTTTCTCTGTTTCCTTTGTGTTTCCTTTTGTGTTTCCTTTATTCTGACATTCCTTTGAAAGAATAGGATTGGCCTCACGGATTTGAGTAGCCAGTCTATTCAAGTGAGAAGCTCCTATTTGTACCTGATTTTCTCTGTTTCCTTTGTGTTTCCTTTTGTGTTTCCTTTATTCCTGTAAGAAGTTCCTATTTTGTTCCTGACATTCCGTGTTTATTTTCGGGAGTACAAAAAATTACCCCCGCAGACATCTCTCGTAACATAGGCCTATCTATGACCATATTTAGTTAATTCCTTAGTATTTATTAAAGAGGGTGGAGCTGATCCGTGATAACTCTTGAATACGAGTATTGATAGAAAGTATAACGATAACAGGTATCCACTGTCATCCAGTTAAGGGTGCCATAAGATTAAAGGTAGAAATCTCTTTTTCAAGAGTGTTACGGCATTGAAGTTAACCAACGATAAAAGGGATAAATGATAAGAGAGAAGGAATGATGAAAAGGACTCAAGGGCGGATACGGGGGGGGGGGGAGCAAAAATTCTTGGACATAGAGAAAAATTAAAACCCTTTTCCACCACACTAGCGAAATCTGTTGGTAACGATTGACACTAACAGTTCGGGTCCATTATATCGACAAAAAAGACCAATTGTTTTATTACATATGATGAAAGTTAAATATTCCTGTCTTAACATATACAGGTGGGGTTCGTGTCCGTGTCTGCGTCATGTTTCTGCTTTCATTTAACATGACCTGCAATGCTGGCTCAAGGACCCGAACCCTGCAGCTGACAGTTACGTGCAGTGCGCATGCTCGTGGAAAATGTACCGAACATAGAGCCGGATTTTACAACCTGGTGTATTTTAAACTATTTAAGATGGTGCCATTGCAGTCAAGAATTTTAAAATGATTTTGCACTGTTCGAGGGGGAATCCCCTCCCATACCTTCCCTCTCTGCGCCCCTATTTTCAAATCCTGTGACCGTCTTGGTACCTACATTTGCGTTTTATTACATTTACAGGTTAAATTGAATAAGAACTTTCCATGTCTCAGAGAAACGGTCTGGCACTGGTTTGCTCTACATACTCGAGTTGTTGTCGGTCAATAATCGTATAGGACAGACACGACGTATTATTTGGTTTAATTAACCTCGTCCTCTTTACAATTGCTGTGTGTACTAACTTAATTGCCGCCCATACATGCTTGTTATGTGTAATTCTGTTAACCCAGGAAGACTTATGTAATAATTAACGGAATGTCAGCATTACGTCATTTGTACTATCATATGCTTAACAGAAATTCCGTCAATATATGTCGTTAAAGTGAGCGTGCCGAGAATTTCATTTAGCCCGCCTCTCGTCCGGCAAAAATGCGTCATTCTGACACAAATATATAGTCATTTAAAGTCAGACGGATCATTTTATTTCACTGGAAGTTCACCGCTGGCGTAATGCTAGTTGGTCATAGCAGTCGTGCGATGATTTATTCTCGTGACAATATCGTTTTAACTATTTTACTTTACAGCTGGCAAATTACGGGTGGGAGACTAGATTCATACAATGGGCGTCACTGTTTTAATGTGTAGTTTTAAAAGAATAAATAGTGAACAGCAAATAAATTTCCTTGAGCAGCTGTTCTGGCTTGATTAAATCCGAACGGAGGTGTCACTGGATATTTTGTATCCGCTGACCGATATACACAATTAGAGTATAAATGCGGTGTACATGGATCCACCTGGCGTAGCCGACACATGTAGCGCTCATGAATATTTTTATATGTCAAAACAGTTTTTTTTATGAATTTAATGATACTAAATCACCCGATAGGATACTTTGCCCACGACATGCTACTTGATACAGTACATATAGGTATATATATAATATAATAGAGAAGATTCTTAGTTTACGTTATTTCGTAATTGTTCATTTAGGTTAACGAAGCATCAAATGATTTCCTACCAATTAGCCATTCAACTAGCCAATCAGATACTGTTAAAATTGTTATCCTTGTTTCTTATCATTGTATCGAAACAGGGACATTTTACGATACCGATACGATATTTGACTTTGTTTTCGGTGCCCCGGTGTATCGTCACAGTCCTAACTGTATCCCCATACTGAAAGTCGAGGGTACTTTTGTTTTAGCACGTTAAGGCAGGCGCGGCCGCAAACGCCACCGCAGACAATCCTTGAACAAAATAGCTTAAAACATTTCACTTATCTTTTTACACTTGACATGAACATAGATATTGGTTAGAAAATGGTGTCATGTACGTTACTAGGATACTGACTTTGATTTTATTTCTCCTGAAAATCACACAATCTTAAATCTCGGAAGAAAGGCTGGATGGATTTGACTAAAACTCTAATCATTCGGATAGCGTATTCTATAATCGACTTTTAATATCCCATCATTGCCACTAGACCATATAGTGCGAGCAATATAATTAGAAAAAAAATAAAAGATTTCTTTCAAAAAGTTTTCATTCATATTGTGCAGGTGCATAGATGTTGATCGTATGATGAAGCCTATTAAAACTGTGAGAGTGGCCTTGACCTTGAACATTTCCATATTTGGTGAGACCACACACAAAACATTGAAATTCTCAAGTGCGTGGGTCCATTGTTCTTAAAATAAAAGGACTTTAAATACCAGGGATAGCAAGATGAATTCGAAAACTGGCGACCTTGACCTTGATCATCAAGGCCAAATCACGGCATGCGGAAATAAACTATTATTGTTAGCCCCTTAACCTTTAGAGTGTATATTTTATATACAAATTGTTTCAACCAAGTTGTCGGACATGTTTAAGAAATTATGAACTTTACCCTGGTGACCTTACGTTCATCAGCAGTATATTTAAAAGCCACCGCACTGGAGAAGTCAACCTCATTATATTTCATTCAGATTGATTTGTGTCATATTTGTGTTTATTTTTTACCAGGTTTATACTGCTTTATCGTTGAGTTACTGTCTGTGTCATGATAACTTCGGCCATGCAACTTAAAGGTATCAGAGACTTCAGTGATTAGCGACAGCGTGGTTTGTGTGTTATTTTCCGAGCATTATCTCCGAAAGTTCTCAATTAATTTTGATGATCTTTTGTGGAAAAACGCGTAATGAGATTAAGATGAAAACATGAGACGGATCTATAATATTTAAATATTGATCTGGAACCAGCCATATTTTTTTTCTTTTCTGTCCTGTTTGTTTTTCCTCACAACATCCCAAAACTTTATTGATTCTTCCCTTGAAACCCACTCTCAAACAAAATGTAATTAAAATCAATAAAAGGAATTATTGACAACAAGATAAACTTACACTTTCAATATGGAAATGACATCGCTATGGTGACGACGCCGTCATAATGACTTCATCATTACAGTTGCGTGCAAGCAATGATCAATTGCATTGACGTATATAATAATAATTATCAAACTATTTCATGTACATCGATTGATGGGTTTAAGGGGATACTACATGGACAAACAGGAAGAGTCAGGTGTTTATATCTTCCTGATATTTCCAAAATCGAATCTGTGTGGTATAATATTTGATAGCGTTTCCATATGCTCCCAGGGTAGTTATGCAGAGGCCTGTCGCTCGGCATTAGCGATGGAATTAAGGCAAAAAAATAAGGTTTGGTTCTCAGGCACTTTTTTTCAGAAATCGAAGCGGGCAGGCTTTTTTTTTTTTAATTTATTTATTTTTTTTTGTGTTTCGATAAAAATGTCAAATGATAAGGGAAAAACATGATAATAACAGATTTATTTTGCTAAAACTGTATGATTTTATCTTCTTGAAAGAAGTGTCCGAGCGGCTGGAGCTCAAAATTGGTATGTTTTTATTTAACTTAAAATAAAAAAAATTGATGCGGGGATTTAAAATTGACGCGGGCGGTGCCTGAGAACCATACCTTTTATTTTTGTTTCGGCCTACCATCCACGTGCCTAAAGCAAAGTCATGCAACATAAAGGTTAAGGGTAAGCTATTATAGTCTGATATCTCCGACGATGTCAGGACCTGCCTGGTCTTTCGGGCCTGTTCATAATTGTAAGATTGTTGAGAGATTGTTAGCATTTTATGAATAAATGGAATGAATGTTTATATATACGAGGCCACATCACAAGGATGTTTACATGATTAATTAATAACGTGAGGTAAAGCATCACCGTGTAGGTGACAATGTGGGATGTTGACAGAAACAGATTTCTAGCAACATGTTCTTTCTTTACAGATAACTACACATTCGAATACGGCTTTAATTCTATAACACTCACTTTGATAAATTATACTAAATTCACCGAATGAAATCATATCTGTTATATACTTGAGCAGAAAACATTAGCGTGTCGCATCGCTTACTGTGGTTGCCTTTATATTGGCGGGGCTGAATTTTCGCGGTTTTTATATTTTTAAAAGTTTCACGGGGTTCCTTTTTCGCGCTCTATCATTGGTATAGTAGTATATTTGATTATCAAAAATAATTTCATTAACCGGTGATTTCACTATTATCTAGGGCTACCTTTTCTCTGTCCGGATATCGCATGTTCGAACATTCACAGACGGCAGAGCCGACGCCTGCGGGAAGCATTGACACCGCTGGCTGTAATTAGTTCAGGGCCGAGGTTCATTAAACACAACTCAAATGTTATTAAGGTGTGTCGAGAAACCAACCTGTTACTACAAATCCGTATTTTAAGTTTGTTTAGGGAAACTGTCTTGATGAGGGTATCTTACTCCTGTTAATTAAAAGTCGAGTCGTAATCACCTGCTCAACCAACAAGGGACGCCTGTAGGTGGCCCCCTTGTTTCAGTATCAAAGGCAGGGAGTGCCCAGAATAATTTGAGTGCCGTTTATGTTGCTAATTACTTCCATATAGGTGGAAGATGGAAATGTATTCAGTTTCTCACAGTTAAAATCTGAAGCAAAACATAATATTCCACTGTTTTACGGCACGTTGGCCCCAAAATGAACTGTGACCTTTCAAATATATTCAAAATTCACGTCATCTCTAGCCAATCATAGATCGTTTGGCGCGTCATGATTTCACAGAATTAGTCCTTTATGAAGTTACAAGGTGGCGTAACCCTAGCGGCTACGTTCACTACTGTAGTGGCAAATTTTATTCATTAACATGATTAAATACGGCACAATGTGAAAGAGTACCTTCTACTCAATATTCATTTTGAGCGGCACTGGATGTCATCTAACTTGGCACACATACACGCCCATTTTTTACTGCCCAGCGGGCATTGACACTTTTCAGTCATGTGCCGCGGGACAGGAAAAACTGCGGGGCGCGTCCGCCGGCGTTAGCACGCACCTGCAAGGGGTCCCGTTTTCGCAACCAAGCCAACCGATATTATTTTTAATGGGCCCTGTCGTTCTCCCTTAATCATTTAACGTATATGCACCAGGCTCGATGGACATCACTACGTAGCTGGAGATAAATCGCAAACTGTCGGCAGCTTCTGAAATTAATGATCATGGTCTGGTATATATGCATTCAAAACTGCGTGGTTTCAATTTCGCGGTCAGAGAGCGACCGCGAATATCGCGAATTTGAAACCACCGCGAATAAGAAGACAACCACAGTATATAGAAACACATTCCTCGAACTGTTCGCGAGTCATGTTCGCGTTCGCTTTCGCGCTTATGAAAATGTAACTTAAACGAAGGTTTATCGGGCGAGTGTCTATCTAGGCTAATTAAGAAAACACTTGTACGGGACAAGGGGTTCGAGGCGGCGTAGATTTTGTTGGTAGATTTTACGTAGCAGACAACACTACCCCCTGAGTAATTACCCAGGCAGGGCGTCTTGTTCTTTTTTAGCTCAGCTGACTGTATCCTTCGAGCTATGGGGCCCCAAAGTACCCCCCAGAATAGTCATAAATTTCATACAAAAACTTCAATATCTCATTAACTACATCACTGATAATCATGTTTTTTTGCATACATATTAATCATGAGATGTTCCATCAGTTCCTGCAGACTGGTGGCGCCACCTGTATTTTTCGATTTTTTACGATTTTTTTCTCTACTTTTGAGACCTTCAAAAGGTGAACATCTGTTAACAAGGCACAAAACGTAAAGACTGGACCTAGAATCTTCATTCTTGACACAGTGAGAGACCTATGAAAAGTCTCCGTGGAAACCAGAAATTAGGTCTCTGTTACCCATATCCTTTGACCTATGGAGCCCCAAAGTACCCCCCAGAATAGTCAAAAATTTCATACAAAAACTTCAATATCTCATTAACTACATCATGTTGGTCATGATTTTTGGCATACATATTGATCATGAAATGTTTCATCAGTTTCTGCAGACTGGTGGCGCCACCTGTATTTTTCGATTCTTTACGAATTGTTTCCTCTATTTTTGAGACCTTTAAAAATGTTAACAGGGCACAAATCATAAAGACTGGACCTAGAATCTTCATTCTTGACACAGTGAGAGACCTATGAAAAGTCTCCATTGAAACCTGAAATTGGGTCTCTGTTACCCATATCCTTTGAGCTATGGCACTCCAAAGTACAGCTCAGAATAATGGAAAATTTGATACAAAAGCTGAAGTATCTAAACAACTAATGCAGAGATCACCATAATTGTTTGCATGGATATTGATCATGGAGTGTTTCATCAGTTTCTGCAGACTGGGTGCGCCACCTCTATTTTTTTTCAAATTTTTACGAATTGTTTTCTCTATTTTTGAGACCTTTTAAGATGTGGTTATCTGTCAACAGGGTACAAATAGTAACAACTGGACCTAGAATCTTCATTCTTGTCATGCAAGGAGGCCCATGAAAAGTGACTGTGGAAACCTGAAATTAGGTCTCTGTTTCCCATATCCTTCAAGCTATAGCACTCCGAAGTATCCCTCAGAATAATGGAAAATTTGATACAAAAGCTGAAGTATCTGAACAACTAATGCAGAGATCACCATGATTCTTTGCATGTATATTGACCATTAAGTGTTTTTATTAGTTTCTGCAGACTGGTGGAGCCACCTGTATTTTTTAAAAGTTTATGCATTTTTTCTTTATTTTTGAAATATATATGAATGCAGACACAATCTTGGCCTGTTGGTTAATCTGTTTGATGCTTCAGTTGAATGGGTATATACTACCATCAGATGATAAAATTTCCTTTTGTGATAATCCCAGTCAGCTGAGCGTCATGACCCATGGGTCACTTGTTTTTTGTTGCTTGGCCTGCCTCTTCTCTGTGTGTTTGTATTTTGATCTTAACTGAATAATATTAAGTCTTTATTTTAAAATTTCTAAGACGAGTTTAGAAAGCTGGGGGCGCGGCAGGTCCTAGACTTCCTCCTCACCCCCACCCTAATAAACTCGACCAGTCATTAAATTGTATCAATTTGTCCGGGCATGAACAAAACCACCGCCATTTAACATATTTCCTATAGTTCTTTTCGAAACTTTCATCATGGTTTCAATGAAATTCATGTGTAAGGGTAATCAGTAGGTATTTTCTTGTTCCTTGTTTTTAAAATTATGGTTTTTTTTTTGTTTTTGCCATCTGTATTCAATGGTATTATATAAAATGATATGAGATGATGGGCCATTGGTGACCTTACGGCGGACCTGGATACGGATCTACACGCTGGTTGGTTTAATGCGTCCTGTATGCTGTCTGAGAATTGTATAGCTTTCGTTAAATGTTAGGATAAACATCTTCATAATTTTAATTACACTTACGTTTTACACAGTTATATTAAGTCATCATCAAGAGTGTTATTTTAGACTTTTGGTACATACATTTAGCAACTGGGCGAGACCAGATATGCGCCAAAGATCTGTCAGTGGAGACAACGTGTATACTGGCTGATTGAAGGTATACATACAGGGACTGTTTAGACTGCAAAAAAGGGTCCGAAACCCTTTCGGCGGTTACGACGGCTGGAGGGGGGGGGGGGGGTCCGGCCCCCCAAGACCCCCCTCCCCACCACCCCTCTGGATCCGCTCCTGACATATTATATATTATCAAGCCATCATCACATACAATTGCAGATATCAGCTGAGAATCTGAGGAGCCATCTGAAGCTGGTATTGAAACGTTATTCAAATTCTAAATCAAACGTTTTTTAAACTTGGATCTCGTTTTGTCAGTTTCCGTGTTAGTTAACATATATTTCGCATTTACATGGCATCAAATGAAATCGAACTGAGATCAAAATGTCAAATTGACGTCAAGTTTTGACGTCAAATTGATTTTGCAAATTCAACCATTTTTATATCAGTTTTCTCATTAATATTTGGTTTCAGTCTGTTGACTCCTTTCATCCATTGCCCTCTTTAATAATTAACAACAAGGAGGTTTTATAACGCGTTTTATCTTAATTTTTCTTAAAATTTACGAGGCCGGAACTCCTTCAACTCCTTTTTTTTGCTTTTCTCATTTGACAGCTCAGACCATCTAAAGGTCCGTCAGATTCCGAATTCTTATAAATTATCTTGTTTATAGTATGTTCTTGTTGGTATTGAATCGGTCCCAAAATATTACCCACTTATAGCTGTTATACCATATTTTCATGTATAAATAAATGAATAATAAATATATAATATACATGTATAGTGTGATATATATCCTCGCCAACACAAGGGAGGGCGTGGATAATGCCGTATACTTTGTCAGTTTGTCTGTCTGTGTGTCTGTCTGAATGCCTGTCCAGACCTGTAACTGAGAAACTATAAAACACGTTCCCACTATGTTGGCCTCTATAATATATTGGCCCTCACCGAAGATGATCAGTAAAAACTGATAAACTGTAGTTTATCCCAACCTGCTTGCCGAGCACTGCGATCTCGGATCTCTTTCTTGTTTGATGTATAATGGACACCAAGTAGTCCTGACTATTGAAAGAAACGTGTGCACAGCAGGTAAAACATGCGACAAAACATGCAACACAGAGAGAAATTTTCGTTTGCCTTTGGGATCAAAATAATATGAGCGAGAGCAAGAGGACGATTATTCTTTTTCCGGTAAAGACATACTGTGACCAATATGCACGAAGAATACAAAAATGTGCTTCATTTATTAAATGTTAAACTAATTTTTTATGATAATTTTAAGCATTCTTTTATCTTCCATTCGTGCGGGCGGAATTTCTCATATTTCACAGTTTAAGGGAACTTCTTAATTTTGACCCCATAATCCTCAAAATGGTTTGTGCGTAGCCTTAATATCTTAGATCTTTACTAAAATCGATATATTATCTTTCACTCTCTCTCTCTCTCTCTCTCTCTCTCTCTCTCTCTCTCTCTCAATGTGAACGGGTCATTGAAATATAAGCGAAACGCTTGCAAACTGTGCTTCCATTTGCAGGCTGTATGCAGCCTTGTATAGACCTCTCAGATTACTTTCCTTTCCTTTTAATGAATTAACCAAATAACAATGTGTGTATATGCATGCGTCTATAGTTCAATAAAGCCACCTAATGGAGATTCATATCTAAATGGAGTGACACGTCGGCCTCTAGATGTTAAATTAGCTTTCATCTCACGTTCTCACATTACCAATTACTTTAAAGCCTGCTTTATACTTACATTTTCTATAAAATGTTGTGATTTCTGGCTCACTCTGCATACATATAAATAACCTCTGAGTTATTCCTTTCAAGTAAAGTTCTTATAAGACCTCTGTGATGGGTGTATGAGCTTGTTTATCTCCATGCTGTTACTAAACACAGCAATGTTGATAACCGGAAAAACAATGTAACCGAAGATGAAGGGTATTGCATATGTGCTTAAGTTGAAATATCACTAGTTGCAAAACGTCCTTTGCATAACTCTGGATCATCTGCTTTGCTGTTCTTGTTACATTTGTTTTGATTATTTTGGCCGGCCCCCGCAGGTTATAATACGTGGCTGTAAACAAAACGACCGACCTGTGTGTGATGATATCGGCGTTTTCTGGCCTGTTTTAATAAAGGTTAAAGGGATTATCCTTAGTAAAAAGACGTCAGATATAGGAACAGGCCCCTTTAACGATGCTATTTTAATTAACAGAACAGGGGAAATTTATCAAATATGAAAAGCATGTTTATTTTTACAGTCAGGAGAAAGCATTGCCATATAGTTAAAGGAAGCTATTCTTTCTTTCAATATCGAACTCTGTATTTAATGTGTCCGATGTTCTCATATGTTCCACCTTGTATTATGTAGAGTTAAGCCTTTGTGAATAGAACCATGGAATTTCTTTAATTTGTATTATATATATTTATGATATGCATGAGGAATTAGCAGTGTCACCAAAAGCCCCGGTCGTGAGTTGCCACAAGAACAAGAACGTCTCCACCCATGTATATAAGCACATGACAAAATTACTGGATTTGGCCATCAGTTAGGGAATTGTGAGTTAATATCATCGGAAATAAACAATCAAAGCAGACCCTGTTGTTCTTTCATTCTGCCAAGTCTCCAGAGGTCTTGAGGAAACACATCCCCCAGTCGCACTCCCTGTGGTCAGATTAAAGCTGTCACGTGTCACCACTTATAATGTTTCCCCGTGATCTGGGAGTTCCCCAGTAAAGGAGCGAGACCTGTCAGTACCAAGAGCCTTTCTTTGTTCTTCTTTCTTTCGTTAAAACATTAATACTACCATTGTCAGCGGGACATTCTCTAAGCTGGCATCTATTTATCAATAGGATTGGAAGTACGTTCATCCTGCAGTAATGCACCCCGCTTTCTGTAGTATATAAACAGAACTATCCCCGTTCCCAGGCGTGGTTCTAGCTATTCCTGTAAAGTTGAGGGGGTGGGAAAATGTAATAATTACTGATAGAATTACTAATAGTCGCCCATGATTGAATGGCCCCACAAACGGCCCCAACGCGGACTATGCGTAATATTCAGTGCCATGTGCTTCAATCGTTCAGGGGTAAAATCATCTGTATTATGGCAAAGAGAGTGATAAATATAAAGTCCAGTGCTTTGTTAAGCGGGAGGAAACATGCGTTTCTTAGTTCCTTAAAAATTGTGTGAGATCCGTTTCACTCATTCCTAGTCACGACATTATTTTGAAATGAAGCATTTTATATTTCATTTTAAGGATTAACATAGGCATTTTATTTATTGCGGGTAAAATTACGGATATAGCGTATACTTACTGACATTACACATAAAAAAACTGTCCTGTAAACTACTGGCATTATGCGCCGTAAGCACGTCAACAAAACTTCTCACATGATTAGATGGTCTCTCTTTTTCTCATGTGTGGATAAACACCATATAGCTGCAGGTTTGGTATTTGTATCTAAAGCTCTATACAAGGTATTCCATTTTTCCTGTTATGGACATATCAATTCAAATACGTCTCGAAGTCTCTCGTTTCAAACGTTTTTTAACGCTCGGGTTTAAATAATTTGCAAGTCCACTGACGCAACATCATATGCAAATATCGAAGCTTACGATTAAGTACTTTAACTATTACAATAATTAATAGTTGTTTTTCCACGTGCGTGTGGGCCTAACCTACCAGCATAAATGGAATTGGGCCATTGCCGAATGTGGTCTATGAATAAAACAATGATATGCATATAAAGCCCTGTATATCACTTGTTATACCAAATGGTGACTGTAAACTTAATTTCTGATCTAGAAACACCAGCTGAAAGTAGTCTTTGCAGCCACTAACGTGAAATCTGCTTTTATAATGCCCCGGACTTACAAAAGAATTCGCAATATAAGTATGTCATTTTTCTTTCAGTGAACGTGTCTTGATGAGGATTTTTTAGGGATAATTCTTAGGTATGTTGAAATAAGCCTTGAAGATAATAATAAACTTTGGGTATCTATAAACGTTGGGTATCTCATCTGAGGCCATTTCTATAGCGAGTCATTTGTTGGATGCGGGTCGCTGAATCAAGGTCTGTGAAAGCGCAGCAACAGACTTGATAGTATCGCGTTGTGTAGATCGTGGTGAATGAGCTAAAAAGGTGCCCAATCACCTACCTTTCGAAAAAGAAATTATGTGATTTCTGGCTTCCTCTGTGTATTTATTAATTATCTCAGGTTAATTTTGATTGTGAAAAGTTCTTATAAGGCCTTTATGAAGGATGTTTTACAACAACATGTTTGTATCACAGCAATGTTGACAAACGGGACAGACATGAAACCTAAGGTGGTAGGTTGCATATATGCGGAGGTATTAAGGTTACTTGTTGCGAAACGCCATTTTAAAAGCTCTGGCTTATCTGACTGGCTGCCTGATGCCCTTGTTGAATTTTTATTATTTTGGCAGGCCCCCACTAATTATAAACACGTTGATATAAACAAAACAAGCAGCCTGGCATGTATGCAGTGATATCCACGTTTTTTTACCTATTTTTATGAAAGCTCCAAAGGAATTACCTTTAGTTTATAATGGTTCGATATGTGATTGGGCCCCTGTAATGTATAATTCGGACCGTAGGTTGACCGTCATATAATCACTATGCTGTACGTCTTTTGCATATATATGCATGCTATAGGATAACTGGATTAAGTCGTGTGGGTTTTATTTGAAATAAGTAGAAACTATAGAAGGAATACGGTTCAAAAGAACAAGAATAGGTATTCAAATTTATTAAAAAAAACAATTAGGTAAATAAAGGTTTTCTTCAGAAATGACAAAAAATAAAACAACCCCATTACCAAGAATGCACAATAACAAACCAACATACAATTTGAATCAGTTGTACTTATGTATTAATTTCAATTAGTTCCAATTTCAGAAGTTTAAATTACATGCAGTAATTGGTTCTCATTATCTGTCAATATTCCTGCTTTAAATGTTTTATTATCAACATTTATCCAAACGTCATTAAATGTTTTATTATCAACATTTATCCAAACGTCATTGTTTTGCATTACTATCAATAAGTTATCTGAATATCACATTATATAATATCAATATCATTGAACTAGGATTTGCCAGTGTCACCATCATTACACATGATTTCGATGTCTGTAAACTTTCCATTTAAATAAATTATTCAGTATTGGTATTTAAAGTAAAATGAGATCACGCAGTGGATATCCTCTCTGTTACCCGGAGAAACAGATCCCGGGCTGTTGTTTAATTGTCCCATAATCCCTCATAGGGTTCCCGCCCTCGTGCCGTGTGGTAGTTCACTTCCGGTATGTCCCTCCTTTCGTTTTCTTCTTCAGGCATATAACGTTCCTCGTTGTGCAAAATACCCTGCAAAGATTGGAAATGTATGAACTATAAATGCATGTCGGAGATACTGGTAGAAGTGCAGTGTCCATACACAATGTTCACAAAAAGTGTAAACCACAGATAGCTTTGGTATTATAATAAGAACATTTTACCTATAATATGGCCAGTGCATTATAATGTAAAACGAAGAATTACCTTGCGCAGACTCGGACTCACAAGAGTACTACTCTGCTATTTAGGGATAGTTGGAGTCAAAAGCTTACCCCCAAATACACCGGGCAGGGGCGGATCCAGAATTCAGGAAAAAGGAGGGGGGTCCAACCCGGAGGACTAATAAAAAAAGCCTAACAGAGGATCCCCATTCAGGGTCAAGAAGGGGGGGGGGGGGGTGTCCAGGCTTAAAAAACGGTCTGAAACCCTTAATAAAAAAAGGTCCCGGCTGGAAAGGGGGGGGGGCGGAGGTGGGCTTTACTGCCGTGGCATAAAAAATACACCAGCGGCGTAGGTATAAATGTAGTGAAGAGGATAATGTAGTCCGTCAAAGTGTGTTGGATTAGAATTGTTTCATTGTTTCAAGGCAAATTACATAAACAATGGTGTTTTTTTTTGTAAGGACTTTACAGAATAAGTAATATTTTGTAAGCATGCGCATGTGGAATGTAAACAGAAAGTGTTTCCTTGAAATATAACAGATTTTTATTTCAAAGTTTGACAGTTAAGATAAGTAGTCCCGGCCGTCCAACATTGGCCAAACAGACGAGATTCGTTTATAGAGTAGAAACGGGCTCTGGCGGAAAGGTGTTGAGGATTATTACATACTAATTACTGCATGTAGGGAATAAGGTCGTAGTTCTATGTATACTGATACAGGCCGATGACTGACTAAAAATAAAAAAAACTGCTAAAATCCAATGTTAGTGGAGATAACTACCTCCTTTTTTAAACGGTGGCTTATTTAATCTCAACCTAAATAAGTACGTTGGCAGAATTTCATTTCAGTATGATGAATTTTTGTTTAGCTTTAGGTCAGAAAACCACTATACCTACCTAAAGCAATTTCGTACAGATTTCATAGTTTTCAGATTTTGTACACTTGTACACTTTGTACAATTATACAGACAAAAAGCATCAGTAAAAGACCATGGTAAGGCCATTTGAAAAAGAGGCGACTACAGTTGTTTTTATACCTTTTCCTCCTCATTATCTCTTTCATGTTTGTTGTACTTGATGATCATTAAAGAGACTGATGGCAGTAATTACCCATCCTATATATCAGAAGTATACGGGTGTTTTAATATGCTAAACTTCTAATTATCCGTTGAGTCAGCAGTGGACGCTTAAGCCTCTATTTGTAAATATTTAATTTACACAACCTTCATCAATCATAGAAAAGAAAATGCTGTGCATTAATCAGATTGGTCTGTTATTTTGTCCAATCATGCCAGGAATTACCGTATAAAACGATGTGTATCTGCTATATATAGGTTTTCTGGCAACAATCACAATGATTATACAGAGGCGGATACAGATATACATACATATATATATATATATATATATATATATATATATATATATATATATATATATTTACATAATATATTTTCAGGCTATAAAATTATAAATACTTGTATAAATACTCAGGTTCCGCCACTGATATATTTATACATTTAGTTATGGGCACATCATAAAAATGCATTTTTTTCTTTTCATGGATAATTTTTTTGCTGCATGGATCTGGATATATACTGGGACCCCACAGAGTCAAGTACTACGTGAAAAGTAAAAAAAAAAAAAAAAACCCAGTGGTTTAAAATCTCTTTCAGGATTGAACAAAATACTCCTTTAGGACTGGAGACCTGTCCTTGCTATACATTACTGAATACAGGAAAGGCATGTTTCCAGAAGGAGCAGGAAACCAGCTGAAATTATAAGATTTTTTTATCAATGGCTACAAAAAAAAATCGCGTTCTGGATCCGGTCGATATAATGATTATAACCCTCGTACATATGTTCAACCTACTGATTTAGACGAATCGAGTTCAAATTATGTTTTCCCTCTTTTTTTTTAAATAAGGAAATTTGATTAAAAAATAATAAAAAAAAATTGGCTTTGGGTGTAAAGTTTTATTGTACTGTTTGTTCCATTAAGATATGCCCACTGAAATTTTACAATGATTATCAAAAGGGCCATTGATTACAAAATTAAGTAAGAAACAGTGAGAAAAGTAAAAATAGAGGCACTGATCTGCTGAACCATGACAAACCTATATGATGCAATATGTAATTTAAGCATTTAATTCAGTTTCGGGAAAAAATCAGGATTTTTTAAATGGGGGTAGATCTTACGGGTTAAAGGCCATTGAAAACATATATATGAATAAAAATTAATATGTCAGCCCGATGAATAGATTGCAAAAGTGCCGTTGATTGCAAAATAATGTCAGAAACAGTGAAAGAATAAAAGCACTGACCTGCTTAATCAATATAAACAAAAATAAAATATGTACCGTATAAAATTTATTCAGTTTACGAAAAAAAATTAGTATTTTATTTTTACATGAGTATAGATCTAATGGATTAAAGGTCGTTGAAAACATACAAATAATAATCTATGTCAGAACTATAAATAGATGTTAGATTCGTACCATTTTTACCAAATAAAACACAACAATCGGCCGCTTGTGTCAATACTATACCATTAGGAACCTGTCACAGTAAAGAAACTTTAGGCATACAAAGTTGAATAAATAAAAAGATGTTTGAAATTGCAACTTTTATACAAGCAATATACTTATTCCAATGGATAGCAAATTGAACTAGGTTTTTATTTATATATACTTAATGGGGGCTAAAATAAATTTAAAACAATGTATTGACTGGTATTAAATGAAGTATTTTTTTGCCAGTTCACGAGAAAGTTAGCTGTCTGAAGAGAGTACATATAGGCTGGACGCTTGTAAAACAAAACCGTGTATTGAGACACAAACAGCGGTGTGCGATTTAAGATTACAGCCGCTTCAGTTGACCGGGGTATTATCTAAAGCCGATTTGAAATTATCCCCCTTAACTTGAAATCGATTTCAGATTAGCCCCAGTGGTAACTTAAAATCGATTTCATCCTACAATTTCAGATTACCCCTTTAAAACACTTGTTTCTTTATCTTTATTTACCTAAAATTCTTATCGTTTCCTTCTTCTTGATTTCGCAAATTTAGTTTGAATCTTTGTATATCTTATGTTTACATGTAACGTGTCATGCGCTTTGGTGAAGTTTATGAGTCAATACACATATAATTAACAATATAATAAACATTTTGCAAAGATTGAATTTTCATACAAAAAGTCCATCTTTAAAATTTCGTATCTTTCATGTGTTTTTTTTTTAAATAATATATTATGCTTTAAAAACATAAGACTTCATCAGTTAGTTAAATCATCGAGTGGGTAATCAGGACGGTGCGGGGGTAACCTTAATTTAGGTTCAGGCTACCCATCGGGGTATTCTGAAATCAGATACGTGGAATGTGACCTGATATGTGGGAAAACCTCAAGACCTCACATAAGCGAATCAGACAGGATTAACTGCTTAACTTAACTCTTAAAATTGGAACGCATTTGGCGACAGAGTACATTTTTAGTAATGGTATATAGTCCGATTCACCGCCCTTGTCCTCCTGTTTTTTTGGAGATAATTTTATTAAAAGTTTATATTTTTCAATAATTCCCTAGAAAATTACATATGGGAGTGACAACCTATTATGGCAATTAAGAATTTTACAATAAATCTCCAGTTATGTTTCACAACTTCTAAAGTCTCTTCACAATGATCTGGCAGATAGTGATGTGTCGCTGCATGAGTAGCCATCGTTTAGCTGGTTATATTATTTAGAGTGTTTACATGACATCGTCCAATCAGCAGCTGTCAACTGAGACTGTTTTTGGATGTTACTAATGACCCTGACCGCCATAAGCGGGTCTGATATGTTGTTAAATGTAGACTGATTTATCATATGTTCAAATAATTCTGTTTCTCATATAAGATGTAAGGTAGGTATTTATTTACCTTGTTGAAAATTAAGTCATTTAATCCCCTATACTATAAATGTTTCCCTTGAAATGAAACTTCATCTGTATAAAAATACAGATAGACATGAGAGGATGAAACGGACTAAAGCAGTATACCCAAAAAATCGACATGCGACCTGTAACATGAGCAGTTTCGAGTAACTTGGAGAAATAAAACCTGTCAGGGTTCGATAAGGGAGCGAGGATACGACACGAAAACACTCTGAGGACAGCGTCCATGCAGGCGGGAATGTATCTGCATAGAGAGTTTGGTGGCAAGAGGAAGTGTATCGGCGAAGTTTAAAGCAGAATAACACTTCTTTTCTGGACCACGCCCAAATCTCAAATAACAGCAGGCTGCTAAAAATCATGATAATATATATAATGACAATGTATATAACAGTACATGTAGCGCTCGTATTAAAACATAATAACATAAGACATAAACGACAATGTGTATTACAACACATGAAGCACTCGTATAAATACGTAATAACATGAGACGTAAATGACAATGTGTATTACAGTACCTGTAGCGTTCGCAGAAGTCCGACTTCTTGCACCTGAGACTCACGGAGGGAGGGACGAAACGACCTGCGGGAGGCGCGGTGAGAGTTCAGAAATAGAGCAGAGCAGCATGACGCTAGGACAGCCAGACATAAGATCCGTACAGCCAGAAGGCCCTGTCAAAGGAAAATACAAAATAATGTCAGGATGGCCAGACATAAGACCTGTACAGCCAGAAGGCCCTGTCAAAGGAAAATACAAAATAATGTCAGGATGGCCAGACATAAGATCTATACAGCCAGAAGGCCCCGTCAAGGAAAATACAAAATAATGTCAGGATGGCCAGACATAAGACCTGTACAGCCAGAAGGCCCTGTCAAAGGAAAATACAAAATAATGTCAGGATGGCCAGACATAAGATCTATACAGCCAAAAGTCCCTGTCAAAGGAAAATACAAAATAATGTCAGGATGCCAGACATAAGATCTATACAGCCAAATGGCCCTGTCAAAGGAAAATACAAAATAATGTTAAGACGGCAAGGCATAAGATCCGTACAGCCAGATGGCTCTGTCAAAGGAAAATACAAGATAATGTCAGGACGGCCAGGCATAAGATCCGTAAAACCAGAAGGTCCTGTCAAAGGAAAATACATTATAAAGAGAGAACGGCCAAACTTCTTATAGGATCCTTATCGCAAGAAGGAAAATACAAAACAATGTTGAATCGGCTAAAAGTATAGGATCATTACTGGCAGAAGGCCCTGTCAGAGTAAAATACAATATAATTTAAGATCATAACTGCAAGAAAATCCTGGTAAATACAAAATAATGTTAAATTGACCACATTTTTAGATCCTTATTGTAAGAAGATCCTGGCAAAGGAAAATACAAAGGACTTTAAGATTGATCACTTTTTAAGATGCTTACGGGAAGGTCAGGGCAAAGGAAAATACAAAATAACGTTAGATTTACTACATTTTAAAGATCTTTACAGCAAGAAAAGCTTGCCAAGGAAAATACAAAAAAATGATAAATCTTACAATCATATAATCGGCAAATCCTGAAGGCCATGTCAAAGAAAAATAAATGAAAATGTAAATTGGTTAAAGAAATGCGGCCGTAAAACCAGGTGCCCCTGTATAGAAAAGAAACATTTCTATTTTTAAGTTGTAGGCGGCCGAACTGATGATCAGTAAAATAAATCCTCTTTATAAACGAAACAAGAAAATGATTCTATATATAGTAGGCTTGAATATTGACTTTTGGCGTCCGAATAGGATTTTTAATCCAGGAGGCCTTATATCAGAGTTAAATTGGACAATGTGGATCCGAACACAAGACGGAAAACCATATGAAAACGAGGTGATGCCGTACAGGAAAGGGGAGCAGCCACACAACTGACAGGCGTAATTTATTGGAAATAGCATGGATACAACACTGTCGAGGATATCAATTCAAACTTGAGCGATATATTTATTTGATTATCACTAACACTGTGATTCTTACAAATGAATCCAAGATGCCACTGATCCCTCCTTTCCTCCCATCCTTTGCATTTCCGCTCATGATCTTTCAGAGAAAATTGGGCAAAATGCTATTAGAATATATTTACTTCATTTTCAACCTTGCTTATGGGCACCTATTTTTGGCTAAAACCTTTATGATTTGATGTAAATTGAAATATGAAGTATTGAGACAATAATGTTGAAGTTAATAAAAATTATTAACAAAATATGAGGCGAAAATTTAGATTTAATTCATGTGTATAAAGTTCTGGTTAATCATAGGTAGTTAAATGATTACACATTTTCACCCCTTAATATTCGAGTCTTGCTGCAAGTGTTGGTAATTAAACGTTTAAGTAAACATTTGTGAGTAATTAAAAGACTTCATAAGTTGAAGTTACACAGAAAAGCACACGAAACGCAATTTTAAGTAACCTGGATCACCTTTAAAATAAAATAATATAGAAAAAGGAAACAGAAAATGAGAGAAACGTTCGAGGTTTTCAAAAGATAACTTAATAATGAATGTATCTTTAATGCAACAGATCCTTCGTCGTTTACCCTGGGAACCACAAATAATTAATACGTACAATAAAAATGTGCACCAAGTGAAATAACTAGTTATTAGCCTGTGGAGTGTATGAATCTTTGAAATCGGGGTTTTTCGTAATGGAATAATATATTGTTGTAACGCAATACGGTCATATATAGTGTTATTTTTTAAAATGAGAAGTTTGGCGAAGCATGCACAGGCACGGGTGGGTTCCAAATATAAATTTTAAATGAAGTAATATTGTAATATGTAAAGTTCCCTTGTAGTTTCTTTTTATCATTTTCACGAAACGCCGAGTTCTTAAATTGGCATGTGGATACCAGAAGTATAGGCCTATTTTCGATTTTTTCGACATAAAAGGAAAAAAAGCAAGCGAACCAAGCTTTCTATAAGCATCACCGCAAGTAACATATATTCTAAAAATTAAAATCCAAAAGTTAAGTTCGAAAGCTTAATTAAAGAGAGAAAAAATACATACCATATCTGGTAATTGGTAACTCACAGTCGCGATATGGAAGTACGCTCGTTGCGGTTAACCATCGGTCGTGTGACATACCGAGAGTGGCATCCCTTAATATACAGTTGGCCAGCCCACATAATAGCCATATTTGGTATTCCACGTGCTTTGAAATTAAGCAAGAGCCCTTTGCGCAAGTCTGGAATTGGCGATGCGCTGGCAGCAATTAATGCTGGAGATTGATGCTGTCAGGCAACATTAACCGTGTACATGCTCGCAGCCCTGCAGCACTGTTCATCATTACAACATAGATGTCGTCAGCTCGTCGGGAACTTCAAGCCGTTTCGTATATCCGCCCCAGGGAAACGTTATCTTTTTGACCTCATATGTAGCAATTTTCTGGAGTGATGCGCACTGAGTTTGTTGTTCTCGACAGCTGTTGTTTTGGGAATCGCTTTCCGGAAACGGTCTATTGCCGTCAGTGAAGACCAGATCTAAAGAGTTAGGCGGCATAGGTCATTGGGTACAGGTACTATACTATAACTTTAGGGCCAGCGTTTGGTATCAGATAAATGACCTAGACGTAAGCAGCAGAAACATACAGTCGCGGTATCTTCGTGATCAATATGACGTCATCATATTGGCTAATCTGGAATAGGCAAGCGGTCTGCTGCTCGTCTCACTCTCATATAATTGTTGAAAACGTTTAAACAAATTAATATTTTTGAGTTTCGATTATTTCTTTTAAAAGGATGGGTCATTGTAAAAAGCAACAAATTTGGGTTAAAATTTGTATAAAAGTTGGGGGCAGATGGATTCAATTTATCAGCCGATCTAGATGCAGAAGCCGACGTTGGACGGGGTATACGCTCTAAATTAGCGTAATATACATATTTTTGTCTTCTTCTTTTATTATTTCTATTATTATTATTATTATTTATTATCATTATTATGTTACTATTATTATTGTTGTTGTTAATATTATAGGTCTAATTATTTTTACTGTTATTTTTATTTTTCATGAACATCCCTTGTTAGTTTACTCATGTTTTCTTAACACCTTTGTGAGCTAGCACAAATAATGCTGTAAGGATCTCACAGAGTGTCGTTTAGACAAGTTAAGTGAAGGATCGTCTTGGGTACAGTAAATGATTTAAGGAACTGAGAGGAAAACATAAGTTGTAGGCACAGAAGGATTTTCATGAATCAATGTGTACATTTACTAAAATAAAAACTAAGTTTTAACAATTTCATTACTAAGCACTAATTAAGGATATGACAGAGATGCCGTATTCTCCACGTAGTCTTTGCAAAGAGTATGCATGGAATTACAAAGTGGTTATTCTTATCAATTTAAAAATGAGCTTATAGATTCAAATATCTGTCTTATAAGGGAGTGTATACACTGAACCTTTGTTCATTGTTGTGTTGAAACAATATAAAAGCGACGATATACCTGGCTATATTTTAGCAGTATAATAATAAAACCTTATTTGATAGAGAATCGCGGAGGATATATATATATATATATATATATATATATATATATATATATATATAGGTATAAGAGTGCATATATATAGTTTGTGAGAACGGGTGCGGTTCGTTTGCGGATAATCGCGAAGCTCGTGTAGTTAATGGCAGATCTCAGTTCACATGCATTTGACACAATGAATTCACCGGATGAGTGATATTACAAGCATCACTGGACCCATCTCCTGTCATCTTTCTCACCAACCATCCCACTAATTAAACATGGTTCTATTACTTTATCTGCCCATCAACTTAATTTATGCTAAAATCACCTATAAATAAAGCTTGAACAACTATTCAAACTTTCTTCTTGGCTGCTTCCACTCATGCATTAATTCAGATAAGAGCATGAGTGAAAGCGATAAAGTAGGAAGATGCCAAGTCATCTCAGCACAGCCTCTGCAACGCTCAAAGTAGATATGGAAAGGCTCCTTCAAAATATTGTGCCAGGTGTGAGAAGAAATTTAGAAAACATAGACCTATTTTAGTTGTTGCTCTTAAGTTTTTGTGGATGCCACTACAATCCGAGCGCAAAAGAGGGTCGAGCGCCTTCCGATGCACCCTCTGACCGTCACCGTCTCGCCCAGGGGGCAAGTCGAGAATTTCGAATGAGCCAGGAGAGCAGCAGCACCCACGTCGACTCGGTGACGAACGCCTGAATACCCCAGCCACCGGCATGGGGACAGTTCGGCGCTAATCCAAAACCCTTCCAACGAATGATTTCTTTATCAGCAATGCATGCCGAAAATATAAGAATGAATGGGTTGAGGATTAAGTCCTCATCATGCGGATGGATGCGGATTCCACGAGGAGGAGTTGTGAGTGTGAATAAATTTGCCAATAAAATAAATTGGTACAACAAAAGCGTACAGGACACATTTACGATAAATGACTGAATGAGCATAATCAAAAGATATTCCTTCGTATGCATATATTTGAAGCTTATTTTTATTTATAAAAATGTGAATTCATTCCTTGTCTGTCCTAATGCTCGTAAATACAGACAATCTATATATTAATTTTTACGTATCTCCTCTGATACCACCGTGCGGATTGCCGTGATTTTCAACATACATATCTGAAGAAATTCCACCATTTGTACCGGAACGTAATCGTCCAAGTCATCCAGACTCAGACACAAGGTCAACTCAAACACAGACACTTACACCAAATGTCGTCTTCAAAGAGATCTTAGGACGGTAACATAATACAACGAAGACATTCAACTATGAAAGACTATTTAACATCAGAATTATCTGCTCGGCCCAAACTGTGCGTAGCAACGGTAATTGCTAGTTTAATTTGATAAAAAACATTGGAATAAAGGACAATCAGATATAAATGCAGTTGAGATAAATGAAAGAATTCACAGTGGTACATTGTTTAACATTAATATAAAGTTACACATATTCATTAAGGTATTGTTAAAATGTCACGATCCCATTTTCTCAACGATAATAAGAGAAATACAAAAGCCACATAACAAATACTATGATTCGGGCTTTGAGTAATAAATGCGTATACAAAAGACGATAAAAGCCAGGCCTGTGGAAGTATTATACAGCAGTGCGTAACCAAAGCCTATTGACAGATATACCCCATTGTTTTGATTCTACGCCGTGGCCGGGATCTTCTGTTTAACTTTTGTTGAGTACCTGAGGTATGGCTAATTTGTCCCATTAGGTAACATTTCCATATCAATGACAAAAACGTTTTGTGTTAGATTAAAAGAGGATGAAAACAACATATTTTGTGCCGCGAATGTTTGGGATTCTTGCCTGAAATAAAATGCTTCATTGTCAGTAGTGCAACGTGAGCGTACATACAGAAAGAGTAGCCAAGCATCAAGCTTCGTCTAATGGTATCCTCCCTGAGCCGGAATACCAGTTTTCTTTGCACATTTCGCATGAAATATTTTCATTATACCCCAAACAAGTGTAAAAAAAAGTCTAATATCCCCTAGAATCGCTTGTTTATATATATATATATATATATATATATATATATATATATATATATATATATATATATATATATATAATGTTAATTTCTAAGAAATCTCATAGGAAACGTGCAAATTGGCCAAAGTTTGTTTAATTATTAACCGATGTAATCATTCTGGCTGAGATTAAACAAACATATATTCTGCTGTCATCATCTATTATTCCATACATTTTGTCACCATATGGAAAAATATTTGACATTCCTTAAAGGCTAAAGAATAAGTTATGTCAGGCCAATGCAGTCTGTACAGTTCTCTAAACACAGGTTACAGTATCACGAGCCATAGGCATCGCAAACTTTTTTTTAATACATCGGCCACGCGCCCTATCATTTGGATCTCCCCTTTTACATTCCATTATATGCAGGCACCAATTGAGAAAAAAAATCACACTAAAACATGCAGTCATTAGCCACATATCCAAGAACCAGATGTAGTTGACCGATTTTGATAATGATGCAGTACACATCGAATGATAATCGACTATAATTTTTCTTTTATATTTATCATATAATTAAAACTCATAATCATGCTGGTTCTCATTACAGCACTTACAAGCATTGTTTGAAAAACAATATGCTAAAATTGAGGTCATGATTTACGATAATTTTGGTGGGGTTTTTTTTTGGCAACTATAGTTATCCTTCTGTGGCGGTGAGATTTTTCACGGTCGGCCCCCACCGAGTATGAGAGCGCTCTGCAGGCTTAATGAGAAGGTCGTGCCCAACAGCCGTGTTTCGCTCACAAACGAGTGTGCCTTTCGACGATTTAACACCCAGGGCCCGCAAGTGCAATAGCGACCAGGCCTGGGTAACATCAGGATTTAACATGAGAAAAAGGGTGATACTGCCCTCTCAGGTAGTCCGAAACCGGGAAGGAATTATGAAGATGTACATATATTCTTAGTTAAACTAAGATTAAAATGCTTGGGGCGGTTACCTCCTATCAAATAGAACTAATCATTTTTTTTGTATCCGGAAATAGTTTCCCAGTCTCTCAGTTGGTATGTATACGTCGACTGAGACAGACAATTTATTTGTTTACTTTGACAGGCACATGCCCCCTGTGCCCCCTTCTGGATCCGCCTATGTCTCCCTCATGGTGTTCATTTAATATATGAATAAATGATATATGGTATTAAAATATGTAGCATTATAAATACTACCCTTGATTTTCGCAGGCCGATGGGCACTGCTCCTTTCTGGCCGGGCTTCCTTACACTGCGTTCCTTGTACCGAGTGAACCCTGGATAATCTGGACGTTGCACCTTGTGACTAGCCCTTCCCTTGATCCCTTGCGCCGGTATAATAAGAAGGTGGTACAACACACCCTATACATCACAGTCATGTGTTTTAGATCTTATCCACCAGGCGGGAAGTTATGGTTTCCCTTACCTAGGCTACAAGTGTACGGATTTACCCTGCCCGGACATTGTCGGTCAGTCCCAGATTGCGACCCTTCTTACATTGAAAGCACCTGGTTTTCACTTAAATGCTGAAAATAATGAATATATAAGATAAGGATATTGGAATGGAATGAAATAAGAAAATAACATTTTCAATTAAGTGGTTGGGAATTTCTTTCTCTTTTAGGCCTACAGTCCATTCCACTTAAGGGGATCCATCGGGTTTTGGTGATAGTTATGAAATTATTTCTGTTCAATATCTGAGCAGTTTGAGCACTACGATGACAGTAAATATAAAATTTTAAATTCAACCATCTCAGTTATATCATATATATATATATATATATATATATATATATATATATATATATATATATATATATATATATATATATATACGAATCGCAGGCTTTGAGCTGTCGATTAATTTATCATGTTATGGCACTAACTGATACCAACATCCAGTCACCATTTTTTACAAGGTGACCCCGTCATTGAAATATGTTCATTCGGAACTGAAAGATTAAATCCAAATGGTATGTTGTAATGAAGGAATGGGGCATGGACCTAATTAAGGATAATGAAAATAAAGCAATATCTTACAATATATTTGGGTAGACCATAAATTCAATATTTGAGTTAACAGCCTATTGTTTACAACTGATCAACTCTATTTAGAAAGGTCAAGGTCACGGGTTATATGCTCAAACAAATACGATTTGAAGCCCCTTAATTGTTCTTTAGTGTCATAAATATACTAAAAAATGTAACTATCAAAGTCCAGTTGCTAACCCATGACAAACGCCTTGTCACTTGGCTACGAGTTTCGGAAGAATAAGTAGCATGCCAAATATAAATGTTGTTTTTTGTTATGAAGTTTTACTATTCCTATTAGGCCGTTGGTCCCTCTTCAGCTTTAATTGCAGAGTGTGTGTTAATATATCAACGCAATACATTGTTCACAGTATCGGTGAAAATCCACAGAGGATATAATAATTTACATGAGCACAGATGGATAAGGCAGACATAAGTTTGGAATTATATGGCCTATTAAAACCGTGCGCAAGTATAAAAACAGAATAAAATAATTCAAATTATTGTTATCTGACTGTGAACTTAAATATCTTATTATTGGGAACATTTTTATTTCAGCGATATCCACTTGCATTAAAATTACATTTTATTTGAAAATACCAATTATGTATAAAAAACTAAAAAAATCAGATGAATGATAAGCAGTCATATTTCGTTTTAATATAACTATGGGCGATTTCAAGTTGCCCACGGAAGAAAACAATGTAGATCCGTTCTTCTTCATCTGTGTACACGTCTGTATTTTTATTTAAAAAGTAAAACCAGCATTCAAGAAACATACGAACCCATGCATGTATATGAATCCAGGTGTGCTAGCCGTTATGATTAGTCTGATTCAACTGCAAGAAACAGACGCCAGGCGAGCACACGCTGTCTTTGGACATATGGTGTTAACCAGTTTCCAAGAGCTTTACCAGTTAACTTATCTAACATACAACTCATATATTTGCAACAATACAGGGTATTGCTTCCGCAATTACCGCTAGCTGTTTCTCTCACTATAAAGCTAATTTGATATTGGTACATCACTGCTGTTTGTCAGTCTCAAATTTACCACCCAACCATGTGGAACAATGATTTCAGGCAATCCCTCACATAACTTTTTCTACACAAGCTATTTGTTTAGTAGTGTTGTTTATAAATTATAGTTTTCTAGATCTAACGGATATGATTTGTTCTCCGCTGACGAACGACACAAATATCGGTCGCGGTTTACAAGAGCATATCTGCTAAGAAACACCTATAAATTACGAACATTTGAGGCTATCCTATGGACAATACATTAAAAGGACCGTAACTTCTGTATTTCAGGGGCCTCTTAATTACAAGCAAATCCTAGGTTCGCCAAGCGTCCGTAATTAATAGATTCACCTATAAATCAGATTACTTAAACTAATGTTATAATAATAATAATTTCGATATGCGACATGTGACAGACGGGTTTTAATGTGTACGCAAAATGGCAGCCTCCGTGAGCGGTTTCGAGAAACTGAGAGATAAAGACCTGTCCGATAAGGGCGCGGGGATGTGACACGAAAGTATTCCGAGGACAGCTTTCAGGCGATAATCTATCGGTGGCGAGAGTTTGTTGTCAAGGGGACATGTATCAGCAAAGTTTAGAGTGGATTAACGCTTTCCTTGGACCACGCCCAAATCTTCAAATTATAACAAGATTCAAATAGCTGGATTAAAAAGAGAAGAGGTAAAGGCCGGCTCTGTTATTGAGTAATACAATAATTAAAATGGATTGACACGGTCCAGTATTGTATATACGAAACAAATAATTACAGGATGGCTAGTGGTCTTAAAACAATATCACTTTATAATAAGTTTGTCAAATATTGGGCTACATGAAGTGATCCTCGGCAGAGTCTAAAATTCCAAAAACCAAGCATTCCGTTAAAGAAAATATCAAGCAAACATCTCTGCATATGCAGAATAATGTTCAATATTACTCAATTATATATATATATATATATATATATATATATATATATATATATATATTTAAATAATATATAATATATAAAATTATATATATATATCATAAAAATGCATAACTTTTTTAGTGTTAGAAAATATTTCAAGAACTGAAATTTTAAATTAAATAAAATTCTTGACTATTCAAGAGCGTGGGGAACCCTGAATAGTATTGTGGATGGTGCTGTGGGTATATGAGCGCGTGACGATGTGGACGAATTGCCGAAAGTCCTCCAATGCCCCGTCGGCCAGTCATGGCCAACCATGCAGCTGTGGCAACGTCAGATAATAAGTGAGTGACTCATTACATGAATAGTCAATTATCATCGCTCCATGTGCGTACTTATAGCAAATTGTTGAAACGGGTAAAGCTTTCCACCACTAGTCGTGTTACAATAGCTTCCGGTCTCCAGTGAATCTTCTCATTACTGACGTATCATCTCACGCTTAAATACAAATCTCTGTCAATGGGGAGTAATGCTCATATATATATATAAACCACGCCGTTAGCTTCATTCTAACCGCATTCACCTGATGATCGGGTCGCATCCCGTGAAACAGACTCTTATGAATTTTCAGTGTGTTTTATCTCTAGTGTCATACCGCTCTGGCGAGAGAGAGAGAGAGAGAGATGTGGTGCATGCCGACGTTTCTGCGGGGAAAAACTGAAAATGCATCATTAACTAAGAGAAGATTACACGCAATCCATGTGCATGCATTCATTACATTACACTTCCCAGCATATATTTAAACTATACGACATATGATATATCATTTGATAATTCAGTCCTTAATGTTTTACCTGAAAACATATTTTGGTTTAAGATCATATGATTCGTTTATATGCACTTGATATTTCTCTTCTTTTCTGAAATTTGAGTCTTTGTGTACTTGTCGCAAGGTCCACTTCTCCTACCTAGGCCTAAATGGGACAACACAATTATTCTTTTTGTCACTTTTTCTATTGTCACCTTTTCATTCTCAACCAAAACGGATCTTACGTATCCCCTTGGATAAAAATGCGTTTTATATTGCAGCTTTATTTCCATTGAGAGTTATTCGTAATAAAGGACAAATATACCTAGTCTTAATTTCCTTAGCAGACATGAATGTCCAATCAAACATTTTTTAAGGATTTCTCCATCTTATACGGTTAACACTTCCTAACGAATGGGGTTGGGTTTTGGGTTCACGTTTCCAAAATATGAACCATTCAACCTTGGAAATGTCCAAAGGTCATATCTAGTCCTTAACACATCGTATCAAATTCCACGATGGTTGTGATGAGAATTCGTTTTTTTTTTGTGTTTTTTTTTTTCAGAGCTTAAACCACTACAAATACAGCTCCTGTGAAAGTATAGGCCTCCTACCAAAGCTCTGATCATTATCTTATTTCTTCTTGCTCTGTTGACTTTTTAATTGCTTCATTCACCTTGCACAATTCTCCCATGCCTACCACGCATTACTCAGTTCTATCCTTTGGGTGGATCTTTAGGCCAATGAAGAAACAGGTCAATGGGGTATACAGTGACATCACCGACTATAGTAACGTTATACATCACATGATGCTTGTCGATTTCATTCGGGGTTTCGCATCACTGAGTACATTTAGGGCAAGGCTGATATGAGCTCACAGTATTAAATAAGTGTGCAAGCCATATCGCCAACAGGCATTGATATGAACCTTGCATAACGTGTCGTAACACGTATGCCGGGGCTTCTATATCTGTTTATACAGAGTTGGGTCCAAAAGTAATTGTAATTGAAGTAATTGTAATTACAATTACTTTTTCAACTAATTGTAGGCTACTTGTAATCGATTACTTTTTGAAATCCTGAAAAGTAATTGTACTTGTAATCGATTACTTTTGAAAGGTAATTGTTTGAACAATTACTTTTCAATTACTTTCAAGTTCTGTGTAAAATGTGAGAGTAATCTACAATAACAGCATTCAAAGTGACGGTATTTTTAAATATAAAAAAAAATCTTTTATCGTTTCAAAGTACACAAAGCACAATGCTTATATTACTATAGAACTATTACTTCACATGCCCTGCTAGGTGGCCAGATAATGCAGGTGTGGTTTGTTGTCGGCCAGTTATCAACTGGTCTACAACCGACTGTGAGGACAAAAGTTTGCCAGCTGTAAGATACCAGGGATCTAGTGCATGGTGCTAATTAATTAACTGAATAGATCAGTTCACATACAGAGATTACCAACAGTCTGGCCTTTGATCACTAAGATGGTCTTAATTAGTGATTGTCCAATGCACAGTGGTGCTCATCATGCAGCCAAGCTTTACTCTGTTATTATGAGGCTCAGTTTAATGGGCAAACATGAGGTAATAGTAGTAAGTAAGAGTAACAGACAGATTTTTTTTCATGTTATAGAAATAAAACTAAATATATGAGCTGAAATAGTAATAATAATCGCAACAGAAGGCAAATTTATATTTAGATTAATACATGTACACTTATTTTCCATTCCCTGTTAGGTCATTAAGAAGATGAGCAAATAATTTTTAACAGGCTTTTATCTGTTCGAGTGATCGCCTATATGATGTACAGATTGTTAAGGCAAGTTAATATAAAAATGATAACCACTGGTGCAAATTGCATAAGAGTACTGGAACGCAGGATTCAACACAAGCTTCCTAATTAACTCTATCTGGCTCTTGATGACTAAACCATCCATGAAAATAGGGCTAGATAGAGAAAGTATATTATTATTTTGACACGAACATCATATATTACAAATTTACAACAATGAATCCATATCTATTTTGAAAAAAAGAGGGTAGAGAGAAATATTTCATTTAACATAAAGTAACTCTCTCTTATATATATATATATATATATATATATATATATATATATATATATATATATATCTACAACATATAATTTGTTTTTGTCAGGAGACTTGTGTTTGTATAGTATTAATTATCCAGGCTTTGATTGATTTTTCCACAACACTCAATATAACAACTTAACGTTTTAACAATAGATTATATTGCTCGAATTCATTCTAGACAGTGATGAGAATAGAGAACCATATTTACATAAAAGTCATATAAACAATCATATTTATGGGAAGGTTGTTAATTTAGTTGACAATTCAATTGTTTGATAATTAATGCTTAATTTTATTAACTTAAAATACCTTGCACCACTATTTGACAGATAGTATTAATATGTAACATTTTTTGTAATAATTAAGTAAATTGAAAAAGTCTCATTCAAAATTAGTTTGTTATTAAGTTAAGTAATAAAGTAAAGTCCCTTAAATGTAATAGATGAGAAACTGTGGCAATAGTAAATTAGTAATAGCAATAGTAAAATAATAAAATAAAACTAAAAGTAATGTTTACATTATTTCATTACAGTTGATAACCGGCCGACAACAAACCACACCTGCATTATCTGGCCACCTAGCAGGGCATGTGAAGTAATAGTTCTATAGTAATATGAGCATTGTGCTTTGTGTACTTTGAAACGATAAAAGATTTTTTTTTATATTTAATAATACCGTCACTTTGAATGCTGTAATTGTATATTACTCTCACATTTTACACAGAACTTGAAAGTAATTGAAAAGTTAATGTTCAAACAATTACTTTTCAAAAGTAATCGATTACAAGTACAATTACTTTTCAGGATTTCAAAAAGTAATCGATTACAAGTACAATTAGTTGAAAAAGTAATTGTAATTACAATTACTTCAATTACAATTACTTTTGGACCCAACTCTGGTGGCAGCTCTTCTGACAGTACGCCTTGATTTTCTGACTCGCACCTCTCTCCCAACGATGACTGGTTCCTTCTTCTATCCGGGGGCGGAATGTCCCCTACGGCTGACATGGTCTGCAGGTAGTCTTCCATTAACTCCGATCACGACAGAGGTTGCCCCGTACTCTCCTGTCTGACCAGGCAGGTGCAATGTGTGTAAGTAACTCGAGACCCTGTCAACCATTCTTCAAAATTCTGATTTTACCTGAATATAAAAAAATAAAGTTTTCCGTGTTAAATAAAAACGACACGCATGAAAAGGCACGTCTTGTATCATGACGTTATGTCAGTTGTTATTTTTATAGTTCATATTGAAATGCGCAGTGTATTTTCCATCTATAGTTAGGCCGCCGGAGTATATCCTGGTTTAATTTATATAGCTGAAAGGAGGATATACAGCCATAATGAGTACAACAAGGTTATTGACGCCATCTCCCGAAAACGCCCTGAAAATTTCATGAGATTCCGTTCTTGAGTGAGTTATGTTTTGAACAAACATACAAACACACACACAAACAAGCACATGAACGGGGGTGAACGCATACCTCCCTAGAGGAGGTTATACCTGACGTAAGTTTGTACATGTATATCCTTACATATATCCCTCGATTATCAAGGTCTTCAGGGTATATTTTTCTATGTAAGCAGCATCTGTTTGGCAATATGAAATATGATGGACCTGTAATAGACCTGAAAAATAACCAAGATAAAATGACAAATACCTGACTAATGTAATTTTGTTTTATTGCCCTAAGGGACAACAATGAAATATGAAGATTCTCCCCTTGCTTTAAGCCGGAAATCTGAAGTAATATGAGGAGCTTCCTACTTGGTTTTTTTTCTGCACGCCTCAGGGTTTTCTTTAATATTCTATATGGTTAACAATGAATGGTGCAACAAGCAGAAGTAAATAACTACTAACAATAGATTTTTTTATGTCAAACAATTAAGTGCCTAGCTTTAATACAACAAACTTTAATTAGATTTTTTTTCCAGCTCTTGACAATGTATAGGCATGCAAACATATTTAATTGGAATATAAGTATTATAATATTTCCCTGCTGAACGTTTTAATGGTCAACACGTGGGTTTACTATTTGAAAATAACGTGTATTAATATAATCCCACCTGACCAACTGCTTTTGACGAGGGTCAGAAGAACTTACATATGTGTGTCAACTGAACAAGGTTTACGTGTAGGTAGGATGGAGTCTAGACAATCACATACAGGGAAAGGTCAGATTTCTTAAGTTTCTTCAGATGAACAACAAATTTATACCTGTTCATCTTTCACATTCCTAGTATGGCCACTGAAGTAATCTTGTCGTTCTAATAAAACTACTTTCACTTCTCTCTTCTCATCCAGTGGGCTCATCTGTTCATCAGAATCGTTAATTGTTCTTGCAATAAATATCTCGATCAATACGTAAAAGAAGCCTAAAGCGATACAAGAAGCTTTTAACAAGTATATTAGTTGTTCTGTTATCATCATGTTTGCAATCGCCAAGCGATAATTGGAGCCCTGCGCCCCCCCCCCCCCCCAACTGGGCGAGAAAATGGAATCAGCTGTAGAGTGTACGACACTGGGAATAAGGTCAAGTTAATAATTGATATATGGAACACATTTATGTGTATGACTTATATTGGGGAAAAAAGGTCAGTTTATGAAAAAAAAATCAGGGAAATTTTGGATAGAGCACAAACACGGCTTAAGAGAAAAACATTAAAGTAATCGATAGGGTGGGGGGTGCGGGAAGGGGGAGGGGGCGGGGGCGGGGGCGATTGCTTAATAGCATGGCTGCGTGAGTTTTCATTAGACATTTGTATGCAAAGCTTTATTTCTGTTTCAGCACATTGTGACGTTCGCCTATTACATACAAATAGTCCGGAGACTCTTCAACAATAGACGCTGCTAAAATACGCTCTATTGTAGGATAACCTTACATGATTTCGCAATATTCTGTGAAATGAAATTATATATCAGTCACTTGTGCTTATTTTGCTTACCATGGTACATACTTTGACAAGTTATTTTGTTATTAAATCTAATTAGCAAACGATTCTTCACTGATTTTGTTGAAGAATTTGTGGGCGGATAAAGCGTGTCCTTAAATTCAATGTAAGCTATTTTTGCCCTGAAAAAGCCTCACTACACGTTAATCTTGAAGATTTTTAAAGCGTCAGTGTATCTTTATAAAAAATTTTACGGCTGCTCTCTTTTGAGACTACCTTTGTTTGTAGGTCTGTTGAACCAAAAATTGGCAAAACTGTGTATTTTATGAATAAAACATGACATTTTCAGAAGTAAGGTGTCACATTATAATATATAACAATTTAGATGAGAAGCAATTTTGTAATGATCTTGAATGACTCATCCACATTTATGATATAATTAAAAGGACTTTTAATGAATAATGAGACTTATTTACATATACAGGAAAATACATTCTGTACATATAAACGGTCAAATTTGACCTCTTTGATCTTTGACCTCACAATCATTATGAATATTAAAGTTTTAAGGCCTGGGCGCAAATTGTCACGAATTGTTATGAAAAAACATGGATATGTTCCAAAGTTATACATTTTCGCAAATGTATACTCTATAAGACTCTTGGACAACTACACCCCCGGACAATTACCCCAGATAATTACCCAAAAGACCATTACCTCCCCCCCCCCCCCCCCCCCATACAATTACTCTCCAAAAACAGCTGATATTAAATATGATTAAAAATCATATTTACAGACAGGAACTGTATGACCAAAGAAAAGCTATTACATTAAATGTTCATTATATTAGCTGTGGGCAAAGCCTCTAAAATAATCCAATATATCCCTAAACTGAAGGCAATCTTTCTCTAGGTATCTTACATTATATAGCACGAATTAGACTCGCTATTAAGTCTCTTTATATACAAGCGTCATCACAATAGCAAATAATCATGATAACATGAAACATTATTTAATTCCATTTTTACTTTAAACCTTTTTTTTATTATGTCTTATCATTTTATAAATTTAACAGAACTTTATTTTTTATTAAATGTATATACATTAAACAGTATAAATGCTAAGCTATACCAGGGGGAAATTGTCGCGGAGGGTAATTGACCGGCGGGTAATTGTCGGGAGGGGTAGTTGTCCGGGGGGGGGGGGGGAGTTGTCTAGGGGGTAATTTTCAGGGGGGGGGGGGTTATTGTCGGGGGAGGGTAACTGTCTGGGTGATAGTTGTCCTGTTGCAACTCTATTAACACTGATAAAGCTGGATCTCAAACAGAAGAACGGGTGCATTCAAACATGCCTGTAAGTTATTATCCTCAGGTGCATTGTTTATATGGGTATAGGTTTGTATACGCCATTTATGTTTAGAGATATAATTGCGCATATGTTAATAAAACGAGCTTGATCTGAAAAATTTTTACTAAATGACGACCTGAATACGTTTTTGGAAAGGAAAAAGAAAAATTCAGCAAGGTCAATTTACCATGTATATATGATAATTCTAATACCGCATCTACAGAATAAACCAGAACACAAAAAATACCCATGCATATATGTGCCCTTGGATACGCTATATGACTGTGTGACGGCTGGAACCGTATTAAGAATAAGAAAATATAGAATGGTATTCATGTAATCATGATTCGCAAAAAAAACTGGTTCAAGTAATGTTTCTTGTCATATTGCGGTATACTGCGGTCATGTGCAGGGGCGTCAATATAGGGGGATGGTGGCATATATATCCCCCACTTTTTAACAAGGTTATCATTCCACTGCGATACAGAGAATGATATTTATATATTTTAAAATTAATATATTAATAAATAGAATTATACACTTTGGTTCCATTTAGGGTTTACTATGAAATATTATATATCTAAACCTAGTTTAGAATTAACCATTACTGGAAATTAAATACCTTATTTTTCAAAACCTCATACTTTGTGTCATACAAACACTAAAAATTGAATATTTATATATATATATATGTGTGTGTGTGTGTGTGTTAATAAAAATGTTGTCCCAACTTTAATTACCCTCCAACGTCTGCGAGTCTTCCCCCAACCCTTGAAGATAAATTGACGCCACTGTTCATGTTCCGAAGTCTTGCTTATGCCACCTGTTTTAAGATTGCATCGTACAAAATGTTTGTCCTGAAAATAAACAGGAAACTCCTTAATCAACACAAAATGTCTTAGCTGGTGTTCAGTTAATGGCAATCAGGTTGATGATTACACCCTAGTCGTATACGGACATGATTGCGGAATCGGAAAAGGGAAGCTGGGAAAATCAACTTGACAGAATAGGTCTACAGAGGCACACCGAGTTCAACAACAAGCAAACTATTCCCAATGTGAACCGCTGGAATTGCTAACTATAGACTGAACTCACTGGGCTATTCTTTCTACTTGAACATTAAAGCATACGCTTCAAAGATTTAACCTCAAATGGGATGCATTATTAAATAGCTATTTCCGGTATAAAGTGGTCGAATCGATACGTCACGTAAGTCTCTCCGTGGGTTGAATCGCTCAGTCACGTGATGTGGGCTAACCCAGACATGAGACAATAAGAGAGATAATCGGTTTTTGATTTCTTTGCATTAAGCTAAAGTCAATACGTTTTATCGATAATACAAAGTAAATAAACTATATAAAGGCTTACTCGTTTTGGTTAAGTGGCTGAATAACAATGGGTAGACATTAGTTAACGACTCCAGCGTATACTGTGACCAGGTTAAAATGTGTGTGCTTTTATTTCATTCGATTCAGAATAAATTTTCCAGACAAAGCAACATTAATCATTGGCCCGACAACAGATACACTTTCGCACAGAATATAACAAAGGATTACAATCATCGTTATTCATTGTTTTTGCATTTATTATTGCTAGTTATCTACCTGACTCTTCTTTTATTTCTGGTCAGCCCCACATGGCCAACAGAGAGATAAGTATTAATTGTTCAGAATCTGTAACAGCATCTTAACAGATGATACCTTTTTTATTTATATTTGAAAGGAATCCATTTTTATCATCAATCATACTAAGAATTAAGACAATATTTCGTCGGCTCATTAATTCGTGGTATTGTATTGAAAGCCATTTCAGAGATCCGTCGATTTCGTTTTTTTTTCGCATGGATTATAGACCGCAACAAAGAGGAATGTGGAAGCCAATTGTTCATCTACCATTTCTGTAGACTTTTTGTGTTTTATTGCTTATCCTGCGTACATATATCAATCACCCTTTAGGTAATTCTTTTAAAGAAAAGTACATAAAAGGCCAACAAAAGGTATGGTTCCCAGGCACTTTATTTAAAAATCAGTGCGGGCGGGCGATTTTTTGTTTACATTTTTTTGTATGTTTCGATAAAAATATCATATGATAAGGGAAAAGCATGATAATAACAGAATTGTTTTGCTAATCAGGTAAAAGCACTACATAACAAAGGAATTCTCATCAAACTTGTATTATTTTATCTTCTTGAAGGATGAAAACCAAAATCAAAATGTTTTATGCAGGGGGTTAAAATTGACACGGCCGGTGCCTGAAGCCATACCTTTTTTTGTCTAATGGCTCGTATGAGCTTTTTTACCTTGAAGGGTTTAGTGAAAAAAAGTTACAATCGCAAATTTTGACAAACAGAAAAACACGTGACTTTTGGTGGTAGGCTGCATATATGAGTGAAAGCTGACAGGTCTAGTCACAAAAAGCCCTTCGCAAAACTCTAGTTTGTCTGATTTCTTTGTTCATCCAAGTGTTTATAATTTTTGCGGCCCCCACGTCATAAAACCGAGTATCTAAACAAAATATACAGCTTTAGCAACTCTTGCCCAGCTGATATGCCAAGGTGCCCCATCCCCCCAGACTTCTCTAAATCCTGGCTGCGCCAATGCTGTGACTATTTTAAAATGTAACATATTGGCCAAATCAAGGTTCGTTACATACATACGTAACTATTTTATAGTATAGAAGATTCATGCATGCATATCTATTCAGGAAAAAGAAAAGTTCAGATAAATGAACAGATGTTGCCAGTAGAGGACAACCCCACGTACAAGGGGTGACTTTGAACAAGAGACTGGCCACCTGGAGGCAGCAAATCGAGAGAGTTGAATCCAGAGCCAAGGTGCGCTCATAAAAAAAATGCTGGAACAACATAGGGTGCAAATACCAAAATCCTCATGGAAATGTACACTGGCAGAGTCAGGCCAGTTAAGGAGCAAGCTGCAAAGTTCAGAAAACTTCAAGGTCAGTAAACGAATGTCGCAAAAAAGAAGCGAAAGACTGTAAAGCGGAACTTTTTTTTCACAATGTATAGGATTCTCGAAAAAAGGCACCAAGACCTGTTGGATCAAAATACCACGTTCCCTTGAGAATCCTCACTGAGGGCCGTGAGCTCACCTCAGATCCAGCAATGTATTCCTAGTGTTGGCAAAAAGATGCCCAGGGTAGCACTAGAAAGAAGACATACTCCATGGAACACATCTGCAACAACTGCCCGCGAGGTAACTGGACCCATGCGCACAGATGGCTCAGCTGAACCAGCAGTCAACCATTTTGGTAGAATGTATAAGATTGCTGGCTTACATTGGGTGCTGTATATGTCAAAGAACTGTAAGCAAGTCCTGTTAAGACAAGTTCTTGTAACGCTTCTGTGACTTGAGGATCGCAGAGACACCAAGCTTCTTGCCCAGGCTGTAAAGTTTAAAGATTTCCATATAATCCAATATAGGACACAATGTCGCAGCCAAGAAGAAGACTGATTAAAATGGAAAGCTTCATTAACCTTTATACGGGATTCCTGAAAAAAAGAGACATCTTTTAAATCAACTACAATAGAGATTTCCATGTTAGAAGGACGCGAGTATCTGAGATACTGCGTCGCAATGTCACTGTCGGCAAAACAAGACTCCAAGGGCAAGACTGAAAAGAAGTTATACATCTCGAAGCACATCTGCAACAACCACTCGCAAGATAGCTCGATCCAAGTTTACACAAGTGGCACAGATTAACAGGCAGATGAAATGGTGGTGTTGGAATAAACTTCCACAGTATATTATATATCCAGGAGGAGAAGAAGAAAGGTTCTTCCTCAAAACCGGCCGTTACTCCACCAATTTCAAGACAGAAGCATTGGCCGTTATGACAGGGGCACTCCATGGGGAACATTGCATAAAATGTTCTTGACAGTTTTTTGCAGCGCAGTACGTAGGAGCACCAACACTACAATAAAGCTTATTCTATTTGCTAATCAGCTAATTTGGCGCGCATCATCTTCGAATGGAAGAAGGCAAAATGCCTTTTAAGTTTCGGACTACTTGACAGGACCGTGGCAAACGCTTCCTATCACATATCACCCAGGTCCGATGTCTACCGCACCTGTCGGTTCTTGGTGTCTATAGATCCCCACTTATATGTCATTGGACAAAGGGAGCCCCTAAATCGCACTTGTTGATGAGTGATACAAGGGCATGCGGCAGATATAATACATGTATTTGGCAAGGCAGTAATTTCACAATGTTATGTTTACTCATTATAAATGTGAAAGATGTTTCACGCTTATTAATCAATGAGGTTCTTTATATATTTGATAAAATTCCCATAAAAAGACTGAAGAACTTATTTTATTTTCTATATCAGGCAGTGATATATGCATGTGTGTGCCGGTCTAATTACACATGTGTTTAACAGATAATTATGGACTACATCTGAAATAGTTTTACTAAAGAGGAAAAATAGAAATTTGGATTGACTACGGAGAGTTTATGCAGAAATATATTATATATAACATCTGTCACCAACAATGGTAAATTAAAATTCATGTATTTTTTTACAGCCTGATATTTTAAAAAAATTCTATTCCGTGGTAGGATGTATATCTCCCTTTTTGCATCGATATTTGGGCCCCACCCATTCTAAAATCTTGTGTCCGTCCCTTCTCGTTTATTGTTATGATTTTACTTTGTGGGGGGGGGGGGGGGGGGGTTGGGGATCAGACATAGTATGTATGAAAGAGCATCATTTCGGGGGTACCGTCTTTTATTTCATTACTTATTGCTACTTTTATGATGAGAACTGGAAAAGAAATCTTCCTCCTAAATATTTTAATTTCTGTTAGTATTTATTTATTATTAAAAAAAGTGCTTAAATGTGCAATGTTTTGTTTACTCCCGTGTAGTATATATGAAGGAGTATCATTTCGGGGGTACCGTCTCTCATTTTATTACTTATTGCTACTTTTATGATGAGAACTGGAAAAGAAATCTTCCTCCTAAACATTTTTATTTCTGTTAGTATTTATTTATTATTAAAAAAAAGTGCTTTAATGTGCAATGTTTTATTTACTCCCGTGTAGTATGTATGAAAGAGCATCATTTCGGGGGTACTGTCTCTTATTTCATTACTTATTGCTACTTTTATGATGAGAACTGGAAAAGAAATCTTCCTCCTAAACATTTTAATTTCTTTTAGTATTTATTTATTATTAAAAAACAGTGCTTAAATGTGCAATGTTTTGTTTACTCCCGTGTAGTAAACATATATGATGAAGCCGTTTGCAAAACATACGACACGTACGGTGTATAAACAAGAAAGACTTTTTCAGGTGGTATGTTTGGTACCAACTCAAACTCGAATAGTGATTTTTCAGTAATTTTTTTTATATCAGAACTACATTATTCTGGAAACATATAATGTTAAATACACAAGGGGTTTATCTCTGATACCATTTGAATCAAGATATACAACAACATCAAAATATTGATAAAAATACTTGCATCGTTTTGTACACAGGTCCTGTTAACATGTAAAGGATCTGTGAAATTCAAAATTATATCTAGGCAAATAAAAAGAATCGAATATTTGGGTTCTTCTTAAATCATCTTGACCACACAGTGAGATTTAATATAATTTGTATCGACTAACTGTGAACATATCGAAATTATACAGGTATAGTTACATTGAGGCTAGTCAGAGTGGTTCCCTTTACTGAGTGAGTCACGAACGGTAGTCACGGTTATTGTCCTTACTTTGATTATACATTGATGGACGGAGACATCGGTTAGATAATTATATTCTGTCTGTGTTTGGAAACGCAGTTGGGCGGAAAATGAGTGGTAATGTACAAAACGTGCTCCATATTCCAATTATATGAATAACAGACAATGCTTATACAGGTTTCCATACACATAATCATCTTATGATTTTGGGTCACAAAGCTGACGATTGCATATACATGTATATCGCGTTAAATACAAAAATGCTGGAAACGTTTTCCTTCAGGTGATCTGCTGATAGTGTCAAAGTTGTCACAGTTTATAATCTGTCTGACGACGTCATCACTCTGTGCCTTTCATTCTTGTCTTTTCCAAAACGTCTTTCCTGTAGATACATGCAGATAATCAGTGTTTTTGTAAACAAATAATTATAATTTATTCTTAAAACAATCCTAACATTACAATACACAATTCAGTACAATTACACAGTATAACAATTCAAATGTACAGTACCAGAGTGTCCGGATCCTAGGCTTTGATCCTGGATACCACGACTGTCAAAGCTCAACACGAGTAGTTTAAAACCAATGATCCACGTAGTAGTACTAATCCAAAGGCAAACTGGAGACAGTCCGTATTAAATCTGTATTAAGTCCGTTAAATATCTGACACCACTGCAATTATCGGTAAGGTCCCAAAACTGATGAGAAGGTAACACACAAGTGCTCGCTGGTTTTTCCTTTTCTCTCTCTCTCTCGGCTCTAAACACAGCCCCTAATTTAAAGCTTCTCACCCAAAACTACAAGAAACTGAAAATTCCCAAAGAACAATACACAAACACATAAACAGACCTGAAACATCTAGAACAAAGAACGCTGCGTTTCTACGCTTCAGACCCCACACGTGAGCCAGCGCCAAAACAAGCGAGGTTCCCATAGCAACGAACTATGCCTGCGCTACACACACCAGAATATCAACAGACACATGTAACACTCCTGCGCACAACAAAACAGACACCTGTAACAACATTCATGGATAGCAACATGGATCATCCATGGTTGGAAGATGCCGGTCTCAATACGGAGCTCCCAGTATACACGGAGACTCCCGGATGTATGCGGTGGCTACACGGAGGTACACGGTGCCAACAAGGAGTGATACGGACCGTTATAAATCCGTGTACTCCGGGAAGAAAAATTGCGCAGGTTTAATTTTTTTCTCAGAACATGCCGATGCAAAAAGGATCGTCCCCGGATGCCAACACGGTAATGCCGGAGTTAACACGGATGTTGCCGGAGTTGCCTACCCGTGAATGTGTGAAAGGGGCTTAAACCTGGTTTAGAAGTAACCTATGGGGAAACATAATACCTTATTTTTAAAACTGGATGCTTTTTTGTAATGTTTTTGAAATATGTCACACAGACAATAAAAGGGATTATATATATAAATATATATGTATTAATATATTAATATGTTTATATATATATGTTTATAAATAAGTTGTCCTAACTATGATTACCCTTGAAGATGAATTGACGCCACTGCTCCACCAGGAGTGTATGCTTTCATCCCCAATCATGTGCGTGTTTATGTGCCAGTGTATGTATGTTTGTTCACAACATAACACAAGGGAACATGAAACGAATTTCGTGATATATTTTCATTACTAGTAGTATTTGGAGTCGATGCGGCACATGATCAGAATAAAGGAACGTCTTCAAGGAATATTCACAAAGGTACAGTCATTTATGCATTAACCTGGTAAATGGGGCCGAAAAAGTAAATGCAGTCACGGTTTTGGAAGCATCCCAGAATATATCCCCACATGGCGGAGGTTAAGGAATGGAGATTTCTATAGTTCTTTATTGAATATTTAAGACAACCATGACTCACCACAATTAATCATTTTTTTTCTCAGAATTACATCTGCCCACAATAGTTCATTCAGGGGTTTTATACTGGGTTTATTTCCCATTACAGCAATATATGAAAATTCTAGGAAGCGTTTCCTTCAAGTATGAGCAATTAGTCATAATGGGTAAGATATATATATATATAACGTTTTGTTTGCATTTTGTGTTAACGGTCCAGTCCAAAACTGTAGACCGGACTGGTCTAAGCGGTACCTAAACTCTTGTTAGTTTACATAAGCGTACGTAAGCGGTTCAATAGGAAAACAAATGAACCAGGGAACGACTGGAATTGTACTGAAAAGAATTTCTCTGGCCCACAACAAACTGCCTAAGTTTTATTGTGTATAATAATGTACATCTATGAATTCCTGGTTATTGGGGATGGAGTTTCTTTCCAAACAAAAAGTTTATTGTGGTGATCGAGTCAAGGTTTTCTTGGATATTCAATAAAGAACCAGAAATCTGCATTCCTAAACCTCCGCCATGTGGGGGTATATTCCGGTCCGGGCCTCCAGCGCTGTGAACTCACTGAAATTGATATTTTCATCTTAACTGTTTGCGCATTGTGTAAAAGAAAATACTTATCCAGTGAAACTTCGGTTTACAAACACTGTTTGGCGATAAAGCGCCACCATCTGTCTATGAAGGGAACTAGAAAGCTGTTTTGACTCAACTCCATGCATGGGCAAGATCGATTGGGTCAAATGATAAGCCCCTGCCGATATTCATGCAATCTGTCTGGCAGTTTCCCACGCAGGGTGAATTTCTATTGTGTTATAAAAATAAACTCTGCAGATTATAATTGAATTAAGCGTGCTTGGCCTGAATAAGTGACCGAATAAGCACTGTCATATTGCTATGTGATCTCTTGACCCTCTTTTGCTATGACAGAAAACTATACGGGATAAGCCCCCCCCCCCCCCCCCCCCCCCCCCCCACCCTAATTCTTTTCAGTCAGGTGATCGTATTGTATAACATAGAACTGGTCATAGCATGATCACATTGCATATTCATAAATCTTCAACAATTCTGGTCACAGATTTTTCACGGAGTATCACTAAGAGAACACGTGCAGGGCGTATCTCTAATACATAATTTCGATAATAATTAAAATGAATGTTGTCGGTGCATGCTCTATGTTTGCTCCATTTCCCTAATCTTTGTAATTTATACTGTCCAGGTGAAAAAAAAGCGAAAAAAGATATTTCAGCGTACAAGCGGGCTTTACGGTTGAATGTCTGCAGAGGTTTACCTTTGACGTTCATCAAAAAACCCTTTGTGAGGAGAAGGGTTTTTCAGTGACTTTATTCTCCGGGGCTCCTTCTCTAAATTACAAAAAAGAAAAAAAAAATCAGCCCGTTAAACATTTACAGAGATGCCTGTTAAGGCTGATATACTTTTACATACACGATCACTGTTGGGCTTATTTGGTGGAAAGGGAAAATTATTTACTGAACAGTGAGCTGGCAAATCTACAAATCCCCTTAAAAGAGGATTTACGTGTCAGTTGAACGGGTCCAGGTTAGACGGACTTGGCAGCTAGTAATATGTTATATTAACACGTTCAACTTGTTCTGTCACATGTATACACTTGTGCACTGGCGTTAAAATATTAATAGTTGCATATTAATTAATTCTCAGTAAATACGCAATTTAGTATATCATTTGAAGTATACTATCCATATCATTATTAGTCAATCTGAAAAAATAACATTTCGTAAAGTCTGCAAACTCATCTCTACAAAAATAGTTATTAACAAAACTTGCAAGGTCACGTGGCGCATCCAGTTGGTACACTAGCGTTTATCCAAACAGCGTCCATCTGAGGTATCCCCATATGGACATGTATCGCTTCACCAAATACTAATTTCGCCGAAACAAAGAAGAAACCGGCTCGTTCATTTTGTGAATGTCTTTGACCCTGACTTATGCATTTGTCATATTATGAAGAAGGTAAATTTGCAACATTTTTTTTCAAACAACGAAAGGTTCCCGACAGGCAGACACGACCAACTGATGTATCGATGTATCTTTGATTATCAGTCGATGCAAGACTGATACGTTTGTGGTGACTGCGCGGGAGAATCGACACCCTTCCACCAGATGTCGTTTCTACTCAAAACGAACCTCATCCTGTAGGCAGTGTGGGACGGCTGGGACTACTTGTATCTTTACTCTCAAACTTTAAAATCTTAATTTGTGAAATTTCAAGCAAACAGCTTCTGGTTACATTTCAGATGTAAACTTGTGTTTAAAAATTATTATTTATTCCGTGAAGTCATTACCACACAACACCCATATATATCCATGTATATTGCATTGAAAACATTCTTAGCCAGCAAACTTGAACGGACTTCATTACCCTCTTAACTACAATAATACCTATGCCGCTGGTGTATTTAGAAGCCCCGGTGCATTGTGGGTGGCAGATTTTGACGCCCATAAACCCTTACCAACACAGTCTGATTCTGCGCAGTGTGGAGAATCGGTACGACAATATACTGTTCAACTCCTTAATATTCTGTTAAATTAAATTAAGGCAAATATAAAAGGATGAAATATCTAGCCTTTCTGGTGTCTTTCTTAAGATAGTTTAAACGGTTACTAGCAGCAGCTGGAAACTAATTTCATCCGACAGTACTGAGCAAAAGTAATTTTGACTGTCAAATTGTCCTAATTCATAAGCTTTAACCATAGACTGACCGAAGAGATACGTCTGGAAGATGGTGTAATACTGGATTCTTCCAGACAATGGGCTTTAATTGTTGATGGGTGGGGCCTTGTCCTGACCAAGACTGAAGTGACATACGTCAAGGCCCCTGACATTTAGGCGTAAAAAAATTCTTTGTTTCCGGTTACCCGACCGACCCTAGATTTACTGTGCGACCCTAAAATTTTTATTTGGATTCTGATTGCAAAACCAGTAAAAGTCGAGGTTTGCGCGTGGAATTTTTAGGTGAAGTACGACTTAATGTCGACAACTTTAATCTGTCATACAGATACAAATTACGATACTCTGAGATCGTCGCTGACAGTTCAAATATACCCGCGAAAACGGCGTGTGGACGGTCATAAGTGGGTTCGTCAGCTTAGAACGTAGTTCTGCGCAACAACTTTTTTTAATTTATAGGAAGCAGATAAATATCAAAAGTGTTCCACTGGAGAAATGAGCAGCTTCTTTCAAGCTATGAACGTGGCCTCCTCCGCGAATGTCTGATAGCCGTGACCGTCTGAGAACTGATTCGAGATCGTTCAAATTTGCCCTAAGCCCCGAAAATTTTCATCTTCCGTAGTCATCTTCCGTAAGGCCTCATTAATGGCCCGCTTGTATGCACGGTCGCTAGTCGGCAATTTTCGGAAGTGAGTGCCATCTTCGGCTATGCAAATGAGTTGAAATGAACCAATGACATTACGTTTCGTCACTGCATGTAACCGTGGTTACCTATTCGGGTACATATGTACCCGTATTTGTTCTGTCAATGATCACCTGAACCTGCGCTTGGGCGCTGGCAGGAGTAAAAACGAACGATTTAATGAACGTTGGCCGGCCATTTAACGAAAAGTCAAACGCAAATTTGGCGGTAACACATGGTGATCATTCATTTTCGGCGATATTTTTATATAACGGCGAAAAATGATAAGAGCATATCCATAACTGCGAAGTCAAATTTGACACCGGCGGATTGCCGATGTACATTTCTTATTTTAAACAAATATACCGATGTTATGATCACTTTAAATTTATTTCCCCTCAACTTAATGCGTGCGTACTACATCATGGTTCAACAGTGTCATTTCGCAATTTCTGAGGGCGAATGAATGGCCGGCCGCTCATGTTAGCCTAAGAAAGTAAACCTGCCTGATCGCCAACTTTAATTATTTGTCAGCGACCAGCTAATCATTCCTTAAAGTTACTTCGCTTCACTTCTTATAAGAGATTGAACAAACACCTATTTCTCCAAGAGAAAATGGTTCTAATGGGTCAATATTTGACCATACTGTACACGGATTGGCACAGATATGCATGAACATAATTCTATTTACCATTTTATTCTGAAAATATGTCGCATAAATTGAATAAAAGAATTAAAAAAAAAAAATTCCCCGACCTACCTTCCCTATTTTTCTCTGACATGTAATCGGAAACAAAGACCTTTTTTTTTAGGCCCAAGGCGGGGCCCATGGGGGCTTGCGTTCCCGTTGAGTCAACCGCGATAAGTTCCTGTGATGCGTGTAAACATGGGAGTGGTTTGACAGGGGGGGGGGGGGGGGGGATTTAACAGAGCTCTTGAATACGAACTTTCCAAATCCTGATGTTTGTCTTGTACATGCGGTTAACCTTCAAGAAAGACCAAAATTGAGAAAAAAAGCTATCTTGACTTCCAATACTTCCATTTTTTTCTGGTCACAACGCTGCATCCATTCTCAGCCATACGGATAGGTATCCACATATAAGTTATCACAACAACAGATTAAACTTTTACAAGTTTATTTCTTTTCCAAAGATGGGATTCTGCAGATGAAAATGCATCCTGGGAAGGCCAAGTAGAGGCCAAAATCCGTCACTCCGCAGTTCAAGAACAGTTGTAACAAAGATTGTAACACTAAACGCAGAATAAATGACTAACATGCATAACTTCATTATCACAGCAGATGAGGGAAATTGCATACAATATTCTAATTATATTATAATATGTGATTTGTGCTCACAGACGCGGCGTTTCAAGGAACACGTAACGAGGTGACACAAGTGACCTCTTGTGGCGGAAAACTCTAGTGCTGTCATCTTGTGGCACGGATATAAACAACATGAAGAGCTTATTTTGTGACGTCTGTGATTTGTTTTAAACATTTATGATTGACAGCAGATATCTCAAGTATCACAATTAAAACATCCACATGGAGCAAATGTTTAAACCCGCATAAAAGAAACATACCGTGTTGGCCATGTATGCACTGGAGTAGCAACTTCTGTTGAAATAGGCCTACCTATCTAGATCAAGCATGGTAAATGTTCCAAGAAATGTGATTTTTATATTTTCATTGTTTCGTCAGGGTTCATTTTTTGTGATTTAAGTTTGCAGTAATCTACACAGACTATATATCCTTCAGTTTTATGGATTTTTTTAATATTTGCTCAAAACAATTTTAAAGATATCATGATATTTAAAATATCAATCTGTGATTTACGGTAACATAAATGATGTTATTATTTAACTAGATCAATATTTTGCCTTGCAACCCTTAAGGTATTGTACATGAATTGTCGTCATAGGCAACAGTATATATGAATGTTAATCTGTGCACATGAGGTGTCTCATTTGTGATGGTTTAATTTTTGCATTAATTCCTTTCAATTGCGAATTTGAAACCCTCGTGAACATAGAGAAACCACATTATCCCTATCATGAATATAGTATTATACAGTATTACTAAACATGTTTGCATAGGTAACTGTCCCTACATCACATCTTTTCTGCATAACCAAATATAGGATTATAAATGAATTGAACAGAGGGAACTTCAGTTTCTTATGAAATCCAAAATCTGACAACTAACATTTAGATTATTTATTTAAAGCAGATTTGAAATGAATAATTTTCAATCCAGACTAATTCACAAAGAAATATTATAAAAGTATAGTGCATATTTGTTTATAACCTTGTGAAATTACTTTGAGCCTTGTCAGCTAGGTGAGCCCTCCAGAGGTTAAACAAGTGCCAACAGTTGCCACTCACGGTGAAATAAATGTCTTGAACCTGTGCTTCCATATATACAGTATATGTATCCAAGGTTTAAGGACATGGTTTTTTAAGCAAACATACAATCAGAAGTACAACAAATAACAATGTAACATATTCTTAGTTTGTGTCAGAATAATTCCTGGTGCACAATATCACAGGCAACAACACAATACAGATTGAGAATATCCTAACATGACTGTACAATACATGATCTCACAGCAGACCTTGCAAATAAAAATAAATCCAAACCAGTTCTTCAATTTGTACTTTGCTTATCTGGTATTCTACATATCATAAAATCAAATCAACATTTATAAGCAAAAGTCAGGACAGAGGTGACAAAGCTTGAACACTGTCTAAAGCTTTACACAAACATCTTCCTGGGAACCAGGTCTCAAGCTATGTTGGATACAGACCTGGCTTCATGCAGCTCCAAGCATGCTGTTTCATGATTTATTACACAAGCAGTGGCGTCAATTTATCTTCCAGGGTGGGGGGATGACCCGCACACACATACATACACACAGATATATATATATATAAATAATTTATTAAGGTATGTGCTGGATCCGAGTCACTACCATTAGTTTTTGCTGATGTCATTTGATATGCCGATCAGGTGAAAACAGCAGTTGTGACTCAGATCCATCTCATCCCTTAATAAAATTATCATGCACATAGAGCGATATTTGGAAAGACTGCATTCTCCAAGTTTATTATTACATGTATATATATATACACACACACTTTATAGCATCTGTAGGACACATTTCAAATATATTAGCTTCTGTGACACATTTTTAATATATATACTTTATCACTTAAATATATATACTTTTTCAATTATATTACAATACAGTACAGGTTTTGGAAAATAAAGAATTATGTTTCCAGTATAAGTTAATTCTAAACCAGGTTTAGATATAATATTTCATAGTAAACTCATAAATGGAAAAAGTTTACAATTCTATTTATTTATATATTTCATTTGCAATATATAAATATCATTCCCTGAATAGGGGGGGGGATGATTACATTGACCTTTCCCCTCTTGCCAAAAAGTGGGGGGATATATACCCCCCCCCCCAAATCCAGTACTGCAAGTCTTATAAACCTATCCCAGCTCCTTCAGTACTTAATAATGTATTCTTTAGGTTTGTGAGAGGATACTCTCTTTATGACAATCACGAAGCACCATTAGACATAAACACAATCTCTCAAAAAACAATACCACTGCACAGGTTAACACAGCATTAATTCCTTACTTGTACTCATCCTGTCTAACTCCAGATAGGTCCATTATCATCATCATTGTCACCTTTATACTGCTACACTGTGTGCACCATATCATATTATGCACCAAATGACTAGATCAGCACATAAGAACAGCTGAAACAAAGCATTCTAACAAAGACAATGTTTAAACGTTTAAAGATGGCAGTGAAGTGAACGAGCAAGGTTTGCTCAAATTTGGCTACGGAGCAAAATAGTGGTTTATTTTGTTTATTGATTAATTGAGAACTTTTAAACAATATATATTGCAATTAAGAAGTAAAACTTGTGTTGTATTTTACATGATTGTAAAGAGCCTATGTGGCCAAACATAATGGAATATCAAAAATAGATAAGTTGTGTTCAGTTTCTATTGTATAAGCTCTATGCAAAGTATCTTTTGTATATAAATAAATTCAAAGCAGGGCAAAGATGCCTTTGAGTAAGAAAACGCATAAATCTTTTTAGGAAGATAACAGACAATTCTGTCTCATTCAAAAGTTGGATCTTTTAAACCTCAACATCATATGTTTTCGGCATACATTTTGATAAAGCCAGAAGCAGATAACATTCAGAGTAAGTGTTATACTTTTAGAATACTCAAAATACTTGTATATTTTAGTGCCACAAAACTCATGCAGCAATGCAACTTGAAGTGTGACCTGAGGAGGCACATTATAGCTTTCTGTGCCTTAAAGTATGTGGTGTTCATATTAAAACTTAACTTCCCTTATCAATTAAATTTTAAGCAATACAGGTACAGTCACTTGTAGTAGACATCTCTTTTCCATCCTCTTACAGATTTCAGCCATCAATTTTTCTGGTGAATGTCTCTGATGTTTGATTTTGGCCTTGTGGGTGCAGGTCTATGACTTGAAACTGGCCTCAAATCTACCAATTTTTCCAGCCGATTTTTTACCAGCAATTAAAATCAGTAGGATTGGTAAATGTGCCACCAACCCAATTTTCATTTAAAATATAACAGGAAAAATTGGTTCTGTAATGTTTGACAATGTCATTAGACGTGACCCAAGCCAAATGTAAAAAAATATTTTAAGGTCAGCCCATTTTTTTAACAAGGTAGTCCTAACATTTTCATTCATTATAAAAATAGCAATCCAGAAGAGGGAACAAGAAGTGACCAAAATGGCTGGAATATTCTGGTAGTGTGCAAGTTAGAGTCAGGCATGAGTGAAGACCGGAGAGAAATTTCCTGAAAATTGTCGGAGGATTCAATTGTTATATATGTAAGAATTAAGTGAAAGAAGTGAAACTTCCTGAAATGGAAATTCCTAAATTTCCTTAAATCAGGAAATTTCCTTTAATTTCTCATGCCTGGCCCTTGTGCAGGCATATGCTGGCTTGTAAGACTTAAAAGGTAACTACTATCATTTATTTCTGACCAATAAATAAATCAAATTTCATTGGCCGGCAAAATAAGTAATAATTGGGAGGCCAGCTCAAGAATGAGATCAACACTCCCTCTCCATGTCACAGGTAAGTGCTCAACAGATGAGATCCAAGGTGACTCAGTATGTCACAGGTAAAACTATTTGTTGTCACAGATCTCTCACTAGGGTATCCTTATCTATAGGGAACTGTAGACCCGAGCAGCATGGTAACGTATATCCTCATTCTCGTGTTTACTCAACACGAAAACCTTGCTGCGCACATGCATGCTTTCTTTCATCCCATATAGGGCGCTGTACATTGTCTCTGGAGATGGAGCCTTATAGTCTGTCGGAAGTGATGCATAGGTGATACCTTGTTCCTTGGCAGTGTGCATTATGTTACCTAGCAACGTCAGCCATCGAAGCAACAGATCAGTACTTGTGTCTGGTACAAGTAGTTCCAATACACAGCTGGGAGCCTGGAAACACATCAGAAAAATTAATTATTAAGGAATTACACATTGCAAGAGGTTGCTATTTGATTAATTATAATCCAGAATATTCTAGACCAATACAGAATATGTGAAAGTCCTTTGACAATGTGTCCTACTGAATATTCTACCTGGTTGGGTATCTATAAACATCCAATAAATTCAGTGGTATAAATAACAAATTGCATATATACTGTATTGTCACCACATTTGAACTATTTTTTTTCTTGCAAGGGTCACCTTGATATTCTATAGGCAGGGCTAGAGGGAATTAGATACAACAGCCTACTTATGGAAAAATACAGCTTCCTGAACTATTATGAAAATGTGACAGTTCCTTCTACATTGATGAAATATCTCATATTGGTTACTTTTTATTATATCTTTATGTTAATTCTCTCACAAAAATACAGAACTCTGTTTTTAAACTTTTTTAATTATAAGAAGCACAGAAAAAGAAAATTATTTGTGTCAGAATAACAACATCAACCAAAGCATATGTTTCAGTGGATGGCAAAGGCAAAACACACAGCACCCATTATATGTAACTTGTGATTTGACAAGTTTTAATGACATCACTCCTTAATGTGTACACAAGAAACTTAAGTTAATCAATAACTGAGCCTACATTGGTGATCTAAAGACAATTAAAAACTTCTTTCTACATGGGAAGGACTATGGATACCCATATGAGGACATGTTCTATTACCTCCTAGTAAAGAAATCTCCAGTCAGTTCTGCTGGATCAAGTACTTACCCTTGCTGCCAGTAGATGGGGCACCATGTCAGCGTTGGTGGAGAGGTTGACGAGGACTTTAAGAGCCTGGAGCTGTACCTCAGAATGACGGGTATCCAGGTACTCATATAATGTCTGTACTAATTGTGTGTATGGCCCGTGGTACTCTGACATGACAGACAAATTGGTGAGGGCCTGCAGGGCACTCAGCTGTACTGGCTCTGGGCTTTTCTCTGATACTGCAAAGTCTATAAGTGTAGGGATGCAGTCCTGTAAATCAAACAGATGCAAAGCATCACAAAAGACACAACAGAAAGTCTGGGTGCAGCTTGAACCCTTTACTGTTTACAGGTTCACTAAAGCTCACTTAAAATGGGCACCTAGATTGGCATCATATGGCTAGATTCTTTCAGGTCAAACATTTTGCATATTTATTTCTATGTTTCAGATTCACAATAACCTAAAGAAACCCTCTCAGGTAAGACCTTTTGAAAATTTGGTAAAGATACAACAAAAGCTGAAAAACATACTGCCTGTAATGTAAATATAGACAGTGTAAGAATTTGTCAGAAATCTATAATAAATGTGAAACAGGAAAAGTTAAAGAGACATGCAGCTTATAATGATGAATTCACAGCTCATACTTTTCATTTTTAGTGTCTTGAACTAGAGATATAATTAGAATGGACAATATATTATTTTTTACCAATTTTATCAATTTTCAAAGAATGAGTACATAGCACATTTTAAAATGACCATAACCTGACAGCATGATTAGAAAGAATAAACAAGGCCTACAGGCTCAATGACAACCTGTGCAATGAGATTACACCAGGTATAATGCTTCAATGCTGGACCATTCCTTTCAAGAACATGTGTAACATGTATATGAACAATGCAAGTACTAAACACTTAGAACAAGAAACAATTAAACAAACATCACTGCTGCAATTCTGGCATGGGTGCACACAACAAACAAGGGACCTATGGGTCACGGCGCTCAGCTGTTATATATGATAAAAAATATGATTTAGAAATGAGGCACATGCTGGTTTTGTGTGGTAATAAGTATAAGCTGTATTATGAGGTTGTTGTTAAGCTTATGTATGATTTTGATAGTACCTTTGGAGACAGAGAAGAGAATTGATTTCATTTATTTTATTAACAAATGGAGTACTATTGTCACACAGATTTTGACTTGGCCATATAAATTATAAGCAGAACATATAATATAAGAGTTTAACTATTTATTAAAAAAATGACAAATATTGTAAGAGAATCATATGATTTTTAAAATGAAATATAACTGAAATGATTATTAAAATAATATTAAAGAATATATTCATGAATCCATTCATGAATACATTTGGAAAGTATTTGCACTGGTATTCATATACTTTCATTTTTACCTGAATTCCCATTCTTTATGCAAGAAATTTTATAATGGAGTACATATTCATATTCGTATTTAAATACAATTGCAAAGTATTCCCACCATGTATGGTATTTATTCAGTTTTCACCAAACAATGGTGTTGAGAATCCAGAATGTACAAAATTCACACATTTAAATAATGATCATAAGTACCTGGTTTTATGGCTTTTATTTATATTAAAAAAAAATAAATGTGATATATTTATTTTGGACTAATTTCACATCAATGTACACACTAGACACAGTAGGAATGTAGATTAATATTATCAACTGCATCTTTGTCTATCATTAAATTTCCTTCATATGATCCCTAATGATTAGTAATGAATAATATGATTTACATTTTTATTATTAAAATTGAACTGAAAAATGCCATAGGTGACTGCATGGTGTTATTTGGAATACGTGACATTCTATCCATCGATACAAGATTCTTATATCATCAGTAACTGCAAGTTAATTCCCTATTATTATAAACTAACAAATTCCTTTTCTATTTTTCTTTAATTTGTTATTAAAAACCAATAAAAATTGATTAATTTATTGTTTATTGTTATGTTGTTGGTTAAAACTACTAGATGAGTTGGGTTGGACACCTGGATCAACTGTGGCTGGCCATAAGCTGCCTTGCTGCCCCAGTATATGCCTCGCCTCAAGCGTGCATAATTTTCTGAAAGTTCAACAAGGTCAACATACAGGTGACTCAAACAGTGGCTGGAGAGAGCCAAGGTCTGACATGGTCTCATAAAAACATTAATAAAAGCTACAATTTTTGGCAAATTTCTTTCAGCTTTCTAAACTAGAAAAGCTGAAATCCTTATGTGTGCATGATATGAAAATTATATAAACAGAGTTCACATGAAACAAAAGTGAAATAGTCAAAGTTGGGCAAAATTTAAGGTACTAATTTTATATTTATACTAATAACTTATAAAATTTAAAAAAATCAGAACTAATTTTGGGTATTCAATTGAATCTTGATTAAATAATGTAAATCCCTAGCTTCAGCAAGCCCCTTGTTAAGGGAGTAAATATATTTCTTGATTTTTGACAAAGTGCATTATGTTTGGGCCAATTACTTAAAACAATTACGCAATACTGACATCATTTCTGGCATGTGCACAGAGAATGTATAGAAAAACATGTATATTATATATGATTAAAGTCAGATCAGAGGTTTTGATATTAGGCAGTACTGAAGTGTAACAATGGGTTTTTAATTGAAAAATGAAGTTTTTCATTAATATCTCAAAGGTATTAACTCCTAGTGACCAAATTCTTGGCATGGTAGGGGATTTTGGAGACATCTAATTGTATGCCAAATTTTAGGAACTGAGAGCTTAAGCTGGGGAGCTGAGCTCTTGCAAACTGCATAACACTAGCCTGATGTAAACAATATGTTACATGGTGCTTGAAAACTTGAATAAAACCTACAGTTTTTTATCAACTGGTTTCAAATTTTTGGTGTTAACAGACAAAATGCTAACAAAAACATGTTGAGAAAATAAAATCCACAGTACTTACAGGAAAAAAACGTGCCATGGTCAAAGTTAGGCAAAATTTAAGGTACCAATTTTTTATTTTTATTAATATTTTAAAAAATTTAAAAGATTTTGATCTAATTTTGGGTATACAATTTAATTTTGATTAATAAAAGTTAAATTACTTGAAAAGAAGTCCACAGCTTTAACAAGTTTTGTGTTAAGTGATCAAATATCTTTCCTGATTTTTTACAAAATGCATTATGTTCTGGCCCATAACTTTCTTAAATTATATAATACAGACATAATTTCAGGCATGTACATAGGAACTATATAGAGGAATATTTATGGTAAATATGAGGAAAAACAGATGAGTGGTTTTAATATTAGGCAGCCCTGAAGTGTGAAAATAGGTTTTTAATAAAAAATTGAGGTTTTTCCTTAATTTCTCAAAGGAACAAAGTCACAAAGACCCAGTTTTCGGCTTAGTAGGAGATCTTGGGGACATCTAACACTATGCCAAATTTTGGATTCCTAGGTCTTACGGTTTCAAAATGTGCCAAATCTATGGACAGACGGACGGACGACGGACAATGGACCATGATTATAGCTCAGATGACTTATAGTCAGCTGAGCTAAAAAACTAGAATATGGATAGTCAACAAGGGACTACATGTATCCGCCAAAATCAGAGTAGGAAGGGTGAAGTGAGGCATGGATTGAGTGGCAAGGGTAAATTGAGTGAGGTGTGTTGCATAATAGCCTGGATGTCTGCAGCCGAAATGTGTATGTAGGTTGCACCACCTACCACAAAATCCAGAAAGCTGTCCAAGATGTATAAACATGCAAAATTTTAGGCAGATAAGTCAAACCACTACTGAGATATGAGTGATTTTAGCCCATGGCAGAGAAACAGACGGACGCTGTGCAAAATTGGTGGCAGGTGGCGCCACCAATTTTGTGTATGATTAAGAGATATGTGAGATCTATACACACGCAAAATTTCAGGGGGATATGTCAAACCAATCCTGATATATAAGCCTGAATGTCTGCGGCATATACATAAATATATAAAATGGTGGCAGGTGGCGCCACCATTTTTAGTGTATGTTATAAAGCTATCCAAGGGCTACATTTGTGCAAAACTTTAGCCTTATCGGTCAAACAGTTCCTGAGATATGTGGGTTTGTGTGTGGAAACAGACGCACAAATGTACGCTGGGCAGGGAGGAAGGGTCAGAGGTCAACCAAAATGAGGGCGCATCAGTTCACATGTGACTGATCATAATTCTGAATTTTAAAAAATTCTGCCCAGTGGTTATGGAGGAGTTCTCCGGAAACTTATGCGGCGATGGCGGCAGCGTCTGCATCCGACTGAAAACATAGTATCCGCAAAACGCTGTTTTTGTGGATACAATGATCGTAGCTGGCACCACCAGTCTTATATACAACAAAGAGATATATACATATGCACAATGTCAGACTGATATGTCAAACCCCTCCTGTGAAATAAGCAGGGACATACACTGTGCAAAAATTACTGTAGGTGGCACCATCAGTCTTGTACACTATAAAGCTACCCGATATGTATTAACATGCCCAATTTTAGGCTGATGTATCAAATTCCTCTGTAGAAATAAGCAGGCGCATACAATGCAAAAGTCAGGTGGCACCACCCCTCTTGTGAATGAGAATACCATCAAAGATGCATAGACAGGTCAAAATATAAGTCCAATACATCAAACTTCCCAACAGTTTGATGCACTGGGCTGACAAGGCTTAGGTGAGTAAGGCAGTTGCCCCCGAGTGACCTGTGACAAATTGCTGCCTCAAGCTACTGCACTGAGTGAACTCTTGACCTGCACCTGGCTAGACTGAGTGAACTTTTGACCTGTACCTGGATGCACTGAGTGAACTCTTGACCTGTTGCATAATCTGACGCAGTTGGCAGTCTGCCAAAGCTATAAATAGATACAGGCTGAACTTTGTTGCCAAATATGATGCAGTGAGCAGTCTGCCAAAGCTATGAATAGAATGCAGCTACTGCACTGAGTAAACTCTTGACCTATACCTGGCTGCACTTCTTCCGATCCTGGCACTGTGCTAAAACTATTTATAGAACTGACATCATCTTGGCTAATGGCCAACATCAAGGCACTGGCAATCTGCCAATGGTAAATCAAGTGCTGGCATCTGTACACAAAAGTGGTCCCTACTTGAAATAACTTTGAAATTTATTTTCCCAATACAAAATGCTTTTCAGCTGACTTTTTATAAAAAAAAAAGAAATCAGGAATATATGTAAAATTATTAGGGATGCATACTGAATGCAAAATTAAAATACAGATATGTCTCACTGATGGCAAATTCTTGAATTAAGTTGAGTACTGATACCAATGATTTATAATCCATGTACAGTTGTCTTTATATAGCCAAAGAGAGCTGAATATCCATGATGGTAACATTGTCTGGTATGATGAATAACTTAAATCATAAATCTAAATTTTTTAAAAGCTTTTAAAAAAACTTTCTTGTCAATACTAACCAAAGATAACCTGAAATCTAAATGTCTAGTGGCACGATGTAATAGATGCTGATAAACTGGTGCCAGGCTAGATGTAACAGCTTTAACCAGCTAACATATATGGTAAAATGACTCAATCTCCATAATTCAGCAAAAAATCATTCATGTGGAACCATTAATGACAATTCTTGTAAAATATTTAACAAACTGGCTTCAGTGGCACCAGTCGAAAAACGATTAGCAGGTTTATAACTCATATGGGAAGATACAGCAAACTGGCTAAGTTCAGCTTCCCGTAACTCAGCCAAAAAGCACTGAACCAAAACCATTTGAACAAACTTGAATTATCAACATCTGAGGATAATTAATGTGTGAGATTTAAGAATTTGGCCCAGTGGTTTTTGAGAAGAAGATCTTTGTAGCCACTGAGCTAAAATGGGCTGTTATGGCATATGACTAAATTCAGCTTCCCTTAACTTAGCCAAAAGTCACTGAAAAGAGACCATTTGAACAAATTTAAGAAAGCACTACCCTAGGATCATTTCTGTGCGATATTAAACATTTTGGCCATATGGTTTCAGAGAAGAAGATTTTTGTAACCCTCAGTGTGATACAGGCACTGATGACCCCGTACAAAAAAGGCCGATGCAGGTGGCGCCACCAATACCTCAATTTCAGATAAAACCTATGTGACCAAAGTTGGCATAAAATTTGGTGATGATAGCTCCAGCTGTTTCTGAGATTTAAATTTTAATATGCTTTTTTGCACCGTTAACAAAGTTGTAACTTGTAACTTGGCCAAAAATCTCCGAACCGGAACCATTTGAACAAACTTGAGAAAGATTGTTCCAGGGATCATTTCTGTGAAATATTGGACAATTTGGCTGGACAGTTTCGGAGAAGAAGATTTTAAAAGCTTTTTAAGCTTTTTCCCTATAAAATCTAAGAAAATGTAGCTAGACAAAAAATAAACAAAATCCAATATAGTTTTTTTGGATGACTGATTATTTGCAAAAAAATTTGTGATGCTAGCTCCTGCCATTTTTGAGATAGCTATGGTTAACCTACAGATGACGCACGACATACGACGCACGACACACGACGCAAGACAGACGCCGCCGCACCATCGCATAAGCTCACAGGTTCGCTAATAAAAATTAGAATATGGGTAGTCGACAAGCGACTATGTATATCCGCCAAAATCAGGTGAAGTGAGGCATGGATTGAGTAACAAGGGGAATTAAAGTTAGGGGAGTTGCATATTAGCATGGATGTCTGCAGCTGATATGTGTATGTAGGTTGTGCCACCTACCACAAAATCCAGAAAGCTATCAAAGTTGTAAACAAATGCAAAAAGTTAAACCACTGCCGAGATATGAGTGATTTTATCACACGGCCGACAAACAGATGGACGCTGTGCAAAAATGGTTGGAGGTGGCGCCACCAGTTTTGTGTATGATAAGGAGCTATGTGAGATCTATACATATGCAAAATTTTGGCCCAATCGGTCAAACGGTTCCTGAGATATAAGCCTTGATGTCTGCAGCGTAAACATAAATGTAGGTGGCGCCATCTGCCACAAAATCCAGAGAGCTATCCAAGATTTATAAACCTGCAAAATTTTAGGCAGATATGTCAAACCACTGCAGAACTATGAGTGATTTTAATCTATGGCAGACAAACAGACAGACGCTGTGCAAAAATGGTTGGAGGTGGCGCCACCAGTTTTGTGTATGATAAAGAACTATGTGAGATCTATACACAGGCAAAATATTGGCCCAATCAGTCAAACGGTACCTGAGATATACGCCTGGATGTCTGCAGCATAAACATAAATGGAGGTTGCACCATCTGCCACAAAATCCAGAGAGCTATCCAAGATGTATAAACCTGCAAAATTTTAGGCATATAAGTCAAACCAGTGCAGAGGTAGGAGTGATTTTATCCCATGGCAGACAAACAGACGGACGCTGTGCAAAAATGGTTGCAGGTGGCGCCACCAGTTTTGTGTATGATAAAGAGCTATGTGAGGTCTATACACAGGCAAAATATTGGCCCAATCAGTCAAACGGTTCCTGAGAAATACGCCTGGATGTCTGCAGCATAAACATAAATGGAGGTTGCACCATCTGCCACAAAATCCAGAGAGCTATCCAAGATGTATAAACCTGCAAAATTTTAGGCATATAAGTCAAACCAGTGCAGAGGTAGGAGTGATTTTATCCCATGGCAGACAAACAGACGGACGCTGTGCAAAAATGGTTGCAGGTGGCGCCACCAGTGTTGCAAAAAGATGGAAAGATGAAAATTTCCAAGTATTATGATCCCTGATATTTAATTCATCAACCATCTTTAAATCTCATAACATTTGTCATTTGTGTCTTTGAAATGTCAGAATGCTTTAACTCCTTCCCCAAAACCCTAGCAGCAGTTGGCTTATAACACATTGTTATATTCTGAAGAAGTCCCAGGTTTCATGGCTACTGAACCTAATCAGTATAGATTAAGATTTTGCCTGTCTTTTTAAAGTTATCTTTTGCATACCAAAACATTTCTTGTCCACACATATTTTGATTCTGATATACAGCACTAAGCCATTTAAGGAAATCTAGTAGTCATAACAGAATCTGTTCTTTTTTCTGCTGTTCATGTTTAAAATAACTGCCTTCTTTTGTCTTCAAATTTAGAAATGTAATGTGACTTTCTTAATATATTTGTACATTGTAGCCACACTTCCTCTTCAATGTTGCTGGTATTAAACTTGATACAAAGCTATCTAGCTATTAAATTCAACTGATAATATCTAATAAGCATTTCCAGACAATGAATTTATGAAAGTAAAAATTTAAATTTCTATCAGCTGAGTCACATACCTTTAACTTTTCTGAAGAAGCCATTGCCATGCTGACTGTTTCGTTAAGCCATTAACACTAACAGCGCTACAGGCTCCTCATATCATAAAAAATAATTTTTTTGACAGTATTGCACGCAGTCCAAAGTACAAACATTGCATGCAATCAATATCTTAAAAAAGTCACAGGGACCTAATTTTCTGTGACACTTGAAAAAATCTATGGCTATTATATTGCATCACCTAATATACACACTTTTTGTATAAAGCATAAAGTCAAATCATTTCCAAGGGGAAATTATTTTTAGTGACACCTGAGGGCGTGCCTGCATCTTTCACATTTTGGCTGTGAATAAAGTGACAGTAAACAAAGGACAGTTCTTATAACTGTCAGTTTCTTCCACAAGATCAATATACAACTCTCCACAGGGCTGAGGCAGACCTCCAAGCCAGGAATAAGATTCAATGGCTAGTTCTGTTCTTTTATATGACAATTCTATAAACTGAATATTCAATCAACATACATTCATGATAATTACATCAATATACACACACCTCTCCCTGGAATGCAAATTATACCAGGATCATTTTGAATTGTCAAAATAATATATAATATTACATAATTTTTCAACCATTATCAATAAATTCTTTTTTGTTCCCTAGTAACAATGTTTTTTTGGTTTAAGCTTTAATTAAATTACAGTGAAATCTAGCTAACACAACCATCAGTGTGACCTGTCAAAGTGGTCATGTTAGCATTAGCAGGAAATGTTAATGATTTACATCATTTCAGACAAAAAAAGTTGTTGTCTTAGGGGATGGTCCTGATGCCATAATTAAACCTTAAAATGTTTCAGTGAGTACTCATTTTTTAACCTTATATTTTATCATATAGTTATTTTTAAAATTAATCAATAATTAATAGTTTGCAATATGAATGGGTTTGAAGACTTGAAAATTTATTTTGTTATAAAAATACAAAATTTATTAAAGTATTGAATAAAATAGGAAATTAAAAGATTTATCTTGTTTACTGAGCCTGTCATTTGGAAGGGGGTGGGTTTAGAGAGAGAGAGAGAGGAGAGGTTCTTTGTGGTGGTTACTGCAGGCTGCCTGGCTGTCTGGGCTGACCTGGAGTCAGCTAGCTGCCAAATGCGGTTACGTAACAAGCCCATCCTGGACATACCACCTGATGTAAACAGATATTCATATGACATGTTCTTCTAAAACTTGAAGAAAAGCTGCAGTGTTTGATCTACTGCTTTTAAATTTCTGACATTTCCTGTTATAGCAGCCCTTAAAAGTTATTGCTGGGCCAAGCTAATTTTTTTTTTGCTTTTATAAAGATTACAAAAGCTTAACACCTATTCTGTCCATCATGTCAAAATCAAATCAACATTGCTTACAGGGAAAAAATGTGCCATGGTCATAGAACTTTGGTCAAAATTGAAGGTAATAATTTTACAATATGCTAATAAACTAGAATACAAGCGACAAGCGAATACGTGTATCCGCCAAAATCAGAGTAGGACGGGTGAAGTGAGGCATGGATTGAGTGGCAAGGGGAAATAGTTACATGTGTTACATATTAGAATGGATGTCTGCCACGGAAACATGATTGTAGGTGGCGCCACCTGTTATTTGAACGAGAAACTATCCAAGATGTATACACATGCAAAATTTCAGGTGGAAAACTCAAACCACCGCAGAGATATGAGTGACTTTATCCCACAGCAGACATACAGATGGATGCTGTGCAAAAATGGCTGCAGGTGGTGCCACCATTTTTGTGTATGTTATAAAGCTATCAAAGGGCTACATTTGTGTAAAGTTTTTTTCCTAATTGGTCAAACGAGTCTAGAGATATAAGCATTAATGTCTGCAGCATGAAAGTGAATGTAGGTGGCGCCACCTGTCAAAAAATCAAGAAAGCTATGCGGGATGTATACGCATGCCGAATTTCAGGTAATTTTGTCAAACTACTGCAGAGATATGAGTGATATTAACCCAAGGCAGACAAACAGATGGACGCTGTGCAAAAATGGCTGCAGGTGGCGCCACCATTTTTGTGTATGTTATAAAGCTATCCAAGGGCTACATATGTGTAAAATTTTTGTTCTGATTGGTCGAACAAGGCCTGAGATATAAGCATGGATGTCTACTGCATGAATGTGAATGTAGGTGGTGCCACCTGTCATAAAATCAAGAAAAGCTATGCGGGATGTATACGCATGCCGAATTTAAGGTAATTTGGTCAAACCACTGCAGAGATGTGAGTGGTTTTAACCCAAGGCAGATGAACAGATGGACACTGTGCAAACATGGTTGCAGGTGGCGCCACCATTTTTTGTGTATGTTATAAAGCTATCCAAGGGCTACATTTGTACAAATTTTTTTTCCTGATCAGTCGAACGGTTCCCGAGATATGTGGGTTTATGTGTGGAAACAGACGCACAAACGGACACTGGTCAGAGAGGAAAGGTCAGAGGTCAAGGCCAATTAGTTAGGCATCAGTTCACATGTGACCCGATAATTGGTGTAAGTTTAGGAAAAATCCGTCCAGTAGTCCCAGAGGAGTTCTCCGGAAACGAATGTGGGGGCGGATACAATAAATTTGGCAGATACAATAAATTTCAAAATGCTTGTATAATATCTGGTTTTTATTTAAATTTTAATTAAATGCTTAAAAAAGGCTCTCTATTTATCATATTAAAGGACAAGTATCTCTCCTGATTTTTGGCAAAGTACATAAGTGTCATTATGTTAGGGCCTATAACTTCAACAAATTACGCAAAATTGACCTGATGAAACTATATGGAAACATAGTTAGCCCAAATATGAATGAAACAAAACCAGTGGCTTTCATGAATTGTAACAAGGCTTGTTGTAAAAAATACTTGACTTGCATGGTCTTCCAAACTTGAATATAAGCTACAATTTTTTAACAATTGCTTTCATATTTCAGATTATATAAACTTAAAACCTTACCTGTCCATCATGTGATAATAAAATCAAATGTACTTACAGGGAAAAAATGTGCCAGAGTCATAAGCATATAGCTAAAATTTATAAATTACTTCTGACTTATTAATACCAAGATACTGTGAATCTTTAAACCATACCTTGAGTTCTTTTTGATTTGCTGTGTTCATGGCCAGGTTATTGATGGTAGTAGCGACCCCTGACACCACTGCCGGGTAGCTGACACTTTGACCCATCCTGATTGCCATGCTGTGGGCCCTCAGGAGATGATGCAGCTTCTTGAGGCAGCCAGCGTCACTAAGTGTCTTCTGAAAAACACAAAAATATGTGTAACAGCAAGCGTCACTAAGTGTCTTCTGTAAAATACAAAAATATGTGTAACAGCCAGCGTCACTGTCTTCTGTAAAATACAAAAATATGTGTAACAGCCAGCCTCACTAAGTGTCTTCTGTAAAACACAAAAATATGTGTAACAGCAAGCTTCACTGTCTTCTGTAAAACACAAAAATGTGTAACAGCCAGCGTCACTAAGTGTCTTCTGTAAAATACAAAAATATGTGTAAAAGCCAGCGTCACTAAGTGTCTTCAGTAAAACACAAAAATATGTGTAACATCAAGCGTCACTAAGTGTCTTCTGTAAAACACAAAAATATGTGTAACAGCCAGCATCACTGTCTTCTGTAAAATACAAAAATATGTGTAACAGCCAGCGTCACTAAGTGTCTTCTGTAAAACACAAAAATATGTGTAACAGCCAGCATCAATAAGGGTCTTCTGTAAAACTCTTGGGTGAGGAGGGCATACCTTTGTGGTTAAGACCTTGATAAAGGGAATTTAGCTAAAGATTGTTCTAAACAGGACTTGAACAGGACATTTGCTCATGCCATGTGATAGATAAACATACAGGTAGCTGCATATTTTTGCTATGGCTCAACAGGAATGGTTGATGTGATTACCTACAAACCTGGCATGTATCAACAAGTACAGAAAGACACTATTATGCATATTTTTTTCATATTAAAATGGCCTAAGTGATAAAATGGAAATGAAACAACTATATTCTATGGTACTGCTTCTATAATGTGTATTTAAATAGATAAAACACTACTACTGTATGGCACCCTCCTATGTTATATGTTGTCCTGACATGGCCACTGGGACGTAAACATAAACAGTATCTCATGAAGTGTAATGAGATGTTGCAAAGATAGCTATTTAACAAACTGAATACCACAGTATAGACTAAAAGATGAGATAAGACAGCACTAAGATTACTCAGGTAAAAGTTCACCAGGGCTATGAAATCCCTGCAGTTTGGATACTGGTCAGCCAGCTAACAATCCCATTATTTATTCAAGGTTTTAATCAAATTGGAGTCTGGCAAGCTTTAACTCTATTGTTTAACCACAACAACTGTTTAATACATTAAACTGCAGTATGTGTTTCATTACCTTGCATATTCGCAGCTACAGGTAACCAGTATGAACTTGAGTATTGTATCCTTGTTAAACCTGGCTGTGAACACATGAATATGAGCGGTTGTTTTCCTGTGTAAATCCCACAGTTAAAGAAGTATTGATTGTAACACTTTTCCTGTCATACATCAACACATGTTCAGGCTGAATACCACCTGACAGGGCTTATTGATCTCACCTCCGTGCTTATGCAACGTCACTGATACAGGACGGGCAGGTAAGGTCGGCAACAGGCGGCCACGTTCTGTCGTCACAGTCAATACTGTTCGGCCTGCAGGTCGATTCAATTAAAGCCATGGATTTACAGGGTAATACTGTCCCAGATTTTTTTTGCTTATTAAGATATGCATTCAAAACATATTCTGTAGTCTGATACTTTATGGATAATACATGTAGTCTTTAAAGTAAATCAGTTATCTTTTAATCACAGATTTTAAATAAGCTTAACAATTATTAGCAAAATTTGGTTTAATTAACCCATCAATCCTCAGAGGCTCACTAAAGCGCACTTTAGGCTAAATTCTCTGTGGTCAAACATATTGTACATAAAAAAGATTTCTGTAGAAAATTTGGTAAAGATACTATAAATGCGGAGTAAGATACTGGGCCTGTATCTTAAATGTAACAATATAAACTGCAAAGGATCAAACCTAAAAATACTTGCTAAGTTCGTAATGTGATCCTATACCTCACCAAATATACATACTTTTATGACTGAATAATAAGGTAATAGGATCATGTAAGGACCTGCAAATGATCACGGGAACCTACAAGGCTGTTAGTAATTATTTTTACAGCTAAAATATATAGAAAATAAATGTAATTATGTGGTTTGACAGATGTAACTGAGTCTGAACTTCCCAACTGGCCAAAGACTAGCAGAGAAAGGGCAGAGATTTAGACCTTATTTTACTTAACCACCAGATGGCAGTGCTTGTTCTAGGCATTGCTATACAGCAAGACCAAAAGTGTACTGGCTTGATAGTGTAACTAGAATACTGCCAGGTCAGGAAGGGTCACACAAAAAAGCCAAAGACTTCCAGAGATGGCTCAGTAATGCTTAAAAAAATAAAGGACCTGATTACTTGCAGAGACAGAGGGAATTGGCCCAAAACAGTATTTCAACATCTGAACTAAAATGTGATGGCTTGAATCAGTGACATTTGTGTATGAAGGAGTAGAAGTGGGGCCTCCCAAGCCAAAGAGGCATAATAACATCTGATGTAGGAAACTGTAAGCCTGGTCAGCATATAAATCAGTAGGATGGTCCTGTGACCTTGATTTTGAACTTGTGATGTCAAAATCAATGTTTTTTCTTCTGTTGTTAGGTAATCCAAAAGTGAAAGTTTTGGATAAAACATTTACAATGCCTCCATGATTTTTTTTAAAGATTTGGGTCCTGTGACCTTCACCTGTGACCTCAAAATTCATAGGGTTTTTACATTAGTGGTTAGCTATACATAAATCCATTTGTTAAATGAAACTGGAGTTATTATCCGGTAATGAATTTGTGGACAGATGGCTCCTGTAAGGAAGACCTCTGATTTTGTGACCCAAAAATCGACAGGGATCTTTCCCTATTGGGAGTTCATCCACAAACAGTTTAAAGATGTGGAGTGACCTTGGCCTTTGACCTAATGACCCAAAAATCAATAGGGTACTTGCTTTACCCGGAAACTAATTTGTTGATGGACAGACAGGTGGATAGGGTGATAACTATAGGGGACCCATTTATTCAAGCAGGGCCCTAATGATCATGAACTAATAAAAAGTCCTAATAGAACACAGAGATAAGATTATGAAATCACATTAGAAATAAATTACGCAACTAACCCAGTGGTTACATGCAGTAATCCTTAACTGGGTTCAAGTTTAGGGACACAATGCAATGCCCCACTTTCATTGGTCAGAATATTCTTGGCCAGGTGCATGCAACCAAGTAAACACTGCTATAGCAAGCAGTAGATTTAAATGGAAGGAATACAGAATAAATGCAGCTAGGAGCATACAACCACTGCATAAGTTGTTTTCTCTCTAATATCCTACAATATAAACAGATGTAGGACTGCTGGTGAAATGCCTATAAAACATTATTTCTGTGTAACACCATGCAACAAGTAGATACAATGACATAAGAGATTTATTTTTAGTTAACATGGTTCAGCAATTAAATAATTTACCACAAATTTAATGTTGCTGTCAACTCAAGTGTCATGAATTCCTGAAGTTGCATGTTGACTTATTTGTATAAATGAATACAAAACATATACAAATATATATCATTATAGGTATTTTAAGAGGTCTCACCATCTCTTCAGGATCCATTGTCAGGTATGTTTACTGTTCAGAATTATCCACTCAGTAAGTTTGCATAGTAAAACTGACTCTGACATAGGACACACCTGATAAACACTACAAAACTACAATGACTAATTACAAATCCACTAACAGAACCCAACCAGTAAGCATTACTCACCTGGGAGAGCTAGCCATAGATATTCTGTGGAAAAAGTATTAATTATGCATGAAGTGAGAAAAATCCTCTCTCACCACTCTGACTCATACTGGCCACTGAAATATTGATAGTGATGTAATTGTGGATTGGCTGCGTGAACACATGATACCAAATCTGAATAAGCTTTCTCACCTGTGGAGCTGATTGGCTAAGATGTTGAACTCAAAGAACTTGATAATTTCTTTAAAATTATAACTTTTATATATGGTTCATGGTAAAACATCGCAGAATCCAATCTTTCTCTTCACCTGAAATCCAGGTAACTTAATAAATTCAGCTGCTAGCCCACATTGGGCCTGGTCTTGGGGAAATTCATTAATTATGCACAGCCAGATCATGAAATCTACCACTGGTTGGCATGGGGTAGGCCATATAACCAACCAAGCTCCTTCAGGAACCTCGAGCCCTGCGTATTCCCACTAGGTCACTGTAATCATAGGACTTCATGGGTTTGCATATAATTGTCAGGGAAAGTGTGCCTTATTTAATGACTTACTCTTAGAGCTGATTGTAGCTTTAGGGTATATATGCATGCTTATATTATTATCATAATTGCACAGTGAGGAGATTGCAGAAAAGTTCACTGCAGGTAATTACTGAGAGTACTCTGTCTGAATCAACTGTATGGTCCAAGCAATGGCTCATCAGTGATCACTGATGATTAATAAATGATTATTATGGTTTTCAAAAACAAAATCAAAAGTTGTAGATTGTACACTCGACTAGCTGCATTAGGATGAAGATAATCATCCTATTGTGACTGATGCTTTCTATCAGCTTTCTTGTTTTTTTATGGGGAGATAAATAAGTTTTAATACTTGTTTGATAAATTAGAATCGTAGTCTGAACTTACACATGCCTCCCAAATTCTACACATAGAATTTGTATCACTGTTCACAAACCCCATGGTTGATCATGGCTAGGCCTCTAGAACAAAGGTGGCCCTAATAACTATGAATGACCTTGGCCCATAGCTGGGAAAATAATCATGGTGATCAAGATTACCTCAAACACTATATTCCACCTAAATCTGTACAAGACTTTTCAAGTAAAGCTCTTGAGAAACAGACAAACCAACAACCAAGGCAAAAACATTATACCTTACTACATACATATGCAGAGGTATAACAATAACTAGATTAAAGTTTGTATTCCCTGGCCTATTCAAGTGGACAAGGAGACATTTAGACTAGGACTTAAGAACATGATGGTTATCACCTAGGTAAGAATGTGTATTCATGCCATGACAACATCTTGCAAAAGAATATCTTAAAAGAGCAAAATATGCACCATTAAAATTTTTGAATTTTTCCCTGGTTTCACCCCAATACTGTACATCTGCATGAAGAAATAACAACATAACAAAAAGGTGATGAGACAGTACTGTATACAGCATTGCCTAAAGTGACTAAACACTTACAAATGTCCAATTTATAAAAAATATGCTTTGAACATCATAATCTCAAGAAAACATTCTAATTCACAATTTAAACAATTAAAAAAAATCAAAACCAAATATTAAATGTTAAATCAGAGCAATACTGGTATACAGACATGAATGAAGCAAAATACAGCATCAACACTTTTTTTTGGATGAAAATGATAAGGTGTACTCCTGTTTCTTTTTCACTCCTCTTCATTTCAACTGTGCTAAAGTATTTGGAAAATACTTGACCATTTTGTATGTATATGTGTTTCAAGGATAGGTTCTTGGCCCAGAGATGTCACCAAATTGAAAGAGGATGAAGAGAACCACATGTTATAGGGATCATATGTTATTTCTAAGCATTCAAGATTTCAAGTTTTACATGAACTGTACAATAACTGGGTAACAAAGCCTTCAGAATGATTCTTTGAGATTCTACTGAATTTTCCCTTTACCTTTGAAGCACTGGGGGAAAATGGGCCACCATTTGCCATAACTACAAAGCTATGCAATTCTCCAATCCCACATAAAAGAACTGGACTTTCTCACCTGACAGGATGTGAAGGCAGCAGCATTTTGTATTGTCTTGAGGACTTTCTCCAGAAGATCATAATCTCTGGTTGACAATAGGCTGACCAGCACCTGTGCCTCCCGTGGTCCTAACTCTCCAGGCCTCCTCTGGACATTTTCTAAACACTCTGTGGCATCTTCCTCTGATACTCCTTCATCTTGCTCCTGTGGCTCTGCTTCAGCTTCCTCACCTGATGCCGATGATGAAGGCTCCACAGAGGCCTCTCTTTCTGTCGCAAAGATGTCAGCTTGGTTAGGCAAATCTTCTCTGTCATCAAATCCAAGCAATGGAGCTCTCTCTAAAACTTGTTCAGGCACTTTAGAAGGAGAAACTGAATCTCTTGAAGACTTGGCACTTTGTGGAACTTCTTTTGTTTCATCAGTTTCACCAGCAGGTGGCACTTCTGCAGTTTCACTGCACCCAATAGCCTTCAGGGCTTCTTCAAAAGGTGTAGAACCAAAAGGATCTCTTGGGTCACCTGTTTGTTCGTCTTTTTCTACTTTAACCCAAGATGACGGCTCACTCTTCTCTGGGGACAAAGAAGAAGCACTTTGGAAGGAGCTATTCTCTTCAACATTAACCCAGCTTGATGGTTCACTATTAGTGTTCCCCTGTGACTCATTATCTGCAGAATTTAAGGAATTTAATTTTTCCTCAACAAAAGCCACATCCTGGATTGAGGACAGATTATTCACTAAATTTCGGAAACTATCCTGTGTACTTGATGGGGAGCTGAAGGCTTCACTGAGGCCATTTTCTGAGGTATTCCTCGTTGGAGGAGGAGCACTGGGAATGGGAATATCACCTGCGGCGGGAACCACAATGTCACGTCGGTAGTCTCTGGACTGGTACTCTGTCTCATGATCCACATCTTCAATGCTGAATGTCAGGTGTGGGGAATTTCCTGTTTGCTCATCACTCACAGATTCTTCTTCCTCTCCTGATTCTTTTCCTTTTGCAGTTTTCCTTGCCTGGGATTCTGTAAAGAAACCAATAATGAAAATAATCCCTCTTTATTATACAAATGATTTTCACACTGTACATTATCTAAAACAATATCAATTTCAAAACTACCATATTAATAATTTTACATTTATGTTATCTTAAATTTGAATGAAGATATAAGAAAAAAAAAACATGCATGAGTTTTTTTTCACTCAATCTTGATATCATTCTAGTCCTGTACATTTCACTTAAGACAATTCATAAATCTTATAGGTTTGTTAAACTGAAGTTTTTTTTGCTTTCTGTTACATGTTAAGATATGACAGAAAGTACTTATCTGGAGGAGGAAATATATGTTTGTTTAGAGGGGAGGTCAGATATTTTTTAAGTTTTTTAATTAACAAACTGTAATACTAAATATATAATGTTTGCTTTAAATACATAAAAAAAATTTACTTTGGCTTTATGTATCCCACACTGATGGTGTAAAAAACCTGGGTTAACAGTCACTAAGTAATACTTTATGGCTGAACAAACAACTGACCAATGGGTCATGATGCTCAGCTGACTGGGAAGAGATTCGCAAAAGGAAATTTTATCATCAGAATGGTAGTATATACCCATTCAACTGAAGCATCAAACAGATTAACCAACAGGCCAAGATTTAGTCTGTATTTATATCTCAAAAATAGAGAAAAAATGTGTAAACTTTAAAAACCAGAATACAGGTAACTGACAAGTGACTACATGTATCCGCCAAAATCAGAGTGGAACGGGTGAAGTGAGGCATGGATTGAGTGGCAAGGAAAAAATAGAGTGAGGTATGTTGCATATTAGCATGGATGTCTGCAGCCTAAATGTGTATGTAGGTTGTGCCACCTACCACAAATCCAGAAATCTGTCCAAGTTGTATGCATATGCAAAATTTTAGGCAGAAAAGTCAAACCACTACATGTATATGAGTGATTTTAGCCCACGGCAGACAAACAGACGGACGCTGTGCAAAATTGGTGGCAGGTGACCCCTCCAGTCTTGTGTATGATAAAGACCTATGTGAGATCTAAACACATGCACAATTTTGGCCCAATCAGTCAAAGGGTTCCTTAGATATGAGCTTGGATGTGTGCAGCATTAACTAGAATGTAGGTGGCGCCACCTGTCAAAAAATCAAGAAAGCTGTCCAGGATGTATAAACCTGCAAAATTTTAGGCAGTTATGTCGAACCACTACAGAGAAATGAGTGATTTTAGGCCACGGCAGACTAACAGAGAGACGCTGTGCAAAATGTGCAAAAATGGTTGCAGGTGGCCCCTCCAGTTTGATGTATGATAAAGACCTATGTGAGATCTATACACATGCAAAATTTTGGCCCAATTGTTCAAATGGTTCCCGAGATATGAGCTTGGATGTCTGCAGCATAAACTAGTATGTAGGTGGCGCCACCTGTCATAAAATCAAGAAAACTATCCAGGATGTATAAAACTGCAAAATTTTAGGCAGATATGTCAAACCACTGCCCAGATATGAGTGACATTATCCCACGGCAGACAAACAGACAGATGCTGTGCAAAAATGGTTGCAGGTGGCGCCACTATTTTTTGTGTATGTGATAGAGCTATCAAAGGGCTACATTTGTATCAATTTTATTTCCTGATCGGTCAAACGATTCCCGAGATATGAGCTTGGATGTCATCAGCGTGAATGTGAATGTAGGTGGCGCCCCCTGTCATAAAATCAAGAAAGCTATCCAGGATGTACATGCATGACGAATTTCAGGTGAATTAGTCAATTCACTGCAGAGATATTAGTGATTTTAACCCAAGGCAGATGAACAGATGGACACTGTGCAAACATGGTTACAGGTGGCACCACTATTTTTTGTGTATGTTATAGAGCTATCAAAGGGCTACATTTGTATCAATTTTATTTCCTGATCGGTCAAACGGTTCCCGAGATATTAGCTTGGATGTCATCAGAGTGAATGTGAATGTAGGTGGCGCCACCTGTCATAAAACAAGAAAGCTATCCAGGATGTATACGCATGACGAATTTCAGGTGAATTAGTCAATTCACTGCAGAGATATGAGTGATTTTAACCCAAGGCAGATGAACAGATGGACACTGTGCAAACATGGTTACAAGTGGCACCACCATTTTTTGTGTATGTTATAAAGCAATCCAAGGGTTACATTTGTATAAATTTTATTTACTGATCGGTCAAACAGTTCCCGAGATATGAGCTTCGATGTCATCAGCGTGAAAGTGAATGTAGGTGGCGCCACCTGTCATAAAATCAAGAAAGCTATCCAGGATGTATACGCATGACGAATTTTAGGTGAATTAGTCAATTAACTGCAGAGATATGAGTGATTTAAACACAAGGCAGATGAACAGATGGACACTGTGCAAACATGGTTACAGGTGGCGCCACCATTTTTTGTGTATGTTATAAAGCAATCCAAGGGCTACATTTGTATAATTTTTATTTCCTGATCGGTCAAACGGTTCCCGAGATATGAGGGTTTATGTGTGGAAACAGACCCACAAATGGACGCTGGATAGAGAGGAAAGGTCAGAGGTCAACGCAAATTCGTTAGGCACCAGTTCACATGTGACCCGATAATTGGTGCAAGTTTCGGAAATTCGGTCCATTAGTATCAGAGGAGCTCTCTGGAAACGAACGCGGCAGCGGCGGAGAAACTCGGTCAAAAAACTTTGTTTTGGCGGATCTAAAAAACAGGTGGCTCCAACAGTCTGCAGAAACCAAAAAAAACACTTAATGGTCAATATCCATGCAAAGAATCATGGTGATCTCTGCATTAGTTGTTCAGATACTTCAGCTTTTGTATCAAATTGTCCATTATTCTGAGGGATACTTCGGAGTCCTATAGCTTGAAGGATATGGGTAACAGAGACCTAATTTCAAGTTTCCACAGGCACTTTACATGGGCCTCCTTGCATGACAAGAATGAAGATTCTAGGTCCAGTTGTTGCGATTTCAAGTTGTACCCTGTTGACAGATAACCACATCTTTAAAGGTCTCAAAAAAAAGAGTAAAAAATTCGTAAAAATTTGAAAAAAAAATAGAGGTGGCGCACCCAGTCTGCAGAAACTGATGGAACAGCTCATGATCAATATGTATGCCGAAAATCATGACCATCAGTGTTGTAGTTATTGAGATACTGCAGTTTTTGTATCAAATTTTCCATTATTCTGGGGGGTATTTTGGAGCCATACAGCTTAAAGAATATGGGTAACAGAGACCTAATTTCAGGTTTCCATGGAAACTTTTCATGGGTCTCCCTGTGTGTCAAGAATGAAGATTCTAGGTCCAGTTTTTATGATATGTGCCCTGTTAACAGATGTTCATATCTTTAAAGGTCTCAAAAATAGAAAAAAATTTCGTAAAAAAAACATGAACAAATACAGGGGTGCCACCAGTCTGCAGAAACTGATGAAACACTCCATGATCAATATCCATGCAAAAAATTATGGTTATCTCTGCATTAGTTGTTCAGATACTTCAGCTTTTGTATCAAATTTTCCATTATTCTGAGCTGTACTTTGGAGTGCCATAGCTCAAAGGATATGGGTAACAGAGACCTAATATCAGGTTTCCATGGAGACTTATCATAGGTCTCCCTGTGTGTCAAGAATGAAGATTCTAGGTCCAGTCGTTACGATTTGTACCCTGTTGACAGATAACTACATCCTTAAAGGTCTCAAAAATTGAGAAAACAATTCGTAAAAATTGAAAAATACAGGTGGCGCCACCAGTCTGCAGAAACTAATGAAACATCTCATGATCAATATGTATGCCAAAAATCATGACCACCAGTGATGTAGTTAATGAGATATTGAAGTTTTTGTATGAAATTTTTTACTATTCTGAGGGGTACTTTGGGGCCCTATAGCTCGAAGGATATGGGTAACAGAGACCTAATTTCTGGTTTCCAAGGAGATTTTTCATGGACCTCTCAGTGTGTCACGAATTAAGATTCTAGGTCTAGTCTTTACGATTTGTGCCCTGTTAACAGATGTTCACATTTTTAAAGGTCTCAAAAATAGAGAAAAAAATTCGTAAAAAATAGAACAATACAGGTGGCGCCACCAGTCTGCAGGAAGTGATGTATCATCTCATGATCAATATGTATGCCAAAAATCATGACCATCAGTCAAGCAGTTAATGAGATATTGAAGTTTTTGTATGAAATTTTTGACTTTTCTGGGGGGTACTTTGGTGCCCCATAGCTCAAAGGATATGGGTAACAGAGACCTAATTTCTGGTTTCCAAGGAGATTTTTTATGGACCTCTCAGAATCCCAAGTTACAAGGTTCTAGGTCCAGTGGTTACGATTTGTGCCTGGTTAACGGACGGACAGACGGACAGACAGACGGGCGAAGGACAAAGAGTGATCGCTATAGCTCAGATGACTTTCAGTAAGCTGAACTAAAAACCCAACATGCATTCCACAAAAAAAGATACTGTCATGATATTTCTGCTGCCTTAAAGATTAAGTGTTGTGGATATAATGGATGAGGGAACAGAAATATCAGTCCAATCAGTTGCAAACAAGAGTATTAAATTTGGATCTTGACATGGGAAAATAAATCACACTAAGCTGATTTTTTTTTATGTGAGGTTTAACATCATTTAAATATATACCTGGTTAAGGTTCCGAAGGTAAAGTGGGTTTCCTGAAATTCCCACACAAATTATGTTAAACCAGCCTTGTTTTCATAGGAAGCATTATTATGCAGTTTTTCAAATCATTTGGCACAAACAGAACCTACCAAATACCTGTGTTCCCGAGAGCTCCAGGTTGAGCAAGCCAAACATAATGCTGGACAACAGGCTCTAGTTAGTCAACCTATGGATTCTTTAAGGAAGCCTTCAGTGACCAGATGGCAGGCAAGATGGCTGAACCAACAAAAATGAGGAGCAAGTTACATTGTTTATATTTGATATCTATTTGTTGTATATCCATCTAGTAAATGAGGATCTGGATGATTCAATTATATAATTATAAAAATAATCTATGACCATACCAGCTACCCTTGATATAAACAGGGGATAAAACCCCCCCATACCACTTCCAGAGTAATAGCCTTTGCTAGCTATATTGTGACAAAAAATATTTTGTGAAAACTTCTTGTAATAAAATTCTCTGATGTAGATATTTTTTTCAGCGAAAGGGCAATGCTACATGTTAAACCTTACCATATTTTGGCAAGCTGCTTGTACTGCGCCTGCCTGCACCTCAGCCACTGCTTGAAGGCATTGACCCACCCAGTCAGTACAATAGCTAAAATTAGTGAACCTACATCAGAACCAGCTGTGAATGTTGTTTGTACTTAGCTCTAAGCTGGCTGACTTACATCTCCAACAAATAAACAGTAGCATTCTTGTTATGTATATTTTGGCATAACAGTCATATCATCATCACTAGTATTTTTTTTAAAATCTTATATAAAAATCAAACTGAACATTTGCATAAGTGGCCTATACAAAACTTCATTTAAATAGGGCTCTAATTATTTTGTGGTTGCTGTTTAAGATCTTATTTTACATTACACCTGGGGATATGAGGAACTACAGGTGTGTTCAACGTTGCAAAGTTCTGGTCAGATAAGGAGCAACTGAAATGTGTGTACAACCTTACACATTTCCTTGAATAAAGTCATATATTATCAGTTTAGAACAGCCCAGATCATGAGACAATATAACGGGGCTGAACTGAGAGACACCATGTGTTTCCTTAGGGATGGTCCACATTGTAAATAATATGCTTGCATTTGAACACAATTCTGAGTCTAGAAATAACTGTTACTGTTAAAAGTTACAGGCCCTATATATAAACTCCCAGTTAGTTCTTCATAATTAGACAAATTTAAATTAAAAGGCACAATACAATTTCAACAGACTTTTTAAGTATTACCTTTATATGGCAGTAAGTCTTATTATATCCAAAGTTTGCAGATTCCACAAATTTTTATCATGCAAGTACTAGAATTGCTTCCTGTTACAAGAACCACTCCATTCCCAGCTCTTTTCAAATGCCGTGTTTCCAGTCAAATTTAGTTTTTCTCACAGAGGCAAACACTCTTTTGTACCCATCTCTATCTGCAACAAGCTGTTCTGAAATTTGTGCTTTCTCTTTCTCTCTTCCGTTGTCAGCAAATAGCACAAGGTCTTCAAAGCTTGCCAGCAGCCAACTCTAAAAGAATTCCCTGACAATGCAAATATTTTCATGATTTCTGACAACACCCATGGCCTATAGGTTCACTGTCATTTGACATAAAGCAGACTAATTGTTAACTGTTTCAGTATGCTTCCTAGCAACACCAAACATCAGCCAGGAAAGTTTCATTTTAACCCAGCATATCGGCAAACTCCTCCGCATGTTTGCAGGCATGGCTCGCACAGGCTTCTGGATGCAGCCAATTAACTTGTACAAGATACAGGAAATGACAAGTTACCACTGAGACAGAGTTTCAGTTAAGGTTGTGAGTTCAGATGTATTCTCTTGTGTTAATTCACCATTTGTAGCCTAAAGTTAAGATTATGGGTTTTTTCCACAATATGAATGCAACATGATGGAAGAACACAGCGATGCATTCCTCAATATTACTTCTATCACGACTCAACTGTTTGTACCAGCGAGCAGCCCAATAATCATTGCCTACTGAGTCGGGTTTTCACGGCCAGTTTTATAGCTGACCTGAATCTACCACAAATGCAATTTGGTTGAAAACAATCCTGAACCTGAACTGAAAGGACAATTAATATTAAATATGGACTGATTGAATGCTGGCTCTCAGAGTCACACCTCTTTTACCCAACTTTTTAGACCTCTGGCAACCCTGTCTTCCACGTGCCAGTAGCTTCTATCAAACAAAAACAGCATTTACTGTCATCAATCATCTGGTCTCTCTTACTCTCATCTTTCATGGTGTTTCCAGAACTTTCAGACACTACTAAAAACTGGTTTTAATTTCCCTGACTTTGACAGACAAAACAAGATGTAAACGTAAACTTTTATCATGAGACATATCACTTGATGATAAACAAAGGTCATCGACTTACTCATGCTGACATAAAACAAACATCAAACCACCAGCTATACATATGTGGAACACAAATACATTTTCTCTCGTGAAACACAGACAAAGTATGAAACTTATGTTTTGTTTTAATTTTTAGTAACACTGCTTAATATTCAAACAACAATTGATAACACCAAATAAATAAATCAATAATTTAAGCATAGATAATCCATTAAAAACCAATCAATAACAACAAGGCTGAATAAACACAAATTTTCCAGTTTCTTTTCATTTTCAAAATCACCACAGTCACAGCAACCTTACTGACCCCTATCTAAAAGCAAACATCTGAGTGATATGTAAAGATGATAAAGTTCATTAGAAAATGGAAATGATAAATGTATAAAATTACAAATGATTTCTTATGAGCCCTGAATCATTAATAATTCACAAAGTTTTGTGTAGGAATCTTGTTCAAATAAACTTAGCGAAATATTTACTAAACATTCATAACAATCTAGGTATTATTCTTCCTGACCAATCATTGGATTATTCAGTGTTATACCCATGATATCATCATGAGATCTGTGATATGATGATATCCAATTTAGTGTGTATGCACAATGGCTGCCAATATGAGCAGTTTTGATAAACGGGGATAGATAAACCTGTCAGGGTTTGATAAGGGCACACGAATACCACACGAAAGCACTCCAAGGAAAGTGTCCAGCTGACAATCTATCTGTGTAGAGTTTTTGTTGGCCAGGGGATGTGTATCAGCAAAGTTAAGAGCACAAAAACGCTTTATTTTTACCATACCAAATTCCTCAAATTATGGTAAGATAAAATGCCCTAAAAAATTTACTGAATGCCCAAAATACCTAAACTGGTCATGAGAAGTGAGAAAACTGAACACACATATGTAGCATGAGAGAAGAATGAATGTAGCACCTAAAATAGCCTTTGTATACAAAATTTGAAATATCCAGTTTGGTTGTAATTGTATCCTCTAGGAATACCTCATTCCTGGGGGTGGATTATGGAGGGTGCAAGGAGGCTTCCCATCCCCTTCATTTGACCAGAATATATTTGTGGGACAACATTTCAAACATTTGGGGCCCAGAGAGATTTATTACTTCTTCAGGGATGTCAACTTCCAAAAGTTTTATCGAGGTACAATGAGTGGGTTTGAACAACAAGCTTAAATTTGCAACATTTAATACACTTTGATTCATTTCATATTTTTGCATCATTTACATCACTCTTTTGAAAAAGAGAAGGAAAGGATAACCCTGTTCTTAGATTCTGAATTCCTGCATCTATATAAATATAAATAGAGAATAATGAGTCTAAGCTTTTCAGATCTGTGCACTTTTGGACAGGCACTGTAATATGATATACAAATATTCCTGACCTACATGCAAAGTGATTAATTCACAGTGAAAGGGGGTTCCACATTATCAGATGACCTCATTTACATCAGATGACCTCATTTACATTTAAATGTTTGAATATGTACTGCAGCACTGCCTACATCTCTGGTCTAAACACTGACTTGAAAATTATGTTATTTACTACATTCACAGGAAATGTCTAAAGGCTTTATCAGATTTTTTGTATTAAAAGAATTAAGACCTGGTCAATAAGGAAAAAATTTCAAACACTAATACTACATTAAACCAGAATACCAAACCAAAGCAAATTAACGGTGCACTGGGTTCATATAGTCAATATATTATGAATTTGGCCCTACATAATGAACAAGGAACTACTCCTCCACCACTTTGAGGATAGTTTCACATTCAACAGAGCCAAAGTCATTAGTAGCCAGTACTTTATATGTCCCACTCATCTCTAGCTCAGCACTCTGGATCACTAGAGAACATTTTTTGTTTCCTGCTAGGAACTGATATACAGAGGTGTCCCAGATTTGCTCTTCATCCTTGAACCAGGTTACCAGGGGGACGGGGTCTCCAAAGAATTCAACCATCATCTCACACGAGTCACCTTTTTTAATAGTGAATGGCTGTAACTTTGATGTGAATTCCGGAGCTTGACCAACTGCAATGAGAAAATAAAGGTAGATTTTACAATAAATCCTACATGTTTTGCATCATCATTCAGTGTGGCTTTGATAAATTGGGAACAAATTTATAAAGGTATAAGAGCCCATATATTATGGATAAAATGATCATAATGTAGTAAACCCTTTTTTATGCAGGTAACTGACAGAATATCATTCCTTGAACCAGTCCTACCTTTCTCTACAGTCAGCTGAGCCTGACTCACAACTGATCCAGCTTCGTTCTCAGCCTTGGCTTTGTAAGCTCCACCCATATCTGGGCTTGCACTGTCAATCAAGAGAGTGAACCTCTTTCCATCAGTGATAAACTTATAATTTACAATGTCTAGAATCTGGTCTCCATCTTTGAACCATGTGACCTTAGGTACTGGATCACCCTCAACTTCAACCTCCAGTCTGCATGTCTCCTTTTCCTTAACAGTTAGTGGTTTGAGTTCCTTGCTAAATGATGGTGCAATGGCAGCTGTAACAGAATGTTTATATTACGTTTTAAAGCAATATTAAAAAAAAATGTTAAAATTATGGTGACCTTCATATATTATGCTAAGAAATTATGAAAACCAGAGTAAAGACACATTTGCAGACATGTTCAGCTTTAATGCTCGCAGGCACTAATACCATCTTGATCTATTCAATAAACAATATTCTACATATATTCTATATATGTATATTTTTTTATATACTTATTCCGATTACTCCTCTGACTTTGAAATGTCAGTGTTCATCTTAAGGTGAATCAGTAAGTAAACTGTAATCACCTTTCTCTACAGTCAGCTTTGCCTGGCATTCTTTAGATCCAGCCTCATTTTCTGCCCTTACTTTGTAAACTCCGCCCATATTGAGGCTTACGCTGTCAATCGCAAGGGCAAACTTCTTGCCATTGGCCATAAATGCTGCTGTGTCTAGGATTTGGTCCCCATCCTTGAACCACGTGACCTTTGGCATTGGTTCCCCCTCAACTTCAACCTCCAATCTACAGGACTCATTTTCTTTGATAGTCAGTGGTTTGAGCTCTCGGGTGAAAGAAGGGATCTTGGCAGCTGTGACAGAAATGATCAAAATTTTTCTTAAAACATGGCTTAACTGACAAACATTATATAGTACACACTTTAAGTTCACTCACACAGAGTTACAGCAGCTGAACATTGGTATAACTCTTGAGCCGGCCTAACATACCGGTAATATCTTCATGCAAGATCATAATCATAACCATTTTAAAAGGGAACAGATGCAGGGATTCCAGTTACACTGGACAACTACACAGCAAGCAATTTTAAAAGCAGCAAACACTTGGCCCTCTGCATAGTGAGAGTTAACCAAAGGTTCAAATATCTCTGCACTGACTTTTGATTTTGAACCTTTTTGACTGTCAAAAAGTTTCCATACAACAGACCAAAAAGCTTTATAAATTGTTTTTTCTATAAGTTATAACATATTTTATGGAAATGTTTATAGTATTTACTAAATCATTTCATGTATCAATTTTTCTCTTTCCTTTTTAACAGGTGACCTTTTAAGAGAGTATGGAATAATTATCTGCATTGTACATGATGTATTTAAGATAAACTGTGTCATATGACCAACCTTTCTGTATTGTCAAATCTGTGTTGCACTCCACCTCTCCATGCTCATTGGTTGCTTTAACAACATAAGCTCCGCCTATATCCACCTCTGCCCTCTCAATCACAAGGATTGCCTTGTCTTCTTCCTGCACAAACTTATACAATGAGGATTCCACTATCTCCTGGTTGTCCTTGAACCATGTCACTGTGGGTGCAGGGTAACCAGAAACCACAACTTCCATGCTGCATTTCTCTCCCTCCTTCACTTTCAGTGGTTTGAATGACAGCTTGGACTCAAATACTGGTGGCTTTCCAGCTGTAAAATAATAAGCAAGAAGCAACTTTAAAAGATAATTTTATTATGAGAGATTTAATATCTAAACATTACTTGACTTCAGATTCTAAGTTGATATTTAGCATTTATTCATCTAAACATTAGTCACTCAAGCAGGCACAGACACAGGATATAATAGACAACTAATTACAAATTTCTAATGGTATACCCATGTGCCATCCAGTTTTTAGTGTATATACAAACTGACAGTGATTTGAGGAACTGGGAGAAATATACCTGTCAAGGTTCAAAGAGATTGTTAAGATGCAACACAAAAATACTCTGAGGACAGCTTTCAGAATCTATCTGCGGAGGGAGTTTGGTGGCAAGGGGATGTGCATCAGCAACGTTTAGAACAGAATAATGCTTTTACTGGACCACACCCATATACTCATATTACAACAGGATTAATGTGAAATCAATATGTCCAGACAACTTTCATGTATCGCTTTTCAAGTATTTCATGTATTACTTTCATGTAATTTTCTCTTTGACATTATGCTTGAAGTTAACAATAAAAGAATTGGTTAATTTTTATAGAGAGGGACAGCTGTAAACTATAATATATATGGAGAAACCCATATGGGTGTGGGGGATACCTGATATGTAAATGAGTGGACTGTCCAAATGAAGATGAACAAAGTTGATTAAAAGATTAGCCAAAAATAAATACCTTTCTTGACAGAGAGTAGACTGCTGCATTCCTCAGAGCCTGCTTTATTTGTTGCCTTGACAACGTAAGCTCCACCCATTGACACATCAGCCTTGTCAATCACCAACATAGACTTGTTCCCTTTTGTAATGATCTTGTATTCAAAGCATTCAGTGATCTCCTGGTTGTCTTTGAACCATTGGATTGTGGGAGCAGGGTCACCAGTCACCTCCACCTCTAGCAGACAATGTTCTCCTTCAAGAACACCTACTGACTCTGGCTTAGTCTCAAATGCTGGGGGGACACCTCCTATAAAACAACAGGTTGTAAGGGTCATTTTACAGAAAGTTTATGTAAACAATATGATGAAATAAAAGCACTGCAAGGTACACAATATACATGTCCTAATACATTTAATTCCTGCTGATATATATGGGTAAAACCAAAGAGAACTCTGGAAAATGACCTCTGGCCTCATTAAATATGCAACATTTTGTCACATATTTAAATCCGGTGAGATACTTTGATGGTAAACATTTGGAAAGTTTCTTGAAAATCCATCAAAATCCTGGTAAGTAATTTTGGTGACACTGAAAGGTTAATGGGGGACAGCAGTATGAGATGGGCATATGAAAACACTAAATTAAAGTGTGGTAGAATATTGTACTTATATGTATGCTAATTATTATGTAAACAAAACCAAATTTGGTAGCTGAATATGTGATTTAAGCACCAAGCACCAGCAAGCATCAAGCAAAACAAATCTTTTTTATCAGTTTACTTCCATTATGAGAATATTACAGAGAATCTGACCAGTCCAGTACACATTACTTGCTTATATGACATGTGGAAAATGTTGACATATTTGTACTTTCATAGCTATGTTTGATTTAAATGACTGATGCGATTTCAGCCCCATCACAGTTAAGCTTATTCATAATACATAATACAGCTGCCAGCCTTTAAGGGCAGGGCTGCCCTTTGGAGCATGGTCTATTCACAATTGAGTGATAGCCTCGTTTACAGGTATGGCTTGCGTCCTCATAATTACAAGCTTTTAAATTACCTGATTAGTCTGCCTATCATGCAATTTTTTAAGGTTGATTCCCTTTAAAAAATTAGAAGAAAAATTCAAGTTTATATAGGTTAGACTGTAATCATCTATCCTGGATTTGTGTATGATGTCTTGTGATTGCATCAGGATTTGAAGTTCTTAACATGTATCTGACTGACAAACTTTTATTTTTTTTTAAAACCAAGCATATTTGACCTCAGCCCCATGAGAGAAACCACTAAATAAACAACTTATCTCCATCTGAGGTGATTTTCTGAGTTCAGTATGAATTATGAACTTCAGTATGAACTCTATGTGATTATTTGGAATCGGTAAGCACCACACAAAAGCACTGGTAAGCATACCAAAATGGAAGGGTAAAATACAGTTTCTGGTTTGAGTTTGTGATTCAAGACCATCAAATATTTTCAAAACTTAATCTAAATATTCACAGTTATGATTACAAATTTTTACATGATTTACATGAAAACGCATGCATAAAATTCACCTTTGTCAACATAAACTTTGGTGCTTGCCTTGGCAACTCCAAAGGCATTTGCAGCTTTGATGGTGTACTTTCCGGCCATTCCAGTCTCCATATTTTGACAACAAAGGATAGATTTGTTATCTTCCCTGGTGATCTTGAAGATTGAAGACTCTTTGATTTCTCTTCCATCTCGGAACCAGACAGCTTTGGGATCAGGATCTCCAGTTAGTTCCGCTTCCAGCTGACAGGTGTCTCCTTCTACCACTATCACTGAGTCTTCCTGCAGAAGCTTTACATCTGCGGGAATGCCATCTGTGATTGACAAAAAACAAAAATAACATTATGAGGGCACTTAGAATTTTAAAAATTATGCAGTGTTAATATACACGTAAGCATACAGTTTGTAATTTACAAAGTTGTTTTGTTTATTACTTCATCTTGTTTCATTCATGATAAAGGTTTCTTTTTTAAAAATATTTTAGAGAATTTGACCTCTTGACAACTTAAGATCAAGTTATTTGTATCTTCATTAGATAGTTAAACATATTAAAATATGTGCAACTTTACATGAAGACTCACTATTGCCTGGGAGTGTAATTCTGAGGGATTTTAAATAAATACATAACACCTTCTGAGCAGTGAAATAAATAACTGAGCTTGATCAATATAATCAATATTAGCAAACTTCAGTTTTATGTGTGTGAACTTGCATTATATTATAAAGCTATTAAAAATGTTATACCTTATGAAGCCAATTCCTTGGATCCAACATGCAGGATTTGTTGTACAAACGTCTCATTAAAAATGAGGTGAAAAACATGCACACGCCTAAAAAATCAGGTCTCTCTGTTGCCATGCCTGTCCAGGATAAAAAAAAGCTTGCTGTTAAACATAAAAGTTTTATTTACATAGTTAAAAGTTTTCCACAGTGAATTTAAATATCCTGGTTATGGAATCTGGGCAGATAACCATCAGTGGGGCTATAAACAACAAAATTAAGTTCAACATTCTGAAATATGGGTCATCAACACATATAATTAAACCAGAAAATACAACTCAAAGATAATATTTTAATACAATAATAATTCCTTTAATTTAGCAAATCATTTATGTCTCATGAGGCCGGTTTTACAGAGTTTTGCACTCACAGATGTAACAGCTACTTCCCAAATTTGATGCTATTCAATTATATATAAGTAACAAAAGTTGTCGATATTAAGGCAAATTTCTTTCTAAATTTACTGTTGTGCTTTTAAAAATAATAGATTTATTGTAAAATCTACTAATTTAAACAAGAAGCTGTGATTTGGTATGCTTTGGGATAACCATATTCTTTAATTAAATGGATTTTGAAAAACCTTCATGATTTTCTTCTCTTTTAAATATTTCACAAAGGGTTTTTTAATTGCTTCTATTGTATCTAATTTCTAATGAGGTTTGGTATTTTAGTTGTTTATTACAAATAAGGGTGACAGCAGTACAGAAAACAAAAGCAATGCTGTCAAATTTACAGGAACAAACAACAATACAATGCACAAACACTCTTTATTCAGAATAAGCTGTTATACAAAGGATTACATGCTGCTAAAACTGCTCACAGCCATACATACCTAACTAGTAAACTAACTACCAGTACACATGTGTTCAGGTGTAAACCACCCTCTCCAAGTAACTTAGGTGCAGTTGCAGTGGTCCTCAGAATATGTATGATGTCCCATTTCTCAATATGTTAGCTATCAAATCAGAGGGCATCTACGGCGACTATAATAATAACATTTGGGTCCAGAGGAGAGATAAATTACCAGTATTTGAAGTGATATTGCTTCCTAATTCTTATCAATTTACAGCTGTAATACAGAACTATGATGTAAGCCATTATTTGCTGCCATCATTATAACAATGATATATCTGCCTCACATTCATCTATCACAAAAAAGTTCTCATTGCCAAATATCAGGAAATTGCAATATCCTTTAATCGAAGAAAGACAAGAAATCATATTCCTCTCTCTAATGGACATTTGGTTTGACACAGAAAGAATTATTAATAGTCACATAAAATGACAACTATCTAAACCTATTGTTATCTCTAGTTTTATATGTCAGTAGAATAAAATAAAATTATAGACAGCCTGACAGGTCAGTCACTAAAGGTACCTGATGGACCGACAGTGACCCTACGATCAAGAGGCAAGCAACTTCATTTACTCAGCAACCAAAAAACAAAACTATATCATACCTTATGCTATTACCTATGGTATTACACAAATCATATACTGAAAATAACCCAGACTGTACCAAAAACTTTCAACTGGACTCTTTTCGTAACACTTTCACTTTCTGCAGTTGAATCTTTGTTATATAAATCATTTACTTATGTCTGCCAATGATAAATACTCATTACTGATTGCTGAAATGAAAACAAGAAAAGACAAAATGTCTGATGGGTTAAGTTTTACAAATGTAGTGAGTCCACAAACTAACAAATAATATATATTCTCAGGAGTCAGAAAACAATTAAAAGGATACACCCATACCTATAGGTATCATTTATGGGAGAGACGAAACACTGAATGACTGACTTTGTCTGAGTCATGACAGACACATCAGTGAAATGGTTATAAAACTTAAGTCAGCCCTCATATGACCTCAAGATGATGGGATTTATTTGCAGTGGTTTAAATATTTAAAAAATAATTTCAAAAATATCTTTACTAAGATGAAAGATGTATTGATCAATAATGTTTTGGATACCAATGAGTTTTAATATTTGAGGTATATATGGCTGTGAGCTCATGCACAATAATGTTACCAGAAGCATGCATAACGCTAATATAAACCATCTTGAAATCACAAATACATATTTAAGGAAATCTATATTATTAAATACATCCTGACAAATACACAATCTATACTAGCCATTCATCTAATTATGTTTGGATAATTTTTTCAAGACTTTCTTAGATTTTTTTTAGTTTTGGGAAAAAAAGCAAATTTCCACAATTTGAATTTTACAGACACAGGCCAACATTAGCAAATGTCTTGACTCTTGTTGTCAGTAAAACCTCATTTAATTTGTTGGTGGGAAAATATCATGAAAAAAATGGCAGTCCATTTACAAAACAATATTATTTAGTTAATGTGCTAAATAATTGTGGATAACAGTACCTCTCTCTGATTTGCAGATATATATCACTTAAATACTGATATGAACAGAAATGTCTGCATGAACATATATCATTCAGATGTATCCATATAATAATACTTTCAATGTTTTCCTGTGAGCATGGCATAATTATGTATTAGTATGCAGCTGGTATGCCCCGGGTTTAAATTGTAGGACTGTTAATGCAAATAAAAATCAATGATTTGGTCAAATAAAATTAAAATAAGGTGAGAGGTCTATATTTTGCTATCTTAATATTGCAAGAAATAAATAAAGAACCTCTAAAATAGTGTATGTATTAATATGAAGGGAAATATTGCAATGGAAATAATATGTTACAAATGTAAACAAATAATTGAAGACTGGGTTATGCTTCATATGTAATCACAACCACTGGGATACATAACCAGAGAACATGGTTATAGATGATTTTGATTCTTTGAAGCCATCAGGGGATTGAAGATGTAATCCCTTGGTAACACCTGACCACACTACCAATCAGTTTATATCATTAGCAGATATTGAACACTTTCACTTATGTAATGTAGTAATAAGTAATGTTATAGTAATATTTGTATTAAAAAACAGTACCACACAGATTTGTTTCATATCGAATCCTAAATAAAAACACCTTGGAAAGCACAGATATAAGTTAATTAATCTCCAACAACAGGAGGGACGGGGGGTACCAAATGACATCTGGAATTTGCAATTTGTGGAATGACAGTGATAACTGACGTTCTAAGTAAGGAAGTTGGGATCAAGATCTCACTCCTCAGGATTTTGACATGACATATCTATACACATTTAACTACTTTTTGTTGATTGTCATTTAAATATTTTCTTACCAGCCCCCTCTTCTTCTCTTTTTCGTTTTCTCAGAAGTAGGTAGTTGTAGCCAGCAAACATAATACCGGCTACAACCGCTACGAAAACGGCCGCAAGGCCTCCTCGCATGCTTTTCCCCGCCATTGTACCCTTGGTCTTAGCCTTGAAGGGTGTCGCAAAAGAAAATGTATTGCAAAGTGGAGTTTTTATCGCGCAATAAAATTTTACAGCAAATATAAGGAACTGTTACAGTTTTTATTCATTTTAAATATGAACTGGTATATTGATTAATAAAACAGATACATCTTATTTATTTTTTTGTAATCCCTGGTGCGTGGTTGCATGATGTCGCTCACTCACGGACCGTTTTCTGTTAACGTTCCTATTTATGGTACAAAGTACAACACAACATTTGTTACGGATACGGACAATTCTCTCTCTCTCTCTCTCTCTCTCGGGGGGGGGGGGGGGGGAAGGGGGGGGGGGGGGAGTTGGAGGGATGACTTAATAAGTAAATCTTATAAATGATTAATTTTTTATACATTTGTTTCTATTTTTATTTCGGCCAGTTATATATGAAAGATTGTTTATGTAATTTATGAAACTTTTCGGCAATCAACTTTCATTCATGATGGATTTATTATTTAAAAATTAATTAATTAAAAGCTTAAGTACAATCTGCAAAATAATTTATCAGACACACCCACATGTCAATTCAAATGCCATCTGCAATCACTAATGATTTAAAGAAAACAGTAAATATTTTAGTTCCCACCATCTCCCTGATTAAAAATCAAAACAATAATATATTATGCAATATGTACGTATGTATATATATATATATATATATATATATATATATATATATATATATATATATACTAGTATATATATATATATATATATATATATATATATATATATTATATGCCCACTTAGATTTTAATTAACAGAAGTAACAAAGGAAATTAAAAATAAATATATGAGATATAAATATTATATAAAAATACTATTTCTGTGAAGATAACAGATATATTAAACTCAATCATTTATTTTCAAAGGCTTTTAAATACAAAAGTTCCGCGCGCGGATTCTTCTTTTTTTTTGGCTTTCCCCTCCAGGTGATGGACAAAATTTTACAAATCCAGGGGAACCCCACGTGTTTTCACGGACACTGTGCTCCAAGGTTCATTCCGTGTTCCTGACTAAATCCGTGTTTTATATTGTAATCTGTTCATGGTGAATGTCAAGGGCAGGCGAACGTGCATGATGATATTGTTTACATATTTCTAAAAATATTGGCAGTGGTTGAATAAATATAAATAAAATATAATAAAAATGCCTTTTATGGTAGGAAGAGGTGCCATGAGGCGCACCGTGGACTGGTTACAAAAAGGAAAGCTTATACTTAAAGATGACGTAAGGATTATGACATTTTTCTTCAACTCCGGTGACAGCTTTCCACACCACGAGGGTCTCACGTAAGTCAGTTCAGTCATTCTCCATCCAGCGGCAGCGGGTGTCTCATTATCAAGCTCAACTTTGTCACTGTAATTCCCCCATACATCATAGTCACCCTGTTCTTTTTTATAAACTATGGAGATGATTAGCTTCACTGATTAATGATTATATATTTACATTGTTAGTCAAGCTATATAATTTATAATTTATAAACTCATAATTATAAATTATCTTAGTCATAATTCGTATTGATAGTAACTTAAATGATGATAACAATAAATTATTAATAATAAATTTAATTTATTGTGTAGGCCATAATGTACCATTATCTGGTTTAGATCTGCAGTGTGTTTAAACTTCAATTTTTTGGAAGATAATTAAAAATATTTATTTCATATTGTTCATGTAGTTTTTTATATTAAAATAATTAATACGTCAACAAATATGAAATTCCTTTTAAAAAGTGCCACTGAAAATTATAGATTGCCCCTGACAATTTGTTAATAATCTGCTTATATATAATTATGAGAATGGTCTATGGTATAGCAGGTGTACAGTGTGTTTTTATAAAATATTTTTCTTCAACAATCACACTGTTTTAATTTACATTATAACCTGGTTTTTACAACCTGTGCATTCACCAGATTTGCATGCTGCCCAAAATAATTGTCTATTCACTTTATTTTACCTTGACTATTTTCCCCCCAACAAGCTTGTGTGGAGCCACTATAGGACGCGGGCTTCGCTTCTATTGATTTTATATAAATAAAACTGTCTCCTCTCTTTCCCTATTCTAACTTCTACTTTTCCCTGTAGATGTCCATACACTCAACTCTCTTACATTAACAACCACTAATCATCAGAAGTCGCCTGAATGGGGAATCGAACCTACGATCTCTAGACTAGGAGCCCTACACGCTACTAAGTGAGCCGTGAAGACAAGATACCATGAGGAGCGAGTTTTGTTCATTTATATTTGCGATTGAAGTGCCATCTATCGCGAAAATGGGAAACCATATACTATTTGAACAGGAAAATAAAGCTTTAGGTGGGGGCTCCGCCCCCACACACCCGTTCAGACGGGGAACCCAGGTTCCCCGGACCCCTCCTCCTCTAATATAATAAACTCCAGTTATGAGCAAAATTAAAATCAGAATTCTCAGGAAAATAATATGTATCGGCCTTTTTCAGGAAACAATTTATTATGCGACACCCGTTGTGAATAAGGTACCGGTGGTAGGCTGAAGCCCGGTTTCTATAGTTCTGCCGCTTGTGTGTATGTTGTTATTATCTAAATAAGGATCATTATTTTGCAGCTGTAATAATATGCAGTGTACAAAGGCAAGGTGACACTACTTTAGTAAATTATCATATTTCCAATTTTATACTGTCAGTTAACTGCTATCCTTACTCATAGGCATGGTCTTGATGTGGTCTTGATGTTGGCTAGAGATTCTGGTTACACTGTTTCAGATTTAATTATTAATTTATATTCATCAGTGTTTTTTATGACCTTTGGATAATGATTTGTTTTTTATTGATTTTCAGGTCATTTGTATTTTGGCACCTGCCACAACTAAAATACAAAAACCCATGTCTTCAGGTGGTCACCTTCCAGCGGATGACTCCATCTCCCTTCATCAAGGCCTACCTAGGTTAGTAACATCTAGATGTTCAACAAGTGTGTGTGTATATATATATTTAATAAGGATATCTTATTAAAATGGAATTAAGGCCAACAGGCCTAATGAGAACCAGTGCAATGGGATATACCATGCTGGACAATTACTTTTCACGTACACATGTGACATGTTTATGTAAAATCCAAGTAAGTAGTACTAAACATATTGAACCCGAATATCAGCACCATTTACTAAAGGTCAATCCTAAAATACTGGCATGGATATTCACAACACAAAATTATTGTAGGTGGCACAACCAGTCTTGTATACAAGAAAGCAAAAGATGTATGGACATGCAAAATTTCAGGCAGATACTTCAAACTCTTGGGCTATGTGCACAGATGCATGAAACCCCGAAAAAATTGTAGGTGGCACCACAAGTCTTGGATACAACAAAAGTATCCGAGATGTCTTGCAATGCATAATTTCAGACTATGTAAACCATTCCTGAGAAATAAGCAGGAGCATACACTGTGCAAAAATTAATTGTATGTGGTGTCACCAGTCTTGTATACATCAAAGCTATCCAAGATGTATACATATGCCAAATTTCAGGCTGATATGTCAAATCACTCCTTAGGAATAAGCAGGAGCATACACTGTGCAAAAATTATTGTAGGTGGTGCCACCAGTCTTGTATATGATTCAGGCTGATATATTAAATCCCTTCTGAGAAAAAAGTAAGGACATACACTATGCAAAAATTATTGTAGGTGGCCCCACCAGTTTTATGTACAAGAAAGCCATCAAAGGTGTTTGGACAGGCCAAAATTACAGGCAGATACATCAAACTTCTCTTGGGTCAGGTGCACTGGGCTGACCAAGATCAGCTGATGCAGGCAGTTGCCCAAGTGAACTGGAACAAATTGCCAGTTCTATTATTACCCTATTTCTGTTACCTTCTAACTGTACTTATTTCAGGGCTGATGATGCTTCTAATATATCATCTTTAGAACTGAAGGCACGGATCAGGGTTTGGTCCATTTAACAATTTTAGCTGTGAAAAGCAAAAATCATGCATCTCTTTTACCAAGAGAAACATCTATGATTGGCAGCTGACAACACATGGCCCTCTTACTAATGTAGTTGGGGGACTTGCTACAATAAACATGCTTTCTGTGATGGTACACATTTCTTTGTATGTTTCACAGACTCAGAAGAAACCATCACCATCGACTGTGATAGCAGAAGCAGAATAGATATCCACGACCACATCCAGAAAGTACTTGGAAAATCTGCGTACGTGTTTCAGCAATTTATATGAACATTTTCAGAAAAAAATACTATTTAAGCTTTACCTTACTGATCCAAAGATCCATGTCTGTGATACTATGGTCTTATTTAGGCAACCTTGTTACTGCCACAGAGAAGTTACTGCAGGGTAACTCCAAAAATAACCAACAGATTTCCTTGAAATTTTATGGGTGGGCAGATATGGCTCAAAGGAGGATGATTGTGGAAGATTGGATCATTACTCAACATGAGTTATCTTGACCTTGTATTTGTCCTCTTTTGATGAAATTTATTCAAAACAGATTTCTCAGGAAAAGCTTCATATATTGTACTGAAATTTGGTGTGTTGATAAATCCCAAGGGGTTTGGTGTGTGGATTGGCTTATATATTCTCTGTACTTTGGATTATGTATTTCTCGGGAATGTTTTATAACATGTTTTTGTGTAAGGTTTCTAATTTTTCATTCTTGCATTTTCTTGAGTGTCTGACACAAAGTTTTAAAAAGAAAACATTGTAAACTTGGTATCATGTCTTGTTTGCCTTAGTGAACACAGATTTTGTTTTGTGTTCCAGTGAACAGCTAGAAGCAGAAGCGCAAGAAGCCAGAGCTCTGTCAAACCCAGCCAACTTCGGGCGAGGTTGTGACCGCCACTGTATATGTACAGTCCCTGGTCAGGTCCCATGTCCTGGCTGGCAGCCACTTCCTAAAGAAATGACAGGCAAGTGGAAGATGAAAATGAAACAGGAAGCGATGTGATCAGTCACACTGCCACTCCACATCACAAAAAACACCAAGGTCTCACGGACAAACAGGACAGCTTGTTGTGGTTTGGTTTCACCAGAGTTCAAGCCATCAGATTTTCAGAAGTATTTAGGTGAACCTGTGGACTGTGGCTGTTATGAGCCTGCCCATTAAAACATCAGTCAAGCTACAGGAAATTGCTTTTATAGCAAAAGAAGACCAATCCGTACTGACACCTTGAACAACTGGAGAGAAATTGAATTTACTATGTAGGACAATTTTGAAAATTTTAATGGAAAAAAAACTGCAATTTGTTTTTGTTGAAACAAATATTATACTTTAGATGATTTTATGTTTAAAGATTTCCTGGAATATGTTTGATTAAACATAATTTTTTTATTAAATCTTCAGTTCCCAAGAACATTATGTTGTACAAAAGGAGAAGTTGGACCAATACATTGAAGTGTCAGCTACATTATATAGATCAATGATATATATATGTTTATTTAAATAAAACTAACAAAAACAATTTTGTTATTTTAAATCCACTGAGCAAGTCCTGCAGTGGCTTTGTGACCAAACTGTATTATGGTCCCGTTTGTTTTTTCTTTTTAGGATGGTCCCAGCACTTGTCAAGGTAGCTAGTGGAATCCCATGGAATTATTAAAAAAAAAACTTGACAATTGTTCACTGGAATAGGATTTGTACGTTCCTTTTTTATGTTCAATAGTTTTTGTTGTTGGAGGTATCCTTCTCCAATTCTAAGAAATTTAATAAGTATAGTAACATCTGCAGAATTCCATTTCACTTTCAGACTGCATGACATACTAGTATCACAAGCTTCCTCTCATTTAATATCCTGGTTTTAACCAAGCCTGGTGACTACTGCACCCGCAGGCCCTGTATGTGTAATGAACCATCCCCATTGTTGGGTCATACCACTGAGGAACCCCCAAAAGGTGCACTTGTTTGTGAGTGAAACACAAGTCTTTGTGCACAGCCTTCCCATTAAACCTGCAGAGAGCTTCCCTGGTTGGGGGCCGACTGTGAATTACTTCAATTAAATGTGGCATCTACACATGCAAAAGTCTGTGCCAATTCTGAGCTGGTGGTTACTGTGGTCTGCATTATCCTTTGCATAAGACTTGTGGAAAAAATTTTCAAAATTCGCTGAAATGGACAGACGAGTGCTCTCGGTCTTGCTGCCTTCAGCAACAGCAGTGGACAAAAATTATTGTATCAAAAAGGCCAGATACATTTGTGTCTTACTGCCAACTTCTTTTACATATGGAGACAAAATGAGACACACACTCTCGACTGATGTAAGGCAAATTTATTTCAGTCTAATATTCTTCAGGGAAGTTAACAATCACATACTGATACGTAGTATCAAATGCATTCCTTTCAATATAACATCAACCTTAACTGTAAGAAACGCCCCTTTGCCATATACTGGAAAAGTAATCATTCACTCTGATTTGGTATTATGTAGAAGCATGTTCAATAGAATTCATCATATATAATATTACATATATACAAGAAGAGATTATTATATACAATCACAGTTATGCAAATATAAGCACAATTTCAGATCTAGATGATTATAAACAAAACATCCATCAGGTAAAAATTGAAGTTATACTTTGGTTGCACCAAAGGTTAACTGACATCATAGTCTCCAACAGTACCCCCTACCCTAAGTCAATAACTACTTGTATATTAGAAGGACCCTTTATTTAAATAATAACATGTTAATAAGGAAATAAAAGTATCAAAAGATGATAATATATATTTTCCACTAAATTTAGAACTTTCATATCTACAGTGCCTTATGCGTAATAAATATCCTGGTTACCATGTGGCCTATTTTCTATATTATTTCCCAGTCCCCTGCATACAGTCACAAAGTGCTGACCTGAAATAGAAAACTGTGTATGTGTGTGTGTATGAGAAAAAAAGAATGGTGAATATATTTTCTACAGGTTACTGTTGAAAGGGAAGACCAATACATGTGCTGTGCATGTTAAATGGTTTGTCCTTGATATGACTATGAACAAAGCCACCATTGGTTTTGTTCAAGCATTTATAACCTCAGTGTCAAGCTTGCTTTAATCATATATATATATATATATATATATATATATATATATATATATATATATATATATATATATATATATATATATATGTATGTATGTATGTATGTATGTTTGTATATGTATATATATATACAGTCTGTATGACATATTCAAATATATATACTTAATCACAATTTAAATATTTTAAAATCAAGTATAAGGTTTAGAAAATAAGGTATTATATATATATATATATTTCAAGTATAAGTTAATTCTAAACCTGGTTTAGGTATATTTCACAGTAAACTTATAGTATACATGGAACCAAAGTCTATAATTCTAATTATTAATATATACATTGCAATTTATAAATATTATTTTCTGAATAGCAGGGAGGATGATTACATTGACCATCCCTGCCTTGCCAAAACATTGGGGGGGGGGGGGGGGGCGGACATACCCCCTAAAATGACATCCCTGCACTCTGATGAATCTGGATAATTTGAATCTTTCTTGTAGATCCCTTCTACTGCAACACTCTTAAAATTTAATGTATTTAGGCCCCAAACACTTGAAAATACAAAACCAGGTTCTGTATGGTTTCACCTTGTATTATTAAGTGGACAGTTTAGGTTTTATTAGACAAATCATGATAACATTGTAAATTATTTAATATAATTAAATGAATTAATGATGAAAATATTATCAAAAGTTTATCATCTTTATCTATACAGGGCTCAAGCAGGGAATATTTGAACACTTCTGAAAGACTGTTTATACCTTAATCATTGCATATGTATCTCTAATTGGCATCAACAGTATCAATAAATAAAATAATAAGCAAAATTGCCAACGTATGGAAACGGGAAGGTAGGTGGCAGACCTGTTTGGTTTACCAGAAAATTCTCAAAGATGGATGTAAATACCAAATTTCAAAACAATACCTTGAACCAATCTGGAGATATGAGCAATTTTCACCGAAAGCAAACGTACAGATGGACGCTACACAAAAACGATTGCAGATGGTGCCATCCATCCTGAATGTAAGATGGAGGTATCCAAGATCAATGGACATGAACAATTTCAGGCGATTCTGTCCAATAGTGTTGGACTTAAAATGCTCACAGTACTGTCAAGTGGCAATGATGGGGTATTAAAAGGTGCAAAAACAAGAAAAGGAGAGGTGGCGCCACTTTTCTTCAGCAGAAGACAAAGCTATCCAAGATCTTAAGTCAATTTGATTTTTGGACCAATCCATGCATCCCTTATTGAGATATTTATGATTTTGTGTAATTTTCACCAAATATGGCAATATTCAAGGTCAAAGCCACTCTCATAAGAAAGGTCATTTCCCCAATTTAAATATACATCATCCCATAACCCATGTCTATATATATGCATGATATGAAAGAAATCTGTCCATTTGTTTTTGACTTATAGTGCTCACGGTACTGCCAAGTGGCAATGATGGAGGTATTAAACGGCACGAAAACAAGAAAAGGATAATAGAAGGCGACACCAGTTTCTGGTACATGACAACAAAGATCTTTGGTCAACTTGATTTCTTGATCAATCCAGGCAAGATTTCTTGAGATATTTAAAATTTTGTGTTTTCGTCCAAAAATGGACCTATTCAAGGTCAAGTCACTCTCATAGTAAAGATCATGACCCCATTTTAAATAGGCTTCGTCCTCTCACCAATATGTATGCACACGTCATGTTTAGTAAAGATCTGTGTAATATTCTTTGAGTTATCACGTCAAAAAGAAATCTTTGCAGCGGTGGCGGTGCAACAGTGCTTAAACCAGAGTACTTTTCCAGACTTTGTCTGGCGATACAAATATTCATTTATCCTGAGACTGTGAAACAATGATTGGGGCATCTTACCACATGGGTGAATATTCCATACTCCTGAAAACATTTACTTGAGATTCAGAGATCAGGGTTGAGAAAGGTGCATTTCAAGTTTTTCTAAGGACACAAATTTAAATTTTGAAGGCCATTTTTTTGCACAGTCTCTTTTACCAATCCTCCCATATTTTCTTTTTTATTTATTTATTTAAGATTCAATACTTCACTGAAAGTGTTTTTTTAATAATTAAATTTCATAGTCTTCTCCAGGAATCTTTTAAAATTAGCTTAATACTGTCAAGGTCTTGAAAATATGTAAACAGAAGATTTTCAAAAGGAGAGAACATTGTCTATGAATGCCATACTGTGGCAGTAGCCTATCTGAAGTATCCTGGACCAATGAACAATTTTATAGCACAGTCTTAGCTATAGTTTCAGAGAAATTTGGTATTCATCTATTACTAATTTATCTTCATTCTGTATTGTTAGAAGATAAGATTAAAATGCACAGTAACAGATGCGGAAAAGTTCAGTTTTAGGATCCATTATTTAAAGAATAGTGACCAGTATAAGGCCTTAGACATTGTCACTGTTTTTCTTATGTCAATTAAGTTCCTACCCATTATTCATACAGATCCTTCATTATTTTGCTTTTTACCAGCTATGAAATAATTTTCAACTTTTGTTTCTGTAATTGTTTCCTTTATTCATATTATTATGTGCATTCCTTTAAGACAACCCTATCTAATGTCTTTACTTTAGACAGAGAGAACAGAGCAAAAAAAAGGGGTGTCCTATAATATACTGTGGTTGGCTCCAAATTTGCATGGTTAAATATTCACAATTTTCTCTTCTTCAGTATTTTGCCAGAGTTTCATTTTCGCGACTTACCATACAGTAACTTACACAATGTACATAATTATTTTAACAGTCAACAAACATGTTCCAAAATCTTAACATTTGCACCAGGGGCCAAGGGAACATGGAATCATGCAATAGATGCAGATATACAAAAGTATTGGTATTATTACATAATCAATCTTTGAATTATGGGTAACATAAAATGTATGCTAATATTGATGCTAGCTGCACAATATACACGGAAATGCCATTGAAGCTACAGATTATATTACTGTTCACCTGTGCAGATGTGGTGTTTTCTTCACAAAGGTTAATATTTTTTATAATTCTCATTATGCGAATATTGTGAATTTGAAACCCTTGCGAACAAAAAGGCAACCACAGTACTGGTACATGATGAAGTTCCACAGAAGGTGGTGCACTGCAAGGGATCTGGCTTGTAATTGTGAAAAGTTTTGTGTTTAAAATACATTTGATATCTGCATTAATTTGAGACAAGTTTATAGACCTTGTTAATTTATCTCTGTGGATTATTTGCATCTGTGTGTGTGTCATATAATGTGTGTGTGTTTGTGAGACAGTAACACAAATACTAATGGAATGATAACTTTCCTGTCAAGTGTAACTCAACAAAGTGTAAAAAAGTAGAAAATTCCACAATGATTTCCTTGTCTGTCCTCCAACTTACCCGTAACAGATCTTTAACATGCACTAAATAAATATAATTCCTGACACAATCCTAAATCTGCTTATTTATAATTTCTGACACAAATGAGGGTAACAATGTCCTGATACTCTGCAAACATACAAATTCCATATCGTTTTATGCAGTTTCATATATATTTAGTTTATCCAACTTAGCAACTACAAGCATTTGTGCAGACTAGTATTTAAATAGCATGGAAGTAATACGAAGACATATGACCTTTGATCCCTTTGCATCTTAATGCTAATTAAATCTTTTTTAAGTTATACAATTGTTGACAAAGACACTTAAAATCACCCAATAACAAGTTCAGCACATGAAAGCTTCAGTCACATATAACAATTTACTCAGAAGCAATGTAATGACATGTCTTTGTATTCTTGCAAATACTTCAGTGATAATACCCAACAATAAAATCAACATAATGGATTATATAGAAAATAACAATATGCCTGCCATCCAGGCTGCAAACTTCTCATGTTGTAAGAAGTAACAAAGAACTGACAAAATAGATTAGAGGAGCGTATGTTCCCAAATCCAAATTATAATGATTGAAATGGTATCTGATATATATAACAAACTGATTAAGTATATAACATACAAATAACTCTATAATAATCCTGCAACAAGAAATGCAATACTACTCAAATTTACCTGATTAATTATAGATTACATTAATAAAGATAATTTAGGTACACTAAATTTAGTCATGTACCAGGCTCAAGCTTCCAAAGGAAAAGTTAAGTATTATGGCGAAGATCAGCATCACAAAACCACCAACAAACCCAGCTGAACCCCTGTTTGTCTTTGTTTGTATCAAACAGCATCTCATATCCTGAGCCTAATGCCAGCAGTCATTTTATTTATGTTATTTCATACCGCTGATTAATAAAATTTTTGTGCACACCAAAATTAGCCCAGCCATATGTCCTTGTAATGTCCTGTATCTGGGCTGTCTAAAGATGTTATGCAGTAAGCATCTAGAGCTGTGACAAATCACCAGTGCACAGTTACCTTGCAAAGCAAAGTAAAATCATTTGATGACTGTATGGACATGATGATACATGTATAAAACCATCTAACAGAAGATCACACATTTTACAAGTGACCTCTGGCATTTCTGGTCCACTTATGGACCTCAGCAGCCCGTTGCATGTAACAACTACCATTATTGGCCAGATATCAGTTAATCAGCATCTGATTGGCTAATCTCTGCATGACAAGAACAACTGACTAGTTTATTCATTAATTGTGAGGGCTGAAGTGTCGAGGAAGTTGTCATGGTCCCTGTTGTATGCACAAAGAAAAACAAAGACTTGATTCTGAACTCTAATACCACTAATAACTATATGTATAGTATCATGTATCATATTATAAGTGAAGTATCCTGATGTATATTGTATTGTGAGAATGTTTCATAACAGCCCTATATATAACCTTATTGAATTTACAACTGGATTGTATAAATAGTTGAAATAACCTAAATCGGGCACTCTCCATGGCTTAGATGCTGCAGTTTAGTAGTCTCAGGAGGTTGAGGAAAGGAGAACCTGGAAACAAGTGACCCATAGGTCATGACCCTCAGCTGACTGGGAAGAGATTTGCCAAAGGAAATTTTATCATCTGAATGGTAGTATATACCCATTCAACTGAAGCATCAAACAGATTAACCAACAGGCCAAGATTGTGACTGTATTTATATAACTCAAAAATAGAGAAAAAATGCATAAACTTTAAAAAACAAGGCCTACAGGCCTAATGCGTACCTGTGCAAAGTTTGGGAGTATGAATGGAGGTTTATTTTTTAAATTTAATATTGATCCTCCTAAGTCCTGCATATCTACCTTAGTCATTATGATTTCAGCAAAATGGACATTTCGGACCTGCAAGTTTCAGACTAGGACATTTTAAAACTAGAATATGGGTAGTTGACAAGCAACTCTGTGTATCTGCATTCATCATAGTGGGATGGGTGAAGTGAGGCATGGATTAAGTGGCAAGGGGAATAGAGTGAGGTGTGTTGCATGTTAGCTTGGATGTCTACAGCGTAAACGTCAATGTAGGTGGCGCCACCTGTCATAAAAAACAAGAAAATTGTCCAGGATGTATAAACCTGCAAAATTTCAGGTGGATAAGTCAAACCACTGCTGAGATATGAGTGATTTTATCCCAAGGCAGATGAACAGATGGACGGTGTTCATAAGTGGTTGCAGGTGGCACCACCAGTTTTGCTTTTGATGAAGAGCTATGTGAGATCTATACAGAAGCAAAATTTTTGCCCAATCGGTCAAACGGTTCCCGAGATATGAGCTTGGATGTCTGCAGAGTAAAGGTCAATGTAGGTGGCGCCACCTGTCATAAAAATCAAGAAAGCTGTCCAGGATGTAAAAACCTGCAAAATTTCAGGTGGAAAATTCAAACCACTGCTGATATATGAGTAATATTATCCCAAGGCAGATGAACAGATGGACGCTGTGCAAAAATGGTTGCAGGTGGCGCCACCAGTTTGCCTATGATGAAGAGCTATGTGAGATCTATACAAATGCAAAATTTTGGCCCAATTGGTCAAACGGTTCCCGAGATATGAGCTTGGATGTCTGCAGAGTAAACATGAATGTAGGTGGCGCCACCTGTCATAAAATCGAGAAAGCTGTCCAGGATGTATAAACCTGTAAAATTTCAGGTGGAAGAGTCAAACCACTGCTGAGATATGAGTGATATCATCCCAAGGCAGATGAACAGATAGACGCTGTGCATAATTGTTTGCAGGTGGCGCCACCAGTTTTGCCTATGATGAAGAGCTATGTGAGATCTATACACATGCAATATTTTGGCCCAATCAGTCAAACGGTTCTGTATATATGAGCTTGGATGTCTGCAGAGTAAACATGAATGTAGGTGGCGCCGCCTGTCATAAAATCGAGAAAACTTTCCAGGATGTATAAACCTACAAAATTTCAGGTGGAAAAGTCAAACCACTGCTGAGATATAAGTGAAATTATCCCAAGGCAGATGAACAGATGGATGCTGTGCAAAAATGGTTGCAGGTGGCGCCACCAGATTTGCCTAAGATGAAGAGCTATGTGAGATCTATACACATGCAAAATTTTGGCCCAATAGGTCAAACGGAACCAGAGATATGAGCTTGGATGTCTGCAGAGTAAACATGAATGTAGGTGGCGCCATCTGTCATAAGTCAAGAAAGCTGTCCAGGATGTATAAACCTGCAAAATTTCATGTGGATAAGTCAAACCACTGCTGAGATATGAGTGATATTATCCCAAGGCAGATGAACAGATGGACGCTATGCAAAAATGGTTGCGGGTGGCACCACCATTTTTAGTGTTTGTTATAAAGCTATCAAAGGACTACATTTGTGCAAAATTTTTAGCCTAATCGGTCAAACGGTTCCCCAGATATGGGGGTTTATGTGTGGAAACAGACGCACAAATGGATATGCTGGGCAGCGAGGAAAGGTCAGAGGTCAACCAAAAATGAGGGCGCAGCAGTTCACATGTGACCTGATGATAAACCCAATTCGCCTAAAATGCAAACCAATTTTTTTCAAACAGTTGAAAGATATAGTTCCAATAATCTGGAAATTCTGCATCCAAACATTGTGTCTAGACGTCCAGACGCTGTGTCTAGATGTCTAGACACATTGTCTAGACACCCCCCAGAGCCAGGTCAGTTGCCATGGTGATGTCTGGACCCCACCTGTTTGTACTGAGTGACCTCTTGACTTGGCTGCTGAAACTCATCATGTTGTCAAATCTGTTTTCAAATACAGAGAGCCTTTTTCAATTGGCTACAATGTTTTTTTAAAACTGTATTTACCCAATCTTTTCTTATACAACTGGCAGAACCGTACCATAGAATAATTCTTGTAAAGTTTAAACCAATCAGCTTAACAGTTTCATCATAAATCAGTGTATAAGCTAGAAGAGTTTAAAATTACATTTTCGCTTGTAAAAAACACATCAATGTAGGTGGCGCCACCAATACCTCAAAATCAGATAAGACATATGTGACAAACATTGGTATAAAATTTGGTGATTATAGATCAAGCCGTTTATGAGATTTTAATTTTAGTGTGCTTTTTTGGACAGATGACTAAGTTCAACCTCCTGTAACTCGGCCAAAAATCTCCAAACTGGACACATTCGAACAAACTTGAGAGAGATTGTTCCAGGGATCATTTCTGTGAAATATTGGACAATTTGGCTGGACAGTTTCAGAGAAGAAGATTTTTAAAGGTTTTTAAGCTTTTTCTCTATAAAATCTAAATTAATGCAGATACCCAATAATAAGCTCCAGGGCACCAAGTTTCACATGTGACTAATTCTTACATGTAATTTGGAGCTGCTAGCTCTGACGGTTTCTGACTTACAGCCATGAACGGCGGAAAGCCAGCCCTGGAGGGCGGACGGCTGACGATGGACGGACGACGCTGCGCCATCGCATAAGCTCACAGGTTTGCTAAAAATACAGGTGGTTCCACCAGTCTGCAGAAACTAATAAAAACACTTAATGGTCAATATCCATGCAAAGAATCATGGTGAACTCTGCATTAGTTGTTCAGATACTTCAGCTTTTGTATCAAATTTTCCATTATTCTGAGGGATACTTCGGAGTCCTATAGCTTGAAGGATATGGGTAACAGAGACCTTATTTCAGGTTTCCACAGACACTTTTCATGGGCCTCCTTGCATGACAAGAATGAAGATTCTAAGTCCTGTTGTTACAATTTGTGCCACATTAACAGATGACAACATCCTTAAAGGTCTCAAAAATAGAGAAAAAAATTCGTAAAAAAAACCTGAACAAATATAGGTAGTGCCACCAGTCTGCAGAAACTGATGAAACACTCAATAATCAATATCCATGCAAAGAATCATGGTGATCTCTGCATTAGTTGTTCAGATACTTCAGCTTTTGCATCAATTTTTCCATTATTCTGAGCTGTACTTTGGAGTGCCATAGCTCAAAGGATATGGGTAACAGACACCCAATTTCAGGTTTCCATGTAGACTGTTCATGGGTCTCCCTGTATAAAATAGAGAAATGAAGATTCTAGGTCCAGTCGTTACGATTTGTACCCTGTTGACAGATAACTACATCCTTAAAAGGTCTCAAAAATGGAGAAAAAAAATTTTTAAAATTTGAAAAAATACAGGTGGCATCACCAGTCTGCAGGAACTGATGGAACACCTCTTGATTAATATGTATGCCAAAAATCATGACCATCAGTTTTGTAGTTATTGAGATGTTGCAGTTTGTTTTAATCAAATTTTCAATTATTCTGGGGGGTAACTGGGAGCCCAACAGCTCAAAGGATATGGGTAACAGAGACCTTATTTCAGGTTTGCATGGAGACTTTTCATAGGTCTCTCACTGTGTCAGGAATGAAGATTCTAGGTCCGGTCTTTACAATTTGTGCCCTGTTGACAGATGTTCAAATTTTTAAAGGTCTCAAAAATAGCAAAAACAATTCGTAAAAAAATCGAAAAATACAGGTGGTGCCACCAGTCTGCAGGAAGTGATAAAACTTCTCATGATCAATATGTTTGCATAAAATAATTACCATCAGTGATGTAGTTAATGAGATATTGAAGTTTTTGTATGAATTTTTTTACTATTCTGGGGGGGTACTTAGGGGGCCCCATAGCTTGAAAGATATGGGTAACAGAGACCTAATTTCTGGTTTCCATGAAGACTTTTCATAGGTCTCTCAGCGTGTCAAGAATTGAGATTCTAGGTCCAGTCTTTACGATTTGTGCACTGTTAACAGATGTTCACATTTTTAAAGGTCTCAAAAATAGAGAAAAAAAATCGTAAAAAATCGAAAAATACAGGTGGTGCCACCAGTCTGCAGACACTGATGTAACATCCCATGATCAATATGTGTGCAAAAAATAATGACCATCAGTGATGTAGTTAATGAGATATTGAAGTTTTTGTATGAAATTTTTGACTATTCTGGGATGTTTCTTTGGGGCCCCATAGCTTGAAGGATATAGGTAACAGAGACCTAATTTCTGGTTTCAATGGAGACTTTTCATCGGTCTTTCAGCGTGTCAAGAATTGAGATTCTAGGTCCAGTCTTTACGATTTGTGCCCTGTTAACAGATGTTCACAATTTTTAAAGTCTCAAAAATAGAGAATAAAATTCGTAAAAAATCGAAAAATATAGGTGGAGCCACCAGTCTGCAGGAAGTCATGAAACTTCTCATGATCAATATGTATGCAAAAAATCATGACCATCAGTGATGTAGTTAATGAGATATTGAAGATTTTGTAAGAAATTTTTTAATATTCTGGGGCGGTACTTTGAGGCCCCATAGCTCAAAGGATATGGGTAACAGAGACCTAATTTCTGGTTTCCAAGGAGATTTTTCATGGACCTCTCAGAATGTAAAGTTACAAGATTTTAGGTCCAGCGGTTACGATTTGTGCCAGGTTAACGGACAGACGGACGGCACGACGGACGACGGACAAAGAGTGATCGCTATAGCTCAGATGACTTACAGTCAGCTGAGCTAAAAACCATTAATTTGGATGGGCAACCACCACCCACTCTCACAGCCATGCCAGGAATCGAACTTGGGTCACCAGCGGAGAGAGCCAAGCATGTTACCCCTTGACTGTCAAATCCCTATTAGCATCCATAAGTGTGGATTCCAATGTTGAATCATTATCTGCTGTTACATTTCTTGTTTAGAATTCCTGTCAACTGAATGGATTACTGGGTGGCCTATTAAGACTTAGGATCTGAGTTACACTTTAATAGCACCAAAACATTAGAAGGGAAACACAGCTGGGTCTAGACTTTTGTTTTACATAAAGAGAAAATGAAACACTACTTATACAGATATCATAACCACACAAGTAAACAGGATTAAAGGAAAAAAAAGTTTAATTCTAAATAAAGTATGCCAAGAGAAAAGAAGTGGCATGGATTTTGCTCCCTTCCTTTAACAAACAATAAGAAATTAACAATGTAAAGGAAATTCACAATACTGAAATGCAATCAAATCTGGTTAACAAGTAGCTTGTGCTTCACAATCTTTTACCTCATTCAAATAAATTCACAACCTCTCTAAATATATTGTAAATAGGTTAACATGTTTAGTATAAATATATTAATAGTACAATCATAACAAGAAAAGGTCATCATTCATACACATACAGTAAAGCCCTGACATACAGCAAGGCACTGGAATGCTAGCACCGTATGGGCAGACAAACATCCTCTAACAAACTTGACTTGTGTTCTGTACCATGTGCAGGTCCCCTCTCAAATGGCGTCAGACTCGGACAACTTCGAGTCATATCATCTTCACCCTGGTTCATAATTAACAAACACTTGTCACAGCTCTCCTCTATGCAGTCATCAGTTGGAGTGTGGAATGTCAGGCGTGGCCACATATTTGGGGTATAATTACGTATGAACTCTATATCCTTTAACATTTGTGTCATATCCTCCTCCACCACACTTTCCTCCTCATCAGAGTCCTCGTATGAGTTTTTCTGACCTTGTGTTTCAGGACTTTTTAAAAGGGGATCACTGCTCTGTGGAGTGTATGTTCTACTAAGTGGAGGCAATGATGAACTCTTCATAACAACAGGCATGAACTCTGGTTCTGAGCTAATATTGTCAGATTCGTGTTCAATATTTCGAAGAAGTGGGGAGCCACTAGATGCACTGCTGTGGTTTGACGGAATGTGATTACTGGACATTTTAATATAACTGCCTGAACGAGGGTTGGTCCCGTTTTCTAAATATCTCATTCTGAGTTTCCTCCTTAGTGTGTCTTCCTCATCCTCCACGTGGACTTCTACAGGTAAGGTTTGCGATGAGGACTGAACGCTTTGTTTGTTAATGGGAGGTAAGGGTCTTCCTTTGTTACTTTTAAGCCCAGGAGAGCCACTGCTTGAGGACACATCCAAGTGGTCTAATCGACTATGTAACCACTGAGGATTATCTTTATAATAATCCTTGCAGTCATTAATTGCTTTCTGCAGTTCACGACCAGCTTCTGTGTTTGCATAGTATTCAGCCATCACCCCGTGAAATAAACTTCCACTTTTACCCACATCTACCTTGAGACCATGTATGTGCTTGTACATATCAAATATATCTTTCATCAAAAAGAATTTGTAAGTTCGATCCAATTTGGGAGGAATATCACTGTCAACTGAATATTCAAAATGCACTGAGATAAATTTTGTCACTGCTTCACCGTTATTTTTCATGACTCTCATTTTCTCGGAGATATAGTCAACTGCTTGAACAAACATATCTGGTATTGCCTGATTCTGAGTGGCTTTAAGTTTTCTCCCTTTTGTACACTGAAAACGAGCTCCAGTTGAGCAGACCAGTATAACGAACGAGACTGTGTCTATCTGGTCCAACAACCAATTGACTGGTCCTCTGTCTTGTATGAAGTTATACTGCCATTGGTCAAACTGGACATCACAGCTGCACACCTCTCTCAAATAATTAGCAAATTCAGTAATCACCTTGTCATGCATGTCACAGTCCGAGGAGTAAACCAAAAGAACCAATGGCTGTAACTTTCCACCTGTAGTTAATCAAAATAATAATATAAGCAAAATACCCAAGGACTCAAGCAGAAGAATATAAGAAATTTATTATTATGGATCTGTTAAATGAAGAAAAATAAAAACATAATATTGAATGAGCATCAATAACACCTGATTTTCTTCATATATTACAAAAGTAATTCAAATTAGTACCATATATAACTTTAAGGAAATAAACACAAATATCAATAATATTTCTAATTTTTGTTCAAACTTTTGATCCCATGAGAGATGATAGTTTTCTGCCAGGAGGCAAAAGTGTGTCTGTTTTGTAGGGGCTAAATGTTGGGATTTCTACATTAATATACATTTCATGAGGTTTCTTATTTTGACAATTTTCATGGGAAGAAAAATCCCTAGGTAAAGAAAGATGTTACACATATAACATTGAGAAAAAACACAAGAGTCTGGGGAGCTGAGGGATAGCTGCATACCACTGTTCTTGGCTGGCCTGATATAAAAAATACTTGACATGGTGCTTGAAAACTTGAATAAAATCTACAATTTTTGATCAACTGGTTTTGATTTCACATTTTAACAGATGAAATGCTTATATCTGCATGCTGTGAAAATCAACTCCACAGCATTTACAGGGAAAAAACTTGCCATGGTCAAATTTGGACGAAATTTAAGGTACTGATTTTATATTTATGCTAATAACTTAAAACATTGGCAAAATTCAAAGTATACAAATGTCTCTAGCTTCAACAATTCTCATGTTAAGTGAGTAAATATATTTCCTGATTTTTTTCTGAGTGCATTATGTTTGGACCCAAAACTTAAGAAATTACACAATACTGACCTTATTTCTAGCACGTACATAGGAATTATATAGAGGAATATACATATTTAATATGATCAAATTCAGATCAGTGGTTCTGATATTAGGTCTTGAAGCACATTAATGCGTCTTTAATGGAAAATTGAGGTTTTTCTTTAATATCTTGAAGGAAAGAAGTCCTAGTTAACCAATTTTTGGCATGGTAGATTTTTTTCGGAACATATAACTGTGTGCAAAATTTTGGATTTGTAGGTCCAACAGTTTCAAAATGTGGCTGGACAAAGGACCATGATTATAGCTCAGATGACTTATAGTCAGCTGATCTAAAAAACTGAGAAGCTTCAGTGTGGCAAGATGCTGCTGTTTGTGTGTGTATCTTTCTGTATGTATGTATGTGTGTATGTGTGTATGTGTGTATGTATGTATGTAACTTTTAGCCATATCATTAAGTTTCTGCCATAACCACTCCAGAATCACTACCAACCACTATAGGTCATTCCATTAAAAGCTGTAGAGTGGGGATCAACTTCAGTACAAACTATTCAGATTGTATGCATTGTTTCATTTACAAGCATTTTATATACATACAGGTTATCACTTACCAAAACTTATTTCATCACTGTTCCGTGCGTGAAGTCTATGCATAGGAATGTTACCTGAAGTAATAAACAAGCAGGTATGATCAACCGTTGTAGACATACAAAAAGAGACTGTACAGACCATACCCTTTTTTTATTACCATTAGTCAGCATATTGTAGGTAATATGTCAGTATTTGTAAAAGAAACATGTCACCATGTTATTAAGTGATCTGTGATGAATAATTTGAATTCCTCTTTTGTCTCTAAGAGCAGAACCGAATAATTAGCACTACTCTTTTTGTTTCAATACATGCAAGATCAGTTCCTTGGGTTTTGATCATGTTAACAAAATTCCATAATTCCTCCCCCCCCCCCCCCCTGAGTTTTCCCTGACGAATCTTCAAGATTCTAGAATATATTTGCAACTTATTTCTAGTGTGACAAATTTTTATGTTAGTGTTGTGAAAAGATATTATTGCAGTTAACATAATGAAACTTAGAATCTAGTTTGTGTTGTATGTACAAAAATTGTAGCTACAGTATGTGTTACACAGAGTTGAAGAGAGATTTCTGCACTAATAAGCAGCCTGAGCAAGTACAAGTATTCATATAACAAGGCCTACAAGGCTAATGCGAACCTGTGCATTGGGAAATACACCAGGTATAATGCTTCAATGCTGGACCATTACTTCTCATGTATATGAACAATGAAAGTACTAACATTTTGAATAAGAAACAATTACATAAACATCACTGCTAAAATTCTGGCATAGGGGCACACATCACAAAAATGATTGTAGCTGGCACCACCAGTCTTGTATACAACGAAGCTATCAGATATATATACATATGCCTAATTTCAGACTGATATATCAAACCCCTCCTAAGAAATAAGCAGGGACACACTGTGCAAAAACTATTTTAGGTGGCACCTCCAGTCTTGTATATGACTAAGCTATTCAATATGTATAAATATGCCCAATTTCAGGCTGATATATCAAATTAATCTATAGAAATAAGCACACACATATGCTGTGCAAAAGTCATTGTAGGTGGCGACACCTGTCTTGTGAACGAGAAAGCCATCAAAGACACATAGACAGGTCAAAATATCAGGCAAATACATCAAACTTACCTTGAGTCTGATGCATGGGGCTGACCAGGCTTAGGTGAGAAAGCCAGTTGCCCCAAGTGAACTGTGACAAATTTGCTGGCTCAGGCTACAGCACTGAGTGAACTCCTGACCTGCATCTGGCTAGACTGTGCGAACATTTGACCTGTACCTGGCTGCACTGAGTGAAATCTTGACCTGTTGCATAATCTGACACAGTTGGCAGTCTGCCAAATCCATAAATAGATCCAGGCTGAACTTTGGTGCCAAAACTGATGCAGTGGGCAGTCTGCCAATGCTATAAATAGGATGCTGCTACTGCACTGAGTGAACTCCTGACCTTTACCTGGCTGCACCGAGTGAACTCTTGACCTGCTGCCTAATCTGATACAGTTGGCAGTCTGCCAAAGCTATAAATAGATCCAGACTGACCTTTGGCCTGTTGCCAAATCTGAAATAGTAGCCACACCATTGCATAAGCTCACAGATTGGCTCCACATGCAGCCCTAAGGGGCATGACACCCAAGAGGTGATCACATGGTGCCCATGAGGTGTTCACATGTCACCCATGAGGGGATCACATGCCTTGTGCTTGGCTGCACTGATTAACTCTTGACCTATATCTGGCTGCACTGAATGAACCCTTGATCTGTTGCCAAATCTGAAACAGTTGGCAGTTTCTCAACCTATTAAAGATACAGACACAGTCTTGGCCTGTTGGTAAATCTTTGGCTAAAATGTTTTTTTTTTTTCAAGCTATATATAAACTTTTTATCAAAATATCCAAAAAAAAGATGCAGTTCTTTCATTGTTAAAGGTCCAATAATTCTGCCAAAAATCATTCAAGTAAACTTGAACAAAGGCCACCTAAGAATAATTTTTGTGCCATGTAACAGAAGTTATAATTGAAACAATCTTTTGTAGAAGAACAGTTTTGCAGTCCTCAGTTTGAAATAGACAAAATAATGACCATAAGACCAACTTAAGCTTTTCTGATATGACTGAAAGAACCATGTCCTAGGATAATTCTTTTGAAAAATTGAACAATTCAACTTGACAGTTTCATTATAAACATTAACTTAAGCTTCCCACAACTTAGCCAAAAATCACTGAACCAAAACCATTTAACAGACTTGAATTATCAACATCTAAGGATAATCAATGTGTGAGATTTAAGAATTTGGCCCAGTGGTTTTTAGGGAGAAGATCTTTGTAGCCACTGAGCAAAAATGGGCTGTTATGGCATATGACTAAATTCAGCTTCCCATAACTCAGCCAAAAGTCACTGAACTGAGACCATTTGAACAAACTTCAGAAAGCACAACCCTAGGATCATTTCTGTGTGATATTAAACAAGGCCTACAGGCCAAATGCGAACCTGTGCATTGGGAAATACACCAGGTATAATGCTTCAATGCTGGACCATGACTTCTCATGTATATGAACAATGCAGGTACTAAACATTTTGAATAAGAAACAATTACACAACATCACTGCTGGGTGCACACAACACAACTAGGGAGCCCATGGGTCTCAACGCTCAGTTGAATTTGTCTATAAGGATCAATAAAATCAAGTTTGAAGCCAGTCTGTCTATTCAAAGCAGAATTATCATCTATAAACTAATTTGTGAATGGATGGGCCCTGTGACCTTGACCTTTGACCCAAAAATCAAACAGAATCTTCCCCTAGTGGTAGGTTAGCAATATCTTGAAGATGGAAGGTTTGCGATGAAAAGTTTGGCTTAAAATGCATACACATTCCTTAGTCGCGGGACATTTATAAGTTAAGTTTGAAACCAATATATCAAACTTAACTAGAGTTATCATCTGGAAACTAATTTGTGTGGATGGACGGATTGACAGACAGACAGACATACAAACAGACAGACTGAGAGACAGGGTGATTAGTATAGGGTATCCACTTGTGATCAATAAACACACCAGGTTTTGGGACACCATATGTAATGACAGCTGAGAAACTGACATGATTGTTGTCATTTTATAGTAAATAAATAGGAAAATATTTGTTAAAATAGGAAAACCACCACGTTTCAGGAGGTTTTGTATCAAATTTTTTACTACTCTGGTGGGTACTTTCAAGCCCCATAGCTCGAAGGAAAAAGGTTGCAGTGACCTAATTTCAGGTTTCCAAGGAAATTTTTGATTGACCTCCCTGGATGTTCACTTAGAAGTTTCTAGGACCAGCTGTTATGATTTGTGCCCTGCTAACGGATGACCGGATGTCCAGATGGACGACGGACAAAGCGCCATTCCTATACCTCAGTTGACTTACAGTCAGCTGAGCTAAGAATGATTGTAGCTGGTGCCACCAGTCTTGTATACAAAAAGGTTTCAGAGATATATACATATGCCCAAGTTCAGACTGATATATCAAACCCCTCCTGAGAAATAAGCAGGGACACACACTATGCAAAAAATTATTGTAGGTGGCACCACCAGTCTTGTTTACGACAAGTATACGATAATTAAAATACGATAGGTATAAATATGCCCAATTTCAGGATGATATATCAAATTCATCTATAGAAATAAGCAGGCACAAAAGTCACACACTGTGCAAATGTCATTGTAGGTGGTGACACCTGTCTTGTGAACGAGAAACCCATCAAAGACACATAGACAGGTCAAAATATTACGCCAATACATCAAACTTACCTTAAGTCTGATGCATGGGGCTGACCACGCTTAGGTGAGAAAGGCAGTTGCCCCGAGTGAACTGTGACAAATTTGCTAGCTCAGGCTACTGCACTGAGTGAACTCATGTCCTGCACCTGGCTAGACTGGGTGAACTTCTGACCCGTACCTGGCTGCACTGAGTGAACTCTTGACCTGTTGCCTAATCTGATATAGTTGGCAGTCTGCCAAAGCTATAAATAGATTGGCTCCACATGCAGCCCTGAGATAACACCCATGAGGTGATCACATGGTGCCCATGAGGTGTTCACATGTCACCCATGAGGGGATCACATGCCTTGTGCTTGGCTGCACTGACTGAACTCTGGACCTATATCTGGCTGCACTGAATGAACTCTTGATCTATTGCCAAATCTGAAACAGTTGGCAGTTTCTTAACCTATGTAAATATACAGACACAATCTTGGCACATTCTTGTCAATATTAACCAAAGATAACCTGAAATCTATATGTCTGGAGGCATGATGTAACGGACGCTGATAAACTGGTTCCAGGCTAGATGTATCTGCTTCACACAGCTAACATATATGGTAAAATGACTCAATTCAATCTTTATTATTCAGCCAAAATTCATTCTTTGGAACCACAAAAGACAATTATTATAAGAATTATTCAGGGGATTATTCTTGTAAAATATTAAACAAGGCCTACAGGCCTAATGCGAACCTGTGCAAATGGATATAAACCTGGTATAACGCTTCAATGCTGAACCACTACTTTTCATATATAAGAACAATGCAAGTACTAAACATTTTGAACAAGAAACAATACACAAACATCACTGCTGAAATTCTGGCATGGGTGCACACAACACAAAAATTATTGTAGGTGGCACCACCAGTCTTGTATACGACAAAGCTATTTGACATGTATAAATATGCCCAATTTCAGGCTGATATATCAAATTCCTCCATAGAATTAAGCAATACACTTTGCAAAAGTCATTGTAGATGGCGACACCTGTCTTGTGAATGAGAAAGCCATTAAAGACACATAGACAGGTCAGAATATCAGGCCTTGAGTCTGATGCACCGGGCTGACCAGGCTTTGATGAGAAAGGCTTTTGCCCCGAGTGTACTGTGACAAATTACTGGCTCAGGCTACTGCACTGAGTGAACTCTTGACCTGCACCTGGCTAGACTGAGTGAACTTTTGACCTGTACTTAGCTGCACTGAATGAACATGAGGTGATCACATGATACTCATGAGGTGATCACATGCTACCCATGAAATGATCACATGCTGCCCATGCCTTGTGCTTGGCTGCACTAATGGAACTCTTGGCCTAAATCTGGCTGCAATGAATGAACTCTTGATCTGTTGCCAAATCTGAAACAGTTGGCAGTTTCTCAACCTATTCAAGAAACATACACAATCTTGGCCTGTTACGTAACTCTGCTAAAATTTATCCAACACAAACCATTTGAACAAACTTGAGAAGGCTCACCTCTGGGATCATTTCTGTAAAATATTGAACAATTTGGCTGGACTCTTTACAAGAAGAAGAAGTTTTTATCAGCTTTTTCCTTGTAAAATCTAAGTAAATGCAGATAGCAAAAATAAGCTGAATCCATCAACATTTGATATGTGACTGATAATTGCATAAAATTTGGGGATGGTAGCTCCGGCTATTCCTGAGAAATTATGAATAATATACAGATGATATGTAATATCATAAATCTACATTTTTTTAAAGCTTTTAAAAAACATTCTTGTCAATATTTTCCATAGATATTCTAAAATCTAAATGTCTAGAGGCATGATGTAATGGATGCTGATAAACTGGTGCTAGGCTAGATGTATCTGCTTCACACAGCTAACATATATGGTAAAATGACTCAATTCAATCTTTATAATTCAGCCAAAATTCATTTTTTTGAACCATAAAAGACAATTATTATTAGAATGATTCAGGGAATTATTCTTGCAAAATATTAAACAAACTGGCCTCAGTATCATCAGTCGAAAAACGTTTTGTAGGTTTATAACTCATATGGGGAAAATACAGCAAAATGGCAAAGTTCAGCTTCCCATAACTCAGCCAAAAATCATGAACCAAAACCATTTGAACAAACTTGAATTATCAACTTCTAAGGATAATTAATGTGTGAGATTTAAGAATTTGGCCCAGTGGTTTTTGAGAAGAAGATTTTTGTAGCCACTTAGCTAACATGGGCTGTCATGGCATATGACTAAATTAAGCTTCCCATAACTCAGCCAAAAGTCACTGAACTGAGACCATTTGAACAAACTTGAATTATCAACATCTAAGGATAATTAATGTGTGAGATTTAAGAATTTGGCCCAGTGGTTTTTGAGAAGAAGATTTTTGTAGCCACTTAGCTTACATGGGCTGTTATCGCACATGACTAAATTCAGCTTCCCATAACTCAGCCAAAAGTCACTGAACTGAGACCATTTGAACAAACTTGAATTATCAACATCTAAGGATAATTAATGTGTGAGATTTAAGAATTTGGCCCAGTGGTTTTTGAGAAGAAGATTTTTGTAGCCACTTAGCTAAAATGGGCTGTTATGGCATAAGACTTAATTCAGCTTCCCATAACTTAGCCAAAAGTCACTGAACTGAGACCATTTGAACAATCTTCAGAAAACACTACCCTAGGATCATTTCTGTGCGATATTAAACAATTAGGCCATTTCGTTTCAGAGAAGAAGTTATTTGTAGCTGTCAGTATGATACGGGCACTGATGACCCCCGTACAATAAAGGCCGATGTCGGTGGCGCCACCAATACCTCAATTTCAGATATGACTCATGTGACCAACATTGGCATAAAATTTGGTGATGATAGCTCAAGCCATTTCTGAGATTGTAATTTTAGTATGCTTTTTTGGACAGATGACTAAGTTCAACTTCCTGTAACTCGGCCAAAAATCACCAAACTTAAACCATTCGAACAAACTTGAGAGAGATTGTTCCAGGGATCATTTCTGTGAAATATTGGACAATTTGGCTGAACAGTTTTGGAGAAGAAGATTTTTAAAGGTTTTTTAGCTTTTTCTCTATAAAATCTATGAAAATGCAGTTAGCCAAAAGTAAGCAAAATTGGACAGAGTTTTTTAGATAACAATTTTTTTGCAGAAAATTTCTGGATGCTAACTCTTGCCATTTTCAAGATAGTATGGGTTAATGTACAGTCGACGGACGCCGGCCGACGGACAACGCCTCACCATCGCATAAGCTCACAGGTTCGCTAAAAAACCAGGGCTATGTTATAATGTGAACTTTAAAGGAAGTCAATTAACTTCACTAATCAATTAAAATATTATAAAACTTTATGAAATGGAAACCAAGTAAAACTTTTTGAGTACTTAAAGATGACTTCTAAAAGCCACTCTACATTGCAAAGTACAAGTATATAGAATGTGCAAAAGTGCATGAGTATATCCTCTTTTTTAAAAAAAATGTTCACATTAAATTAATTCTTAACATACTTTTTGTAATAACCAGATTCTTCTAAATAAACTGGTGAGAAACAACAGAGGTTAAACATTTGCAATGAATAATTCTACCATAAGTGTGAGATAAATTATTCTTACCTTCAAATGGATGCATGAAAAGACTAATTTACTGCCCTCACAAGTAAAAAGTTAATTCACAATAGACAGTAAAAACCAACAGAAGATAAAGATATATTTAATCAACACTGTATAACCATCTGCTTTATAGGACATTATTGGAAACAATGATTATTTTCTTATGCTCTGTATTATATGCTCTGGACAAACTCTGAAACCAAAGTTAGGACCTTAAACTGTCCCTGGCATCATCTTTTTATTTTTAATTATGATTTATAACAAATCTGTTAGATGGTCTAAACTCTTAATGATAAGGCCAAAAAAAATTAAAGTTATGGTTCTCAGGCACCGCCCGCATCAATGTTAAACCCCCAGCATCAAAACTTTTTATTTTGATTTTCAATAAAAACTTTCCAATTTTGAGCTGCTGCCGCTCCGACATTTCTTTCAAGAAGATAAAACCATACAATTTCCTTTGTTTTGTAGGGCTTTTACTTATTTAGCAAAATAAAACTGTTATTTTCATGCTTTTCCCATATTATTTGACATTTTTATGGAAACATACCAAAAAATTTAAAATAAAAAAACCGCCCGCCCGCATTGATTTCTCAACAAGGCCTACAGGCCTAATGCGAACCTGTGCAAAGTTTAGGAGTATGAATGGAGGTTTATTTTTAAATTTTAATATTGATCCTCCTAAGTCCTGCATATCTACCTTAGTCATTATGATTTCCGCAAAATGGACATTTCTGACCTGAAAGTTTCGGACTAGGACATTTTAAAACCAGAATATGGGTAGTCGTCAAGCCACTATGTGTATCCGCAGAAATCTGAGTGGGACGGGTGAAGTGAGGCATGGATTAAGTGGCAAGGGGAATACAGCATGGTGTGTTGCATATTAGCATGGATGTCTGCAGCTTAAACGTGAATGTAGGTGGTGCCACCTGTCATAAAATCAAGAAAATTGTCCAGGATGTATAAACCTGCAAAATTTCAGGTGGATAAGTCAAACCACTGCCGAGATATGAGTGATTTTATCCAAAGGCAGATGAACAGATGGACGGTGTTCATAAGTGGTTGCAGGTGGCACCACCAGTTTTGCATGTGATGAAGAGCTATGTGAGATCTGTACACATGCAAAATTTTGGCCTAATCAGTCAAATGGTTCCCAAGATATGAGCTTGGATGTCTGCAGAGTAAATGTGAATGTAGGTGGCGCCACCTGTCATAAAATCAAGAAACCTGTCCATGATGTATAAACCTGCAAAATTTCAGGTGGATAAGTCAAACCACTGCTGAGATATGAGCGATTCTATCCCAAGGCAGATGAACAGATGGACGCTGTGCATCAGTGGTTGCAGATGGCGCCATCAGTTTTGCCTATGATGAAGAGCTATGTGAGATCTATACACGTGCAAACTTTTTGCCCAATCAGTCAAATGGTTCCTGAGATATGAGCTTGGATGTCTGCAGTGTAAATGTGAATGTAGGTGGTGCAACCTGTCATAAATCGAGAAAGCTGTCCAGGATGTATAAACCTGCAAAATTTCAGGTGGATAAGTCAAACCACTGCTGAGACAAGAGTGATATTATCCAAAGGCAGATGAACAGATGGATGCTGTGCATAAGTGGTTGCAGGTGGCGCCACCAATTTTGCCTATGAAGAAGAGCTATGTGAGATCTATACACAAGCAAAATTTTGGCCCAATCCGTCAAACGGTTCCCGAGATATGAGCTTGAATGTCTGCATAGTAAATGTGAATGTAGGTGGCGCCACCTGTTATAAAATCGAGATAGCTGTCCAGGATGTATAAACCTGCAAAATTTCAGGTGGATAAGTCAAACCACTGCTGAGATATGAGTAATATTATCCAAAGGCAGATGAACAGATGGACGCTGTGCATAAATGGTTGCAGGTGGCACCACCAGTTTTGCATATGATGAAGAGCTATGTGAGATCTATACACAAGCAAAATTTTGGCCAAATCGGTCAAACAGTTCCCAAGATATGAGCTTGAATGTCTGCATAGTAAATGTGAATGTAGGTGGCGACACCTGTCATAAAATCGAGAAAGCTGTCCAGGATGTATAAACCTGCAAAATTTCCGGTGGATAAGTCAAACCACTGCTGAGATATGAGTGATTTTAACCTAAGGCAGATGAACAGATGGACGCTGTGCATAAATGGTTGCAGGTGGCACCACCAGTTTTGCCTATGATGAAGAGCTATGTGAGATCTAGACACATGCAAAATTTTGGCCTAATCTGTCAAACAGTTCCCGAGATATGAGCTTGAATGTCTGCAGAGTAAATGTGAATGTAGGTGGCAACACCCCTCATAAAATCAAGAAACCTGTCCAGGATGTATAAAACTGCAAAATTTCAGGTGGATAAGTCAAACCACTGCTGAGATATGAGTGATTTTTTTTATCCAAAGGCAGATGAACAGATGGACGCTGTGCATAAGTGGTTGCAGGTGGCACCACCAGTTTTGCCTATGATGAAGAGCTATGTAAGATCTATACACATGCAAAATTTTGGCCCTATCGGTCAAACGGTTCCCGAGATATGAGCTTGGATGTCTGCAGAGTAAATGTGAATGTAGGTGGCGCCATCTGTCATAAAATCAAGAAAGCTGTGCAGGATGTATAAACCTGCAAAATTTCAGGTGGATAAGTCAAACCACTGCTGAGATATGAGTGATATTATCCAAAGGCAGATGAACAAATGGATGCTGTGCATAAATGGTAGCAGGTGGCACCACCAGTTTTGCCTATGATGAAGAGCTATGTGAGATCTAGACACATGCAAAATTTTGGACCTATCGGTCAAACGGTTCCCGAGATATGAGCTTGGATGTCTGCAGAGTAAATGTGAATGTAGGTGGCGCCACCTGTCATAAAATCGAGAAAGCTGTCCAGGATGTATAAACCTGCAAAATTTCAGGTGGATAAGTCAAACCACTGCTGAGATATGAGTAATATTATCCCAAGGCAGATGAACAAATGGACGCTGTGCAAAAATGGTTGCAGGTGGCGCCACCATTTTTAGTGTATGTTATAAAGCTATCAAAGGGCTACATTTGTGCAAAATTTTTAGCCTGATCAGTCAAACGGTTTCCGAGATATGTGGGTTTATGTGTGGAAACAGACGCACAAATGGACACTGGGCAGCAAGGAAAGGTCAGATGTCAACCAAAAATGAAGGCGCAGCAGTTCACATGTGACCTGATGATAAACCCGATTTGCTTAAAATGCAACCCAAGTTTTTTCAAACAGTTGAAAGATATAGTTCCAATAATCTGGGAATTCTGCATCTAAACATTGTATCCAGACGTCTAGACGCTGTGTCTAGACGTCTAGACACATTGTCTAGACACCCCCCCAGAGCCAGGTCAGTTGCCATGGTGATGTCTGGACCCCACCTGTTTGTACTGAGTGACCTCTTGACTTGGCTGCATGAAGTCAAATCTGTTTTCAAATACAGAAAGCCTTTTTCAATTGGCTACAATGCTTTTTTAAAACTGTATTTACCCAATATATTCTTATAAAACTGGCAGAACCCTACCATAGAATAATTCTTGTAAAGTTTAAACCAATCAGCTGAACAGTTTCATCATAAATCAGTGTATAAGCTAGAAGAGTTTAAAATTACATTTTCGCTTGTAAAAAACACATCAATGTAGCTGGCGCCACCAATACCTCAAAATAAGATATGACATATGTGACAAACATTAGTAAAAAATTTGGTCATTATAGCTCTAGCTGTTTCTGAGATTTTAATTTTAGTGTGCTTTTTTTGACAGATGACTTAGTTCAACCTCCTGTAACTCGGCCAAAAATCTCCGAACTGGAACCATTCGAACAAACTTGAGAGAGATTGTTCCAGAGATCATTTCTGTGAAATATTGGACAATTTGGCTGGACAGTTTCAGAGAAGAAGATTTTTAAAGGTTTTTAAGCTTTTTCTCTATAAAATCTAAATTAATGCAGATACCCAAAAATAAGCTCTAGGCCACCAAGTTTCACATGTGACAAATTCTTACATGTAATTTGGAGCTGCTAGCTCCAACAGTTTCTGACTTACAGCCATGGACGGCGGAAAGCCAGCCCTGGACGGTGGACGGCGGACGGACGACGCTGCGCCATCGCATAAGCTCACAGGTTCGCTAAAAAAAGTGCCCGAGAACCATACCTTTTTTTTATTTTGGCCTTAATATTAAATTTTGATGTCAAATATAATGGTACATGCAAAATTCTCACTTGATGATCGCCTTCTGCGTTGCTTTACAATACAGCAGACCACCATGATGATGATGACGAGGCCGATGAAGCTGAAGACAGTGGCCAGGATGATGGTGATGGACTGAGCATATTCATCATCCTCTTTAGGCTTAACTATGACACCATTATCTACAAACAGTCAAAAAACACAGCTCCAGGCACACACTCAGTTAGTGCAAGCAGGCCAAATATACAGCATCAGACAGAAATCAAGCTATAGTGTCAGCAGATCCAGCTACACAGGCAAATATGGCAGGGCATAGCAACAGTACTGATCAGCAGTCGTAAAGAACTGACCTTAAAGACCAAGCAGCCAATCAGAATGCTAGCTGCAGTTCAGCAGCCAATCCAGTTTCAGCAAACGATCAGAGAGCACAATACTTCTTTATTTGGATACAGGCTTTACATATGTGCTGCCATTATCTTAAGACTTAAATCTGAATATTAATTATATCATTCATCAAAATTATTTTCACATTCATATTTCATGTACACTGATGACACCCAAGTGTCACTACAAATGATTGAAAGGCAGTGAAGTGTGTACACTTCAGAAAGGTCAGTTTCAATCAAATTTTCATTCAGTATAAGCTTTTGTCTAGTAAGAATCAAAAATAAAATTCATTTGTGATTCCTACTGTGACATCATATCAGAAAATCCATCAATAACCATCAGTAAAAACTCAGTTTAAAGATAACCAATAAAAGGTGATTAAAAGAATAAAAAGACTTAAAGACATACAAACCATGAAGGGGATGGATAGAAGAGATACCATCTAATGCACAATTACAATTTATTAGTCATTTTTATTCATGCATGAAACTAAGAGAACACTGGGTTTTGATGCTGAGCCAATTAAACATCTACGAATGCAAGTATCAGAAACAGTGAAATATAGAGCACACTAGGCCAGACTCCTAGCATGATTCCTGATACAGGTCATGCTTGAAAAAGCGTTTTCTTTTGTATATTGAGTACCTCATTCCTACTATACATAAACATGATTTGCAGGAGTGAGATATTCAAATGAATAATGTATATAATCATATATACTCTATATTATACATACTTTTGCAGGAATCATAAATTAATGGTGCAAACAAAACATACCTTAAACCTACATTGTATATCAGTCATAAGGTTAATCAGAACTTCAGTTTGTACCTAAAATTATCACACCTGAAAATGTGGACAAAGTTTGTCATAATTTGTCAATGATGATCAAATTTCTACTTAAGACATCTTAAGTTCATCAGTTACAAAGAGCACCACAAGATAATAAGCCCATCTGAGGTCTTATGACCTTTGACCAGATTAAAATGCAAGCATTTACCGAGAATTAAACACAGGTGTGAATCCTTAAGTAAATATTTAAAATGAGTCTGATGGAAATCAAGAAGATTTTTAGTCTTCACAGAGCTACCACAATTTCATGACCTCATTAATTGGCATAGATTTTGCCAGGATTCACACTAAGGTGATATATTAATATTTTTTGTTAATTTTTTTTCAAGTTTCATCAATATCCATCATATTCCTGGTTAGTTATAGTGGCAATAACACAGAAGCCTGGTGATCCTGACCTCACTGAATTATAGTGGATTTTGCCTAGAGTAGCAGTTGGGTGAGAAAATCTATTGGTAAATAGTTATGGCAAGTTTGTAAAACATCCATCAAAGCCTTGTATGTTATCACAGTGACACTAAAAGTTAAAGGACAGATGGACATATGGACAGACAGATGAAGGGTACATGTATACCATAATATGTCCCATCAATACATTATATAAACAAGGGACCCATGGGTCACATCACTCAGCTGAATTTTGGAAAATTTTAGTAACTGCAAAATATTTTTATTTCTTTTGGTTTTTCATGTATATTATCATTAGAAAAGCTGTGAGAAAATGGCCCTGCTAAAATGAAACTCTGTAAATTATATAGAATAATGGACATGAGCTAAACCATTTCGTGGTGCACCAAAGAAACAAATAGGCCTACGGTAAGTGTTATATAAAAGTAACATTTCATAAACAAATAATGTGTGAAGGTAATTAAGTTTTCAAAATTTAAATATATGGCCATTTGAGTTAAAAACAAGGGACCTATGGGTCACTGTGCTCAGCTGACATTAACCTTGAAGGTAAAAATCTAAAATAATATCAAATTGAGATAAAGTGTAAGAGGAAGAGGTAATAAAGTCCATGGTTGGTTTATATGATTGGTTTGTATTGATGAGCAAGAAATTGTTGCAAATAATATTTTGTGACCTGACCATGTGTTTCCTAATGTTGAAACTGAAGCATGTGAACAGTTTGTGAACAAATGCTCTGTACAATTACCATGATCATTAGTTGGCTTTTCGATTAACTGTTGACATTATAGTAGTTTACACATTTGTTCAATCGAATCTTTTTTTTGTATATATATATATTATTAAATAAATGTTTTTTTATGAAATGTGTACAGCTAAAATATAACTAATTAACAACATAAAACATGGCAAACAAAGCCTGATCTCAAATTCTGCTGATGCAGGAAAATAATGAACAAATGTTTGTAATAAATCCTCATTTTTTTATCACATCAATTTTTTTTTTAATTTAAGTTTATATTTCTATACATTTTCAATATAACATATATATCTGAATATAAAAGTTGATTCATAATTCTCAATTGCATCATCATAAATCTCAATCTTGTCAGATAACACCACATCATGCATACAAATGTTTATTTATTTTTTACCACAAAAATATATCTTTTAAATCTGAAAAACAATAAATATAAAAAAAAATACTTGATTTAGATTTCACAATTTTTAATTGTGTCTTTATTTATCCATAATGTGCTTCATATTTTATCATAATTTAAGCATACTAATGGGTTCCATTATGATTGGTAAAATCATTTAAAAGAAAAATGATTTCTTTAAAAATGCTACATTACACAATATTGCATCTTCTGGATTACACCTTGAATTACTTTTTCAAGGAAAGTTTTTGCATATCAGTGGAAACGGCATTACAATTAAGGAGATACAGTGAAAACAATAACAATACTGCATAACACTTGCTGGGTTGGGTTGGGGGGGGGGGGGGGTGATTGGGGTGGTGATATGAGAATAACTGTACACCTGTCACAGCAGGGGATCTCCCCCAGTGACTGTAACAAATCAGAAACCCTGGCATAGCTGACTTCCAGTGACCTGGAGTGGGACCCTGCATCTGTAATCTGTAATCAAAGCAAATGACTAAAATAGAGCCTCAAGAAAAAAATCAATAACTAGCTTAATTTTCAAGCTTTTACTTCCAAATTTTAGATTTAAACAAATTAAATATTTATGTTTACATGCTGTGAAAATTAAATCAATGGTACTTACAGGAAAAAAACGTGCCATGGTCAAAGTTGGGCAAAATTTAAGGTACTGATTTTATTTTTATGCTAATTACTTAAAAAATTTACAAAATTCAGATCTAATTTTGGGTAAACAATTGAATCTTAATTAAACATAGTTATATACTTGGGAAAATAGACTCTAGTTTCAAAGTTTTTCATGTTAAGTGAGTAAATATTTTTCCTGATTTTTTACAAAGTCCATTATGTTTGAACCCATAACTTTTTTAAACTTAATAATACAGACCTAATTTCTGGCATGTACATAGGAACTATATAGAGAAATATTTATGGCAAATATGAGGAAAAACAGATGATTGGTTTTGATATTAGGCGGTCCTGAAGTGTGAAAATAGGTTTTAAATAAAAAATTGAGGTTTTTCCTTAATTTCTCAAAGGAACAAAGTCACAAAGACCCAGTTTTTGTCTTGGTAGGAGATCTTGGGGACAATTTTGGATTCCTAGGTCTTACGGTTTCAAAACGTGCCACATCTACAGACAGACAGACGGACAGACAGATGGACGGACGACGGACAATGAACCACGACTATAGCTCAGATGACTTACAGTTAGCTGAGCTAAAAATACAGAAGTATATTTAATCAAAGAAGATTAACATACTGATTCACGTCATTACCTATTATATCACAGATATCAAACTACAAGTTTACAGCTCATATGTTTTTAGCCCTAAGTGAGCAAGCACTAGTGATCACCTTCTGTTATAAACCAATTTTGTTGGCTGTCTACTTCCTTTCTGATCTATCTATCTATAAACAATGCACAACCAATGCTCAGGTCTAAATAAAAGTGTCCTGCATTAAGCCCTATTTATACAAAATCTGGACCACTCTGGATCTCCCAAGTGCACTAGATCTGGACTGAATACAATAGACTTTGGTGTGGAGCTGCCTCCAGACAGAATTGGAGCAACCTGCTAGATCAAGCATGGTCCAGCTCAACCCACTACAACTACATGTGCACAATGGAAGAACCAGTATAGATCACTCACGCCAGATGTCTGTGAGTTTACAAGAGGCAAAACTTTGGACTGATCTTGGCAGCAAAGCAAGATTTCAGATCTGTTTAAATTGTCAGTTGGCCAAGGACAGTGTAAATACAATATGAAATGGACCACCAACTAGATTTGATTATGTTGAGCTGGCTCTTTCTGGTGTAAACTGGGCTATAATAATTATTCCAGAGTGTTTCCACTGGGACCAGTATAATGAATTACTGCCACAGCACTGGTTTCCATACCCTGTGTGGAAGAGTGACCTGTGGAGAGTGTTGTTGAGGGTGATGTGGCTTTCGCTGTGGAAATAACTTTAGATGCAGTTGTTGGCAAGATGCTGGAGGTTGTGGACTCAGTCTGTGTAAGTGTTCCCCTGGTTGAAAATTTTTCTGCAAATACAAAACATGGAGACAAAAGAACATGAAAATGTAGACATTTCATGAAATGAATATGCCTGTGAAACAATTACTGATTTCAAAAATATGTACTGGTAAGCAAATACCGGCAACAAGAGTGGCTGGATTTAAATGCCACTGGCCTGACCTAATTTCAATCTACAGCATCACTGAATGATCACTGCATCATGTTTTCATATACTGTTGCTTAGAGCTGTAACAGTGCATTTTTCTGCAGTAATTAAAATCAAAATACAAAATACTGAATAATAAAGTAATCAAGTAAACCTTCAGCATTTCAGCTAATATCTGCATACAGGTTTAGACTTATGAATTAAATGCACCATGCATTTATAATTTGAAATCCAGAAACTGACTGAATACATACTATTCTCATCCTATAATCATATATTTTTCCTCAATCAACAGTCAGGGCTGGTCACAGGCCATGTTGTTATACTTGAGAAACTGAAATGATTTTCCACACTAACACAGCCAATACTAACACTGTTCCCTTAATGGTACAACAGTGCCCATTTTTCCTGGGTCAAAGGTTACATTAAAGGGAAATATCAATGCCAAGATATTTGTAATGACTGCAGTACCTGTATCACCATGTGTTGTGCTGGTATTCTGAAGTCCAATAGTAGACTGTCCGGAAGACTCTAAAGATGTTGTTTCCATAACCGTTGAGGCTGTGAGGTCTTCAGTTACTAAGAATGGTGGAGACACAGCTGGTGTACAGGATGAACACTCTGACTGAAGTGGCACTACCTGTGACATTAACTGCACATTCTGAGTATTCTGTGACATATTTTACAACTATATATGTATTAATGGGCATCCCTCATTTGTACCACTTGCGTTACAATTATTTTTCTCTAATCACACATCCAAATTCTTTATAGTACATATACATTTTTAATGATTAATAATTCAATTATTTTTAAATTCTGACTTACAAATGAATAGAAGTCAGATGTCAAAACACGACCAAAGTGCAAAGAGGAAAAGGAAATAATCCTGGTACAAATGAGCATCTAATGTTGTCAATGTACAACCCCTGTGTTATTCATATAAATATGACACATCTACACATGAAATATACTATGCTCAAGTATGATTGCTCATACTTACTGACACTGTGTAGTTGCCTTGAGATACATTCGAAAATATGACTGCCTCTTGACTCTGTAAAAGCATAAGCAGATATAGTAGAATATAAAAATAATATGCTTACAGATTATATATATATATCAATAACTGGTACACATGTGAAATACCTGCAGAGGGTTTTCAAAGATGCCTGGAGTGGAGGGTCCTCCAAGCAAAATTTACTTAATATAAACACATTATATCTAGGGATCTCATTAATTCTGAAGAGAAACAGAATATTTAAGTGAGTCAAGGGGCCCTGTATTCACATCTGAGTTTTCTGCCAGGAAAATAATGAGTCCTTTATAAAATAATTGTAGTAAAGCCCCCATCTGGGGTGGTGGTGGGAGAGGACAAACATCCTGTTCCACCTAACAAATTTAACAAATTATTGCTGTATTAATTCAATGATCCCACTTGTCTGGAAATAAAACAGGAATCTAGCTTTGTACAAATATAGTTATAAATGTACACTAATTCCTTGAAGTCAAAGGAGCCATCAGTCAACTCACTGATCTTATACAAGAAGGTATTCAACGTTTCAAGGGCATGTACCGGTATATGTAGCTTGCTATAGTCCGTTTCACCACCTGCTGTCCACCTGTTTTTTGTAGATGATTCACTTAAAAGTTTATATTTTCCAAGAAAACAGCATATGGAAGTGACAACCTAATGTGGCAGTTAGGAATTTTACAATAAATCCCCCGTTTATGTTTCACAACATTTTAGTCGCTTTATCATGATCTGGCAGATATGGTGTGTCCCTCCATAAGTAGCCATCTTTGTTTTAGCTGGTTATATTTTTTAGTGTGTTTACATGAGATCATCCAATCAGCAGCTGTCAGTTCAGGCTGTTTTTGCATGTGACCAATGACCTTGACCGCCGTAAGTGGGTCTGTAATGTTGTAAAATGTAGACTGATTTCTCATATTTTCACAAAATTATGTTACTCAAATAAGGCATTAGGTAGTTATTTAGTTACCTTGTTGAAAATTAGGTTCTGCAATCCTAACCTCTACACTAAAATTGTTTCCCTTGAAATGTAACTAATAAAAATTTTCATAGCAAAAAACAGGTGGACATGAGGGGATGAAACGGACTATACTATGACAAAAGCAAGGTATCTAGATGAAGTAGGTTCCTTCAACACATGCAAGGTATTTGATTAACACAAGATTGATACAACATTGTTTTAATGTATAACTACTTTACCCTGACAACCATACTCACAGAATTAAGCTGTTTTGTGCCTCCTGGACCCTCAAGAGTAACCTCAAGTAGTGTGAAATTAAAATGAACTGGTGGTAGCTGCAGTAAAACCAAGACCCTGATTTCTCGAATACACACACCAACTAAAGACTTCCACTGAGTAGGGTCTGCAACATAAGTCATTCAATAAGACTTTCCTATGTAAGCTACAGATTCATAAAACAAGTGACCCATGGGTCATGACGCTCAGCTGACTGGGAAGAGATTCGCAAAAGGAAATTTTATCATCAGAATGGTAGTATATACCCATTCAACTGAAGCATCAAACAGATTAACCAACAGGCCAAGATTTAGTCTGTATTTATATATCTCAAAAATAGAGAAAAATGTGTAAACTTTTAAAACTAGAATACGGGTAACCGACAAGTGACTACATGTATCTGCCAAAATCGGATAGTGAGGCATGGATTGAGTGGCAAGGGGAAATAGAGTGAGGTATGTTGCATATTAGCATGGATGTCTGCAGCCTAAATGTGTATGTAGGTTGTGCCACCTACCACATATCCAGAAAGCTGTCCAAGTTGTATACACCTGCAAAATTTTAGGCAGAAAAGTCAAACCACTACATGTATATGAGCGATTTTTGCCCATGGCAGACAAACAGACAAACACTGTGCAAAATCTTTGCAGGTAACCCCTCCAGTTTTGTGTATGATAAAGACCTATGTGAGATCTAAACACATGCACAATTTTATCCCCAATCGGTCAAATGGTTCCTGAGATATGAGCTTGGATGTGTGCAGCGTTAACTAGAATGTAGGTGGCATCTGTCATAAAATCAAGAAAGCTGTCCACGATGTATAAACCTGCAAAATTTTAGGCAGTTATGTCGAACCACTACAGAGAAATGAGTGATTTTAGGCCACGGCAGACTAACAGACAGACGCTGTGCAAACATTGTTACAGGTGGCGCCACCATTTTTTGTGTATGTTACAGAGCTATCAAAGGGCTACATTTGTATAAATTTTATTTCCTGATCGGTCAAACGGTTCCCGAGATATAAGCTTGGATGTCATCAGCGTGAACGTGAACGTAGGTGGCGCCACCTGTCATAAAATCAAGAAAGCTATCCTGGATGTATACGCATGACGAATTTCAGGTGAATTAGTCAATTCACTGCAGAGATATGAGTGATTTTAACCCAAGGCAGATGAACAGATGGACACTGTGCAAACATGGTTACAGGTGGCGCCACCATTTTTTGTGTATGTTATAAAGCAATCCAAGGGCTACATTTGTATCAATTTTATTTCCTGATCGGTCAAACGGTTCCCGAGATATGAGGGTTTATGAGTGGAAACAAACCCACAAATGGACACTGGATAGAGAGGAAAGGTCAGAGGTCAACGCAAATTGGTTAGGCACCAGTTCACATGTGACCCGATAATAGGTGTAAGTTTGGGAAAAATCGGTCCATAAGTCTCCGAGGAGCTCTCTGGAAACGAACACCGGCAGAGGAACCCGGTCAAAAACATAGTATCCGCAAAACTTCGTTTTGGCAGATGCAAAAATACAGGTGGCTCCACCAGTCTGCAGAAACTAATAAAAACACTTAATGGTCAATATCCATGCAAAAAATCATGGTGATCTCTGCATTAGTTGTTCAGATACTTAAGTTTTTGTATCAAATTGTCCATTATTCTGAGGGATACTTCGGAGTCCTATAGCTTGAAGGATATGGGTAACAGAGACCTAATTTCAAGTTTCCATAGGCACCTTTTATGGGCCTCCTTGCATGACAAGAATGAAGATTCTAGGTCCAGTTGTTGCGATTTGTACCCTGTTGACAGATAACCACATCTTTAAAGGTCTCAAAAAAAAGAAAAAAATTCGTAAAAATTTGAAAAAAAATAGAGGTGGCGCACCCAGTCTGCAGAAACTGATGGAACAGCTCATGATCAATATGTATGCCGAAAATCATGACCATCAGTGTTGTAGTTATTGAAATACTGCAGTTTTTGTATCAAATTTTCCATTATTCAAGGGGGGGGGGTATTTTGGACCCATACAGCTTAAAGATATTGGGTAACAGAGACCTAATTTCAAGTTTCCATGGAGACTTTTCATGGGTCTCTCTGTGTGTCAAGAATGAAGATTCTTGGTCCAGTTTTTATGATTTGTGCCCTGTTAACAGATGTTCATATCTTTAAAGGTCTCAAAAATACTCGAAAATTTCGTAAAAAAAAAACCGAACAAATACAGGTGGTGCCACCAGTCTGCAGAAACTTATGAAACACTCCATGATCAATATCCATGCAAACAATTATGGTTATCTCTGCATTAGTTGTTCAGATACTTTAGCTTTTGTATCATAGTCAAATTTTCCATTATTCTGAGCTGTACTTTGGAGTGCCATAGCTCAAAGGATATGGGTAACAGAGACCAAATTTCAGGTTTCCATGGAGACTTATCATGGGTCTCCCTGTGTGTCAAGAACGAAGATTCTAGGTCCAGTCGTTACGATTTGTACCCTGTTGACAGATAACTACATCCTTAAAGGTCTCAAAAATGGAGAAAACAATTTGTGAACATTGAAAAATACAGGTGGCGCCACCAGTCTGCACAAACTGATGAAACATCTCATGATCAATATGTATGTCGAAAATCATGACCATCAGTGATGTAGTCAATGAGATATTGAAGTTTTTGTATGAAACTTTTGACTATTCTGGGGGGTAATTTTGGGCCCCATAGCTGGAAGGATATGGGTAACAGAGACCTAATTTCTGGTTTCCATGGAGACTTTTCATAGGTCTCTCAGTGTGTCAAAAATGAAGATTCTAGGTCCAGTCGTTACGATTTGTGCCACGCTAACAGATGACAGCATCCTCAAAGGTCTCAAAAATAGAGGAAAAAATCGTAAAAAATCAAACAGTACAGGTGGCGCCACCAGTCTGCAGGAACTGATAGAACATCTCATGATCAATATGTATGCCAAAAATGAAGACCATCAGTGATGTAGTTATTGAGATATTGAAGTTTTTGTATGAAATTTTTTACTATTCTGGGGGGTACTTTGGGGCCCCATAGCTCGAAGGATATGGGTAACAGAGACCTAATTTCTGGTTTCCAAGGAGATTTTTCATGGACCTCTCAGTGTGTCAAAAAGTAAGATTCTAAGTCCAGTCTTTATGATTTGTGCCTTGTTAACAGATGTTCACACTTTTAAAGGTCTCAAAAATAGAGAAAAAAATTCGTAAAAAATCGAAAAATACAGGTGGCGCCACCAGTCTGCAGGAAGTGATGTAACATCTCATGATCAATATGTATGCCAAAAATCATGACCATCAGTCAAGTAGTTAATGAGATATTGAAGTTTTTGTATGAAATTTTTGACTTTTCTGGGGGGTACTTTGGGGCCACATAGCTCGAAGGATATGGGTAACAGAGACCTAATTTCTGGTTTCCAAGGAGATTTTTATGGACCTCTCAGAATCCCATGTTACAAGGTTCTAGGTCCAGCGGTTATGATTTGTGCCTGGTTAACGGACGGACAGACGGACAGACGGACGACGGACAAAGAGTGATCGCTATAGCTCAGATGACTTTCAGTCAGCTGAGCTAAAAAAATGACAAGAAAGTGGGCATTTCTGTATAACATGTTCACAAACTACTGGCCAGGGTCACATGATGTGAAAATGCCCACGTCCAATTAAACTTAAACCTGCATCATCACGCCGTAAATATTTTAGGACAAGGCTCAGTAATAGTACGGAATCTGCACACCAATGCCAATTTTGCGTGGCTTATTTAATTCAAACATTTCAATAAAATATTCTTTATTCTGTCAGATAAGGTTTAAATGGCCCCTCAGTAAATCAAAGCTAGTCAAAAGCATATAGTGACTCTGCATGACCTTGATCAAGAATTTTAATATTATAAGGTCTCAAGACCTGATTTTGCATAGTCCTTACAATGCTACATCTTGTAGTGATGACCAAAAGGAACCCAATATATACAATATTGATATGCTCACCACATACATGTTTAAGCAGTAAAAGTGTTATTTAATATTACATTATAACTCAGGGATTCAGGGCAAAATGACATAATTTCACCATCTTTTTGTGGAAGCCTGCTTGATCCATTGTACAAATAAACATGTCTGCCAGTTCACGCATATACCCATATACGCGCACATGGAAACACCTTTTTTTCACACATATACGCACATACACATATACATGCACATGGAAACAGACCTTTACTATGTAAAATTACAGTGTAATGCATTGTTGAGGCATAAGTTGGTTACCTTCTGTGTAAGGGGGCACATACACAGCACATGTTTCTGTGGCTCCCTCTGGGAGAGATGTCACATTCAGCTGATATGTCTGGCTCCCATTAGATGGTCCAGGTATGCATCCATAGCTAAAATTCTGAAAATCAAAAACAAATCATTTCCACAGAAGGACAGTGCAAGCAGCAGGCAAGAATTCATGTATAGTTAAGAGAGAGTTTTTTTTACTTACAACAGTGACCTGAAACACAGAAATGCTCAGATCACAAAGCACCTTACTGATGGCTAATTAACATCATTCCATATCATTTCTGTTGCAGATATTTAACAATAGTACAAATCTCTTCCTATAAACTTCAGTGGAACAATTAACATTTTATGATTTTAAAAATAAAATATCATGTGACATCCATTCAGTTTTGGGACCTGGGAACCTGTTTCATGTACATGTACTTGACAGCAGTTAACTAGTGGTTTTAACAGCAGTATAAGCATGAAAATGCTAATAAGTAATACATAAAAAAAACATGTCTGAATGGCTGCTGCATTTTCTTCATTGATCGAACTGCACTAACAAACAGGCTGCTGATGACTTGGGTGGAAGCAAAAGTTGTCTGAAAACAGCTGGAAAATGATAGCTGAAACTTGATAGCTGGTGCACTGTCTCTTTCTATTAAGAAGACAGCCAGTTATATATCTTAATGCTGCATCAAAATTCTACAGTCGTATCATTTGACTGAACATGCTGTTATAATTAAAGCTATGACTTTATATGAAATGAAAGTTGTCCAGTTTCAGCTTTGTTAAGCCTTTAATACATCCTATTAAGCCTTTAATACATCCTAATGAAATCAAGAAAAAACGTTTATGTCAATGGCATTAAGTATTTAAATAGCTAAAAATGCAGCCTGTTTATATTGGTAGTCCTTCAATTACACATTCCTTTTTGTTGGAGGTAACCAATCCATTGGTTAATTACTTAACCTCTTTAAGTTAACCAATATTAACCTGTGTGTATAATTGCAAAATTCCATTTCAGTTAGTGACTGCATGTCAGGGCATAAGCATACTCTTTATCTAATTTATATCCTTGTGTCAGTCAATCAAAGTATCTTTCACATTTGTGGGTCCTGGGTATATAATCCAGAAGTGGATCCAGGGGGCCCGGAACCCCCCCCCCCCCCCCTTCAGCTGCCACATGCTTGTTTTAAGGATTTCAGATCTATTTTTGCGGCCTGGACCCCCCTTTCTGGACTTGCGGACTGGGGGGCCCTTTTTTAGGTTTCATCATCAGTCCTCCTTGGTTGGACCCCTTTTTTTTCAAAATACTCGATCCACCCCTGTATTCACCTGTATTGCCATGTCATAACACTAAGGAACCCCACCTCTCCCAATTTACACTCAACTGTGAGTGATACATGGCTGTGGGCACAGACTTCCCATTAAGCCAGTAGAGTGCTCATCCTGAGTTTGGGTTAACTATGTTCCTAGGATGAGACTGAAACTCAAAATTCCAGCTTTTAATTTGAGTCATGACTTCTACCAAAAGACATTAGAAGCAAATAATTAAGATTCCTACAAAGCTGCATTTACCCTAAGCTACAGAAATTTAAGAAATGGGTTTCAAGCTCACTCCTCATAATTGACTGAGTCAATGGTTACAGGAGTTCCTTTGCCAATGTGTGAACAACAAGCTTACCTGTGGGGCAGAAATATTAAATACTTCAAGGACCAGACAACCCAGCAGCTCTCCCTGAATAGACAGATGCTCTATTCTGAATGCCTCGATACTGCCTGTGTCTGAAAGGAAGCAAGTGCATTTGAAACACTGTCCAAGCAGATATCAGAATATTATACTGAGTCATGATTGTCATGTAACACAACTAGCACCAAAAACATGCATTGAAGATGATTTAATATGTGGAATTTAATATTCAAATTTAATATGGGTCATAAATACGGTGATTGATACATAATTCCAGATAATCCAATTATAATTTACATGATACCTGGTAATTATAGTGCTTGTATTTTTCAAAATATATATTTACAGGGTGTCTAGTGATTTTCATGCCAGCATTCTTGCCTCTGAGTGGAGGGTATGTGCTCATTCCCGTTGTGTGTCTGTTTGTTCACAACATAACTTAAGCAATTCTTGAATGGAATCTCATGAAATTTTCAGAGCATTTCGGGAGTTTGATGTGGATCCCTCACTTGATCTGGATTCAGGAATGTCATCATGGAATATTCATAAACGTAAAGTCACTTTTGCACTAATGAACTTGAGAATAGGGGACAAATAATAGAATTAAGGCAAACACAGGTAAGGGATCATCCTACAATAGGGACCCCCCCCAAACAGACAGTGGAGGCTTGCATTCCTTGGAATGCAGATATAAACTTAGGATAGGATTAAAGCTGTACACTGGGATATTTAAAGTAACTTTTTGTAACAAGTTATTTCTTTATTAAATGAATATGTTTTAGAATGGTGTGTCAATATCAGACTATAAACCAAAAGATGATAAAGTAATTAAATATAGTCTTGCTGTTATCCATTAACTCAACATTTCTGTGGTAAATTTAACTTAACATCTACATATGTGACTTTATCATGGATGTTTATTTTCATAGAGGTCATGTGTCATATATAAAGCCAGTCAAAAAGAACATATAAGAAACATATATGCATTTTGATTACATTGGTACATACCTGGAAGGTAGATCACAGTCAATTCAAAATCTGGCATAAGATATCTCATTTGATATCAGGCATGGCACTGTGCAGGATATGCACATAAACCTCTGTGCTTATAGACCCCTTCCCTGATTTATTCTGCATTAATCACGCAAAGAACGATAATGATACTAAATTCGACAGAAACTATTTAAAGGATTGATACAAATCTGATTATTCCATGTAGCAGTAGTTCCTAATTATCTGGATAACCACAATAAGGGACAGATATACTGGTAAGCAAAACTAATAATACTCAGAGTTATTATCATTTTGCTTCATTGGTGGTGGTCTGGCTACAGCAATCATTGATATTTAATGGGTATCTTGGATCATGTAAGAGTACAACCATATAGTTAACCAAACAGTGGAAGAATATATATATATATGAAAGTATACCATAGTTTCACAACCATGGGAGATCAATGTTGAATTATATCAAAATTGTGAAGGTCTTTTGTCTATCTGTGAAATGAAATACAATAATGATTGGGATATGAACCACAAGCTTTGAAGAAAAACAGACTGGCATATAGAGCTCCACTGTTAATGTGTTACAATGTGAAATGTCTTTATCAATATAATCAGATGCCCCTATACTGATGAAATCACAATATATGATCATCTCATGGAAAACAACACCCAACATTTAATACTTGTCTCTTAGCATCATATAAGAAATGTAACATAAAACATTACTGGTTAGAATTCAGCTGAACATCACCTGACAGGCTGACTGCCACACTTTTGACCAACCAAAATGGCTGTTTCAGATGTATAAATGACCGATTATCATAGGGGCAACAGCTTGACTAATACTCAATTTTATTTATGGCTCAAGAATAAATGTTATGGGAGGAAGTTTGGTTATTATTAGATGAACCAGGAAGGAAGAAAATTGCCTTAGAATCTAAACTATTTATATCTCTCAAGTATCATATTGTGAATTGTACTGAGAACTAGAATACAGGCATTCGACAAGTGACTACGTGTGTCCACCAAATCACATTGGCATGGGTAAAGTAAGGCACTGAATGTTCCTGACATGACATGACTCCAAATTTGTGGCATCAGTGATGCCAATTAAACTTCTCATATATGTGCAATTTTCACCAAAAACAGATCTACAGATGGATACACCACGAAAAATTTCAGGCCTAGCCTCACCTAGACACAAATCCACTACTGAGAAAAAGTGCATTAATGTATTCAACAAAAACAGAACAGCAGGTGGCACCACCTGTCCGGCCAACAACAAAACTATCCAAGATGGTTAAACATGCAAAATTTGAGACTGATACATCCATCCACTCCTGAGATATAAGTGATTTTTACCAAAAGCAAACAGACAGATGGACAACATGTGAAAACAATTGCAGATGGCGTTACCAGTCTTGAATATCCAAGAACTATGGACATGCACAATTTCAGGCCAATATGTCAAATCACTCCTGAGGAAAGGGCAACAATGTATTCTACTAAAATAAAACAGGAAAGAAAGGGCAACAATGTATTCTACTAAAAAAAAACAGGAAGATAGAAGTTGCCACCTGTAGAAAATCATTATAAGTGGTGCCATCAGTCTTGAGTAGAAGATGGAGAGATCAAAGATCTATGGACATGCAAAATTTAGCTCAATACATTGAATCACTCCTGAGATAATGGCTTTAATCAAGAAGACACCCAGATTCATACTTCAGAAAAAGGATTGCAGGTGGTGGTGCCACTACTCTTTGTTATATAAAACCCCATAGGGGAGCAAATAAGTTTGTCAGGTTTCAGAAAGATCCGTCCAAGGGTCTCAGAGGAGTTCTCAAGAAATTAACGCGGTGGCGGAACCTGCGTGAAAACATAGTATCCGCACAAATATGTTTTGGCAGATACAGTGAATTATCAGAATGTTTCATATAATCAAATAATGTCATGTTACAGACTGTGTAGAATCATTACTGAAACTTAGGAAAGCTGGATATACATGTGATTGTTTTAAGATAAAAGAAAATGAAATTTTACTTATTTTTCTCTCCAAACAAGCAATTTACACATATAATCACACATTCAGATTCCCATGTTTTATATTTAATGTTGTTCAGCCCAGGGAACTGGCTGGGCCTTTGACTAGGAGCTTATATTTCTTAACATATAATGACTTACTGACAACACTCCATGTTAACGTGCCCCACAGCTCTAGAGTCTGCTCCCCAGTACTGTTCCTGGTCACTGGAGTGTATTTTAATGAAGTAATTTTAAGTCTCTGCTGTCCATTACTCCCTGTGGATACACCGCTACTGATAAGTGACTCATTAGCATCCTGAGGTATATTGCTACCTGTATATCCCCCCACAGGTATGGTGGGCAACACACATTCTGAAATGATAATAAGGTACCTAGTGATTTCATTTTCGCAAAATTGGCACATAATGTAAGGCTTGAACAGGAAAAAATGAAGGGTCAGTCTTACACAATATAAGGTGTCTAAAACATTATTACACTTGTTTATTTGCTGAAACTATGGAAGAACTTGAGCCTTAAAATTTAGAATAGGTGTCCAATAAATGACAGGGAAAAAGGGGGAAACCCTGTTGATATTTCATGCTGGGTAGTGGATAACCAACTAGCTTTGTCTGTCTCTCCTCAGATGACAGAATGATATAACAAGTGACCCATGGGTCACGGCGCTCAGCTGATCGTGATTGGACTATTAAAGTTTCTCCACTGTGATACTATATCGAGTCGATAACAGACATGGGGTCTATTACAGTTGTTCTATTACTATTACTATTACTATTACTTTCAATTTCTGATATTACTATTACTATTACTATTACCACATTTTATCTTCTATTACTATTACTATTACTGGGGTATCTATTACTATTACTATTACTATTACTATTACATGTACTTAAACTGATGGTACGATTCTAGACCTTGCGCAGCCATGAGTGCTATGAACTAGCACTACAATCACATGTTTAAATACATTTAAAAGCAACTAAATCATCCAGTTACCTACAAAATTTTTTTATACTGTGTTTGTCATTTACAAGAAGCCTAATAATACTGGATATCTTAATTATTTCAGCTTCTTTAATTCTGTGTTTTTTTTTATATATTTTGAAACCTCAGTGAATGTTATTGGGGTGTTTCAAGTCGAAATTATAAGATAATTGTATGAACTCTTTAATACATGTAATTTAAAGCAACCCATTGTAAAGGCCTTGGCATATGTAAAATATTGATTTATAATTATATGCATACTTGTACTTTTATATTATTTTCATATATATTTCACATAAATTTATTTTATAGTACATACTTCCATTTAGATTTAATCTTTGTTCTCATAGTCAGTATATAAAGATTTTCAGTGTAACTAAAAATTGTCTCCAGAGGAATTATTCATGATAATTGCATATTATTATTTAGTATCAAAGCTGACAATTCAGTCCTTTATGTATGTATCAGGAGAGGAATTTATGTAGGGCTGTGTCCTGTTTCCAAATCCTTATAAATATATCCAATAAAAATAATGTTTATGTCAAGATTCTGGACAGAACCAAACTGGAGACAAAAGCTCCCCATCTTCTCGGGTGTATATGTTCATTTGGATGTGATGCCATGTTTTATTCCATCACATAATACATCTTGAGAGTGAACAGAGAGGTGGTAAACTTTACATAAATGGAAGCAAGCATGGCTTTTATTCTTCAGGCATGCCCTTCTTCATTGCAGCAAAACAAGCATAGGATAATTTAGGAATATGGATAGTGATTTAAACTAACATCAATTTTACAAAACAAATAAAATATTATTAAAATCACTTTCACAATAAATTTGGTATTAAACAATCTTGCACTTTAAATTTTGTACATAACAGGATCTAATTATTTGATATGAAAATTGCGATATTAAATAATAAAATATGAACAGTTACTTATATTCTCATATTATATAATCAAATAAATTAATATAATGAAAAAATGGTTCATTTAATTTTCAAAATATAAATTAACATAATTTTAGATACTGAATGAAGGTCTCCAAACTTGGTACTATGAAATAACAGACAAGTATTAAAAGAATAGTTTTAAAAGAATATGTGTATAAATTAACTAGATAATACATGTGCCTGCAGTATGACTTTATCCAAGTGATTGTAGTACTGGTCTGAGTTTATAGCATTGTAGGCTTCAGTACATTATGGGTAGTGAAAACACACTATAAGCTTATCATGAACGTTTTGGGTCTGCACTGTATCTGGTTCCATATTATATTTTTCTTGAATGTGTGTTATTGCAATTTGTATGATTAAATGCAAACTGGCTGGTGAAAACAAATCTAGGTACATTTCAGAATATGCATATGAATTGATGGATGTGAGATAAGATGTTCTTGTCAAAATAATAAAACACTATATTTATCTGTCTCTTAACATCAAACATGCCTCTGTTTATCCATGGTTTACAAATCAAAGGTCAGATTGTGCCAGGTAACTTATTTGGCTGTGACCTTCTCTGTCCAGTACTATTATGTAATAAGCACCAGTGGTCACCAGCAATGTGGCAGCTGGCCCATGCTTGCCTCAACAATAGGCACATCCTGGGCAGTCACTGGACAAGCACTGAGTCTGTTCAGCATTATTTGCTGATATGCCTAATGATCAAGGGGATCACAGGAAGTAATAGAAAGTAATATGTATTACTCTATTACTTTGCCTTCTGTTTCTATTACTATTACCATTACAGCTCAAAATTTTGAGTCTATTACTATTACTATTACTATTACATGGAAAAAGCTGTAATAGTCTATTACTATTACTATTACTTATTACTATTACCCCATGTCTGGTCGATAAAGCTTATGAATATCATGGACATGTTGGGCTATTATAAATGAATGTAATGTAATATGTGAGTAAATGATAAATGAAAGTACCTGACTGATGGATTAATAGAGTAAATATAGTGATTTATTTTTTATTTATTTAGGAGGGGTTGAAAATTGTGATATATTTGAGCAAATATGAAGCAGTAATTAGCAGTAGTAGAATGATGATAAGGCTATTTGTTGAAGGATCTAAAGTGTATGGAAGTCTGCAAGCTTTCAATTTGACAGATATGATGTTATGATTAACTATGCTGATGAAGGGATTTATGAATTTGTGACTGTATGACACAACATCTCTTTAGTCTTGACAAGGTACATTACTGTGATGCCCACTATGCATACATATTACACAATACTGACATAATTTCTGGCATGTACATAGGTACCTATGGACGAATAGTTATACAAAATATTAAAGTATGAATATATCTGATTCATCTTGTTCTTGTTTACTGAGGCTGACTTTGGGATGGGGTTCGGAGAAGGGAAAAGTGAGGGCAGCACGAAGGTGGATGTAGAAATATTCTATTTTAATGTTTTTCATTTATATAAGAATATGAGAAGCTAAGAAGAAAGGGGCCCTCCTACTTGGTTATAGTAAAGTTCTAAATATATGATTGCAAACTAATACTCTGACAAGACTGTCATGAAGAAAAACAGTAAAAACAGTTTTGAGATACTGTGATGCATATGAAAATTTACAGATGAGCAAGCAAGTGGACAGAATGGACTAATACCTTTATTTCACTTTCAAGGGAATAATGCATTTAAGTTTACATATAAGCCTATTTTTTTAGCATATCCACTTTTTCCATTGAGAAGTTTTTATCTGAATCATTTTTTTTATTTACAAGTTTTATAAATTTAAAAAAAAAACTGAAAATATAAGTTAAAAAATTAGAATTGTTGCAAAATTTGCAATCATTATATATATAAAGTAAAAAAACTGAAAATATAAGTTTAAATATTAGAATTGTTGCAAAAGTTGCAATCATTATATATCCAGAGTGTAGCTCATATTGGGTCATATTATGCATACATATATATTTTATTATTTTTAAATCATAAATGTTTAAACTGAATTTTAAGAAAATAATGCCACATCATGACATCTACAAGATTATTCCTTGAATCACTATTAAAAGTTTTGCACATTGGAGTTTTCAGTATATGCTTAATTATATTCACCGAAATAAAATAAAAGATTCAGTAAATTTGATAAAATAAAACATCTTTTCAAATAAAGTATACACACTGTTGGTTGAATTAGGGACAAACAATATCATTGTGCTAATTACTATCCCAGCTTTAATTTATTACTGGAATTAATAGTCAATTTCACACCTGGTGAAGTTTTTACTCTTCTGAAGTAAGGAATTACTTATCTGATGAACATCCACACTTCCATAGCAATACACCACTTTGTGGACACAATAAAATGTGCACTTTAATCATTGTAACCCTGGTGGTACAATACAAAATCTAAAATGTAGCACAGCCTAGAATAAGAATGAATCAAATACAGAAAATAATAACATTCATCCAGTTTATGCACCATCTGGGGGGGGGGGGGGGTGGGGGGAGGGAGTGCAGGCAGAGGGGAAGCCTGCTGGTAGTGGCCAAGCTGAGCCACTGAGGCAAGCTGCCTGGGGTGGGTTACATAATGCAAGTGAAGGCTGTACTACTAGGTGGGCTAGATGTAAACAACACTTGACATGGTGTATGAAAACTTGAATAAAAGCTACTTCCTTTGAAATTTCAGATTTTAAAAGATTAAATCCTTATGTATATATGCTGTGAAAATTAAATCAACAGTGCTCACAGGGAAAGAACGTGCCATTGCCAAAGTTGGACAAAATTTAAGGTATTGATTTTTTATTTATGCTAATAACTTGAAAAATTTGCAAAATTCAGATCCAATTTTCGGTAAACAATTGAATCTTGATTAAATAAAGTTATATTCCTGAAAAAAAGTCTCTAGCTTCAGCAATTTTCATATTAGGTGAGTAAATATATTTCCTGATTTTTTTTAAATTGCATTATATTTTGGCCCATAACTTCAAAATAATATCCAACACTGACCTAATTTTTTGTATGTTCATAGAAAATGTATGAAAGAATGTGAATACTAAATATGATCAAAAACAGATCAGTGGTTTTGATATTAGGCAGCCTTGAAGTGTAACAATGGCTTTTTTATGGAAAATGGAGGTTTTTCCTTAATATCTTGAAGGAACAAAGTCCTTATGACCCAATTTTCAGTATGGTAGGAGATTTTGGGGACATCTAATGGTATGCAAAATTTTGGAATCGTAGGTCCAACGGTTTCAAAACGGCCCTGTTAATGGCCGGACGGACGGACAAAGGACCACGACTATAGCTCAGATGACTTATAGTCAGCTGAGCTAAAAATAATTAAAATCAATTATGTTACAATTGTTTTCCTAATAATATCAATATTACAATAAACTTGATTTCTTAAATTGTCAATTATGCTACAGGTATGTGCATTTTCTGATATTCCAAAAATATTTAAAAGCTTTTTCCACAGAAAATGTAACTTTCATTCAGTTCATTGATTTATTAATTATATAAATTTTAATATAAAATTAAATAATATGTATATAATGGATGCTTTTTAACAGAGACAAATGCTGTCTCACTTTTCCAAATTATGCCTTCCTTAAAATACTGCTGACCCCCAAACATTTACACTCAGAGATCAGCTGACTCTTGATGAGAAAATGCACTGAAAACACTAAGTACCTGTTTGGGTCAATGATCAATCAATGTCAACCATACAGAACCAACTAATTCATGTTTTTTTTAACTTTTCCACAAAGCCAAGGCAAGCCATATATGCTACAGCAAAGGAAAACCACACATCATATACTCTAAATCATGTGGTAAAAGATTTTGTTTAACAATGCCTCATTTTCTGATGGAATATACTCAAAAGCACCAGTGAGTGATCTGTGTAATACAGTGGGGCATCGTTATACGCAAAAAGCTCAGGGGACATGGTTTCTGTTCAGAGAAATGATAACTGATTTCGCAGGACTCACCAAAAAAATCCAATACTGGAGGTTATCAGCCACCGACAGTCTAAAATAAACCTTGATAACAACAATTTGTGAAGATTTCCATCATTTTAATGTATGATATAAAATAGAATGAAATTATTGATTCTTAGTGCTGGAAAATAAATTTTGCATTACTTATGCTTGCTAATCTTTATACATTTTCTTGGATATTTTAACAAACTTTTCAAATTTTTGTTCATTTCGCATTACAGATAAACGATCAAAATTTCAGTTCTCAGTTTTTAAAATAGGATAAATGATTTTTCAGATAAGGATGTGCAGATAAATGACACTCTACTGGATTCTGATACAAAAGTTCACACAACTGTGCATTTAGTATATTTACTGATTAAAGAGGGCTATGTTATGATGCGAGCCATTATTATTGGTTTCATATATCATATTCCTGGACAACTTAACAAATGGTCATGTTAGGCTTTAACATTGCTGTAATAATCATGTAAGGCAATACTTCATTTCCTCATCACCAGCATATATTGGTCAATGTTGAACAGATTCAATGTATTATATTCATCTTGTTAAAATATATCTGTTGCTTAAACCTAAGTGCTGTTTAATACAAAATTAAATCGTACAACCAATATTAGTACTTCCTTTATGCAACTTTAAATTAGATTTTTACAAATGACCCTTTTTCTCCTTTTTAAGATTTTTTTTTTTCCGGAGTAAGTCCTTCCTCATAGCCACCATATATTTCACTTGGATGGAACACTGAGGTGCAGCAATATAAATTATAAAAAAAAAAACACCAGGAAGTTAACCATTTCACATTTTCTGTACAAATGTGGAAAGCCTTACCTTTGTCATGATAGAGATGACATACTTCTTCTGTCTTGTTATCACAGCACGTCTACAGATATAACAAATAGAACAAAGGCTAAACTAGATACTGGACATCAAACACTTCCAGTTACATTAATCTGCAGGGATCTCATCCTTCTTTTCCACAAGATGTAGAACTGTTTTGTAAATAAGCCATATAATTCACTGAGCTACAGATACCTGTCCATGACATATAAGAACGTGTCCTGACCCCCCCCCCCCCCACAACAGGTACTAAAATCATTTAGAAGCCTGGGCTGTGACAAAGTATTCACAGGGCAGCTTGCTGATTGACTAGTTAATAAGGAGGCCTGAACTTGTGAATGTGAAATTACTTCTTTAACAGTTAAATTTTATACATATTCACTAAATTCTAAGTAATCTGCAGTAGCTACACAATGAATAGATAAATGTAAACAAAAATGTATTAATCCATTAAAATGATGAGCACTTCCTATGCAAAAATGCTCTCCTAGTTGTTAGGAAGCTGTTAGTTTACTGCTAGTGCATGGCTAGTTACCCGTGAGCTAGCCATTAGGTAACTGTTAATATTTCACTTGAGAACTTCAGTTGGCAGCCTAAAGCTCAAGTTAGCATTGCTTAGCAGTTACTTAGCAAATGAAGTGGAACTCTAAGTAACTGGTTAGCAGCTTAAATGAGATCTAGCCACTACCTGAGACTTAGGAATGGTTCCCAGCCTTACTTGGTTGATAGCAGTTACTTCACACTGTCTTAGTGACTGGTTTACACTTACAGCTATACGAGGTTGCTTGCTTCTACTTGAGATTCAGTAAGCAAATTTTTTAAAGCCTTACTGGGAGGTTAGCAACTACCTGAATCCTAGGAGATAGTTATTTCCGGTCTTGCATATTCGATTACTACGGCAAATACAAGTTGCAGCATTCAAGATTTTGGCCAGAAACAGGCTGCGTATTATACACAGGGTTATGTGTTTTTCCTCAGAAATTGTTGCTCTAAATAGGGGTGTGGATTATCAATGGTAGCGGATTATCCACGGGGGAAAACGGTACATATAGGTACCCCGAAGGGGTGTCGCAGCAAATTAACAAAGCTGAATGACTTTGGTACCTCCGTCATTCAGCCTCAACTTCCCTGTTTATGTAGCTCCATAGGGTGGCTGACATGGTGTCAGTGGGCTGGCTGGCATCAGTGGACATGTCAGTTTGACCCTGTGATTTTAAGCAGCTACTACAGGTGGCAATAGTGCATGTGTTATACAAAATGGTCATTTACCTGTGCGCAATGACAGCTCTGTTGTTGATAAAATCCATTTATTAATAGTCCAGTATGTGGCGCAATATGGCTCAGACTGGTTACATTAGAGGTTAAGAGTGTAATATAGTGAAGCTTAATAAACCTCTAATTTAATTGGAGTATGCTGCAGCAAGCGTGGACAAATGCCGAGACACTGATACAGGTGATATTTCATCAAGTGATTTTATAAACAGAAAGAGTAGTATTAAATTTAATTATATGTTATTTTAAACAAAAACAAAGTCTTTACCATAACATATAATCCATGTTTTATTTGAATAACTGATATATATCAATTTAATAGCAAAAAAAAAAAAAAACAGGCTTGGTATCTATGGCCAGTTACTAGTCATTAATAAGTAACAACTGCCATATTTTTAATTTAAATTTGTTATCTTGTCAAATTTGGTTGTGCAAAAGGTGACATATTGTATTAGTATATTAAGCTTTATTGTGTTAATATCACTGCATTATTATACACATGATGCAATGTATACAAATTCAAGTTTTATTGCTAAATCAATTTTGTTTTGATTGTTGGTTTCTTTAGAGTTCATTATTTTATTAATTAGTTGAACTAAATATATAAAGAAAAAAAAAGTTCTTTGAATTTTGACTTGTTTAAAAGGTCTTGTTTTAGGGATTCATCACGGTCAGTCAAAAGGAATGATAATTATGCAGTAAGAAGGAGGTCAGACTTGAACATAAACTGTAACATGATAAATATTAGCGACAATAAGATCAATAATTTTGAGATCAGCTTTGTTAATGATGATTAATATTGTATTAAGAACTGTAACATCATAATATTATCTACCTCAAATAAATAAATCTTTATTACAAATTTCATCATTTTAATTTATTCAAATGTTAATACAGCAAAATGATAATAATCATTTTAGTATTATAGTCGACTGCCTACAATACAGCCTATTGGTATACAAGTTTGCCCAAAGCCCATTTATGAGTCATCCTATTATTTATTTGTTCATTATAGAGAGAAATTAAATCTCTTTCTGCAAATATTTTCTGGTTAACAATAATAGAATGTACTTAATGAACCTAAGTTATAAAGTAGCTGCTAAGTTGCAGTCAAGCTTTGCAGCAGCTTTTCAACTTTGCAATAACTTAGCAACTTGGCAATAACTTCACAACCTAGAAATTACTTCACAAGTTTATTCTCCTTTATATCCTCATTATACGATGTACCTCAAGTTGTTCAAGGAGATTCATGAATATTCATTACTTAGTAGTTTTGGATTTGCATGTGAAAATCTCAACCAGTTGCTAGCTAGCTGTTAACTAACCACCCCTTACACTGATTGATGCTGGGGGCAAATACGTCAACATCACAAGTATATGATGATTTTCAGGATAATTAACCCTAGTCACTGTTAATGATGAGTAGCAATTCTGAAGAGTGATTATTAAACCTGAGTTGATTTTAATACAACTGCTTTATAATATTCAATTATCTATAGAAAAAGGTTATATTTTTATTTGTCTTTTGAAATCTTGTTTCAAATATGAGTGTTATTTAATTGCCAAGTGTTGCTCTGGCAAATATTGTTTTAAACTTTTTTTCAACTAGAATACAGGTAGTCGACAAGCGACTACGTATATCCGCTGAAATCAGAGTAGGACAGGTGAAGTGAGGCATGGATTGAGTGGCTCGGGGAAATAAACAGGATATTTTGCATATAAGCATGGATGACATGAAACCAGGGTAGGACAGGTGAAGTGAGGCATGGATTGAAGGGCGAGGGGAAAAAGAGAGAGGTATGTTGCATATAAGCATGGACGTCTGCAGCAGAAATGTGTATGAAGGTGGTGCCACCTGCAAAAAATCGAGAAAGTTATCCAACTTGTATACAATTGCAAAATTTAGGGCAGATAAGTCAAACCACTGCCGAGATAAGAGTGATTTTATCCCATGGCAGACAAACAGATGGACACTGTGCAAAAATGGTTGCAGGTGGCGTCACTAGTTTTACGTATGAAAGAGAGCTATGTAAGATCTATATACATGCAAAATTTTGGCCCAATTGGTCAGACGGTTCTTGAGATATTAGCTTGGATGTCTGCAGCCTGAAGTGAAAGTAGGTGGCACCACCTGCCACAAAATCAAAAAAACTATCAAAGATGTATATACATGCAAAATTTTAGGCAGATAAGTCAAACCACTGCCAAGATATGAGTGATTTTGTCCCACGGCAGACAAACAGACAGACGCTGTGCAAAAATGGTTGCAGGTGACGCCACCAGTTTTACGTATGATAATGAGCTATGTGAGATCTATACACATTTGAAATTTTGGCCCAATCGATCAGACAGTTCCCGAGATAATAGCTTGGATTTCTGCAGCGTAAACATGAATAGAGGTGGAGCCGCCTGTCATAAAATCCAGAAAGCTATCCAGGATGAATATACATGCAAAATTTCAGGTGGATATAAGTCCATTCACTGCAGTGATATGAGTGATTTTATCCCAAGGCAGATGAACAGATGGACACTTTTCAAAAATGGTTGCAGGTAGTGCCACCATTTTTTATGTATGTTATAAAGCTATCCAAGGGCTGCATTTGTGCAAAATTTTTTTTCCTGATTGGTCAAACATTCCAAAGTTATGTGGACCCGTTAATGGTGTACAGTTTCGGAAAAATCTGTCCAGTGGTCTCAGAGTTCTATTCCGGAAACGAACATGGCAGCAGCGTCGGAACCCGGTCAAAAACATAGTACAGTGAAGCCCGCTTATTGTCATATTGGTGGTGCATGCATAAATTATGATAATAACTGGGATGTGACATTATCCGGGCTTCAACATTGACATACTTTTGAGTCCTAGAAGAAGCGTTATGTCTCGTATGATATTTAATAAATCGTCAATAAACGGGAAACGAGAACGTTTATGAATATTTTTATTGCACAACGGCATATCAAATTACGTTTTTGCACACCTGAAAAATCATTTTCTGTAAGTTTAATGCCGCATGCCGCAAAAACTGACAAAAATCTGACTTGCAAACAGAAAGAGACGTAGCGCCTGGGTCATGAGGTAAAATTTCTGGAAATATGCGGCACAGTTATAACGTTATTTGTAACAAAATATTTTTTACTAAATAATTCTTTGCCCGACTATTGCGCCTTATTTTCCGGATATCTTATTAATGACTCAAACTTCCATGATCGTCTTGACTGTTCAGGGAGCCGACATCGTCCTGCCATTGCCAACTTTCTGAAGTTTCACTGCCATTGAGGTTTTTGATCGGTTATCTCCTCCAGTGCTCACAAATCCTCCAGCTTTTCGTTGACCCTTAAAGGGGATTTCCAGTCGTAAGCAACGTTTAGATCAGGTGCTTTATATCATCTGGGCGAAATGTCACTGTAGTTTAAACCACGGCCTTTCAAAGGCCAGGTGTTAATTATGTATGATATGTGATTGTAAACACCGTCCTTGTAAATGTACGAAGAAAAGCAATGATCTGCATTACCGTGGTATCTTAAGATGTTAATTAGCTAAGTGACCAGGAGTGACCCGCATGCATCACTGCACTTAACTGCCGCACACAGGTGGTAGATGTGATTGTTTGACACGCCTGACCGATAACAGGCTCTTGGCCTCTTTGATCACCGTGTAGGCGTTTGATGTGATATTAACTGCGAACAGGTATCACTGTCAAGGGTTCCACACATGACAATAAACGGGATTATGACAATATTCCATGATATTAAACGGTCAGATTTACCATTGTTTATAGAAAATGGTTTGGGATTTCAGATTTATGTGACAATAAGCGGGATTTTCTATTAACCGATATGACACAAAGTGGGCTTGACTGTATCAGCAAAACTTAGTTTTGGCGGAAACAATAAATTAATAATTTTGACTTTCAATATAAAAAACTTTTGAGGTACCCAAATCTGTAACTACGTGTCCTTCATGCCCCAAGCAGGGCCTGAAAGAGAATTTTGTAAACAAGCAATAACTCAGACTTAACTGAAAAAGAAAGAGCATCCAATTTTGGTAACTTTTACTTTCAAACTGCTGTACTAGCCTTTTTTATCAAAATGTGCACTAGCCTTTATTGAAAGGGCGGGTATGTAACAATCAAAATAAACAATTGCATGAAAAATTCAATTAATTGAAATGCAAGCCCTTGATTAAATTGTAATTAATCATTAAACTCTGAATTGAATCATTTTATTTTTGCATACATTTACCATCAGAAAGTCTTCTGTGAGTTCTCAAATTTGACAGGGCAGTTTGCAATGTCAAAGCTCTTTATCATGAATGTGGCCTACAGTTTACACATGAAACCTGTGACCTGCCCATGTATACATTAATGTCTGTTGACTGTCTCCACATTATTTTACAAAGTTTCTAGGTGCATTGAAAATAGAATATTATACAATTCATTTAATTTTTACATACCTGCCAGAATAAGAAAAATTTGAAAAATAAAACAGTTAATTATACATGTATGCAGTTTGAGTGATCTTACTTTCAGCTGCTGACTATGTGTGTTTTATATTTTCAGTCAATTTTGGAATTATTATGAAAAAAGGACTTCTCAACTTACTACAGGCAACACTTATTCAGCATTATTTATATAATGCTATTACTACACAACATTTGTTGATTGACAGTGGGTTTAATTTCTTTATATCATATGAAGCTGGGTACATTTGGCTTGACAGGAGACACTGTTTGGGGTCTTCTTGTAACTGTTTTTGTATTGGATGCAGTGTGGACTATATGTTTAGGTGTGTGCTCCCTGGTCTGGTCCTGTGGATTACTAAATCTACAAGTACTGGGGGTTCCCCTAAACACCTGCGACACAACACCATGAAACACTCTTTTAAACTCAAATTTAAAGCATTAAACTGGTATCAGTTGATAAATTATCATCTGCTGAATATGTCGATGAAGTTTTGTGCCAATTTTTTACAGAATAAAAGAAAACAAGAGTGTATTGTACACCTGACAAGTGCTCAGCTTGATTGAGACTTCTACCACTAGGGGGCAGCATCATAGTCTACATAAATGGCTGCCGTGTCGGTCGTTGAACCGACTGCAACACAAAACACTGTCATTTACCTTTATGTCATAAATTTATAATATAATATTTCAAAGATAAATTTATCTGCTCAATATTATGCACAGATGTTACTTTTTTTGCTCAAAATTTGAAGTAAAGTGGATGTTTTGTGGTGTTTTGTCACTGATACCCAAAACACTGGTGCTTTGGCTGTTTACAGGTACTGAGTACTCAGGTATGAGCAGAAATAAAAATAAAGTATAATGAACCTTGTTTTGCTGAATAAAATAAAAAAATAATAAAATGTGGAGCACCTGTAAGGTGTTTACAATTAAAATCCTTTCTATCCTGTTATATAACTTTTTTTTCAAGTTTTAAAATAATTGCACTGGAACTATCTCTCTACTGAGTAAGTTTGAAATTTATTCCCCCCCCCCCCCCCCCATATTTCAAAGGGTGCAATTAATGTCTTTTACTGGGATCAATATGTGCACAATTGAAATTTAACATATGAACTAAATGCACTTAACTTGACATATAATATTATTTATAAGCCACATCCAATAGCAGCTACACCCAATATTATTATCAAATTATAATATAAACAAACAATTTTTCACGAGCATACCTACAGAAAAACTACAAAACATGATCCCATATCAACCCCAGATAAGTTAAAATATGATATGATGACTCAGTTTCAACAATAACACTGAAGTTTTGGTGTGCTCTTTCACTTCCCTCTATGGCTCTATGCTCTGATGACTGGCATGTTGTTCAGTGTTTACATTGTGTGTGTTGTTCGTATATCATTTCAGCCCGGTCTTACCTTGGTAGGGTAAGTCCTTTGAAAACATGTCAACTGGCTGGAAGCGTCAAGAATACTATACAGACATGACTGCGATGACATGAACAAAACTAGGCTCAGTGGTGCCAGTTGCAACCGAGCCATGTCCAAAGACCATCATCTTTGGTGACACCTAGCGGTGCCACTGCAGTTCCTTCCTGAACCTTGACCTCCTGGGGCAGTTCTCGTTTCCTCCGCAGACACACGGTGACGCTACAGATCAGTGAGGGAGAGTAGACTGGTACCACGCTCTATTAAGGTTCTCTACCAATAATAGGGCGTGTTTTGTCGCTAAGACCAAAGTTTGGTTGTACTTTTGGTTTCGACCAAATGCGTTTTGGCGCTCCAGTATGTATTATATATGATAAGAATAAGCATTTCGTTTGCTCAGAAAAGTTGCAAAAAGGGGGTTGTTCATTCCATTTGACATTAATGATTAGATTAATAGATATTAATTATAAATCAATGTCACATACAGTGGAATATCAAACTTATTCAGCATATTGTATTATCTATACATCCATCATTAAGTTTTTGTGCAACAACTCATTCTTCAATATTTTAAAACTAGATAAAATAAGAAGTGACTAAAGAAAGTTATTTTACAGGAACACTTTATGGATAGGCCTAATCAACCAGGTCCGCGTGAGCATCCATGACAACCGGTATGAGCGTGCATATCGAAGTTGGAACCAGTCTATCGGTAACTCAGGAGTTGCAACTGGATCGTGTACCTAAGATGGCGTTGTATGCCCGTCCCTATGATCGGCTAAAGGCAATAGAGCGGGGTACCAGTCTATGAGGGAGAGCTGCCGGGTACAATCGGACGTCATCGTGTGGTTAGACTGGTACCCTGCTCTATTATGGCCCTCAGCCAATAGACTAGTACCCTGCTCTATTATGGCCCTCAGCCAAGCATAGAGACAGGCGTACAACGCCATCTAAAGTACTCCCAGTTGCAACTCTTGACTAACCTGTAGACTGGTTCCAAACTCCAGTATGCACGGTCATACGGGTTGCCATGGACGTTCACGCGATCCTGGTTCATTATCCGTGAAGATTTCTTATAAAATAACTTTCTTTAGTTATTTCTAGTTTTCAATTATTGAAGAATGAGTTGTTGCACAAAAATTGAATAATGGATGTATAGATAATACGATATACTGAATCTTCGATATTCCACTATGTGTAGCAGTGATTTATTATTAATACCTATTAATTTTATCAAATGTTATGTCACAAGTTATGTCAATAGGGTCTAAAACACTACTGGTCTGGTTGGCAGTGAGTACTGCCAACCAGACCACTAAATGTGATGTATAAAGTCACCCTCCATGCATCAGTGCACAGCCAGCTACACAGTACCATCTTATTAGATGAATAGCTGTATAAACAGCTTAACAGATAAACCACCAGGCCATTATCTGATTATATGTGCAGTAGAGCAATTACTGGGGGATGGTGGGTATATACCATAGACAATTAACAGTATCCACATAAAAGTAACCTTTAATAAATTTATTATTTGATGTAACTGTAACTTTTGCTGATAAAATTAAATACACAATATGTATAGACAAACCATGCTTGTAAGCAATTTTTTTTAAATATTATAAGTTATTTGTTATTAGTAAGATAGCCTTGTGCGACTGCATGTAGCTAATAACCTTTGAACTTGTCATGATATAACAGTAACCTTTAATAAGTTTTGATGTAACAGTAACCTGTGGGGAGAAGACTGTCTAAGACAGTCAGTTTTCATACTTGGTGATCACAGTACATAAACGTTTCAGTTTCAGTACATTAAAGAAAGCATGGTATTTATTATAAATCATTAATATTATTTTATATAAATCATAAAAACTACTTTAAATATCCAATATGTACAATAATTGGTACAAACCACACTATACAGTACTTATTATCAGTTAGTTACTATTATCCAGATATTATCAGTTATTCTCTCCAAAAGATTACAAATAGTTCAAGCAATAACTTGAAAAATCGCTTTTTAAAATAATGCATCTGCAAATTAATGAAGGTGAAAGCTTCACAAGAGTGTAATAATTATTTGTACAATAGTTCCAACAGATGTTACTATATCCAACAAATGGCAATAATTTTATAAAATTTTATTTAACATATAAAAAAATAGTGCACAATTCATAGGAGGTAAACAGTAACTTATTTTTTGCACCAATCACAGAAGTGATATAGGAAGTAAGTGATATAAGAAAAAGATAACATATTAGATACAATCATACGACAGACAATATATAAATGACTATTACATAAACATGACAAAGAACAAGAAATGAAGACATCATACATTTACCTACATAAACATGTACAAAACCCTTAATTTATATATTTGTGTAAATTGTTGATCTAGAAGGTCTTAAAATCCTTAAATTCAAATCACTGTTCAATGGACCAAATTGAAAACAAAAAATATATGAAATGTGTATGAACTATTCTAAAAACTTGATTTGCTTAATGGTTTCCATTTATTATACTTGACAGAAGTATTAGTATAGTTTGTTTAGCTATGTTTTTCTCAATATTATGTATTTGCCTAATATAAGCTTGAAAGCTGCCAAAGTGTCGGAGTTAGTGTGTCTTTACAATTTACAAATATATATATATATATATATATATATATATTTTAAGTAGAAGAACTAACATATCAAGTGTTGAGCAATTAGTTTTGTTGTATATAACACGTTTTAATAAGATAAGCATCATCTATCACAAAATTTAAACTAAAAAAAAAACAATTTTCTTCATCATTTGATATATCATGTACTGGCATCAATACAGTTTTATCTACGTTTATCTTATGACCTGATGTTTTCTCAAAGTGTTTAAATGTCTTTATAGCAACCTTGATAAACTGTTAACCCCATAGCTGTCAGTATAAGAGCGGTATTATCTGCATATTATATTAATTTATATTCTTTATCTCTGATATGAACTTCTTTAATATTTTTATTATTTCTGATTTTACCAGCTAATATTTCAGATGCTAAAATGAATAAATATTCCTTGAGAAATTGTGAAATACTCAGTAGCCCAACCTCTATCCATGACACAGCTGCTGATGTTAGTGTAAAGAATATAGTGCCATTTTTTTTATTCTCCAAATTTGTAGAGACTTAAAGTATTCTGAATGTGGGACCGTTTTTAAAAATCAAAAGCTTTTTCAAAATCAATTGATATAAAGGAGTTTTTTGTGATGTAAGACAAATTAACCTTTGGCGACTTGTCTGAGTGGGAATGTTTTATGACAGTACATGAAAGGTTGTGGTTGCAGTACATTAAAGATATTCATTCATCATTATATCCTTTGATGTAGAATAAACAAACTTATAATCAACTATGTAAGACCCCCCCCCCCCCCCCCCAAGATTCCAGGTGAGTTTCGGCAGAATGGGAATCGGCAAACTGGAATGTAACCTTCATTGCACCCAGTTTACACTTACAGGACACTTAGATATTTATCTGTTTATGTATATCATAAATTCCGGATATTCTGTTTCCATAATTCTTATTAACAACACTAATATATTATTTATTGTAACAGTAATATGCATAAATATATATTGGAAAACACCATTTTAAATGTATTTAATCTTCCACACAACAGTAATTAAATAAAATGTAAAATGTGAGACTGAATTTGTGATTTTACACAAAATAGATTAACAGTCATGATTTATTTTGATACTTCCTAAATTTATCAAAAAAATATAATTGGATATTTGTCAAGCTGGTTATTGTTATTCTATTTATTGGTTTTGTAGGTGTATGCCTATGAACTGTCACAACATACTCCCACTCTTGACAACCAATTTACCATAGGTTACTTATTGCTACTGTTACATCAAAAATAAAAACATGAGATCAAATAAGATCAATGTTAACTGACCACACATATACAAGGTTAATGTGTGTGTAAAGTTAACTGGCTATGGAATATATACACCATCGCTACAGTTATTATAATATATCATAAATATCTATTATTTTGCTAATTAATTAATGATTTATTCAATTTAATATAGTAAATTTTATCGACTTTGGATTATTTGTATAAACACTGATTTCAGATAAAAAAAAGATACACCTTGCTATATATGATTAATTGCAACATTACTATATAGTGGTACATAGATTTATCACGCCCCTATTTGTTTATATAGCTATTCATCTATATTAGATGGTATGGTGTGGCTGGCTGTGCACTGATGCATGGAGGGTGACTTTATACATCACATATAGTGGTCTTGTTGGCAGTACTGCCTACCAGACCACACTGCCAACCAGACCAGTATTGTTTTTAGACCCTTATCCGTTATGTACAGCAAATTAACCTTTGGTTACTTCTCTGAGCAAACGAAATGCTTATATTTATCATATATAATACATACTGCAGTTGGAACCAGTCTGCCGGGAGTACAAAAGATGGCGTTGTACGCCCGTCTCTATGATTTGCCTAGAGCAGCGGTGCCATTATAGAGCGGGGTTCCAGTCTATCGTGTGGTCTCCTTACTCAGTACGAATGCAATCGAGGTCTCCCGAGTGTTGTTCGAAACGTTCAAATAGTGTCCACATTATTTACCAGGGTGCAGCACATGCCGGTAGAGCACTGCTTGGTATCCAATTCTGTCCATGCTTTATTTTTCCCTACACTTACAAATCACTGAAAGATTTCCGTTTGTATCGAATACCAAACAAGAGAACTTTAAAGGTGCCCATTCACCTACTTTGGAAAGAATATTTATGTGATTTCTGGCTTTTTCTGTGTATATATTAATGATACAAGGGTAATTGTGGTTGTGAAAAATTCTTATAACTTGAGGCCTCCGTGAATGATGTATAAACTAATTGTTTATCAAGAACATGTCTGTAAACACAGCAATATTGACAAACGGGAAAAATATGTAACCAAAGGTGGTGGAATGCATATATGCGGAGGTAGAAAGGTCATTTGTTGCAAAACGCCATTGGCTTATCTGACTTGCTGCCAGATGCAATTATTGAATTTGTTTTGATTACTTTGCCCCCCCCCCCCATATTATAAACATGTTGGTATAAACAAAATATTACACAAAGTTCCAAAATTTATTTGATCTGATTTAGTCTGTAAACCTGTTTTATTCATAAGAATCTCACCCTGCCCCCATTCTATAGCAGCATTTGTCCATATAATGTATAATGTTTTAATGTCCCATGGTGATAGACCTTGCATTTGGCAAGACAGCTCGAAAGAAAAGCTTTAATTGCAAGGTAGCATACGGGTGCTGGATTTAAGAAATGATATTTTGATAAAAAAAAAAAAGAGAGTACCTTCATCAATTTTAACAGATGATATAACAGACTTTATCTGTTGTAAATGAAAGATGAAAGAAAATACAGCAATTCAGTTGGAGGAAAAATATAAAACATATAAAATGGTAATATAATACATAAATAAAATAGATGATACAATATGTACATCATTTATAAAAAAAAATGATAAAAGACATCACTTTTAAAAAAAATACATTTAAATCAGACAGTTACAAAAAGATTATATAATACCTAAATTATTTTAAAAAATAATATAATACATCAACTAGAAGTTTGTATTCTAATGAATGCAAGCCTCTGTCATCCACTTATTCGGTCCATATTTCCGGGTGATTTAGTGCATTAGTAATTGTACATTTGTGAATATTCGTTGCTGATGAAAATTTTATGTTGTGGACAAACTCAAGCACACACAACACACGAACGGGAATGAACGCATTTATTCTCCTGGTGGAGGCAATTAAAAATAAAATAAAATATAAAAATATCAAATGTAAGAAATAATATAACATATTTATCATAGAAACGGTGATTTAGTACATCACAATTAATTAAAAAGTAAAATATAATATTTTTACCGCCCACATCGTCTCTCCATATGTAAACTTATAGATTAGTCAGTCTGCGTCCTTGTATGAGTATTATATATATGATGATCTATATTTGACCACAAAAACACAAATGCGTATATCGAGGTATAATATAAGTGATAAGATTTGTAAGAGGACTTTAATTCAGTAAACTCTGAGATATACTGGTACAGGTAAGTCCCTGTTAAAGTGACCACAGGGACTATAATTAACTCATGACTTATTGACTGGTCGCTCACTAGCGTCAGACAGCAGGTGTTCCGACTTTGCTAAATGATTAACTGTCGTCCTGGTGTTAATTACCGCCCTAGCAGGGGCGTCAGTTGGGGGGGGGGGGGGTATAACCCTACCCCACTTTTTCTCAAGGGTGTTTCTACTGTTAAGAGAATAATTTATATATTGGAAATGAAATAGATTAATACTTATAGACCATAGTTCCATTTCTGAGTTTGCCAGCTATGAACTGTTTTATACGTGAACCATGTTTAGAATTAACCTACGTGTTATATACGTGAACCATGTTTAGCATTAACCTATGCTGGAACAAAATATACCTTATTTTTAAAACCTTAGGCCTATATATAATTTCAATATATTTTTTATGTGTCACATAGACAATGAATAGTATAAATATATATATATATATATATATATATATATATATATATATATATATATATATATAATCAAGGAGCTTATATCTCCTTGATATAATACATATACTGCGCGCCATCTTCCGCTCTAACCCATCTTAAGATGGTTCTGACCCAATATCCGATCATGACCTATACTGACGCATGCATACAGCTTGGATTAAAAAGAAAAGATGAAAAGAGATGAAATAAATGTCCCTCTGGGGTCTCCCGCGTATCATACCGATTGTATACTAGTATTTTACAGATTCTGTGATCTTCCGATTATATCAAGTTTGTTGGACCGATTGAGCTTTTCAATTTGTTTTTACTGTTGATTTAATAAAATTTCATAATGTACATAAGTATATGATAAAGTAATATTTAATTATTTAATAATATGTTAATATAATAGCTATTATCAATATCAGTTTATACATGAAAAGGGGGCCTGTGCAAGTTGAAATCTAATCCCCAGACACTAAGATAGGTAAATGGGCATGACCTATCTTAAGATGGGTCTGAAACAATAACCGACATTTGATCTGACCTATTTCGCCATTTCGAAACCTGCTTCCCAGACATTTGGGATCGGACATATTGCTTGACCCACCTTAAGATCAGTTATTGGGTCCAACCCATCTTAAGATGGGCGACCAATTATCTGTCTGATGTCGGTTATCATACGGGGCCAGATCGGAAGATGGCACGCAACACATATACACATGCACAGACACAAACACACACTCATATATAAGGAGTATAATGAGACTTTCCTCCGCGGTCACACAGCACTCTAGATGTTTTGCAACAGAGCATGATATGCTAAGGTGATGAATCTGAATCCCTACGGCCTCATCGGCTCAACAGGTAACTGAAGTTCAACTTGTTGCGATATTGGTATTTATAATTTCTTTTTCGCACGGTACAGTTAACAAGTATTCTTTACCATGACCGGAGGGCCCTTTAAACAAAGGTATAACAACCACAACAAATCGTTCAAGCACAGGACCCAGTCAACGAAGCCGAGCTTGCAAAACACGTAAGGACCCTGAAAGACAAGCAACAAAGTTTTACTATCACCTGGTCTAATCCATCAGTCAAACACATTTATGGCCTCTTCATATCAGTGCAACTTGTGTTTGGTAGAGAAACTAGCAATCATAAGCTCAAAACAAAATAACTTCTTGAACAAACTTTCGGAAATTGTTTCCACCTGTCGCTATGGACCAAGGGCACCCAGCCGTGCGAAAAAGAAATTATAAAAACCAATATCGCAATTATATATATATATATATATATATATATATATATATATATATATATATGTGTGTGTATTTATTTATTACCGGTAAACAACCCTCCCCACCCAAAAGTTGAAGATAAATTGACGCCACTGCTCCCTAACCCAGTGGTTTGGGACGAAGGATCACCAAATTGAGAAAACCAGAGTCCACCATGGTCATCATCCTACATCCTACTGTATTTTGAGGATTTGGGCATGGTCCAAAAAAATCGTTATTCCGCAATCCGCATTAAACCTTGCACGTGTCATTGCCACCAGACTCTATATAGCCGCAGACATTCTCGGATAACACAGGTGGGCGTGTTACCCCGCTCTCTTCATTCATTCTCGAGCTTCCATTTATATAGATAACCACTGTGCAAATTCATTCGCTTATAGTACTATATTTAAGGTAAAATAACTGCCTCCGAATCGAGTGTTATTTTTTTATGCTGAAATACTAAAAAAATGGGTTACACTTTATTTGATGACCAATTCGTGAAAAACTAGGGTAGGGCAGGGCAAGACGCCCACCTTAAGCGGAAACGTGTCCTGCCGGTTCTGAAACATCTTTAAATCATATTTTTTATTGTCAAAAGGTCAGATATATCCGAGAAAATAAATTCTGATGGGAATTTTGGAACATTTCAGAATATTTTCGACGAAATCGGGAAAAGATATATCCTATGACCATGGGCGTTTTACCCCAGACTTGGGGCGATATGCCCATGGTTGGGCATTTTACCCCGCTCTCTTCATTCATTCTCGAGCTTCCATTGTTAGATAATAACAGTGCAAACTCATTTGCCTAAAGTACTATATTTAAGGGAAAATTACAGCCAAACTTCAAATCGAATGTTATTTTTATGCTTAAATACTAGAAAATGGGTTACACTTTATTTGATGACCAGTTATTGGAATACTATACAAATTCACATATGCCAAATTCACTCGGTAACTCACAAAGTAAGACAAAGCTTTCATGTAGAAACGCTTAAAGGCAGGAGCAATATTTTGCCTATTCTGTCACTCTTTCAGTCCAGTTTTGCTTTATACAAAAGTTTCCCATGCAAAAACATCCCTACACATTCTCATTACTTCCAATACAGCTACCTGTTAGGACCTTGTTATGGTTCTGTGTGTGAGTAAGCACTGTCCACGTGTTTTTGTTTACCATGACAAGGTCGCGTAATCAGAGGTCCGATTTTGTGCATCCGCGACAGATCTCAAAAGAAGGGTAGTTCAAACCAGTCCATATATGGACCTTCATGTCCTCGGATATGTCTCTGCTGGATGGACATTACGGTCCTGAATGGAAATTACGGCCCATCTTCCGAATGTCGATTCATTGTAGAACCTATCGGAACAGATTTGTACGATAGGTCCACAGGCCTCAGCTGAAATGACACGCACCATGCATGTGCCCCATGTATCGGAACCCTTATCCACTGCAACACGCGATTATTCAGCCAGCAGGAACATGTATTACTTTTTTTGGCATGTCACTCAGGGCATTTGCTGATCGACGGGTAATGTGGCCCGTGCGATACACGGAGTCCCTTTTGCTATGTTTAGGTTGGCGCCAGCCAGTGATCGCGCTAGGTCCGCTCTAGTATGCCAACGCTTTTAGGGCAATATTTTGGCAGGTACCAATTGATTTCTAAGAGAAGATGCTATTTTTTGTGAATCTTCAGCATGCTTTATAGGTGATTAGGCCCCTTTAATTAGATAAAAAACCAAGGCTGAGCATCAGGTAACTGGCAAGTGCAAATACATTCTTCCTCAGAATCTAAGCTGGACGCTGTTAAGCTCTTTTTAGTGGTTCTGGGGACGCCGAAGTCTCTGGAGGCCACCTTTTAACTTGCTCCTTCAGCAACAGCTTTAACAGTCAGTCGTAATGCATCCTGCCCATAGACATCTTGCGTGGATTTCAGAGTATATGTTAGAGTCATCTGAAAAAAGTGAGACAGCATTCAATAACTTTCACTTCTCTCTCTCTCCAACACCACCATACATATTATATATATATATATATATATATATATATATATATATATATATATATATATAACTATATATAACTATATATAACTATATATATATATATATATATATATATATATATATATATATATATAATATATACCTGTGTTATAAGACCATCCGTGGTTCTCGCCAGAAGTGGGTTTAATTCACAGGTGGACTTATTACACAGGTCAGTAAAAACCAATGTGAATGTTTTTGGTTCACCAAGTGTGGTCTTAATAGACAGATGATCTTTCAGACAGGTTACACTGTATATATATATATATATATATATATATATATATATATATATATATATATATATATAATGTATGGGGTATATATATATATATATATATATATATATATATATATATATGTATGTATATTTATAAAGGCCTTTTATAATAGGCCTATATATATATATATATATATATATATATATATATATATATGCAGGTATATCATATCAAAAATTAACATAATAAACCAGCAATATATCTGACAAAACATATTCACCAAAATATTTTCTTTCAAATATCAAGTGAACCCAGATTTTGCATTTTATATGAACAGCCTTGTTTCAATTTAAAATAAAATTTATTTTGGCAAAAAATCTAACTCCCCACTTATTATTACTTTAAAGGGGGTAACACGCCCAGTGGGCATCTCGCCTCAACAACCAAGTGGGCTTTTTGCCTCAAATCACGTGATTTAATTTGACCGGCGCCTTGCTGCAAATTCTGTAATCTTCATTCTGCACAGTCCATTTTAATCATTTTCAAGGTTTTATGTATCATTTATTTCAGTCTTATCGTAAATAACTGCCATAGGTATACCCCAAACCACATTTACAAATCCATCTATGTTGTAAGCAATACACCACATACCTGTTCGATGACACCAAACGCCAAGCAGCCGCCTTGTCGTTCGCCTCAAGTTCTCAAAAAGCCTACCAGATTGCTTGAAACAAAATGAACGCTTGGTGGCGCCAGTTTGATGGCACATAAATTGTAAAAGGGGGGTGGGCATTTTACCCCGGGGGTGCGTCTTGCCCTGCTCTACCCTATACAAATTCACTCATTCCACATTCACTCGGTAACTCGCAAAGTAAAACGAAGCCTTCATGTAGAAACGCTTAAAAGGAGGTTATCATGCAGGAGCAATATTTTGCCTATATTCATTCATTCTATCAGTCCAGTTTTGCTTTATACAAAAGTTTCTTAGAATAAGCATCTCAGCACACACTCTCATAACCTCCCATGCAACCTGTTACGGTTGTGTGTGTGAGTAAGCATGGTCCACATGTTTACCATAGCAAGGTCGCTTAACCAGAGGTTCGATTTTGTGCATCCGCGACAGAACTCAAACAAAGGGTAGTTCAAACTAGTCCATACATGGACTTTCATGTCCTCTGATATATCTCTGCTGGATGGACATTACGGTCCTGAATTGACATTACGGCCCATTTGCCGAATGTAAAGTCATTGCGTTTTGCATGCCCTGCTCTACCCATGTACCGTTGGCATGGACAGCGCTACAGGCTTCTCAATTGAGAGTTAATTTAATCTACGGATGACCATGTAGCATTGACATGCAGTGTATTTCTAGAGTTTGTTGTGGGTAGATAGTCATTCCATTAATCGTATATATATATGGAAAATAAACTTACTATGTATCAAGCTGCAGCAATACATCGCATAAATTTGCGTTTGTGAAAGTATTTTCACCCTTTATATTTAATTTTTGCTGTTTCAATTAGATGGTATATCAACATCACAGTGAAGAAGTAATATCTCATTTTCTTCAAATTAAATGCCTATACTTTCACACATACTGATCATCCAGCAATAATTTTTCGTCCCAAATGGAGTCTAAACATCTGTATTAATGATTATACATAGGGTTTATTTGGTCTCTTCATGCTACTTAAGGAACATGTGCCCAAACGTCTTTGTACAGATCTGTCCAACGATCGGTAGGGTAAACTTTCTACGGAGTAGCCTGTAGCGCAGCCAAAAATAGTCAAGCGGTAGTCCTTATATTATATAGACACTGTACGTAGCTGTATAGCTATGGCCTAACGTTGGCTACGTACGTAGCTAGGCCTCCTATTATATCAATATAAATATTTTGGGGGAGGCACATTTATTATCATATCATTATCATAATGACCACAATGGAAAAGGTATTTTGTGTGTGTAATTCTAAGTAACATCAGATATATTGGATTTTAACATACATCGTCATAATGTGTATTATTATAGGCCCTACATGTATTACTTTTATGTATCTCTGATTTTATTAAATAAACTCTATTTATAATATAGATGTGTGTAATTTAACAGACACGGTCGAAATAGGGCTTATACCTTTATTTAATACTGTGATTTAAGCCATAGGCATGATAACATTACCATACATTGAAACTGGTCCACACATATTTTAAAGCCTGCTTTGAATATATGCAGCAGTTGCAGGAGGCATTCAACAACCGTAGCATTTAATGGGTTTATCACATTTCAATGCTTAATTCAGTCGTTAATTGTCGCGGTAACTGGCAAACGGTAAAACGCGCATTTTAACGGTGAAAAAAAATCTAAGCAAATGTGGTACAATATTTTTATTTCCCAAGAATCAAGGTACAACAACACATCCGAGATAAATTCGTTTTCGTATATTGTAAACAAATATACAGTATACACTTTACTAACATTTAATTAACTGTTGCGTATTAATATCTGTGACGCCCCCGAGCTGCCCTGCCCCCTTCTGGATCTGCAGTTTCATCCAGGTCATGTGTGCTGTCGTCATCTAGCGAGATCTCGAAGAACTAAAAGCATGGTCAAAACTGTTTTGGTTTAGGATCCTGCATTGCGAGCACGAATTTAGTTCCAAAATAATAATGATTACCATATTAATAAAAGGTTATGCTGTACATAGTGGTGATAAAAGAATCAATATTTGGATTTTGCATCAAATAAATATTTTTTTCCTTGCAGATAAACATATCACGTTAATAAACAGCTACCAAAGCTGTAATATTACTACGCACGCCATGTTTAACAGAACGGGTGTTGTTCGGCTTGCTTTATCGTCACCTGTAACGTGAACTCAGTGGCAGCCATACTACATATTACGAGTCATTAAGGACAAACGGTTGCGGTAATTGCACTAGTGTTGATAATCCTTATGCTACATTTTCTATTTTATAAACCTATCGTTTTGCATACTACATGCAGGCGGTCTAAACTGGTTGTGCAAAACCATGAGACTGCTGTGCAGACGACATCTGCAGGTGAGACTCGAACTTAGTTTACTTCCCTAGCTTTCACTTGGCCGTCTCGTCTGTGATCACTTTTGCCCTACATAAAATAACTGACGGTATTAATAAGCAAAAAAGGTAATTCAAGTACACATTTGAATCATTCTGACAGAACTACGTATTATATACTGATGTTAAAGCTGATATTTGTATTATAAAAACACCAGGAACGGGGCGTGACAGTGTCAGTGACTGGTGACAGTCAAAACTGATGCTTTCACTGGAAATCTAATCATTTGGTGTGTAACTAAATGGCTAAGTAGAACTTGGTTTTCCTGTTTGGAGGTTTATTTCATATTTCGAGGTTTGTATATATAAAAACTTTCATCAGACCCAAAACAAGTCAACATTAAATGGTGGGTAAGTATGACAGGATTATGTCTGGGACAGACATCTATGTTAAACTGGTATTTGTGGTAACGGGAACCAGTCCTTTCGTCACCACAGTCATTTGGTCAACAAAGGAAATTGGTGAAGAAGTGACCGTCAGGATACGTCAGGCTGGACTTGCCAGTGGCCTGACACGTCCTTAAAATCAGCAATTCAAATGCATAGGGAATGACAGAAGAACAATAATGAACTAGAATATGGCTAGTTGACAAGCCACTACTTGTATCCGCCAAAATCAGAGTGGAACATGTGAAGTGAGGCATGGATTGAGTGGCAAGGGGAAATAGAGTGAAGTGTTGCATATTAGCATGGATGTCTGCAGCCAAAATGTGTATGTAGGTTGCGCCACCTACCACAAAATCCAGAAAGCTGTCCAAGTTGTATACATATGAAAAAGTTAAGGCAGATAAGTCAAACCACAACATGTATATGAGTGATTTTAGCCTGTGGCAGACAAACAGACGGACGTTGTGCAAAAATGGCTGCAGGTGGCGCCACCAGTTTTGCAATGATAAAGAGTTGTGTGAGATCTATACACATGAAAAAACTTTGGCCCAATCGGTCAAACGGTTCCCTAGATATGAGCTTGGGTGTCTGCAGCGTAAAATAGGATATAGGTGGCGCCACCTGTCATAAAATCAAGAGAGCTGTCCGGGATGTATAAACCTGCAAAATTTTAGGCAGATATGTCAAACCACTGCCGAGATAGGAGTGATTTTATCCCACGGCAGACAAACATAGTTGCAGGTGGCACCACCATTTTTAGCTCAGCTGACTATAAGTCATCTGAGCTAAAGTCGTGGTCTTTTGTCTGTTGGCTGTCCGGCCATCTGTCCGTCCGTTAAACTGGCACGTTTTGAAACCGTTGGACCTATAAATCTGAAATTTGGCATACCTTTAGATGTCCCCAAAATCTCCTACCATACCAAAAATTTGGTCACTAGGACTTCATTCCCTTCAAATTCTTAAGGAAAAACCTCTGTTTTCCATTAAAAATCCATTGTTACACTTCAAGACTGCCTAATATCAAAACCACTGACCTGATATTGACCATTTTTAATACATTAATTCCTCTAGATATTTCCTATGTACATACAAGAAATTAGGTTAATATTTTTTAAATTCTTGAAGTAATTGGCCCAAATATAATGCACTTTGTAAAAATTCAGGAAATATATTTACTCCCTTAACCTGAGAATTGCTGAAGCTAGAGACTTTCTTTCAGATATATAACTATATTTAGTCAAGATTAAATTGTATACCCAAATTAGATCTGAATTGTTCAAATTTTATTAGTTATTAGCATAAATATAAAATCAGAACCTTAAATTTTGCCCAGATTTGACCATGGCACATTTTATTCCTGTAACTGCTGTGGATTTAATTTTCACAGCATGTTACCATAAGCAATGCATCTCTAAACATCTGAAATTTGAAACCTGTTGATCAAAGACTGTTAATTTTATCCCAGTTTTCAAGCACCATGTAAAGTATTGTTTAGATAAAGCAAGTGTTATGCAGTTTGCTAGAGCTCAGCTTCCCAGGCCAGCTCTCAGCTCCCAAATTTGGCATACAGTTAGATGTCCCCAAAACCCCCCTACCATACCAAACGTTTGGTCACTAGAATTTCAATCCTTCCGGATGTTAAGAAAAAGTTTTAATTTTCAATTAAAAACCCATTGTTTCACTTAAAGACTGCCTAATATCAAAACCACTGATCTGACTGTGATCATATAAAATATACATGTTCCTTTATTTATACTCCATTCACATGCCAGAAATGATGTGAGTATTGCCAAATTGTTTTAAGTTATGGGCCCGAACATAATGCACTTTGTAAACAAGAAATATATTTACTCCCTAAATATGAAAATTGCTTAAGCTAGAGTTTTTTTTTTGTCAGGGATATAACATTATTTAATCAAGATTCAATTGTATACCAAAAATTAGTTCTGAATTTTTCGAAGTTTATAAGTTATTAGCATAAATAAAAAATCAGTACCTTAAATTTTGCCTTATTTTGATCATCGCATGTTTGTTTCCTGTAAGCACTGTTGATATAATTTTCATATCCTGCAGAAATACATGTAAATTATGTCCTCAAGTTGACCTTTTAGGGCAATTATGCACGCTTGACGCTTTGAGCGCACGCTTGACTGATGCAGGGCATATACTTGCAGCTTGGCAGCTTATTACAGGCCACAGCTGATCCAGGTGTCCAACCCAGCTCGTCTATTAGTTGTTTAGACCAACAGCATATAACAATAAACAATGAATAAATAAATTTTTATAGGTCTATAATAACAACTTTAAAAATAATCAATAGAAAAGGAATTTGACGGTTGATGAGTAACACTAACAGGGAATTACCTTGCAGTTACTGATGTTTTATGGATTTTGTATGGATGGATGAAAATGTATTCCAAGTAACACCATTGAGTCACCTATGGTATTTTTCTTTTCAATTTTAATAATGAAAAAATTATATTGTTCTGTACTGTTAGGGATTACATGAAGGAAATTAATGATTTACAAAGATGCAGTTGATAATATAATTCTAAATTCTCAGGTCTTTTCCAAGTGTTTCAGCTTGTTAATTTATTTTTATTTCAAATTTAAAAAAAAAAGTTAAAATAAGTCAAAATTTTTTCATTTTACTCGGACAAGTACTGATTAAAGATGTCAGTATGTTTCACTTATGACATTCAGACATGTGGCTGTAACCAGCTGTCACAAGACTATGTAAATAATCAAAATTTATATTACTGGTTCCTATATTACAGTTAATAAAAGTAAACTTGCCCATATAAACTTACACATATAATGGTTTCATAGCTGAGATACTTCAATTTTTTTTAAATAAAAAAAAAAAATGAATATGATAAAAAATCAGATCTTAGACAAGTTCTCATTATGATTTCTGTAATGTTAATAATTGTCATAAGACTCTTGCTATGTCTAGTGTGTAGATTGATGTGAAGGTAGTCCAAAGTGAATTTTATAGTTTTATTTTTGAATATAAATAAAATTAATTTAACCAGGTACTTATGATCATTATTTAAATTTGTGATATTTGTTTATTCTGGAATCTCAAGAACTTTGTTTGGCTGAAACTGAATAAATACCAGACATGGTGCAGTACTTTGCAAATGTATTTGAATGCAAATATGAATATGTACTCCATAATTTCATGTAGAAGGATAGGAATACAGGTAAAAATTAAATTGTTTGAATACAAATGAATTCATGAATATATTCTATAACATTATTCAAATAATCATTTATTTTGATAATATTATTTAAAAATCTTTGATGAAAAAAACTTGATACTGTTATTATTTTTAAATTAAATTATATTTGACATTATATTTGTTATTAATTTTTAATAAATTGTTTAACTTTTCAAATAATTCTGCTGCAATGTAGGTAAAGTTGTATGGCCAAGTCAAAACCTAAGTGATGAGATTATAGCACACAGTTTCAAACTGTCAATAATATTAATGACATCAGTCCTCTTCCCTGTCTCCAAGGGTATTATCAAAATCTTACATAACTTGAGTTAAACACCATCAACTCATAATAGAGCTTATATTACCTCACAAAAACCAGCCTTTGCCTACCTCCTCTTCCAAATCATATTTTGTGATCATATATAACAGCTGAGCACCGTGACCCATGGGTCCCTTGTTTGTGTATGTTATAAAGCTATCCAAGGGCTACATTTGTACAAATTTTTTTTCCTGATTGGTCAAATGGTTCCCAAGGTATGTGGGTTTATGTGTGGAAACAGACGCACAAATGGACACAGAGCGCAGAGGAAAGGTCAGACAAAATTAGGGTGCAACATTTCACATGTGACCCGAACATAATCCCGGGTTTAGTAAAATTTAGCCAGCGGTTACGGAGGAGTTCTCTGGACAATTATGCAGCGGCGGAATGCTGAAAACAGTATCCCCAAAACTCTGTTTTGGCGGATACAATGACAGAATAGTGAAATATTGCCGGGACAACAGTTACTGCAAAAAAAAGTGTTATACCCTGCAAAAGCCAGTTCAGATTTTAGAAAGTTCTTTTGCCAACTTTCTCTGTGTCAATTGTCGATGAGGATTTTATTTAACGAAAACACCTGCGTGTGTGAAATAAAAGAACATTTCAAACGGGCTGCCATTCGGGAATCGTTTACAGTGAGCAGTGAGGTAAATAGCCCTGAATACGATGGTGGCCAGTTTGCCATGCTGCGCAATGTTTGTATTTACATGTAAACCACTCCTTGCATGGTGTATCCTGAGCCATCAATAAAAAGAATCAACAAGCAAACAAACTTTTCAGATTAGGTATCATTGTGTATTTTAATTTTAATTGTAATAGCTAGACATTTTATCATATAAAACATTGGTGACGAATTGACCATTTGGTACCGCATGTAAATTGGTGACGATATGACTGTGGTGATGAATCGACAGGTATCTGTGGTAACAACATAACTATATTAAATTATATACACTAACATTTTCCCTTTTTAATCACATATTTCAGGTTAATTTTAATAGTGACAGGGGGAAAAAGATAAACTGGACTATTCGAGGGATTTAACATTGTTCAGTGTGGTAAATATACCAAAATGTACAGTTCTAAAAAAAACTTTTAATTTCATCTATTAGACTATAAGTGTTGAAACACCCTGTCAGGTCAGGTCTTCATGAAGTTGTACACTATAGACCTAAAATTTAAAGATGCATGTCTTGAGCTGCTTTTAGACTGATTTAAAGACCAACATCAGGAACACTGACCAAGTTGTGCATCCATGTACCACACAAGGCAAGGCTGTCCCCTTTTTGTAATTTGAAAAAATAAATATTGTAATGTCATTGTTATTCAGAATACATTTACAGTATTGCTTTTTCTGTTCAATGGCATAAATGCTTATAACAATTAGCCTTGATTAATGTATCAAGTTAAGGATTCTTCACAGGCATTTTTCTGTAGCAGGCTCTTCATTTAATCTTAAACCTATGTAACGCTGAACATTTTTACCAACTAAGTTTAAAAGTCACTATTTTGATTTTCTTAAAGAAATGAAATCAGGATCTCAGTATAAGTTAAGCAGGAAAGAAGCTTATATTAAAGTCTGTGTGGACTCTGTTTTATGTAGGCATAAACATAGAAGGTAGTTTCTAAACAATATTGACAACCAAGACTTAATGTCTTTGTTGTTATAAAGTGCTCAACATTTGTCTTATGACTTTTTTGCTACAATTAATTGAATTTAAAACACATAGTCACAGATGCACATTTTCTCATAGGCAGACTTCCCGTATAGCACAAAATTTTGTACTAAAACAACTGTATGCCATTTTTTTTTGCTTTTAAGAACAAACATTATTTGCACACCAAGTGTAGACCCACATGTTATCAGTTAATTCTTAAAATTTGAAGTAAATAGCATGAAAGCTCTGTAAGATGTGCAGAGATTTTACAGAAAAGTAGAAAAAGGAGAAAAACAGCTTTAAAGTTTCGGATTTACAATGATTTACATTGTATTTAAATGTAAAATTTATTGGTTTTAGCCTTAATAAAACCGATTTGAGCTTGAACATACTGTATGGATAGGTATTATTAAGGTGCATCACATATTAAGTTAAAAAAAAGGTAGTTTTAGCCCATGTAACACTTTATGGACCACCTTGTGAAATTTGACCATCATTATGTTTTTAGCTCAGCTGACTGTAAGTCATCTGGAGTGTTTCATCAGTTTCTGCAGATTGGTGGAGCATCTTGTATTTTTTTTATTTTTAACTTTTTTTTTCTCTATTCTTGAGACCTTAAAAGATGCGGTCATCTGTTAACAGGGCACAAATCAAAACCGCTTGACCTGGGATCTTCTAACTTAACATCCAGAGAGGTCCACTAGTTGTTCAGATACTAGAGCTTTTGTATCAAATTTTATAACAGCAACATAGGTCACTTCAAGCTGTTTATTAGTTTTTACTTATTTAAGCAAACCAGAAAATATTTTGTGTGGATTAAAATTGAAGGAGCTAGGGACATTGTTTTAAAGTAGATGCCATAGCCCTTAGATTGTGCAAATGTATAGGGATTGGTCGAGTTTTATTGAAGTAACCATAAAAAGTGAACCAACATATTTCGATAAATTAAAAGGTCTTAAATTAATACCACTTGAGGATTTGCTGACCTCATTCAAGCTTGTATATTAAGTTCTTCTGGTGTTTTGACTATGAAAGGTGATTAATGAATAAACATGAAAAGTTATAACTTGCTGTCTTAGCCTCTAATGGTGAAAAGTTAAATGCAAAAAGAATGAGGGTGATCAGAATTTCAAGTTTTGAATATGTAGTATAGAAAAACAAATTTTAGGAACTGTTTGTGCTTTTGAATTCTTGCAAATGTTGCCACATTGTGGTACTGTTAATGAATGCTGTTTGGGCATGTGAAAGCAGCTAATCACATGTTCATAGCCTTATTTTTGACAATGTAGTTTAAATGAATTTTTTGGTTGTGAAAAATGTCATTTCTACAATTATTATGAATGTTTAAGTCATTATAATTTTTATGATAGTTGGCTTTCTTTTGTTACAGTTGTCTGCAGTCAGAAAACGCTTCCTGTAACAGTGTGATATTTTGGGCCTGGTGCCTCCAGGTCTATCCTGCCTGCACACTTGAGTGGTAAGGTGGGGCAGTCATATACAATGAACAGAGCGCAGGAGCATGTTGAAGGTAACGATGAAACGTCAGGATCAGAGGATGGTGGCATCAAAGCATGTGGGAGGGGTTCTCCCTCACGGACAGTCAAAAAATTTGGGCGTTTTACAGTCAAGACCTGGTCTCGGTCCTCACCGGATAAAGTCGCAACACGGACTGTGGAAAAAGCAGATTCTGGCCCTCAAAAGTCACCCAGTTTCTATGTCAGCCCACTGAAACACATTAAAAGTCTGGTGAAGGGGCGGAGTAGGAGCCCTCCAGAAAAAACAGACATAAATGAAGTGCCACCCCTGGGAAATGATGGGAAAAAATCAGAAGAAATTAAAGATTCTCTAACTAGAAGGACCTCTGATGCAGTATCAGATGGTTCTGTTGATGATTTCTTCCCTGATATTAACACCTTAGATGATCAGGGTAGATCTATCCCAGGGATTCATATAGAATCTGATGTATCAGATCAAAAATTCAGAAAAGATGGTGAATTCGAAGAATCCAAACTTGACAAACCAACAGGGGAGCCTTCAGGCAGTGACACCACAGGAACGAGCCCACAGGAGAGGAAATCAGTTTTGAAAAGGGTCAGTGGTGGCAGTGGAAGGATAAAGAAACAAGTGACCATAGAAGAATCAGTACATTTACAGTCAGATGAAGCTGGTTGTGATGATGATGACACCAAGGACCAAGTGTTCTATGGACCATTCAGGCCTGAGAACATAACAGAAGATGGCGACGAGTTGAAATCTCTTGGACAAGGGGAAGCATCTGACTCTGATCGAGGTAAAGACAGTGAGGAAAGTCCAGATGCGGAGACTAAAGATAAGAACCTGCTGGTTAAAGATGATGAGGATGGGGCTGTCAAGTCAGATGATGGAGAGAAAGAAGAAGAGATGGAGAAAGTTGTCAGCACTTCTTTAGATGGACGTTTCCTAAAATTTGATTATGAGATAGGACGTGGATCATTTAAGACTGTCTACAAGGGGCTGGATACTGAAACTGGAGTTCAAGTTGCCTGGTGTGAGTTGCAGGTAGGTCTACCATGGCTTTAAAAGAATTTTAACTCTACATTTGATTGGTTGTCAACAGGAATATTTACTAAAATATTAAAAATTGTTTCTGTCTAAGTCTTGAGTGTGTGTGTGATGTTGCTTGAAATATTTGTAAATAATTATGGAATCAAAAATAGAATGAGTTAGGCTTATGTACAAGATCTCATTTTAGAAGTGAACATTGAATTTGCTGGTTTAATTTTATAAGTGTTTTCATATATAACAAAGTAATGTACTTGAGCTTTGCTTGATACAGGTTTTGAAATATATTCAGACAAATTGAGAATTTGTTAACATGAAGGTGTCACAGATACCTCAGGAATGAGATAATTACCCTCTAGATCTTATAAGTAAAGTCCTGGTTGCCTGTCATATCCCTGCCTGTGTTAGGTTCACACGTTTTTTTTTTTTATTTTAATTGAGAGTGTTATACTTTCTGTACTTTTGGTATTGTAGGCCAGTTTGTATTCTTCCTTTCTCTCTTTCCTCATGTAAAACAGAAGACATGGTTATTGTGCAGATGGTCTCAAAAGCAGTTTTTTTGCATGTGTTGGCCAAAGATACATATCTGAAGGGAAGTTATGATTTTTATTCTTTTACAGGATAAAAAATGGAACAAAAGTGAGAGGCAACGTTTTCGTGAGGAGGCTGAGATGCTGAAGGGTCTACAACACCCATGTATTGTGAGGTTTTATGACTCCTGGGAAGAAATGTCCCCACGAGGCAGAAAGATCATTGTCTTAGTGACAGAGCTTATGACCTCTGGTACCTTGAAAACGTGAGTCTTTCTTGCATTGTTAGTATACATTATGTTATTATTTATGTATAAGAGATGTCTACTTGATTAGACCTTCCAAATTCACAAAAATGTAAAAATTTGCATGATTATGAGAAAAAAAAAACATTCAGATGGTCATTTGTTTTTAGTTTTTTTTACCAAGCTGACTATAAGTGGTTTGGTTAATAGTGATGACCCATTGGTTGTCTGTTCTTCCATCTGTTTCACCTTTATAAACCAATGCAAACCGTTTGGCTTACAGATCTCAAATTTGACTTATGATGAGGTATGGATAAGTTCGACCACACCTGAAGTTAGTCCACAACGACTTCGTTCTTTTGAGAAATAAAGCAAATTCCTCTTTTTTTATTTTGAAAATCCATCAGACATTTTTTTAAGTCTGTCCCATGCAATAATGACTGGGGCTTTCTTTGTCGATTTTGGTGTATATTTTCTTAACATAGTCTCTTGTCTTTCCTGGAAAATAGGTCAGTATTGCTTAATGACATAAGAGAAATTGGATTAAGACAATATATTTCATTAGCACATTAGGGAAGACATGCACAAATAAACAGTTAACTGTTAAAGTCAGAAAGTTTTAGAATAGAACTACAGTGAAACTCCTGTAGGCGGGACACTCAAGGGACTGGAGGATTTTGTCTCTGTGAGTTGTCATGTTTAGAGGAGTTTGGCATAATGCGGCAATTCTTCATTGAATGTTAGTGATATCCTCTGGTTTGATATGTTTACGCTTAATTTGAAATACATAAGTTTTATTTAAATCATTTTCAAAATAGCTTAAATATGTCTTCGAAATATTAAATATAATTATTAAGTCAAGGAAAGTCAAACGCATTCTTTCTCTCATTCAACTCAATCAGCTAGGCCTCACACACTAATCTTGGCAGTTTCACTTCGACGTACCATGCTTCATCCTTCAAGTAAGCATAGTTCATGGATGGTTGCACTAGGTATATAGAAGGTTGATTATTGACAGCATCTGGACATCATGATTATTTGTTAAAGGATAGTTTTCACAAGGCATTCACCATAACAAAGTGCAAACAGTGGCTAACTAGTTAAAGGCTCCCTAGATCAGACACTGATCACTATGCACAAACTTTAGTCTCTGATGTTGGTCCTGTCAAATGAAAAGCTGTTTAAAAGCTTATTTTTTTCTGATTGGCCGGCCAATCTTAACAAAGTAAATGATTGTGATATCTACACATTTTAAGAAATAAACAACAATTTTGCCTGTGTATTCACATGTAACATCACAATGGTTCACCATACCACGCTTGTCCTCAGACTGTGGCTTTGAGCAAAACGGGTCATATGAGGTCACGACCTCAAAGCGCCATCTCCCTGCAGATATATGAAAAAAATAGAACTGTCCGCTTTAGAGGATCGTAATATGTACTTGATACGCAGGTGGGACGTGAAATTTTGTCTGTTGTCAGGGATAGTGAGTTGTCCGCTTTACTGAGTTTATGTTAAACCTAATATAGAGGCAAATTTGAAGGGACTGAGACTTAGTGTCCACATTAGTGAGTTGTTTGCCTTACTGAGTTGTCTGCAAGTAGGAGTTTCACTGTACCTTTAGTATTGGTCAAAGCACATAGAATTTTGTAAATTGTTCATTCCAGTACTAGGTTCATTAATATTTATTTGATAGTTCATAATTTTGCCATGCTAGTAATTTTGTATCAGTTTTCACAAAAACAGTTATCACATAACCATGTGCTTCAAGCAAATGCAGGAAAGGTTTGAACCAGGAACTGTTTTTGTTTTTAAAGCTGTTGAATGTTTGTTTTGCCCTGATGTAGTTCAGCATTTTGTACTGGTTTCTGTACAACTGTCATGTCGCTCTAGTTATGTTTTTGGCAGAATCCAAGCATATACACATATATATATTCAAAGAGGTTAGAGGTCACCAGGCCTCTTGGTGGTGTTACTGCGATAACTTAAAACAGGAATAAGATTGATTTTGTTGAAACTTTTATAAATATTTACCAATATAATTTCTTGCCAGAGTTCAACTTTTGGCAAAGTCCAGTAATATTTGGTGAGGTCAGATGTCACCAGACATTCCTGTTGCCTCGATGACCAGTGGTGTAGGACTCAAGTCCAGACTTAGTCAGGACTTTTCTACTTTTTAGGGACTCAGACTGGGACTTGAGGCTCCTAGACTCAGGCTCTGAGGTATGGACTCAATAAAAAAATCTGTCAAAGTCTTGTCTCGAGTCCACTTGAAATAATTCTCTGTTACATAAAATAAAGGTATATATATATATGTGTGTGTGAACTACTAACAGGACATTAAAAAAAAGACTAGACCTACAAAGCTTCAGCTCTGCATATGGAGCTAATTGGTATTGAACTCTCAGGTAAAAAGCATGTGTAATCTGACATAAATACACATGATAATCTCAATATTTTATTTTGAAATTTATTTTAATCAGGAGATTTGGACTAAGACTTTGGTTCCAAATGACTCAGAATTGAAGAAGGTGAACTTGGACTTGGTTTGTGTGGACCAAAATACAACACTGATGGTGACTTAACAAAAATTAAATGGATTTTTATGAACACCTTGAAATAAAAAAATACCAGTAGAGTTTCTGACGTGAATTCAGTTCTCTACAAAACCTGTACATATTTAATAAAGTCAGTTTGTCAGACTTCTTTATGGCATTGCTGAGATAACTAGGAATTGGATGGGTTTTGATGAAATGTAGAATGAATGTTTAACCAATAAAGTAACTTACCTAGGTTCAGACTTCTGCTAAATTTTGTGCATGTTAAATGAGATCAAAAGTCACATGACATGATATGTGTATGATTCACTGTTGTGATGAACTTGTTTCTTAGTGGCACAATAATATCCTGTTACCTGTTCATATTAATTTAAATATGAACATCACTTCTATCAACATGAGTGAAATTAAAACTAGATGACCTGAGGTCACACGCTTGCCGGAAATGATGTAAAGTTAGTCAGATGAACGAGCAGTGTCAAAGTGAAAGAAAATAATCCATAGTTTGTGAAGAAAGAAGCAATATTAACAAAGTTCTAAAGAAAATAAGATTTTGATATATTTTGATGACCTTGACCTTTGACTTATTTGAATAATAAACATAGGACTTCCAGATATCATCACGATATATGACAAGTGTAATTTACAAAACGATTCCTGCAAAACTGTGGCCAGTAGAATGCTACATGTGAGACGCAAGAACCAGGAAGCAGGCGAAATTGAGGACAACTGACAAACAGACAACATACTGACAAACTGACCCAAGATTGTGAACAGATGACTTAATCATGTTATGAAGAAACCTTAGAGGAAGATAATAAGCTATAGTTTATGTAAATGAGGTTTATAGTTTTGGAGATATGGCCAAAAAATGATATGTTGTGCAAGTTTGAGTGCACCGCCCCCTAGCGGCCAATTCTGGAAAATGAAAAATCCGTTTCGAGATATTAGTGTAAGACATAAGATGTAATAGCTTTAAAAGGATTCTTTCAAAACTGTGGCCTGTAGAATGCTATATGTGAGACGCAAGAACCGGCAAGCAAGCGGATTTGGAGACAACTGAGAAACAGACGGACACACAGACAAAGTGACTCATGATTGAGACCAAATGAATACACCAGGTTTTTTGAAAGACCCAGAGGAAGAAAATAAGCTATAGTTTATGTAAATGAGGTTTATAGTTTTGGAGATATGGCCAAAAAATTATATGTTGTGCAAGTTTGAGTGCACCGCCCCCTAGCGGCCAATTCTGGAAAATGAAAAATTGGTTTCGAGATATTAGTGTAAGACATAAGATGTAATAGTTTTAAAAAGATTCTTTCAAAACTGTGTCCTGTAGAATGCTATATGTGAGACGCAAGAACCGGCAAGCAAGCTGATTTGAGGACAACTGAGAAACAGACGGACACACAGACAAAGTGACACAAGATTGAGACCAGATGACTAAACGAGTTCATGAAGAAGACTTAGAGGAAAAAAAAACACTATAGTTTTTTGTAATTGAGGCTTATAATTTTGGAGATATTGCCAAAACATGATATGTTGGAGAGGTTTGCACCCAGCGCCCCCTAGCGGCCGAATTAAAAAAATGAAAAATTGATTTCGAGATAATAGTGTAGGACTTAAGATATGCCAGTTTCAAAAAGATTCCTGCAAAACTGTGGCCTCCAGGGCAAGATTACTGAAATCTCGAAATATCTCGTTTGACGAGATATTATACGAGATATTGCGAGACTCTTAATAGAATCTTGTAGTACTAGGTGAATGCTACCTGAAGCAAAAAACTAGACCTCTGTAGCTTTAAAACTGACAAATTTAGAAAAATATCAGCACTTTTCCCCAAAAATGCGTTACCATGGTTACCGCAAATTGAGTCCGCTACATACCAGAAAACAGGCCTTGGAATGACGATTAAAATGAGCTACTGTTGAAGTAGATACGACCAATATTAACACAGATATGAACAAAAAACCGTTTTGTATACTTTTGATGACCTTGACCTTGACATTTGACCTATAATGCCCAAAAAAATAGGCCTCCAGGACTTTTGCTTGTCTACCAGCTGTATAAGTTTGAAAGCAATTGCTGGAAAATTGTGGCCTGTAGAGAGTACACAGACAGACAGACAGACAGACAAACAAACAAGATGACCAGAGGTCACGCGCTTGCCGGAAATGGAAATGATACAGACAGATAGACAGAGAGTGCATGTAGAAACAGTCATATGAATGAGCAACATTGTGGGGGCAGCAGAAACGGATAATATGTTTATTTATGCATGCTGACCTTTAACAGCTGCATATCTTTCTAGTGTAAAAGGGACCAAGTTCAAAATTTTTTCATGAAATCCCGTTAATCTCGTTTGACAAGAAGCAGTGAGACGTTTTCAGGTTTGTCATGTCAAGCTGGCCAAATGATATGAAATGCCGAAAACTAGACATGTCTAGCTATAAAAGCCGCTGAGTTATAAGCATTTGCATGAAATCTCGTGTTTTCTCGTTTGACGGGAAATGGTGCGAGCTTTGGCGAGATTTCCAGTTTTGTCATGTCAGGTTTGTCAAATATTACAAAATGCCGGAAACTAGACCTGTCTAACTGCAAAAGTCGCCGTCTTATCAGCATTTACGTGAAATCATGTTTTTTCTCGCTTGACGAGATATAGTACGAGATTTGGCAAGACGAGCAGTTTTATTATGTCAAGACGGCCAAACGTTACGAAATGGCGAAAACTAGATCCGTCTAGCTGTAAAAGTCGCCGAGTTATAAGCATTTCCGTGTACTCTCGTGTTTTCTTGTTTGACGAGATATGGTGCAGGATTTGGCCAGTCTTGTAGATTTGTCATATCAAACTCTCTAAATGTTATGAAATGGCGAAAACTACATCTGTCTAGCTGTAAAAGTCGCCGAGTTATAAGCATTTCTGTGAAATATCCTTTTTTATCGTTTGACGAGATATGGTGCTAGATTTGGCCAGTCTTGCAGGTTTGTCATGTCAAGCCGTCCAAATGTTAATGAATGCCAAAAACTAGACCTGTCTAGCCGTGAAAGTCGCCGACTTATATGCATTTCTGTGAAATCTCGTTTTTCCACATTTGACCAGATATAGTGCGAGATTTCGCCAAGTATCGCAGTTTTACTATGTCAACTTGGCCAAATGTTGCCAAATGCCAAAAACTAGACCTGAGCAGCTGTAAAAGTCGCCTAGTTATAAGCATTTCCATGATATCTCGTTTTTTTCTCGCTTGACGAGATATGGTGCGAGATTTGGCCTGATTTCTTTTCTGGCGTGTCAAGCTGGTCATATGTTATGAAATGCCGAAAACTAGACCTGTGTAGCTGTAAAAGTCGCCGAGTTATAAGCATTTCCGTGAAATCTCGTTTTTTCTCGTTTGACGATAAACCGAGCGAAATTTGACGAGACTTGCAATTGAATGACTTAGAACCAAGGGGAAGCAGCCTTATGCAAAAAACTAGACCCTTGAAACATAAATATTAACCGAGATAGAAGCCAAAAACTGCATATTTTCAGATCGTCAAGTTTAACCCACAAATTTGGTAACCATGGTAACGGCAGCACAAAGCTACATGTGCGGAGGAATAAGCCAATGTTCCTAGTTTAAGATACAACAATAAAAATTGTGCCATGTTTAAAATTATTTTAGATATTGCAGAAAAATGATATGTTACAGTGTTTCAGGTACCACGCCCCCTGGTGGCTATTTCCAAAAAATGAAAAACTGATTTCGAGATATTTATAAATAACACAAAATATATCAATTTCAAAGCCATTGTTAAAAAAATGCAACCTGTAGGTCATATTTAATGAAATCTCGAAGACTCTCGTTTGACGAGAAACGGTGCGAGATTTTGCAAGATTTTTGATTGGATCACCGAGAACTCACCAAGGGCTACAAGATGCAAAAAAATTGACCTCTCCAGCATAAAAACTGACAGAGTTAGAAGCTGAAAACTGCATATTTTCAAAATTCAAAAGTTTTACCCCAAAAATAGAGAAATCTGGCAATAGCGCACTTTGGCACCTATGCGCAAAAATAAGCCCATGGACCCCAGGTGAAGGTGCTGTGATGGAAATGGCCCAATGTTTAATAGTTCTGGAGGTATAGCACCAAAACAAATTTTCATGTTTTTTCATCTGCAACGCCCCCTGGCGGCCATTTCCAAAATCTGAAAAAACAATTTCGAGATATTCTTGTGTTACATAAAATATCTCAGAATCAGTACGATTGCTGCAAATTTGAAAAATATCACGAAATCCCATGATTCCTCCCCAAAAAATGTAACCATGGTAACGGCAAATTTAAGTAAGCTACATGTCAAAAGAAAGGGCAGGTGATGACGCAAAAAATGAGCTATTGCAGAAGTGGATAAGCCTATTTATGGCGAAGTTATAGTGCAAAAACCGTTAACCATACCTGTCGTGACCTTGACCCTTGACCTTGGAGCAATGTTGACCAAAAACAATAGGGCACCTAGAAATCGGTTTGTCAATCAAGCCTGTAAGTTTCAAGTTGATTGATGCAAAAGTGTGACCTGGAGAGTCGTGACAAACAAACAAACAAACAAACAAACAAACAAAACTAGACGACCAGAGGTCGAACGCTTGCCAGAAGTTGAAATGACAGACAGATGGACAGACAGAACATATTGTGGGGTTTCTATTATTTGAATGACCCTCAGCGTTTGCTGTGAAGTTGTGGCCTGTAAAATGACATATCAGACAAAACAACGAGGAAGCAGACAAAGCTGACCACAAAAGACTAACAGACAAACATACTGACACATCTGTGATAACAGATTACCAGACAAAAGTGCCGAAGGCAAAGAAGAGCAAAATTAGCGATGGTTTATGTAGATAAGGTTTATAATTTTGGAGATATGGCCAAAACATGATATGTTGGGGAGGTGAAGGTGCAGCGCCCCCTAGTGGCTATATCCGGAAAATGAAAAATCTGTTTTGAGATATTAGTGAAACACATAAGATGTACCAGTTTTAAAAGGATTCCTGAAAAAAAACTGTGGCCTGTAGAATGCTATATATGAGACGCAAGAACCAGCAAGTAGGCGGATTTGAGGACAACTGACAAACAGACAGACACACTGACAAAGTCATACAAGAATTAGACCAGATGACATTACTAGGTCATGGAGAAGACTCAGGGAAAGAAAATAAGCCATAGTTTCTGTAATTGAGGCTTTGGGTTTTAGAGATATGGTCAATATAATGATATGTGTGTGAGGGTCAGGTGCAGCGCCACCTAGCGGCCCTATCCGGAAAATGAAAAAAAAATTGTGAGATATTTTTGTAAAATATAATATGCATCAGTTTTCAAATGCTTCTTTAAAAACTGTGGCCTGTAGAATGCTATATGCGAGACGCAAGAATCAGCAAACAGCCAAATTTGAGGACAACTGACAAACAGACGGACACACTGACAAAGTGACACAAGATTGAGACCAGATGACATTATCAGTTTATGGAGAAGACTCAGAGGGAAAAAATAAGCTATAGTTTATGTGATTGAGGCTTTGGGTTTTAGAGATATGGCCAATGTAATGATATGTGTGTGAGGGTCGTATGCAGCGCCCCCTAGCAGTAATATTCAAAAAATGAAAAAACGATTTCGAGATACTAGTGTAGGACTTATGATGTGTTAGTTTCAAAATGATTCCTGCAATAATGTGGCCTTTGGCGCAAGATGAATGAAATCTCGAAATATCTCTATTCACGAGATATTTTACGAGATACTGCAAGACTTGTAATAAAATCTTGTAGTACTAGTTGAATGCTACCTGATGCAAAAAACTTGATCACTCTAGCTTTAAAACTGACAAAGTTAGGAAAATAAGACCCCTTATTTTCGAATATCATGACTTTTCCCCAAAATTTGTAACCATGGTTACGGCAAATTTGAGTCAGCTACACACCAGATGACAGGCCTTGGAATGACGATTAAAATGAGCTATTGTTGAAGTAGATATGACTATTAGTCACAAAGATATGAAGAAAAAACTGTTTTGAGAAGTTTTGATGACCTTGACCTTGACCTTTGACCTATTTTGACCAAAATCAATAGGGCACCTAGAAATTTAATTCTCCATCATCTCTGAAAGTTTCAAGGTGATTGTGGCAAAATTGTGCTTGCCGGAATCAAAGATTTCCGGCAAGCAACAAACAGACAAACAGACATACGCAACTGAGCAATATGCTTGCCGAAATCGAAGATTTCCGGCAAGCAATAAAGTTGTGACTGTGCCTCCAACATGTATGATAATAGACAGGGCCCGGAAAGGCCGTCACGCACTGCTGCACACGCCGGCCGCCCACCGTAGGGACCCTGCCAGCACTTGCGGCGACGGCACGTGACTTCGTGGTTTGGTGAAACACGGCGCGAGATTTGACGAGACTTACAATGCGACCCCTGAATGTGACTGCGAGTGTCCGACGCTATCTGGCGCTGCAGACCATGTGTCTGTGGCGTAAAAAATGACAGAATTATAGGCATTTCTTTGAATGGTCACGTGTTCTCGTTTCACGAGAAACGATGCAAGATATGACGAGAGTTGCGATTGAATGACTAAGAACTAGACGGATGCTGTCTAACGCCGAAAACCAGACCTTTCTATGGCAAATATCTACAGAGATAGAAGCAGGTAAACTTCGTATTTTCAAGTTGTCACGTTTTACCCAAAAATTTGGTAACCATGGTAACGGCAGTACAAAGCTACATGTGCGGAGGAATAAACCAATGTTCCTAGTTTCAGATACCACAAAAAAAATGGTGTCACATTTAATATTTTTTGAGATATTGCAGAAAAATGATATGTTACAGTGTTTCAGGTACCACGCCCCCTGGTGGCTATTTCCAAAAAATTGAAAAACTGATTTCGAGATATTTATAAAATAACACAAAATATATCAATTTCAAAGCCATTGTTAAAAAAATGCAACCTGTAGGTCATATTTAATGAAATCTCGAAGACTCTCGTTTGACGAGAAACGGTGCGAGATTTTGCAAGATTTTTGATTGGATCACCTAGAACTCACCAAGGGCTACAAGATGCAAAAAAATTGACCTCTTCAGCATAAAAACTGACAGAGTTAGAAGCTGAAAACTGCATATTTTCAAAATTCAAAAGTTTAACCCCAAAAGTAGAGAAATCTGGCAATAGCGCACTTTGGCACCTATGCGCAAAAATAAGCCCATGGACCCCAGTTGAAGATGCTGTGATGGAAATGGCCCAATGTTTAATAGTTCTGGAGGTATAGCACCAAAACAAATGTTCATGTTTTTTCATCTGCAACGCCCCCTGGCGGCCATTTCCAAAATCTGAAAAAACAATTTCGAGATATTCTTGTGTTACATAAAATATCTCAGAATCAGTACGATTGCTGCAAATTTGAAAAATATCACGAAATTCCATGATTTCTCCCCAAAATTGGGTAACCATGGTAACAGCAAATTTAAGTAAGCTACATGTCAAAAGAAAGGCCAGGTGATGACGAAAAAAATGAGCTATTGCAGAAGTGGATAAGCCTATTTATGGCGATGTTATAGTGCAAAAACCGTTAACCATACCTGTCGTGACCTTGACCTTTGACCTTTGACCTATTTTAACCAAAAACAATAGGGCACCTAGAAATTATGTTTTTCAACATCCCTGTAAGTTTCAAGGTGATTGTGGCAAAATTGTGGCCAGGAGAGTGCAGACAAACAAACAGACAAACAGACAAACAGACATACGCAACTGAGCAATATGCTTGCCGAAATCGAAGATTTCCGGCAAGCAACAAACAGACAAATGGACATACGCAACTGACCAACCAACTTGCCGAAATCGAAGATTTCCGGCAAGCAACAAACAGACATACGCAACTGAGCAATATGCTTGCCGAAATCGAAGATTTCCGGCAAGCAATAAAGTTGTGACTGTGCCTCCTACATGTATGATAATAGACAGGGCCCGGAAAGGCCGTCACGCACCGCTGCACACGCCGGCCGCCCACCGTAGGGACCCTGCCGGCACTTGCGGCGACGGCACGTGACTTCGTGGTTTGGTGAAACACGGCGCGAGATTTGACGAGACTTACAATGCGACCCCTGAATGTGACTGCGAGTGTCCGACGCTATCCGGCGCTGCAGACCATGTGTCTGTGGCGTAAAAAATGACAAAATTATAGGCATTTCTTTGAATGGTCACGTGTTCTTGTTTCACGAGAAACGGTGCGAGATATGACGAGACTTGCGATTGAATGACTAAGAACTAGACGGATGCTGTCTAACGCCGAAAACCAGACCTTTCTATGGCAAATATCAACAGAGATAGAAGCAGGTAAACTTCGTATTTTCAAGTTGTCACGTTTTACCCCAAAATTCGGTAACCATGGTAACGGCAGTACAAAGCTACATGTGCGGAGGAATAAGCCAATGTTCCTAGTTTCAGATACCACAAAAAAAATGGTGTCACGTTTAATATTTTTTTAGATATTGCAGAAAAATGATATGTTACAGTGTTTCAGGTACCACGCCCCCTGGTGGCTATTTCCAAAAAAATGAAAAACTGATTTCGAGATATTTATAAAATAACACAAAATATATCAATTTCAAAGCCATTGTTAAAAAAATGCAACCTGTAGGTCATATTTAATGAAATCTCGAAGACTCTCGTTTGACGAGAAACGGTGCGAGATTTTGCAAGTTTTGTGATTGGATCACCGAGAACTCACCAAGGGCTACAAGATGCAAAAAAATTGACCTCTCCAGCATAAAAACTGACAGAGTTAGAAGCTGAAAACTGCATATTTTCAAAATTCAAAAGTTTTACCCCAAAAGTAGAGAAATCTGGCAATAGCGCACTTTGGCACCTATGCGCAAAAATAAGCCCATGGACCCCAGTTGAAGGTGCTGTGATGGAAATGGCCCAATGTTTAATAGTTCTGGAGGTATAGCACCAAAACAAATGTTCATGTTTTTTCATCTGCAACGCCCCCTGGCGGCCATTTCCAAAATCTGAAAAAACAATTTCGAGATATTCTTGTGTTACATTAAATATCTCAGAATCAGTACGATTGCTGCAAATTTGAAAAATATCACGAAATTCCATGATTTCTCCCCAAAATTGCGTAACCATGGTAACAGCAAATTTAAGTAAGCTACATGTCAAAAGAAAGGCCAAGTGATGACGAAAAAAATGAGCTATTGCAGAAGTGGATAAGCCTATTTATGGCGAAGTTATAGTGCAAAAACCGTTAACCATACCTGTCGTGACCTTGACCTTTGACCTTTGACCTATTTTAACCAAAAACAATAGGGCACCTAGAAATTATGTTTTTCATCATCCCTGTAAGTTTCAAGGTGATTGTGGCAAAATTGTGGCCAGGAGAGTGCAGACAAACAAACAAACAAACAGACTAGACGACCATAGGTCGAACGCTTGCCGGAATTCGGAAGTGAAACACAGAAGGACAGACAGAACATATTGTCGGTTTTCTATTAATGGAATGACTCTCAGGGACATTGCTGAGAATATGTGGCCCGTAGAATGACATATGAGACAAAAGAACAGGCAAGCAGACAAAGCTGACAACAAAAGACGAACAGAGGGACATAGTGACTTTGTGAGACAAGATTGACACCAGATGACATAAGCTAGTTATTGAGAAGATTCAAAGGAAGAAAATGAGTTATAATTTATGTAATTTAGATTTATAGTTTTGGAGGTATGGCGAATTAATGATATACTTGGGAGGCTCGACTGTAGCGCCCTCTAGCAGACATATTCCGAAGACGACAAATGCGTTTTGTATTATTAGTGTATGACATGAGATGTCCCAGTTTTAAAAGGATTCCGTCAAAGCCGTGGCCTGTAGAATGCTATATGTAAGGCGTAAGAACCAGCAAGCAGGCGACTTTGAGGATAACGGTCAAACAGATGGACACACTGACAAAGTGACAGAAGATTGAAACCAGATGCCTTAATCAGGTTATGGAGAAGATTCAAAGGAAGAAAATAAGCTATAGTTTATATAACAGAGGCTTTTGGTGTAGAGATATGGCCAATATAATGGTATGTGTGAGGGTCGTGTGCAGCGCCCACTAGTGGCCATATCCGGAAAATGAAAAATTTATTTCTAGATATTAGTGTAAGACATAAGATGTTATAGTTTCAAAAAGATTCCGTCAAAACTATGGCCAATAGAATGCTACATGTGAGACGCAAGAGCCAACAATTAAGCAGGCGAATTTGAGGACAACTGACAAACAGACGAAAACACTGACAAAGTGACTCAAGATTGAGTCCAGATGACTAATCCAGGTTATGGAGAAGACTCAAAGGAAGAAAAAAGCTACAGTTTATGTAACTGAGGTTTATAGTTTTGGAGATATTGCCAAAGCATGATATGTTGGGAGAGGTTCGAGTTCAGCGCCCCCTAGCAGCCATATCCGGAAAATGAAAAATTGGTTTCGAGATATTAGTGTAAGACTTAAGATGTAATAGTTTCAAAAGGATTCTTTCAAAACTGTGGCCTGTAGAATGCTATATGTGAGACGCAAGAGCAAGAAGGCCAATTTGAGGACAACTGACAAACAGACAGACACACTGACAAAGTGTCACAAAATTGTGACCAGATGACTACACTAGGTTATGGAGAAGACTCAGAGGAAGAAAATAAGCTATAGTTTATGTAATTGAGGCTTATAATTTTGGAGATATGGCCAAATAATGATATACTGGATATGTTCGACTGCAGCGCCCTCTAGTGGACATATCCTGAAGACGACAAATGCGTTTCGTGATATTAGTATATGACATAAGATGTAATAGTTTCAAAAGGATTCGTCCACATATCTGACTTGTTGATTGCTATATCTAAAGTGCAAAAACTAGCAAGCAGGCGAATATGAGGATAAATGACAAACAGACAGACATACTGACAAAGTGACACTAGATGGACACCAGGTGACTTGACAATGTTTTGAAGAAGACCAAGAGAAAGAAAATAAGCTATAGTTTGTGTAATATAGGTTTACTCTTACGGAAATATGTTCAAAAACTGATTTTTTTGGAAGGGTCAAGTGCAGCGCCCCCTAGCGGCCATATCGGGAAAATGAAAAAAATTTTTGAGATATTAGTATAATACATAAGATGAAGGAACAAACATACACGGGTGACCAACATGCTTTCGAAAATCGAAGGTTTCCGGCAAGTAATACAAGTAATAAAGTCTGGACTGTGCCTCCAACATGTATGATAATAGATAGGGCCCGGAAAGGCCGACACGCAACGCTGCACACGCCGCCTGCCCACCGTAAGGACCCTGTCGCCACTTGCGGCAATTGCACGTGTCTTCGTGGTATGTATCAGTTTCAAAAGGATGCCTGCATATCTGTGGCCTATAGGGCATGTCACCGTGAAATCGCGAAATCTCATTCGACGAGAAACGGTGCGAGATTTTGCAAGATTTTTGGTTGGATCACCGAGAACTCACCAAGGGCTACAAGATGCAAAAATTTTGACCTCTCTAGCATAAAAACTGACAGAGTTAGAAGCTGAAAACTGCATATTTTCAAAATTCAAAGGTTTTACCCCAAAAATAGAGAAATCTGGCAATAGCGCACTTTGGCACCTATGCGCAAAAATAAGCCCATGGACCCTAGTTTAAGGTGCTGTGATGGAAATGGCCCAATGTTTAATAGTTCTGGAGGTATAGCACCAAAACAAATTTTCATGTTTTTTCATCTGCAACGCCCCCTGGCGGCCATTTCCAAAATCTGAAAAACCCGTTTCGAGATATTCTTATGTTACATAAAATATCTCAGAATCAGTAAAATTGCTGCAAATTTGAAAAATATCACGAAATTCCATGATTTCTCCCCAAAATTGCGTAACCATGGTAACAGCGAAATGAGGCAATTTTGCAGTGTTGGAAGTGGCCATGCAGTGGCAAATAAAACGGGCTACAGATTAGGTGCCTACGGCTATTTTTGACGAAGGTATGAAGAAAAAACCGTTTTTGAGCTTTTTGGTGACCCTGACCTTGACCCTTGACCGATCGTGACCAAAAACAATAGGCTCCGAGAAGAACCGATTATACCCTCTATCTATAAGTATCAGGACGATTGGTGCAAAATTGTGGCCTGTAGAGCGGGGACATACAGACAAACAAACAAACGGAACTGATCAACATACTTGTCGAAATCTCTGATTCCGGCAAGCAATAAACTATAACGCGACAGAAATGGCAAACCGGCCCGCAAAGAGTGCCTGTGGTCACTTATTTTATACGGCGAACGCTATAATTTTTGCAGTCACGGGAAAGCGTGTCTGTCTTTCATACTAAAACGCGTGCATGCATGCGTGATGGCATATGTATTTGTGCATGCGGGTTTTAATTTTTACAAAGTTGCTAAAATTTGCGGGGACCGTGTATGATTAAACAAAAGAGGTCATGGGCAGAAAGGCCATGAAACGCCAATTCATATGGTGTACAGTTGATGTACCTAAAATGTGTAGTTTTGGAGATATGGTTAAACAATGATAGTAGGTACGGGGTTGCAGTGCAGCGCCCCCTAGCGGTAATTTTCCAAAAACTGAACAATTGCTTTCGAGATATTAGTGTATGACGTAACATGTATCAGTTTCAAAAGGATGCCTGCATATCTGTGGCCTATAGGGCATGTCACCGTGAAATCGCGAAATCTCATTCGACGAGAAACGGTGCGAGATTTTGCAAGATTTTTGGTTGGATCACCGAGAACTCACCAAGGGCTACAAGATGCAAAAATTTTGACCTCTCTAGCATAAAAACTGACAGAGTTAGAAGCTGAAAACTGCATATTTTCAAAATTCAAAGGTTTTACCCCAAAAATAGAGAAATCTGGCAATAGCGCACTTTGGCACCTATGCGCAAAAATAAGCCCATGGACCCTAGTTTAAGGTGCTGTGATGGAAATGGCCCAATGTTTAATAGTTCTGGAGGTATAGCACCAAAACAAATTTTCATGTTTTTTCATCTGCAACGCCCCCTGGCGGCCATTTCCAAAATCTGAAAAACCCGTTTCGAGATATTCTTATGTTACATAAAATATCTCAGAATCAGTAAAATTGCTGCAAATTTGAAAAATATCACGAAATTCCATGATTTCTCCCCAAAATTGCGTAACCATGGTAACAGCGAAATGAGGCAATTTTGCAGTGTTGGAAGTGGCCATGCAGTGGCAAATAAAACGGGCTACAGATTAGGTGCCTACGGCTATTTTTGACGAAGGTATGAAGAAAAAACCGTTTTTGAGCTTTTTGGTGACCCTGACCTTGACCCTTGACCGATCGTGACCAAAAACAATAGGCTCCGAGAAGAACCGATTATACCCTCTATCTATAAGTATCAGGACGATTGGTGCAAAATTGTGGCCTGTAGAGCGGGGACATACAGACAAACAAACAAACGGAACTGATCAACATACTTGTCGAAATCTCTGATTCCGGCAAGCAATAAACTATAACGCGACAGAAATGGCAAACCGGCCCGCAAAGAGTGCCTGTGGTCACTTATTTTATACGGCGAACGCTATAATTTTTGCAGTCACGGGAAAGCGTGTCTGTCTTTCATACTAAAACGCGTGCATGCATGCGTGATGGCATATGTATTTGTGCATGCGGGTTTTAATTTTTACAAAGTTGCTAAAATTTGCGGGGACCGTGTATGATTAAACAAAAGAGGTCATGGGCAGAAAGGCCATGAAACGCCAATTCATATGGTGTACAGTTGATGTACCTAAAATGTGTAGTTTTGGAGATATGGTTAAACAATGATAGTAGGTACGGGGTTGCAGTGCAGCGCCCCCTAGCGGTAATTTTCCAAAAACTGAACAATTGCTTTCGAGATATTAGTGTATGACGTAACATGTATCAGTTTCAAAAGGATGCCTGCATATCTGTGGCCTATAGGGCATGTCACCGTGAAATCGCGAAATCTCATTCGACGAGAAACGGTGCGAGATTTTGCAAGATTTTTGGTTGGATCACCGAGAACTCACCAAGGGCTACAAGATGCAAAAATTTTGACCTCTCTAGCATAAAAACTGACAGAGTTAGAAGCTGAAAACTGCATATTTTCAAAATTCAAAGGTTTTACCCCAAAAATAGAGAAATCTGGCAATAGCGCACTTTGGCACCTATGCGCAAAAACAAGCCCATGGACCCTAGTTTAAGGTGCTGTGATGGAAATGGCCCAATGTTTAATAGTTCTGGAGGTATAGCACCAAAACAAATTTTCATGTTTTTTCATCTGCAACGCCCCCTGGCGGCCATTTCCAAAATCTGAAAAACCCGTTTCGAGATATTCTTATGTTACATAAAATATCTCAGAATCAGTAAAATTGCTGCAAATTTGAAAAATATCACGAAATTCCATGATTTCTCCCCAAAATTGCGTAACCATGGTAACAGCGAAATGAGGCAATTTTGCAGTGTTGGAAGTGGCCATGCAGTGGCAAATAAAACGGGCTACAGATTAGGTGCCTACGGCTATTTTTGACGAAGGTATGAAGAAAAAACCGTTTTTGAGCTTTTTGGTGACCCTGACCTTGACCCTTGACCGATCGTGACCAAAAACAATAGGCTCCGAGAAGAACCGATTATACCCTCTATCTATAAGTATCAGGACGATTGGTGCAAAATTGTGGCCTGTAGAGCGGGGACATACAGACAAACAAACAAACGGAACTGATCAACATACTTGTCGAAATCTCTGATTCCGGCAAGCAATAAACTATAACGCGACAGAAATGGCAAACCGGCCCGCAAAGAGTGCCTGTGGTCACTTATTTTATACGGCGAACGCTATAATTTTTGCAGTCACGGGAAAGCGTGTCTGTCTTTCATACTAAAACGCGTGCATGCATGCGTGATGGCATATGTATTTGTGCATGCGGGTTTTAATTTTTACAAAGTTGCTAAAATTTGCGGGGACCGTGTATGATTAAACAAAAGAGGTCATGGGCAGAAAGGCCATGAAACGCCAATTCATATGGTGTACAGTTGATGTACCTAAAATGTGTAGTTTTGGAGATATGGTTAAACAATGATAGTAGGTACGGGGTTGCAGTGCAGCGCCCCCTAGCGGTAATTTTCCAAAAACTGAACAATTGCTTTCGAGATATTAGTGTATGACGTAACATGTATCAGTTTCAAAAGGATGCCTGCATATCTGTGGCCTATAGGGCATGTCACCGTGAAATCGCGAAATCTCATTCGACGAGAAACGGTGCGAGATTTTGCAAGATTTTTGGTTGGATCACCGAGAACTCACCAAGGGCTACAAGATGCAAAAATTTTGACCTCTCTAGCATAAAAACTGACAGAGTTAGAAGCTGAAAACTGCATATTTTCAAAATTCAAAGGTTTTACCCCAAAAATAGAGAAATCTGGCAATAGCGCACTTTGGCACCTATGCGCAAAAACAAGCCCATGGACCCTAGTTTAAGGTGCTGTGATGGAAATGGCCCAATGTTTAATAGTTCTGGAGGTATAGCACCAAAACAAATTTTCATGTTTTTTCATCTGCAACGCCCCCTGGCGGCCATTTCCAAAATCTGAAAAACCCGTTTCGAGATATTCTTATGTTACATAAAATATCTCAGAATCAGTAAAATTGCTGCAAATTTGAAAAATATCACGAAATTCCATGATTTCTCCCCAAAATTGCGTAACCATGGTAACAGCGAAATGAGGCAATTTTGCAGTGTTGGAAGTGGCCATGCAGTGGCAAATAAAACGGGCTACAGATTAGGTGCCTACGGCTATTTTTGACGAAGGTATGAAGAAAAAACCGTTTTTGAGCTTTTTGGTGACCCTGACCTTGACCCTTGACCGATCGTGACCAAAAACAATAGGCTCCGAGAAGAACCGATTATACCCTCTATCTATAAGTATCAGGACGATTGGTGCAAAATTGTGGCCTGTAGAGCGGGGACATACAGACAAACAAACAAACGGAACTGATCAACATACTTGTCGAAATCTCTGATTCCGGCAAGCAATAAACTATAACGCGACAGAAATGGCAAACCGGCCCGCAAAGAGTGCCTGTGGTCACTTATTTTATACGGCGAACGCTATAATTTTTGCAGTCACGGGAAAGCGTGTCTGTCTTTCATACTAAAACGCGTGCATGCATGCGTGATGGCATATGTATTTGTGCATGCGGGTTTTAATTTTTACAAAGTTGCTAAAATTTGCGGGGACCGTGTATGATTAAACAAAAGAGGTCATGGGCAGAAAGGCCATGAAACGCCAATTCATATGGTGTACAGTTGATGTACCTAAAATGTGTAGTTTTGGAGATATGGTTAAACAATGATAGTAGGTACGGGGTTGCAGTGCAGCGCCCCCTAGCGGTAATTTTCCAAAAACTGAACAATTGCTTTCGAGATATTAGTGTATGACGTAACATGTATCAGTTTCAAAAGGATGCCTGCATATCTGTGGCCTATAGGGCATGTCACCGTGAAATCGCGAAATCTCATTCGACGAGAAACGGTGCGAGATTTTGCAAGATTTTTGGTTGGATCACCGAGAACTCACCAAGGGCTACAAGATGCAAAAATTTTGACCTCTCTAGCATAAAAACTGACAGAGTTAGAAGCTGAAAACTGCATATTTTCAAAATTCAAAGGTTTTACCCCAAAAATAGAGAAATCTGGCAATAGCGCACTTTGGCACCTATGCGCAAAAACAAGCCCATGGACCCTAGTTTAAGGTGCTGTGATGGAAATGGCCCAATGTTTAATAGTTCTGGAGGTATAGCACCAAAACAAATTTTCATGTTTTTTCATCTGCAACGCCCCCTGGCGGCCATTTCCAAAATCTGAAAAACCCGTTTCGAGATATTCTTATGTTACATAAAATATCTCAGAATCAGTAAAATTGCTGCAAATTTGAAAAATATCACGAAATTCCATGATTTCTCCCCAAAATTGCGTAACCATGGTAACAGCGAAATGAGGCAATTTTGCAGTGTTGGAAGTGGCCATGCAGTGGCAAATAAAACGGGCTACAGATTAGGTGCCTACGGCTATTTTTGACGAAGGTATGAAGAAAAAACCGTTTTTGAGCTTTTTGGTGACCCTGACCTTGACCCTTGACCGATCGTGACCAAAAACAATAGGCTCCGAGAAGAACCGATTATACCCTCTATCTATAAGTATCAGGACGATTGGTGCAAAATTGTGGCCTGTAGAGCGGGGACATACAGACAAACAAACAAACGGAACTGATCAACATACTTGTCGAAATCTCTGATTCCGGCAAGCAATAAACTATAACGCGACAGAAATGGCAAACCGGCCCGCAAAGAGTGCCTGTGGTCACTTATTTTATACGGCGAACGCTATAATTTTTGCAGTCACGGGAAAGCGTGTCTGTCTTTCATACTAAAACGCGTGCATGCATGCGTGATGGCATATGTATTTGTGCATGCGGGTTTTAATTTTTACAAAGTTGCTAAAATTTGCGGGGACCGTGTATGATTAAACAAAAGAGGTCATGGGCAGAAAGGCCATGAAACGCCAATTCATATGGTGTACAGTTGATGTACCTAAAATGTGTAGTTTTGGAGATATGGTTAAACAATGATAGTAGGTACGGGGTTGCAGTGCAGCGCCCCCTAGCGGTAATTTTCCAAAAACTGAACAATTGCTTTCGAGATATTAGTGTATGACGTAACATGTATCAGTTTCAAAAGGATGCCTGCATATCTGTGGCCTATAGGGCATGTCACCGTGAAATCGCGAAATCTCATTCGACGAGAAACGGTGCGAGATTTTGCAAGATTTTTGGTTGGATCACCGAGAACTCACCAAGGGCTACAAGATGCAAAAATTTTGACCTCTCTAGCATAAAAACTGACAGAGTTAGAAGCTGAAAACTGCATATTTTCAAAATTCAAAGGTTTTACCCCAAAAATAGAGAAATCTGGCAATAGCGCACTTTGGCACCTATGCGCAAAAATAAGCCCATGGACCCTAGTTTAAGGTGCTGTGATGGAAATGGCCCAATGTTTAATAGTTCTGGAGGTATAGCACCAAAACAAATTTTCATGTTTTTTCATCTGCAACGCCCCCTGGCGGCCATTTCCAAAATCTGAAAAACCCGTTTCGAGATATTCTTATGTTACATAAAATATCTCAGAATCAGTAAAATTGCTGCAAATTTGAAAAATATCACGAAATTCCATGATTTCTCCCCAAAATTGCGTAACCATGGTAACAGCGAAATGAGGCAATTTTGCAGTGTTGGAAGTGGCCATGCAGTGGCAAATAAAACGGGCTACAGATTAGGTGCCTACGGCTATTTTTGACGAAGGTATGAAGAAAAAACCGTTTTTGAGCTTTTTGGTGACCCTGACCTTGACCCTTGACCGATCGTGACCAAAAACAATAGGCTCCGAGAAGAACCGATTATACCCTCTATCTATAAGTATCAGGACGATTGGTGCAAAATTGTGGCCTGTAGAGCGGGGACATACAGACAAACAAACAAACGGAACTGATCAACATACTTGTCGAAATCTCTGATTCCGGCAAGCAATAAACTATAACGCGACAGAAATGGCAAACCGGCCCGCAAAGAGTGCCTGTGGTCACTTATTTTATACGGCGAACGCTATAATTTTTGCAGTCACGGGAAAGCGTGTCTGTCTTTCATACTAAAACGCGTGCATGCATGCGTGATGGCATATGTATTTGTGCATGCGGGTTTTAATTTTTACAAAGTTGCTAAAATTTGCGGGGACCGTGTATGATTAAACAAAAGAGGTCATGGGCAGAAAGGCCATGAAACGCCAATTCATATGGTGTACAGTTGATGTACCTAAAATGTGTAGTTTTGGAGATATGGTTAAACAATGATAGTAGGTACGGGGTTGCAGTGCAGCGCCCCCTAGCGGTAATTTTCCAAAAACTGAACAATTGCTTTCGAGATATTAGTGTATGACGTAACATGTATCAGTTTCAAAAGGATGCCTGCATATCTGTGGCCTATAGGGCATGTCACCGTGAAATCGCGAAATCTCATTCGACGAGAAACGGTGCGAGATTTTGCAAGATTTTTGGTTGGATCACCGAGAACTCACCAAGGGCTACAAGATGCAAAAATTTTGACCTCTCTAGCATAAAAACTGACAGAGTTAGAAGCTGAAAACTGCATATTTTCAAAATTCAAAGGTTTTACCCCAAAAATAGAGAAATCTGGCAATAGCGCACTTTGGCACCTATGCGCAAAAATAAGCCCATGGACCCTAGTTTAAGGTGCTGTGATGGAAATGGCCCAATGTTTAATAGTTCTGGAGGTATAGCACCAAAACAAATTTTCATGTTTTTTCATCTGCAACGCCCCCTGGCGGCCATTTCCAAAATCTGAAAAACCCGTTTCGAGATATTCTTATGTTACATAAAATATCTCAGAATCAGTAAAATTGCTGCAAATTTGAAAAATATCACGAAATTCCATGATTTCTCCCCAAAATTGCGTAACCATGGTAACAGCGAAATGAGGCAATTTTGCAGTGTTGGAAGTGGCCATGCAGTGGCAAATAAAACGGGCTACAGATTAGGTGCCTACGGCTATTTTTGACGAAGGTATGAAGAAAAAACCGTTTTTGAGCTTTTTGGTGACCCTGACCTTGACCCTTGACCGATCGTGACCAAAAACAATAGGCTCCGAGAAGAACCGATTATACCCTCTATCTATAAGTATCAGGACGATTGGTGCAAAATTGTGGCCTGTAGAGCGGGGACATACAGACAAACAAACAAACGGAACTGATCAACATACTTGTCGAAATCTCTGATTCCGGCAAGCAATAAACTATAACGCGACAGAAATGGCAAACCGGCCCGCAAAGAGTGCCTGTAATTTTTGCAGTCACGGGAAAGCGTTGTCTGTCTTTCATACTAAAACGCGAGCATGCATGCGTGATATGCATATGTATTTGTGCATGCGGGTTTTAATTTTTACAAAGTTGCTAAAATTTTGCGGGGACCGTGTATGATTAAACAAAGAGGTCATGGGCAGAAAGGCCATGAAACGCCAATTCATATGGTTGTACAGTTGATGTACCTAAAATGTGTAGTTTTGGAGATATGTGTTAAACAATGATAGTAGGTACGGGGTTGCAGTGCAGCGCCCCTAGCGGTAATTTTCCAAAAACTGAACAATTGCTTTCGAGATATTAGTGTATGACGTAACATGTATCAGTTTCAAAAGGATGCCTGCATATCTGTGGCCTATAGGGCATGTCACCGTGAAATCGCGAAAAGTCTCAATTCGACGAGAAACGGTGCGAGATTTTGCAAGATTTTTGGTTGGATCACCGAGAACTCACCAAGGGCTACAAGATGCAAAAATTTTGACCTCTCTAGCATAAAAACTGACAGAGTTAGAAGCTGAAAACTGCTATTTTTCAATAATTCAAAGGTTTTACCCCAAAAATAGAGAAATCTGGCAATAGCGCCACTCTTGGCACCTATGCGCAAAAACAAGCCCGATGGACCCTATGTTTAAGGTGCTGTGATGGAAATGGCCCAATGTTTAATAGTTCTGGAGGTATAGCACCAAAACAAATTTTCATGTTTTTTCATCTGCAACGCCCCCTGGCGGCCATTTACCAAAATCTGAAAAAACCCGTTTCGAGATATTCTTATGTTACATAAAATATCTCAGAATCAGTAAAATTGCTGCAAATTTGAAAAAATATCACGAAATCCATGATTTCTCCCCAAAATTGCGTAACCATGGTAACAGCGAAATGAGGCAATTTTGCAGTGTTGGAAGCGTGGCCATGCAGTGGCAAATAAAACGGGCTACAGATTAGGTGCCTACGGCTATTTTTGACGAAGGTATGAAGAAAAAACCGTTTTTTGAGCTTTTTGGTGACCCTGTCCTTGACCCTTGACCGATCGTGACCAAAAACAATAGGCTCCGAGAAGAACCGATTATACCCTCTATCTATAAGTAATCAGGACGATTGGTTGCAAAATTGTGGCCTGTAGAGCGGGGACATACAGACAAACAAACAAACGGAACTTGATCAACATACTTGTCGAAATCTCTGATTCCGGCAAGCAATAAACTATAACGCGACAGAAGAAATGGCAAACCGGCCCGCAAAGAGTGCCTGTGGTCACTTATTTTATACGGCGAACGCTATAATTTTTGCAGTCACGGGAAAGCGTGTCTGTCTTTCATACTAAAACGCGTGCATGCATGCGTGATGGCATATGTATTTGTGCATGCGGGTTTTAATTTTTACAAAGTTGCTAAAATTTGCGGGGACCGTGTATGATTAAACAAAGAGGTCATGGGGCAGAAAGGCATGAAACGCCAAGTCATATGGTGTACAGTTGATGTACCTAAAATGTGTAGTTTTGGAGATATGGTTAAACAATGATAGTAGGTACGGGGTTGCAGTGCAGCGCCCCCCTAGCGGTAATTTTCCAAAAACTGAACAATTGCTTTCGAGATATTAGTGTATGACGTAACATGTATCAGTTTCAAAAGGATGCCTGCATATCTGTGGCCTATAGGGCTATGTCACCGTGAAATCGCGAAATCTCATTCGACGAGAAACGGTGCGAGATTTTGCAAGATTTTTGGTTGGATCACCGAGAACTCACCAAGGGCTACAAGATGCAAAAATTTTGACCTCTCTAGCATAAAAACTGACAGAGTTAGAAGCTGAAAACTGCATATTTTCAAAATTCAAAGGTTCTACCCCAAAAATAGAGAAATCTGGCAATAGCGCACTTTGGCACCTATGCGCAAAAACAAGCCCATGGACCCTAGTTTAAGGTGCTGTGATGGAAATGGCCCAATGTTTAATAGTTCTGGAGGTATAGCACCAAAACAAATTTTTCATGTTTTTTCATCTGCAACGCCCCCTGGCGGCCATTTCCAAAATCTGAAAAACCCGTTTCGAGATATTCTTATGTTACATAAAATATCTCAGAATCAGTAAAATTGCTGCAAATTTGAAAAATATCACGAAATTCCATGATTTCTCCCCAAAATTGCGTAACCATGGTAACAGCGAAATGAGGCAATTTTGCAGTGTTGGAAGTGGCCATGCAGTGGCAAATAAAACGGGCTACAGATTAGGTGCCTACGGCTATTTTTGACGAAGGTATGAAGAAAAAACCGTTTTTGAGCTCTTTTGGTGACCCTGACCTTGACCCTTGACCGATCGTGACCAAAAACAATAGGCTCCGAGAAGAACCGATTATACCCTCTATCTATAAGTATCAGGACGATTGGTGCAAAATTGTGGCCTGTAGAGCGGGGACATACAGACAAACAAACAAACGGAACTGATCAACATACTTGTCGAAATCTCTGAATTCGGCAAGCAATAAACTATAACGCGACAGAAATGGCAAACCGGCCCGCACAAGAGATGCCTGTGGTCACTTATTTTATACGGCGAACGCTATAATTTTTGCAGTCACGGGAAAGCGTGTCTGTCTTTCATACTAAAACGCGTGCATTGCATGCGTGATGGCATATGTATTTGTGCATGCGGGTTTTAATTTTTACAAAGTTGCTAAAATTTGCGGGGACCGTGTATGATTAAACAAAAGAGGTCATGGGCAGAAAGGCCATGAAACGCCAATTCATATGGTGTACAGTTGATGTACCTAAAATGTGTAGTTTTGGAGATATGGTTAAACAATGATAGTAGGTACGGGGTTGCAGTGCAGCGCCCCCTAGCGGTAATTTTCCAAAAACTGAACAATTGCTTTCGAGATATTAGTGTATGACGTAACATGTATCAGTTTCAAAAGGATGCCTGCATATCTGTGGCCTATAGGGCATGTCACCGTGAAATCGCGAAATCTCATTCGACGAGAAACGGTGCGAGATTTTGCAAGATTTTTGGTTGGATCACCGAGAACTCACCAAGGGCTACAAGATGCAAAAATTTTGACCTCTCTAGCATAAAAACTGACAGAGTTAGAAGCTGAAAACTGCATATTTTCAAAATTCAAAGGTTTTACCCCAAAAATAGAGAAATCTGGCAATAGCGCACTTTGGCACCTATGCGCAAAAACAAGCCCATGGACCCTAGTTTAAGGTGCTGTGATGGAAATGGCCCAATGTTTAATAGTTCTGGAGGTATAGCACCAAAACAAATTTTCATGTTTTTTCATCTGCAACGCCCCCTGGCGGCCATTTCCAAAATCTGAAAAACCCGTTTCGAGATATTCTTATGTTACATAAAATATCTCAGAATCAGTAAAATTGCTGCAAATTTGAAAAATATCACGAAATTCCATGATTTCTCCCCAAAATTGCGTAACCATGGTAACAGCGAAATGAGGCAATTTTGCAGTGTTGGAAGTGGCCATGCAGTGGCAAATAAAACGGGCTACAGATTAGGTGCCTACGGCTATTTTTGACGAAGGTATGAAGAAAAAAACCGTTTTTGAGCTTTTTGGTGACCCTGACCTTGACCCTTGACCGATCGTGACCAAAAACAATAGGCTCCGAGAAGAACCGATTATACCCTCTATCTATAAGTATCAGGACGATTGGTGCAAAATTGTGGCCTGTAGAGCGGGGACATACAGACAAACAAACAAACGGAACTGATCAACATACTTGTCGAAATCTCTGATTCCGGCAAGCAATAAACTATAACGCGACAGAAATGGCAAACCGGCCCGCAAAGAGTGCCTGTGGTCACTTATTTTATACGGCGAACGCTATAATTTTTGCAGTCACGGGAAAGCGTGTCTGTCTTTCATACTAAAACGCGTGCATGCATGCGTGATGGCATATGTATTTGTGCATGCGGGTTTTAATTTTTACAAAGTTGCTAAAATTTGCGGGGACCGTGTATGATTAAACAAAAGAGGTCATGGGCAGAAAGGCCATGAAACGCCAATTCATATGGTGTACAGTTGATGTACCTAAAATGTGTAGTTTTGGAGATATGGTTAAACAATGATAGTAGGTACGGGGTTGCAGTGCAGCGCCCCCTAGCGGTAATTTTCCAAAAACTGAACAATTGCTTTCGAGATATTAGTGTATGACGTAACATTTATCAGTTTCAAAAGGATGCCTGCATATCTGTGGCCTATAGGGCATGTCACCGTGAAATCGCGAAATCTCATTCGACGAGAAACGGTGCGAGATTTTGCAAGATTTTTGGTTGGATCACCGAGAACTCACCAAGGGCTACAAGATGCAAAAATTTTGACCTCTCTAGCATAAAAACTGACAGAGTTAGAAGCTGAAAACTGCATATTTTCAAAATTCAAAGGTTTTACCCCAAAAATAGAGAAATCTGGCAATAGCGCACTTTGGCACCTATGCGCAAAAATAAGCCCATGGACCCTAGTTTAAGGTGCTGTGATGGAAATGGCCCAATGTTTAATAGTTCTGGAGGTATAGCACCAAAACAAATTTTCATGTTTTTTCATCTGCAACGCCCCCTGGCGGCCATTTCCAAAATCTGAAAAACCCGTTTCGAGATATTCTTATGTTACATAAAATATCTCAGAATCAGTAAAATTGCTGCAAATTTGAAAAATATCACGAAATTCCATGATTTCTCCCCAAAATTGCGTAACCATGGTAACAGCGAAATGAGGCAATTTTGCAGTGTTGGAAGTGGCCATGCAGTGGCAAATAAAACGGGCTACAGATTAGGTGCCTACGGCTATTTTTGACGAAGGTATGAAGAAAAAACCGTTTTTGAGCTTTTTGGTGACCCTGACCTTGACCCTTGACCGATCGTGACCAAAAACAATAGGCTCCGAGAAGAACCGATTATACCCTCTATCTATAAGTATCAGGACGATTGGTGCAAAATTGTGGCCTGTAGAGCGGGGACATACAGACAAACAAACAAACGGAACTGATCAACATACTTGTCGAAATCTCTGATTCCGGCAAGCAATAAACTATAACGCGACAGAAATGGCAAACCGGCCCGCAAAGAGTGCCTGTGGTCACTTATTTTATACGGCGAACGCTATAATTTTTGCAGTCACGGGAAAGCGTGTCTGTCTTTCATACTAAAACGCGTGCATGCATGCGTGATGGCATATGTATTTGTGCATGCGGGTTTTAATTTTTACAAAGTTGCTAAAATTTGCGGGGACCGTGTATGATTAAACAAAAGAGGTCATGGGCAGAAAGGCCATGAAACGCCAATTCATATGGTGTACAGTTGATGTACCTAAAATGTGTAGTTTTGGAGATATGGTTAAACAATGATAGTAGGTACGGGGTTGCAGTGCAGCGCCCCCTAGCGGTAATTTTCCAAAAACTGAACAATTGCTTTCGAGATATTAGTGTATGACGTAACATGTATCAGTTTCAAAAGGATGCCTGCATATCTGTGGCCTATAGGGCATGTCACCGTGAAATCGCGAAATCTCATTCGACGAGAAACGGTGCGAGATTTTGCAAGATTTTTGGTTGGATCACCGAGAACTCACCAAGGGCTACAAGATGCAAAAATTTTGACCTCTCTAGCATAAAAACTGACAGAGTTAGAAGCTGAAAACTGCATATTTTCAAAATTCAAAGGTTTTACCCCAAAAATAGAGAAATCTGGCAATAGCGCACTTTGGCACCTATGCGCAAAAACAAGCCCATGGACCCTAGTTTAAGGTGCTGTGATGGAAATGGCCCAATGTTTAATAGTTCTGGAGGTATAGCACCAAAACAAATTTTCATGTTTTTTCATCTGCAACGCCCCCTGGCGGCCATTTCCAAAATCTGAAAAACCCGTTTCGAGATATTCTTATGTTACATAAAATATCTCAGAATCAGTAAAATTGCTGCAAATTTGAAAAATATCACGAAATTCCATGATTTCTCCCCAAAATTGCGTAACCATGGTAACAGCGAAATGAGGCAATTTTGCAGTGTTGGAAGTGGCCATGCAGTGGCAAATAAAACGGGCTACAGATTAGGTGCCTACGGCTATTTTTGACGAAGGTATGAAGAAAAAACCGTTTTTGAGCTTTTTGGTGACCCTGACCTTGACCCTTGACCGATCGTGACCAAAAACAATAGGCTCCGAGAAGAACCGATTATACCCTCTATCTATAAGTATCAGGACGATTGGTGCAAAATTGTGGCCTGTAGAGCGGGGACATACAGACAAACAAACAAACGGAACTGATCAACATACTTGTCGAAATCTCTGATTCCGGCAAGCAATAAACTATAACGCGACAGAAATGGCAAACCGGCCCGCAAAGAGTGCCTGTGGTCACTTATTTTATACGGCGAACGCTATAATTTTTGCAGTCACGGGAAAGCGTGTCTGTCTTTCATACTAAAACGCGTGCATGCATGCATGATGGCATATGTATTTGTGCATGCGGGTTTTAATTTTTACAAAGTTGCTAAAATTTGCGGGGACCGTGTATGATTAAACAAAAGAGGTCATGGGCAGAAAGGCCATGAAACGCCAATTCATATGGTGTACAGTTGATGTACCTAAAATGTGTAGTTTTGGAGATATGGTTAAACAATGATAGTAGGTACGGGGTTGCAGTGCAGCGCCCCCTAGCGGTAATTTTCCAAAAACTGAACAATTGCTTTCGAGATATTAGTGTATGACGTAACATGTATCAGTTTCAAAAGGATGCCTGCATATCTGTGGCCTATAGGGCATGTCACCGTGAAATCGCGAAATCTCATTCGACGAGAAACGGTGCGAGATTTTGCAAGATTTTTGGTTGGATCACCGAGAACTCACCAAGGGCTACAAGATGCAAAAATTTTGACCTCTCTAGCATAAAAACTGACAGAGTTAGAAGCTGAAAACTGCATATTTTCAAAATTCAAAGGTTTTACCCCAAAAATAGAGAAATCTGGCAATAGCGCACTTTGGCACCTATGCGCAAAAATAAGCCCATGGACCCTAGTTTAAGGTGCTGTGATGGAAATGGCCCAATGTTTAATAGTTCTGGAGGTATAGCACCAAAACAAATTTTCATGTTTTTTCATCTGCAACGCCCCCTGGCGGCCATTTCCAAAATCTGAAAAACCCGTTTCGAGATATTCTTATGTTACATAAAATATCTCAGAATCAGTAAAATTGCTGCAAATTTGAAAAATATCACGAAATTCCATGATTTCTCCCCAAAATTGCGTAACCATGGTAACAGCGAAATGAGGCAATTTTGCAGTGTTGGAAGTGGCCATGCAGTGGCAAATAAAACGGGCTACAGATTAAGTGCCTACGGCTATTTTTGACGAAGGTATGAAGAAAAAACCGTTTTTGAGCTTTTTGGTGACCCTGACCTTGACCCTTGACCGATCATGACCAAAAACAATAGGCTCCGAGAAGAACCGATTATACACTCTATCTATAAGTTTCAGGACGATTGGTGCAAAATTGTGGCCTGTAGAGCGGGGACATACAGACAAACAAACAAACGGAACTGATCAACATACTTGTCGAAATCTCTGATTCCGGCAAGCAATAAACTATAACGCGACAGAAATGGCAAACCGGCCCGCAAAGAGTGCCTGTGGTCACTTATTTTATACGGCGAACGCAATAATTTTTGCAGTCACGGGAAAGCGTGTCTGTCTTTCATACTAAAACGCGTGAATGCATGCGTGATGGCATATGTATTTGTGCATGCGGGTTTTAATTTTTACAAAGTTGCTAAAATCTGTGGGGACCGTGTATGATTAAACAAAAGAGGTCATGGGCAGAAAGGCCATGAAACGCCAATTCATATGGTGTGCAGTTTATGTACCTAAAATGTGTAGTTTTGGAGATATGGTTAAACAATGATAGTAGGTACGGGGTTGCAGTGCAGCGCCCCCTAGCGGTAATTTTCCAGAAACTGAACAATTGCTTTCGAGATATTAGTGTATGACGTAACATGTATCAGTTTCAAACGGATGCCTGCATATCTGTGGCCTATAGGGCATGTCACCGTGAAATCGCGAAATCTCATTCGACGAGAAACGGTGCGAGATTTTGCAAGATTTTTGGTTGGATCACCGAGAACTCACCAAGGGCTACAAGATGCAAAAATTTTGACCTCTCTAGCATAAAAACTGACAGAGTTAGAAGCTGAAAACTGCATATTTTCAAAATTCAAAGGTTTTACCCCAAAAATAGAGAAATCTGGCAATAGCGCACTTTGGCACCTATGCGCAAAAATAAGCCCATGGACCCTAGTTTAAGGTGCTGTGATGGAAATGGCCCAATGTTTAATAGTTCTGGAGGTATAGCACCAAAACAAATTTTCATGTTTTTTCATCTGCAACGCCCCCTGGCGGCCATTTCCAAAATCTGAAAAACCCGTTTCGAGATATTCTTATGTTACATAAAATATCTCAGAATCAGTAAAATTGCTGCAAATTTGAAAAATATCACGAAATTCCATGATTTCTCCCCAAAATTGCGTAACCATGGTAACAGCGAAATGAGGCAATTTTGCAGTGTTGGAAGTGGCCATGCAGTGGCAAATAAAACGGGCTACAGATTAAGTGCCTACGGCTATTTTTGACGAAGGTATGAAGAAAAAACCGTTTTTGAGCTTTTTGGTGACCCTGACCTTGACCCTTGACCGATCATGACCAAAAACAATAGGCTCCGAGAAGAACCGATTATACACTCTATCTATAAGTTTCAGGACGATTGGTGCAAAATTGTGGCCTGTAGAGCGGGGACATACAGACAAACAAACAAACGGAACTGATCAACATACTTGTCGAAATCTCTGATTCCGGCAAGCAATAAACTATAACGCGACAGAAATGGCAAACCGGCCCGCAAAGAGTGCCTGTGGTCACTTATTTTATACGGCGAACGCAATAATTTTTGCAGTCACGGGAAAGCGTGTCTGTCTTTCATACTAAAACGCGTGAATGCATGCGTGATGGCATATGTATTTGTGCATGCGGGTTTTAATTTTTACAAAGTTGCTAAAATCTGTGGGGACCGTGTATGATTAAACAAAAGAGGTCATGGGCAGAAAGGCCATGAAACGCCAATTCATATGGTGTGCAGTTTATGTACCTAAAATGTGTAGTTTTGGAGATATGGTTAAACAATGATAGTAGGTACGGGGTTGCAGTGCAGCGCCCCCTAGCGGTAATTTTCCAGAAACTGAACAATTGCTTTCGAGATATTAGTGTATGACGTAACATGTATCAGTTTCAAACGGATGCCTGCATATCTGTGGCCTATAGGGCATGTCACCGTGAAATCGCGAAATCTCATTCGACGAGAAACGGTGCGAGATTTTGCAAGATTTTTGGTTGGATCACCGAGAACTCACCAAGGGCTACAAGATGCAAAAATTTTGACCTCTCTAGCATAAAAACTGACAGAGTTAGAAGCTGAAAACTGCATATTTTCAAAATTCAAAGGTTTTACCCCAAAAATAGAGAAATCTGGCAATAGCGCACTTTGGCACCTATGCGCAAAAATAAGCCCATGGACCCTAGTTTAAGGTGCTGTGATGGAAATGGCCCAATGTTTAATAGTTCTGGAGGTATAGCACCAAAACAAATTTTCATGTTTTTTCATCTGCAACGCCCCCTGGCGGCCATTTCCAAAATCTGAAAAACCCGTTTCGAGATATTCTTATGTTACATAAAATATCTCAGAATCAGTAAAATTGCTGCAAATTTGAAAAATATCACGAAATTCCATGATTTCTCCCCAAAATTGCGTAACCATGGTAACAGCGAAATGAGGCAATTTTGCAGTGTTGGAAGTGGCCATGCAGTGGCAAATAAAACGGGCTACAGATTAAGTGCCTACGGCTATTTTTGACGAAGGTATGAAGAAAAAACCGTTTTTGAGCTTTTTGGTGACCCTGACCTTGACCCTTGACCGATCATGACCAAAAACAATAGGCTCCGAGAAGAACCGATTATACACTCTATCTATAAGTTTCAGGACGATTGGTGCAAAATTGTGGCCTGTAGAGCGGGGACATACAGACAAACAAACAAACGGAACTGATCAACATACTTGTCGAAATCTCTGATTCCGGCAAGCAATAAACTATAACGCGACAGAAATGGCAAACCGGCCCGCAAAGAGTGCCTGTGGTCACTTATTTTATACGGCGAACGCAATAATTTTTGCAGTCACGGGAAAGCGTGTCTGTCTTTCATACTAAAACGCGTGAATGCATGCGTGATGGCATATGTATTTGTGCATGCGGGTTTTAATTTTTACAAAGTTGCTAAAATCTGTGGGGACCGTGTATGATTAAACAAAAGAGGTCATGGGCAGAAAGGCCATGAAACGCCAATTCATATGGTGTGCAGTTTATGTACCTAAAATGTGTAGTTTTGGAGATATGGTTAAACAATGATAGTAGGTACGGGGTTGCAGTGCAGCGCCCCCTAGCGGTAATTTTCCAGAAACTGAACAATTGCTTTCGAGATATTAGTGTATGACGTAACATGTATCAGTTTCAAACGGATGCCTGCATATCTGTGGCCTATAGGGCATGTCACCGTGAAATCGCGAAATCTCATTCGACGAGAAACGGTGCGAGATTTTGCAAGATTTTTGGTTGGATCACCGAGAACTCACCAAGGGCTACAAGATGCAAAAATTTTGACCTCTCTAGCATAAAAACTGACAGAGTTAGAAGCTGAAAACTGCATATTTTCAAAATTCAAAGGTTTTACCCCAAAAATAGAGAAATCTGGCAATAGCGCACTTTGGCACCTATGCGCAAAAATAAGCCCATGGACCCTAGTTTAAGGTGCTGTGATGGAAATGGCCCAATGTTTAATAGTTCTGGAGGTATAGCACCAAAACAAATTTTCATGTTTTTTCATCTGCAACGCCCCCTGGCGGCCATTTCCAAAATCTGAAAAACCCGTTTCGAGATATTCTTATGTTACATAAAATATCTCAGAATCAGTAAAATTGCTGCAAATTTGAAAAATATCACGAAATTCCATGATTTCTCCCCAAAATTGCGTAACCATGGTAACAGCGAAATGAGGCAATTTTGCAGTGTTGGAAGTGGCCATGCAGTGGCAAATAAAACGGGCTACAGATTAAGTGCCTACGGCTATTTTTGACGAAGGTATGAAGAAAAAACCGTTTTTGAGCTTTTTGGTGACCCTGACCTTGACCCTTGACCGATCATGACCAAAAACAATAGGCTCCGAGAAGAACCGATTATACACTCTATCTATAAGTTTCAGGACGATTGGTGCAAAATTGTGGCCTGTAGAGCGGGGACATACAGACAAACAAACAAACGGAACTGATCAACATACTTGTCGAAATCTCTGATTCCGGCAAGCAATAAACTATAACGCGACAGAAATGGCAAACCGGCCCGCAAAGAGTGCCTGTGGTCACTTATTTTATACGGCGAACGCAATAATTTTTGCAGTCACGGGAAAGCGTGTCTGTCTTTCATACTAAAACGCGTGAATGCATGCGTGATGGCATATGTATTTGTGCATGCGGGTTTTAATTTTTACAAAGTTGCTAAAATCTGTGGGGACCGTGTATGATTAAACAAAAGAGGTCATGGGCAGAAAGGCCATGAAACGCCAATTCATATGGTGTGCAGTTTATGTACCTAAAATGTGTAGTTTTGGAGATATGGTTAAACAATGATAGTAGGTACGGGGTTGCAGTGCAGCGCCCCCTAGCGGTAATTTTCCAGAAACTGAACAATTGCTTTCGAGATATTAGTGTATGACGTAACATGTATCAGTTTCAAACGGATGCCTGCATATCTGTGGCCTATAGGGCATGTCACCGTGAAATCGCGAAATCTCATTCGACGAGAAACGGTGCGAGATTTTGCAAGATTTTTGGTTGGATCACCGAGAACTCACCAAGGGCTACAAGATGCAAAAATTTTGACCTCTCTAGCATAAAAACTGACAGAGTTAGAAGCTGAAAACTGCATATTTTCAAAATTCAAAGGTTTTACCCCAAAAATAGAGAAATCTGGCAATAGCGCACTTTGGCACCTATGCGCAAAAATAAGCCCATGGACCCTAGTTTAAGGTGCTGTGATGGAAATGGCCCAATGTTTAATAGTTCTGGAGGTATAGCACCAAAACAAATTTTCATGTTTTTTCATCTGCAACGCCCCCTGGCGGCCATTTCCAAAATCTGAAAAACCCGTTTCGAGATATTCTTATGTTACATAAAATATCTCAGAATCAGTAAAATTGCTGCAAATTTGAAAAATATCACGAAATTCCATGATTTCTCCCCAAAATTGCGTAACCATGGTAACAGCGAAATGAGGCAATTTTGCAGTGTTGGAAGTGGCCATGCAGTGGCAAATAAAACGGGCTACAGATTAAGTGCCTACGGCTATTTTTGACGAAGGTATGAAGAAAAAACCGTTTTTGAGCTTTTTGGTGACCCTGACCTTGACCCTTGACCGATCATGACCAAAAACAATAGGCTCCGAGAAGAACCGATTATACACTCTATCTATAAGTTTCAGGACGATTGGTGCAAAATTGTGGCCTGTAGAGCGGGGACATACAGACAAACAAACAAACGGAACTGATCAACATACTTGTCGAAATCTCTGATTCCGGCAAGCAATAAACTATAACGCGACAGAAATGGCAAACCGGCCCGCAAAGAGTGCCTGTGGTCACTTATTTTATACGGCGAACGCAATAATTTTTGCAGTCACGGGAAAGCGTGTCTGTCTTTCATACTAAAACGCGTGAATGCATGCGTGATGGCATATGTATTTGTGCATGCGGGTTTTAATTTTTACAAAGTTGCTAAAATCTGTGGGGACCGTGTATGATTAAACAAAAGAGGTCATGGGCAGAAAGGCCATGAAACGCCAATTCATATGGTGTGCAGTTTATGTACCTAAAATGTGTAGTTTTGGAGATATGGTTAAACAATGATAGTAGGTACGGGGTTGCAGTGCAGCGCCCCCTAGCGGTAATTTTCCAGAAACTGAACAATTGCTTTCGAGATATTAGTGTATGACGTAACATGTATCAGTTTCAAACGGATGCCTGCATATCTGTGGCCTATAGGGCATGTCACCGTGAAATCGCGAAATCTCATTCGACGAGAAACGGTGCGAGATTTTGCAAGATTTTTGGTTGGATCACCGAGAACTCACCAAGGGCTACAAGATGCAAAAATTTTGACCTCTCTAGCATAAAAACTGACAGAGTTAGAAGCTGAAAACTGCATATTTTCAAAATTCAAAGGTTTTACCCCAAAAATAGAGAAATCTGGCAATAGCGCACTTTGGCACCTATGCGCAAAAATAAGCCCATGGACCCTAGTTTAAGGTGCTGTGATGGAAATGGCCCAATGTTTAATAGTTCTGGAGGTATAGCACCAAAACAAATTTTCATGTTTTTTCATCTGCAACGCCCCCTGGCGGCCATTTCCAAAATCTGAAAAACCCGTTTCGAGATATTCTTATGTTACATAAAATATCTCAGAATCAGTAAAATTGCTGCAAATTTGAAAAATATCACGAAATTCCATGATTTCTCCCCAAAATTGCGTAACCATGGTAACAGCGAAATGAGGCAATTTTGCAGTGTTGGAAGTGGCCATGCAGTGGCAAATAAAACGGGCTACAGATTAAGTGCCTACGGCTATTTTTGACGAAGGTATGAAGAAAAAACCGTTTTTGAGCTTTTTGGTGACCCTGACCTTGACCCTTGACCGATCATGACCAAAAACAATAGGCTCCGAGAAGAACCGATTATACACTCTATCTATAAGTTTCAGGACGATTGGTGCAAAATTGTGGCCTGTAGAGCGGGGACATACAGACAAACAAACAAACGGAACTGATCAACATACTTGTCGAAATCTCTGATTCCGGCAAGCAACAAACAGACATACGCAACTGAGCAATATGCTTGCCGAAATCGAAGATTTCCGGCAAGCAAAGACAAACAGACATACGCAACTGACGAACATGCTTGCCGAAATCGAAGATTTCCGGCAAGCAACAAACATACGGAACTGACCAACATACTTGCGAAAATCGAAGATTTCCGGCAAGTAACAAACATACGGAACTGACCAACATACTTGCGAAAATCGAAGATTTCCGGCAAGTAACAAACAGACATCCGCGACTGACCAACCTGCTTGCAGAAATCGAAGATTTCCGGCAAGCAATAAAGTTGTGACTGTGCCTCCAACATGTACGATAATAGATGGGGCCCGGAGAGGCCGTCACGGACCGCTGCACACGCCGGCCGCCCACCGTCAGGACCCTGCCGCCACTTGCGGCGACGGCACGTGTCTTCGTGGTTTGGCGTAAAACGGCGCGAGATTTGACGAGACTAACAATGTAACCCCTGAATGTGACCGCGAGTGTCAGCCGCTATGCAGCGCTGCAAACCATGTGTCTGTAGCGTCAAAAATGACAGAATTATAGGCATTTCTTTGAATGGTCAGGTGTTCTCGTTTCACGAGAAACGGTGCGGGATATGACGAGACTTGCGATTGAACGGCTTAGAACTAGAGGGATGCTGTCTAACGCCAAAAACCAGACCTTTCTATTGCAAATATCAACAGAGATAGAAGCTGGAAAACTCCGCATTTTCAGATTGTCAAGTTTTACCCCAAAATTCGGTAACCATGGTAACGGCAGCACAAAGCTACATGTGCGAAGGGATAAGCCAATGTTCCTAGTTTCGGATACGACAAAAAAAATGCTGTCACGTTTAATATTTTTTGAGATATTGCAGAAAAATGATATGTTACAGTGTTTCATGTACCACGCCCCCTGGTGGCTATTTCCAAAAAATGAAAAATTGGTTTCGAGATATTTCTAAATAACACAAAATATGTCATTTTCAAAGTCATAGTTTAAAAAATGCGACCTGTAAGCCATATTTAATGAAATCTCGAAAATTCTCGTTTGACGAGAAATGGTGCGAGATTTTACGAGACTTTCACTTGTATGATAAAAAGCTTATTTAGTACTGTCTGATGCAAAAAACTAGAACTCTCCAGCTTTAAAATTGACAAAGTTAGAAAAATTAGGCCTTTTATTTTCGAAAATCATGAGTTTTCCCCAAAAATGTGTAACCATAGAAACAGCAGATTTCAGCAACATATATATCAGAAGAAAGGCCTTGGAATGCCGATTAAAATGAGCCATGTTTGAAGTGGCTATGACAAATAGTAATGGAGATATGAAGAAAAGAGCACTTTAGGAACTTTTGATGACCTTGACCTTGACCTTTGACCTATATTGCCCAAAAATAATAGGCCTCCAGGACTTTTCCTTGTCTACCATCTGTGTAAGTTTAAAAGCAATTGCTGCAAAATTGTGGCCTGTAGAGAGTACACAGACAGACAGACAGACAGACAGACAAACAGACAAACAGACATCCGCGACTGACCAACCTGCTTGCAGAAATCGAAGATTTCCGGCAAGCAACAAACAGACAAACAGACATCTGCGACTGACCAACCTGCTTGCAGAAATCAAAGATTTCCGGCAAGCAACAAACAATCCTGTCAAAAAAAGTTGCTTTTATATTGTGTCAGTGTGGATAGTTAAAACTATAAAGGGCACAGGTTGTCATATAGCCTGCCCATGAGAAGACGGTGCTCATTTGAGCTGGGGTCTACACAGCTCAAGCTCTAAGGCTGCTGCTGATAGGGAATTAAGACTTTTTGGGAAGTTAATAATCAGATTTAATCATTCAGCAGCTTAGTATCTATTAATCCTATAATTATTATTACTTAACAATAGCCATTGATGTTTAGCAAATACTCATGCATACCAGAAATCCCACATACATGGGTTTTTTTGCTGCTTTTTGTACAAGGATGTAACAAAAAAAAATTTTTTTGGTTAAATCAAGTTTATTGAAAAACAGGTAAAAGTAACTGCAAAATAGATAACTTGTCATCCCTTATTTGCTCAATTATATTGACTGTTTTGTATATATTTCAGATACATCAAGAGATTTAAGAAAATCAATCTAAAGGTGCTGAAGAACTGGTGTCGTCAGATTTTGAAAGGCTTGCATTTTCTGCACACAAGAACTCCGCCTGTCATTCACAGAGACTTGAAGTGTGACAACATTTTTATAACGGGGACAACTGGTTCAGTCAAGATTGGGGATCTAGGCCTGGCAACTCTGAAAAACAAATCCTTTGCCAAGAGTGTTATAGGTAAGTGCAGATTTATCCATTACTTTTTCATTCAACAGAGTTATTGAAATTAAAACTGGTGGCACCACCTGTTATCCTTTTCTTGTTTTCATGCCATTTAATACCCCCATCATTGCCACTTAACAGTTCTTTGCGCATTATAAGTTAACAACTAATGGACAGATTTCTTTCATATTATGCATATATACATAGACATTGGTTATGGGATGATGTATATATAAATTGGGGTCATGACCTTAACTAGGAGCGTGACTTTGACATTGAATAGGTCCAGTTTTGGGGAAAATCACACAAATTCTAAAATATCTCAAGAAATCTTGCATGGATTGATCCAAAAATCAACTTGACCAAAGATCATAGTGTTGTCATGTACCGGAAACTGGTGGCGCCACCTGTTATCCTTTTCATGTTTTTGTGCCATTTAATACCTCCATCATTGCCACTTAACAGTACTTAGCGCATTATAAGTAAAAAACTAATGGACAAATTTTTTTCATATTATGCATATACATAGACATGGGTGATGGGATGATATATATTTAAATCGGGGTCATGACTTTTCCTGTGAGTGTGACCTTGACCTTGAATATTGCCGTATATGGTGAAAATCACACTAAATCATAAATATCTCAATAAGGGATGTATGCATTGGTCCAAAAATCAAATTGACCTAAGTTCTTAGATAGCTTTGTCTTTTGTGGAAGACAGGTGGTGCTTCCTTCTGTCTTTCTCTTGTTTTCGTGCTTTTAAATACCCTATCTTTGCCAATTGACAGTACTGTGAGCATTATAAGTCTCAAACTGTAGACAGATTAGGCTGAAATTGTGCATGTACATTGATCTTGGATACCTCCATCTTGTATTCAAGACTGGTGGTGTCATCTGCAATAGTTTGCCGTGGCGTCCATCTGTACAAGTGCCTTGGGCAAAAATTTCTCATATCTCCGGTGTGGTCCAAGGTATTGGTCTGAAATTTGACATTTCCATCCATCTCCGAAATTTCGAAAAATCGTAAACCAGACAGATGGCGCCACCAACCTTCCTGTTTTTGTAGAATAAATTAATTCCCCTTTTCTGAGGAGGGATTTGCACTATTGGCCTGAAATTGTGCCTATGCATAGATCTTGCACTTTTCCATCTTTTACTCAAGACAGGTGGCACCATCTGCAGTCGTTTTGCTGTAGCGTCCATCTGTACATGTGCTTTAGATGAAAATTGATTTAATCTCCAGAGTGGTTCAAGGTATTTGTCTGAAATTTGGCATGTCCATCCATCTTTGAAAGTTTTCTCATAAACCAGACAGGTGGCGCCACTTACCTTTCCATTTTTGTAGAATAAATTAATGCCCTTTTCTGAGGAGTTATTTGCACTATTGGCCTGAAATTGTGCATATCCATAGATCTTGGACTCCTCTATCTTGTACATAAGACTGATGGTGCCATCTGCAATCATTTTGCTGTGGTGTCCATCTGTACATGTGCTTTTGGAACAAATGCTTTTTATCTTTGCAGTGGGTCAATTTTGCATATCCATCCATCTTTGAAAGTTTTCTCATGAAACAGACAGGTGGCATCACCTACCTTCCCTTTTTAGCTCAGCTGACTATAAGTCATCTGAGCTATAGTCGTGGTCCATTGTCCGTCGTCCGTCCGTCTGTCCGTCCGTTTGTAGATGTGGCACGTTTTGAAACCGTAAGACTTAGGAATCCAAAATTCAGCATAATGTTAGATGTCCCCAAGATCTCCTACCAAGCCGAAAACTGGGTCTTTTCGACTTCGTTCCTTTGAGAAATTAAGGAAAAACCTCAAATTTTTATTTGAAATCTATTTTCACTCTTCAGGACTGCTTTAATATATAATATACCCGATATATTTAAATCGGGGTCATGACTTTTCCTGTGAGTGTGACCTTGACCTTGAATATTGCCGTATATGGTGAAAATCACACTAAATCATAAATATCTCAATAAGGGATGTATGCATTGGTCCAAAAATCAAATTGACCTAAGTTCTTAGATAGCTTTGTCTTTTGTGGAAGACAGGTGGTGCTTCCTTCTGTCTTTCTCTTGTTTTCGTGCTTTTAAATACCCTATCTTTGCCAATTGACAGTACTGTGAGCATTATAAGTCTAAAACTGTAGACAGATTAGGCTGAAATTGTGCATGTACATTGATCTTGGATACCTCCATCTTGTATTCAAGACTGGTGGTGTCATCTGCAATAGTTTGCCGTGGCGTCCATCTGTACAAGTGCCTTGGGCAAAAATTTCTCATATCTCCTGTGTGGTCCAAGGTATTGGTCTGAAATTTGACATTTCCATCCATCTCCGAAATTTCGAAAAATCGTAAACCAGACAGATGGCGCCACCAACCTTCCTGTTTTTGTAGAATAAATTAATTCCCCTTTTCTGAGGAGGGATTTGCACTATTGGCCTGAAATTGTGCCTATGCATAGATCTTGCACTTTTCCATCTTTTACTCAAGACAGGTGGCACCATCTGCAGTCGTTTTGCTGTAGCGTCCATCTGTACATGTGCTTTAGATGAAAATTGATTTAATCTCCAGAGTGGTTCAAGGTATTTGTCTGAAATTTGGCATGTCCATCCATCTTTGAAAGTTTTCTCATAAACCAGACAGGTGGGTTTTTATTTGAAATCTATTTTCACTCTTCAGGACTGCTTAATATGAAAACCACTCATCTGTTTTTCCTCATATTTACCATAAATATTTTTCTATATAGTTCCTATGTACATGCCAGAAATTAAGTCTGTTAAGTATAAATTCTTTAAGTTATGGGCCCGAACATAATAGACTTTGTAAAAAATCAGGAAAAATATTTACTCACTTAACATGAAAAAATTTGAAACTAGAGTGTATTTTCCCAAGTATATAACTATGTTTAATTAAGATTTAATTGTTTACCCAAAATTAGATCTGAATTTTGTAAATTTTTTAAGTTATTAGCATAAAAATAAAATCAGTAACTTTTATATTCAGTTGTATCTGTTTTATTGGAAATGTATAGAAATATAAACTTAAAAAAAAATTGATGTGATAAAAAAATTAGGATTTAATACAAACATTTGTTCATTATTTTCCTGCCACAGCAGAATTTGAGATCAGGCTTTGTTTGCCCTGTTTTATGTTGTTAATTAGTTATATTTCATCTGTATACATTTAATAAAAAAATACATATATATTTAATAATATATATTATACAAAAAATAGATTCAATTAAACAAATTTGTAAACTACTGAAATGTCAACAGTTAATCAAAAAGCCAACTGATGATCATGGTAATAGTACAGATCATTTGTTCACAAACTGCTTACATGCTTCAGTTTCAACATTAGGAAACACATGGTCAGGTCACAAAATATTATTTGCAACAATTTCTTGCTCATCAATACAAACCAATCATATAAACCAACCATGGCCTTTATTACCTCTTCCTCTTACACGTGATCTCCATTTGATATTATTTTAGATTTTTACCTTCAAGGTCAACTTCAGCTGAGCACAGTGACCCATAGGTCCCTTGTTATAGTATATATTCATCCCCTTTTCATAAGAGTGGTTCTCTTTATTTGCCCCTATATTTGGTGAAAAATATTGTTTCTCAAGTATGGAAGTAGATGAAAGAAACAAGAGTCGCTTGCCAAATGTCAGTTTATGCTGCTGAAGATGGGGGACTATTCTTAAGGGGGGGGGGGGGGGTTATTGTCTGGCAATACTATGGCACCTGCAATGCCAAGAAATATGTAGTTATTTTTTTTTTCATGCAGAATCAATATTAATGATTTTAATGAGATCTGCAAATGTTTTATAATTTCATTTATCACTGTGGGTGCTCGACCTTCAGTTTCATTCTTTTAATGGTTTGAAATAAATGTTGTTCTTGTGCATCTGCTGTTACATGGTTGTACATTCTCTGTACAGGCACACCAGAGTTTATGGCTCCAGAGATGTATGAGGAGCACTATGATGAACTAGTGGACATATATGCCTTTGGAATGTGCATGCTTGAGATGGCTACCTCTGAATACCCATACAAAGAATGTCATAATGCAGCTCAGATTTACAGGAAAGTCACAACAGTAAGTTATTAAAACTTCATAATCCTAGACACAGTTTGTGGTGAAATTGGTGTATGATAATTTTCTGTATCATAAATGGCAGTCTGAAATGTGGCATGAATAGCCAGCTTGATGCTAAAATTGTGCTGGAATTATACCGCAGGTACCTGCAGTTTACCATTAGGTATGGCCATAATCACTCAGGTACTCAACTAGAACAGGAACAAGGGTTCTGTTCTTTGTGAAGCTCCATTAAACTTCAAATGTTACATTCATCATATCAAATATACATACATAGGTCTGCTTGGTAGATTTTTAGCTCAGCTGACTATAAATCATCTGAGCTATAGTCGGGTCCTTTGTCCATTGTCCGTCAAGCCGCTAACAGGGCACGTTTTAAAACCGTTGGACCTATGAATCCAAAATTTTGCATACAGTTAAATGTCCCCAAACTCTCCTACCATACTGAGAATTGGGCCACTAGGACTTCATTCCTTCAAAATTTTAAGGAAAAACCTCTGTTTTCCATAAAAAAGCCATTGTTATACTTCAAGGCTGCCTAATATCAAAACCACTGGACTGTTTTTGATTATATTTGGTATTCATATTCTTCCATACATTTTCTATCAACATACTATAAATTTGGTCAGTATTGAGTATTGTTTTAAAGTTATGGGTCCAAATAAAATGCAATTTTTTAAAAATCAGGAAATATATTTACTCACTTAACATGAGAATTGCTGAAGCTGGAGACTTTTTTTTCAGGAATATAACTTTATTTAATAAAGATTCAATTGTTAACCCAAAATTAGATCTGAATTTTGCAATTTTTTTAAGTTATTAGCATAAATAAAAAAATCAATACCTTAAATTTTGTCCAACTCTGGATACGGCACTTTTTACCCCTGTAAGCTCTGTTGATTTAATTTTCACAGCATATATACATAAGGATTTAATCTTTTAAATTCTGAAATTTCAAAGGAATTGATTGATAAGAGAAGCTTTTATTCAAGTTTTCATACACCGTGTCAAGTGTTGTTTACATCAGGCCCACCTAGTAGTACAGCCTTCACATGTATTATGTAACCCATACTTGGCTCAGCTTGGCCAATGCTTGCAGGCTTCCCCTCTGCCCTGCACTCTCCCCCCCCCCCCCCCAGCTGGTGCATAAACTAGATGAATGTTATAATTTTCTGTATTTGATTCATTCTTATTCTAGTCTGTGCTACATTTTAGATTTTGTATTGTACCACCAGGGTTACAATGATTAAAGTGCACATTTAATTGTGTCCACAAAGTGGTGGATTCCTATGTAAGTGTGGATGTTCATCAGATAAGTTATTCTTTACTTGAGAAGAGTAAAAACTACACCAGGTGTAAAATTGACTATTAATTCCAGTAAAAAATTGTAGCTGTGATAGTAATTAGCACAATGATGTTGTTTGTCCTCTATCGACTAACTGTGTATACTTTATATGAAAAGATGCTTTTATTATATCAGATTTACTGAATCTTTTATTTTGGTGAATAAAATTAAGTATGTACTAAAAACTCCAATGTACAAAACTTTTAAATAGTGATTCAAGGAATAATCTTGATGATGCCATGTTGTTTCATTATTTTCTTTTAAATTCAGTTTAAACATTTGTGATTTAAAAATAATGAAATATTTGTGTATGCATAATATGACCGATATGAGCTACACTCTGGATAAATAATGATTGCAACTTATAATTCTGATATTTTTATCCCCAGACAAAGTCGGGGGGATACTATGTGTCATACCCGTTCTGCCGCCGCCGCATATAAATCTTGTTGGCTCGATAACTCAAAAAATATTTAACGGATCTTTACCAAACTTGGTATATGTATAGATCGATGTGAGAGGACGACACCTATTTAAAATAAGGTCATGACCTTTACTAGGAGAGTGTCCTTGACCTTGAAGAGGTCCAAATTTGGGGAAAATCATACAAATTCTTAAATATCTCAAGAAATCTTGCATGGATTGATCCCAAAATCAAGTTGGTTGAAGATCATGGATAGGGTTGTCATATTCCAGAAACTGGTGGCGCCACCTTTTATTTTTAGCTCAGCTGACTATAAGTCGTCTGAGCTATAGTCGTGGTCCATTGTCCGTCGTCCGTCCGTCTGTCCGGATGTCCGTCCGTAAGACTTGCATGTTTCGACACCATTGGACCTACGAATCTGAAATTCGGCATACAGTTAGATGTCCAAAAAATCCCCTACCATGCCGAAAATTGGATCAATAGGACTTCGTTCCTTCGAGATATTAAGGAAAAACCTCAAATTTTTATTTGAAATCTATTTTCACTCTTTAGGACTGCCTAATATCAAAACCACTCATCTGGTTTTCTTCATATTTACCATAGATATTCCTCTATATAGTTTCTATGTACATGCCAGATATTAAGTCAGTATTATATAATTTTAAAAAGTTATGGGCCCAAACATAATGGACTTTGTAAAAAAATCAGGAAGATATTTGGTCACTTAAGACCAAAAGTGTTAAAGGTAGGGACTTTTTTCCAGTAATACAACTTTAATTAATCAAAATTTAATTGTATACCAAAAATTAGATCAAAATCTGTTAAATTTTTTTAAATATTGGCAAAAATATAAAATTGTTACCTTAAATTTTGCCCAACTTTGGCCACGGCACGTTTTTTTCCTGTAAGTACTGTGGATTTAATTTTCACAGCATGTATACATAAGGATTCAGTCTGTTAAAATCTGAAATTTGAAAATAAAAGCTGCAAAATTAGGCTAGTTATTGATTTTTTTTTGAGGCTCTTGTTGTATTCCCTTACATTGTCAAGCAGTCCACTTAGATGACTGTAGGTCATTCAGTGCACATCTCTATGCTCCCCAGGCTGTTGGCATAATTTTAGATATCCCCAGGAATATAACTTTATTTAATCAAGATTCAATTGTTTACCCAAAATTAGATCTGAATTTTGCAAAATTTTCAAGTTATTAGCATAAATAAAAAATCAATACCTTAAACTTTGTCCAACTTTGGCACTGTTGATTTAATTTTCACAGCATATATAAATAAGGATTTAATCTTTTAAAATCTTAAATTTCAAGAATAGCTTTTATTCATGTTTTCATTCACCATGTCAAGTGTTGTTTACATCTAGCCCACCTAGTAGTACAGCCTTCACTTGCATTATGTAACCCACCTCAGGCAGCTTGCCTTGGGTCAGCTTGGCCACTACCAGCAGGCTTCCCCTCTGCCCTGCACTCCCCCCCCCCCTCAGATGGTGCATAAACTAGATGAATGTTATTATTTTCTGTATTTGATTCATTCTTATTCTAGGCTATGCTACGTTTTAGATTTTGTATTGTACCACCAAGTTACAATGATTAAAGTATACATTTAATTGTGTCCACAAAGTGGTGTATTACTATGAAAGTGTGGATGTTCATGAGATAAGTAATTCCTTACTTCAGAGGAGTAAAAACTTAACCAGGTGTGAAATTGACTATTAATTCCAGTAATAAATTAAAACTGGGATAGTAATTAGCACAATGATATTGTTTGTCCCTCATTCTACCAACAGTGTAAAACTTTATTTGAAAAGATGTTTATCAAATTGTTTTATCAAATTTACTGAGTATTTTATTTTATTTTGGTGAATAAAATTAAGCATGTACTGAAAACTCCAATGTGCAAAACTTTTTAATAGTGATTCGAGGAATATTCTTGTCGATGCCATGTTGCGGCATTTTTTTCTTTTAAATTCAGTTTAAACATTTATGATTTAAAAATAAAATATATGTGTATGCATAATATGATCCAATATGAGCTACACTCTGGATATATGATGATTGCAACTTTTGCAACAATTCTAATATTTTAACTAATATTTTAACTTATAGTTTGTTTTTTACTCTGTATATATAATGATTGCAACTTTTGCAACAATTCCAATATTTTAACTTATGTTTTTCAGGGTTTTTTTTTATTAAAAGTTTATAAAACCTGTTAATAAAAAAATGATTCAGATAAAAGCTTCTTAATGGAAAAAGTGGATATGCTTAAAAAAATAGGGTTATATATAAACTTAAATGCATTATTCCCTTAAAAGTGAAATAAAGGTATTAGTCCATTCTGTCCACTTGGCTGTCCATCTGTAAATTTTCATATGCATCACAGTATCTCAAAATTTTACTGTTTTTCTTCATGACAGTCTTGTCAGAGTATTAGTTTGCAATCATATATTTAGAACTTTACTATAACCAAGTAGGAGGGCCCCTTTCCTCTTAGCTTTTCATATTCTTATATAAATGAAAAACATTACAATAGAATATTTCTACATCCACCTTCGTGCTGCCCTCACTTTTCCCTTCTCCGAACCCCATCCCAAAGTCAGCCTCAGTAAGCAAGAACAAGATGAATCAGATATATTCATACTTTAATATTTTGTATAACTATTCGTCCATAGGTACCTATGTACATGCCAGAAATTATGTCAATATTGTGTAATATGTAGACATCGTGGGCATCACATTAATATACCTTGTCAAGACTAAAGAGATATTGTGTCATACAGTCACAAATTCATTAATCACTTTATCAGCATAGTTAATCATAACATCATATCTGTCAAATCGAAAGCTTGCAGACTACCATACACTTTAGATCCTTCAACAAATAGCCTTATCATCATTCTACTACTGCTTATTACTGCTGTCATTGCATTCATATTTGCTCAAATATATCACATTTTTCTACCCCTCCTAAATAAATAAAAAATAAACCACTATATTTGACTCTATTAATCCATCAGTCAGGTAATTTCATTTATCATTTACTCACATATTACATTACATTCCTTTATAATAGCCCAACATGTCCATGATATTCATAAGCTTTATCAACTCGATATAGTATCACAGTGGAGAAACATTTATAGTCCAATCACGATCAGCTGAGCGCCGTGACCCATGGGTCCCTTGTTTTATTATAAATCTATTTTCACACTTCAGGACTGCCTAATATCAAAACCACTTATCTGGTGTTCTTCATATTTACCATAAATATTCCTCTATATAGTTCCTATGTACATGCCAGAAATTAAGTCAGTTTTATTTAATTTAAAAAAGTTATGGGCCCAAACATAATGGACTTTGTAAAAAAATCAGGAAAGATATTTGGTCACTTAAGACCAAAAGTGTTAAAGGTAGGGACTTTTTTTCAGTAATACAACTTTAATTGATCAAAATTTAATTGTATACCAAAAATTAGATCAAAATCTGTTAAATTTTTTTAAATATTGGCAAAAATATAAAAAATTGGTACCTTAAATTTTGCCCAAGTTTGACCATGGCATGTTTTTTTCCTGTAAGTACTGTGGATTTAATTTTCACAGCATGTTTTTGTTAGCATTTTGTCTGTTAACACCAAAAATTTGAAACCAGTTGATCAAAAACTGGAGATTTTATTCAAGTTTTCAAGCACCATGTCACATCAAGTTTACATCAAGCTAGTGTTATGCAGTTTGCTAGAGCTCAGCTCACCAGCTTCAGCTCTAAGTTCCTTAAATTTAGCATACAGTTAGATGTCTCCAAAATCCCCTACTATTATCACTAGGACTTAATTCCTTTGAAATATTAATGAAAAACTTCATTTTTCCATTAAAAACACATTGTTACACTGTAAGACTGCCTAATATCAAAACCACTGATCTGACTTTGATCATATATAATATACATATTTTTCTATACATTCGCTATGCACATGCCAGAAATGATGTCAGTATTGCGTAATTGTTTTAATTTATGGGCCCAAACATAATGCACTTTTTAAAAAATCAAGAAATATATTTACTCCCTTAACAAGAGGATTGCTGAAGCTAGAGATTTTTTGTCAGGGATGTAATTTCATCAAGATTCAATTGAATACCAAAAATTAGTTCTGAATTTTTCAAATTTTATAAGTTCTTAGTATAAATATAAAATTAGTACCTTAAATTTTGCCCAACTTTGACCATGGCACGTTTGTTTCCTGAGAGCACTGTTGATATAATTTTCATATCATGCACACATAAAGATTTCATCTTTGTAGTTCAGAAAGCTGAAAGAAATTGTCCAAATATTGTAGCTTTTATTAATGTTTATATGAGACCATGTCAGACCCAGGCTTAATCCAGCTCCTCTTGAGTCACCTGTATGTTGACCTTGTTGACCTTTCATCAGATTATGAATGCTTGAGCGAAGCATTCACTGGGGCAGCCAGGCAGCTAATGCCCAGCCACAGTTGATCCAGGTGTCCAACCCAACTCATCTAGAAGTTGTTTTGAAAAACAACATAACAATAAACAATAAATTAATAATTTTGTATCATTTTTTTTTAACAAATTAAAGAAAAATTAATATAAAGGAATTTTTTAGTTGATGAGTAACAGAAAATTAACTTGCAGTTACTGATGATGTTAGAATCTTGTATGGATGGATAGAATGTCAATGTCAATGTTATTCAAATAACACCATGCAGTCACCTATGGTATTTTTCAGTGAAAAAAAAAAAAATCATATTATTCATTACAAATCATTAGGGATCATATGAAGGAAATTAATGATAGACAAAGATACAGTTGATAATATTAATCTAGATTCCTACTGTGTCTAGTGTGTAGATTGATGTGAAAGTAGTCCAAAGTGAATATATAACATTTATTTTTATGCCCCTGCCACAAAGTGGCTGGGGCATATAGTTTTATCCATGTCCGTCATTCCGTCCTTCCGTCCTTCCAAAATCAAACAGTTGTACGGACTTTTTTTCGCAATGCCTGCAGATATTGGCCTGATTTTTGGTGTGTCGGCAGATAATGACTAGTTACAGATCGAGTTCGCATTTCGTCCCGGTTGACCTACTTTTGACCGTTTTACGGCTCCTAAACTTAGAAAATTTCATGAAAAATATAAATTTTCATGACAAATACACATGTATGGATTTTTTTTCGCAATGCCTGCAGATATTAGCCAGATTTTTGGTGTGTGGGCAGATAATGACTAGTTACAGATCGAGTTCGTGTTTCGTCCTGGTTGACCTACTTTTGACCGTTTTACGGCTCCTAAACATAGAAAATTTCATGAAAAATAGAAATTTTCATGACAAATACACATGTATGGACTTTTTTTCGCAATGCTTGCAGATATTGGCCTGATTTTTGGTGTGTGGGCAGATAATGACTAGTTACAGATCGAGTTCGCGTTTCGTCCTGGTTGACCTACTTTTGACCGTTTTACGGCTCCTAAACATAGAAAATTTCATGAAAAATAGAAATTTTCATGACAAATACACATGTACGGACTTTTTTTCGCAATGCTTGCAGATATTGGCCTGATTTTTGGTGTGTATGCAGATCTATATTGACTAGTTACAGATGGAGTTCGCGTTTCATCCCGGTTGACCTACTTTTGATTGTTTTATGGCTCCTAAACATAGAAAATTTCATGAAAAATATAAATTTTCATGACAAATGTACATGTACGGCCGTTTTTAGCCCTCAGCTCATAGGCTGATGTGCTATTGTCGTCACCCAAGCTGTCCGTCTATCCGTCCGTCCATCTGTCTGTCGGGTGTTTGTCCGTCAGTCCGTTCCGCGTCTGTTAACTTTTACCTTGTGAGCGGGATATCTCTAAAAGGATTCACCGTTGGAATTTTATTTCATCTGTGAAGATGTATATCAATAAAATCTCGGTCAAGTTTGAAGATGGGTGACCTTGACCCATTTTTCTACATTTTAGAGCTGACTATAGAAAAACAATCAGAAGCTTATATCTCAGGAACCATTGTGTGGATTTTCACAAAACTTACTATGATCATTGGGACTGATGGTCTGTACGTGCTGCACAATTGTGGTGGTGGCGTCACCTGCAATTTCTGATTTTTTAATGAAATTTTATCGGATTTTTCAATTTTGGCCTTTTGTGCAGGATATCTCCAAAGGTATTCAACAAAGGAACTTCATTACTTCAGTGCTTTTGCATCATATTTACAAAATCTTGGTCAAGTTCAAAGATGGGTGGTCTTGACCTACTTTTCAAGGTCACAGAGCTTAGTATAGAAAAAAACTTAGGGGGATATTTTTCAGGAAGCATTTGGTGGATTGTTATAAAACATGGTACATACCTCTCCAATTTAAATTTATAACTGATTATCAGCTTTTGCTAATATTCTAGTTTCGCAATGCAATGCTTACAGATACTGGCCCAATGTTTGGTCTGTGGGCGAATAATGACCACTTACAGAATGAGTTCGCGTTTCGTCCCAGTTAACCTATTTTTTGGCTCAGCTGACTGAAAGTCATCTGAGCTATAGCAATCACTCTTTGTCCATCGTCCGTCTGTCTGTCTGTCCGTCTGTCTGTCTGTCCGTCTGTCCGTCTGTCTGTCCGTTAACCAGACACAAATCGTAACCGCTAGAACTGGAATCTTCTTACTTGACATCCTGGGAGGTCCATGAAAAATCTCCTTGGAAACCAGAAATTAGGTCTCTGTTACCCATATCCTTCGAGCTATGGGGCCCCAAAGTACCCCCCAGAAAAGTCCAAAATTTCATACAAAAACTTCAATATCTCATTAACTACTTGACTGATGGTCATGATTTTTGGCATACATATTGATCATGAGAGGTTCCATCAGTTCCTGAAGACTGGTGGCGCCACCTGTATTTTTCGATTTTTTACGAATTTTTTTCTCTATTTTTGAGACCTTTAAGGATGCTGTCATCTGTTAACAAGGCACAAATCGTAATGACTGGACTTAGAATCTTCATTCTCAACACACTGAGAGACCTATGAAAAGTCTCCATGGAAACCAGAAATTAGGTCTCTGTTACCCATATCCTTCCAGCTATGGGGCCACAAACTACCCCCCAGAAAAGTAAAAAATTTCAAACAAAAACTTCAATATCTCATTAAATACTTGACTGATGGTCATGATTTTTGTCATACATATTGATCATGAGATGTTCCATCACTTCCTGCAGACTGGTGGCGCCACCTGTATCGTTCAATTTTTTACAAATTTTTTTCTCTATTTTTGAGACCTTTCAAAATGTAAACATCTGTTAACAAGGCACAAATCGTAAAGACTGGACCTAGAATCTTCATTCTTGACACACTGAGAGACCTGTGAAAAGTCTCCATGGAAACCAGAAATTAGGTCTCTGTTACCCATATTCTACGAGCTATGGAGCCCCAAAGTACCCCCAAGAAAATGTAAAAAATTTCATACAAAAACTTCAATATCTCATTAACTACTTGACTGATGGTCATGATTTGTGGCATAACTATTGATCATGAGATGTGTCATCACTTCCTGCAGACTGGTGGTGCCACCTTTATTGTTTGATTTTTTACGATTTTTTCCTCTATTTTTGAGACCTTTAAGGATGCTGTCATCTGTTAGCATGGCACAAATTGTAACGACTGGACCTAGAATCTTCATTCTTGACACACTGAGAGGTCCATGAAAAATATCCTTGGAAACCAGAAATTAGGTCTCTGTTAACCATATCCTTCGAGCTATTTGGCCCCAAAGTACCCCCCCCCCCCCAGAGTAGTCAAAAATTTCATACAAAAACTTCAATATCTCAATAACTACATCACTGATGGTCATGATTTTTGGCATACATATTGATTATGAAATGTTCCATCAGTTCCTGCAGACTTGTGGCGCAACCTGTATTGTTTGATTTTTTACGATTTTTTCCTCTATTTTTGAGACCTTTAAGGATGCTGTCATCTGTTAACGTGGCACAAATCATAACGACTGGACCAAGAATCTTCATTCTCGACACACTGAGAGACCTATGAAAAGTCTCCATGGAAACCAAAATTAGGTCTCTGTTACCCATATTCTTCGAGCTATGGAGCCCTAAAGTACCCCCAAGAAAAGTAAAAAATTTCATACAAAAACTTCAATATCTCATTTACTACTTGAATCATGGTCATGATTTGTGGCATAACTATTGATCATGAGATGTGTCATCTGTTCCTGCAGACTGGTGGCGCCACCTGTATCGTTCGTTTTTTTACGATTTTTTCCTCTATTTTTGAGACCTTTCAGGATGCTGTCATCTGTTAGCATGGCACAAATAGTAACGACTGGACCTAGAATCTTCATTCTCAACACACTAGAAGACCTATAAAAAGTCTCCATGGAAACCAGAAATTAGGTCTCTGTTACCCATATCCTTCGAGCTATGGGGCCCCAAAGTACCCCCCCAGAGTAGTCAAAAATTTCATACAAAAACTTCAATATCTCAATAACTACATCACTGATGGTCATGATTTTTAGCATACATATTGATTATGAGATGTTCCATCAGTTCCTGCAGACTGGTGGCGCCACCTATGTTATCTATCAAGAGGGTACAAATTGCAACAACTGGACCTAGAAACTTCATTCTTGTCATGCAAGGAGGCCCATGAAGAGTGCCTGTGGAAACTCTGTAATTAGGTCTCTGTTACCCATAACCTTCAAGCTATAGGACTCTGAAGTATCCCTCAGAATAAAGGACAATTTGATACAAAAGCTGAAGTATCTGAACAACTAATACGGAGATCATCATGATTCTTTGCATGGATATTGACCATTAAGTGTTTATAGCTCAGCTGACTGTAAGTCATCTGAAGTATCCCTCAGAATAATGGACAATTTGATACAAAAGCTCAAGTATCTAAACAACTATTGCAGTGATCACCATGATTCTTTGCATGGATATTGATCATGGAATGTGTCATCAGTTTCTGCAGTATGGTGGTGCCACCTGTATTTTTTTTATTTTTACGAATTTTTTTCTCTATTTTTGAGACCTCATAAGATGCGGTCATCTGTAAACATGGCACAAATCGTAACAACTGGACCTAGAATCTTCTCTCTTGACATGCTGAGAGGCCCATGAAAAGTTTCCTTAAAAACTTGAAATTAGGTCTCTGTTACCCATAACCTCTGAGCTATGGGGCTCCGAAGTACCCCCCAGAATAATGTAAAATTTGATACAAAAGCTCAAGTATCTGAACAATTATTATATTGATCACCATGATTCTTTGCATGGATATTGATCATGAAATGTTTCATCAGTTTCTGCATTCTGGTGGCGCCACCTGTATTTTTTCAATTTTTAGCTCAGCTGACTGAAAGTCATCTGAGCTGTAGGGATCACCTTTTGTCCGTCGTCCGTCCGGCCATCCAGGCGTCTGTCTGTTAACAGGGCACAAATCGTAACCGCTAGACCGGGAATCTTCTTACTTGAAATCCTGGGAGGTCTATGGAAATTCTTCTTGTAAACCTGAAATTAGGTCACTGTGACCTATATTCTTCGAGCTATGGGGTTCTGAAGTACCCCCCAGAATAATGCAAAATTTAATACAAAAACTCAAGTATCTGAACAACTAATGCATTAATCACCATGATTATTTGCATGGATATTGATCATGGAGTGTTTCATCAATTTCTGGAGATTGGTGGTGCCACCTATTTTTTTTTTATTTTTTACGATTTTTTTTCTCTACTTTTGTGATCTTTAAACATTTGGTCATCTGTAAACAGGGCACAAATCATAATGACTGGACCTAGAATCTTCTGTCCTCACCTCCAAGGAAGCCCATAAAAGGTCTACATGGAAACCCGAAATAAGGTCCCTGTTACCCATATTCTGTGAGCTATGGGGCTCTGAAGTACCCCCCAGAATAAAGATTTGGTCATATATTAACAGGGCACAAATCATAATGACTAGACCTAGAATCTTCTGTCCTCACCTCCAGGGAAGCCCATAAAAGGTCTACATGGAAACCCGAAATAAGGTCCCTGTTACCCATATCCTTCATGCTCTGGGGCTCTGAAGTACTCCCCAGAATAAAGATTTGGTCATCTGTTAACAGAGCACAAATTATAATGACTTGACCTAGAATCTCCTTTCTTGATATGCTGGGAGGCCCCTGAAAAGTCTCCTTGTGCACCTGAAATTACAGCTCTGTTACCCATATCCTTCATCCTATGTGGCTTTGAAATACCCCCCAGAATAAACATTTGGATTTGTTAACAGGGCACAAATCATATTAACTGGACCTAGAATTTTATTTTTTGTAATGCTGGGAGACCCCTGAAAAGTCATCTTGTAAACCTTGAAAATAGGTGTCTGTTACCCATATCCTTCATGCTACAGAGCTCCTTAGTACCCCAATGAATATTGGATGATTTTATACAAAAGGTCAAGTTTGGAAAAAGTATTTCATTCAAATTTGACATTCAGATGATAAAATTACTTTTGTCAATGTCTTCCTGGTCAGCTGAGCGTCATGACCCCTGGGTCACTTGTTAACCATATGACAGATCCTGAACATAGAAAATTTCATGAAAGACAGAAATTTTTATGAAAAATGCACATGTATGGACTTTTTTCACAATGCCTGCATACTGGCCTGATTTTTGGTGTGTTGCTTGATAATGACCCGTTACAGATCGAGTTTGCATTTTGCCCTTCTTGACCTACTTTTGACCATACAACACCTCCTGAGCTTAAAAAAAATTTTACAAAATTTAACAAATGTATCTACTTTGCCCCAGGCGGGGGCATTCGTGTCGTTCCGACACATCTAGTTTTAAATATAAATAAAAGCCATAAAACCAGGTACTTATGATCATTATTTAAATTTGTTAATTTTGTATATTCGGGATTCTCAACATCTTTGTTTGGCTAAAACTGAATAAATACTAGACATGGTGCGAATGCTTTGCAAATGTATTTGACTACGAATATGAATATGTACTGCATTAAAAATTTCTATTGCATAAGAATGGGAATTCAGGTAAAAATGAAAGTATTTGAATACCAGTGCAGATTCTTTCAAAATGTATTCATGAATGCATTCATGAATATATTCTATAATATTATTTCAATAATCATTTCAGTTATATTTTATTTTAAAAAATTATATGATTTTCTTATTATTTTTTTAATTAAAATTATATTGGCACAATATTTGTTATTAAATTTTAATAAATAGTTAAACTCTTTCATAATATGTGCTGCTTATAGGTTATATGGCCAAGTCAAAATCTGTGTGACAATAGCACTCCATTTGTTAATAAAATAAATGAAATCAGTCCTCTTCCCTGTCTCCATTATATTTATTACCACACAAAACAAGCATGTGCCTCTTTCCCAAATCATATTTTTTATCATATATAACAGCTGAGCGCCGTGACCCATGGGTCCCTTGTTTACTTGTTTTTGTGCCTTTTAATATCCCCAAAATTACCACTTGACAGTACTGTGAGCATTATAAGTCAAAAACTAATGGACAGATTTCTTTTATATTTTGCATATACATAGATATGGGTTATGGGATGATGTTTATTTAAATTTGGGCATTACCTTTCCTATGAGAGTGGCTTTGACCTTGAATATTGCCATATATGGGGAAAATTACACAAAATCATTAATATCTAATTTAAGGGATGCATGGATTGGTCCAAAAATCAACTTGACCGAAGATCTTGGATAATATTGTCAGGTACAGGAAACTGGTGGAGCCATCTGTTATTCTTTTACTTGTTTTCGTGCCGTTTAATACCCCCATGGATGCCACTTAACAGTTCTGTGAGCATTATAAGTCAGAAAATATTAGACAGATTTCTTTCATATTATGCATATACATAGACATGGGTTATGGAATGATGTATATATAAATTGGGGTCATGACCTATCCTATGAGAGTGGCCTTGACCTTGAATATTGCCATATATGGTGAATATCACACAAAATCATTAATATCTCAGTAAGGGATGCATGGATTGGTCCAAAAATCAACTTGATCAAAGATCTTGAAAAGTGTTGTCATGCACTGGAAACTGGTAGTGCCACCTGTTATTCTTTTACTTGTTTTCATGCCTTTTAATACCCCATCATTGCTACTTAACAGTACTGTGAGCATTATAAGTCAGAAACTAATGGACAGATTTCTTTCATATTATGCATATACATAGACATGGATTAGGGGATCATGTTTATTGATATTAGGGTCATGATTTTGCTATGAGAGTGTTCTGATATTAATTGTTGCTAAAGAAGGGGGACCTATTCTTAAAGGGGGGGGATTAATTTTCGTGGGATACTGTGCTACCTGCGGTGCCAAGAAATATCTAGTTTAACTTATATTTTCAGATTTTTTTATTACAAATTTATAAAACTTGTAAATAAAAAAAATGAATCTGATAAAACTGTCAATGGAAAAAGTGGATATGCTAAAAAAAATAGGCTTAAATATAAACTTAAATGCATTATCAGGGTTTGCTAAATCTTCCAGTCCTCAGCAGGACAGTGGGTCCTGCTGCAGAAGACTTATTACCGGCCCTGTTGGATCTCTGTAGGACCTGCCGTGAAGTATGTTAATTCAGTGAACGGTAACAAACGGAAAGCATATGTAACAATAAGTGTCAATTGTTTTATTGTGAATTTATGAATACCAATAAAACAAAGCACTTTTAACATATTCCGAGATATTTTGTTGTATGCAAGACTTCTGTGCACTATTTAGCCTACTCCTGGCTTGGAACTTAAACTGCATTATTTTACCTGTTAATTACACCTATAATATGTAACCATACTGAATATCCTCTCAAATTTGTAAACATGTTTATATTTTATATGTGGCTGTTGATAGTGACGTGAACTGACTTTTCCAAAAATAAATTTTATTGTTACTAATATTTTTTACCTTTCTCAATAAAATCAATGAACTTGAATATTATTCAATGTCTATTGACATATAAATAACAATCAGCGATGAAAATATTAGCTTATTATAATTCTTGTGTCACAATTACAGACCTATCTAATTTTATTTGACTGCGCAAGTCAAAATTTTGCTCCTATCACGGTGCCAGACTTGCACTTAGCGCAGAATCATACTCAGAAACAATTCTGAATAGAAACGACCTCAAGCGAGTAGTAACAGACAGGATGTGCTCCGAGAATCCTGGCACTAAATTAACATGAAATCACGTAATTCTTATCTTATCGGACATTTAACTTTATGATTATGATCACGTACTAGACTTTGTCAGTGCCAGGATCAATGTTAAATTATACTTTATTTGCCCAGTGTTACTAAGGGCTTATGGTCTTGGTTGAAAAATAAGTTTCATGGACACTGTGAGCTTTTTTCAAACAGCGTGACCGATATCCACACACTCATTCCCACCAAAAATTTTATGAATGAAGTCAAGTGAGCAGATTCTTACTATGGATATCTGATTAGCTCTCTGGCTGCTGGGAGTCGTCACTTAGCCAATCACAGGAACGTAGGCGTGGCAAATCACCAGTCAGTCACCGAGGTCTGTCTAGGTGTTAAAATAGAATCTGACATCGCTGGTTGACAAATATGGATAACGAAAAGAACTCTGTTTATGCCGAAAGGTGATGATCATTCATATTTTATATGAGCAAATGAAAAGGATTTCCTCTTGTTGATGTTTAACCGCTACTTGCCTAATTTTTAGTGCAGTGTGCACCTATTATTATCTCTAATTTCATCAAACCAGCGGGGAAACTAGCCTGGTTTTGCAATGTTTTGCCTGCGTGGCGAAATTGTGAAAATCTTGTGAATGGTTTGGGAACCAAATTGTCTGGTCTTGACGCCTCTGTTTAATATGCCACCACGATTGCCACACAAATAATTGTCGATGCTATCAACATATAGTGTGATTCTCGGCGAATTTGTCTTTTACAGAGATATTGTAAAAGCACTAGCATATCAAGACTATTTTTATTCTGTGCCCGTCTGCTGATCAAATGCAACAAGCAACACAAAACGCACGTGGGAGTGTTTACGCAGAGATTTTAACACATGCTTTATCATAATCTAAGAAAATAGGTCTCTGAATCAAACGTTATCGTTGGAAAAAGACCAGTGGACCCAGTTGTGCAAAACCAAAAATTTTTCTTAGGCAGACAATAGATCTGGCTGAATTAGAGATCCTATTGGACCCTCATATATCTAGCCGGTCAGGTCCGCAGGACCGACGGATTTCGCATACTCTGCATTATTCCCTTGAAAGTGAAATAAAGGTATTAGTCCATTCTGTCCACTTGGCTGTCCATCTGTAAATTTTTCATATGCATCACAGTATTTCAAAACTTTTACTGTGTTTCTTCATAACAGTCTTGTCAGAGTATTAGTTTTGCAATCATATATTTAGAACTTTACTATAACCAAGTATGAGGGCCCCTTTCCTCTTAGCTTCTCATATGCTTGGATATATGAAAAACATTACTGTAGAATATTTTGCATATTTTGCATTTGCAAAAATTTCAAACTTTAGCTGAGTGCGGTGACCCATGGGTCCCTTGTTGTCTTCTTTGACTTCTTGTTTTCTTAATCAGAAATGAGACTTTAGAGATTCTTAGTCAGGTTACCAATTCTTCTGTTCATTGGAATTTTGAATGTAAACATTGGTTTGTTTTTAATTATCTTTGATTCTTTGCTCCTATCTCTGATAAATACATTTTTAGCATTAAGCTGTTATCCTGGTAATAATGAAACCCATGTTTGATATTTTAGGGAGTAAGACCAGAAAGCTTTGACAAAATTGAGAACCAGGACATCAAGGACATTATTGACGGGTGCTTGAGACTCAACAGAGAGGAAAGGTATGTCAGATACCAGTGATGATTATCTTTGATTTACAGAGGTTAAATTTGTTAAGAAACACCATTTATATGAAATTCATTATGCAGGGCCAAAGTTTATAGAAAAACTAGCTGTATGACACATTTAACCACAGGCTTGAGGAAATGACAGCCTTGGGGATACTGTTATTTGGATTGATACTGAATATCAAAAATGATCCATTAGGGTCATTGTGAGAATCACAAAGTTGTAAAAGGATATGGTTCTAGAGATTGTTCCATTAGAATGAGCGAATTAAACTGTGGCTCTCTATAAGGCCAAATTAATATGCCAGGGCTAAATTGTTTCTTCATGTTTCTGTGTTCTTTCTTTGTATTTGGATCTTCCCTGTGATTCTTTCTGATCTTTCCTGTCATAGAATGATTATTATTTAATGTCAGACAGGTTTCACATTTGCTTGCATGTCACATTCAAATCAATTTGATTCCAGATACTCTGTCAAGGAGTTGCTACAGCATGACTTTTTCTCAGAAGAGGCCACCAAAGTAGACCTGGTGTCAAGCGATGAGGCCAAGGAAAATCCTGATCTCATCCAGCTGAGATTACGTGTAGTTGACCCGAAAAAGCGATTTTTTAAACATAAAGAGAATGAGGCAATCCAGTTCTACTATAACATGCAGAAAGACAACCCAGAGGAGGTTGCCCAGGAGATGGTATGTATATGTTAATGTCAAGTGTAATTAAATGAGAAATGATGTAATTTAGTCAATCTGAGCAGTACAAATAATATAAAGACATGAATGATGTAAATTTTTAATGTAGAAATAATGGTGTAAATATTAAATAATTCCTGTCCTGTCATGTAAAGAATATTTATATCAAAGAATTAAAATTGTTATTATATTTCAAAGTTTGCTCAAGAACATAAATAATATAGTTGAAACTATGAAAGAAATGTTTTTTTTTAATTTTATTTTTTCATTGATCACTACCACACAGAACTAGTTTATGCTTGATGTTTAATATCATTACTTGTTCTCACAGTTGAAATCTGGATTTGTGGGGGAAGAAGATGCCAAGGTTGTTGTTAGGCAGATCAGAGACAGAATTGGTCAGCATAAAAGAGACCTAGAAAAGAAAGCTGCAGATGCCACAGAAAAGGCAAAACAGCAAGAACAACAGCAACAGAAGCATGTCCAGCACCAAAAACAACAGACACAGAATCAGCAGGCCAGTCAACCTGGCCAGCAGGGCCAGCCTTCTCAGCAAGGCCAGCCAGTACATCAAGGCCAACAGCATCAAAAGAGCCAGCCCCTGCAACAAGGACAGCCAGTACAGCAGGGCCAGCCGATGCAACAGGGTCAGCCGATGCAACAAGGTCAGCCAATACAACAAGGCCAGCATCAGAATCAGCCAGTACAGCCTGCTCAGCAGCCAGCATCAGTTCAGCCAGGCACACAAAGTCAGCCTATACAGGGACAACAGGTGCAGAAGGTCCAGACAGGTCATCATGGGCAGCCAATGCCACAGAACCAGCATCCAATATTGCAAGGACCAGCAGTTCAGGCAGGCCAAGTTATACACACGGGGCCTCCAGTTCAACAAGGTCAACAAATTCATCTGCTGCAAACTCAGCAAGGACAGCCTGTACTGATGAGCTCTGGAGCAGCTTCGTTCCCTGTGGTGTCGCAGCAGGTTCCCATGACCCAGCAACCTGTGGGACTCCCTCAGGGACATCAGGTGGTTATCCCACCACAGTCTGTTTCACAAGGTGCAAATATTAACCAGAATATCCCATTTTTAGGAACCCAACCAATGCAACCTGTGGCTAGTCAGCCAGTACAGCCAGGGGTAAATGCCACACAGGGCCATGTTCATTTATCTCAGATACCTCCTACTCAAATTTTAACAACACCCATTACTAATAGCCAGCACCCAGGACAGTCAGGTGTGCAGCTGCCTGCTTCCAGTATACCAAGAGTCCCATCCCAGCCTCAGATTTATCAACCCCCTCAGCCAGGTATCCAGCAGGGTCAACCATCAACTTCTCAGGTGCCAGGCCAGGTGGCAGCACCTGTACAACAGCAGCCCTCACAGGTCCATGGTCAAGCTTTTCCCAGTGGGTCTCACAGCACATCAGCAGGTATGTAAGCTTTGGGATCAAAGGCTCCGACTTTGTTTTAATTTTCAGCTGAGAAAAACTTGTCACTGGAACCACAGGGGCTTATGTCAGGATTATGTCAATTTGCCCAGTGAAACTAACAAATATTGATCAGAGTTATTTTTCTGACTACCATGGCAATAGTATCCTACTTTTTAGCTGAAAATACACAGAAGAAGAATATGCAACTGCACTTGTACCAACTAAATGGATAATTTATTTCAGCTTATCTATAAACTGTTGCATAACACTAGTGTAGTATAATACATACCGTTGGTATCCTTCTGCACAGCCTGGGCTGATTACTTGTAGTTACAGTTTCGTCCACTCGTGTCACTGGAATCTTCAGACTGTGAGCATTAGTGGACCAGTGGTCCAAGTGGTCCAAGTGACATGGGTGGGTGAAACTGTCACTACAAATAAGTTTCTTGCATGAGAATGTACAAACTATGTATTATTGTCACCCACTTTCTTTGAACGGGGGACATTGATTTGGGTTTGACTGTCTTTCTGTCTGGTTTTCATTTCCGTGCAATAACTTTACTAAATATTTATCTGATTTTATTCGAATTTGAGCCAGTGATTGCTCTAATGCATACCTTGGATGGGATTGGTTTTGGAGTGTCTGTCTGAAAATTTGTTATCAACAGCTCACCATATCACCAAAAAAAATTTTGTTTGGTTCCTAATTCACTTAAAAAATTATGACATTTGGAGACATCTTCAGGGGACATTGAAAACTAAAACACAGGCACTATTACATGTGAGGACATCTTCAGGGGAAAATGAAAACTAAAATCAAGGACCTTTAATATAAGGACTGTCAACTCTCACCACGAGATGGGTCAGATGTTACTTGCGGGGCCATAAAACTGGCATTTTAAGAGCATAAATAGATGCCCCTGATAGGAATCATGCCAGCCTCTACGGAGACCCTTGCTCACCGAGGATACATGATCAACTGCCAGAGACTGCCAAACTATGCATAAACAGGAGTGATAATGGGAGAAAACAGTTACAGAATGTAAAAACCTGCAAGTCTTTTTGTTCCTGTAAAATAACTACATTCTGATGAACTGAATTATATAATTTTTTAGCATAAGAGTATTAGAATGTGAAAATATTATATTTGTTTTCTATTCTCAATTTCGGTATCCAGAACTAACTTAAATGCTGCATTTAATTAGAATGAGTCAAGTTCTGGTAACCTGCATATCAATGTGCCCAGTGTTATGAAACAGCAACCGCTCAAATATTGCTTGCAGCCAGGGTATCCTGCAGAATATGCATCATCAGAAAATACCTTCTGTGCATAATTATGAAATATACAGATGAAGTGCACATCCATTAAACCCAGATATCTTGTTACTTTTGTTAACGGATCAGTTCTTGCGATATCAGCCTCTCATGGCACATACAACCTCGGCACCGAAGTAACATCTGACTGCTAGGCTGTGGTGGCACAAGGTGTAAAGTTGGGCCTACCAAGTAATCTCTTTGTGGGACAATGGGAGTTCTCGGGAGGTAATAGTATTACATAATCGGCTGATTCCCCCCTCCTGCACAGGCCACAGAGAGTTGATGGTCCATCTGTTAAAGGTCCTTGCTAAAACATATTCAGAAGGCATGTGTGAAGATCACAGGAAGTAACAAGAGGCAGAAGCAGGGAGGACACAAATTCCATGAATTTGCTTGTTTAAGCTTAGATGGTGATTCATTATCAGTAAATAAGACTTCACTCTCTTTTACAGCCTGTGAATTTGCCAATACTCTTGACCTGTTATCATGTTGTTATAATAATCAGTTTTTGTGATACTTTCAAGTGTAAAGAAGTCCACTGACATGGGTGGGTGAAATTGTCCTACAGATAAGTTTCTGTGCATAAGAATGTCCAAACTATGTATTATTCTCTCCAGCTTCTTCGGAATGGAGGACATTGATTGTCTGTTCCTTTGTCTATCCATCCATCAGGTTATCGTTTATGTGCAATAACTTTCCTAAATATTATATGATTTCATTCAAATTTTGGTCAGTGATTGCTCTAATGCAAACCTTGGTTGGGATTGGTTTTGGAGTGTCTGTCTGAAAATTTATTATCACCAGCTCCAAAACAAAAAAAAATTTCCCAACAAAATATATGATATGGAGACAACTTCAGGGGACAATGAAAACTAAAACACGGGCACCATGACATTTGAAGACCACTTCAGGAGAAAATAAAAACTAAAACATATTAAGAAGGCAAGCATGGAGGTCACAGGAAGCTAAAAGTAACAAGAGGAAGAAGTGGAGGACACAAATTCCATGAATTTGCTTGTTTCAGATTGTGAGTCATTATCAGTAATTAGGATTTCAGTCTCTTTTATAGCCTGTGAATTTGCCAAAACTCTTGACCTCTTATCATGTTGTAAAAATACCCATTACTCAGGGGTTTATACATCAGTTTTTGTGATACTTTCAAAAGGAATGTTCATGCTTTATAACTAAAATAAGACCTTGTGCAAGATAATACATTTCATATGATTTCAGTTGGAGTTAAAAATGGTGTTGGATCCTCTGTGGTGGGACAGGGAGGAGGTGCTGTTGGTTCTATGGCTTCCAGTACAGTGTCTGTGGAAGGCATGGTCAGTATTCTCTCTATGTCATAGTTTAATCCCCTCATGTCCACCTGTTTTTTGCTATGAAAATTTTTATAAGTTATATTTCAAGGGAAACAATTGTAGTGTAGAGTACATGATTAAAGTACCTAATTTTCAACAAGTAAATTAAAAACCTTTTTTAAGAATCAGAAATATTTGAAATATGAGAAATCAGTCTACATTTTACAACATATCAGACCCACTTATGACGCCAAAGGTCATTGGTCACATGCAAAAAAGAGCCTCAATTGACAGCTGCTCATTGGATGATGTCATGTTAACACTCTAAAATATATAGCCAGCTAAAACAAAGATGGATACTTATGCAGGGAGTCAGGTACACATCATATCTGCCAGATCATTGTGAAGAGACAAAAAAGTTGTGAAACATAAACTGGGGGATTTATTGTAAAATTCTTAATTGTCATATTAGGTCGTCACTTCAGTGTGTAGTTTTCAAAAAAATTATTGAAAATTTTAAACTTTAAAGAAAATTGTCTACAAAAAATAGGTGGACAGCAGGTGGTGAAACAGACTATAGCTTTCAGTATTTTTCAATTGTTAGGTTTTGTCAGACACACATATATGAACTTTTTCTAATGTTATAGTGTTGTTCTATTGCACACATTTTGCTTATTTCCACCAAAAGTGATTCTGTGGTTGGCTTCATTATGGTAGGGTTAAATTTTTGCACTTTCCCATTTTACCCATTGCCCAATATTTTGTGAGCATAACAATTTGCCATCTTATCTTACAGTTTTCTACACAGAATATGCCAATGAGTTGCTAATCAGGTTGTTTAAAAGACGGTCAAACTGTGTAGATGGGTCATATTTTTCACAACAGTTTTGTTTTCCCTGAAATGTCAATTTCATGAATACTTCAAATTTGAAAAAAAAAAAACAGTATTTCATCAAGCCTGTAGAGGCATGTAAAAGATTAGTAGGGAGTGATATAATGATTGAGTATCCTGCTTCACCACTCAGATTCAGATCAATATTTTAATGATTAAAGTGGATTTAAGGATTTCCTGGGTTTGCTGTGTGTAATTTAAGTGATTCTATCATTTATGTAATAGCTTTATTTTTCCCAGTTAAATGACATGACTCGAGAGAAAAACCAAAGGGGATGGGCGGGAGGGGGAGGGGATGCCATAAATACATAAGCAATATCTTCTTCACATTCAGGTCATTCAGAACCCAAATTTAAAAAATATAATAAGTAAATCTTACAGAAATATAACACTGATAGGGTTAATAAACTAATTCTGTATCTGGTCATTGCAGCCCAATGCCAGACAGACTCTACTGCAGGTCAGCCAGCAGGGGGCACCTATCCAGACCGGCTCTGTACCAGTAGCAGCAGGGCCGTCCCCACAACAAGGGTCATATGCTACCACTCAGCCCTCACAGAGCCTCTCTACACTACCTGCTCAGATGCCTGCCCAGCCCCAGATACCCAGCACCCAGCCAACAAGTGCACAACAGGTAAGTGAGTACACTGCCAAAGAAAATGCGACAGGTTAGCAGGCTCATTTATAGCATGTACTTGTTTTACTTGTCAGGAAGAGTTATTAACCTCTTTGCCTTATTAATCTTGAAACCTGTCATGTTTCATGACCAAATTAGACAAACCTTTTCCTGTTAAGTGTGAAATAATATTTTAAAGCAAGGTCTATTGTCACACAAACTTTTAATTTCATTGGATTGTTTCTTATATTAGTTACTGTCTGGGAATTGCATGTATAGACATTCCTTTTACTTCAGGCCTCGAATTTCATATTTGGAAATAACAAGCTACTGCTGCCTGTCAGATTTGAAATTGACAGGCAACAAAGAAATTTGACAGGCAGTTTTCATTTTTAGCTCAGCTGACTATAAGTCATCTGAGCTATAGTCGTGGTCCATTGTCCGTCGTCCGTCCGTCTGTCCGTCCGTCCGTCCGTCCGTAGATGTGGCACGTTTTGAAACCGTAAGACCTAGGAATCCAAAATTCGGCATAATGTTAGATGTCCCCAAGATCTCCTACCAAGCCAAAAACTGGGTCTTTGCGACTTCGTTCCTTTGAGAAATTAAGGAAAAACCTCAATTTTTTATTAAAATCCTATTTTCACACTTCAGGACTGCCTAATATCAAAACCACTCATCTGTTTTTCCTCATATTTACCATAAATATTCTTCTATATAGTTCCTATGTACATGCCAGAAATTAAGTCTGTAAAGTATAAATTCTTTAAGTTATGGGCCCAAACATAATGGACTTTGTAAAAAATCAAGAAAAATATTTACTCACTTAACATGAAAAATTTGAAACTAGAGTCTGTTTTCCCAAGTATATAACTATGTTTAATTAAGATTCAGTTGTTTACCCAAAATTAGATCTGAATTTTGTAAATTTTTTAAGTAATTAGTATTTAGTAATTAGTCTGTATTATTTAATTTAAAAAAGTTCTGGGCCCAAACATAATGCATTTTGTAAAAAATCAGGAAAGATATTTGATCACTTAACACAAAAAATGTTAAAGCTATGGACCTTTTTTCCAGTAATATAACTTTAATTAATCAAAATTAAATTGTATACCCAAAATTAGATGAAAATCTTTTAAATTTTTTAAAATATTAATAAAAATAAAAAATCGGTACCTTAAATTTTGCCCAACTTTGACCATGGCACATTTTTTCCTGTAAGTACTGGGGATTTAATTTTCACAGCATGTTTTTGTTAGCATTTCAACTGTTAACACCAAAAATTTGAAACCAGTTGATCAAAAACTGTAGATTTTAATCAAGTTTTCAAGCACCATGTAACATATTGTTTACATCAAGCTAGTGTTATGCAGTTTGCAAAAGCTCAGCTCCCCAGCTTCAGCTCTAAGTTCCTTAAATTCGGCATACAGTTAGATGTCTCCAAAATCCCCTACCATGCCAAGAATTTGGTCACTAGGACTTAATTCCTTCGAGATATCAATGAAAAACTTCATTTTTCCATTAAAAACCCATTGTTACACTTCAAGACTGCTTCAAAACCACTGATCTTACTTTAATCATAAACAATATACATATTTTTCATTCTCTATGCACATCCCAGAATGATGTCAGTATTGCGTAATTGTTTTAAGTTATGGGCCCAAACATAATGCACTTTGTAAAAAATCAAGAAATATATTTACTCCCTTAACAAGGGCATTGCTAGAGATTTTTTTTGTCAGGGATGTAACATTATTTAATCAAGATTCAATTGAATACCCAAAATTAGTTCTGAATTTTTCAAATTTTATAAGTTATTAGTATAAATATAAAATTAGTACCTTAAATTTTGCCCAACTGTGACCATGGCACGTTTGTTTCCCGTGAGCACTGTTGATATAATTTTCATATCATACACACATAAGGATTTCAGCTTTTTAGTTTAGAAAGCTGAAAGAAATTGGCCAAAAATTGTAGCTTTTATTAATGTTTTTTATGAGACCCTGTCAGACTTTTGGCTCTCTCCAGCCCCTCTTGAGTCACCTGTATGTTGACCTTGTTGACCTTTCATCAAATTATGCACGCTTGAGGCGAGGCATACAGGAATCCAGGCAGCTTATGGCCAGCCACAGTTGATCCAGGTGTCCAACCCAACTCATCTAGTAGTTTTAACCAAAATAGAAAAGGAATTTGTTAGTTTATAATAACAGGAAATTAACTTGCAGTTACTGATGATATAAGAATCTTGTATCGATGGGTAGAACGTCACATATTCCAAATAACACCATGCAGTCACCTATGGCATTTTTCAGTTCAATTTTAATGATAAAGAAGTAAATCATATTATTCATTACTAATCATTAGGGATCATATGAAGGAAATTAATGATAGACAAAGATGCAGTTGATAATATTAATCTAGATTCCTACTGTGTCTAGTGTGTACATTGATGTGAAATTAGTCCAAAATGAATTTTTTACAGTTATTTTTTAATATAAATAATAGCCATAAAACCAGGTACTTATGATCATTATTTAAATGTATGAATTTTGAATATTCTAGATTCTCAACATCATTGTTTGGTGAAAACTGAATAAATACCAGACATGGTGCGAATACTTTGTAATTGTATTTAAATACGAATATGATTATGTACTCCATTATAAAATTTCTTGCATAAAGAATGGGAATTCAGGTAAAAATGAAAGTATATGAATACTTGTGCAAATACTTTCAAAATGTATTCATGAATGCATTCATGAATATATTCTTTAATATTATTTTATATTTCATATCAGTTATATTTCATTTTAAAAAATCATATGATTCTCTTATTATTTTTAATAAAAATTATATTTTGGACAATATTTGTAATTTTTTTTAATAAATAGTTTAACTCTTATATTATATGTTCTGCTTATAAGTTATATGGCCAAGTCAAAATCTGTGTGACAATAGTACTCCAATTGTTAATAAAATAAATGAAATCAATCCTCTTCCCTGTCTCCAAAGGTACTGTCAAAATCATACATAAGCTAAACAACAACAACTCATAATACAGCTTATATTTATTACCACACAAAACCAGCATGTGCCTCATTTCTAAATAATATTTTTTTATCATATATAACAGCTGAGCATTATGACCCATAGGTCCCTTGTTTTCATTTGTTTGCATTATTTTATTTGGAATAAAGTCTAAATAAGGAAAAAAAAAAGATATCCAAGTATGTTTTATTCATCATGACGAAGGTGGGTGAAATGGAGACACAGACGGGAGTTGGGAAATGGGAATTATTTTACCAGGTCATAATTTAAAAGCAGGCCTAATTTGGACAATGATAAACCTTATAATAGATATATTAATGGTGTTTCGGGTATTCATTTATATACTTTATATGTTAAACACAAGGTACGCGGGTTTTTAGCTCAGCTGACTGTAAGTCATCTGAGCTATAGCGATCACCCTTTGTCCGTCGACCATCTGTCTGTCTGTCCGTCTGTCTGTCCGTCTGTTAACCTGGCACAAATCGTAACCGCTGGACCTAGAAACTTGTAACTTGACATTCTGAGAAGTCCAGGAAAAATCTCCCTGGAAACCAGAAATGAGGTCTCTGTTACCCATATCCTTCGAGCTAAGTACCCCTCCAGAATAGTAAAAAATTTCATACAAAAACTTCAATATCTCATTAACTACATCACTTATGGTCATGAGTTTTGGCATACATATTGATCATGAGATGTTTCATCAGTTTCTACAGACTGGTGGTGCCACCTGTATTTTTCAATTTTTCACGAATTATTTTCTCTATTTTTGAGACCTTTAAAAATAAGAACATCTGTTAACAGGGCACAAATCGTAAAGACTGGATCGAGAATCTTCATTCTTGACACAGTGAGAGACCTATGAAAAGTCTTCATGGAAACCAGAAATTAGGTCTCTCTTACCCATATCCTTCAAGTTATGGGGCCCCAAAGAACCCCCTCAGAATAGTCAAAATTTTCTTACAAAAACTTCAATATCTCTATAACTACAACACTGATGGTCATGATTTTTTGCATACATATTGATCAAGAGGTGTTCCATCAGTTCCAGCAGACTGGTGGTGCCACCTGTTTTTTGTTCTCAAATTTTTACCATTTTTTGTAAACAGGGTACAAATTGTAACCACTGGACCTTGAATCTTCTAACTTGACATCAAGGGAAGGCCATGCAAGTCTCTGTGGAAACCTGAAATTAGGTCTCTCTTACCCATATCCTTTGAGCTATGGCACTCCAAAGTACAGCTCAGAATAATGGAAAATTTGATACAAAAGCTGAAGTATCTGAACAACTTATGCAGAGATCACCATAATTGTTTGCATGGATATTGATCATTGAGTGTTGAATCAGTTTCTTCAGACTGGTGGCACCATCTGTATTTGTTCGGGTGTTTTTACGAATTTTAGTCTCAAATTTTTAGACCTTTAAAGATATGAACATCTGTTAACAGGGTACAAATCATAACAACTGGACCAAGAATCTTCATTCTTGACACACAGGGAGACCCATGAAAAGTCTCCCTGGAAACCTGAAATTAGGTCTCTGTTACCCATATCCTTTAAGCTGTATGGCTCCCAAAATACCCCCCAGAATAATGAAAAATTCAATACAAAAAATGCAGTATCTCGAAAACTACAACACTGATGTTAATAATTTTTGGCATACATATTGATCATGAGGCCTTCCATCAGTTTCTGCAGACTGGGTGTGCCACTGCTATTTTTTTTTTCAAATTTTTATGAATTTTTTTCTCTATTTTTTGAGACCTTTAAAGATGTTGTTATCTGTCAACAGGGTACAAATCGTAACTACTGGACCTTGATTCTTCATTCTTGTAATACAAGGAGGCCCATGAAAAGTGCCTGTGGAAACCTGAAATTTGGTCTCTGTTACCTATATCCTTCAAGCTATAGGACTCAGAAGTATCCCTCAGAATAATGGAAAATTTGATGCAAAAGCTGAAGTATCTAAACCACTAATGCAGAGGTCACCATGATTCTTTGCATGGATATTGACCATGTGTTTTTATTAGTTTCTGCAGACTGGTGGAGCCACCTGTATTTTTTTATAGTTTACGCATTTTTTCTATATTTTTTAGATATATAAATACAGACACAATCTTGGCCTGTTGGTTAATTCCGTTTGACGCTTCAGTTGAATAGGTATATACTACCATTCAGATGATAAAATTTCCTTTTACGAATCTCTTCCCAGTCAGCTGAGCGTCATGACCCATGGGTCACTTGTTACAATTGAACACAGCGTGGACATAATGTAGTTTCCTGCGAAACTGTATTACCAATATCCTTATACAGCGGACCAATCGGATAATGCATAACATAATGTAGACATGTAGCCCATGCTGCAGTAACCACTATGATTGGCTGATAATAGCCGGCCATAAAAGATCATTTTTCTGATTAACCAACGGGTAGCCATTTTTTATCTGAAATGTTCCCTGAATTTTCCCCGAGTAGATCCGATTGGTGGCTAGCTTAGCGCCACCGTGTGTCACTAAAAGAGACTATCGGCTCATTTGCTGGTTTCCCAGGCCAGTTTCCTCTTAAACGGGGAACAGTAACACTTAAGTTTTTTTTTAATTAAAAAGCATATTGTGATTGTGTACAGACAAGAAGGACACAGTGATGAATTTTTTTGACCGGCAGCAAGATGCCGGTCACAATTGAGGCTGACGGCAGCCAGCAAATTTTAACCGGCATTTGCTGGTTGCCGGTCGTCAAATTCGAGGCCTGTACCTGTTTTTTTTTTTCTAATTTATTGGGAAAGTTAATTATTACTGCATGGTATATTGTCCAAATACTCAGTAGACTTCCCTAATATATCATTAGCAGCTAAATCAGGTGTATGCCCACATTTGTTTCAGAAGCAGGGGACAGTACAAGCCCCAGTACCCTTGGGACCTGTTCAGAATTCTTTTCAGGTGACCAATGTGGAACCTGCTCCTTCACAGGTATTTAAACCAGATTTATTTCATATTTCCATAGAAAATATAAAATTCTCCTGTGACATTGGTGCAGTTTTGTATGAATTTATAGCTTTAATATTAAAAGGTTTAATTTTAGCTCAGCTTTGTATAAGTCATCTGAGCTATAGTTGTGGTTCATTGTCCGTTGTCCGTCTGTCCGTCCGTCCTTTAGACTGGCACATTTTGAAACTGTTAGACCTACAAACCCAAAATTCAGCATACTGTTAGAAATCCATGAAATCTCCTATCAAACTGAAAACTGGGTCACTGTGACTTCGTTCCTTCAAGAAATTAAGGAAAAACCTCAAATTTCCATTAAAAACCTATTATCACACTTCAGGACTGCCTAATATCAAAACCTCTTATCTGTTTTTCTTAATATTTACCAGAAGTATTCTCCTATATATTTCCTATATACATGCCAGAAATTATTTCAGTTTAGTGTGATTTTTAAAAGTTGTGGTCCTGAAATTATGAGTTTTCTAAAAAAATCAGGAAAAATATTTACTCACTTAACATGAAAATAGTTGGAGCTAGAGACTTTTTTTCCAAATATTAAACTGTATACCCAAAAATATATCTGAATTTGAAAAAATTTTAAGTCAAAATTTGAAAGCAACTCATATATTCAGTTGTGTAATATTGCAGATATTAAACATTAAAAAAATATTGATATAATAACAAAATAAGAAATCATTCAAACTTCATGTATTATCAGCTTTGTTTTTAGCTCAGCTGACTATAAGTCATCTGAGCTATAGTCGTGGTCCATTGTTCGTTGTCCGTCCGTCCTTCTGTCCGTCCGTCCGTCCGTAGATGTGGCACGTTTTGAAACCGTAAGACCTAGGAATCCAAAATTCAGCATAATGTTAGATGTCCCCAAGATCTCCTACCAAGCTGAAAACTGGGTCTTTGCGACTTCGTTCCTTTGAGAAATTAAGGAAAAACCTCAATTTTTTATTAAAATCCTATTTTCACACTTCAGGACTGCCTAATATCAAAACCACTCATCTGTTTTTCCTCATATTTACCATAAATATTCTTCTATATAGTTCCTATGTACATGCCAGAAATTAAGTCTGTAAAGTATAAATTCTTTAAGTTATGGGCCCAAACATAATGGACTTTGTAAAAAATCAAGAAAAATATTTACTCACTTAACATGAAAAATTTGAAACTAGAGTCTGTTTTCCCAAGTATATAACTATGTTTAATTAAGATTCAGTTGTTTACCCAAAATTAGATCTGAATTTTGTAAATTTTTTAAGTAATTAGCATAAAAATAAAATCAGTACCTTGAATTTTGCCCAACTTTGACCATGGCACGTTTTTTTCCTGTAAGTATCATTAATTTAATTTTCACAGCATGTAAACATAAATATTTTATTTGTTTAAATCTGGAATTTGGAAGTAAAAGCTTGAAAATTAAGCTAGTTATTGATTTTTTTCTTGAGGCTCTATTGTAGTCATTTGCTTTGTTTACAGATTACAGATGCAGGGTCCCACTCCAGGTCACTGGAAGTCAGCTATGCCAGGGTTTCTGATTGTTACAGTCACTGGGGGAGATCCCCTGCTGTGACAGGTGTACAGTTATACTCATATCACCACCCCAATGACCCCCCCCCCACAAACCCAACCCACCAAGTGTTATGCAGTATTGTTATTGTTTTCACTGTATCTCCTTAATTGTAATGCTGTTTCCACTCTGATATGCAAAAACTTTCCTTGAAAAAGTAATTCAAGGTGTTATCCAGAAGATGCAATGTTGTGTAATGTAGCATTTTTAAAGAAATCATTTTTCTTTTAAATGATTTTACCAATCATAATAAAACCCATCAGTATGCTTAAATTATGATAAAATATGAAGCACATTATGGATAAATAAAGACACAATTAAAAATTGTGAAATCTAAATCAAGTATTTTGTTTAGATATTTATTGTTTTGCAAATTTAAAAGATATATTTTTGGGGTAAAAAATAAATAAACATTTGTATGCATGATGTGGTGTTATCTGACAAGATTGAGATGTATGATGATGCAATTAAGAATTATGAATCAACTTTTATATTCAGATATATATGTTATATTGAAAATGTATAGAAATATAAACTTAAATAAAAAAAAAATTGATGTGATAAAAAAATGAGGATTTATTACAAACATTTGTTCATTATTTTCCTGCATCAGCAGAATTTGAGATCAGGCTTTGTTTGCCATGTTTTATGTTGTTAATTAGTTATATTTCAACTGTATACATTTCATAAAAAAAAATGTATATTTAATAATATATATTATACAAAAAAAAGATTCGATTGAACAAATGTGTAAACTACTGAAATGTCAACAGTTAATCGAAAAGCCAACTAATGATCATGGTAATTGTACAGATCATTTGTTCACAAACTGCTCACATGCTTCAGTTTCAACATAAGGAAACACATGGTCAGGTCACAAAATATTATTTGCAACAATTTCTTGCTCATCAATACAAACCAATCATATAAACCAACCATGGCCTTTATTACCTCTTCCTCTTACACTTTATCTCCATTTGATATTATTTTAGATTTTTACCTTCAAGGTTAACGTCAGCTGAGCACAGTGACCCATAGGTCCCTTGTTCTACCAGTCTGTCTGTCTTTATATATTAAGTAATCGTGAATGAACTTTTTTTATCCTGTAAATCCTTGCTATATATAAAATCACAACATGGTAAAGTTCCCATATTTATTATATTTATTGGCCTCTATACATACACTAATATGTATATATTTATTTAGATATCTATAATTACATTTATCAAATGGATAGATAACACCATAAGCTGTTTACACAAGTAATTACAGTAAAACTCTGCAGTTTATGATAGAGTTGATATAAATCCCTGTGATGTGTATTGTCTTGATGTAGGGAGCTGTCAGTGAGGGACAGAGTGAGACAACCCAGGGAGCAGGAGGGGTTACAATAGATGAGTCAACAGGGGGTGCCAGAGACAGGTGAGGGTATTGCTTTATGTGAATAAATAACCCTACTTTACTCAGTCATTTTGCTTCAGTAGTGATGATTCAATATTATATCAATCTGGTCCTGGGAGACCTATGTTGAGGGTCTTATTGTTTCAAAGTGTCTTGTCTTGTGTAGATGGACAAGGTTTTACATGACTTTCCCAAACCACAGCAGAATTGTATTGTATTTTCTCATGTTTCATGCCAGTAGGACCAGTTTTTGCTGCATATTTTGTCAATTTTGAGAACTGAATATTTATTGTTTGTAGAGATTAATTAATTCTGTTACCAGGCTAAAAATATGAGTCTTAAAGTCTAAATTATTATCAACATCGACAATATGCAATCATAAACCAGTTCTCATGATTTTTGTTAACCACTTTGATGATCCCTCCATTCCAATTAAGCACAGTTTTATTGCATGATTTTCAGTGCTTAAAAATAAGGAGCTCCATAGTGTGCTTAATACTTTTGCACATTTTGTGCATGTAAACCTGTTATTTTGTCAACAGTGACATGGAAGGAGGCCAGGCGGCAGAGAAGGCCAAGCGGAGAGAGAAAAACAAACCAAAGCGAAAGAAAACTCAGGAACGTCACATGCCAAAGCTTACAATCATTCATATGGAGACAGATGGGGATGTCGTGGAATGCCAGCTTGACACAGCCAAGCACTCCACTGTTACATTCAAGTTCAACTGTGATGATGATCAACCACAGGACATCGCTTGCAATCTGGTGAACCATCAACACAAGTGTTGTCTAACATTAGATAATCATAAGTTTCTTAGCTCCTATAGCTATATAGCTATAATATGGTGAGACTTCATGTGTCCAGTGTCTTATGTGTCCAATTGATTCTGTGTTCTTCTGGCATAAAAGTTGAATGGGTACCTGTTTGTTTAATTTTGCACAACTATTATGAAAGAGTATTGTAATACTTTGCTGTATCAAAAGTTTAATAAATAATGTTAAAATTAATTAAAGAAAAGTATATAATGTCAAATAACTATCCCAATTTCAGTAGCAGAGATATCTGTTAGGATTTTAAGCTCAGCTGACTATAAGTCATCTGAGCTATAGTTGTGGTCCATTGTCCGTCATCCGGCCGTCTGTCTGTCCGTCCGTCTGGATGTCCGTCCGTAAGACTGGCACGTTTCGCCACCGTTGGACCTAAGAAACCGGAATTTTGGCATACAGTTAGATGTCCCCAAAATCTCCTACCATGCCGAAAATTGGGTCAATAGGACTTCCTTCGAGATATTAAGGAAAAACCTCAATTTTTTATTAGATATCTATTTTCACACTTCAGGACTGCCTAATATCAAAACCACTCATCTGGTTTTCTTCATATTTACCATAAATATTCCTCTATATAGTTCCTATGTACATGCCAGATATTAAGTCAGTTTTATATAATTTAAAAAAGTTATGGGCCCAAACATAATGGACTTTGTAAAAAAATCAGAAAGATATTTGGTCACTTAAGACCAAAAGTGTTAAAGGTAGGGACTTTTTTCCAGTAATACAACTTTAATTAATCAAAATTTAATTGTATACCAAAAATTAGATCAAAATCTGTTAAATTTTTTTAAATATTGGCAAAAATATAAAATTGGTACCTTAAATTTTGCCCAACTTTGGCCACGGCACTTTTTTTCCTGTAAGTACTGTGGATTTAATTTTTACAGCATGTATACATAAGGATCAAATCTGTTAAAATCTGAAATTTGAAAATAAAAGCTGCAAAATTAGGCTAGTTATTGAATTTTTTTAGAGGCTCTTGTTGTATTCCCTTACATTGTCAAGTAGTCCACTTTGATGAATGAGGTCATTCAGTGCACATCTCTATGCTCCCCAGGCTGTTGGCATAATTTTAGATGTCCCCAAAATCTCCTACCATACCGAAAATTGGTCATTAGGACTTCGTTCCTTCAAGATATTAAGGAAAAAAAACTCCGTTTTCCATAAAAAAAGCCATTGTTACACTTCAAGGCTGCCTTATATCAAAACCACTGATCTGTTTTTGATCGTATTTAGTATTCACATTCTTTCATACATTTTCTATGAACATACCAAAAATTAGGTCAGTATTGGGTATTATTTTGAAGTTATAGGCAAAAACATAATGCAATTTTTTCTTAAAATCAGGAAATATATTTACTCACCTAACATGAGAATTACTGAACTTAGAGACTTTTTTTCAGAAATATAACTTTATTTAATCAAGATTCAATTGTTTACCCAAAATTAGATCTGAATTTTGCAAATTTTTCAAGTTATTAGCATAACTAAAAATCAATATCTTAAATTTTGTCCAACTTTGGCACTGTTGATTTAATTTTCACAGCATATAAACATAAGGATTTAATCTTTTAAAATCTGAAATTTCAAAGAAATCTATTGAAAAGAATAGCTTTTATTCATGTTTTCATACACCATGTCAAGTGTTGTTTACATCTAGCCCACCTAGTAGTACAGCTTTCACTTGCATTATGTAACCCACCCCAGGCAGCTTGCCTTGGGTCAGCCTGGCCACTACCAGCAGGCTTCCCCTCTGCCCTGCACCCCCCCCCCCCTCAGATGGTGCATAAACTAGATGAATGTTATTATTTTCTGTATTTGATTCATTCTTATTCTAGGCTATGCTACATTTTAGATTTTGTATTGTACCACCAGGGTAACAATGTTTAAAGTGTACATTTAATTTGTGTCCACAAAGTGGTGTATTGCTATGAAAGTGTGGATGTTCATCAGATAAGTAATTCCTTACTTCAGAAGAGTAAAAACTTCACCAGGTGTGAAATTGACTATTAATTCCAGTAATTATTATTTTTATTATTATTAAAACTGGGATAGTAATTAGCACAATGATATTGTTTGTCCCTCATATAACCAACAGTGTGTATACTTTATTTGAAATGATGTTTTATTTTATCAAATTTACTGAATCTTTTATTTTATTTTGGTGAATAAAATTAAGCATGTACTGAAAACTCCAATGTGCAAAACTTTTTAATAGTGATTCAAGGAATATTCTTGTAGATGCCATGTTGTGGCATTATTTTCTTTTAAATTCAGTTTAAACATTTATGATTTAAAAATAATAAAATATATGTGTATGCATAATATGACCCAATATGAGCTACACTCTGGATATATGATGATTGCAACTTTTGCAACAATTCTAATTTTTTAACTTATAGTTTCAGTTTTTTACTCTGTATATATAATGATCGCAACTTTTGCAACAATTCTAATATTTTAACATATTTTCAGGTTTTTTTTATTAAAAGTTTATAAAACCTGTAAATAAAAAAATGATTCAGATAAAAACTTCTTAATGGAAAAAGTGGGTATGCTTAAAAAAATAGGATTATATATAAACTTAAATGCATTATTCCCTTGAAAGTGAAATAAAGGTATTAGTCCATTCTGTCCACTTGCCTGTCCATCTGTAAATTTTCATATGCATCACAGTATCTCAAAATTTTACTGTTTTTCTTCATGACAGTCTTGTAAGAGTATTAGTTTGCAATCATATATTTAGAACTTTACTATAACCAAGTAGGAGGGCCCCTTTCCTCTTAGCTTTTCATATTCTTATATAAATGAAAACATTACAATAGAATATTTCTACATCCACCTTCGTGCTGCCCTCACTTTTTCCTTCTCCGAACCCTATCCCAAAGTCAGCCTCAGTAAGCAAGAACAAGATGAATCAGATATATTCATACTTTAATATTTTGTATAACTATTCGTCCATAGGTATTGATGTACATGCCAGAAATTATGTCAGTATTGTGTAATATGTAGACATAGTGGGCATCACAATAATGTACCTTGTCAAGACTTAAGAGATATTGTGTCATACAGTCACAAATTCATAAATCACTTCATCAGCATAGTTAATCATAACATCATATCTGTCAAATTGAAAGCTTGCAGACTACCATACACTTTAGATCCTTCAACAAATAGCCTTATCATCATTCTACTACTGCTTATTACTGCTGTCATTGCATTCATATTTGCTCAAATATATCACAATTTTCAACCCCTCCTAAATAAATAAAAAATAAACCACTATATTTGACTCTATTAATCCATCAGTCAGGTAATTTCATTTATCATTTACTCACATATTACATTACATTCCTTTATAATAGCCCAACAAGTCCATGATATTCATAAGCTTTATCGACTCGATATAGTATCACAGTGGAGAAACATTTATAGTCGAATCACGATCAGCTGAGCTCCGTGACCCATGGGTCCCTTGTTTTGTCAATGAAAGTAATACAGAAAGTACCAGATTAAATGAGCTGTCTTAACTGCTAAGATACATGTGTTATGTTCTGTGGTTGCCTTCATATTGGCGGGGCTGAATTTTTGCTTTTTTTTTTATTTTTAAAAGTTTCACAAGGTTCCTTTTTTACTCTCTTTCATTATTGTTGTAGTATAGTTTATTTATCAAATGTGAAACTATAAACTGTAGTAACCAGTTATTTCATAAACTGCTGATTTTACCTTATCTAGGCCTACTATTTCTCAGTCCAGATATTGCTTGTATGAACAGTCATCAAGGCTGAGCCGAAGAATGCAGGAAGCAATGACCCCGCTGGCTGTAATTAGTTCATGGGCAAAGGCTCAGTAAAAAAACAACTTATGACTACATAACTGTGTGATAAGTTATTCAGGGGAAACTGTTTTGATAAGGGTATCTTACTCCTGCTAATTAAAAGACAAGTCGCAATCACCTGCACAAAGAACAATGCAATGTAAGCCTGAACTGCTGCAGGTAGCAAAAGGTCACAGTTTTTACATTTTAGCCAACCAATACTTTTATTCATGGGCCCCGTATTCTCCCTGAATCTCTTAAAGTAAAAACACTAGGTTTGATGGACATAATTATGTGGTTGAAGAAGGGGTCACCCTTAAAGAGACTCCAGAGTTGAGGACTACCTGCGCGAGAGTATATCAGATGATAGTGCAAAGATCTGGCAAGCAGCTAATGATCAGATCGACCAACTGAATTCCAAAAGACAATGCGGGCAATACAACCACTACAGCGAGTATTCTGATTTTTAATAAACTATTTGTATTCATAAGTGCAAACAGATAAAGTGTACATTAGGTCCTAATTTAACAAAGTAGATTTTGAAAATGTTCGGTTCACATTGTGACTTCTTTCTTTGTGTTGCCTTATCACAACTGTCGCCACCTATCGGCAGCTCGTGAAATTGATGCTAACAGCCTGGTATGCATTCAAAACAATGTGGTTTCAATTTTCGTGATCACAGATGGACTGAATTGTGAAAATTTGAAGCTACTGCAAATAAAATGGGAACTAAAGTATATTATCATGCAGTACACAGTTGATATAAAGTTATGTAAAATAGTTGATATAGTGTAAAATATTCTTTATATTACATTACAGATTGAGGAGAAACTCTTGAACAAGGAGCATGAGGAGTTCTTTAAGGAGCAGGTCAGAGAAGTTATCCAGCTGGTGAAAGAAAACCCTGAGGCTGCTCAGGCTCTGGCCCAGGCCAGCGCAGCACAGCAGGTTAGTGTCACCCCTGCGGTGACCACCCCTAGCCCGGGCAGGAAAATCGCCTCAGTGCTGCCCCCTCCGATTGACAAGCTTGAGTGTGATGTGGTGAAGGTATGTTGCTTCAGTAACTGTCAAGTGCCAGCTCATCTTAACGTAGTTAAGTCCATCAATGAAATTTAAATTTGCATATTCTTAATCTTTTAATGTACTGTATATTCAGGAGTTTCTTTAACAACTTTTCTTTGCACTGAAAAGCAAAATAAAATGTAAATTTCACCATAAATTGGTGTGAAAACTTATCAATATTTATTTAACAGGAAATTTAGGAAAATCATAAAGAAAGTTTAAGGAAATTAAGTTAGTTTAATGAAACCAGCCTGAGCCACTAATGGAATATAAGAAGCACCTGATGAAATATAAAATTTTCAGAAGACAGCACATTACTACTAGAACCTGGCTGCTTTTAAAATGTAAGATGAGCTTGGCACTGGTCACTAATGGGCATGTTGTATTGATTAATGTCATTCTGGCCTGTATAGTATTAACTGGTGATTTTCATGTATAATAACAAATGGGGTCAAATGTCAATTTGCATGGGGTTCTGTTAATATGGTGAATCTTTAATTCATACCTAGATTCATTGTTCTGACTGGTTAAAATTAAGGGTACAATCAGACGTATTGTTCTTCAAATAGTCAAATTAAACAACCCAAGGAGACAAACCCAAGAGATTGTGAAATGAAATATTAAATGTTCATTTTATCAAATAACAAGAACTTAAATATTGTAGAAGATCTTATACCACTCCCTGTTTTTGAAAACCCCACTGAAACTCAAATGTTGACAGGCTGTCATTTTCTTCACAGTTATGAATAAGGTTTTAAGATAAATTTTAGTCAAGTTTTCCATTGTCTTCAGAAAATAAAAGCTAGAATTGTTCAATGAATTTATACTTCCTTCCCAGAATTAGTATTGTGTATTGAATCAGTATTTACCACAGTATCAAGCTTATATATACTTCTGAAGAGCATGTAAACAGGCCTGGTGACAAGTGCTTTGACAAGTGGGCATGAGAACATACTGTCACCAATCAGCACTTTCCTGTTGCTGTTCGTGTTGCTTTGCTCCTTGTGGTGTTCACCTGGTGTGGATATATTGTAGTTGTGAAGTTTGATTGCATTTGCAATTTGTTGTGTTGAGTTGGTGTTATGGTTTTTGTACAGTGCCTTACCCTTTCGTGCTTGGTTGTATCATGGCTATTGTACAATACCTACCTGCAGCATGGATGTATATATTGTTGACTCAGCAAAGGTAAAAGACCAGAGTTGTGCCTTTGTGCATTGGCAGAATGTCTGTGTGGTTTGTCATAACATTGCAAGTTACACCTGTATTTTGTGATTTTAATTAAAACTTGGTACTTCTGTTCATAATATTATTTTTAGCTCAGCTGACTGAAAGTCATCTGAGCTATAGTAATCCTTCTTCGTCTTTCGTCTGTCCAGCCGTCCGTCCGGTCCTCCTGCCGTCTGGCTGTTAACAGGGCACAAATCCTAACCGCTGGACTTGGAATCTTCCAACTTGACATTCTCGGAGGTCTTTGAAAAATCTCTTTGGAAACCTGAAATTAGGTCTCTGTTACCCATATTCTCCAAGCTATGCGTCATGAAAATACCCCACAGAATAATAAAAAATTTGATACAAAAGGTCAAGTAGCTGAATAACTACTGCATTGATCACCATGATTCTTTGCTTGAATATTGATTATGAAGTCTTTCTTCAGTTCATGCAAACTGGTGGTGCCACCTGTATTTATTCCAATTTTTACAAAATTTTTTCTTTATTTTTGAGACCTTTGAAGAAGCTGTCATCTGTTAACAGGGCACAAATCAAAACCAGGGGACCTGGAATCTTCTTACTTGATATCAAAGGAAGTCCATGCAAAGTCTCTGTGGAAACCTGAAATTAGGTCTATGTTACCCATATCATCTGAGCTATGGGTCTCTTAAGTACCCCTCAGAATAATTAAAAATATGATACATATATGATTGATCACTATCCTTCTTTGCATGAATATTGATCATGGAGTGTTTCATCAGTTCCTATAAACTGGTGGTGCTACCTGTATTTTTCCAATTTTTACAAATTTTTTTCTTTATTTTTGAGACCTGCAGAGAAGCTGTCATCTGTTAACAGGGTACAAATTGTAACCACTGGACCTTGAATCTTCTAACTTGACATCAAGGGAAGGCCATGCAAGTCTCTGTGGAAACCTGAAATTAGGTCTATGTTACCCATAACCTCCGAGCTATAGGGCTCATAAGTACCCCTCAGAATAATTAAAAATATGATACAAAAGCTCCAGTATATGAATAACTAATGCATTGAATTCCATGATTCGTTGCATGTATATTGATCATGGAGTATTTCGTCAGTTCCTGCAAACTGGTGGCGCCACCTGTATTTTTTAGCGAACCTGTGAGCTTATGCGATGGTGTGGCGTCGTCTGGCGTCCGTCCGGCGTCCGGCGTCTGTACGTTAACCCATACTGTCTTGAAAACAGCAAGAGTTAGCATCACCAAATTTTATGCAAAAAATTAGTCATCTAAAAAACTCCATCGGATTTTGCTTATTTTTTGGCTAACTGCATTTTCTTAGATTTTATAGGGAAAAAGCTTAAAAACCTTTAAAAATCTTCTTCTCTGAAACTGTCCAGCCAAATTGTCCAATATTTCACAGAAATGATCCCTGGAACAATCTCTCTCAAGTTTGTTCGAATGGTTCCAGTTCAGAGATTTTTGGCCGAGTTACAGGAGGTTGAACTTAGTCATCTGTCCAAAAAAGCACACTAAAATTAAAATCTCAGAAACGGCTAGAGATATAATGACCAAATTTAAAACCAATGTTTGTCACATATGTCATATCTGATTTTGAGGTATTGGTGGCGCCACCTATATTGATGTGGTTTTTTACAAGCAAAAATGTAATTTTAAACTCTTCTAGCTTATACACTGATTTATGATGAAACTGTTCAGCTGATTGGTTTAAACTTCACAAGAATTATTCTTTGGTAGGGTTCTGCCAGTTTTATAAGAATAGATTGGGTAAATACAGTTTTAAAAAAGCATTGTAGCCAATTGAAAAAGGCTTTCTGTATTTGAGTACAGATTTGACTTCATGCAGCCAAGTCAAGAGGTCACTCAGTACAAACAGGTGGGGTCCAGACATCACCATGGCAACTGACCTGGCTGGGGGGGGTGTCTAGACAATGTGTCTAGACGTCTAGACACAGCGTCTAGATGTCTGGACACAATGTTTAGATGCAGAATTCCCAGATTATTGGAACTATATCTTTCAACTGTTTGAAAAAACTTGGTTTGCATTTTAAGCGAATCGGGTTTATCATCAGGTCACATGTGAATTGCTGCACCTTCATTTTTGGTTGACCTCTTACCTTTCCTTGCTGCCCAGATTCCATTTGTGCGTCTGTTTCCACACATAAACCCACATATCTCGGGAACTGTTTGGCCGATCAGGCTAAAAATTTTGCACAAATGTAGCCCTTTGATAGCTTTGTAACATACACTAAAAATGGTGGCACCACCTTCAACCAATTTTGCACAGCGTCCATCTGTTCATCTGCCTTGGGATAATATTACTCATATCTCAGCAGTGGTTTGACTTATCCACCTGAAATTTTGCAGGTTTATACATCCTGGACAGCTTTCTCGATTTTATGATAGGTGTCGCCACCTACATTCACATTTACTCTGTAGACATCAAAGCTCATATCTCGGGAACCGTTTGACCAATTAGGCCAAAATTTTGCCTGTGTATAGATCTCACATAGCTCTTCATCATAGGCAAAACTGGTGGTGCCACCTGCAACCATTTATGCACAGCGTCCATCTGTTCATCTGCCTTAGGTTAAAATCACTCATATCTCAGCAGTGGTTTGACTTTTCCACTTGAAATCTTGCAGGTATTTAACATCCTTGACAGCTTTCTCGATTTTATGACAGGTGGCGCCACCTACATTCATGTTTACTCTGCAGACATCCAAGCTCATATCTCGGGAACCGTTTGACCGATTAGACCAAAATTTTGCTTGTGTATAGATCTCACATAGCTCTTCATCATAGGCAAAACTGGTGGCGCCATCTGCAACCACTTATGCACAGCGTCCATCTGTTCATCTGCCTTGGGATAAAATTGCTCATATCTCAGCAGTGGTTTGATTTATCCACCTGAAATTTTGCAGGTTTATACATCATGGACAGGTTTCTTGATTTTATGACAGGTGGCGCCACCTACATTCACATTTACTCTGCAGACATCCAAGCTCATATCTCAGGAACCATTTGACCGATTAGGCCAAAATTTTGCATGTGTATAGATCTCACATAGCTCTTCATCATAGGCAAAACTGGTGGTGCCACCTGCAACCATTTATGCAAAGCATCCATCTGTTCATCTGCTTTAGGTTAAAATCACTCATATCTCAGCAGTGGTTTGACTTATCCACCTGAAATTTTGCAGGTATTTTACATCATTAACAGTTTTCTTGATTTTATGATAGGTGTTGCCACCTACATTCACATTTACTCTGCAGACATCCAAGCTCATATCTTGGGAACCGTTTGACCGATTAGGCCAAAATTTTGCATGTGTATAGATCTCACATAGCACTTTATTATAGGCAAAACTGGTGGCGCCACCTGCAACCACTTATGCACAGCATCCATCTGTTTATCTGCTTTGGGATAAAATCACTCATATCTCGGCAGTTGTTTGACTTATCCACCTGAAATTTTGCAGGTTTATACATCCTGGACAATTTTCTCGATTTAATGACAGGTGGCACCACCTACATTCACGTTTAAGCTGCAGACATCCATGCTAATATGCAACACACCACGCTCTATTCCCCTTGCCACTCAATCCATACCTCACTTCACCCGTCCCACTCTGATTTCTGCAGATACACATAGTGGCTTGTCGACTACCCATATTCTGGTTTTAAAATGTCCTAGTCCGAAACTTGCAGGTCAGAAATGTCCATTTTGCTGAAATCATAATGACTAAGGTAGATATGGAGGACTTAGGAGGATCAATATTAAATTTTAAAAATAAACCTCCATTCATACTCCTAAACTTTGCACAGGTTCGCATTAGGCCTGTAGGCCTTGTTTAAATTTTTACACATTTTTTCTATTTGTGACACCTTCAAATGAAGTGGTCATCTGTCCAAGACTCCAATGAAACCCATTTCTTAGGATTCTTCACAAAATTCATGATTTTTATGCACTCTCGCTGTCATTTTGCTCATTGTTCAACATTCCTTGAATTCAGCTGAGCGCCACCAGTTAAAAAGACCACCTAGTCCTTGGACATGGAAGTTTGGTTAGTTCTCATGTTATTAGCCATGTTCACACCAGAAATCAGGTCATCATCATATTATTAAGATTTTGTTGGGTTATAAGCTTGTGTTGCATTTTCATCATTTTGTTTGATTTTAAATCACAAAGAGTTATAACAGGGAAAGTAAGAGCATACATGAGATTTGTGTTTTGAAAACACCCATACAACAAACTTTGCCAGTCCATTCAAATTTCTTTGTATGATGCTGGTCCCTTTAGGATCAAACTTAATCCCACCCTTGCTAGATGTAGGATCCATCATAGTATTCCACACAGGTGTTATCCTATTTGTGAAAGATTTTTACCTTAAACCTTAAAGGAGCAGTTTTATGGTACAACTATGTGATGCTTACTTGGTTTTGAAGTATAGTCTCTTTGAATAGAGACTGCAGGTAAAATTACTTTGTGTTATATCTCCCATTAATCCTAGATATATAAATGTGTCGTCTTTTGAAATGCGGGTATAAGGGTCATTAATTAGTATATTACAATTAGTATAGTACAATATTAGTGCTGGCTGATTGTCTTTCCATTATAATGACCTATTAACTTAATACCTCTGCAGTTTTGACCATGGTACTTTTCTCTGTTACTGTTACTTCTCCCATCTTTTTGCTTCCACAGTGTACAGACATTTTAACTTCATATCATAATTTTCAATTAGGTGCTGAGGTTGTGTGTGTGTGGGTTGAGAGGTTTATATTATTCTCATAAAAACAAAAAATAAATTTTAAATAAATCCAATTTATCAGAAATAAAATATTCAGTTATATATATCTCAAATATATTTTATATAATAATAGATATCATAACCTGAAACCTTTTGACATTTTAAAAAAGGAGCTTCTGATACATTTTAAATTTATCACATCAGCTGACATTTCACAGTATCTGCCTAAAGCTCATACACTGTTTCTCATGTACATATTTTATATTCTGAAAAGGCAAATGTTTATTATTAGGTTTAGCCATTGATTCAACAGGTTTTATTCAAAGTTTTAAGGTGTAGAAGAATGGCTTTACAAGGGTTAATTTCACAATCAGTCTTTCTTCAGAATATTCATACTTGTCACTTATCCATATATACCTTCCCTACATCATTGCTTTACATGGTAAATTTCAAATCCATTTGTAGGCATGCTGAACTTTTTTACTGTGTTACTCAATATCTGTATGTTTTACTTAAAAATAGAAACTTCAGTATGATGAGGTCCAACAGCAGAGCATCCCACAGATTGATACAGAGGATGAAGGTGCCGCTGCTGCAGCTGGAGAAAACAAGAACACCGAAGGCAAGACAGGTGAGGGGGTGACTGTAGCTCCCATGGTGGTGCAGACTACCAGGAAGAAGTTTACAGTGAGCCCTGTAGTTGAACACATCAAGCCATCTGAGGAAGGCTCAGAAAGCCGCCCACGGTCAGCGTCAACATCCAGACAGACCAGCGTGGAACCAGAGAAGCAGGCAAGGCAGGGCAAAGAGGATGCTCAGGTGGCTGAAGGAGCAAGTGAAGGGTCTGCCAAAGGAAAGAAAGGTGGCATGGACTTTGAGAACTTGAAACATCAACTTGGCCAGTTGACTGGAACACAAGCCCAGCTGGGTAATGCTTCAGGTAAATACTGTGTATTTCCCTCTCATTTGAATTATCATACTACAGGATACTGCAGTGATTCATATTATTTTTATTTTGGTATATAGACATATTCCCCCACAAAAATAGCCAATCAAACAACCCATTCCCTTCATTGTTAGTAGATTTTACAGAAACTGCTTGAGTATCTTGTATTCAATGTTTGTTGCAGAAAGCACCTCTGGATGAAATATCTGAGGATTAAGTTGTTATATATGTATGGAATAAAAACATTTAATGGAAAAAAGATTATCTTCAGTATATGCATCAACGTATGATATTCAGTGTATTTTTTTCATGTAGGTATTTTAACCTATTCATTTTAACTTAGTTAGAATGAAACTTCTGATATACCTGACTCATCACTTCATACAGTCACAGAATAAAAGAACTTATTAAAAGAGTAGTTTCATACCAGATTGCCATATTCTCTTCAGTGCCTGCTACACCCAGTGGTCTTGGTGGTAGACAACCCAGTGTGGGTGGTATCCATGAAAGTGAGCTTCCTTCTCAGAATACACTAACAGGACAGCCAAGGCATGGAGGAACCACACCTGTCAATGTCACCAGTGACTCTCCAACTCAGGTACTTTTTTCACCTATGCAGCACTGAGATCCTTTTGGTTGCTCAATTGACCTGTCCACCACAGCCCAAATGCTCCGCCCTCTTGTCTTATTATTATAATGAGCCCCCAAAACGCTCCTACAAATATGGACTTCCATGCCCATGGTAGCGAGAGGTGATTATAACATAATAATGACGTCACAAAGGGCGATGGCGCATGATGTTGTATTGACTGACATCATCAACTGGTATTACCTGACCATTGTTTACTATATTGCAGTCAGATATGAACTGTGTTGTAATATATATTGGATTATTTGTCCCATATGAATTATGTGCCAGGTAAGACATTATTATTCACTCGATAGTCAGAGGAATGGCTCCCGCAACCTATAGCCTAGAAACTTTTTATACTGTCTCCTTCGTATAATTAAATATCCCGGAAAACATGCTGACATGGGTACTGGTAGTATTTACAGACTACACGTGTTCTGTTTGACAGAGCTCTGTCAAATTATGCAAAATTTTGTTTTTGTCAGACGATTGACGCTTTACAATGTTTAAGGTTACCTGATTGGTTTCTCCTAAGTCCCGTGCTTATGTTTATGCATTGAATGAATATGCGATTAAGGTCGCATAGAGTTCATGGACAGGTCAGTTGGCTGATTCAAAGTATGCCATTTAGCTAGCCGTTAACATGTTATGATCTGTATATATGACAATGCTAGGCAATAGGTCTCTTCAATTCAGGTTTAACAAGCAGTCTTTGGAATAAGAACAAACCAAATTGTCCAAGTTGAATCATTAGTTTAATTGATTCACATTTGAATTTTACAGATCCATAATGCTGTTTTTTTTTCTGCTTTAACATATATTGAAATGTCCTTTTTCTTGCAGGCTGGCCTGATACAGCCTGTCACTGATGCAAGTGCTGTTCAGAAACAGAATATGGAACAGTCTGGAGTGGAGACAAGTACGCAGCCAAAACTGGTAGATACAAGTGTCAGCTCGCCTGGTTCACCCCAGAAGAGACCTACAAACTTTCCCAGTGAGGGCGTGTCCCAGGCGCTCCCTGCTAATGCTGGTCAACATCAGCATTCAATGTCTGCATCATCATCCCAAACAAATCTGGCCAACCAGGGGATGGTGGCCTCAACTGGAAATGTGATAGGAACTGGAGCTGCTGCCCTGAGTGGCCCACCAGCAGGTCAGCAGCAAGGGTTACCAGCAGCCTCAGTTCTGCTGCCACAGCAGCCACAAGGAGCTGTATGGTCAGCTCAGCAAGCACATCCCGAGATTCCACAGCAACCAGCTCAGCCTGTCCCAGCCACCCAACCAGTTCCAGCTGTTACCCAGCCTGTTACAGCATATATGCAGCCCCAGCATGCACAACCTGTGCTTCCATCACAAGTTGCTCCCCAACCTCAACCTACAGAGGGACAAGTGGCTCAAGCTGATGTGTCAGGAATGATATCAGGTGAAGTACAACTACAGCAACCAGCAGTGCAATGGGCTGCTCAAAGGTCTACCTCCCAGTCTACGCCTCAGATCCCCCAGGGAGAGGGTTACCCTGCAGGGGTAGTTGTTCCTCAGGTTCTGAACACAGGTGTGGCTGGTGTAGCTGTTCCTGGCGTCAGAGGAGTCACACCTACTGATCAGCAGTCATTCGTGACAATGAGTGGAAGCTTCCCTGGTACCCCCCTGTCAGCACTGAAGCAGGTGACCCCTGTAGAACAAGCTGGAGCAGTCCCCAGACCCAAGAGGCCTGACATGCAAAACAAACTGGCAGAACTGGAGCAAGCTCTGATGAAGCTCCATAGTTCCCATGTGCAAAAGAAAGATAAAACCCCAGGTCAATCACAACCCAACACACAGGTGGTGACACCTACCCAACCAGGAGCCAGCAGCTCTATGATGGCTTTCCATACAGGTCAACACCATGTACCTCCGTATCCGGGGTTACCACTGATGCCAATGCAGGTACCGGGTGGCATCTTTATCCCTACAGTTACTCCTCAGCAAATGTACTCAGTCTACCCATACCACATGATGGGGAGCAACAGCCAGGCTGGAGCTTTGCCACAGTTTAGAGGGATGTCAAATGCCACCAGACTTTGGTATGGCACTCCAGGTGCTGGTAATGTGGTGATGCCTCAGGTTATAGGTGCCAATATGCCAGGTGTGATCGATAGTCCAGGGGAATCAATGCCACCAGGAACTTCAGCAACTGTTCCCCCAGCAGCCCCAAGCATCGCATCAGTCAGTGCTCCAAGCACACCAGCAGAGTCGCTGATCAGCACAGCAGAGACAGTTAATGAAGGAACACAGACATTCCCCATGGATGATCAGGCATCAAACTATAGTCAGAACGACGAGAAACTTTCAAGACAGGCCAGCTTAGAGCATGATGTCTCACAAGATAGTGATTTGGTCACTGTTATTGAGACACATACACCTTTAGCAGAAAGTTTAGAAAGCAGCAAAGAAAGTGAAAAGGACCTCTTAGGTGATTCTCCAGTTGAGGCCACAGAGCCAGAAATACAGAAAAATAGGTTCTCTGTAACCAAAATCAAGGAAGATATCTCTAAAACAGACTATTTATCTGAAGATAAAGAAAAAAGAAAAGACAAGGGAGGTTCTGAGGCACAAAATTCTTCAGCTGCAGAGGATAAAGCAGAAGTAACCCCTGTTGTAAAGAAGAAAGGACGCTTTATAGTGACCAGTGTAGTGGAGTCCAAAGTACGAATGAATGGGGGAGAAGCAGACGATGGAGGAAATACAGATTCCGACACAAAGACTGTAGAGTCTCCAGACACCACATTGACCATAGAGACGCCAGACTCTTTAGACAAATCTGTGTTTGATTGTGAGACCTGTGATCCTGCAAATTCTGCTTCCCTTGGGTATAATAAGTTAACTAATGCTGTAAATACTGCTTCCTCACCTTGCCCTGTCCCGTCTGTGTATACCACCACCAGTGACTCCATCAGTCATCCCCAGCCTCCGGTGTCTGGTGTTGCTGCACTTGGATCATCAGAAGTGACCCCTCTTGGGGCCAGATTGCCTTCTGTGGGGTTTGCACCAGCTCCTGTGGGTTCCATTGCAACTGAATCATCTGTAGATAATGTAAGTAGTGCAAATGAAAATCATAACCCATCAAATATAAATAGCAAGAATACAATTCTCAGAACCCAAGGCTCAGCATGGCCTCATACAAATTCTGGTAAATCAAGTCCTGTTGCTTTACCTGTGGAAATTTATGATTTTATGGTTGATTCACCACCTGAGGTTAGCAGTCGTGATCCTGATGTAAACCTCAGAAATCTAATTCCTGAATATGAACAGCCTGTCAGACTGCACAGAGTTAAAAGTTCACCTATTATTAATAAAAATGAGAGGGTCTGCACTGGAAGAAGGGCTCGATCGAACTCCTTCAGTAAAGTTGTGCAAGAAAATAGCAACTCCAATAAAATAGCTACCAATAGAGTGAGAAAGATATCTGTTTCTGCTAATCAGAAATATGGGACTTGCCATGCTGGGCTTGGGCTGGGTGGTTACCTGGTGCCAGGCCAAAGAATTCCAGAGGATAAAAAAGCTGCCAAGCACTTTGCTGACGACAGACCTAGCTACAGTGATACTAGGCAGCCAGATGTAAGTGGTACCTGTAGTCACATGTTCTAATAATTTAGATATATGTTCCATAACTTTAGTTCTTCTGCAGTATACGTTTACAAGGCAGGTCTTGTTTAATTTCTTTATTAACAGGGCAAAATGCACACTGAATGTTATTGGCATTATATATGTTCGCTGCCATTAATATGCCATCATTGATCTAAGTTTTACTCCTTAACCTGTGAACCTTCATCGTTGTGTGGTATTTCATCATTTAATGAGTTTTTTCTTCAAAAGTCTGAAAGACCACCTGTCTAGTAAGACTACCTGTCTATTAAGACTATCTTTAAGTGAACTGAAAGCATCCACATTGGTTATTACTTACCTGTCTGATAAGACTGCCTGTGAATTAAGATCACTTTTGACCTGTCCTGTGGGTGGTCTTTTTACACAAGATTCAGTGTACTTTAAAAATTGCAAACATGGAAAATCAATCACTCCTAATACACAGACATCTTGTATATCAGACAGGTAACAAAATGTGGTTCATGTCCTCCTATATCTCCATTTGCCATTCAGAGTTTGATGAAACTTCAATGAATTTTTCTGAACTATTAAGTCATAATGGTCATTCCAAAATAGCTAACTACTGAAAAATTAGTAGACTTAGATCTGAAGGTATTTATCTTTTGTTATAATTCTATACAGACATTGCTATGAAAATTAATGATCAAATTGCAATTTATTTCATTTAAGAACTAGAATAATTCTATTTTTTTCCAGTATTATCATGTTCAAAATGTTGGCAGGTGAGCATTTTGTATTAAAATTAGTGACAGGTGGGTTTCCATGAAAGTCAGAATCATTATTTTGTGCCTGTGGAATCTGTAATCAGCATGAGATTCAAATTTGCATTATTACAATTTAACACAGTATATTTGTATCCGCCAAAACGAAGTTTTGCGGATACCATGTTTTTGACCGGGTTCCGCCTCCGCCGCCGCCGCGTTCGTTTCCGGAGAACTCCTCTGAGACTACTGGACAGATTTTTTCGAAACTTACACAAATTATCGGGTCACATGTGAACTGGTGCCTAACCAAGTGACCTTGACCTCTGACCTTTCGTCTCTGCCCAGCGTCCGTTTGTGCGTCTGTTTCCACACATAAACCTATATATCTCAGGAACCGTTTGACCGATCCGGAAAAATTTTTTACACAAATGTAGCCCTGGGATAGCTTTATAAAATACACAACAAAAGGTGGCGCCACCTGCAACCATGTTTGCACAGTGTCCATCTGTTCATCTGCCTGGGGTTAAAATCACTCATATCTCTGCAGTGGTTTGACTAATTCACCTAAAATTCGGCATGCGTATACATCCTAGATAGCTTTCTCGATTTTATGACAGGTGGCGCCACCTACATTCACCTTACCGCTCCACACATAAACCCATATATCTCGGGAACCGTTTGACCGATCCGGAAAAAAATTTTACACAAATGTAGCCCTGGGATAGCTTTATAACATACACAACAAAAGGTGGCGCCACCTGCAACCATGTTTGCACAGTGTCCATCTGTTCATCTGCCAGTTGTTAAAATCACTCATATCTCTGCAGTGGTTTGACTAATTCACCTAAAATTCGGCATGCATATACATCCTAGATAGCTTTCTTGATTTTAGGACAGGTGGCGCCACCTACATTCACGTTAACGCTCCACACATAAACCCATATATCTCTGGAACCGTTTGACCGATCCGGAAAAATTTTTTACACAAATGTAGCCCTGGGATAGCTTTATAACATACACAACAAAAGGTGGCGCCACCTGCAACCATGTTTGCACAGTGTCCATTTGTTCATCTGCCTGGGTTTAAAATCACTCATATCTCTGCAGTGGTTTGACTAATTCACCTAAAAGTTGGCATGCATATACATCATAGATAGCTTTCTTGATTTTATGACAGGTGGCGCCACATACATTCACATTAACGCTCCACACATAAACCCATATATCTCGGGAACCATTTGACTGATCCGGAAAAAATGTTTACACAAATGTAGCCCTGGGATAGCTTTATAACATACACAACAAAAGGTGGCGCCACCTGCAACCATGTTTGCACAGTGTCCATTTGTTAATCTGCCTTTGGTTAAAATCAATCATATCCCTGCAGTGGTTTGACCAAATTACCTGAAATTCAGCATGCTTATACATCCCGCATAGCTTTCTTGATTTTATGACAGGTGGCGCCATTTACGTTCACGTTCACGCTGTAGACATCCATGCTTATATCTCCGGACTCATTCAACCAATCAGGAAAATTTTTTTACACAAATGTAGCCCTTGGATAGCTTTATAACATGAACAAAATGATGGCGCCACCTGCAGCCATTTTGGCACAGCGTCCATCTGTTTGTCTGCTGTGGGATAAAATTACTCATATCTCTGCAGTGGTTTGACTTTTCCACATGAAAATTTGCATGTGTATATATCTTGGATAGTTTCTCATTCAAATAACAGGTGGCGCCACCTACAATCATGTTTATGTGGCAGAGATCCATTCTAATATTTAACACATGTAACTCTATATCCCCTTGCCACTCAATCCATGCCTCACTTCACCCGTCCTTCTCTGATTTTGGCGGATATACGTAGTCGCTTGTCGACTACCCGTATTCTAATTTTCATATGGACATAACAGTAGACAGATATTAGAAGTATTTGAATTGTTGATTGCCAGTTATTGATTTTGTAGGTGACAAAACCTGTGGACAGTATAGATGTTATGATGCAGATGGACACAGATTACCAGCATTTACTGAGCAAGTAAGTATACTACATATACTTGTAGGCCATCCCATATTTCTATTGCTCAGCTGTTCACATTGGAAAAGATTTCTACAGAAGAATATTGAATGTAGGAGGACATGTTTATGTTGACTTATTTGGGGACCTGAATTTATCATAGATGGTAACAGGGATGAGACTGCAGAACTTGAAAAAAAATCCAGTGCTGCTTGGGTTACATGGTGGCGATGGCAGCTGACGGACATACCCTGCTCCTTCCAGAAACCTAACACCCCTCCTTCCCCTATAAAAATAAATTATTTCAGATCTGCAACAACCTCAAAAATGATATTTTTTGTCTAAAAATGTCAGAAATCCGCCAATAGTTAGAAAAATCTCATCTATGGGGTAAAGGTATTGTTCCAGAGATAACCCTATTGGATTTTTGTGCTGATCCAAATAAAGGGCAGATCCAGTATGGGGCTCCAGATGAAAGGGGTCAATAAATGGCCGATCCAGTAAGGGGATTCAAGATAAAAGGGGGATCCAGTAAAGCTTATCCAGTCAGGTGGTCCAAGTAAACGGCAGATCCAGTAGAGGGATCCAAAAAAAGGGCAGAACCAGTAGGACGGTCCAGATAAAGGCTGGGTGGGTGGGGGGATCCAGTAAGGCTGTTCAAGATGAAGGGAGATCCAGATAAGAAGGGATCCAGTTGGGGGAACCAGATAAAGGGGGGATACTGTAGGGGAATCCAGAATAAGGGTGGATTCAGTAGGGCTGATCTATATAAAGGGCTGATCCATTGGGACTGATCCAGATAAAGAGAGTATCCTGTAGGAGATTCCACATGTAGGGGGGATCCAGTATTGCTGATCTGTTTAAAGGGCAGATCCAGTATGGCTTATCCAGAAAAAGGGCTGATCCAGTAGGGTGGTCCAGAAATTGAGGGATCCAGAAATAGGGAGATCCTGTTGGGGGATCCAGTAAGGCAGATCCAACTAAAGGGCAGATCCAGTAAGGCTGATGCAGATAAAGTGAGAATCCTGTAGGGCTGATCCATATAAAGGGAATATCCTGTAGGGGGATTCCAGATAAAGGGGGATCTAGTATGGCTGATCCATTTACAGGGCAGATCCAGTAGGGCTAATCAAGATAAAGGGCAGATCCAGTCGGAGGGCCAGATAAAGGGGGATCCTAGGGAGATCCAGATAGGGGATCCAGTAAGGCTGATCGAGGTTAAGGGCAGATCAAGCAAGGCTATTGCAGATAAAGGGAGAATCCAGAAGGGCTGATCAGTATAAAAGGCTGATCCTGTTTGGATGATCAAGATTTAGGGGCAGATCCAGTAGGGAGGACCCAGATAAAGGGCAGATTCAGTATGGGGATTCAGATAAAAGACAGATCCAGATAAAGGGCTGATCATGTGGGGGGGGGGGTCCAGATAAGAGACTGATGCAGATCCAGTAGGGCTGATGCAGATCCAGGAGTGCTGATAAATATAAAGGGCTTATCCAGTAGGGGGTGTCCAGATTAAAGAGAGATCAAGTATTGCTTATTCAAATAAAGGGCAATATAGTAAGGCTGATCTCGCTAAAGGGCTGATCCAGTAGGGCTGCTGCAGATCCAGTAGGGCTGATGCAGATAAAAGGTAGAAACCAGTAGGATTGATCCATATAAAGGGCTTATCCAGTAGGGGGTGTCTAGATCAAGGGGGAATCCAGTATTGCTGATCCAGATAAAGGGCAAATCCAGTAAGGCTGATCCAGGTAAAGGGCAGATCCAGTAGGGCTGAGGCAGATAAAGGACTTATCCAGTAGGGGTGGTCCAGGTGAAGGGCAGATATACAGTAGGGGGCTGAAGATAAAGGGGGTCCAGATAAAGGTTCAGGTCAAGATGAGGGGGAACCAGAAGGGCAGATCCAAATAAAAGGTGGATCCAGTAGAGGGATCCAGATAAAAGGCTGATGCAGCAGGGCTGATCTAGATAAAGGGGGTCTCCTTTAGGTGGGTTGCAGAAAAACCAAGAGATGACTGATTCATATTATTGGCTGATTCATTAGGACCCCTGCTAGGGTGATCCAGTTAAAGAGCAGATCAAGTAGGCGGATCCAGATAAAGGGCTGATCCAGTAGGGAGATCAAGATAAAGGGGGTATTCTATAGGGGGATTCCAGATTAAGAGGGAATCGAGTTTGGCTGATCCATTTAAAGGGCAGATCCAGCAGTACTGATCCAGATAAAGGCCTGATCTAGTTGGGGCGTCCAGTAAGGGTAATCAGATTGAAGGGTAGATCCACTAGAGGGGATCCAGATAAAGGGCAGATTCAGTAGGGGGCTCCATATAAAAGACCGATCCATATAAATAGCTGATCACTTTGGGGGATCCAGATCAGAGGCTGTACAGTAAGGCTGATCCAGGTAAAGGGCAGATCAAGAAGTGCTGATGCAGATCAGTAGGGCTGATCCATATAAAGGGCTTATCCAGTAGGGACGTCCAGATAAAAGAGAGATCCAGTGTTGCTGATTCAGATAAAGGGCAAATCCAGTAAGGCTGATCCAGCTAAAGGGCTGATCCAGTAGGGCTGATGCACATGAAGGGAGAATCCATCAGGGCTGATCCATATAAAGGGCTTATCCAGTTGGGGGGGTTGTCTTGGTAAAGGGGGAATCCAGTATTGCTGATCCAGATAAAGGGCAACTCCAGTAAAGCTGATCCAGGTTAAGGGCAGATCCAGTAGGGCTGAGGCAGATAAAGGACTTATCAAGTAGGGGTGGTCCAGGTAAAAGGCAGATACAGAAGGGGGGCTGAAGATAAAGGGGGTCCAGATAAAGGTTCAGGTCAAGATGAAGGGGAACCAGAAGGGCAGATCCAAATAAAAGATGGATCCAGTTGAGGGATCCAGATAAAGGGCAGATCCAGTAAGGCTGATCCATATAAATACAGATATCCTGTAAAGGAGTTGCAGATAAAGGGGGGGATCCAGTATGGCTGATCCATTTAAAGGGCAGATCAAGTAGGGGGGTCCAGATAAAAGGGGATCCTGTAGGGTGATCCAGATAACGAGGGGATCCAATCCAGTAAGGCTGTTGCAGGTAAAGGGAGAATCCAGTAGGGCTGATCCATATAAAGATCGAGGTTAAGGCCAGATCCAGAAGGGAGATCCAGAGAATCAGCAGATCCCATAGGAAGTCCCAGAGAACAGGTGGTTCCAGTATTGGGGATCCAGATAAAGGGTGGATTCAGTAGGAAGGTTCCAGATAAAGGACAGATTGAAAAGGGCTGATCAAGATAAAGGAGATATCCTGTAGTGGGATTTCAGATAAAGGGTTCTAGTATGGGGATAAAGGGGTTCTAGTTCTGATCCATTTAAAGGGCAGATTCAGTAGGGCTGATGCAGATAAAAGAGAGAATGCAGTAGGGCTGATCCATATAAAGGGCTGATTCAATAGGGTCCCTTCTAGGGTGATCCAGGTGAAGAGAACATCCAGTAGGGGGATCCAGGTAAAGGGCTGATCCTGTAGGGAGATTCAGTAAAAGGGCAGATTCAGTAGGGCTGATCCAGATAAAGGGAGTATCCTGTAGAGGGGTTGCAGTTAAAAGGGGGGATCCAGTAAGAATGATCGAGATTCAGGGGGGGGGGGGGGGGAGAGATCAAGTATTGCTGATCCAGGTATAGGACAGATCCAGTAGGGCTGATGCAGATAAAGGGAGAATCCAGTTGGTCTGATCCATATAAAGAGCTTATAGAGCAGGGCTGTTCCATATAAAGGGCTGATCCAGTAGGGGTGATCCAGGTAAAAGGGTTGATCCAGATAAGGTCAGATCCAGTCAGGGTTATCCAGATACAGGGGGTTTCCAGTAAGGTTGAAGTTAACTGTGAACCATTCTGTTTACTTTGCATTGTTTTATAGACTGAAAAAAGTATTCTTGTGTTTCAGCTCAGCAGTTAAATATATTATCATTTGATCACAAAATTGAAAAGCCAATTAAGGTACTTCATTAAACCATATATTCCTATTATCCTGGGAAGTTAGGGGTTGAGGTGGGAAATAGGGTTCTTAATAAATGCCACTGACAAATTTAAGCTCAGCTCACTGTAAGTCAACTGACATATAGGAATGGCGCTTGTCCTCCGGTCGCCCGTTAGCAGGGCACAAATCGTAATTGCTGGTCCTAGAAACTTCTAAGTGAACATCCAAGGAGGTATATAAAAAATCTCCTTGGAAACCTGAATTTAGGTCACTGTGACCTATATCCTCCGAGCTATGGGGCTTGAAAGTACCCCCCAAAATAATCAAAAATATAATACAAAACCTCCAATATCTTGATAATGAATGCATGGATTGTCATGAATCTTGCCTTGAATGTTGACCATGACTAGTTTTGTCAGTTCCCGAAAAGTAGCGGTGCCACCTGTATTTTTTGTTATTTTAACGAATATTTTTCTTTTTTTTTTACTATAAAATGACAACAATTATGTCAGTTTCTCAGCTGTAATTACATCAAGTGTCCCAAAACCTGCTGTGTTTATTGATCACAAGTGGATGCCATATAGTAATCACCCTGTCTGTCTGTCTGTTCGTCTGTCTGTCTGTCCATCTGTCCATCCACACAAATTTGTTTCCAGAAGAAAACTACAGGTTGTATTGACACATGGATTTCAAACTTGACTTAGGTATGGCCCACCACTAAAGCAAGAACCTATATGATTTTGGGGTCACGAGGTTAAAGGTCAAGGTCACAGGACTCACTTGTTTAAAAAGATTATGGTTGCATTTTAAGCCAAGCTTTTCATCCCAGACTTTACATTTTGCTCATTTAGCTAGCTTGCCAGTATGGGGAGAGCATAAATGAATTTGGGGTCACATGATCAAAGGTCAAGGTCACAGGGGCCATCTGTTCACAAATTAGTTTCCAGATGATAACTCCAGTTTAGTTTGACATATTGGTTTCAAACTTAAGTTATATATGACTCACCACTAAAGTCAAAACCGTGTTGATTTTGGGGTCCAATGGTCAAAGGTCAAGGTCACAGGACTCATTTCTTTAAAAAGAATGCATATGCATTTGAAGCCAAACTTTTCATTGCAAACCTTCCATCTTGAAGATGTTGCTAATCTGCCAATAGGGAAAGATTCTGTTCAGTTTTTTTGGGTCATGAGGTCATAGGTCAAGGTCACAGTACCCATTTATTTAGAAAGATTGTGGATGCATTTTAAGCCAAACTTTTCATTCCAAAACTTTGATCTGGCACATTTAGCTGAGCTGCCAATAGGAGAAAAACGTGAATGATTTGGGGATCACATGGTCAAAGGTCATGGTCACAGGGGCCCTTCCATCCACATATTTGTTTCTGGATGATAACTCCAGTTTCAATGGACATATTGGTTTCAATTTTGACTTATACATGACCCACCAATAATGTAAGAACCCTTTTGATTTTTTTGGGTCATAAGGTCAAGGTCACAGGACCCACTTCTTTAAAAAGATTGTTGATGTATTTTTTCTAAACTTTGTCCCAAACCTTCTATCTTCCAGATGTTGCTCACCTGCCAATAATGGAAGTAACTTATGGATTTTGGGGTCCAAAGGTCAAGGTCATGTGGGCGATCTATCCACATATTAGTTTCCAGATGATAACACCAGTTTGGTTTGAAATATTGGTTTCAAACTTGACTTATATATGCCCCACCACTTAAGTAAGAACTGTTGATTCTGGGGTCATGAGATCAAAGGTCAAGGTCAGGACCCACATTTTTAGAAAGATTGTGGATGCATTTTAAGCCAAACTTTTCATCTTAATCCTTCCATCATCAATATGTGGTGCACATGCCAATAGGGGAAGTTTCCTTTTGATTTTTTTCCTTTTGATGTATTGACACATGGATTTCAAACTTGACTTAGGTATGGCCCACCACTAAAGCAAGAACCTATATGATTTTGGGGTCACGAGGTTAAAGGTCAAGGTCACAGGACTCACTTGTTTAAAAAGATTATGGTTGCATTTTAAGCCAAGCTTTTCATCCCAGACTTTACATTTTGCTCATTTAGCTAGCTTGCCAGTATGGGGAGAGCATAAATGAATTTGGGGTCACATGATCAAAGGTCAAGGTCACAGGGGCCATCTGTTCACAAATTAGTTTCCAGATGATAACTCCAGTTTAGTTTGACATATTGGTTTCAAACTTAAGTTATATATGACTCACCACTAAAGTCAAAACCGTGTTGATTTTGGGGTCCAATGGTCAAAGGTCAAGGTCACAGGACTCATTTCTTTAAAAAGAATGCATATGCATTTGAAGCCAAACTTTTCATTGCAAACCTTCCATCTTGAAGATGTTGCTAATCTGCCAATAGGGAAAGATTCTGTTCAGTTTTTTTGGGTCATGAGGTCATAGGTCAAGGTCACAGTACCCATTTATTTAGAAAGATTGTGGATGCATTTTAAGCCAAACTTTTCATTCCAAAACTTTGATCTGGCACATTTAGCTGAGCTGCCAATAGGAGAAAAACGTGAATGATTTGGGGATCACATGGTCAAAGGTCATGGTCACAGGGGCCCTTCCATCCACATATTTGTTTCTGGATGATAACTCCAGTTTCAATGGACATATTGGTTTCAATTTTGACTTATACATGACCCACCAATAATGTAAGAACCCTTTTGATTTTTTTGGGTCATAAGGTCAAGGTCACAGGACCCACTTCTTTAAAAAGATTGTTGATGTATTTTTTCTAAACTTTGTCCCAAACCTTCTATCTTCCAGATGTTGCTCACCTGCCAATAGTGGAAGTAACTTATGGATTTTGGGGTCCAAAGGTCAAGGTCATGTGGGCGATCTATCCACATATTAGTTTCCAGATGATAACACCAGTTTGGTTTGAAATATTGGTTTCAAACTTGACTTATATATGGCCCACCACTTAAGTAAGAACTGTTGATTCTGGGGTCATGAGATCAAAGGTCAAGGTCAGGACCCACATTTTTAGAAAGATTGTGGATGCATTTTAAGCCAAACTTTTCATCTTAATCCTTCCATCATCAATATGTGGTGCACATGCCAATAGGGGAAGTTTCCTTTTGATTTTGCAGTCACAAGGTTAAGGTCACAGGGCCCATCCATTCACAAATTAGTTTATGGATGATAACTCCAGTTTGGGTAGACAGGTTGGCTTCAAACTGATCACAGGACCAATATTTTGGAAAACCTCATAAACATATCCTTATAGACAAATGCAGCTGGGCATCGAGACCCATGGGTTTATAGTTGTTGTTAGTCAAGGTGCTCTTGTTCAAAATAAATACAAAAGAATTTCTCTCTAGTGAATCTGCAGAGAAGAATGATGTCTGTGCTTGAGAGTCATTGTGACTTTCTCTTTTTGTTTGGTCTCTGTTGGTAAGTTTGTAGTTGTTAATGTATCTTTAAAAGTTCTCTACAGCTGAGCAACATGACCCATTGGTCACTTGTTTATGCTTAATGTTAATTATTATTCTTTCAGTTTACAAGATTCCACATTACATCCTTACAGTTTGAGTGAGAATACGGAAAGGTGTGATAATCCAGGCTTGGGTTGTGCTTTACTATGCATGACCCTTGTGCAGACAATGTTATGCTTACCCATTGTGTGAAGTTAATGATGTTCTATCAGAGGAGAATAACTTGTTGTGTATTTCACTTTTAATGTTCTAATCACAGCCCATGTCATTGTTTACCTTTGAAACTATGTTTTATTCCCATTGCTAAAAAGTACATAATACTTGAACCTGAATTAACTCATCGGTGTGGTACAGGTATAATTGTATCCCCAGACAAATTCGGGATACTATCGTTTACCATGGTTTTGCTGGCACCGCAGAGATTTCTTTTGGACGTGATAACTCAAAAAATATTTCACAGATCTTTACCAAACTTTACATGTGCACAGATATGGGTGAGAGGATGAAGCCTATTTAAAAAGGGGTCATGACCTTTTCTAGGAGATTGACCCTCACCTTAATAGGTCCATTTTGGGGGAAAATCACACAAATTCTTTAATATCTCAAGAAATCTTGTATGGATTTGATCCAAAAATCGAATTGACTGAATATCTTGGATAGTGTTGTCATATACTGGAAACTGGTAGCGCCATCTATTATCCTTTTCTTATTTTGGTGCCTTTAAATACCCCCATCATTGCCATTTAACAGCACTGTGACCATTATAAGTAAAAAACTAATGGATGGATTTCTTTCATATTATACAGATACATAGTCTTGGGTTATTGGATGATGTATATTTAAATTTGGGTCATGACTTTTCTATGAGAGTGGCCTTGACCTTGAATATTGCCATTTATGGTGAAAATCATACAAAATCATAAATATCTCAAAAAGGGATGCATGGATTGGTCCAAAAATTAAATTGACTTAAGATCTTGGATAGCTTTGTCTTCTGCGGAAGACAGGTGGCGCCACCTTCTGTCTTTTTAGCGAACCTGTGAGCTTATGCGATGGTGCGGCGGCGTCCGTCGTACGTCGTGTGTCGTCCGTCGTCTGTACGTTAACCCATACTATCTTGAAAACAGCAAGAGGTAGCATCACGAAATTTTATGCAAAAAATTAGTCATCTAAAAAACTATATTGGATATTGCTTATTTTTTGGCTAACTGCATTTTCTTAGATTTTATAGGGAAAAAGCTAAAAAAATGTTAAAAATCTTCTTCTCCGAAACTGTTCAGCCAAATTGTCCAATATTTCACAGAAATGATTCCTGGAATAATCTTTCTCAAGTTTGTTCGAATGGTTTAAGTTTGGTGATATTTGGCCGAGTTAGAGGAAGTTGAACTTAGTCATCTGTCCATAAAAGCATACTAAAATTACAATCTCAGAAACGGCTGGAGCTATCATCACCAAATTTTATGCCAATGTTGTTCACATGAGACATGTCTGAAATTGAGGTATTGGTGGCGCCACCTGCATTGGCCTTTTTTGTACGGGGGTCATCAGTGCCAGTATCATACTGACGGCTACAAAAAACTTCTCCTCTGAAACCATATGGCCAAATAGTTTAATATCCCACAGAAATGATCCTAGGGTAGTGCTTTCTGAAGTTTGTTCAAATGGTCTAAGTTCAGTGACTTTTGGCTGAGTTATGGGAAGCTGAATTTAGTCATGCTGTAACAGCCCATTTTAGCTCAGTGGCTACGAAGATCTTCTCCTCAAAAACCACTGGGCCAAATTCTTAAATCTCACACATAAATTGTATCCGCCAAAACAGAGTTTTGCGGATACTATGTTTTCAGCTGGACGCCGCCGCCGCCGCGTAGGTGTCCGGAGAACTCCTCCGTAACCGCTGGGCGGAATTTTCCGAAACCCGAGATTATGTTCGGGTCACATGTGAACTGCTGCGCCCCGATTTTGTTTTGACCTCTGACCTTTCCTCTGCGCTCTGCGTCCGTTTGTGCGTCTGTTTCCACACATAAACCCACATATCTCGGGAACCGTTTGACCGATCAGGAAATTTTTTTTACACAAATTTAGCCCTCGGAGAGCTTTATAACATACACCAAAAATGGTGGCGCCACCTGCAACCATGTTTGCACAGTGTCCATCTGTTCGTCTGCCTTGGGTTAAAATCACTCGTATCTCTGCAGTGACTTGACTAATTCACCTGAAATTCGGCATGCGCAAACATCCTGGATAGCTTTTCTGATTTTATGACAGGTGGCGCCACCTACATTTACGTTTACGCTGCAGACATCCAAGCTCATATCTCGGGAACCGTTTGACCGATCAGGAAAATTCTTTTGCACAAATGTAGCCCTTGGAGAGCTTTATAACATACACCAAAAATGGTGGCGCCACCTGCAACCATGTTTGCACAGTGTCCATCTGTTCATCTGCCTTGGGTTAAAATCACTCATATCTCTGCAGTGACTTGACTAATTCACCTGAAATTTGGCATGCGTATACATCCTGGATAGCTTATCTGATTTTATGACAGGTGGCGCCACCTACATTCACGTTTACGCTGCAGACATCCAAGCTCATATCTAGGGAACCGTTTGACTGATCAGGAAAATTCTTTTGCACAAATGTAGCCCTTGGAGAGCTTTATAACATACACCAAAAATAGTGCCGCTACCTGCAACCATGTTTGCACAGTGTCCATCTGTTTGTCTGCCTTGGGTTAAAATCACTCATATCTCTGCAGTGACTTGACTAATTCACCTGAAATTTGGCATGCGTATACATCCTGGATAGCTTTTCTGATTTTATGACAGGTGGCGCCACCTACATTCACGTTTACGCTGCAGACATCCAAGCTCATATCTCAGGAACCGTTTGACAGATCAGGAAAATTTTTTTGCACAAATGTAGCCCTTGGAGAGCTTTATAACATACACAAAAAATGGTGGCGCCACCTGCAACCATGTTTGCACAGTGTCCAGCTGTTCGTCTGCCTTGGGTTAAAGTCACTCATATCTCCGCAGTGGTTTGACTAATTCACCTGAAATTCTGCATGCTTATACATCCTGGATAGCTTTTCTGATTTTATGACAGGTGGCGCCACCTACAATCAAGTTTACGCTGCAGACATCCAAGCTCATATCTAGGGAACCGTTTGACCGATTGGGCCAAAATTTTGCATGTGTATAGTTCTCACAAAGCTCTTTATCATACGCTAAACTGGTGGCGCCACCTGCAACCCTTTTTTGCACAGCGTCCATCTGTTTGTCTGCCAAGGGCAAAAATCACTCATATACAATATAGTGGTTTGACTTATCTGCCTTAAATTTTGCATATGTATACAACTTGGACGGCTTTCTGGATTTTTTGGTAGGTAGCGCAACCTACATACACAATTTGGCTGCAGACATCCATGCTGATATGCAACACTTCACCCGTTCCACTCTGATTTAGGCGGATACAAGTAGTCGCTTGTCGACTACCCGTATTCTAGTTATCCTTAGATGTTGATAATTCAAGTTTATTCAAATGGTTTTGGTTCAGTGACTTTTGGCTGAGTTATGGGAAGCTTAACTTAGCCATTTTGCTGTATTTTCCCATATGAGTTATTAACCTGTAAAAAGTTTTTTGACTGACCCTACTGAGGCCAATTTGTTTAATATTTTACAAGAATAATTCCCTGAATAATTCTTATATTAATTGTCTTTAATGGTTCCAAAGAATGAATTTTGGCTGAATTATAAAGATTCAATTGAGTCATTTTACCATATATGTTAGCTGTGTGAAGCAGATACATCTAAACTGGCACCAGTTTATCAGCATTTATTACATCATGCCTCTAGACATTTAAATTTCAGGTTATCTATGGCTAATATTGACAAGAATGTTTTTAAAAGCTTTTAAAAAATGTAGATTTATGATTTTAAGATATTCCTCATGCCAGGCAATGTTTACAATCACAGGTATACAGCTCTCTGTGGGTATATAAAGATGGCTGTACATGGATTATAAATAATTGGTATCCGTAGTCAAATTAATTCAAGATTTTGTCATCAGTGAGATGTATCTGTATTACAATTTTGCATTCAATATGCATCTGTATTAGTTTTAAGTTAACCTGTGAGCTAATGCGATGGTGTGACGGCGTTTGTCTTCTGTACGTTAACCCATACTATTTTGAAAATGATTGGAGCTAGCATCATGAAATTTAATGCAAAAAATTAGCCATCTAAAAATTTTCTTAAATTTTATAGAGAAAAAGCTAAAAAAAATTTAAAAAATTCTTCTCCGAACTACTCAAGCCAAATTGTTCAATATTTCACAGAAATAATCTTTAATACCATCTCCCTCAATTTTGTTCCAATTGTTCAAGTTTGGTGAATTTTGGCCGAGTTACAGGAATTGAACTTAGTCATCTGTCCAAAAAAGCACACTAAAATGACAGTCTCAGAAACGGCCAGAGCTATCATCACCAAATTTTTGCCAGTGTTGGTCACATGAGTCATATATGAAATTCAGGTATTGGTGGCGCCACCTGAAATGACCTTTTTTTGTACGGGGGTCATTGGTCATCTGTACATTAATCCATAATTTCTCAGGAATAGCAGGAGCTACCATTCCCAGATTTTATGCAATAATCTGTAACATATCAAATTTTGAGGGATTCAGCTTATTTTTTTGCTATCTGCATTTACTTAGATTTTATAGGGAAAAAGCTTCTTGTAGACGGTCCAGCCAAATTGTTCAATATTTTACATAAATGATCCCAGAGGCAAGCCCTCTCAAGTTTGTTCAAATGGTTTGCATTTGATGAATTTTAGTGGAGTTACACAAATTTGAACAGTCATTTGACCAAGTAAGCATACTGACATAGTACTCTCAGAAGTGACAGAAGCTAGCATTACCAGGTATTGTGCAAACGTTGGTCACATGACTCATATTTGAAATTGCAGATTTTGTGGTGCCATCTACATTGACCTGTTTTTTATGGGCAAAAAACCTCCTAATATTAGCCTCTTTCAGCTTAATGATGAAACTGTCAAGTTGAATTGTTCAATTTTTCAAAAGAATTATCCTAGGACATGGTTCTTTCAATTATATCAGAATATACTGAGTTTGTTGATTTTTGGTTGAGTTGTGAAAAGCTTTAGTTTGTCTTACGGCCATTATTATGTCTTTTTCAAACTGAGGACTGCAGTAGTGTTCTTCTACAAAATTATTATTTCAATTATATCTGCTGTAACATTGCACAAAAATTATTCTTAGGTGGCCTTTATTCAAGTTTACTAGAATGATTTTTGGCTGAACTATTGGACCTTTAACAATGAAAGTACTGCATCTTTTATTATTCTAGATATTTTGATAAAAAGTTTATGAATATGTCGGCTAGAAAAAAAAATGTAGCCAAAGTCTTTCAGTATGTGTAAACAGATATACCTACAAGCCAAGATTGAATCCGTATCTTTAAATAGGTTGAGAAACTGCCAACTGTTTCAGATTTGGGAACAGATCAAGAGTTCATTCAGTGCAGCCAGATATAGGTCAAGAGTTCAATCAGTGCAGCCAAGCACATGGCATGTGATCACCTCATGGGTGACATGTGAACACCTCATGGGCACCATGTGATCACTTCATGGGTGTCAAGCCCCTCAGGGCAGGGCCCCTGCATGAGCTTATGCAATGGTGTGGCTACTATTTCAGATTTGGCAACAGGCTAGAGGTCAGTCTGGATCTATTTATAGCTTTTGCAGACTGCCAACTGTATCAGATTAGGCAACAGGTCAAGAGTTCACTCAGTGCAGCCAGGTATGGGTCAGGAGTTTACTCAGTGCAGGAGCTGCATTCTATTTATAGCTTTGGCAGACTGCCAACTGTGTCAGATTATGCAACAGGTCAAGAGTTCACTCAGTGCAGCCAGGTACAGGTCAAAAGTTCACTCAGTCTAGCCAGGTGCAGGTCATGAGTTCACTCAGTGCAGTAGCCTGAGCAAGCAATTTGTCACAGTTCACTCGGGTCAACAGCCTTTCTCACCTTAGCCTGGTCAGCCCCATGCATCAGACTCAAGGTAAGTTTGATGTATTGGCCTAATATTTTGACCTGTCTATGTGTCTTTGATGGCTCTCTCGCTCACAAGACAGGTGTTGCCACCTACCATGACTTTTGCACAGTGTGTGTCCCTGCGTTTTTCTCAGGAGGGGTTTGATATATCAGTCTGAAATTGGGCATATGTATATATCTCTGATAGCTTCATTGTATACAAGACTGGTGGTGCCAGCTACAATTTTTTTAGTGTTCTGTGCACCCATGCCAGAATTTCAGCAGAGTTTGTGTAATTGTTTCTTATTCAAATTGTTTAGTACTTGCATTGTTCATATACATGAAAAGTAATGGTCCAGCATTGAAGCATTATACCTGGTGTATTTCCCAATGCATAGGTTCGCATTAGGCCTGTAGGCCTTGTTAATGAATTTTTTTCGTATTTTTCACCTTTGGGCTTGTGAGCGGGATATCTGTCAAAGGATTCACCATAGGATTTTTATTTTTTCGGTGAAGATGTATATTGACAAAATCTCGGTCAAGTTCGAAGATGGGTGACCTTGACCTATTTTTCTACGTTTTAGAGCTGATTATAGAAAAAACATTTAGAAGCTTATTTCTCAGGAACCATTGACTGGATTTTCACAATACTTACTATGATCATAGGGACTGATGGTCTGTAACTACTGCACAAGGTTGGGGGTGCCACCTGCAATTTCTGATTTTTAATGAATTTTTCTTGGATTTTTTCAACTTTGGCCTTGTGAACGGGATATCTCTAAAAGGATTCACAATAGGAATTTTATTTCTTTGGTGAAGATGTATATCGACAAAATCTCGGCCAGTTTTGAAGATGGGTGACCTTGACCTACTTTTCAAGGTCACAGAGCTTATAATAGAATAAAACTTAGAAGCTTATTTTTCAGGAAGCATTTGGTGGATTGTTATGAATCATGGTACATACCTCTCCATTTTAAATTTATAACTGAGATATGTACAGATATACATCCATGTGAGAACAGATATTTAGTACTTGTTACTGTTACCACCTCTAAACACTGTTCTTTTGGCTGAGGGCTTTTGTCAGCTTCTGCTGATATTCTAGTTTATGATTATAATCTTCAGGTGATGATTATAGGCTGCTTACCTGAACTAATTAAGTGCAGTACACATGCCCTGTCAATATTTCATCATCATAGTGGCATTTTAATAGCATTGATTTTTTCTGCGATCTTGCCAATGTTTTACCAAATCACTGGGGATATAGAATACTTGAATATATATATATATATATATATATATATATATATATATACACACTTTCATACCTTAGGCTTGTTTAGAGGTATGGCATGCTGTAAAATTGTACAAAAAATGCGCTATATGGCATTGATTTTTACTTTTTCATACTTTTCCAGACAATTTTATACTTTTTTCTGGTAAGGTTTTTATACTTTTTTCTGTTGAACTCAGAGTGGCAGCACTGTGTTGGATCCTGGGTCTGTTCAAAGACTGCTTTATCAAAAAAAAACAATTTCGAAGGGGTTTTATACATTTCTGTAATCCTGTAAGGTGACTCCTATATTATTTGGTCAGTGAATACCTGTAACCATGATTACTAGTAGATGAACATTTAACTGTTAGCTCATGTATAAAGGCACCCAGAGTATGTGTAAAGGAGGATCATTGTGCCATATAGTAATGTAGAAGTTTCTCCAGTCAAAACTGTGCTGCTGTTCCAGTGGTATCTTTACAACATAGGAGGGCTGTATTGCTAGTACTTAATAAAGACAGGGTTGCATGAAATGAAAAGAAAAATGTATATCAGATTCTTCCTTTTAGGATTACAAAGTAAACCCAAAAATGTGACATTGTTTGGTGAATCTTTTCAGTAAACTATTAAGTATTACTCCCACATTGTTGGAAACTTTCTTTCCTTTACATGAACTGTAATCAACTTTCGTTTGCAAAATGCTATACATGTACTCCATTTAATAGGTTGTGTGTGCATGAAATAATTTGTTAATTACATTTTGTATTGTTCTGATTTTGCCATATATGACCAGACTATTCATGGTTATTAAAACAGTGTTTGCTCAGTTTCTGTGCACACAACAAAACTAACTAGTTTGAGTTTGACCCACTGACTTTAAATGGGGTTACTCCCATATCCTCATGGATGAAATGACTCTAACTCCATGGATGAAATGGACAAAAGTTTTAGAAAAGCTTGTTTGTTTGTTTAACATTATATAGTTTGATGAATGTATGCACATTTTTGCATATTTTTAGTAAAATATAATGTTGAATTTCATTTTCTCCCTTCTCTGCATAGGTGTACCTCCCATGGGGTACTTTGTCTTTAAGGCAGTTTAGCATTTTCTGCAGTATTGTGTTACAAAATAGGAAACAACAACAATTTTCTCTGTCATTTGCAGGATTGATGAATGCCATTTGGATGATGTATTTATAAAGGATTTGATGTTGTTCTGACAACAAGCACCAGTACGCAGCCACACTTATTAAAGAGATTTGTTAATGTATGTTTATTTATCAGATTATCAGACCACTGTTATAGCGTTTATACATATGCTTGTAGGCATCAGTATGAGGCTGCAGTGCTGAAGGCCAAACATGACCATGAGATGAAGGACTGCCGCATGAAGGTCTACAATCAGATCAGTCAGAAGAGTTACAGCTCAGAACCAGCAGCTGTACAGCAGCTAGATTCCATGTACCCACAGCCTGATGGCTCCGGCTATGCCTCGCTGATGCAGCCTCCCCAGTACATGTCAGGGGTTGGAGGGGCACCCCATGTCGGCATGCAGCAGTACTACCCTGGGTACGTACCCGGTCATCCCAGCATACCGCCGCAATACCCCAGCCATCAGTCATCGTACGGAGCTGTCAACATGATGGGCATGTCTAATCCATGTCTGCAAGGCCAGTTATACACAGATGTTCATGGGTTCCCCAACAGAGATGCTAGTCAGTACCATAATCCTAATCTAGTTGGAGGACCTGTTTCATATCCCCCTCATCAGAGTGCTCATAGTTACGAGTTAAATAAAATTTTCGGACAGCCACATGATGGTAGCCTGCAACCAGGTGACTTCCAAGGGTTAAACAAGGCTGACAGGGAAGAGCTTATATATAGGTTATCTTTAGTATTTAATAAAAGGCACGATGATGGTAGCAGTGCAGCTGCCGGGATGCCCTTCTATGATGGAGCATCAGACCACAGCCAGCACTCGGCCACAGATTCTACATTAGCCAGTAGTGCTTCAGTGAAGCAAAGTCATGTGATGCCCGAGGTTCAGGCCATAGCTAACTTGGAACAAAAGGATCGGGCCCATGCAGGTGCTCAAGTGATGTATGGACAGGTGGTAGGTGAGGAAGTGAGGCAACCTCCATCATATGCACAGACAATAACAAGTATCAGTGATATTCGACCACAGGATTCACATGAACAAGCTTACGTTCAGACAGGGGGTGACCCAAACCAGATGGGTCTCCGGAGGACTCAAAGCCTAAAAGACAGGAGTAAACCATCTGTTGATTCATATGTACAGTCTGGGAAAAATTCCCCCCAGACGTCACCCAAAATGCAGAGGAAGCTCTCTGCAGTAGCTGCCCATCTGGGTCAGCAGGTCCAGGTAGCTGCAGCCCCAAGTCAAGTACAACCCAGTATAGTACAGCCGGGAGCCGCGGCTGCAGGCATGCTGCCAGTGATGCAGCCTGGTCAGACTCCACAGACCCCCCTCCCACCACAGTACGTTGCCCCAGTGCAGCACCAGATGTCCTCCAGCACCCAGCAAGGCCTTCCATATTCTGTTCAATTTTCTATGCAGCAGCTCCAAGGATACCCCAGCCTCCCCCAGCAAGGGATGCCGTATGGACATGGTGCTCTATACCCCCAGCCTTCCTACTCCTTACCCCCACAACCCACCCCAACACAGCACCCCTACATGGCCCCTCAGATGGTCCCATTTGCCCCGCCACAAGTAGCTCCGGCCGCAGCCGCAGCAACACCGCTTGCTTTCCAACAGATCCCCCAGCAGCATATACCTGCTCCCCAGGTTTTGGTGCCACCTGGTGCCCAGCCACAACAGCCAACCGCGGTGATACCTCCCGGTAACCTGGGCGTGCCGGCCCAGCCGCTCCCACAACAGCTTCCACCAGGGTTAACACCAACTAGTATGGCATAAAGATGTGACATCCGCAGGGTCAGCGGTTTTATTTTGTGCTTAAAAATGAAACATTAAGTTGCAATGGCTCAGGAAACCCTATTAGTTTTCCACTGTATTGCATACTAACTTTGGCATGGCATCAGATATATGAAAATAAGCATTTTATTTTAAAATGATTAAATATCTGTGCATGTTGCATTGAATTTATGCTGGGATAGGTCACCCAGTGGTTTAAACTGTGATTTAATTGAACATGCCTCATGAACAAAGATAGACACTCCGCACAAATATTCAAATCTTGAAATGTGGGGTTACTGGGGTATAGCTATTGCTTGAGCAGTTGATTGAACCAAAACTGTTCCATTTTAATTAAAGCTGGTGCTATTAATATGAACTTTGTAACTTCAGATTGTGCTTTGATAGCACTGGACAGTGTATTTTTTGTCTTAGTTTTATTATGTAAAAGTTATTAAATTACAGTTGAATTTTTGTGGAAAATAGACTCAGAAATACACAGCCTTAATACATGTAGCAACCTGTGTACTGACAGGAGCATGAGAATCAATGATGGACAGCATAGTAAGAAGAAAATGTTACGGGGGTAGAATAAAGCACCTCACATTAGTGACCTTAGTGACGATAATGTGATACCACGTGGAAACATGCACACTGTATTGGTGACAATAGGACGGCAAGGTTGTTTGCATTTATTCCCACAAAACAAAATCTTGTTGTGGTTTATTTGAAGTGCTACATATGATAATCAAGGAGATTGTGGTTTTATGTGACAGTTGTTACAGGTGAATGAATGGTCAAGGGTTATAATGTTCAACTGCATGCGTTAGGAAGTTCCTGAAACAGGGTAAAGATGTACAAATTTCATCATACTCTTGTATACAGGTGGGCAAGAACGCTCTCAGTTTAAGCAATGGCCAATACATTGGTCTTTTATTGTCAAAATATTTATTGTTATAAACTCAGTGGTGCTTAAGATTACTGTGAAAAGCCATCTCAGTGTCCTATGTAAGGTTCACTGGTGGACTTCCTCCCAAATTTGCAGTAGCATTTTATTTTATGAAGTATGCCAGTGCTTAAGTGGTAACAGTGTAAGCAGACGCGTGTTTGTTCACATCCTTTCGCTCATCAACTTGATGCTGCCTAGTATGTTAATGCATTTATCAGCAAAAAGGGTAGAATATCACATTTATTAACAGCAAATGTGCCTGATACCTTTCATTCGTTGACATAATGCGGCAGTACAACTTGCCCAAGGCTCGATTTTGCATCGTTTAATATAACTTCATTGTGTCTCTCTAAACCCCCTGCTGCTGTCATTTTGCCCTGGCTGTGCCCACTACAATGAAGAGTTATGTAGATTCTGATATTATAGCATTCTGTTGACCATTGGTCTGCAGAAGTTCAGGAAGAACTGCGCTGCCATAAAGAAAGCATTCTGTGTGAGAATGATTTTACTACCATTCAGTATTGTTTGAACCCAGACAAGATGTACAGTTATTACACACATCCTGCGTTTGTTGCCTCTGTTGTAAAATGTCCATTTAGCATTGTGTTGGGTTTGTCCATCATATTATACATATGCAAACACTTTAGTTGACAACTTCACCATGTTTTTAATGAGTGGTTATTCAGAGGCAGGCTTGATTACAGAGCTGTACAACTTGTTGCTCTGTAGCTTTTGGCCAATATTAAATATCATCACCTGCATTGTGTCTGTGATTTGTGAATAAACCAAGTCTTTATATATTGAATGTTTGTCTTTTGATTCTTGCTCAGTTGACGTAAAGAAGGGTGATTCTTTAACTCAGATGACATTCCATCCCTCCCAAATTCACTATAAATATACTAACCAACATTAAGTAAACAAACATTACAAGCTCTGAAACAGTAGGAGCTTGCAGTACTAAATTTTATTCAAATGTTGGTCTCATGACTCGTATTTGAAACCGAGGTTATTTGTGGCACCACCTGCATCTACCTTTTTTACAGAGGATCCCCAAGTAATTTTAGCCTTTTTCGGACAATAACTTGAAAATCTTTTTTACAAAACTGTCAGACCAAACATTTAAATATTTCACAAGTATTAGGCCTAAGGGAGGGCATTATTATAATAGAAAGCTGAAGCTAGTCTGTGGCCAAGTAAGCCTGTATCAAACTGAGGGCTGCAATTAGGGACAGATCCAGGATGTAGGAAAAGGAGGGGTCAAAAACAGGAGGGCAGTCCGGACCACCCCCACCCCCCACCTCTGGATCCGCTTCTGACAAAAGTTTTCTTCTGCAAAGCTGCTGTGTCAAATTATTTAACACTGCACAAAAAATATGGTCTTTGTTCAGATTTGCACAATGACTTTGGCAGAATTATTGGACCTTAATATTAGGACTGTGAGATATTAGGGTTGACCAGTGGCGTCAATTTATCTTCAAGGGGGGGGGGGGGGGGGGGGTTGAGGGCCACTCCCAGGCGTCGAAAGGTAATTAAACTTTTTTGTAACCATACATATATACCTTCTATTGTCTCTACTAATATATGTCATTTCCAATATAAAAATAATATTCTAGGAAATTGGAGTGTAATCAAACTTTTTTATTATAAACCATATATATATGCCTTCTATTGTCTCTGTGACAGATTCCAAATGCATTACAACCAAGTATAAGGTACTGAATGATTTGGCAGGCCTGAGATACAGCTTAAGGTTAACTTAATACTGATTTCTTTAGGAACCTCCGGTCCTCTCAGTTCAGCCAAGTCAATTCCAATTCCATGACCGCAATATTTCAATTGGTTAAGGAAGCACTATATTAATATATATATATATATATCAGGGATTATTCTAGGCCCTTTTTAGGGCCGAATTTCTGCCCCTTCCCCCTTGCAAAATTTTTGTTATTTGTACAAAATTCCCCTCTCCAACAACAAAAGGTCCCCCTTACCTATTAAATTACGTTAAAAAAATCCCCAATCAGTAAGTAAAGGCCCCAAGTTATAATACCTAGAATAACCCCTGTATATATATATATATATATATATATATATATATATATATATATATATATATATATATATATATATTATTAGTATGTAAAATGTCAGGTAGGTCTACACGGCATCGGACCGACATAAATAATAATATAAGTTAGACTCGATCGCTTTTACTTTTTATAGTCCATTTCACTACCTGCTGTCCACCTGTTTTTTGTAGATGATTTTCTTAAAAAAAATTATATTTTTCAATATTTTCCAAGAAAATATATGGAAGAGACAACCTAATATGGCAGTTAAGAATTTACATTTTACTTTTTATTCTGTTTATCAGTTCTGTTCTCTCAACATACATAAAGTCGAACAGGAACGAGTGCACAAATTCTGACTGTTACCATCGATATCGAGAACGCTCTATATAACTGTCCATTGTCCATGACTACATAATAATTAAATAATGTTGTACCTCAGTACATTGTAGCGTTTTCATTGGCATGCTGTCAGTAAAGCGGAATGTGGAAACAGCGTCTTGTGTGAGAAAACCTCGCTGGTTCTTCATTTCTCCACCAGATGTCAGTCTCTATAGATAAGGCGGATTTCTTTTGAAGATTTGGGAACCAGTCAATAGTCTGTTACCCGAACTCATAGTATAGCCTATATCTACAGCTTGCTTATCAGATAAGGATATAAGCCTGGTACTAGTCTATATTAAAAAACATGGATGTACTTCCGGGTCAAATTTAAATTACACGGCCATCTAGAGTTGAAACAAGTCTATATGCTTTTAGCGCTATTTCCGCTTCCGTTATACACAGAATATAAAAATTTGATTTTGCATGTGGATTTTTAACTGATTTTTCCAGTGTTTCTGGTAGTTCATGTAATTTCCACCAGGTGACGCTATGTCGAGCACGTTTCTTGATCAATGGCGTCTCCTTTGAAACACAGGCTGACGACATTTTCAAGTTGTTGTGGTAACTTCGCCAAATCTGCATGACCTGACAAGACTCAGAGTAATCATTTGCTTCAGTTAAACTTTAATATTTTTAATATTCATTTAATGCAGTGTCGTTAAGTTAATGCTCAGTTTGAATCCTTCTGCTTTGCAAAGTTCATAACTGTTTCGATGGACAGTTAATAATAATATTAATAATATTAATATAGTCCATCTCTGGACCCTTGTGTCCTATGTTGGACCTGATGGACGGACACTAACGTGTCCGTCCATCAGGTCTAACATAGGACACAAGGGTCCAGAGATGGACAAATATTAATATAATTACATATCAGAATTCTGGATCTCCTAATATCGATAATTTGAAAAAATTATGAAATGTCCTACTGTCAATCAGCTGTTAGCTGCGTCCAGGTTAAACGGTGAAAGACAATTATAGACTAGTAGTAGTATACTTTTGCATGATCTAAGGCTAAAAAAAAAAGTTAGGGTTCTCAGGCACCTCGCTGTCAATTTTACCCTCGCATTAAAACTTTTGATTTTAATTTTCAAAAGAAACTTACCAATTTTGAGCTCCAGCTGCTTGGACATATCTTTCAAGAAGATAATAAATTTTGATAAGTTTCCTTTGTTATGTATAGCACTTGCTTTAACCTGTTTAGCAAAACAGTTCTGTTATTATCTTACTTTTCCCTGATCATATGACATTTTTATCGAAACATACAAAAAAAGTGCCTGAGAAGTGCGAACACTTTTTTTTGGCCTATTTAGTGACCTGTTGCTAACTGGCATAACTCGTACTTATTTTTACCTTTGAATAAAGTTTGTCTTATTTTGAGTGGATCTTATTAAAAAATGTTAATTTTGATGAAATCCTTATTTAAGTAAGTTGGATCGATGGGTGAGCAAGTTTTTAGGCAGGTCTTCTGACCTTGGCACTCTTGAACACTGAATGCGAGTAAATATGGTTACTAATAACAATTTTCAATTCCAGACATACCGCACATCATACAGTCAGGTAAAGTTTATACATCACCAAAGTTAGAATGTAAAAGTAAAATATTGATGATCAAAGATTGTTGCATTAAATGTTGAGTTTTACAGAAATAAATCCAGTTAATTCATAAACACAAAAATGAATTTATTCATTTTATTAATGAAAGGCCTGTTGCAGTATTGGCATGCTCATGATTATTCAGAAGTTCAAGAAAGTATAGTTCGGTAATTTTCTGGTAATTTTCTGGATTTTTAGCTCAGCTGACTGTAAGTCATCTGAGCTATAGTCGTGGTCCTTTGTCCATCGTCCGTCCGTCTGGCCGTCCGTCCGTCCATTAACAGGGCACGTTTTAAAACCGTTGGACCTACGAATCCAAAATTCTGCATTCCATTAGATGTCCCCAAATCTCCTACCATACCGAAAATTGGGTCATTAGGACTTCGTTCCTATTTCGGTGAATAAAATTAAGCATGTACTGAAAACTCCAATGTGCAAAACTTTTTAATAGGGATTCAAGGAATAATCTTGTAGATGCCATGTTGTGGCATTATTTTCTTTTAAATTCAGTTTAAACATTTGATTTAAAAATACTAAAATATATGTGTATGCATAATATGACCCAATATGAGCTACAATCTGGATATATAATGATTGCAACTTAGAATTCTTATATTTTAACTTATATTTTCAGTTTTTTATTTCAAATTTATAACACTTGTGAATAAAAAAATGAATCAGTTAAAAACTATTAATGGAAAAAGTGGATATGCTAAAAAAAATAGGCTTATATATAAACTTAAATGCATTCTTCCCTTGAAAGTTAAATAAAGGTATTAGTCCATTCTGTCCACTTGCCTGTCCATCTGTACATTTTTCATATGCATCACAGTATCTCAAAACTTTTACTGTTTTTCTTCATGACAGTCTTGTCAGAGTATTAGTTTGCAATCATATATTTAGAACTTTACTATAACCAAGTAGGAGGGCCCCTTTCCTCTTAGCTTCTCATATGCTTATATATATGAAAAACATTACAATAGAATATTTTTTATATTTTGCAGTTGCAAAGTTTTCAAACTTAAGCTGGGCGCCGTGACCCATGGGTCCTTTGTTTATATTCTGGATTCTCAAAATCATTGTTTGGCTAAAACTGAATAAATACCAGACATGGTGCGAATACTTGCAAATGTATTTGAATACAAATATGAATATGTACTCCATTATAAAATTTCTTGCATAAGAATGGGAATTCAGGTAAAAATGAAAGTATTTGAATACCAGTGCAAATACTTTCAAAATGTATTCATGAATGTATTCATGAATATATTCTATAATATTATTTTAATTATCATTTCAGTTATATTTTATTTTAAAAAATCATATGATTCTCTTATCATTTTTTTTTTATAAAAATTATATTTGGCACAATATTTGTTATTAAATTTTAATAAATAGTTAAACTCTTTATCTTATATGTGCTGCTTATCAGTTATATGGCCAAGTCAAAATCTGTATGACAATAGCTTTCCATTTGTTAATAAAATAAATGAAATCAATCTCTTCCCTGTCTCCAAAGAAACTATCAAAATCATACATAAGCTAAACACCAGCAACTCATAATACAGCTTATATTTATTTCCACACAAAACCAGCATCTGCCTCATTTCAAAATCATATTTTTTTATCATATATAACAGCTGAGCGCCGTGACCCATAGGTCCCTTGTTCTTCTTTAAAAAATAATGTCCCAAAATTCTAATGTTCTATGATTCTATTCATTTATTTAAACATGTTTATGCAAGGTAACCTGTTTAGACATGACAATCTGTTCCGCCACGGGGCCCAGTTTGGAAAATGTTTCTACCTGTTATTTATCAGTTGGTGACAATTACCCTAATATTTGGGTTATCATTATTTCAGGGTTACTCCCCCCCTCCCCCCTGTTAAATCTAAACTTGCTTGCTGTTTTTTTATTACATCCTTGCAAATTCATGATGAAATTCGATCTTAAAACAGTCCACATCTATGAAACACACTTAACTAACATGTATGGGTGCAGTTTTGAATTATACTTGTATGTCCAGTATCAACTATGGTTTGTATAAGAGCAAAAACTAAAGGTTACACTCATGTTTACCCACAACGTACCTCCGGTTAGTCAACAATATCATCTAATGTGCATTGTGCATATCCAAAAACAAGGGACCCATGGGTCACGTCACTCAGCTGATTTTTGGAAATTTTTAGCAAAAGCAAAATATAATTTGGTTTTCATATATATTAGCATTTGATAAGCTTTAAGAGGAAAAGGCCCTGCTAAAATAGAACCCTGTAAATTATAGAATTATGGACATGAGCCAAAATAGAATATAAACATTTATTTATTTACTGTAATAAAATGCTGTAAAAAATTCAAATAAGCATAAAATTTAATAAGCATCTTAAAACAAGCCAATTAGGTATAAATTGCATTTTCACATATCAAGGCCCAGCCAACCTTTTACGTGATAGTAATATTATAGGTAAAAGTGCAATATAGATCAAAGGTGAAAAAATAAAAAGGTAGGATTCCAAAGCACCACGCGCGTCCATTTTAATCCCCCGCATCAAATATTTTTATTTTTATTTTCAATAGAAACTTACCAATTTGGAGCTGCAGTCGCTAGGACATTTCTTTCAAGTAGATAATACGATTTTGATGAGATTTCCTTATGATATTTCCTTGAAATATAACTAATGTCCCCAGTCCACAGATGCAAGGACGTGGTGGTGGTGGTGGTGTGTGTGTAGGGGGGGGGGGGGGGGTGGAATGATAGGGGTTACTTCTCTGTATTATTATAGTGTATATACACAGGGTTTTCAGTGAATTCAACAATGCTTACAGGATAAACTAGGATATCAGCAGCAGCTGACAAAAACCCTCACCTAAAAGAACTGTGTTTATAGGTGGTAACAGTAACAAGTATGAAATGTTTGTTCTCACATGGTTGTATATCTGTACATGTATCAATTTAAACTGGAGAGGTATGTAGTACCTTTGCAAATATGGCAAGACCAATCTCATGCAGGACTTAGAGATCTTCAAGGCATATCATTATACCATGTTTCATAACAATCCACCCAGTGGTTCCTGAGAAATGAGCTCCTAAATTTATTTCTGTTTTAAGCTCTGTGACCTTGAAAAGTAGGTCAAGGTCACCCATCTTTCAACTTGACCAATATTTTGTTAACATGCATCAGCCCTGAAATATACATCAGAAATGAAGTTCCTGTGTAGAATACCTTTGGAGATATCCCGCTTACAAGGCCAAAGTTGAAAAATCTGAAAAATTCCTAAAACATCAGGAATTGTAGGTGGTGTCCCCAGACTTGTGCAGCAGGTACAGACCATCAGTCCCAATGATCATAGTAAGTTTTGTGAAAATCCAACCAATGGTTCCTGAGAAATAAGCTTCTTAGCGTTTTCTTAGCTCGAAAACATAGAAAAATAGGTCAAGGTCACCCATATTCCAACTTGACCCAGATTCTATTAATATGCATCAACACTAAAGAAATGAAGTTCCTTTGTTGAATACCTTTGGAGATTTCCCGCTCACAAAGCTAAAGTTGAAAAATCTGATAAAAATTCATTAAAAATCAGAAATTGTAGGTGCCCCCCCCCCCCCCCCCCAAACTTGTGCAGCAGGTACAGACTATCAGTCCCAATGATCACAGCAAGTCTTGTGAAAATCCATCTTCCTGAGAAATAAGCTTCTAAGTGTTTTTTTGCGAACCTTAATTTGAGCTTAAGCGATGGTGTGGCGTCGTCCATCGTCTGGCGTCCGTCGTTCATCGTTTGTACGTTAACCAATACTATCTTGAAAACAGCAAGAGTTAGCATCACAGAATTTTATGCAAAAAAATTGTCATCTAAAAAATTCTATCGGATTTTGCTTATTTTTTGGCTAACTGCATTTTCTTAGATTTTATAGGGAAAAGGCTAAAAAAAGCTTTAAAAATCTTCTCCGAAACTGTTCAGCCAAATTGTCCAATATTCCACAGAAATGATTCCTGAGACAATCTTTCTCAAGTTTGTTCGAATGGTTTAAGTTCGGTGATTTTTGGCCGAGTTACAGGAAGTTTAACTTAGTCATCTGTCCAAAAAAGCATACTAAAATTATAGTCTCAGAAATGGCTGGAGCTATCATCCCCAAACTTTTTGCCAATGTTGGTCACATGAGTCATATCTGAAATTGAGGTATTGGTGGCGCCACCTGCATCGGCCTTTTTTGTACAGGGGTCATCAGTGCCCTTATCATACTGACAGCTACAAAATCTTCTTCTCTGAAACCATATGGCCAAATTGTTTAATATCGCACAGAAATGATCCTAGGGTAGTGCTTTCTGAAGTGTGTTCAAATGGTCTCAGTTCAGTGACTTTTGGCTGAGTTATAGGAAGCTGAATTTAGTCATATGCCATAACATCCCATTTTAGCTCAGTGGCTACAAAGATCTTCTCAAAAACCACTGGGCCAAATTCTTAAATCTCACACATTAATTATTCTTAGATGTTGATAATTCAACTTTGTTCAAATGGTTTTGGTTCAGTGATTTTTGGCTGAGTTATGGGAAGCTTAACTTAGCCATTTTGCTGTATTTTTTCCATATGAGTTATAAACCTGCAAAACGTTTTTTGATTGACGCCACTGAGGCCAATTTGTTTAATATTTTACATTAATTAACCCTGAATAATTCTTGTAATAATTGTCTTTTATGGTTCCAAAGAATGAATTTTAGCTGAATTATAAAGATTGAACCGAGTCATTTTACCATATATGTTAGCTGTGTGAAGCAGATATATCTAGCCTGGCACCTGTTTATCAGCATCCATTACATCATGCCTCTAGACTTTAAGATTTCAGGTTATCTATGGTTAATATTGACAAGATTGTTTTTTAAAAGCTTTTACAAAATGTAGATTTATGATTTTAGATATTCCTCATGCCAGGCAATCTTTACAATCACAGGTATACAGCTCTCTGTGGGTATATAAAGACGGCTGTACATGGATTATAAATAATTGGTATCCATACTCAGTTCAAGATTTTGCCATCAGTGAGATGCATCTGTATTATGATTTTGCATTCAATATGCATCTGTAGTAATTTTTAGCGAACCTGTGAGCTAATGCGATGGTGTGGCGGCGTCAGTTGTCTGTACGTTTATTACTACTATTTCAAAAATGACTGGAGCTAGCATCATGAAATTTAATGCAAAAAATTAGCCATCTGAAAAACTCTGCATTTTCTTAGATTTTATAGAGAAAAAGCTAAAAAAAACTTTAAAAATCTTCTCCTCGGAAACGGTCAAGCCAAATTGTTCAATATTTCACAGAAAAACATACCAAAATGACAGTCTCAGAAACAGCCCGAGCTATCATCATCAAATTTTATGCCAGTGTTGGTCACATGAGTCATATATGAAATTCAGGTATTGGTGGCGCCACCTGCATTGACCTTTATTTGTACGGGGTCATTGGTCATCTGTACATTAACCCATAATTTCTAAGGAATGGCAGGAGCTACCATCCCCAGATTTTATGCAATAATCTGTCACATATCAAATGATGTGTACAAAATTATTGTTCAATTATAACTTCTGTAACATTGCACAAAAATTATTCTTACGTGGCTTTGTTCAACTTTACGTGAATGATTTTGGCAGAATTATTGGACCTTTAACAATGAAAGGACTGCATCTTTTACTATTCTAGATATTTTGATATAAGTTTATGAATATGTCAGCTTGAAAAAAAAGCATTTTAGCCAAAATCTTTCAGTATGTGTAAACAGATTTACCAACAGGCCAAGACTGTGTCTGTATCTTTAAATAGGTTGAGAAACTGCCAACTGTTTCAGATTTGGCAACAGATCAAGAGTTCAATCAGTGCAGCCAGATATAGGTCAAGAGTTCAATCAGTGCCGCCAAGCACAAGGCATGTGATCACCTCATGGGTGACATATGAACACCTCATGGGCACCATGTGATCACCTCATGGGTGTCATGCCCCTCAGGGCAGGGCCCCTGCATGAGCTTATGCAATGGTGTGGCTACTATTTCAGATTTGGCAACAGGCTAGAGGTCAGTCTCGATCTATTTATAGCTTTGGCAGACTGCCAACTGTATCAGATTAGGCAACAGGTTAAGAGTTCACTCAGTGCAGCCAGGTATGGGTCAGGAGTTCACTCAGTGTAGTAGCTGCATTCTATTTATAGCTTTGGCAGACTGCCCACTGCATCAGATTTGGCACCAAAGTTCAACCTGGATCAATTTACAGCTTTGGTAGACTGCCAACTGTGTCAGATTATGCAACAGGTGGAGAGTTCACTCAGTGCAGCCAGGTACGGGTCAAAAGTTCACTCAGTCTAGCCAGGTGCAGGTCATGAGTTCACTCAGTGCAGTAGCCTGAGCCAGCAAATTTGTCACAGTTCACCTGGGGCAACTGCCTTTCTCACCTAAGCCTGGTCAGCCCCATGCATCAGACTCAAGGTATGTTTGATGTATTGGGCTGATATTTTGACCTGTCTATGTGTCTTTGATGGCTTTCTCGTTCACAAGACAGGTGTCGCCACCTACAATGACTTTTGCACAGTGTATATGCCTGCTTATTTCTACAGAGGAATCAGCCTGAAATTGGGCATATATACACATATCAAATAGCTTTGTCGTATACAAGACTGGTGGTGCCACCTATAATAATTTTGGCACAGTGTGGGTCCCTGCTAATTTTCAGGAGGGGTTTGATACATCAGTCTGACATTGGGCATATGTATATATCTCTTTGTTGTATACAAGACAGGTGGTAATCATTGTATCCGCCAAAATGGTTTTGTGTGTACTATGTTTTCAGTCAGACGCCGCCGCCAACACCGCCGCATAGGTTTCCCCGTAACCACTAGGCAGAATTTTTTTAAATTCGGAATTATGATCGGGTCACATGTGAACTGTTGCGGCCTCATTTTTGGTTGACCTTGGACCTTTCCTCTCTGCCCAGCGTCCATTTGTGCGTCTGGTTCCACACATAAACCCACATATCTCGGGAACTGTTTGACAGATCAGGCTAAAAATTTTACACAAATGTAGCCCTTGGATAGCTTTATAACATACACTAAAAATGGTGGCGCCACCTGCAACCATTTTTGCACAGCATCCATCTGTTCATCTGCCTTGGGATAAAAACACTCATATCTCTGCATCGGTTGGACTTATCTATCTGAAATTTTGTATGTGTATACATCCTGGACAGCTTTCTTGATTTTGTGGCAGGTGGTGCCACCTACATTCACGTTTAAGCTGCAGACATCCAGGCTCATATCTGAGGAACCGTTTGACTGATTTGGCCAAAATTTTGCATGTGTGTAGTTCTCACTTAGATCTTCATCATACACAAAACTGGAGGGGCCACCTGCAACCATTTTTGCACAGCGTTTGTCCGTTTGTCTGCCGTTGGCTAAAATCACTCATATCTCTGCATCGGTTGGACTTATCTATCTGAAATTTGGTATGTGTATACATCCTGGACAGCTTTCTTGATTTTGTGGCAGGTGGCGCCACCTACATTCACGTTTAAGCTGCAGACATCCAGGCTCATATCTCAGGAACCGTTTGACTGATTTGGCCAAAATTTTGCATGTGTGTAGTTCTAACTTAGATCTTTATCATACACAAAACTGGAGGGGCCACCTGCAACCATTTTTGCACAGCGTTTGTCCGTTTGTCTGCCGTGGGCTAAAATCACTCATATCTCTGTAGTGGTTTGACATATCTGCCTAAAATTTTGCATTTTATAGATCCTGGACAGCTTTCTTGATTTTATGACAGGTGGCGCCACCTACATTCTAGTTTACGCTGCAGACATCCAAGCTCATATCTCGGGAACCGTTTGACCGATTGGGCCAAAATTTTGCATGTGTATAGATCTTACATAGCTCTTTATCATTAACAAAACTGGAGGGGCCACCTGCAACCATTTTTGCACAGCATCTGTCTGTTTGTCTGCTGTGGGCTAAAATCACTCATATATCTGTAGTGGTTTGACTTTTCTGCCTAAAATTTTGCATATCGGTATGTATACAACTTGGACAGCTTTCTGGATTGGTGGTAGGTGGCGCAACCTACATACACATTTCGGCTGCACACCCACGCTAATATGCAACACACCTCACTCTATTTCCCCTTGCCACTCAATCCATGCCTCACTTCACCCGTTCCACTCTGATTTAGGCAGATACCCAGTCGCTTGTCGACTACCCGTATTCTAGTTTTCCATTATTTTGGGGGGGACTTCAGAGCCCCATAGCTCAGAGGTTATGGGAAACAGAGACCTAATTTTAGGTTTCTGTGGACACTTTTCATGGACCTCCCTGCATGTCAGAGAGAAGATTCTAGGTCCAGTCGTTACAAATTGTGCCCTGTTAACAGACGACCACATCTTAAGAGGTCTCAAAAATACATAAAAAATTTGTAAAAATATAGGAGGCGCCACCAGACTGCAGAAACTGATAAAACATTCCATGATCAATATCCATGCAAAGAATCATGGTGGTCAATGCAATAGTTGTTATTAGATACTTGAGCTTTTATATCAAATTTTCCATTATTCTGGGGGGGGGGGTACTTGGGAGCCCAATAGCTCAGAGGTTATGGGTAACAGAGACCTAATTTCAGGTTTCCAAGAGGATTTTTCATGGACCTCCCTGGAACTCAAATTTGAAGATTCCAGGTCCAGTGGTTAATGGACAGACAGATGACAGACTTTCAGTCAGCTGAGCTAAAAACAGATAAGTGGTTATGATAGTAAGCAGTCCTGAAATGTGATAATAGGTTTTTAATGTAAATTTGAGGTTTTTCCTTAATTTCTCAAAGGGATAAAGTTGCAGTGACCCAGTTTTTGGTTTGGTGACAAAACGTGCAGTCTATCGGTTGGACAGACAGAAGGACGACGGACATTGGACCATAACTAAAGCTCAGATGACTTATAGTCACCTGAGCTAATAAAACGATAGACAAATGATTCACATTCACATCAGTTTATTTACTAAATGCCATACAAATACAGCAAACAAATATTACATTCCACACATAACTTTCAGCACTACATACTGACTAGCTTGAGGTCACCACCAGATCCACGTGTTACACTACAGTGTGGTGTGTGTGTGGTGTGTCATTACTATTATTTCTGCTGCTGTAATGTGTGGTGATTTATCCTCTGGTGTTAACAGTCTCTAAAATTTAATAGCATGCACAGGAACATGCACACGACAATGCACAGGACTATCCTCTATTCTAAGTTTCTTCAATAATTTACACTCCAAAGTGATCTCTTCTCTAACGCTAAACTTTCTAAGTTGGTAAACTGGACATCTTTTTTGCCTAACTAGGGATAAGTAGAAAAATACAAAGTATATGATACTGCCAGCAGTTTGGATGAAACTTGTGAAATCAGGCCTAAATCATTGTAAAATAACTTGTTCACAGATTATTGTGTAAATGTATCGTTGTAATATGGCTGCTTGTAAATATTCCTAGATAATTTATCAACACAGTGCTGCCCTTGCTTGGGCTGTGAGTGATACAACAGTGGATACAATGATTAGTGCAGTACAATTCCACCAGTGTGCCAATACATCATGATACAAAATTAAATATTGTATCAGTATCGTCAGATGTCCTAACATCGATACATTGACGATACATGACCATCCATCAGAAGAAGGCCTTACATTTTATTACCGCCAGACAGCATTTGATTACAAGTTGGTGGCCTGGGGCCAGTATGGCTAAACATCATTGGCTACTCATAAGTTATATTTGGATTGGTGAACTTCCTGTACCCCAAGAACAAACCAGGGACTGTTTCATGATTTGATATAATCAACCTTTCTAGGAAACAACATAACAAACTTGAAATGCTTTTAAAATATTTCCTTGAAATATCATATATCAAATTGAGAGTGAAATATCCCGATACGTATTGTAGTGCAAGACACATTTTGTTATAGCCCTACTGATTCCACTTTCAGAGCTCAAGATTTGATTTGTGATCCAAGCATTTCATTTTGTTGCTTTGTTCATATTTGAATAAGGGGTCTATTTAAACTGCATTACTGAAGGTCTAAACATTTTTTCACATTTAATACTTGTTCACCAGAAATGTTCAGCAATTCTGTGAGAATTAAGTGACCATCACACCTAAATTTAATTAATGTAAAAGATTTGAATAAGATTATTTTACTGCTTTTTTGTATAAACTTGGCATATGAATCACAGCAAAAATATTTCAATTATTACATCCCTAATTTGTATGATAATAAATAGAAAAATGTATACTCATTATGTGTGACTGATCTTAATTCTACATTATATTAAAAGAAGAAATTTCTGACAATTCAGTTCTCTTGTGTTATCTTCGTTTCTTTGGCCTTGACCTTCGTCTCCTCTCCGGTCGAGCTGCTTTGTGAAGTGACCCCACGTTGACCCCTTGACGACGCTTTACCAACATGTGCTCTTCTACAAGTTCCCCAAGGTGACCTTGCTCAGCTAACATTGACAGGAACATACAGATGAACTGGTCATAATTATGCGTCCGTCGACAGTCATCCATCTGGAAACAAAGGTCACAGAATGAGTATGAAGGTGATTTCTGAGGACAAAATATGTAAAAGCATAGTTCTGTCATGTTGAAATAAACAAAAATTGTATATGGGTGCAATGCTGCATTGGAGCTCCTGCAAGGCTCCAAAAGAAATAAGGAGCTTTAGAGGAAAACTTGAGACAAATTTATAGCAGTTTATAAGAGGTTTCAGCCAAAACTATAGGAAAAATAGGGGATTTTTTTTTAATGCACATTCATGTTTTACTTGGGTATTTGACACCATCAACAGTTTTCCAGCCAGCAGCTATTTTATTGGTTCAGAGGGCTATATTCTACAAAGAAAAAAGCTGAATGTGTCCAATAATAACAGGTCTAACAAACAATAATTATTTAACACTAACAGTTTTACCAGAAAAAAAAATTTGTGCAATGAAGAAATATAGGAAATTTTGGGTCTCAATAATGGAAAATATCGGAAATTAACAGAAAATTATATTTTTATGGGAATTTTTAAGAAATATATGATTCAGCTGAAGTCCTGAAACAGCATTTTATTGTCACTTCTCTCTGTGGACAAGTTGACCATATTTAGTCATCCGAAGAAAAAAGGTGTCCATCATTGATGAACAGATTCAAAACATCCTACAAGATATATAGGCTCCGAAACAAGTTTGAACAGCTTCTGATGGGCTATTTGTTTGTTAATAAAAAATATATATAATTATGAAATAAATTTTTTAGAAGTTTGTTCCTCAAGGAAGAATATTATTCAGCTAAAAATTTAAATATAATATACTTTGTATGTATCATATCATGAACTTCACTGAGTGAGATATCATGATACATAGAGTAACAATACATAATTTATCCCCCGTCTTTAGTATGCTGTAACAGAATAAGTCCTCACCCATGCTACTAGTATGTAAAAGATTGCAATCAAAATAATCATACAGTAAATAATTTCTTTGTGCAACTCTTTGGCAGAATTAGAAAGTTGAGAGAATCAATATGATTTTCTTCATTTATTCAACATTAAAAATGGCCATAACCACAAATGTTTTTATTAATTAAATTTGAATATAAGCAGCCATCTGAATTTAATATTGCTGGATCATATAAATATTTAACAAATTATATGAAATTTTGATAAATAAAAAGCTGTACATAGGACAGGTGGTAACAGAAAACTGATTGTTCATTTAATACCTGATATTTTCTTCTCTTTTCTATTTCGTCATGGAGATTTGTGTCACAGGTCTTGATTTCCTGTTCGATGTTCTTTAGTAGGGCAACAAGATCCTGAAAAAATACATGCTACATATACATGTGGCCTCAAACAGATATTATTATAAAATATAGTATGTCCTATATAATACAGTTTATTAACCATGTTGCCCCGGCCTAAGACCACTCTGTGCTGGATTTATAGTTTCAAAGAAAAATTAGCTTCTGTTATCACAACAGACAGATAAAATGGAAAAGGTCCTGAATCTTCTGTCTCTTTAAAGTAAAATTTAGTGCAAAGATTGATAACTTTAGCACACAGCAAACAGGGATTGCTAATTTAAGAACACAAAAAAGAATAGACATATGTTGGTTATCAATTAAATAATGAGAAAATGGAAAAGCTGTTATGCTTCATGTGATCAACATATTTTTTAAAGTGCAAGGAAGGATTTGCTGTTTTGATCATTTTCACATTGTGCCTTCAGTTTGGCTTATCCTGACAACAACCTCAATAAAATTCAGATGTCTAGACTATCGACTGTCTATATTACCACTTTGGCAGAGCATGGTTACCTTTGGTGAGAATCCTTTGTGTTGAGATTTCTTCTTCTCTATGTCTAAGACTTTAGTTCCTTCTGGTCCAGCTGACTGTAGAGACACCGCTGAGACTCCATCAGTCTGACCTGCCTGCATCTGTGATACAGAGGCAGAGATGTCCATCAGCTGCTGTATATCCTCAGTTTTCACATTCAGCGGAGCTTCAGCTAACTCATACTGCTGCTCCAGGCTGATGTCCAGCCCTGGCTTGCTGCCTGGAGAAGTCCCAGGGCTGGGCTCAGAGGATGCATTTAATGAATTTGTTGGCGAGTTTAAGAAGCTGCCGACTTCAGAAGCTGTGTCTGTGCTAGAACTACTGGGTCCTGGGGATCCATCATTAAATTTAGTCTGTACTGTAAGAGGTTTGGTGACATCACCACTGTCTGTGGATGCATTAACACCTGGTGGGGGTACAGGTGTTCTTGGCAGTGCTGTGACGGAGGACACATGTGGCCCCCCAGCTAGTGATATTTTCATTTTTAGTGGACCCTCCTGTGTCACCTGGAGCTGAGTCTGTCGGGCAAGCGAGTGTTCCTCACCGTCGTTATCCGCATCCACATCACTATCATCATCACTACCATCAACATTCACTGATCCGTCTTCACTCGCCTGGCTCCCTGTGTCCATCAACTCCATATCAGGACTTTTTGCGTAATTATGACTGTCTAACTCAGGGGGCAGCCTTACAGGTGTAGATGAAGCAGTTTCTGTTGTGACCTCAGCCACATCTGTTGGAATCAATATATCCGAAGTGGCAAGGTCATCAAAGCCTGATGACTTGTGTGAAGCTCTTGTTGAACGACTCCCCAATTTTGTTGATCTTTCAAAGCTTGCCAGTGGTTTTTCATTGGCTGCTGCAGCTGTCGCTTCCCGGACAGCTGCAGCCACCGATCGTGTTATGATCGGCTCGGCTTTGATTTGTTTGACAGATCTACTAGTGGCTGTTGGGTCGTTATGTATAGATGGGTTTGTCACTTTAACCATCTGCAAGTTAACCACATAACAGCTTTAACTCATCTGATGATGACACAGCTCATAAATGTTTAATGAAATTATAAACACAACAACAATAATGCTAAATTAATGACCATATCCAACTTCTCTTCAATTTCAAAAAGTAACATATATAACATATTACACTGCATAAGCTCAGTCATAACATGGTACAGTCTGCTTATCATCACTGGTATATCCTTATTCAAAACAGCCTCTCTCTTTGCCATTTAATAATAGCCTGGTAGAGTTTAGGAATTAAATAAATGGATACCACATTTACTTGCTTAAGATTTGTATTACTTGTTTCAATTTTATACTTGTTATACAAGTCATATTATACTTGTGAAACAACTGGTCTGTATTTCTATGAGTAATCATTTAAAACAATTTTAAGTCTTTAACTATTTTTAAAAGCCAAATTTTATATATCACCCAATAATTAAAATCTGCTGTGAACTTAAGTAACAATAAAATTCATTCCAAAACTTAATGTGACTATTAAACAAGTGGTTCAAAATGCAAAAGTAAGCCATTATAAGTAACACCATATATTAACATTTGATCTTTTTTCCAGTACTAATCACAATTCAGTTAAATATCACTAACAAAATATATATATCTGGTGGTAACCTTAAGGTGACAAATTTATCAGTGAACAAAAATACTTAAATGTAGTTTGCATGATTTATTATAGTCCATTTCATCCCCTCATGTCCACCTATTTTTTGCTATGAAAATTTTTATTAGTTACATTTCAAGGGAAACAATTATAGTGTACAGTAGAGAATTAAATGACCTAATTTTTTAATTACCTAATTTTAAATACCTACCTTGCACAAAATTTAAGAAACAGAATTATTTGAAAATATAGGAAATCAGTCTATATTTTACAAAATATCAGACCCACTTATGGTGGTCAAGGTCACTGGTCAAATGCAAAAACAGCCTCAACTGACAGCTGCTAATTGGACGATGTCATGAAAACACTCTAAAAAATATAACCAGCTAAAACAAAGATGGCTACTCATGCAGGGACACATCATATCTGCCAGATCATTGTGAAGAGACTATAAGTTGTGAAACAAAAATTGGGGATTTACTGAAAAAAGTTTTATCATATTAGGTTGTTACTTCCATATGCAGTTTTCTAAGAAATAATTGAAAAATATACAATTTAAAGAAAATTAAGAAAATTATCTTAAACAAGGGACCTATGGGTCACAGTGTCAGCTGATATATATGATAAAAAAATATGATTTAGAAATGAGGCACATGCTGGTTTTATATGGTAATAAAAATAAGCTGTATTATGAGTTGTTTTTGTTTAGCTTATGTATGATTTTGATAGTACCTTTGGAGACAGGAAAGAGGATTAATTTCATTTATTTCATTAACAAATGGAGTGGGATTGTCACACAGATTTTGACTTGGCCATATAACTAATATAAGCAGAACATATAATATAAGAGTTTAACTATTTATAAGAAAAATTACAAATATTGTCCTAAATATAATTTTTATTAAAAATAATAAGAGAATAGTATGATTTTTTCAAATAAAATATGACTGAAATGATTATTAAAATAATAATAAAGAATATATCCATGAATGCATTTATTAATACATTTTGAAAATATTTGCACTGGTATTCATATACTTTCATTTTTACCTGAATTCCCATTCTTATGAAAGAAATTTTATAATGGAGTACATATTCATATTCGTGTTTAAATACAATTGCAAAGTATTCGCACCATGTCTGGTATTTATTCAGTTTTCACCAAACAATGATGTTGAGAATCCAGAATATACAAAATTCACACATTTAAATAATGATCATAAGTACCTGGTTTTATGGCTTTTATTTATATTAAAAAAAAATGTAATATATTTATTTTGGACTAATTTCACATCAATGTACACACTAGACACAGTAGGAATCTAGATTAATATTATCAACTGCATCTTTGTCTATCATTAATTTCCTTCATATGATCCCTAATGATTAGTAATGAATAATATGATTTACTTTTTTATCATTAAAATTGAACTGAAAAATACCATAGGTGACTGCATGGTGTTATTTGGAATACATGACATTCTATCCATCGATCCAAGATTCTTATATCATTGGTAACTGCAAGTTAATTTCCTGTTATTATCAACTAACAAATTCCTTTTCTATTTTTCTTTAATTTGTTATTAAAAACCAATAAAAATTTATTAATTTATCGTTTATTGTTATGTTGTTGGTTAAAACTACTAGATGAGTTGGGCTGGACACCTAGATCAACTGTGGCTGGCCATTATATAATAAGCTGCCTGGAGGCCCCAGTTTATGTCTCGCCTCAAGCATGCATAATTTGCTGAAAGTTCAACCAGGTCAACATACAGGTGACTCAAGAGGTGCTACAGAGAGCCAAGGTCTGACATGGTCTCATAAAAACATTAATAAAAGCTACAATTTTTGGCCAATTTCTTTCAGCTTTTCAAACTAAAAAGCTGAAATCTTTATGTGTGCATGATATGAAAATTATATCAACAGTACTCACAGGAAACAAACATGCCATGGTCAAAGTTGGGCAAAATGTAAGGTACTAATTTTATATTTATACTAATAACTTATACAATTTGAAAAATTCAGAACTAATTTTGGGTATTCAATTGAATCCTGATTAAATAATGTTACATCCCTGACAAAAAATCTCTAGCTTCAGCAATCCTCTTGTTAAGGGAGTAAATATATTTCTTGATTTTTTACAAAGTGCATTATGTTTGGGCCCATAACTTAAAACAATTACGCAACACTGACATCATTTCTGGCATGTGCATAGAGAATATATAGAAAAATATGTATATTATATATGATTAAAGTCAGATCAGTGGTTTTGATATTAGGCTGTCTTGAAGTGTAACAATGGGTTTTTAATGGAAAAATGAAGTTTTTCATTAATATCTCGAAGGTATTAAGTCCTAGTGATCAAATTCTTGGCATGGTAGGGGATTTTTGAGACATCTAATTGTATGCCAAATTTTAGGAACTGAGAGCTGAAGTTGGGGAGCTGAGCACTTGCAAACTGCATGACACTAGTTTGATGTAAACAATATGTTACATGGTGCTTGAAAGCTTGAATAAAATCTACAGTTTTTGATCAACTGGTTTCAAATTTTAGGTGTTTACAGACAAAATGCTAAAAAAAACATGCTGTGAAAATTAAATCCACAGTACTTACAGGAAAAAACGTGCCATGGTCAAAGTTGGGCAAAATTTAAGGTACCAATTTTTTATTTTTGTTAATATTTTAAAAAAATTAAAAGATTTTGATCTAATTTTGGGTATACAATTTAATTTTGATTAATTAAAGTTATATTACTGGAAAAAAAGTTTATAGCTTTAACATATTTTGTGTTAAGTGATCAAATATCTTTCCTGATTTTTTACACAATGCATTATGTTTGGGCCCATTACTTTTTAAATTTTTATAATACAGACATAATTTCTGGCATGTACATAGGAACTATATAGAGGAATAACTATGGTAAATATGAGGAAAAACAGATGAGTGGTTTTGATATTAGGCAGTCCTGAAGTGTAAAAATAGGTTTTTAATAAAAAATTGAGGTTTTTCTTTAATTTCTCAAAGGAACAAAGTCGCAAAGACCCAGTTTTCGGCTTGGTAGGAGATCTTGGGGACATCTAACATTATGCCGAATTTTGGATTCCTAGGTCTTACAGTTTCAAAACGTGCCACATCTACGGACGGACGGACAGACGGACGGACGACGGACAATGGACCACGACTATAGCTCAGATGACTTATAGTCAGCTGAGCTAAAAAGCAGGTGAACAGCAGGTGGTGAAACAGACTAATTTAACAGATCAACTGATACAAGAGCACCAATGCAACAAATATTAATGTCAAAATTGAACACAATTTTCACAATCTGGTTAAATTTTAGAATCCTCAATAATCCTGTGAAACAGTGCAATAAAGACTGTGCGAGTTCATCAAGATATTTTTAAGGCATAAGAAGTGCAAATGAAAGTGATCTTCTTGGCTGATTTGTCAAGAGAATTTGTTTGCTACTTCTGTATTCACTTTACTTTTTCTTCCTGGCTTGATTAAATTAAACATACAGACACCCCTCATTAAAATATTGTTTTATTGATAATTTTGTGTTGATAATTAATATGAATATGTCTCACATTACTAGGCCTTAATATCACTGATAACTGATTGCAAAGACATGGTCAATAATCATTATTAAAATTGTTCATAATCGTAAGCCCTATTTAGATGATAGCTACATCTGAGAGAATGCATTGTGTGTCAGTCACATATGGCAGAGAGTGTAGCTGGTGATAAAATGATAAGTGCTCTTGATGAGTGAACATCCTGTCCTAAACAGAAAGCCACTATCAAGATGGTGAACCTTTGATGCTTAACTCTGTCAGGTTTTGGAGAGAGACCTGCAAGTGCTAAACTGACAATAAAATCACAGATAGTAAATGTGAGTGCAGAACAACACAATTTATTGAGAGAACTGCACATGCTAAAATGACAAGACACATCACAAAGACTGAACCAAATGTACAAACTCACATCCTCAAAAAGAGCTACCAGTAGTCATGTTCAAGATAGTGGACTTAAAAACCAATTACATGTAATGGTACATTCTACATAGTACAAACAGCAAACTGGTCAATAATCTAACCTATTCCTTAAAGATAAAATCCTACCATATAATAAATGACAAGACAAAGATAAACAATAGGAGACAATTTAGGATTACAAAGGAAAAAGGAGCCTGAATATAGCATTCCCATGCCAGGCAGAAAACAAGGGACCCATGGGCCACTGCGCTCAGCTGATTGTGACAGTTATAACTGCATCAGCTTAGACTTTTTGAAGTTGCAATCAATATACTATCCTCAGTGCTCAGGAACTAGGGCTCAATGAATGAGGGGGGGGATAGAGTTACAACACCTTTGGATATAAATACAGGGTAGGGCACATGAGAATAAGTGTATGTTCTGCGAGTGCTGCATCATTAATAAGGTTACCTAGGCAAGGCTGTAGTGAGCAAGAGTGGGGTCTTGGTTATACAAAATGCAAATAAATTAGAGCATCTGAAAAACTTCAATAATAAGAATAATAATTTTAAAGCTTTTACTTTCAAATTTCAGAATTCAACAGATTAAATCCATATGTATCCCAGCTGTGAAAAATAAATTAAATATACTTACGAGAAAAAAACGTGCCATGGTCAAATTTTGGCAAAGGTTAAGTTACCAATTTTATATTTTTGCTAATATTTAAACAAGTGACCCATGGGTCATGACGCTCAGCTGACTGGGAAGAGATTCGCAAAAGGAAATTTTATCATCTGAATGGTAGAATATACCCATTCAACTGAAGCATCAAACAGATTAAACAACAGGCCAAAACTGTGTCTGTATTTATATATCTCAAAAATTGAGAAAAAATGCATAAAACAAGGGACCTATGGGTCACGACGCTCAGCTGTTATATATGATAAAAAAATATTATTTAGAAATGAGGCACATGCTGGTTTCGTGTGGTAATAAATATAAGCTGTATTATGAGTTGTTGTTGTTTAGCTTATGTATGACTTAGATAGTACCTTTGGAGACAGGGAAGAGGATTGATTTCATTTATTTTATTAACAAATGGGAGTACTATTGTCACACAGATTTTGACTTGGCCATATAACTTATAAGCAGAACATATAATATAAGAGTTTAACTATTAATTAAAAAAAAATTACAAATATTGTCCCTTATATAATTTTTATTAAAAATAATAAGAGAATAATGATTTTTTAAAAAGGAATTATAACTGATATGATTATTAAAATAATATTAAAGAATATATTCATGAATGCATTCACGAATACATTTTGAAAGTATTTGCACGAGTATTCATATACTTTCATTTTTACCTGAATTCCCATTCTATATGCAAAAAAATTTTATAATGGAGTACATAATCATATTCGTATTTAAATACAATCACAAAGTATTCGCACCATGTCTGGTATTTATTCAGTTTTCACCAAACAATGATGTTGAGAATCCAGAATATACAAAATTCACACATTTAAATAATGATCATAAGTACCTGGTTTTATGGCTTTTATTTATATTAAAAAATAACTGTAAAAAATTCATTTTGGACTAATTTCACATCAATGTACACACTAGACACAGTAGGAATCTAGATTAATATTATCAACTGCATCTTTGTCTATCATTAATTTCCTTCATATGATCCCTAATGATTAGTAATGAATAATATGATTTACTTTTTTATCATTAAAATTGAACTGAAAAATACCATAGGTGACTGCATGGTGTTATTTGGAATACATGACATTCTATCCATCGATCCAAGATTCTTATATCATTGGTAACTGCAAGTTAATTTCCTGTTATTATCAACTAACAAATTCCTTTTCTATTTTTCTTTAATTTGTTATTAAAAACCAATAAAAATTTATTAATTTATTGTTTATTGTTATGTTGTTGGTTAAAACTACTAGATGAGTTGGGTTGGACACCTGGATCAACTGTGGCTGGCCATAAGCTGCCTGGATTCTCGCCTCAAGCGTGCATAATTTGATGAAAGGTCAACAAGGTCAACATACAGGTGACTCAAGAGGGGCTGGAGAGAGACAAAGTCTGACAGGGTCTCATAAAAAACATTAATAAAAGCTACAATTTTTGGCCAATTTCTTTCAGCTTTCTAAACTAAAAAGCTGAAATCCTTATGTGTGCATGATATGAAAATTATATCAACAGTGCTCACGGGAAACAAACGTGCCATGGTCACAGTTGGGCAAAATTTAAGGTACTAATTTTATATTTATACTAATAACTTATAAAACTTGAAAAATTCAGAACTAATTTTGGGTATTCAATTGAATCTTGATTAAATAATGTTACTCCCCTGACAAAAAAATCTCTAGCTTCAGCAATGCCCTTGTTAAGGGAGTAAATATATTTCTTGATATTTTACAAAGTGCATTATGTTTGGGCCCATAACTTAAAACAATTGCGCAATACTGACACCATTCTGGCATGTGCATAGAAAAATGAAAAATATGTATATTATTTATGATTAAAGTCAGATCAGTGGTTTTGATATTAGGCAGTCTTAAGTGTAACAATGGGTTTTTAATGGAAAAATTAAGTTTTTCATTAATATCTCGAAGGTATTAAGTCCTAGTGACCAAATTCTTGGCATGGTAGGGGGTTTTGGAGACATCTAACTGTATGCCGAATTTAAGGAACTTAGAGCTGAAGCGGGGGAGCTGAGCTCTTGCAAACTGCATAACACTAGCTTGATGTAAACAATATGTTACATGGTGCTTGAAAACTTGATTAAAATCTACAATTTTTGATCAACTGGTTTCAAATTTTTGGTGTTAACAGTTGAAATGCTAACAAAAACATGCTGTGAAAATTAAATCCACAGTACTTACAGGAAAAAAACATGCCATGGTCAAAGTTGGGCAAAATTTAAGATACCAATTTTTAATTTTTATAAATATTTTAAAAAATTTTAAAAGATTTTACAAGTTTTATAAATTTGTATTAAAAAAACACTGAAAATATAAGTTAAAATATTAGAATTCTTGGTTGCAATCATTATACATCCAGAGTGTAGCTCATATTGGGTCATATTATGCATACACATATAATTTTATTATTTTTAAATCACAAATTTTTAAACTGAATTTAAAAGAAAATAATGCCACAACATGGCATCTACAAGATTATTCCTTGAATCACTATTAAAAAGTTTTGCACATTGGAGTTTTCAGTACATGCTTAATCTTATTCACCAAAATAAAATAAGATTCTGTAAATTTGGTAAAATAAAAACATTTTTTCAAATAAAGTATACACACTGATTGTTGAATGAGGGACAAACAATATCATTATGCTAATTACAATCCAAGCTTCAATTTATTCCTGGAATTAATAGTCAATTTCACACCTGGTGAAGTTTTTACTCTTCTCAAGGAAGGAATTACTTGTCTGATGAACATCCACACTTTCATAGCAATACACCACTTTGTGGACACAATTAAATGTGCACTTTAATCATTGTAACCCTGGTGGTAAATACAAAATCTAAAATGTAGCATAGCCAAGAATAAAATGAAATACAGAAAATTATAACATTCATCTAGTTAATGCATCATCTGGGGGGGGGGGGGTGTGCAGGGCAGAGGGGAAGCCTGCTAGTAGTGGCCCAGCTGAGCCAAGACAAGCTGCCTGGGGTGGGTTACATAATGCAAGTGAAGGCTTTACTACTAGGTGGGCTAGATGTAAACAACACTTGACATGGTGTATGAAAACTTGAATAAAAGCTAATCTTTTCAATCAATTCCTTTGAAATTTCAGGTTTTAAAAGATTAAATCCTTATGTATATATGCTGTTAAAATAAAATCAACAGTGCTTACAGAAAAAAACATGCCATTGCCAAAGTTGGACAAAATTTAGGGTACTGATTTTTTATTTAAGCTAATAACTTGAAAAATTTGCAAAATTCAGATCTAATTTTGGGTAAACAATCGAATCTTGATTAAACAAAGTTATATTCCTGACAAAAAGTCTCCAGCTTCAGCAATTCTCATCTTAGGTGAGTAAATATATTTCTTGATTTTTAAAAAAGTGCATTATGTTTGGGCCCATAACTTTAAAAAAATACGCAATACTGACATCATTTCTGGCATATGCCTAGCGAATGTACAGAAAAAGATGTATATTATATATGATCAAAGTCAGATCAGTAGTTTTGATATTAGGCAGTCTTAAAGTGTAACAATGGGTTTTTAATGGAAAAATGAAGTTTTTCATTAATATCTCGAAGGAATTAAGTCCTAGTGACCAAATTCTTGGCATGGTAGGGGATTTTGGAGAAATCTAACTGTATGCCAAATTAAAGGAACTTAGAGCTGAAGCTCGGGAGCTGAGCTCTAGCAAACTGCATAACACTAGCAATATGTGACATGGTGCTTGAAAACTTGAATAAAATCTACAGTTTTTGATCAACTGGTTTCAAATTTTTGGTGTTAACAGTTGAAATGCAAACAAAAACATGCTTTGAAAATTAAATCCACAGCAGTTACAGGAAAAAAACGTGCCATGGTCAAAGTTGGGCAAAATTTAAGGTACCAATTTTTTATTTTTGCTAATATTTTAAAAATTTTAAAAGATTTTGTTCTAATTTTTGTTATACAATATAATTTTGATTAATAAAAGTAATAATACTGGAAAAAAAGTGCTTAGCTTTAACAAGTTTTGTGATAAAATTTCTTTCCTGATTATTTACAAAATGCATTATGTTTGGGCCCATAACTTTTTAAAATTATACAATACAGACCTAAGTGGTTTTGATATTAGGCAGTCCTGAAGTGTGAAAATAGGTTTTTAATAAAAAATTGAGGTTTTTCCTTAATTTCTCAAAGGAATGAAGTCGAAAAGACCCAGTTTTCGGCTTGGTAGGAGATCTTGGGGACATCTAACATTATGCCGAATTTTGGATTCCTAGGTCTTACGGTTTCAAAACGTGCCACATCTACGGACGGACGGACGGACGGACGGACAACGGACAATGGACCACGACTATAGCTCAGATGACTTATAGACAGCTGAGCTAATAAAAAATTGAGGTTTTTCCTTAATTTCTCATTTTTTGGATTCCTAGGTCTTACGGTTTCAAAACGTGCCACATCTACGGACGGACGGACAGACTGACGGATGGACAGACAGATGGACGACAGACACGGACCACCACTATAGCTCAGATGACTTATAGTCAGCTGAGCTAAAAAACAAGTGGCTCCACCAGTCTGCAGAAACTAATAAAAAGACTTAATGGTCAATATGCATGCAAAGAATCATGGTGATCTCTGCGTTAGTTGTTACAACTTGTGCCATGTAAACAGATGACAGCATCCTTAAAGGTCTCAAAAATAGAGAAAAAAATTCGAAAAATTGAATAAAATATAGGTGGATACCCCAGTCTGCAGAAACTGATGAAACACTCCATAAACAATATCCATCCAAAGAATTGTGGTGATCTCTGCATTAGTTGTTTAGATACTTCAGCTTTTGTATAAAATTGTTCATTATTCTGAGGGATACTTCGGAATCCTATAGCTTGAAGGATATTGGAAACAGAGACCTAATTTCAGGTTTCCATGGAGACTTTTCATGGGCCTCCTTGCATGACAAGAATGCAGATTCTAGGTCCAGTTGTTATGATTTGTACCCTGTTGACAGATAACCACATCTTTAAAGGTCTCAAAAATAGACAAAAAAATTTGTAAAAATTTGAAAAAATAGAGGTGGCGCACCCAGTCTGCAGAAACTGATGGAACACCTCATGATCAATATGTATGCCAAAAATCATGACCATCAGTATTGTAGTTATTGAGATACTGCAGTTTTTGTATCAAATTTTTCATTATTCTTAGGGATACTTCGGAGTCCTACAGCTTAAAGGATATGGGTAACAGAGACCTTATTTCATTTTCCATGGAGACTTTTCATGGATCTCCCTGTGTGTCAAGAATGAAGATTCTAGGTCCGGTCTAAACAATTTGTGCCCTGTTAACAGATGTTAATATCTTTTACGGTCGCAAAAGTAGAGAAAAAAATTCGTAAAAAAACCCGAACAAATATACGTGGTGCCATCTGTCTGCAGAAACTGATGAAACATTCCATGATTAATATCCATGCAAACAATTATGGTGATCTCTGCATCAGTTGTTCAGATAGTTCATCTTTTGTATCAAATTTTCCAATATTCTGAGCTGTACTTTGGAGTGCCATTGCTCAAAGGATATGGGTAACAGAGACCTAATTTCAGGTTTCCATGGAGACTTTTTATGGGTCTCCCCGTGTGTCAAGAATGAAGATTCTAGGTTCAGTCGTTAAGATTTGTACCCTGTTGACAGATAACTACATCCTTAAAGGTCTCATAAATAGAGAAAAAAAATTATAAAAATTTGAAAAAATACAGGTGGCGCCACCAGACTGCAGGAACTGATGGAACACCTCTTGATCAATATGTATGCCAAAAATCATGACCATCAGTGTTGTAGTAATTGAGATGTTGCAGTTTTTTTTAATCAAATTTTCCATTATTCTGGGGGGGGGGGGGTTAATTGGGAGCCCCACAGCTCAAAGGATATGGGTAACAGAGACCTAATTTCAGGTTTCCATGGAGACTTTTCATGGGTCTCCCTGTGTGTCAAGAATGAAGATTCTAGGTCCAGTCTTTACGATTTGTGCCCTGTTAACAGATGTTCACATTTTTAAAGGTCTAAAAATAGAGAAAACAATTCGTAAAATATTGAAAAATATAGGTGGCGCCACCAGTCTGCAGAAACTGATGAAACATCTATTGATCAATATGTATGCCAAAAATTATGACCATCAGTGATGTAGTTAATGCGATTTTGAAGTTTTTTAATGAAAATTTTGACAATTCTGGGGGGTACTTTGGGGCCCCATAGCTCAAAGGATTTGGGTAACGGAGACCTAATTTCTGGTTTCCATGGAGACTTTTCATAGGTCTCTCACTGTGTCAACAAATGAAGATTCTAGGTCCAGTCTTTACGATTTGTGCCCTGTTAACAGATTTTCCCATTTTTAAAGGTCTCAAAAATAGAGAAAAAAATTCGTAAAAAATCGAAAAATACAGGTGGCGCCACCAGTCTGCTGGAACTGATGGAACATCTCAAGATCAATATGTATGCCAAAAATAATGACCATCAGTGATGTAGTTAACGAGATATTGAAGTTTTTGTATGAAATTTTTGACTACTCTGGGGGGGTACTATGGGGCCCCATTGCTCGAAGGATATGGGTAACAGAGACCTAATTTCTGGTTTCCAAGGAGATTTTTCATCGACCTCTCAGAATGTCAAGTTACAAGATTGTAAGTCCGGCGGTTACGATTTGTGCCAGGTTAACGGACAGACCGACAGATGGACAGACGGAAGACGGACAAAGAGTGATCGCTATAGCTTAGCATGACTGAAAGTCAGCTGAGCTAAAAATTTAAAAGAATTTGATCTCATTTTGGGTATACAATTAAATTTTGATTAATTAAAGTTATATTACTGAAAAAAAGTCCCTAGCTTTAACATTTTTTTGTGTTAAGCGACCGAATATTTTTCCTGATTTTTACAAAGTGCAATATGTTTGGGCCCATAACTTTTTTAAATTATACAATACAGAACTAATTTCTGGCATGTACATAGGAACTATATAGAGAAATATTTATGGTAAATATGTGGGAAAAAAGATGAGTGGTTTTGATGATAGGCAGTCCTGAAGTGTGAAAATAGGTTTTTAATAAAAAATTGAGATTTTTCCTTAATTTCTCAAAGGAACGAAGTCGCAAAGACCAAGTTTTTCAGCTTGGTAGGAGATCTTTGGGACATCTAACATTATGCCGAATTTTGGATTCCTAGATCTTACGGTTTCAAAATGTGCCTCATCTATGGACGGACGGACAGACTGACGGATGGACAGACAGATGGACGACAGACACGGACCACCACTATAGCTCAGATGACTTATAGTCAGCTGAGCTAAAAAACAAGTGGCTCCACCAGTCTGCAGAAACTAATAAAAAGACTTAATGGTCAATATGCATGCAAAGAATCATGGTGATCTCTGCGTTAGTTGTTACAACTTGTGCCATGTAAACAGATGACAGCATCCTTAAAGGTCTCAAAAATAGAGAAAAAAATTCGAAAAATTGAATAAAATATAGGTGGATACCCCAGTCTGCAGAAACTGATGAAACACTCCATAAACAATATCCATCCAAAGAATTGTGGTGATCTCTGCATTAGTTGTTTAGATACTTCAGCTTTTGTATAAAATTGTTCATTATTCTGAGGGATACTTCGGAATCCTATAGCTTGAAGGATATTGGAAACAGAGACCTAATTTCAGGTTTCCATGGAGACTTTTCATGGGCCTCCTTGCATGACAAGAATGCAGATTCTAGGTCCAGTTGTTATGATTTGTACCCTGTTGACAGATAACCACATCTTTAAAGGTCTCAAAAATAGACAAAAAAATTTGTAAACATTTGAAAAAATAGAGGTGGCGCACCCAGTCTGCAGAAACTGATGGAACACCTCATGATCAATATGTATGCCAAAAATCATGACCATCAGTATTGTAGTTATTGAGATACTGCAGTTTTTGTATCAAATTTTTCATTATTCTTAGGGATACTTCGGAGTCCTACAGCTTAAAGGATATGGGTAACAGAGACCTTATTTCATTTTCCATGGAGACTTTTCATGGATCTCCCTGTGTGTCAAGAATGAAGATTCTAGGTCCGGTCTAAACAATTTGTGCCCTGTTAACAGATGTTAATATCTTTTACGGTCGCAAAAGTAGAGAAAAAAATTCGTAAAAAAACCCGAACAAATATACGTGGTGCCATCTGTCTGCAGAAACTGATGAAACATTCCATGATTAATATCCATGCAAACAATTATGGTGATCTCTGCATCAGTTGTTCAGATAGTTCATCTTTTGTATCAAATTTTCCAATATTCTGAGCTGTACTTTGGAGTGCCATTGCTCAAAGGATATGGGTAACAGAGACCTAATTTCAGGTTTCCATGGAGACTTTTCATGGGTCTCCCCGTGTGTCAAGAATGAAGATTCTAGGTTCAGTCGTTAAGATTTGTACCCTGTTGACAGATAACTACATCCTTAAAGGTCTCATAAATAGAGAAAAAAAATTATAAAAATTTGAAAAAATACAGGTGGCGCCACCAGACTGCAGGAACTGATGGAACACCTCTTGATCAATATGTATGCCAAAAATCATGACCATCAGTGTTGTAGTTATTGAGATGTTGCAGTTTTTTTTAATCAAATTTTCCATTATTCTGGGGGGGGGGGGGGGGTTAATTGGGAGCCCCACAGCTCAAAGGATATGGGTAACAGAGACCTAATTTCAGGTTTCCATGGAGACTTTTCATGGGTCTCCCTGTGTGTCAAGAATGAAGATTCTAGGTCCAGTCTTTACGATTTGTGCCCTGTTAACAGATGTTAACATTTTTAAAGGTCTAAAAATAGAGAAAACAATTCGTAAAATATTGAAAAATATAGGTGGCGCCACCAGTCTGCAGAAACTGATGAAACATCTATTGATCAATATGTATGCCAAAAATTATGACCATCAGTGATGTAGTTAATGCGATTTTGAAGTTTTTTAATGAAAATTTTGACAATTCTGGGGGGTACTTTGGGGCCCCATAGCTCAAAGGATTTGGGTAACGGAGACCTAATTTCTGGTTTCCATGGAGACTTTTCATAGGTCTCTCACTGTGTCAACAAATGAAGATTCTAGGTCCAGTCTTTACGATTTGTGCCCTGTTAACAGATTTTCCCATTTTTAAAGGTCTCAAAAATGGAGAAAAAAATTCGTAAAAAATCGAAAAATACAGGTGGCGCCACCAGTCTGCTGGAACTGATGGAACATCTCAAGATCAATATGTATGCCAAAAATAATGACCATCAGTGATGTAGTTAACGAGATATTGAAGTTTTTGTATGAAATTTTTGACTACTCTGGGGGGGTACTATGGGGCCCCATTGCTCGAAGGATATGGGTAACAGAGACCTAATTTCTGGTTTCCAAGGAGATTTTTCATCGACCTCTCAGAATGTCAAGTTACAAGATTGTAAGTCCGGCGGTTACGATTTGTGCCAGGTTAACGGACAGACCGACAGATGGACAGACGGAAGACGGACAAAGAGTGATCGCTATAGCTTAGCATGACTGAAAGTCAGCTGAGCTAAAAATTTAAAAGAATTTGATCTCATTTTGGGTATACAATTAAATTTTGATTAATTAAAGTTATATTACTGAAAAAAAGTCCCTAGCTTTAACATTTTTTTGTGTTAAGCGACCGAATATTTTTCCTGATTTTTACAAAGTGCAATATGTTTGGGCCCATAACTTTTTTAAATTATACAATACAGAACTAATTTCTGGCATGTACATAGGAACTATATAGAGAAATATTTATGGTAAATATGTGGGAAAAAAGATGAGTGGTTTTGATGATAGGCAGTCCTGAAGTGTGAAAATAGGTTTTTAATAAAAAATTGAGATTTTTCCTTAATTTCTCAAAGGAACGAAGTCGCAAAGACCAAGTTTTTCAGCTTGGTAGGAGATCTTTGGGACATCTAACATTATGCCGAATTTTGGATTCCTAGATCTTACGGTTTCAAAATGTGCCTCATCTATGGACGGACGGACAGACTGACGGATGGACAGACAGATGGACGACAGACACGGACCACCACTATAGCTCAGATGACTATAAGTCATCTGAGCTAAAAAATTATCAACTACAGTACAGGTGGTGTTTTCTGGGGTGGGGTGGGGGGGGGGGGTAGCAAAGAGGCAAGATACCTTGGTGAACAGTTTAAAACCATCAAAGATTGTGTGTGCAGAAACCAACACACGAGTCTCCCAAAAAACCCATGCACCAATGATATCATATTCATGCTTAATGGGGTGGAACAAGTGGGGGGGGGGGGTTGGTGGGGGGGGGGGGGAGACATTCATTCTTTGTTTCAATGCAGATGGAGCAAAATCAATTTAGTCTGAGGATGCCCGTACATTAAAATAATGTACCAGTTCATTATTAAAGTCTACCACATACCGCGTTGTAAACATACATCTAACCAGTTCTGAAATAAACATTCTACTCTAACACTGAGACAATAACCAATGAGAAGAGACAAGAACAAGCCACGACAAAAGAGACGTACAGCACCATTGAAATAAAACTACCTGGGGATCCAAGAGCTGAAAAAAAGCATATGTGATAATCATGAACTTAATGTAGCTATATATTATCACTTGATCCACTCAACTAACAGACACAGTAATAAATACCAAACTATATCATTAAAATGTTGAATTATATTGTATGGATATCTAAGTGTAAAATCTTTTTATCATTCTCAATTGCAAATTCTATCAGCAAAATCAGCTGACTTTTTGTCTTATAATGCTGAAAAGTTATTCCTATAATTTGCCATAGCAAGATGCACAAAAGCTATTTTATTTATCCCATGTGAGTGGAAAACAACCTGCTCCAGTGGATTTAAATGGGCAAGTTCATGTATCTTATATTATTAAGTTTTCAATAAATCAAATCAGATGTCTTAACATAAGTATGCTAGTATGCTACAAATAAACAGAAATACATATAAACATTTTCCCTGGTCTTTCATCTTTGCCCAAAGTTGAGTGTTAGAGTTACACTTGCACACAGGATGTTACTGTACATGAGGTTTATAAAATGGTGTTTGCAGTTGGTTAATTTCTGTAATGACACTTTTTGACACTTACCCTTTGGAGTGCTTCTAACACTATATGTCTGTTTGTTTTGAGGATTTCAAGTTTTCGCTGATATTGTTCCCTGCGATCAGGAACTACAGCCATCAAGTTGAAGCGAATATCATGGTATGGTTCCCTATAATGTTTACATGATAAACAACTTCATATAAACTGTATCATCTTGTATGTAAATTTTTACTTCAAAGACTAAAACTGAAAAAAATAAAGCGCTAACCATATGAACTATTACAGTCTCACTATTTTTCACTCATTTTTCCAAAGGTTGATAAGCCAGAGAGCTTGAAGATATCCTGAAAATTTGGTTGCATTATTTGACAAAATGTTACTGCACACTGGATCGCACAGCAGAATAAATGAAGTCTGACATAAGATAAAACATGAAACAGTTAATCATTTTTGTGTTCGATATTTTCTCATTCCTTGCCCTGTTATGAAGTCATTGTTATGAGGCTGACAAACACACTGAAAGGCACAGCGATTACATACAGTTTAATACCTGAAACTAATAAAGATAACTGATCTGTGTGCAATCCAATTTTTTCAAAGGATGGGAAGGTAAAGTGTTATTGATGTCTGTTGAATAAGGGTAAAGACCACAATTTCATTATATAGTAATTTCTAATTTATACTTCTTTACTTCTTCTAATCCAGGAGTCAGACATTAGCACAAGTCTGTCATGAGACTAACTTGCAATTTTTAATAAAGCCATTTGACCCTTTCATGTTTAAATTCCATGATCTTCACATTCCATCTCCACCACCAACACTAAACAATCAAGTTCTCTCCCTTATATGAGATCATTCTTGTAATTATTTAATAATAAATCTTTACATCTGACCAGTACTAATGCAAACTTACCCTCCTGTTGCCATGCCCAGTCTTTCTGATATGACCCTCCTAAACTTCTCTGTCCAGTTTTCCTTCTCTGACCATGGACCTATACACAATCACACAAACTTTACCAGCTCAAAATATTATAGTAGCCTACTGTTTAAATATACATAAAGATACATTTTCTGTGCATTGAATGATTGCAAACAGCTAAACTTAATCCAACAAGCAAATTCAAGGAAGTTATGTTGTCTGCATTTTAAAGTCTGTGTTGACTTAGTGCAAATAGTTTTAATCGTGCTAAACAGATGGCAGCACCTGACAGTTACTGCAGAAAATTCAAGTAATTTATGTCACCTGCTAGCAACACCTGTTAGTGATTATAGTCCATTTCACCACCTGCTGTCCACCTGTTTTTTTAGATGATTTACTTAAAAGTTTATATTTTTCAATATTTTCCAAGTACACAACATATGGAAGTGACAACCTAATATGGCAGTTAAGAATTTTACAATAAATCCCCCGTTTATGTTTCACAACATTTTTGTCTCTTTATCATGATCTGGTAGATATGGTGTATCCCTCCATAAGTAGCTATCTTAGTTTTAGCTGGTTATATTTTTTAGAGTGTTTACATGAGGTCATCCAATCAGCTGCTGTCAGTTGAGGCTGTTTTTATATGTGACCAATGACCTTGACCGCCATAAGAGGGTCTGATATGTTGTAAAATGTAGACTGATTTTTCATATTTTCAGAAAATTCTGTTACTCAAAAATGGCATAAAATAGGAAATTAGTTACCTAGTTGAAAATTAGATTCTGTAATCCTCTCCTCTACACTATAACTGTTTCCCTTGAAATGTACCTAATAAAAATATTCATAGCAAAAAACAGGTGGACATGAGGGGATGAAACGGACTACAGTTAAAATAAATGTGCTGATTCATAATATCAATAATGAAAGATGCAACTGTTTTATTATCTTATCAGCCAGACACACCAAAACCAATCCCACCCAAGGTATGGATGAGAGCAATCACTGACCCATATTTGAATGAAATTGGATAATATTTTAGAAAGTTAGTGCATGGAAATGAAAACCTTACAGACTGACAGACCAAATATAATGTCCCCAATTCCGAGGAAGTGGGGGACAATAAACTCAAACAGCATATGTTATAGAGGTCACTGCAGGTACCTGATGTGTTTACCTGTATGCATTTTATCTGACTCTTCTGTCATGACACATATCACTTACATATGTATAAGTGAAACCTATTAACTAAGGTTACAAGGTTCTGCAACTAAGAAAATCAAGCAATGCAAGATACTAGACAGCTACTTGACAAAACTGATCTTCACACTAAAGAATTTAAATTATTCACATGAGGAAGTGCACATCATAATCAGTCCCTGAGCACCTTATAACCTGCACAGTTAGTGTGTTGCAAATAATTTTCAAATAATGATTTTTACACACCTTGTTAGCAAGAATAAAATGTACAATAACTGTAGGTCTGCATCCTTTCTGATCAGCAATACAACATGAATAATTTTACACTTTAATTTTTCATCAGGGTACCTCTTCATAACAATATTATAAGACTCACCATGATCAATTGGATAGGGTTTGAGACCATCCAGCTCAAATAAATGACCATTGACAGGGACGTAGCTGACAAAGTGAAATGCCTCCATGGTGCGGACAGCCGAGATACCCTGCTGTTTTTCAGGAAGCATGTTGGGTTCAGGCCTGAGTAAAATTACATAAACTGATTAAGACAATGTTATATGGTCATCTTAACATTATTTCACATAATGAAAAGGTAAAAGCATCACATTTTTAAGCATGAGGATTCCAGATTATTTATTCATGCTTATTCAGTTTCCAGCACTTTCATGGAACTGTTCTCTGCAAAAATCTTTCAATGTTCTATATATTCTACAAGCATAAGTTGATCTATGCTCACTCAACTGCAGCCAAATAATAAGCAACCAAAATTATGATGTGGAGAAAATCTTGAGGCACATGAAAACTATAACAGATGCACTAGGACATGTGGAGACATCTGCAGGTGAACATAAAAACTAACACATTGAGAAATTGGACCAAAATTTGATAATTTTTTTTTTTGAGCTGGAGAGAATTATCTTTTAGATAGACACTCCAAAACCAATCCCAACCAAGGTATGCATGAGAGCAATCACTGACCCAAATTTGAGTGAAACTGGATAAAATTTAGGAAAATTATTGCATGGAAATAAAAAAAAAAACTGACGGACAGAGAGAGACAGACCAACAAACCCAAATCAATGTTCTCTGCACCCATGGAGCAGGGGACCAAAAAAATTCCTTGTTTTTTTCTGCAATGATTACTGTCCACACTATTCCTTTTTTTAATAGTCCTATAAATATCAAATGTATGCAAGGATTTTGTTTAAACTTAATTTCTTATTTACACTTTCTTACCTTGCATGACTGTTATGTGCCCTGGCCAGATCTGGCATGTTCCCTATAGCATAGCCCTTGTCCTACAAACATATTATGGTGTCTGAGTGTCAGCATGAAAACAAGTAAATGTGAGGTTAACTACATATACTAATTCAGGAAAGGCACAATTATTGCGAATCAAAGTGACATTCAAATGTCACATATTTTCTTTTTTTGTAAGAATTAAGTGAAATTAGTGTCTCATATCAAGCTATTAAAAAGAAGGTAACAGTATATTGTGCCTGATGTGCTACATTTATCATGCTGCACAGATTCTGACTCATAAGAGTATGACTCTGCTGTTAAGGGTCTGTGGGCGTCAAAATCTGACCCCCACAATACATGACAGTTTCTACATACACCAGCCATGTAGGTAAATGTTGTGTTGAGGGTAATGTAGTCCATTTAAATATGTTGTATTAGAATAATGTGTCATAAAATTGTAACAAGAATCAGTACATCATTTCACCTACCTCTGGATTCATGTCTGCTGTGAATTTCTTCAGATCAGCCAGTGTGTCTCCCAAACGAAAATGTTCGCTGTTCAACATTACACTCAGTAGGGCATGGGTAGCACACGAGTTGGGAATCACCTATGAAATATATAACATTTCCAAAATTTTGTGGTATGTGAGATTTTGTTAATCATTACTGGTGACTCTTATATTTTTACTTTAAGAAAAGCTGCCACACTTCAGATATAATTTTTTCATTAAACTTTAAATGACCATTATTTCACTTAAATCCAGGAATGTTGCCCTCTCGCTGCAGAATACAAATATCTATAAGTTTGAGGATACAGATAAGTTTGAACACTAAATTTACATGCTTCTAGAAATAAATTTGGCCCAGGATGAAACTGTTTCACACAATTTTTGACTTGAAATTTAACATTCTTCAGGAATTGTATTATACCTGAGTTTCACATGAAATTTAATTGTCATGTCATAATGGTATCATCTTCATACTACAAAGCCTGTGGCATCTTACCCTTTTTCAGACCTTGAATATGATACAGTGAGCCATTCTAGAGTCTGTTTCTTGAATAATGAACAAGGCAATTGAACCAATCAAATGACTCATGCAATTTGTGTGCCACAGGACCCCTGGAGTTAGTTCCAAACCTTTCCTGGGAAGGCACTGAGAATTTGACCAATCAAAACAAGCCATATATATCCGTTTTGGTGCACGTGTTCTTGTTCAGATGGTGTATGAACAGTGTATTGTTTACATATTGATCATATTGATTTGATTGGCACGTTTGATTTCATCCCAAACATTTGCAGACTTGTTCATTATTCGTGAAATAGATGCTAGATTGGATTGTTGATTTAAGGTCTGTGAAAGCATGGCATCCACAGATTTCTCAGTATGAAGATGAATGATATCAGAAACTAAATTTCTGTGGCTTCAGTGTTTTCATGGTTTTGTTATTTCCCAGTGTTCATGGACTGTTGTAATACTGACCTGTTTAGCAAAGAACATGCTGTTGACAACTTTATCATCCATAACCAGCGATTCCTCCTCCTGGGTCAACTTGCGCCGTGACCTTCGTTCTTCGATCCATTTGAATAGGAAGATAAACCCATATACCTGCCTGTAGTAGAAGTAACAGATGCTTAGACATTCCTGGTAGTGTTGTAGAAGTCAAGGCTGTCTTTCTTAGGTTCATACAAACCCCAAGTAACAGACAATGACAAGGAGGGTATGAGCCTGCATGCATCAAAACTTTAATTTCTAAATAAATTTTCTCAGGAAGGTGCAACCTATCAGGTAAAAGATAATCCATATATTCTAAAACTTCTATATGGTTTTACTTTTAAATGTTCAGACACAGTGCCAAAAATCACCTTAATTATCAAGTGGGGACACTGCACCATACTATGAAATACACTGTCAAATTTTCTAGGAAAAATCAATACTTTTATTATTATGCCAGGAGTTTGTCAGCTATGTATAATCCAATGAAAATTTTCCTTGATGGCATTCTAAGTGTTCATGAAACTCAGAAGCTTACAGTGTATAAAGCTGAAATAGCACTAATAACAAAAGAAGGTGTGAAACAGAGGAGTTTTAAACAGTGTACTAAGACTGTTTACATACCCTTCAAAAGGTTTCTGTAAATCATATATCTCTTCAACCTGCACACCTTTCACTCCTGTGATGAGGAAAAAACTTCATATATACTAGTATAAATTGACATGTACAGTGAATCCTCATGAGCACATATTTATTGAACCTATGGTTTTGATTAACTTAAATCTTATAGTTAAGCTGCAGGGGAACCTGGTTTTAGCCACCCCACTGTTAAAACTGGTTAAAAACATGGTTAAAACCAACCTGGCTAAAACAGTTTGAAACCCTATAATCAGTCTGAGATTTGTGGTTTTTAAAGGTGTCCAATCACCTACCTTTTAAAAAAGAATTGTGATTTCTGGCTTCCTCTGTGTATATTTCTATAATCTAAGGATATTTTTTGTAGTGAAAAGTTATCAACAACATGTTTGTTAACACAGCTGTGTTGACAATGGGAAAAACATGTAACCTAAGGTAGAAGTTGCATATATGGGGAGGTAGAAAGGTCGCTTATTGTCAAACGCCATTTGCAAAGCTCTGGCTAATCTGACTTGCAATCAGATGCCCTTGTTGAATTTGTTTTCATTATTTTGTGGGCTCCCACATATTCTAAACATGTTGGTATGAACAAAACAAACAGCCTGTTTGTAGTGATATCCACTTTTTCTTGCCTATTTTTATGAAAGCTCCTGGGGATTTCCTTTAGTTTATAAAGGTCAGTATAAAGTTGAGTATAAAGGTCAGACAGATGATTGGGTCCCTTTAAAGGTCTTGAATTGGTACAACTAGGGTTGCATGGTTTTAGCCACCCAACTGTTAAAACTAGTTCAAAACATGGTTAAAAACATCCAAAGTGGCTAAAAACAGGGTTAAAACTCTATATTCAGGTTAACATTCATGGTCATTAAAGATATTGAATTGGTACAACCAGGGTCGCACAGTTTTAGCCACCCAGTTGTCAAACCTGGTTAAATGTGGTTAAAACACCAAAAGTGGCTAAAACAGGTTGAAACCCTGTAATCCATCTAAAGTTCTTGGTCAATTTTAGCATTTTGTCTAAATATATGGATAACTCATACTCAATACAGGGTGTCATATGAGTTGAGACTCTATAGAGTCTGAAAACCATACCTTTAATGTTGGTGTGATTACTCATGGGTATCTGATGATTTGTTTGTTATATTTTGGGATATAAGTGCAAAGGGTGTTTGGGTGATATCTATTGTGATCAGTGTCAGATCAAAAGGTCTTCAACAAGACTACAGGTACTCACCAAAGTCCTCCAACAGCAGAGTAAACAGACCTGCAACACAGACCCACATTAGATCATGCACACACATCAGACATTAAGACATACATTTGTATATTTATCTTATAGGAGGCACTCTGAACATTAGATGATGCAGAACAACACCTGTTGTTTTGTCATGGTAACGTGTTGAACTTCAAGACATTCCTTACACAAGTTACATTCATACAATGTTGAGGACAAGGGTACCAATGATTTATCTGTAGACGCCTGTGCAAACTGGTAATAGAATGACTGAACACAAATTTTATTTGGTGCACATAATTTACAGAAAAGGTCAAATATAGGTTTATTTAATACCATGACACATGCTACTTAAGTGTGCACTTCAAACTTCCCCGGAAGGGAAGAAATACTGTCTTCCCACCATTTCTTCCCAGGGGAGAAATACAGTCACAACTTATATAATTTTTGTTTTACAATTGATATTTTGGCCTTTCATGTCATTAAAAATCAAGGGGATTGTTTTCACTAACTTAAATTATATGTAAAGGATGTGCAAAGAAACTCTCTAGGTGTCTGAAAAAGTGACTTGGGTGTGACTATGGGGCTCCGTGGGATAGTCTTTATTTGAACAATTAAGATGAATACAGTCCAAGGGGAAGAATGTGGTTTGAACTGTTTGTACAGTCTTTAGTTGAGTATTAAAGGTCATCCTAACTATATCTTAAGTATATACACTCTAGGGGTGTTTTGTAAAGTATGGTCAACCTTAAGCTGAGTAATTATATTTTGAATTAAATCAAATAGTCAATCAATTTAATTTGGTTAAGCAGAAGCATATACTTTTGAGAATTTATTGACTGTTGAGCTTATATATTTGTCCAGTAATGAGCAGATCTAACCCATCGATAAGAAAAAAACAAGGGACCCATGGGTCGAGGCCCTCAGCTGATTGTGACAGAAATAACTGCATCACCATAGATTTTTTGAAGATGCAATAAAAATACTCTCCTCAGTGCTCAGGAACTAGGGCTCAATGACAGGGGGTTGGGGGGGGGGGGGGGAGAGAGTTACAACACCTTTGGATATAAATACAGAATACAGAATTAAATTCAATGGTGCTTACAGGGACTGGTAGGAGTTACAGAACCTCTGCATATATGTAAAGGATAAAATTTAATTTAAATGAAATTATTTTTAAATATTTTAAAAAAGGCAAAGAGATGGAAAACAAAGCAAATAACTTTAATTTCCATTCTACTGAGACAGGAAAATAATGAACAAATAATTGCATTAGATCCTATTTTTTCTTTAGTTAAGTCATTTTTTTAATTTTTTTAAATTTTCCAATATATTTACAGTATATCATATATATCTGAATATTTAAATTGATTCACAAATCTAAATTGCATCAACATTTACACTTAATTTAGTCAAGTAACATCACATTATGCACACAGATATATATATATTTTTTTCATAAAATATATTTTTTAATTCTGCAAAGCAATAAATATATGAAAATATCACTCCAGAATTCACAATCTTAAATTGCACCTTTATTTATCCATGATTTGTTTCATATATTATCAAATTATGCCTACTGATGGGTTAAATTATATTTTGTTTAATTATTTAAAAGGAAATAATTTCTTAAAAATGCTACATCAGAACAATGTGGCATCTCTTGGATTAATTCTTGAATTAATATTTCAAGGGTTGTGCATATTGGATCAAAAACAGCTTTACATTTAAAGAAATACAGTTGACAATAACAAACCATGTATTGTAATATATTAGATGATGGTGTTGGGGGGGGGGGGGGGGTTAGGGTAGGGCCCATGAGAATAAGTGTATGTTTATTACAGCAGGGGTGTTCTGCCAGTGCTGCATCACTAATAATGTTACCTAGGCAAGGCGGTAGTGAGCAAGAGTGCGGTCTTGGATATACAAAATACAAATACATTAGAGCCTCTGAAAAACTTCAATAATTAGAATAATTTTTAAGCTTTTACTTTCAAATTTCAGAATTCAACAGATTAAATCCACATGTATCCCGGCTGTGAAAATAAATTAATTATACTTACGAGAAAAAACTTGCCATGGTCAAATTTGGGCAAAATTTAAGGTACAAATTTTATATTTTTGCTAATATTTTAAAAATTTTAAAAGATTTTGATCTAATTTTGGGTATACAATTAAATTTTGATCAATTAAAGTATATTACTGAAAAAAAGTCCCTAGCTTTAACATTTTTTGTGTTAAGTGACCAAATATTTTTCCTGATTTTTTTACAAAGAGCAATATGTTTTGGCCCATAACTTTTTAAAACTAGAATACGGGTAGTCGACAAGCGACTACATGTATCCGCAAAAATCAGAGTAGGATGGGTTAAGTGAGGCATGGATTGAGTGGCAAGGGGAAATAGAGTTACATGTGTTACATATTAGAATAGATGTCTGCCATGTAAACATGATTGTAGGTGGTGCCACCTGTTATTTGAACGAGAAACTATCCAAGATGTATACACATGTTAAATTTCAGGTTGAAACGTCAAACCACTGCAGAGATATGGGTGATTTTAACCCAAGGCAGACAAACAGATGGACGCTGTGCAAAAATGGCTGCAGGTGGCGCCACCATTTTTTTGTACGTATAAAGCTATCCAAGGTCTACATTTGTGTAAAATTTTTTTCCTGATTGGTCGAACGAGTCCGGAGATATAAGCATGGATGTCTACAGCGTGAACATGAATGTAGTTGGCGCCACCTGTCATAAAATCAAGAAAGCTATGCGGGATGTATACACATGTCGAATTTCAAGTAATTTTCAAATCTAAAGGCTTCTATTACTAATCAATTACCTATTTTTATTATTCTTGTAGATCAAATTTAGGGATCAAATAGTCCAGTCAACGAATGACTTAGGTTGGACAAAAATGTTATCAAAGGTTTCTCACCTGAAATGGATTTATTTATGGTGTTTTAGTTCACAAATAAAACCCCACCCGTTTCCACCCATGGCAAAGTGTCATTTTCACCCAAAATCCAAGATAGCCACCATTATAAGGGGTGAAATATTTAAATGGCCATAATTTCATTACTAACAGACATAGACACACATTTAAGGTGTCATTTCCAACTAATATTAGAATGCCCGTTCATTTGGTGACACTTCTGAGGTCATAAATGTTACACTTCCGGTATTAGGTTAAGGTCAATATCAAACTTCGCAGAAAAAAGTCAAAATCGCCATGATATGGCATTTTTTTCAACCAAATATTATAAAAATATATCTCAAGTAGAATTTACATTTGATATTAGGCTGCCCATTCATTTGCTGATACCTCTAAGGTCATGAAAGGCACAAATCTTGCATTCAGGTCAAGGTCAATGTCATACTTCAGAGAGAAAAAGCAACAATCGCCATGTTATAACATGTTTCTGCAAGAAGAGGCATAGGAATGCATTTAAGTTGTCATTTCTAACTAACTTAATAATGCTCATGCGTTTGGTGGCACTTCTGAGGTCTAAAAATACATATATAATGTATCAAGGTCATGGTCAAAGTCAAATCTGGAAGAAAATAAACAACACTTGTAATGGTAGGGTCCTTTTTCCAACGTGTTACATATACATATTTTAAGCGTAATTTCTACTTGACTTTAGGATGCTGAGGATGCCCAATCATTTGTTGATACAATAAGGTCATAAAAGGTGCCTATCGAGCAATAAGGTCAAGGTCAAAGCCAAACTTGGATGAGAAATAGTAACAACCGCCATTATATAGCATGATTTTGCAGGAAAGTGACATAGAAACACATATAAAGGGTCATTTTCATATAATTTTAAAATGCACATATTCATTTGGTTATAGTTTTGAGGCCAGGAAGGGTTCATTTCATGCATTAAGGTCAAGGTCAAGTTCTTAGGAAAACTTCAAACTGTCCATGATATGGCATGTTTTTGCAAGAAAGTGACCTATAAAACATTCAAAGTGTCATTTCCATCTAACTTCAGAATGGACTTCCATGTGGTGATAGTTCTGAGGCCAGAAAGTTATAGATTCATGTATTATGTTCAAGGTCAAGTTCTCAGGAAAACAGTAAAAGGAAATGACATTCAAAGTGTTTCCATCTAAATTAAGAATGGACTTTCATGTGGTGATACTTCTGAGGCCAGGAAAGGTTCATATCATGCATTAAAGTTTAGGTCATGTTCTTACGAAAACACTAGAACTGTAGATGATGTGACATGTTTTTGCAAGAAACTGACATAGAAAAACATTAAGGGCCTCTCTTTCAATAGAATTCCAACTCATTTTGTTGCTTAGGCCATAATTTGAACATATCATGCATTATGTTCCATGGAAAATATCAAATTTGGTAGGGGAAATAAGCCAAACTCCCTATGATATGATACATTTTGGAAAAAATATGACACTAATGAGATGCAGGTAGGCCGTTAAACTTGTCACTGTGACTGTTTTGATTATGCCAAATCATTGAAAACGAAAACAAATTTCACATGCGCTAGTTATAATACGTTTGAAAGACAGATTAATATGAATCTATCGTACCATATATATGCAAAATTCATGTACATTCCATGAAGTTGGGAACCATCAGCATTATCTTCTTCAAGCGTATCCCTACTGTTAGTTTGTGTTACATTCTTGCAAGCAATTTCTTAGCAGTAGCCACTTACTGTTTTACACAGCAGATAATCAGGTAAATGCTTATGAGATTAGGACCCCCTACAGTTGCACTTTACTATTTTGATATGTTCATGTGCTGCTGGTTGTGTAACCCTGATAGGCCAAATAGCAAATGGTAGATAATTTCAAACCCTACACCTCCGGAGGATGTTATTGTCACACAATGCTTGGACCTGATGATATCCTAGGAGATCCAGGAGAGGGATCTAGATAACATCTGTTAGGATAAGCCGCTGATGGATATCCATCTCTATTCTTACCCCTGATGCATTCTTGACAGGGTTAAAAACAAGTCATTGTCAAAGGCAGATTCTGATAGGTATCAGTGATAAGTTTTGCAGAAGAGAAAATCAGAGTAAATATTTCTGATGAGCATGCAGAAGGAAATGAAGAATGCAAAATCTGCACAACAGCGTACATAACTTTTATTCCTGCTACTAAAAGACCATCATCTGCTGATGCATTTGTCACACAGACTAATACCACAGGTAAGACGATGTAGTTTAAACCTGCTTATGATAACATCAAAACGGACAATTTGTGTGACTACAAGAAGAGTAGTTAGATTTTGACCTCACAAAATGACTACTCCGTCTGCATTCTTAAGGTAGATGTGATACCACCTGAAACCAATGTGGCATTGACAAAGGTCAGACTTCCATAGTCATCGCATATATCATCAGGCCTCAGCATTGTGATGCACATTTTGTTGGTGAAAGTCAAAGAACATTACCTCCTTCTTCATACTCAACAGAGATATTTGTTTGACCATCTCTTAATCTTGTGCAAAGGATCTCGCGCAACCTGTCAGAATCAGCCACTGATATAAATGCTGGGGTTTAACCTTGTTATGTATGCTTCGGGGGGACGGTTTCCACCTCACTTTGTCCATTGTCTATCAGGGGTTACGTGATAAAATAAACCTGTACCTATATCTAGGGAGGAGCTGAATATACTTTACCAGTACGTTACCAATGAACAGCAATTGCTTCCATGAAATGAACACAAACTGAGAGCAGAGATACGGATAATGATAATTATGATTGTGATCATGATGATGAAGAAGATGATGGTATTCTAAATGATGTAAAGGTTCACAACTTCATGGGTTATAGATATACATGTATGATATGAACTGGATTCATATCAAATTATTAATCACATGTATTGTTTCAAGAACATATCAAGTTTCTTTCAATGATTGGTGCCATGTTTACAAAATCATGGGGATGGGCATTTTCCTATCAATTTTTGCATTGGCCTTGACCTTGATGCATGGTATTTACATTTCCTGACCTCAGGAGAACCACCGAATCAATGGGCATTCTGATATTAGCTAGGAGTTACACCTTAAATGTCACTTTGTTGCAAAAACATGCCATATCATGAGCAGTACTGGTGTTTTTCAATCAAACATGACCTTGACCTTGATGCGTGATATGGACCTTTCCTGGCCTAAACCTATCACCAAAAGAATGAATAATCTAAATTTAGATGGAAATGATCCTTTGAATGTGCTTCTATGTTACGTTCTTATAAAACACATGCTATATCATAAAGATTACTTTTTTCTTCCAGGTTTGACTTTGACCTTGACCTCCATGCATGGTATGTACCTTTCTTTACCTTAGAAGTACCATACCACCAAATACATAAGAATTCCACAGTTAGTTAGAATTGACGACTAAAAATGCATTCCTATGTAATTTTCTTACTAAAACATGCCATCTCATGGCGATTGTTGCTTGATCTCTTCCAAGTTTGACCTTGACCTTACAGCATGATATAAATCATTTTGACCTCAGATGTATCACCAAATGAATGGGCAGCCTAATGTCAAATTGAAATAATACTTGAGATAAGTTTTTGTAACATTTGGTTGAAAATAAGCCATATCATGGCGAGTTTGTTTTTTTTCTGCCAAATTAAATCCTGACCTTGACCTTTATACGTAATATATAACTTTTATGAACTCAGAGAGTCATCAAATGAACGGGCATCCTTATATTAGTTGGAAATGACACCTTAAATGTGTTTCTGTGTCAGTTAGTTATGGAATTATGGCCATTTAAATATTTCATCCCTTAAATCACGGCCATCTTGGAGTGGAGGTGAAAATTACACTTTGCCATGGGTGGAATCGGGTGGGGTTTTATTTGTGCACTTAGACACCATATATGAATCCATTTCAGGTGAGAAACCTTTGATAACATTTTTGTTCCACCTCCATTGATAAAAATTGTTCATTGACTAGACTAAAAGGCTATTTACACTTCTGTAACAAAGATTTGTTTTATTATTTAGAACATGTTTGAATCCATTCAGCTATGAATGATTATCTAACTTTAAGGCTGTGAATTGCTTCATTTATTGTATCCGCCAAAACAGAGTTTTGCGGTTTCTATGTTTTCAGTTGCACAGGACAGGTAGTGCCACCTTCATTCACGTTCAGGCTGCAGACATCCAGACTTATATCTCAGGACTGGTTTGACGTATCCTCCTGAAATTTTGCATGTGTATAGATCTCACATAGTTCTTCATCATATTCAAAACTGGTGGCGCCACCTGCAACCATTTTTGCACAGCTTCTGTCTGTTTGTCTGCCATGGGATAAAATTTCTCATATCTCGGCAGTGATTCGACTTATCTGCCTAATATTTTGCAAGTATATACATCCTGGATAGCTTTCTCAATTTTGTGGCAGGTGGCACCACCTACTTTCACATTCAGGCTGCAGGCATCCAGGCTTGTATCTCAGGACTGGTTAAACGTATCCTCCTGAAATTTTGCATGTGTATAGATCCCACATATTCTTTATCATACGCAAAACTGGTGGCACCACCTGCAACCATTTTTGCACAGTGTCAGTCTGTTTTTCTGCCAAGGGATAAAAATCACTCATATCTCAGCAGTCATTTGACTTATCTGCCTAAAATTTTGCAATTGTATACAACTTGCATAATTTTCTGGATTTTGTGGCAGGTGGCCCCATCTACATACACATTTCGGCTGCAGACATCCATGCTAATATGCAACACACCTCTATTTCCCCTTGCCACTCTATCCATGCCTCACTTCACCCGTCCCACTCTGGTTTCAGCGGATACACGTAGTCACTTGTTGACTACCCATATTCTAGATAGTGTTACTGTCCTCATACTGTGAGTTCTATTTATTCATTTCTTTAAAATTTCAATCTAATTCAACGTATAAATAATAGATAACAATGTGTAAATATTGAATAATGGTAATACATCATTCTGTGATTCTCTGTTAAATGTGTACATGTTTAAATTACTTTAATAACAGTTTGTGGAAAAAAGTCATCAGTTTTCTTCCCTAACTTCCTTTTCTTCCCAGAAACTTACTTTTCTTCCCGGAAATTTCCCTAACTTCCCTGGGAATGGAAGCAATACCTATCTTCCCAGAAGAATGCCAACCCTGACATGGGGGTTAGGATGTGCTTTCATGCCTAAAAAGTGATACGATAATATGCTACACATATTATCACGTCTGATATTCAAGTTTAGCCAAATATCATAAACATTGCATAATTTGAATATGTTATTTAGGTTCCATGTCTTATACCAATTTATGAGCACATCCATCACAGTTAATTATTGGGTCAAAACAGTTAAGATTTTTAGGGTTTCTTTTCCTTTCATTATGGGCGACCCTAGTTAAGGGTAGCACTGCAGATGATTTTCCTTATGTAGCATGTTGTGGTGCATGACTAAGACCTAAGTGGGAGCCCGTCAGTCAGGGTACAGGACAACCTGGGGTGTGTTTTTGTGCTCGGAACGCTTTCCTTTCCTAAACTAGGTCGTTTTCGTGATGTACCTGGCACGCGTTCCTGGTCCTTGGTCAAGAAAAAGCGAACCAAGCTTGGGAGTTGGTTCAGCCACTAGAGGGCGCACTGAAGCGAGGTCAAGAAAGAGGACAGTTATATATAACATTTTTATTGAAATCACAGTTTAGTGAAATTTTGTTAAACTTTTGTTTTGGTTCTAAGTTACCTTGGTATGAATGAATCTTGAATGAGTCTTTATCATTTTTATAAAACCTCTTAATAAAACCACCAGTCAATGATGAGTTTGTTTCATGTGTGTATTATTGTTTGGACCTAGCTGTTGTAAACAGTGTGAACATTCACTGATTCAGTGTTTACAATGAGTCACAGTTGGATCTGATTATCACCCGGTCTAAATATCATAAACTTTAAGCTTTTTTTTACGTCAGGACCCGGACATTATTTATTCAGACTTTTTAATTTTGGTGTGGCGTTTTCGTGATGGAACAGGAACACATTCCTAGTTACACTTTTTGTGGTTAGCAACAGGAACGTGTTCCAAGAGCATGAAAACACACCCCAGGTTGATTTTAGTTTTCGATAAAACATTGTTCACAACAAATTTGATTGTTCACAACATATTGTATAATCGAGTATTCATGGCTTATAAACAAAGCCTTTAACTGAGAGGAATAAAAATGATCTGCTTAATGTTTTTCTTTAGTTTTAAAAATATCATGAACTTCAATGTCACAAATTGTTTTAAACAAAATGTATCAATACTGGATCATGGGTACTCTAAAACCATGTGAATATATACGTAAAGCATCTGGAAGGAAACAGTGGATCTATGTTTATCATAGCGATACTACAGGGTCTACACTACAGTGACAGCTTAAACAATGGAAAAGGGCGTTTATGCATTATATTATCGCCCACTGCATGCACGGTTTGACTATCATATTATAATTAATCTCCTCAAACCTGGATCACTCTCCAGCTCAAGCCACCCTTTGTTCATTTTATGGCGCTCTGACATACACAGACACCATCATAAAACTGCTGCTGAGACCGCTGACCACCATGAAGGCGCCATCTATGTCAAGACGGCAAGAGACTGGATAAACAACGACTCAACTGGTAGCTGCCGATCAGCCACGAACCACACCGAAGCCTTTTCACCACGCGACACTGATGAACACTGTCAGCCTCCGCGTGGTACCGGCCGCCAGCTGTATTAGGCCATAAAAAATAAAGGTATGTTTCTCAAGCACCGCCTGCGTAAATTTTAACCCAAATTTTTAATACGGGGGGGGGGGGGGGGGGCCGTATTAAAAATTTTTATTTTCATCACGTGTACACGTGTGGGGGCATCGTATATAATTACATCGAGAACACTTAATTAGGCTTCGATCGTATTGGTTTCCATAGTTTTTAGGCCTATAGGCCTATTTAAATGGATACAATATGTGCACTGTCACGCTGTGAAAATAAAACCTCCAAAGATAAATAAAATAATATAATATGACTAAAAAACCCCTTAATTCAAAACCTACCAAATTTTATTTAAAAAATCATGTTAGACCCACAAAATATAGGCCCTTTATCATTTTTAAATTGTTTCGGTGTTCTTACTGATGATATATATATGTATTTATGAAATTTACATTCAAATTTTAAATTGTTAGATGGTGTGATATATTCTTCATGAGCACCAAGTACAGGGGCGGATACAGGATCCTAGGGAAAAAAAGGGGGAGAGGCTCAATTTAAACACCCTGGCACAGGTAAACAATTTTTAAGTGTATTGGGAGTGCTATATATATAGTAGAATTTACAAATAACTCCTACATGCAAAAGTATAAGGAGTTAAAAAAAACGATAAAAACATCAAATCCGGACTTGATTTCGATATCAGCTGAGCGTATATAAGGCTATATAGGGGAAATCCGTGTAATTTGGACCCCTTAAAGAAAATCTTTGAAAATTTTAAATATATAAATCATATAAAAATTGTAAAATCATTTTTATTGAGGAACCTGGTACAAGAACACTTTACTGTGAAAGTAGTTTTGCAAAATTAATATTACCCACTTTAAATTCAGTGACAAAAATAATTAATTCTGGTCCATATTACACACTCTTAATGTAATATGGACCACATAAAAGTTTAATTTGGACCATTACCTCACCAGATTCAAATAAAGTTAATAACTTCTTCAAAAGCAGAAATATTATTTTATACTCTTAAGTGATCAATAATGAAGAAAAACATATATCTAGGCATAAAAGCCAAACATGTTTTCCAGTTTATCATGAAGGAAAACGAGTTATAAAAAACATATCGTCGATAATATTCACTGTAAATACAGTTTGCATGGAGGCAAAAATTAAACAAGACTGAACGTAATACTGCAGTTACAATTAACATTTTTATTTCAAGTTAAAATCCACTTCAAAAATGGAAATGTTATTTTAACACACTTATTTACCTATATATGCATGAAGAAGAACATGCACCTAACATAAAAGCCAGAAATGTTTTCTTATTTATTCCTCAATGGGTGTGCAATTAGTATACTCTCCTGTACAGGACTGTAATAGACTATACCCCCTCCCAATATCAACCCCATATATGCGTCTATATATATATATATATATATATATATATATATATATATATATATATATATATATATATATATATTGTTACGTAACCTAGCTAATAACAACAGGTCAGGTAGTCGTGACGAGCATAAATTTTGTTACGGATATAAATAAAAGTCAGATTCTGTAACAATAGGCAGCGTGATATGTCTAGGGGAATGAATAAAGAAGTCAGTGTTTTTTTGTTAACAAATAATTACAATTTATTCTTAAAACAATCCTGACATTACAATACACTAAATCAATACCATTACACAGTGTAACAACAGTATAACAGTAAATTAATACAGTTACACAGTATAATAAATAAATTGTACAGTACCAGAGTGTCCGGATCCTAGGCTTTGATTCTGGATACAACCACTGTCACAATTCAACAAGTCCTTTAAAATATATAATCCAGATGAACAGTTCATGTAAATCTTCTCAGAGAATAATAGTCCAATTCAATCCCGAAATCAATCTGTTGTAATCCAAAAGTGAAGTTCTGGTAATAGTCCAAAGGCAAACTGAAGACTGAATAAAATCTGTTACAAAGTTCGAAGAATATCTATCAGTGCTGCAATTATCGGAAAGGTCCACAAACTGACTCACACTCTTCCGTCTCCGATGGAATATTTCTCTCTCCCCTCGGCTCTAAACACACACCTTATTTATAACTTTTTCACCCAAAGCCCAGAAACTTCTATATCACGAACAATCCAAAGAACACAACAACACATAATACACACGCGCTCAAAAGAATGGACCTAATCATTCCAGACTAGAACAAAAAACGCTGTGTTTCTACACCTCAGAGGTCAACTAGTACGGATTACACCGAGCGCTGTGTCTCTACACGCCATAGCAACGCCCTAAGCCTGCGCTACACGAATCAGAATGTCAACAGCGCACAATAAAAGAGACACCTGTAACAATATATATCTATATATATATATATATATATATATATATATATATATATATATATATATATATATATATATGTCGTCGGATGCCCACTTGCCATATTTGCCTTTTGCTTTCCTGGATACCCGCGTAGTCATGTAGGCTAGTAGGCCTACTAGCCCTTTAAATGTGCTTTTGTTTGTGTAAAGGTATGTTTCCATGTGCGCGTATATGCCTATGAGCGTATATTCGCGTGAAACAATAGGTGTGTTTCCATGTGCCCGTATATGCGTGAACTGGCAGACGTAGGCCTATATATTTATACAGTGGATCGAGCAGGCCTTCCACAATAAGATGCTGAAGAAACGTCATTATACCCCGAATCCTGTGGCGATTTTCACGCATATACGCTGACGGACACATGGAAACACGTAGGGGGGGCCTACCCCAGTTACAAAATCATATGAGTGATTTTTCACGCATATGCGCATATACGTGCACATGGAATTACCCAGCCCTTAAGTCAATATCAATGTAATCTAGGAGAAAGAAATAAATCGAATGATATTTTCCTTTGATGTGTAAAATGAACCACCTGTGTGTAATTTGGACCACCGGTCCATATTACATTAAAGAGCCTGGTCCATATTACACACAGCAACTCGATATGCAGATTTTGACCCTGACCTTATTTACATATTATTAGCCAAAATCAAATTGGCCAGTTCTAGACCCATGTTATAAAGCTGTGTATTGTTGGGACATGATGGGATCTTCATTGAATAAAAGTCAGAATACTTCGATATTTATATGCATGGAAAATAAGAACAAACTATGAAATTAACATCTTCAAGTTGAATATTCGCCAAAACTTGCACCTAGCTTTCCTGCACCGTTGTTGTATGCTTCAAAATGGTCGATGCTACAGTGACGAACTTGCCTCGTGTTGGTACTATTTTTCCAAATATGGAAATTTTGGGTGTTTCAAATTACACAGTGGTCCAAATTACACGGATTTCCCCTATATTCTATTTCACAGATTTCTAAGTCGAAAAAGAGAGGGGCACCCCCTGCAATCCTTCTATATCCGCCCCTGCAATCAGGGCCGGTCCGTCCATTTAGGTTAGAAAAGGCAGGTGTCCAGGGCACATACTTCACGATGAAAGGAGGGGGCGTAGGGAAACTGACGTTTCATGGAGCTATAGGACCTTGGTGAATTTTCAGACCCGTTTCTTTACACTTAATATCATTAGAAAGATCAGTTAGAGTATTCTACTGGTACAGTTATTAGTATCTAAATGTTTTAATCAGCATTCATATTCTGACGTGACATCGATGTATTTATCAAGAGTATTTCAGACTTAACTTAGAGTCAACATCAACCTTTTGGTCAAATGTTTGGTAAACATCACCAGGTGAGCAGGTATTAATAATGTTACTATCAGTAAACAGCTTTATTTTGAATACAACTGCATGCTAAAAATCATTTTTTATACCTGTGTGAATAAATAGAAATGTGCTTAAACTCGTCTCGGATTGCTTTTTGTTGTAATAATACAAGTTGTGCCATCAGTACTTTCGAAAATTGTTTGTGCATATCTAAGGTGGATTTTGACACTCACAACTGATCATTTTGTTTCTGTACACGTACCGAATGGTTTCAGATAATAAAATTGATACAGAGTATGTATTTGACCTATTTCTTGGTCACCCTGAGACGTTTAAACACAGTCAATAAATCGATCATAAAAATGTAGGCCTATAACAAAATGTGAAATTACACCGTATTGGTCCATTATGATGACTAATTCATTAAATTTGTATATATGGTTTTCCTTGAAATATGTTTTGCACATTGATCTTCGATATATTAACAGATGGAACTTGCAGTTTCTTCTTATGTTTTGACAAACGTAATGGTTATTTTGAGACTCACAAATAACACTTATCACACAGAAAAAAAGTCCTTCAAGTTTATCCGTTTGTATCGCACTTTACATCCTTACCACGGCTTGGAGCTTCTTCATTTTCAGTTTTCGCCATGCAAGCCTTATAATTATAATTTCTTAACAAAAAAAAAAAAAACTTGACTGAGGAGCGCACCGGTGATTGGTGACAGACTTAAGTAAAGTACAAAATAGTCCCGACAATATGTGATAGGCGTCAACCGCTTGGAGTATATAACTTAACGGGTTATATAATGTGTCACACGTCGAATCTTAGTGCGTTAGGTATTACCATAAAAACTGAAATAAATTCAGTTTATTTAGTTTAATTGATCGAGGAAATAAGCTATAGGTATAACTTGTATTGTTTATTTATTTGTTTATTTTTATTTGGTGGGGAGGCCGAGGCATTGAAAGCTGCTAAAGGCTGGAGAGCTTGTGGACCACAGACAGATGGTTGGACCCAGAGATTGGTCACTTTAATTATATTTGTTATAGCAGTACTGTGGGGTCAGAAACTACGCACACAGATTAATTCGGGATTGCAGAGCTTCAATGATTAACAAATTCAGGGAGTAATTATAATATATCTAAATCAAGAAGCAAATGCACATAATGATATGAATTAAATAAACTTGCCAGGGGGCCTAGACAGTCGAGTGATAAAACGCTTGGCTCCCTCCGCTGGCGACCCGGGTTCGATCCACGGCCTGGCTATATATGAGAGTTGGTTAGAGTGGCCCGTCCGAGGTCGGTAGGTTTCTCCGGGTTCTCCTGTTTCCTCCGCCGCAACAAACTACCGAACGCCATCATACGAGTAAATGAGAGTAATAATTATCCCAACTAGTTGTACAATCCATGTAATATAAATGTTTAATATTTAAACAATTATGACCTTCAAAACCATTAGAGTGCCGTGAATTAAATAACACATTTTGTTGACTCTTCTTTATTCCATAACTAATAATTTTCACAATAAATAAACGGGTAGAATAAATGAATTCTTAGAAGCACAATTGATCGATTGAATTAATGTGACCAAATATTAACATGACTCCTAGAATTTTGATGTAGAACTGTTCCCAAAACGAATCAAAGTTAACCAAGAAGAAGGGTGTATCAGCAATTAATCATGGTACCCCTACTGCTGCTGAGTGTAGGTCTGGCTTACCGGCTGATTCCTTTGTATCTTTCTATTAATTCAAAGAAAAATTCCTCAATGTACATAATGATACATTTCTATGCTTATTGATTTTACTTCTAACATAAGTGAGACAATCGACATGCCAGAGTGTTGTGCTATGAATATCGAGAGCCGCTGTACGATGCAAATATTTTCGTCTTTTTATATGGTCTCGTGGCCTACAGGTACGCTTCACGTATAATAAAAAGAGACCATTTGTAAGCTATATATTTGTGTAATTTTAAAAAAACACCTATACCATGCGAGAAAATTTCCGGTGTAACCTAATATATTGGAAAATCGCCCTGCACATTTGTTGAATTTCTGACCGCATGAATACAGGTATGTCACGCAGTTGTATCTGGACGATGGCCAACTTATACGCGGCACAAGAAATGACTGGTTACTATAGAAATTGGATTTACATTCGGTGTTTCCGTACACATGTCCTTTTGGTGTTAATTCTTCACATGTTGCCTAATGCTAAGATTACCGGCTTGTCACAATGATATCGATGCAATAGGATGAATGGCCCTTGCAATGTAATTTTGTCAGCTGAGGTCATTTACCATTTGTACCATTTACAATGACGCGTGTAGTTAAAGCAGAGGAAGCTACACGATATGTAGGGCAGCACAAGGGACCCTGAAACGGCACCGTTCAGGTGACCATGGGGTGCTATAACAAACTACAGGTTATAATAGAGGTTACTCAGAGGCATCCTCCTACCAGCAAAGATCTGGCTGCTCTGCTGTCAGGTATACCTTGATTCATTGAGGCGCTCTTGCATCTATTTCATGGATATGAACAAAGCAATTTAACCAACCGAATGAATAGCGTATGTTTGCTTTTATAAGCAGCTCCCGTTACAGATGTGATGCTAATTTTGGCTCACACGTTTTCAGTAAAGCCAGAAAGGCAATGAGAATTTGACCTATTAAATAAAGCCTTGTAAACTCATTCCGTTTCAAGTGCATATCTTCTTGTGCAGATTGCGAGTAAACGGCGTATTTTCTACATAAGGTCGTAGGATTTGATTTGCAGTTGTTGATTTTGTCCTGAACGCTTGCAGGCCTGTTAATATTTTAAAATGAAATTAGTGCGAGAGCGGCTCGTTGAAACAAAGTATCTGGATCGGCCAGATCTTTATCATTTATTCTGAGGAAAACTTAGAAATTTTCTGGATTTACACTTTATTGCCAGTACTTGCAATGTAGCCAACCTTTGTATTTGCATACACTGCTATATACATTCCACCCCGCCATAATTTCACTTAGTCTAATAATGATTAAATTTTCTAAAACAATCATGAAATTTTTGTCATTGGTATCCGCAGATTTGGGACTTATATCAATATGATGGATTGCACCTGCAGTAATTAATATATTGGTTATTGAAAATTCTACATTTAACTAGTTTGATCCTGTAAACATATTTTTTACTCATCTTGCACAACTGATATTTCTAATTGGAATTAAATCATATGAGGTTTACAGTAGAACGCCTGTATTACGGTCACCATCGGGACTGGATGAAAGTGGCCTTAATACAGGAGTGGCCGTTATACAGGACTTGACCAGTATAGGGGGGTTAAAATGTAACAAGAAACCGGGTTCAAATCTTTATTACAATAAAAAAATAAACATGTATACAGAGTATTAGTATAATAACAGTTATCAATAAAGAATAAAATATTTACAATCACTTCAAAGTGATAGGGACAGAGTATGCGCAACATTTCATACATGTAACAACGTTTATTTTGCATTGAATATTATTAATGTATGAGTAAATGGTGCGATGTTTGCCGCACTGTTTTCGTTTGATTGTGTTCACAAGGACATTAAAGAAAGTTTAAAGATCCACAGTTTGCCTAACGTTTTTCTGATGACAAAAACATCGGGACCCGTTGGTTGTCATTCGTTAATTAAATGACAAACACCCTGATTAAGATCCAGCTCGCACGACTGATTCCGAAACATACACGCAGGTGGGAACACATGCCTTACAATTGTGCATACTAATGAGGCTGAGTGGGGGAGTGCGACGCTGCCTACGTATCAAACAACTCAGTCACGGTCAAGTGGTTACCTTTATCCAGGCACTCATTAACAGACAGGAATATGTGAGAGCGGACACTTGTGTAATGATATTGAGGTCAGAAGTGACCGCTCGATTTGTTGAGCTCATGTCACGGAGTCACTGTCCCTGACCGTAACTGAGGCGTTTTCCGGCCTGCGGGACCGAGAGACCTGGCCGTAATACGGAATAGAGGAGCGACCGTAATTGACAACCAAATGATTATGAAATATAACGGTCGAAAGTTCGGGACCGGAAAATCTGACCGTAATAGACGTATTGACCGTTATTGAGGCGTGGCCATTAGCAGGCGTTCTACTGTATATATATATGTGTGTGTGTGTGTGTGTGCGCGCGCGTGTATATATTTAGAGAGAGAGAGCGATCAAATTTTCTCATTCAGTTCTAATCAAAATTTGATTCCTTTATATTTATAAAATTATAAATCTCTGGTTTAATACCAAAACACTCTAGCAGTTGTTTATTGCAGGAAACCAGTATATATATATATATATATATATATATATATATATTTATATATTTATATATTTATATATGCTTCAATTGCCTTAGCCAAATATTTTGGCGCCCTCCCCTCCCCCAATCCTTGCTATGCCCCTGCTGTCAACTTAGCATTACGGTCTTGTAATTAATTCGTAGGTTTATGACCAGTGTGAGGCAATATCAACTAGCAACAAGACAAGTTTAAACAAATGCAAACTTATCTGATTTAATAGCTTTCTTTATCTTATAAATAAGAGTAACCACATACCAATGTTTGCTTGCGACTATGTTGAATAAGTACTGTATAAAGGTCTAAAGCATTAAGCGACTCGAACATATCACCAGACATGTTTGCCGGAATAATTAAGATAAGAGTGAGACTTTGAACGCGGTTTTCGCTGCTTTTCCGGTATATCATTAATCCTTTTATCCCCTTTTTATACCAGCAATATCATTACACATTTTACGCTCGTGTTTACAACTCGACATACATGTAGCAAACTGCTGCTAATCTCAAGCCCGCACTGGAGAAATTTGAGCGAAGAATTGTATAACATTTGACCATTATATTCAATGGATTTTTAATTTTCTTTTGGAAATGCCACATCCAAGAAATGATATACATGTGTATACTGTTTTTACTTTATCACACAGTTATGTGCTGGAGAGTGGAGAGGGAACTGGATCTAACACAATCAAATTGCCGTAATGAAAGGAACAGTATAGATCTATAAAGTGGCCCGTTTCAAAGTGAAGTGAAAATATATACATCATGATAAGCAACAAAAAATCTAGGTATATTGTTACAGGTACAGCTAGTGAAAAACTTGAAAGGTACTTAGAGGGTTATACAAATACTTCTCCTAAGTTTTTTATATGCTATGACACATCGGGTCAAAGAGTTTCCGCTATGCCACTCAACCCGTGGTTAAGATTTGGATAAACCCACTGAGTCATGTTTCTACATCCGTTAATGAGGACACTGAGTCCATAAAGCGTTTGAGCCATAGAAACAAATTCGGAATTAGAAAGCACTTGCTGATCGCATACCTCCACCAAGACCTGTTTCCGAATTCATGTACATGTCTCGACTCATTCAGAAATTTTATCGAATATATAATGATCATCCTACCATCCAAGCCATCTTAATAGCAGCCAACCTAACACAGCAAAACTCAAACGGGACAAAAAAAGATTGTTTCTTTATTTGCTTAATTGTAAAGGCACTTAGAAAGTTTTTTTTGTATATTATGGTTCTCATTAGAGGAAGATCCAGAATCCAGAAAGATGTAAACAACTGTTTGTATTCTGTTTATTTGTCCACTTTGTATCGCCTATAAAGTCAACCTAATTGTTTTATACAATTACTTCATTCCACAACATTTCATCGAAATTTGTTGAGATCTTTTGGAGATATTGGGCAAACAAACATAAAACCAAGCTGTCTACTTTACCCTTTTACCCAGTCTTGGCCTCCCACACCCTCACACCAATAAATAATGGATGTATTATTTCGCACCAAACACCCCGCGATGATCACGATTCGACAAATTACTCATTACATATGCAAATTAGCTATTTATATATTCACTGGACAACTAGATGGAGGATCAGTCACGTGACCTAAGTGAACCGACTAAATGTTTAATTATAAAGAATATATGCTTTCAAATAATGTCATTTTTTTTTAAAATTCCAATCAATATCGCTTTTCTTGTTGAACATATACATGATTATATATACAAAATCAATTGGCAAATGACACAAATTTGTAATTGTTAAATTAAAATAGCTTTAAAAATCAAATAGAAAAAAAGAATATAACACGTTACGGCTATTAAGTGAGATAACAATTAATTATTTTCTTGTATAATTAATTCCACTAATTAATAGAGATATGAAAATTTATGCAACTTATTTTATTAAATATGTGCAGTACAAATATTTTGGTAGCAGAATTTTATTCTATAGGAATCATCCTCGGGATGACATCAGGAAAGCTTCTTTTGAGGACTTTCTAATTGCACTTTGGTTATCCCTGTCTATAATGGTTGTTTTCGAGTAAAATGGCCGCCATTTATCAAACATGGCGGAATAAAAAAATGCAAACATCGATTTAAAGTTACGTATATTATGATCTTAAGTTTTGAAAAAAGTATGTTCGAAAAAATCTATAAGAAAATTAAAAAAGAATGACATAACCGTAGGCCCTATACATATATAAAGCGTCATGTTTTGAACGAGCGAGCTCGTGAAAAATTCAGCTGCTAAATTTACAAGGTCCGTGGGCATATTGCATACAACTGGACACCTGAAGTAAATATCTTTTAAACCTAATGTAGGTCGGAAATAAACCTTCTTGCTGTTTAGTTATATGTTACTTCAAGTGTATGGAGTATTTAAATAATAATGATATCAGTGTCTTGTGCGGCTTTTGTGCCTGCACAAACGTGCAAAGTAAAGGGCACTCACCGGTATAACCAAGCTCATGTCAAATTCTGTTATCACATTCTAATAAAACATAGAGGGAAGCCGATTCTGACTCTATACAGAGCAGTTGTGGTCGTGATTGGGAATACATGACCGGGTGTAACTTCGGATGGTTCAAACAGTAAGTTTAGTTTCTGGCTTTCTGCTACATCCTCACTCATTGAAGTTATACACACACACGCCGAACACAAGCGTATTACAAGGCCAAGATACGATGAAATACAAGGCTTAAAGACATGACTTTAGCTAAGAATCTGGGCTTAACCGACTCAGAAATTGAAATATGACCATTAACTCTTCAAAGCATTACGCCTTAGTTGTAGGAGGAAAAATAGAATGGATAACTCGTATCCGGATATATATATATATATATAATCAAATTAATACACATATTCTGAGCCGGCTAGTTAGCTGTACTCGCGAAACAGTTCTGTGGTACGTGAAGTAAAACTAATTGTATATGATACATGATATATATATATATATATATATATATATATATATATATATACTGAATACATATTTGTTTTCGTCTTTTGCACTCATTAAATGCGCAAAACAATTCGTCATACTTCACATGACGATTCACAAGAAAGACTCCAGTTTTTGCGGACTCGATTTATGGATTATGTTGCTTTTACATCCATCAATACAGACTATGCATGGAGATACTATATTTTTTGTAACAAATACAGAAGCGTGAGCTTAAAGATCTTGATGGAAAAAGTTGCCAATATTTGCAATAATAACATTTGAAAAAAAGGATATATACACACTTGCATACGGATGGTGTACATTTTTATAATTATTATTATTAACGAACGTAAATATTTATGGGGGGATTGTCATGTACACCGTATTTAGACAATTTCTTAAAGTACAAATTAAATGTATTTCTGGGTGATATTCAATGTTCAGGGTTAGAGAAATTCATGTGAAGATCACTATTTGTTATTAGAACTAATATTCTAGTGGTCAAGAATAACTTGCATAAAACTTGCATAATAAAACAAATAAACACAAACGTATCACACAACACTTTATTGTAGCAAACATTCTCGGCCAAAGTAACAACAATACAAAAACTTAAAATACACAAAATAACAGGAACTCGCTAACTTTCATATAAATAATTATATCACTTAATTATTTCAAGAAGAATATTTGATGTGTCTGTTTTTTAGATGAAAAAAGTATATGCTAGAGTCACAAAGAGGCGATTTTGTAAAAGCCCATTCTGCTTACTTTAAAATATATATTTGAATTATTTTTTCCCTGCGCTTGGCTATGCCTATTTACAATTTACAAATAGCACGTACATTTTCAATGCATCTTACACAAATTTATTTTGCAATAAATTATATTAAAAATATATCTGGTAGATATATTTATATATACTTAAAATTTGACATAAGTTCACCATGCACGGGTATATTTCTAATTCTCTTGGGAAAAAAAAACAACAAATATCAAATAAAAAGTAATAAGATGAATAATTTAAAATTTGTTCTAAATGTCAGGAGGTGAACATAGCCAGGATTTAAATTAATATAAAACTGATTTATTGGTCCTCTTAATGCGGTAAGCTACAAATTTTGTATGTTGAATCGGTATTTACGAGGCCTGATAATATGAATTCATAATAAAATACGTATTTTTTTTTATTAAAAAATTGTATTTTTTTACACATTCAATTACCATTTACAATAAAACTATACAAAAACACAATAAATGAAACTAAAATAGAATATGAACTTAGCGTATATGAATCTTTCAGTCAAATCAATAGGGTATTACTTGTATGATGACCTGTAATGTCTTTCACTAAGACGGTGTTCTAAATGTCAGGAAGTGAACATAGCCAGGATTTAAATTAATATAAAACTGATTTATTGATAATATGAATTTATGATAAAATACGTATTTTTTATTTAAAAATTGTATTTTTTACACATTCAATTACCATTTACAATAAAAATATACAAAAACACAATAAATCTTTCAGTCAAATCAATAGGGTATTACTTGTATGATGACCTGTAATATGTCTTTCACTATGACAGTGTGGTAATATACAAGATTTAAGTTGATTTATGCGACACTGATGAACACTGTCAGCCTCCGCGTGGTACCCGTTTCCAGCTGTATTAGGCCATAAAAAATAAAGGTATGTTTCTCAAGCACCGCCTGCGTGAATTTTAACCCCCCCCCCCCCCATCCCCCCGTATTAAAAATTTTTATTTTTATTTTCATCACGTGTACACGTGTGGGGGCATCGTATATAATTGCATCGAGAACACTTAGGCTTCGATCGTATTGGTTTCCATAGTTTTTAGGCCTATAGGCCTATTAAAATGGATACAATATGTGCACTGTCACGCTGTGAAAATAAAATCTCCAAAGATAAATAAAATAATATAATATGACTAAAAACCCCCTTAATTCAAAACCTACCAAATTTTATTTAAAAAATCATGTTAGACCCACAAAATATAGGCCCTTTATCATTTTTAAATTGTTACGGTGTTCTTACTGATGATATATATATATATGTATTTATGAAATTTACATTCAAATTTTAAATTGTTAGAAGGTGTGATATATTCTTCATGAGCACCAAGTACCGGGACGGATACAGGATCCTAGGGAAAAAAAGGGGGGGAGGCTCAATTTAAACACCCTGGTACAGGTAAACAATTTTTAAGTGTATTGGGAGTGCTATATATATAGTAGAATTTACAAATAACTCCTACATGCAAAAGTATTAGCTAGGAGTTGAAAAACACGGTAAAAACATCAAATCCGGACTTGATTTCGATATCAGCTGAACGTATACAAGGCTATATATATTCTATTTCACAGATTTCTAAGTCGAAAAGAGAGGGGCACCCCCTGCAATCCTTCTATATCCGCCCCTGCAATCAGGGCCGGTCCGTCCATTTAGGTTAGAAAAGGCAGGTGTCCAGGGCACATACTTCATGAAAGGAGGGGGCGGTTGGGAACTGACGTTTCATGGAGCTATAGGACCTTGGTGAATTTTCAGACCCGTTTCTTTACACTTAATATCATTAGAAAGATCAGTTAGTGTATTCTACTGGTACAGTTATTAGTATCTAAATGTTTTAATCAGCATTCATATTCTGACGTGACATCAATGTATTTATCAAGAGTATTTCAGACTTAACTTAGGGTCAACATCCAACTTTTGGTCAAATGTTTGGTAAACATCACCAGGTTTAGGCCTACTATCAGTAAACAGCTTTATTTTGAATACAATTGCATGCTAAAAATCGTTTTTTACACCTGTGTGAATAAATAGAAATGTGCTTAAACTCGTCTCAGATTGCTTTTTGTTGTAATAATACAAGTTGTGCCATCAGTACTTACGAAAATTGTTTGTGCATATCTAAGGTGGATTTTGACACTCACAACTGATCATTTTGTTTCTGCACACGTACCGAATGGTTTCAGATAATAAAATTGATACAGAGTATGTATTTGACCTATTTCCTGGTCATCCTGAGACGTATAAACACAGTCAATAAATCGATCATAAAAATGTAGGCCTATAACAAAATGTGAAATTACACCGTATTGGTCCATTATGATGACTAATTCATTTAATTTGTATATATGGTTTTCCTTGAAATATGTTTTGCACATTGATCTTCGATATATTAACAGATGGAACTTGCAATTTCTTCTTATGTTTTGACAAACGTAATGGTTATTTTGAGACTCACAAATAACACTTATCACACAGAAAAAAAGTCCTTCAAGTTTATCCGTTTGTATCGCACTTTATATCCTTACCACGGCTTGGAGCTTCTTCATTTTCAGTTTTCGCCATGCAAGCCTTATAATTATAATTTCTTAAAAAAAAAAAAAAAAAACTTGACTGAGGAGCGCACCGGTGATTGGTGACAGACTTAAGTAAAGTACAAAATAGTACCGACAATATGTGATAGGCGTCAACCGCTTGGAGTATATAACTTAACGGGTTATATAATGTGTCACACGTCGAATCTTAGTGCGTTAGGTATTACCATAAAAACTGAAATAAATTCAGTTTATTTAGTTTAATTGATCGAGGAAATAAGCTATAGGTATAACTTGTATTGTTTATTTATTTTTTTATTTTTATTTGGTGGGGAGGCCGAGGCATTGAAAGCTGCTAAAGGCTGGAGAGCTTGTGGACCACAGACAGATGGATGGACCCAGAGATTGGTCACTTTAATTATATTTGCTATAGCAGTACTGTGGGGTCAGAAACTACGCACACAGATTAATTCGGGATTGCAGAGCTTCAATGATTAACAAATTCAGGGAGTATTTATAATATATCTAAATCAAGAAGCAAATGCACATAATGATATGAATTAAATAAACTTGCCAGGGGGCCTAGACAGTCGAGTGATAAAATGCTTGGCTCCCTCCGCTGGCGACCCGGGTTCGATCCACGGCCTGGCTATATATGAGAGTTGGTTAGAGTGGCCCGTCCGAGGTCGGTAGGTTTCTCCGGGTTCTCCTGTTTCCTCCACCGCAACAAACTACCGAAAGCCATCATACGAGTAAATGAGAGTATTAATTATCCCAACTAGTTGTACAATCCATGTAAAATAAATGTTTAATATTTAAATCAATTATGACCTTCAAAACCTTTAGAGTGCCGTGAATTAAATAACACATTTTGTTGACTCTTCTTTATTCCATACCTAATAATTTTCACAATAAATAAACGGGTAGAATGAATGAATTCTTAGAAGCACAATTGATCGATTGAATTAATGTGACACCTAGAATTTTGATGTAGAACTGTTCCCAAAACGAATCAAAGTTAACCAAGAAGAAGGGTGTATCAGCAATTAATCATGGTACCCCTACTGCTGCTGAGTATAGGTCTGGCTTACCGGCTGATTCCTTTGTATCTTTCTATTAATTCAAAGAAAAATTCCTCAATGTACATAATGATACATATCTATGCTTGTTGATTTTACTTCTAACATAAGTGAGACAATCGACATGCCAGAGTGTTGTGCTATGAATATCGAGAGCCGCTGTACGATGCAAATATTTTCGTCTTTTTATATGGTCTCGTGGCCTACAGGTACGCTTCACGTATAATAAAAAGAGACCATTTGTAAGCTATATATTTGTGTAATTTTAAAAAAACACCTATACCATGCGAGAAAATTTCCGGTGTAACCTAATATATTGGAAAATCGCCCTGAACATTTGTTGAATTTCTGACCGCATGAATACAGGTATGTCACGCAATTGTATCTGGACGATGGCCAACTTATACGCGGCACAAGAAATGACTGTTTACTATAGAAATTGGATTTACATTCGGTGTTTCCGTACACATGTCCTTTTGGTGTTAATTCTTCACATGTTGCCTAATGCTAAGATTACCGGCTTGTCACAATGATATCGATGCAATAGGATGAATGGCCCTTGCAGTGTAATTTTGTCAGCTGAGGTCATTTACCATTTGTACCATTTACAATGACGCGTGTAGTTAAAGCAGAGGAAGCTACACGATATGTAGGGCAGCACAAGGGACCCTGAAACGGCACCGTTCAGGTGACCATGGGGTGCTATAACAACCTACAGGTTATAATAGAGGTTACTCAGAGGCATCCTCCTACCAGCAAGGATCTGGCTGCTCTGCTGTCAGGTATACCTTGATTCAATGAGCCGCTCTTGCATCTATTTCATGGATATGAACAAAGCAATTTAACCAACCTAATGAATAGCGTATGTTTGCTTTTATAAGCAGCTCTCGTTACAGATGTGATGCTAATTTTGGCTCACACGTTTTCAGTAAAGCCAGAAAGGCAACGAGAATTTGACCTATTAAATAAAGCCTTGTAAACTCATTCCGTTTCAAGTGCATATCTTCTTGTGCAGATTGCGAGTAAACGGCGTATTTTCTACATAATGTCGTAGGGTTTGATTTGCAGTTGTTGATTTTGTCATAAACGCTTGCAGGCCTGTTAATATTTTAAAATGAAATTATGGCGAGAGCGGCTCGTTGAAGCAAAGTATCTGGATCGGCCAGATCTTTATCATTTATTCTGAGGAAAACTTAGAAATTTTCTGGATTTACACTTTATTGCCAGTACTTGCAATGTAGCCAACCTTTGTATTTGCATACACTGCTATATACATTCCACCCCGCCATAATTTCACTTAGTCTAATAATGATTAAATTTTCTAAAACAATCATGAAATTTTTGTCATTGGTATCCGCAGATTTGGGACTTATATCAATATGATGGATTGCACCTGCAGTAATTAATATATTGGTTATTGAAAATTCTACATTTAATTAGTTTGATCATGTAAACATCTTTTTTACTCATCTTGCACAACTGATATTTCTAATTGGAATTAAATCATATGAGGTTGACAGTAGAACGCCTGTATTACGGTCACCAACGGGACTGGATGAAAGTGGCCTTAATACAGGAGTGGCCGTTATACAGGGCTTGACCAGTATAGGGGGGTTAAAATGTAACAAGAAACCGGGTTCAAATCTTTATTACAATAAAAAAAATAAACATGTATACAGAGTATTAGTATAATAACAGTTATCAATAAAGAACAAAATATTTACAATCACGTCAAAGTGATAGGGACAGAGTATGCGCAACATTTCATACATGTAACAACGTTTATTTTGCATTGAATATTATTAATGTATGAGTAAATGGTGCGATGTTTGCCGCACTGTTTTCGTTTGATTGTGTTCACAAGGACATAAAAGAAAGTTTAAAGATCCACAGTTTGCCTAACGTTTTTCTGATGACAAAAACATCGGGACCCGTTGGTTGTCATTCGTTAATTAAATGACAAAAACCCTGATTAAGATCCAGCTCGCACGACTGATTCCGAAACATACACGCAGGTGGGAACACATGCCTTACAATTGTGCATACTAATGAGGCTGAGTGGGGGAGTGCGACGCTGCCTACGTATCAAACAACTCAGTCACGGTCAAGTGGTTACCTTTATCCAGGCACTCATTAACAGACAGGAATATGTGAGAGCGGACACTTGTGTAATGATATTGAGGTCAGAAGTGACCGCTCGATTTGTTGAGCTCATGTCACGGAGTCACTGTCCCTGACCGTAATTGAGGCGTTTTCCGGCCTGCGGGACCGAGAGACCTGGCCGTAATACGGAATAGAGGAGCGACCGTAATTGACAACCAAATGATTATGAAATATAACGGTCGAAAGTTCGGGACCGGAAAATCTGACCGTAATAGACGTATTGACCGTTATTGAGGCGTGGCCATTAGCAGGCGTTCTACTGTATATATATGTGTGTGTGTGTGTGTGTGTGTGCGCGTGTATATATTTAGAGAGAGAGAGCGATCAAATTTTCTCACTCAGTTCTAATCAAAATTTGATTCCTTTATATTTATAAAATTATATATCTCTGGTTTAATACCAAAACACTCTAGCAGTTTTTTATTGCAGGAAACCAGTATATATATATATATATATATATATATATATATTTATATATTTATATATATATATATATATGCTTCAATTGCCTTAGCCAAATATTTTGGCGCCCTCCCCTCCCCCAATCCTTGCTATGCCCCTGCTGTCAACTTAGCATTACGGTCTTGTAATTAATTCGTAGGTTTATGACCCGTGTGAGGCAATATCAACTAGCAACAAGACAAGTTTAAACAAATTCAAACTTATCTGATTTAATAGCTTTCTTTATCTTATAAATAAGAGTAACAACATACCAATGTTTGCTTGCGACTATGTTAAATAAGTACTGTATAAAGGTCTAAAGCATTAAGCGACTCGAACATATCACCAGACATGTTTGCCGGAATAATTAAGATAAGAGTGATACTTTGAACGCGGTTTTCGCTGCTTTTCCAGTATATCATTCATCCTTTTATCCCCTTTTTATACCAGCAATATGATTACACATTTTACGCTCGTGTTTACAACTCGACATACATGTAGCAAACTGCTGCTAATCTCAAGCCCGCACTGGAGAAATTTGAGCGAAGAATTGTATAACATTTGACCATTATATTCAATGGATTTTTAATTTTCTTTTGGAAATGCCACATCCAAGAAATGATATACATGTGTATACTGTTTTTACTTTATCACACAGTTATGTGCTGGAGAGTGGAGAGGGAACTGGATCTAACACAATCAAATTGCCGTAATGAAAGGAACAGTATAGATCTATAAAGTGGCCCGTTTCAAAGTGAAGTGAAAATATATACATCATGATAAGCAACAAAAAATCTAGGTATATTGTTACAGGTATAGCTAGTGAAAAACTTGAAAGGTACTTAGAGGGTTATACAAATACTTCTCCTAAGTTTTTTATATGCTATGACACATCGGGTCAAAGAGTTTCCGCTATGCCACTCAACCCGTGGTTAAGATTTGGATAAACCCACTGAGTCATGTTTCTACATCCGTTAATGAGGACACTGAGTCCATAAAGCGTTTGAGCCATAGAAACAAATTTGGAATTAGAAAGCACTTGCTGATCGCATACCTCCACCAAGACCTGTTTCCGAATTCATGTACATGTCTCGACTCATTCAGAAATTTTATCGAATATATAATGATCATCCTACCATCCAAGCCATCTTAATAGCAGCCAACCTAACACAGCAAAACTCAAACGGGACAAAAAACGATTGTTTCTTTATTTGCTTAATTGTAAAGGCACTTAGAAAGTTTGTTTTGTATATTATGGTTTTCATTAGAGGAAGATCCAGAATCCAGAAAGATGTAAACAACTGTTTGTATTCTGTTTATTTGTCCACTTTGTATTGCCTATAAAGTCAACCTAATTGTTTTATACAATTACTTCATTCCACAACATTTCATCGAAATATGTTGAGATCTTTTGGAGATATTGGGCAAACAAACATAAAACCAAGCTGTCTACTTTACCCTTTTACCCAGTCTTGGCCTCCCACACCCTCACACCAATAAATAATGGATGTATTATTTCGCACCAAACACCCCGCGATGATCACGATTCGACAAATTACTCATTACATATGCAAATTAGCTATTTATATATTCACTGGACAACTAGATGGAGGATCAGTCACCTAAGTGAACCGACTAAATGTTTAATTATACAGAATATATGCTTTCAAATAATGTCATTTTTTTTTTAAATTCCAATCAATATCGCTTTTTCTGTTGAACATATACATGATTAAATATACAAAATCAATTGGCAAATGACACAAATTTGTAATTGTTAAATTAAAATAGCTTTAAAAAATGAAATAGAAAAAAAATATAACATGTTACGGCTATTAAGTGAGATAATAATTAATTATTTTCTTGTATAATTAATTCCACTAATTAATACAGATATGAAAATTTATGCAACTTATTTTATTAAATATGTGCAGTACAAATATTTTGATAGCAGAATTTTATTCTATAGGAATCATCCTCAGGATGACATCAGGAAAGCTTCTTTTGAGGACTTTCTAATTGCACTTTGGTTATCCCTGTCTTTAATGGTTGTTTTCGAGTAAAATAGCCGCCATTTATCAAACATGGCGGAATAAAAAAATGCAAACATCGATTTAAAGTTACGTACATTATGATCTTAAGTTTTGAAAAAAAGTATGTTCGAAAAAATCTATAAGAAAATTAAAAAAGAATGACATAACCGTAGGCCCTATACATATATAAAGCGTCATGTTTTGAACGAGCGAGCTCGTGAAAAATTCAGCTGCTAAATTTACAAGGTCCGTGGGCATATTGCATACAACTGGACACCTGAAGTAAATATCTTTTAAACCTAACGTGTTAAGTTTATGTAGGTCGGAAATAAACCTTCTTGCTGTTTAGTTATATGTTACTTCAAGTGTATGGATTATTTAAATAATAATGATATCAGTGTCTTGTGCGGCTTTTGTGCCTGCACAAACGTGCAAAGTAAAGAGCACTCACCGGTATAACCAAGCTCATGTCAAATTCTGTTATCACATACTAATAAAACATAGAGGGAAGCCGATTCTGACTCTATACAGAGCAGTTGTGGTCGTGATTGGGAATACATGACCGGGTGTAACTTCGGATGGTTCAAACAGTAAGTTTAGTTTCTGGCTTTCTGCTATATCCTCACTCATTGAAGTTATACACACACACGCCGAACACAAGCGTCTTACAAGGCCAAGATACGATGAAATACAAGGCTTAAAGACATGACTTTAGCTAAGAATCTGGGCTTAACCGACTCAGAAATTGAAATGTGACCATTAACTCTTCAAAGCATTACGCCTTAGTTGTAGGAGGAAAAATAGAATGGATAACTCGTATCCGGATATATATATATATATATATATATAATCAAAGTAATACACATATTCTGAGCCGGCTAGTTAGCTGTACTCGCGAAACAGTTCTGTGGTACGTGAAGTAAAACTAATTGTATATGATACATGATATATATATATATATATATATATATATATATATATATATATATATATATATATATATATATATACTGAATACATATTTGTTTTCGTCTTTTGCACTCATTAAATGCGCAAAACAATTCGTCATACTTCACATGACGATTCACAAGAAAGACTCCAGTTTTTGTGGACTCGATTTATGGATTATGTTGCTTTTACATCCATCAATACAGACTATGCATGGAGATACTATTTTTTTTGTAACAAATACAGAAGCGTGAGCTTAAAGATCTTGATGGAAAAAGTTGCCAATATTTGCAATAATAACATTTGAAAAAAAGGATATATACACACTTGCATACGGATGGTGTACAATTTTATAATTATTATTATTAACGAACGTAAATATTTATGGGGGGATTGTCATGTACACCGTATTTAGACAATTTCTTAAAGTACAAATTAAATGTATTTCTGGGTGATATTCAATGTTCAGGGTTAGAGAAATTCATGTGAAGATCACTATTTGTTATTAGAACTAATATTCTAGTGGTCAAGAATAACTTGCATAAAACTTGCATAATAAAACAAATAAACACAAACGTATCACACAACACTTTATTGTAGCAAACATTCTCGGCCAAAGTAACAACAATACAAAAACTTAAAATACACAAAATAACAGGAACTCGCTAACTTTCATATAAATAATTATATCACTTAATTATTTCAAGAAGAATATTTGATGTGTCTGTTTTTTAAATGAAAAAAGTATATGCTAGAGTCACAAAGAGGCGATTTTGTAAAAGCCCATTCTGCTTACTTTAAAATATATATTTGAATTATTTTTTCCCTGCGCTTGGCTATGCCTAATTACAATTTACAAATAGCACGTACATTTTCAATGCATCTTACACAAATTTATTTTGCAATAAATTATATTAAAAATATATCTGGTAGATATATTTATATATACTTAAAATTTGACATAAGTTCACCATGCACGGGTATATTTCTAATTCTCTTGGAAAAAAAACAACAAATATCAAATAAAAAGTAATAAGATGAATAATTTAAAATTTGTTCTAAATGTCAGGAGGTGAACATAGCCAGGATTTAAATTAATATAAAACTGATTTATTGGTCCTCTTAATGCGGTAAGCTACAAATTTTGTATGTTGAATCGGTATTTACGAGGCCTGATAATATGAATTCATAATAAAATACGTATTTTTTTTATTTAAAAATTGTATTTTTTTACACATTCAATTACCATTTACAATAAAACTATACGAAAACACAATAAATGAAACTAAAATAGAATATGAACTTAGCGTATATGAATCTTTCAGTCAAATCAATAGGGTATTACTTGTATGATGACCTGTAATGTCTTTCACTAAGACGGTGTTCTAAATGTCAGGAAGTGAACATAGCCAGGATTTAAATTAATATAAAACTAATTTATTGATAATATGAATTTATGATAAAATACGTATTTTTTATTTAAAAATTGTATTTTTTACACATTCAATAACCATTTACAATAAAAATATACAAAAACACAATAAATCTTTCAGTCAAATCAATAGGGTATTACTTGTATGATGACCTGTAATATGTCTTTCACTATGACAGTGTGGTAATATACAAGATTTAAGTTGATTTATGCGACACTGATGAACACTGTCAGCCTCCGCGTGGTACCCGTTTCCAGCTGTATTAGGCCATAAAAAATAAAGGTATGTTTCTCAAGCACCGCCTGCGTAAATTTTAACCCCCCCCCCCCCCCACCCCCCCGTATTAAAAATTTTTATTTTTATTTTCATCACGTGTACACGTGTGGGGGCATCGTATATAATTGCATCGAGAACACTTAGGCTTCGATCGTATTGGTTTCCATAGTTTTTAGGCCTATAGGCCTATTAAAATGGATACAATATGTGCACTGTCACGCTGTGAAAATAAAATCTCCAAAGATAAATAAAATAATATAATATGACTAAAAACCCCCTTAATTCAAAACCTACCAAATTTTATTTAAAAAATCATGTTAGACCCACAAAATATAGGCCCTTTATCATTTTTAAATTGTTACGGTGTTCTTACTGATGATATATATATATATGTATTTATGAAATTTACATTCAAATTTTAAATTGTTAGAAGGTGTGATATATTCTTCATGAGCACCAAGTACAGGGACGGATACAGGATCCTAGGGAAAAAAAGGGGGGGAGGCTCAATTTAAACACCCTGGTACAGGTAAACAATTTTTAAGTGTATTGGGAGTGCTATATATATAGTAGAATTTACAAATAACTCCTACATGCAAAAGTATTAGCTAGGAGTTGAAAAACACGGTAAAAACATCAAATCCGGACTTGATTTCGATATCAGCTGAACGTATACAAGGCTATATATATTCTATTTCACAGATTTCTAAGTCGAAAAGAGAGGGGCACCCCCTGCAATCCTTCTATATCCGCCCCTGCAATCAGGGCCGGTCCGTCCATTTAGGTTAGAAAAGGCAGGTGTCCAGGGCACATACTTCATGAAAGGAGGGGGCGGTTGGGAACTGACGTTTCATGGAGCTATAGGACCTTGGTGAATTTTCAGACCCGTTTCTTTACACTTAATATCATTAGAAAGATCAGTTAGTGTATTCTACTGGTACAGTTATTAGTATCTAAATGTTTTAATCAGCATTCATATTCTGACGTGACATCAATGTATTTATCAAGAGTATTTCAGACTTAACTTAGGGTCAACATCCAACTTTTGGTCAAATGTTTGGTAAACATCACCAGGTTTAGGCCTACTATCAGTAAACAGCTTTATTTTGAATACAATTGCATGCTAAAAATCATTTTTTACACCTGTGTGAATAAATAGAAATGTGCTTAAACTCGTCTCAGATTGCTTTTTGTTGTAATAATACAAGTTGTGCCATCAGTACTTACGAAAATTGTTTGTGCATATCTAAGGTGGATTTTGACACTCACAACTGATCATTTTGTTTCTGCACACGTACCGAATGGTTTCAGATAATAAAATTGATACAGAGTATGTATTTGACCTATTTCCTGGTCATCCTGAGACGTTTAAACACAGTCAATAAATCGATCATAAAAATGTAGGCCTATAACAAAATGTGAAATTACACCGTATTGGTCCATTATGATGACTAATTCATTTAATTTGTATATATGGTTTTCCTTGAAATATGTTTTGCACATTGATCTTCGATATATTAACAGATGGAACTTGCAATTTCTTCTTATGTTTTGACAAACGTAATGGTTATTTTGAGACTCACAAATAACACTTATCACACAGAAAAAAAGTCCTTCAAGTTTATCCGTTTGTATCGCACTTTACATCCTTACCACGGCTTGGAGCTTCTTCATTTTCAGTTTTCGCCATCCAAGCCTTAACAAAAAAAAAAAAAAAAAAAAAAAAAACTTGACTGAGGAGCGCACCGGTGATTGGTGACAGACTTAAGTAAAGTACAAAATAGTACCGACAATATGTGATAGGCGTCAACCGCTTGGAGTATATAACTTAACGGGTTATATAATGTGTCACACGTCGAATCTTAGTGCGTTAAGTATTACCATAAAAACTGAAATAAATTCAGTTTATTTAGTTTAATTGATCGAGGAAATAAGCTATAGGTATAACTTGTATTGTTTATTTATTTTTTTATTTTTATTTGGTGGGGAGGCCGAGGCATTGAAAGCTGCTAAAGGCTGGAGAGCTTGTGGACCACAGACAGATGGATGGACCCAGAGATTGGTCACTTTAATTATATTTGCTATAGCAGTACTGTGGGGTCAGAAACTACGCACACAGATTAATTCGGGATTGCAGAGCTTCAATGATTAACAAATTCAGGGAGTATTTATAATATATCTAAATCAAGAAGCAAATGCACATAATGATATGAATTAAATAAACTTGCCAGGGGGCCTAGACAGTCGAGTGATAAAATGCTTGGCTCCCTCCGCTGGCGACCCGGGTTCGATCCACGGCCTGGCTATATATGAGAGTTGGTTAGAGTGGCCCGTCCGAGGTCGGTAGGTTTCTCCGGGTTCTCCTGTTTCCTCCACCGCAACAAACTACCGAAAGCCATCATACGAGTAAATGAGAGTATTAATTATCCCAACTAGTTGTACAATCCATGTAAAATAAATGTTTAATATTTAAATCAATTATGACCTTCAAAACCTTTAGAGTGCCGTGAATTAAATAACACATTTTGTTGACTCTTCTTTATTCCATACCTAATAATTTTCACAATAAATAAACGGGTAGAATGAATGAATTCTTAGAAGCACAATTGATCGATTGAATTAATGTGACACCTAGAATTTTGATGTAGAACTGTTCCCAAAACGAATCAAAGTTAACCAAGAAGAAGGGTGTATCAGCAATTAATCATGGTACCCCTACTGCTGCTGAGTATAGGTCTGGCTTACCGGCTGATTCCTTTGTATCTTTCTATTAATTCAAAGAAAAATTCCTCAATGTACATAATGATACATATCTATGCTTGTTGATTTTACTTCTAACATAAGTGAGACAATCGACATGCCAGAGTGTTGTGCTATGAATATCGAGAGCCGCTGTACGATGCAAATATTTTCGTCTTTTTATATGGTCTCGTGGCCTACAGGTACGCTTCACGTATAATAAAAAGAGACCATTTGTAAGCTATATATTTGTGTAATTTTAAAAAAACACCTATACCATGCGAGAAAATTTCCGGTGTAACCTAATATATTGGAAAATCGCCCTGAACATTTGTTGAATTTCTGACCGCATGAATACAGGTATGTCACGCAATTGTATCTGGACGATGGCCAACTTATACGCGGCACAAGAAATGACTGTTTACTATAGAAATTGGATTTACATTCGGTGTTTCCGTACACATGTCCTTTTGGTGTTAATTCTTCACATGTTGCCTAATGCTAAGATTACCGGCTTGTCACAATGATATCGATGCAATAGGATGAATGGCCCTTGCAGTGTAATTTTGTCAGCTGAGGTCATTTACCATTTGTACCATTTACAATGACGCGTGTAGTTAAAGCAGAGGAAGCTACACGATATGTAGGGCAGCACAAGGGACCCTGAAACGGCACCGTTCAGGTGACCATGGGGTGCTATAACAACCTACAGGTTATAATAGAGGTTACTCAGAGGCATCCTCCTACCAGCAAGGATCTGGCTGCTCTGCTGTCAGGTATACCTTGATTCAATGAGCCGCTCTTGCATCTATTTCATGGATATGAACAAAGCAATTTAACCAACCTAATGAATAGCGTATGTTTGCTTTTATAAGCAGCTCTCGTTACAGATGTGATGCTAATTTTGGCTCACACGTTTTCAGTAAAGCCAGAAAGGCAACGAGAATTTGACCTATTAAATAAAGCCTTGTAAACTCATTCCGTTTCAAGTGCATATCTTCTTGTGCAGATTGCGAGTAAACGGCGTATTTTCTACATAATGTCGTAGGGTTTGATTTGCAGTTGTTGATTTTGTCATAAACGCTTGCAGGCCTGTTAATATTTTAAAATGAAATTATGGCGAGAGCGGCTCGTTGAAGCAAAGTATCTGGATCGGCCAGATCTTTATCATTTATTCTGAGGAAAACTTAGAAATTTTCTGGATTTACACTTTATTGCCAGTACTTGCAATGTAGCCAACCTTTGTATTTGCATACACTGCTATATACATTCCACCCCGCCATAATTTCACTTAGTCTAATAATGATTAAATTTTCTAAAACAATCATGAAATTTTTGTCATTGGTATCCGCAGATTTGGGACTTATATCAATATGATGGATTGCACCTGCAGTAATTAATATATTGGTTATTGAAAATTCTACATTTAATTAGTTTGATCATGTAAACATCTTTTTTACTCATCTTGCACAACTGATATTTCTAATTGGAATTAAATCATATGAGGTTGACAGTAGAACGCCTGTATTACGGTCACCAACGGGACTGGATGAAAGTGGCCTTAATACAGGAGTGGCCGTTATACAGGGCTTGACCAGTATAGGGGGGTTAAAATGTAACAAGAAACCGGGTTCAAATCTTTATTACAATAAAAAAAATAAACATGTATACAGAGTATTAGTATAATAACAGTTATCAATAAAGAACAAAATATTTACAATCACGTCAAAGTGATAGGGACAGAGTATGCGCAACATTTCATACATGTAACAACGTTTATTTTGCATTGAATATTATTAATGTATGAGTAAATGGTGCGATGTTTGCCGCACTGTTTTCGTTTGATTGTGTTCACAAGGACATAAAAGAAAGTTTAAAGATCCACAGTTTGCCTAACGTTTTTCTGATGACAAAAACATCGGGACCCGTTGGTTGTCATTCGTTAATTAAATGACAAAAACCCTGATTAAGATCCAGCTCGCACGACTGATTCCGAAACATACACGCAGGTGGGAACACATGCCTTACAATTGTGCATACTAATGAGGCTGAGTGGGGGAGTGCGACGCTGCCTACGTATCAAACAACTCAGTCACGGTCAAGTGGTTACCTTTATCCAGGCACTCATTAACAGACAGGAATATGTGAGAGCGGACACTTGTGTAATGATATTGAGGTCAGAAGTGACCGCTCGATTTGTTGAGCTCATGTCACGGAGTCACTGTCCCTGACCGTAATTGAGGCGTTTTCCGGCCTGCGGGACCGAGAGACCTGGCCGTAATACGGAATAGAGGAGCGACCGTAATTGACAACCAAATGATTATGAAATATAACGGTCGAAAGTTCGGGACCGGAAAATCTGACCGTAATAGACGTATTGACCGTTATTGAGGCGTGGCCATTAGCAGGCGTTCTACTGTATATATATGTGTGTGTGTGTGTGTGTGTGTGCGCGTGTATATATTTAGAGAGAGAGAGCGATCAAATTTTCTCACTCAGTTCTAATCAAAATTTGATTCCTTTATATTTATAAAATTATATATCTCTGGTTTAATACCAAAACACTCTAGCAGTTTTTTATTGCAGGAAACCAGTATATATATATATATATATATATATATATATATATATATATATTTATATATTTATATATATATATATATATGCTTCAATTGCCTTAGCCAAATATTTTGGCGCCCTCCCCTCCCCCAATCCTTGCTATGCCCCTGCTGTCAACTTAGCATTACGGTCTTGTAATTAATTCGTAGGTTTATGACCCGTGTGAGGCAATATCAACTAGCAACAAGACAAGTTTAAACAAATTCAAACTTATCTGATTTAATAGCTTTCTTTATCTTATAAATAAGAGTAACAACATACCAATGTTTGCTTGCGACTATGTTAAATAAGTACTGTATAAAGGTCTAAAGCATTAAGCGACTCGAACATATCACCAGACATGTTTGCCGGAATAATTAAGATAAGAGTGATACTTTGAACGCGGTTTTCGCTGCTTTTCCAGTATATCATTCATCCTTTTATCCCCTTTTTATACCAGCAATATGATTACACATTTTACGCTCGTGTTTACAACTCGACATACATGTAGCAAACTGCTGCTAATCTCAAGCCCGCACTGGAGAAATTTGAGCGAAGAATTGTATAACATTTGACCATTATATTCAATGGATTTTTAATTTTCTTTTGGAAATGCCACATCCAAGAAATGATATACATGTGTATACTGTTTTTACTTTATCACACAGTTATGTGCTGGAGAGTGGAGAGGGAACTGGATCTAACACAATCAAATTGCCGTAATGAAAGGAACAGTATAGATCTATAAAGTGGCCCGTTTCAAAGTGAAGTGAAAATATATACATCATGATAAGCAACAAAAAATCTAGGTATATTGTTACAGGTATAGCTAGTGAAAAACTTGAAAGGTACTTAGAGGGTTATACAAATACTTCTCCTAAGTTTTTTATATGCTATGACACATCGGGTCAAAGAGTTTCCGCTATGCCACTCAACCCGTGGTTAAGATTTGGATAAACCCACTGAGTCATGTTTCTACATCCGTTAATGAGGACACTGAGTCCATAAAGCGTTTGAGCCATAGAAACAAATTTGGAATTAGAAAGCACTTGCTGATCGCATACCTCCACCAAGACCTGTTTCCGAATTCATGTACATGTCTCGACTCATTCAGAAATTTTATCGAATATATAATGATCATCCTACCATCCAAGCCATCTTAATAGCAGCCAACCTAACACAGCAAAACTCAAACGGGACAAAAAAAGATTGTTTCTTTATTTGCTTAATTGTAAAGGCACTTAGAAAGTTTGTTTTGTATATTATGGTTTTCATTAGAGGAAGATCCAGAATCCAGAAAGATGTAAACAACTGTTTGTATTCTGTTTATTTGTCCACTTTGTATTGCCTATAAAGTCAACCTAATTGTTTTATACAATTACTTCATTCCACAACATTTCATCGAAATATGTTGAGATCTTTTGGAGATATTGGGCAAACAAACATACAACCAAGCTGTCTACTTTACCCTTTTACCCAGTCTTGGCCTCCCACACCCTCACACCAATAAATAATGGATGTATTATTTCGCACCAAACACCCCGCGATGATCACGATTCGACAAATTACTCATTACATATGCAAATTAGCTATTTATATATTCACTGGACAACTAGATGGAGGATCAGTCACGTGACCTAAGTGAACCGACTAAATGTTTAATTATACAGAATATATGCTTTAAAATAATGTCATTTTTTTTTTAAAATTCCAATCAATATCGCTTTTCCTGTTGAACATATACATGATTAAATATACAAAATCAATTGGCAAATGACACAAATTTGTAATTGTTAATTTAGAATAGCTTTAAAAAATGAAATAGAAAAAAATATAACATGTTACGGTTATTAAGTGAGAAAATAATAAATTATTTTCTTGTATAATTAATTCCACTAATTAATACAGATATGAAAATTTATGCAACTTATTTTATTAAATATGTGCAGTACAAATATTTTGGTAGCAGAATTTTATTCTATAGGAATCATCCTCAGGATGACATCAGGAAAGCTTCTTTTGAGGACTTTCTAATTGCACTTTGGTTATCCCTGTCTATAATGGTTGTTTTCGAGTAAAATGGCCGCCATTTATCAAACATGGCGGAATAAAAAAATGCAAACATCGATTTAAAGTTACGTACATTATGATCTTAAGTTTTGAAAAAAGTATGTTCGAAAAAATCTATAAGAAAATTAAAAAAGAATGACATAACCGTAGGCCCTATACATATATAAAGCGTCATGTTTTGAACGAGCGAGCTCGTGAAAAATTCAGCTGCTAAATTTACAAGGTCCGTGGGCATATTGCATACAACTGGACACCTGAAGTAAATATCTTTTAAACCTAACGTGTTAAGTTTATGTAGGTCGGAAATAAACCTTCTTGCTGTTTAGTTATATGTTACTTCAAGTGTATGGATTATTTAAATAATAATGATATCAGTGTCTTGTGCGGCTTTTGTGCCTGCACAAACGTGCAAAGTAAAGAGTACTCACCGGTATAACCAAGCTCATGTCAAATTCTGTTATCACATACTAATAAAACATAGAGGGAAGCCGATTCTGACTCTATACAGAGCAGTTGTGGTCGTGATTGGGAATACATGACCGGGTGTAACTTCGGATGGTTCAAACAGTAAGTTTAGTTTCTGGCATTCTGCTACATCCTCACTCATTGAAGTTATACACACACACGCCGAACACAAGCGTCTTACAAGGCCAAGATACGATGAAATACAAGGCTTAAAGACATGGCTTTAGCTAAGAATCTGGGCTTAACCGACACAGAAATTGAAATATGACCATTAACTCTTCAAAGCATTACGCCTAAGCTGTAGGAGGAAAACTCGTATCCGGATATATATATATATATATATATATATATATATATATATATATTTATATATATAATCAAAGTAATACACATATTCTGAGCCGGCTAGTTAGCTGTACTCGCGAAACAGTTCTGTAGTACGTGAAGTAAAACTAACTGTATATGATACATGATATATATATATATATATATATATATATATATATATATATATATATATACTGAATACATATTTGTTTTCGTCTTTTGCACTCATTAAATGCGCAAAACAATTCGTCATACTTCACATGACGATTCACAAGAAAGACTCCAGTTTTTGCGGACTCGATTTATGGATTATGTTTGTTTTTACATCCATCAATACAGACTATGCATGGAGATACTATTGTTTTGTAACAAATACAGAAGCATGGGCTTAAAGATCTTGATGGAAAAAGTTGCCAATATTTGCAATAAGGAAGCCCAATCGGGTCTGGAACTATCAGGGTGGTGATTCCAAGCTAAAATTAGGGACACATTCATTCGATGTTTTTTCGACTGGTATCCCGAAGGACAGGCTAGGAGGTCGGGTTTCAACAAAATGTTGAAATATACAGAAGTGTAGGCCTGTCATTTATATTTGATATATTTATGTTTGAGAATAGGATTTCCGTCAACATTCATCAAAGCATATATGGTGATCACAAGTTATAGAAATATGTAACAAAATAAGATTATATTGAAACAACAAGGCCTAAGGGCCTAATATGAACCTGTGCAATGGGATATACATCAGGTATAATGTTTCTATGCTGAATTGTTACTTTTCATGTACATGTGTGACATGTATATGTACAATGCAAGCACTGAACAATTTGATCTGAGTGCATGCACCAATTACACAAACGTCACTCCTGAAGTACTAGCATGGGTGCACAAAACAAAAAATGATTGTAATTGGCACCACTAGTCATGCGTGCGAGAAGGCTAGTAAAGACTTATGGACATGGACAATTTCAGACAGATACTTCAAACCACTGTTAAGGTATGTGCATAGATGCATGAAACAACAAGAAAACGGGTAGTCGTCAAGCGACAACGTGTATCCGCCGAGTGGTACAGGTGAAGTGAGGGATGGATTGAGTTGTATGTCACATCACTCCTAAAATTAATCCACTAAAACTCCGAGAAAAGGGCATGAATTTAATCAAGAAAAACACCTGCCGCCACCTGTCTAGTTTACGAAAAAACTCTCCAAAATGGATTGACATGCCAAATTTCAGACCAATACCTTGAACCACTCCTGAGATATGAGCAATTTTCAACCAAAGTAAATGTACGGATGGACGCCACGGTATAACGATTACAGATGGCACCACTTGTCTTGAGTACAAGATGGAGGATTCAAAGATATAAGGTTATGCATCATTCGAGGTAAATACGGCACACTGATCCTACGAAAAGAGCATTTATCTATTATACGGAATCAGGAAGGTATGTGGCGCAACTTGTCTGATTTATGAGAAAACTTTCGAAAATGGATTGACTTGCTAAATTTCAGAACAATACCTTGTACCAGTCCTGAGATATGAGTAAGTTTCACACAAAGCAAATGTTCGGATGGACGCCACGGTAAAACGATTACATATGGCACCACTGATCTAGAGTACAAGATGGAGGAGTCCAAGAACTAAGGATATGCACAAATTCTAGCGAATACGGTACACTGATTCAAAGAAAAGTGCAATAATTTATTTTAAGGAATCAGGATGGAAGGTGGCGCAACCTGTCTGGTTTTTAAGAAAATTCAAAGACGGATGGACATGCTAAATTTCAGACCAATACCTTGAACCACTCCTGAGATATGTCAGGGCAATATTGCAAATCACTCCTGAGAAAAAGGCATTAATATATTCAACGAAAACACCTGCCGCCACCTGTCTGGTGTACGAGAAAACTCTTCAAAATGTATTGACATGCCAAATTTCAGACCAATACCTTGAATCACTCCGGAGGTATGGGCAATTTTCACCTACAGCACATGTACAGATGTAAGCCACGGAAAAACGATAGCAGCTGGTGACACCAGTCTTGAGTACAAGATGGAGGAGTCTAAGATCTATGGATATGCACAGTTTCAGGCCAATACTGAGAATCACTCCTGAGAAAGGGCATTTATTTATTCTACAAAAAAACGGGAAGGTAAGTGGCACCACCTGATTTAAGAGAAAACTCTCCAAGATAGATGAACATGCCAAATTTCAGACCAATACCTTGAATCACTTCTGAGATATGAAAATTTTTCAACTACAAACATGTACAGGTATAGGATGCCACGGGAAAACAACTGCGGAAGGTGCCACCAGTCTTAAGTACAAGATGGAGGAGTCCAAGATCAATGGATATGCAAAATTTCAGGCCATTACTGCGAATCACTCCTGAAAATGCCATGAGAAAACGACTGCAGATGGTGCCACCAGTCTTAAGTAAAAGAAGGAGGATTCCAAGATATATGGATATGCACAGTTTCAGGCGAAAACTGTAAATTACTCCTCAGAGAAAGACATTACAATAAGCTTGGACCGAGCAATTCTGTTGCCACCAAATTTCCAAGATCCTTGGACAGCACAAAAACATTAATAAATTAGAATTGGATGCCGTAGTATCTCCAGATATTCACCAGACAAACCTTTACATAGGATTTATCCTGTACTGCCATATGTACACAGAAGTGGTCCCTACTTGAAATAACTTTGAAATAAACAGACTAATATTGATTTGTTTAAAATAATACAATGAACTAACCATGAAAACACCACACCAAGCTGTTCAGAGCTGCAGTATCAGCTAATGTCCAAAGGGGGGATCACAACATACTGTCGCTGGGGTGGTCTCCACATCCATAATGCAGATACTGGGAAAACAGTGTCAGACAAGCCGGTTTTACCCGACAACCCCTCTCCACACCATAATACCCATTTGGCCCCACTTCGAGTACAGGCGATCGACTCTGACCTTGATCCGACCTTGCCTAAGGCACTGATGCTTCAAACCGCCCCACCGTCTGCAAGGCCCTGTAGTAAGTGAAGATGACCTTGAACTTGTTTCACTTAGTCCAGATGCTAAATGCCGAAGGCCCACAGCTGTTAAAGGTTAACTCCAGGACAGGTTAACGATTCTAGATAAGGTTACGTGCCAGCAGGACCTGGTCCATAGAGATAAGACAACCACAAACTTACCTGTCCCTCAGTCAGAAGTAGTATGTGTGGCGGTCTATTAGAGGGAACATTTCAATGGTAGGCATCACCCTGCGAACCTTGCATCCAACTCTACAACCCGTACTGCGCCCCGCATGGACTCGCTACCTACCCAACTGTTAGCAGTGCGAGAGGTGGCGCCACCAGTACAAGAGACATGATCCACACTGCCCTACCAATCAGCTGCCCACCAAGGCCGACTCCCCATACTAAGAGTACCTCATCGGGTTATTCAGTGGAAGTATTTTGACAACCATCAAGGAGGGTTTCCTTCAGCAGCAGTCCAGTTTCCGAAGGCTAAATCGGTGAAAGACATGCCAGAATCCATCATGACAGATCTTCAAAGGATCCCAGAGACAACAATTCAGCCCAATCGAGGCAATATCCTCGTGTGGTGATGGTAGTGATGGTTCATAGGACTCTAGGGATCGTCAGAGAGCCTGCGCCCATGCAAAGTATTGGCTCGATGGCTTTCGGGGCAGTGGCTGTCCCAAGCGGAAGTCCAGGAGGATTCAGGAGTATGGGAGCCCCGACAGAGAACACGATGGTGAGAGACGGGGAAGGAGGCATTGTCAGCCGCATGATTCGGCAAATAGCTCCGATAAGTCATCATACAGTGCCACGGAATCTAGTGTGATGTCTGATTATGACAGCGATGATTCGTAGACTGTGTGAGTACCCGTATTCGGCTCTCTGGGAATCAGGGATGTTGTAATCACCAAAATTGCCACAGAAGAAGACGCAGATCACTAGTCTTTGCCAGGATGTCGACATTAAGTGCTGTGGAGGACTGGTACACATTTATGTTTTAGTTTGAGGGAATAGGGAAGAAGTATAGATGGCTTGACAGTAAATGTGTTTAGAAACTGGCTGACAGGCAGAGCTCTGAAGTTTTTCCGAGAAACTGGGATTGATCACAGTTACTCCAAACTTACCAAAAGCCTTTAAAGGAAATTTAGTGTGAATGATGAGCCACGTACTGTGAGAGGACAGCTATACCGTTTCAGCCAGCTAGATAATGAGAGCCAGATTTCTCCCAGAGAGTTTACTTTAAGGTGAAATATGGACTCCCGGCTACGGCAAATGGGGAGGACCTCGAATATTTGGCTATCCATTTCTTTTTGAAGGAGCTGGACGCCAAGAATGCAGCTAAGGCATCTTAACATTGAAATCCTAGGAATGCCAGGAAAGCGGCCAAATAAGAATACATAAAAAATAAGCGCATTATATTTGGGAATACCAGGACCAATGTTGCTGTGAGGCAAGTGCAGTTGTCGGATGGAGGTGTTCATGGGACTTGCAATGACAGCAAACCAGATGGCTCTGCTTATCGTCCCGCGCCTATCAAGGGGCCACTGACAGCGGTAGACATTCTGATCAAACAGGAGGAAGCGATGGGCAAGAAAGTGAGTGGTTCCATTAAACAAGTGACCCAGGGGTCATGACGCTAAGCTGACTAGGAAGACATTCAAACAAGTAATTTTATCATCTGAATGCCAAATTTTGTAGATGGTATCCTTATTCAACTGAAGCATAGCTCAGAGGATATGGGTAACAGAGACCTAATTTCAATTTTTCAAGGAGATTTTTTATGGACCTATCCGGATTTCAAGTTAAAAGATTCTAGGTGCAATTCTAGGACCATCTGGGAGGTCTCAAAAATAAAAATATAAAGAAAATGCGTAAAAAATTTAAAATAATCCAGTCGCCATATGCAGAAATTGATGAAACGCTCCATGATGAATGTCCATGCAAAGAATCATGGTGATGAATGCATTAGTTGTCCAGAAACTGGAGGTTTGTATCAGATTTTTATTTTATTCTGAGGGGTACTTAAAAGCTCCATAGCTCGCAGGATGTGGATAATGGAAACCTAATTTCAGGTTTCCAAGCAGATTTATCAAGGACTACCCTGGATGTCAAGTTAAAAGATTCCAGGCCCAGCGGTTACATATGAGCCCTGTTAATGGACGTCCGCTTAATATTAAGTAGTCAAGGTAGCTGTTTATGTCAGAATGGGCTATATCGCTTATTCCTGGGGTTTTTCATGGCTCAAAATTCTGGGATATTATTATTTCCAGCCTTATGTGTTGTAATTAAGTAGTCAAGGAAGCTGTTTATGTCAGAATGGGCTATATCGCTTATTCTTGGGGTTTTGTGGCTCAAAAGCCTGGAATATTATTATTTTCAGCCTTCTGTGTGTTGTTATTACGTAGTCAAGGAAGCTGTTTATGTCAGAATGGGCTATATCGCTTATTCTTGGGGTTTTGTGGCTCCAAATTCTGGGATATTATTATTTTCAGCCTTCTGTGTGTTGTTATTACGTAGTCAAGGAAGCTGTTTATGTCAGAATGGGCTATATCGCTTATTCTTGGGGTTTTGTGGCTAAAAATTCTGGGATATTATTATTTTCAGCCTTCTGTGTGTTGTTATTACGTAGTCAAGGAAGCTGTTTATGTCAGAATGGGCTATATCGCTTATTCTTTGGGTTTTGTGGCTAAAAATTCTGGGATATATTATTTTCAGCCTTCTGTGTGTTGTTATTAAGTAGTCAAGGAACATGTTCATGTCAGAATGGGCTATATCGCTTATTCTTGGGGTTTTGTGGCTCAAAAGTCTGGGATATTATTATTTTCAGCCTTCTGTATGTTGTTATTAAGTAGTCAAGGAAGCTGTTCATGTCAGAATGGGCTATATCGCTTATTCTTGGGGTTTTGTGGCTCAAAATTCTGGGATAATATTATTTTCAGCCTTCTGTGTGTTGTTATTACGTAGTCAAGGAAGCTGTTTATGTCAGAGTGGGCTATATCTCTTATTCCTGGGGTTTTGTGGCTCCAAATTATGGGATATTTTTTATTTTCAGCCTTTTGTGTGTTGTTATTAAGTAGTCAAGGAAGCTGTTCATGTCAGAATGGGCTATATCGCTTAATCTTGGGGTTTTGTGGCTCAAAATTCTGGGATATTATTATTTTGAGCCTTCTGTGTGTTGTTATTAAGCAGTCAATGAAGCTGTTTATGTCAGAATGGGCTATATCGCTTATTCTTGGGGTTTTGTGGCTCAAAATTTTGGAATATTATTATTTTCAGCCTTCTGTGTGTTGTTATTAAGTAGTCAAGGAAGCTGTTTATGTCAGAATGGGCTATATCGCTTATTCTTGGGGTTTTGTGGCTCAAAATTTTGGGATATTATTATTTTCAGCCTTCTGTGTGTTGTTATTAAGTAGTCAAGGAAGCTGTTTATGTCTAAATGGACTATATCGCTTGTTCTTGGGTTTCTTGTGGCTCAAAATTTTGGGATATTATTATTTTCAGCCTTCTGTGTGTTGTTATTAAGTAGTCAAGGAAGCTGTTTATGTCAGAATGGGCTATATCGCTTATTCTTGGGGTTTTGTGGCTCAAAATTCTGGGATATTATTATTTTCAGCCTTCTGTGTGTTGTTATTAAGTAGTCAAGGAAGCTGTTTATGTCAGAATGAGCTATATCGCTTATTCTTGGGGTTTTGTGGCTCAAAATTCTGGGATATTATTATTTTCAGCCTTCTGTGTGTTGTTATTAAGTAGTCAAGGAAGCTGTTTATGTCAGAATGGGCTATATCGCTTATTCTTTGGGTTTTGTGGCTAAAAATTCTGGGATATTATTATTTTGAGCCTTCTGTGTGTTGTTATTAAGTAGTCAAGGAAACTGTTTATGTCAGAATTGGCTATACCCTATGGAGTAGAGAAACCAGGCAGGGCAATCAGCACTCCCAGCAGATGGTGGTATAGCCCGCAATCAGACACTTTGGTTTAAATGTCGTAAGACTGGTCACTTAGCACTTGATTTTCCGATTTAGCAGCTGCTTGAACAGTAGCTGGTACTTTTGGAACCGCTAGCGGCACACAGTACCCACCATAAGGTCGGCAACAGTCTTTAAACTCGTAGGGGTCGAGGCAGGTGGCCGTTGCTCGACCGAACAGACAGACCAACAGGAAAAGTTTGAATCAACGGTACATTGTGTACGTAGTATGAGTCAGTCATGTGTAAATGATGTTTTTTGGTGCAATGTTATTTTGAGAAGCTGTGTACCAGATGTTCAGGTGAATTAAGGTTTTTTTTCAGTGTGCCTAGTCAGGAAACAGAAAACAAAAGATTTAGTGTTCAGGCGAATCCTGTCGTAACTGACACTGTAGTAGAAAATTATCAAATCAGTTCTGGTGTGATTCCAGATGTCAGAGTACAATTAGCATAGGGAGGAGCTATGTCAACAGATAAACAATCGATGAGTAATTGTCATTCTACGGAGCCCCTTGTTCAGGAGGGTAGTGAGGTAATACACATCAGGAGGTGCATTGAACTTTGCTTAGTGGAGCTCATCTTAGAATCAGGAAGGGTCTCCTGCAGGCAGGAGGCCTGCACAGCAGCCAAGGAGGTCTCCAAGAGAAAGGCGGAGGCCGGTTTTTCTGCATGATTATGTTGTAAATAGTGACGCAGTAGGGCATGAATAATTGTTGTTTTTAAGATAAAGCTAGTACAAAAACACCCAAAAACAAGTTTATTAGATTTCAATATCTAGAGGAGCCATGCGCTAGGTACGGGCTCCACGTATGACTTTTATACTGAGATAATTTATAAATTATGAAATATACTTTTACAAATTTGATACAGGTAAATTGAGATACATTGGCTTAAAATGAATGCCATGTACCTTTTTTATGTCCAGTGATGGAGCGACCAAGAATTCTCCTGATAGACAAGAAAGGTGAGAGAGAACCTGACCATGTTGGACATGGCACTGAATTACATATCATAGCTGGCTGGCTAAGACATGTTGATAAAAAACTTGATGTACAGATAGTTCAAGCAGATACAATTCAGGGTGCTAAGGGGAAGTTTTCTCATGTTATCGGTTTATACCCTAACACGGCAATGGAAACGATGCATTTCGTTGACACCTCGAAAAATCAAAGTGTGTTATGCATTGTGATCTTACCAGCGGAAGATACAGACGTCAATGTCAAAGTCTTGGTGATTACTTAAACTCCAAGACTGGCATAAGGCCCAAAAGTTACTTCCTCGGACGAAAAGTTCTCATCAGCTGGAAAGCAAAGTTAAACCTACAAAGCATGAGTGAAGAATTTCTCCCAATACCATTTCCTCTGGAGGACTATGACGTTTGCAACGGTCTTAAAAAACGCGTGCGATTTGTGGTTGACCTGACCTATGGCAATGCACTCCCAAACAAAGAAATAGGTGAATTATGTAAGTATCTTGAGAAGGTAAATGAGTCTAGTCAGCTAAAGATACAAATGATTCTGCTCACTGAAAATGTAAAACCTGACTCGTTCATTTGTGAATCTGGTACCATAAAAAGCTTGGAGTACAAAGTGGAAAAGGCAAAAAGTAAAGCTCAGTTATACCGTTTCCTTGATGATGCCATCTGGTTATTTGTTAATGAAGAGAAATATCTAAGCTGGATACGTCTTCTTCCGACAATACATGGAGTTCCACAGATACTGCATATCGAGAGCGCTTTGGTGAAAGCGGCTGGTGACCTTTCCCAAGAACTACAGGAACATATGATCTGGGATGGAAAAGAGTACAGTGACATTCATAATATGATACGCAAAATACTAGTAGCACCCAATGAGGCATATAAAAAAGCCGAAGAATTCAAAGACCACTTGTGTGAAGGAAACGTTGCAGTGAAATGCTACAATCGAATACTATGCGATTGTCTTCGTAAGTACCATTTCCTTTTCCACTGTCCTATAGAATATTCTTTCTGCAAAATTTTTAATACTATTTTGAAATTTTAATTGTTCGAGACTATCTTGTTTAGCCCACAAATGTTCCTTTACAGAGAGACTTTATGAATATAGTTTACAGGAAAATATAATAGGTGAAATATTCAATGCCTTTCCATCATGTAGGTAGATATTCTTTTAGGCACCACAATTCAGATATGAAATGGAAGTTTGTGAGGAATTTATATTGATTATCAATTGAAGTGTATACTTTTATTTAACAGCAAAGAATCTTGTCAAATTGAAACTTCGCATTGAGAGGGTCCTTGAGGATATCAATCCAGCAGATCAAGAGAATATGGGTTGTTTCAGAGTACTTTCGAAATTGCTTCGGGTGGCAGGGAGAAGAAGAAGACGTTTTAAAAGAGCATGGGAGTGGATACGCAGAAGGGTGGATGCCCAGCCTGTCATAGTTGAAGAAGGAAGCATCATTTTGAAAATGTATGTGCCCGATGAGGAAGCAATGAAGAAGCTCTCCATTGGTGTAGCTGATGGCGATGTCGCGGATCTGATCATTGACATTATGCTGCTTTTCTGGGAGGACATATATACCGATGCTCGTCCGGAGATATATGTGGTCCAAACATTTCTCTTTGACGCTGAGACTAGAAGCAACGAGGATAACGGTAATTCTATTTCCGGTATACTTTATCTGAGAATTCCGGCTTTCATAGAGCATATAAATCATGTTCACTTTCTTTACGTTTTGGCCCTTGGCCCGCATTTTGGCCTGTTGGTAGGATTGTCTATAGAAAAAAGCTAAAGTCCACATGGTCAGTAATTAAGTTATTACTAACTCCACTGGTTTACTGGGGTTTTCTATGAACGCATTTAGGTATAATTAAGAAAAAAACTGTAGTTAATGAAATTTCGCCATTTGTTTTGAGGTAATCTTGTTATTACTATGTATGGTGAAAAACACTTGATAATGGGCCACTTTAAGTTATATGTATGTGTATGCCAATTGTAACTTCCATACGAGTTGCTGAGCGAGTAGAATACTTTCAAATATGGAATATTAAACGCTTCCTTGTTTAAAACCTGGTTTCAAACGTTTCAAATTTTTCGACATCAAACGTTTATCTACATTGTTTCAAGGGCCTAATTACCTTTGTTTTATAATATAACGTCTATTGCCTAGTTTCCCTGTTACTGGTTTAATGTAAAAATGATTCGCCAAGAGCTTTTACAGCCTGTGGTTAGGAAATAATAATTGACATATGTCATCACTGCCTACTATTCTACATTACAGATTGTGTCTCCAAAAATGAAAAATCAGTTGCCTCAGATGACCAGGTACTAATAGGATACACAAACACACATACACGCACTCACAAACACGTGTGTGTGTCGAGATAGTCACTTATATGTGTTCAACTTAGTTGTGAATCATTTCGCATGGTATAAAATCTTTAAATTTAAATAGAAACGAGTGCAATTGGGAAATAAAATAAGTATGTTTCAGGTAATCTATAACCATGTATAGGTAATTGTTATAATCACTTTTCCCAGAATGGAAACACTATTCTCCACCGTGCATCCATAGCTGGCGCCATTAGAGTAGTAGAAGCACTTCTTGACCGTGGCATTGACCCTAACAGGAAAAATAGGGTAAGATTTGCTTGGAAACATGAGCAGATTAATGTGTATAATGGAATAGCACCCTATAACATTAATCAATTTGATATTAGCAATAATAACCAGTATCTATTTGTGATCAATTCCCATCACACAAATTCTTCGTTGTTGATTAAACATTCTCAGGTCAAACGATATAGTCATATACAGCATATGACAACATATAATTCAATGTGATGTTTGTGTCTGTGGAAATTGATAGGATGGGGAAACAGCGCTGCACTTGGCGGCATTGAATGGAGAAGACGAGGTTACGAAAACATTGGCTGATAGAGGGACAAACATCGACAGTGTATGCAAGGTAACTGTGATCTCCGTAGTATGCACGGGTTGTTCATTCGGTGACCCGGAACGACGTTGTTTAGCCTCCTTTGCGCTTAGTGTTTTACATTGTTAACTAAAAGCTTCGGTGTGTAAGATAATTCTGTTTCCGGGAGAACATCCGCGTGACCTCGTTTCACGAGAGTTATACTTGACCACGTTAAAATACAGCTTAGACTAGTAATGTTGGCTAGGTTTTCTCATACCGATGGTCGACCCTATCACGAAACCAGAAACATTTGCAATGAAATACGTGTTATTTTGGCAATGGAACGTCTCCCACAGTGCAATATTTGTTAAGTTGATATTTGGGTGCACTCAAACTAAGGCCGCCGCGTAGTAAGGACAAGTCTCGAGGACAGACGATAAGACAAGAATTGCAAATTAGTATTTTACATCAGACATTAAGTGTTAATGTTATTTACTGTGAGACGGCCGTGGTAGGCTCCTTGCTTCCAAACAATGGTAGTGGTTATACATTTCATTTGGACTTATCGGAAACTTACATGTCGAGTATGGTATATATATATATATATATATATATATATATATATATATATATATATACCCATGGGATTGTGCTAATAAATAACTATAAGTAATACCAACATAAGTGTATGTTCAACTTTTTTTACCAAATTGAATTAAATTTTTAACGTAGAATTTTCCAGTGGGGAATTATAAATGCGCACTGTTAGCGCTTTAAATGCCACCAAAATAGGATTTCTATAACCTTTTGCTATGTACACATCATAATTTTATCAAACCTATTATTTGTTTGAACTAAGTAAATAGTAATTTATTTGGCAGACCAGAAGAACCCCGCTCCATTATGCTGCACTCTCTGGGAGTCAGACTGTCTCATCTTTTCTTATCGAAAGAGGTGCAGCCATCTGTGTCAACGACCAGGTATAAGTTCTTTTAATGTTTTGATTTATTCTTATTATATATGATTTTGCAATATTTCATGAAATGGATGTATGATTCAATGTTTATCCATGAATGCAGCCGTCACTTTCTTTGCACTTTCCTGTGTACATAACCCACAAATCCGAAAACTCACCCAGGTAAAATACAGTCTTGACCCGTGACGTTGAATAATGCCAATTTTATTACTTAATCTCCACGATAGGTTTGGTATTTCGCCCCCAAACTTAAAATTTTGATATCTCACTTTCATCGATCAGAACACTCTTTCCCGGGCGAGGGTACACGGCATACCCAGCTATCCAAAGCACTTATTTTCTGTTATCCATAGGTATGTTTGAGTGTATGGCCCCTGTCACACATTCTTGGTTTTGTGTCCAGGTTTTCCCCGGCACATTCAGTGCCCCTTTGCTACGGTCGACCATGGTTTTGACTCTTTAATTGGGATTAATCCTGTACTGACGGTCCTAAGGTTTCAAAATGGTTCTCGTATAGGCGCCTATGAGAACTCGCGCATTTGGTTTTTCTATACAGTTTCAGCATTTTAGAAGTTCAAAATACTCCGATATCCACAATCCTGTAAAGAAAAACCGAGAACGTAGGGCAAGTCCACATGCATCCAAAAATCAGTCTGACTAATTATTGAATTTCATCGCACATTTAGATCTAGGTTATGAACCATATAATTGGCTCTGGAGCAAGTTTGATAACATTATGTTATATTTCTGTAATTATTATATATATTTTGCAATATTTACATTCATACTCCATTTATTATATTCATATATTATATAAATAAGCAATATATACAAACTCTAGAACAACTGGTAGTGGCACAAACTTAAAATATTAAAAGACCATTGTCTCTGAATGCTCTGGTCCCTGGCCGTCAATTACTTTGTAAATGAGCCTTGTAGGCCTGATTATTTTTGCTGACGAGGAACGCTATTAGTGCAGTACTAACATTGCCTTAAAAAGCACACTGTTCTTTTTCCTCTTTTTCCTCTTGTCCTGGAGGCACTGAGAATCTTGCTCCTCTTGCTCCGTAACTGTGGCTAGAGCTGGAACACCTCTTCATTAAACTGGTTCTCTAGGTTAGACTGATTCTTGAAGGCTTTTGGACTTTCCCTATATTCCTAGTTTTCCTTTACAGGAATGAGAAAATCTTAGTATTTTAACTTCTCAAACGTCGAAATTGTACAGAAATGGCAAATGCGTTAGTTCTCATATGTGGGGTGCGGGCCTCGGGGTAAGCCGTGAGGCACATGTAAGCACCGTAGTGGACCCTAGTAAACCTATTCATGCCGCAATATCGCCTGTCACAGCTGAGATGACGGTACAGGCGACCTTTTGGCGCCCTCTTTGGTCAGTAGCTAAACGGGGTTAAACGGCTTAAAACTGTAATATAACCCTACTGGAACCGAAGGGTCGTCGTCCCTCATGATCTGTAGAAACTGGTCATAGTCCGTCCAGTACTACGGAAGTTTTGAAAATTCAAAACTTTTGGAGCGGCTACGGATGAGCCACTTCACGGACAGATGAAAAGGTCGCCTTTGACCTTGCATGTCCGTGCATGTCCCTACTGTTTCGTACATGCATACGTCTTTTGTCGGGGTCTTCCTTGGTAAGTTGTCAGCGTACGAAAGTACGCACATGCAGCATCCGTTAATATGGTCCGTGGCTAACCGTGGGAATCCCTCATATTCCTTGATCTTGTCGCCGTGAAAACTTATCAAGGCCGTGCCATCGCCCTCAGAGACCGTCGAAACCGCCTCGAAGAGCGCGTTTGTCGTATTCAAATCATGAGAATCTTTAAACGGATGAGGTTACGGACCTCGACAGACTGTCCATATTGGGTGTTTACGGACCATCCTTTGGAAACGCGCATTTTTTTTTATCCCAGCCATGTAGTAAGGGGGCATTTTTACAGTTTGAGTACGGCGACCGTGCTTTGAGGACGGATACCCACGGTGTGCAAGGGCGTCGGCACGACTTTGATATGGTTACACTGCGGCCACATCAGAGAATGCGAGGGATTGCTACGGTCAGCCACGGACAATATATGGACTATGGCAAAGTGAGTATGGATTCCCACGCATTTGGGAGGTCTGAGTAGGGACTTTCACGGAAGTGCTACGGATTCTCACGATCAGCAGAGCACTGCTGGTCGTCTCGAAAACCTCTTGCGAAACAGGCAAGTCCTTACTCCGGCGCTGACGATCAACCAGGAAAGACAGCGGCCTATGACGTACGCATATACGGAAGTAGTAGGGACATGCCCGGATTAGCATCCATGGTGAGATCCGTGACAGTGTGACCTAGGCTTAACCTTCTAAAAATGTGTGTTTCCCATGGATGAACCGTGATTACTAAATCTAAGACCGGCCCTCGCCGTCCGCACCTTTATTCGTGAGATTAGGACTTGGGTTTTAAGTAAGTCTAAGTGGGACCGAGACGTGGCTATACCTAAACTTAGTCGATCGGAGTGAAACCGTGGCCAAACCGTACCTAGAACCTACTAAGCCGTAAAAGAATCGTGGAACTTCAGAGTTCTGCTCTTGTAACCGTACGGAACAGTACCCGAACGGTTCTTTTGAAAGTCTTGTGTACCGGCTCGCACAAGGCGGAACTAGGGGCTCCCTACAGGGTACTATGGCTATGGCGGTGGCCTTGGATTCTACTAGGGTTCTAGTAGTGTTCTGATACGATTCCATTTTCATTCTGATTAACCCCGGAAAAGTTTGGCACGCAGAACTCCACCAAGACCCGTTTCTGGTTGAAGACGGTTGATGCCCATTGACTACGGGCCACTAGGTTTGGGTCTAATTGTAACTGGCTTCGATTGAATACGTCCAAACGTAGTGCCACCGGTACGCTATAACTGGGAGTCTGTGACTATAGCCTAATGGGTTACAGATCGAAGGCAACGTTAAAACTGCATGAGTGTACATGTGGAGCTTATTATATATTTCAGACTGGGATATCCCCGTTGATGATTGCTGCAGAACGTGGATTCCTAGACCTCAGTCTTCAATATTTGAATGGAGGAGGTGACCCAAACGAGCAAAGCCAGGCATATTCATATGTACTGTGTATTTATGTGATATTTTTCATGAAATACAGATAAATCAAATTATATTTAATTGACCGAAAATTATGTGTATTTGCGTCATATTAAACAGTAAAGCATAAAGTAATACTAAAGAATCAGCTTAAATATGACTTAGTTAATGCTTCAGTATTTCTCTAACCAGTAACAACTCTATATCTTAGCCAGGAATCAAAGTTTAAAATGCCCATTTCATCTGTCTTGTATAGGATGAATACCCATCCCTCCTGCACGAAACAGTTATCACCAATATCCTCAAGAAACTGGAGAGAGCCCGAGTGGTGATTAACTGGAAGGGAAATGTAAGCAAACATTGCTAAAGAAAGGCATTCGTATTTGATTTCCTGACACAATATTACGTATCAACTTATTCACACTTTGAAGTTTTAAACTCCGAATGCAGATGTATCTCTTGGTGTAAGTAATGTCTGGATTACTTAAGCCTGCAAAGTATATGTAAAATAGGATTGAGATGTTATGATTTTGTTCACCACTCTTTAAGTAATTATTACCAGCAACTGAACTTTTGCTTCATTTCTACCTTTTTGACCATTTTCTAGTAGATTATTTTCTTGTTGTGACACAGGGAGGCCATACAGCCTTCACGCTTGCCGCCCAAGCAGGTCATGCAGAGGTGGTGGAAAATCTCATAATACATGGGGCTTGTGTGGACCAGACCATCGGCGTAAGTAATGTTTTTTTTCTACTTGTGATTTTAATTTTTTGAGTGCTTTATAAGCACTAAAAAAATGTCACCATTATAAAATTTTACCTAAAAGACTTAACCCATACTCTTTTTATATTACTCGAAAACTATATCTAGGGCCTTCTAGGACTACCTTGTAGACGTAAGGTAACCACAATTATTTTTATTTTACTTATTTTCGGGGTTTTATTGAAAGATCAGATACCCTAACAGCTTTGGAAAATAGCAGTCAAACAATAAAAATGCAATTGAAACAGATAATTAACATACACAGATCAGCTCTTTTTTTTGTGGACAAACTGCTAACCAAAGAATAATTTCTGTATAATGAAGACATTTTATTAAATCGTTATTTGTAAATACAATGCAAGAGCCTACACCCCCTGGGGCACTTTGTGCAAGGACATCTTTTACATTTTACCTAAGGTAGTATTGGTCAGTTTATGGCTATTTCCTTTGATTTAAGAGCGCCTAAATATTTGATTAATATGAGAATATATTTTTCATATTTTATCAAGTTCGGTTGGACAGCTTTACTGTTAGCTACAGTGCAAGGTCATAATGATGTCATCCGTCGCCTACGAGCCAACGGGGGAGATGTTAATCATGTCACCTGGGTAGGTATATCGTATTTTCTATAATAATCTTTACATTTAAAATCATTCATAAAAAGTATAATTTATTTATACGTATATACTATCACAAGGCTAGTAATTTTTTTAGCTTCAGATATTGAAAACCCCATTGCAAAATTAATTATGAGCGAGTCTTAGACCTGTTGTTTGCTTGAACTGTTGTACAGTTTGTTTGTGCTTTTCAGTCTGGAGAGACAGCTCTAATTAAAGCAGCACGACTGAAAACCCCCAGTACTGTTAATACTCTGATTGAAGTTGGAGCATCTGTTAATTTCCAGACACTGGTAAGATGAATGAACTGTTTAGTATTTACTGACCTAATCTCAGTAACAAACACTTATTAATAGTCAGTAGAGTTTTATGTGATCCAAAATGTTGGATTCCAGGGTCATGGGGGATCCTCTTTTGATTCTTCCTTTTTTATGTAACCGTTAAATCACCTGAGGTTTTTTTTTTTTGGCTTACTACTAAAATTTTGTAAAATGGTCGTTCTTTCATCAATTTTCAGGGTTACTTGTTGAATGGGATATATTTCATATAATCAGTTTTCTGCTTTCAGAGGGGTTACACGCCACTCATGGTGGCAGCAGAGAGAGGAGACACCGAAACAGTCATTGAGCTTGTGAATGGAGGCGCAGAGGTGGATCTGGCAAACATTGTAAAATCGCCTACAGCTCTGCTAAAAGGGATTTAACAAATAGCAAAGAATAAAAATAGGTTCTTGAGAAGAGACAGCATCCTTTATATCGCTATCTGTATATAACTGGCCCGTTATCAAGGTGTAACTGATTAAAGATGTGCCTGATAAAGTAAGATTAGAGCATATTTAACTTTCATTTGATGTTAGCATAGTTTCAACCATAATCTGCTTATTTTAGTATGGGTGGACAGCACTCACAGTTGCCGCAAGGCGGGGACATACAAAGACTGCACAGGTGCTGATTGATGCTGGCGCAAACGTAAATTATGAAAGCTGGGTAAGCAAACACATATTTAAAATTACCAATAAATAATGAGCGTAAGAATAAGAAATAACTATTTTATATGCTGTATTGAAGAAAAAAACATATCTGTTGAAGTTACATACATATCGAAAGATTTACATATATTGATATTAATGCCCATAATTTTAAATCAATATCAGTCATGGGAAATACCAATGATGTCAGCCGCAAGAATGGGACACCATGAAACAGTTCGTCTACTTCTTGACGTAGAGGAAGCTATAATTGATCAGGCAAATGGGGTACGTAATCTCATCTGAACATTAGAGGGAGATAAGCGTCGCATTCTCCCTTTGTAGAAATGGTTAGGTTTGCTTTTCCTTAGTCGGTGCGCCCCTAGTATGCATGATTCTAAATGATATCGGAGTATAAGTATTCTGACACAGAAAGGCATTTATAGAAAAAAGGAAGTCTTGATGTAGATTCCAGTGTATTAAGCCAGTGAGCCGTCCGTTAGAGTCGTTCAAGATAATCTTGGAATAATGGCACTGTTCCCTAACATATAACTCCGACTTTCCGTTAATATAATATATCGATAATTATTTTCTCATTACCTTGTCACGGCCAACGTCTTTTTCACTTGGAAGAAATACTTTGACTCTTTCTAGTCAATACTCTTCTGGGCTGCTAGGGTGCTCTAGAAGGCTTCGAGCTAGGGCTTCTACGATAGTCTCTATTTGTATGTTCTTAACTGTCACTGCTTCAGGGTAATGTCCCTGCTAATGTCCCTGCTCAACTGGTGGAATAATCGGTAGTATTATGTTTATCGCAACACGTTCGAATGGAATAGCTCTAATTGGCATCTTCTCTAAAGGAATACATGAAATGGACCCTTTTTGGGCTGTTTCTGGCATCAATCACATGATGCACAAATATATCGTCATTTATATCTTGACAATAAAAACTGACCTAATTCTAATTGTTGCTTCCCCACACCGATGTGACAATTTACGATCAAATCGCGGCCTGGGCACATTAAACATGTGTTTGCGCTGTCTTTCATTTTCCGCCCATTGATTTATATTCCTTCGGGGTTTTTTTCTCTCTCCTCGTTCTTGATCTTTGTCCATCCCACCTCCCATTCCCTCATATATTCCTCTCTGCCTGTGGCTTACTGTTGTCTTACTAATTTCTGTAACGCCTGCCTCTCATGTGCAAGACCTTTGTGGACCTTTTACATTTTCGCATCGCTGTAGCCATGTTGTCATAAACTAAAGTTTGTCAACAACTATGTTTGACATAAAAATTCCCACTCTGAATATCTTAACACTGTAATTCCTATTTTTGTATGTGTACAGTCCTGACTTGTTGCAATATTCCGCCGACAAAGAGTTTCCCAGACGAGCCCCCAATAATAGATGTCACATGCAATCACGATGACATATTCACGGCTTCATCCCATGCAGACAAATTAAATAATTTAGGAGTAACACACCAAAAATTCATGTCTAAAAGGTATGATATATACGATATATGGATAAACGAAACACACTGGAATGTACTTCATCACAATCACGGAATTATAACACATTTTCCTATCTTCACACTGGTCAACACTGACGTAAATACCCGATAATCTCCGCTAATATATACTAAACTCAACTGCTTCAAGCAGGGCTCTGCAGTCTAATTTATACTGACCAATATATGACGTCACACAATCAGAATAATCAGGTAACTTCTCAAGACGTGCAGCATAAAAATTTCCAGAGGCATGTAGCTTTTTCCCCAACTAGTTAAACGACCTCACAATGTACTAATTAATATCTGAGTAACATAGTAACATATAACATACTTTGCAACTATACTGAGCAAACTTACAGTATTAAATGGGTCATCAGTTTCGGCAATGCTATCCGTACAATTATTTATTACATTCACATAAACAATTTGCATTTGCACTATTTAAATAAAGCTTAGATGATTATTGAATTCCTGAAAAATTCACTGTTATGCTCATAAAGAGTTTTTTAATTTGACCTAAATTATAGCATTTGTGTCAGATAACTGCATGTGAATTGTACATTCCGCGACAGTGAACAATTGCTTCATTTTTTCATCCATTTAATAATTAATACATGTATACGTACATTCAGGCAGGAGAAACTGCACTTATGATATCTGCAAGAAAGAACCATTTAGAAACTGTCAAGGAGCTTCTGTGGAGAAAAGCATCTGTTGAACAACAGGATATGGTAATTTCAATTTCAAAGTTTATCTACTGGTGAGGTGGACAAAAATTTATAAGAATAAGATTTACTTTGCATCTTATATTCTAAACCTCACAAAACAAAAGAGAGTTAATGTAAAGTTATTTTTAGATATAGAATATATATATATTTCATCATTTATAACATGTCTTTTATATTTACAACAGGCAGGTCAGACGGCCTTATTCCACGCGGCTAAATCAGGAAACCCTGAAATAATGAAAGAACTGCTCGGAGCAGATTCTAATGTCAATCATATGGACAAGGTAAATTACACATAAAAGTATATTACAAGTTAAGAGGAACGCGGTTAAAATTTCGTTGGAGTATTCGTTAGGGCGGTAAATCACTGCCTTGATTTGCAACATGACACAGGTGATGTCATATTTCATAATAAGTCACGCTGTACCGTAAGTCATACACATGGTAAGCAGGTCTATTAATCGCTTTACCGCGTAGTATGCAGATAAAATTCTTCACTGAGAGAATTCCCTCTTTTTCGTATTCGCATGCCAACCAAATGCAGCTTTATTTTAAAGAAACATATTATATTCTTAATCAGATGCGATAATGCACCAATGACTGTGATAAAACAGAAACTGTTGAACTTGATCTGTACCTAATTTGATATATTATAAGATTACTACAGCTTCTATGCATGTGTTATGTTTAGTGTCAATAGTGTTTCGTGTCTTTAAAGGATGGCTATACAGCTTTAGACATTGCAATTGAAAGAGAACACAAGGAAATAATCGAGCTTCTCCTGCCCCTAACTGACGAGCATGAAGACAGCTCTATGGTTTGTTGCCTACTTGTAATTTCTATAGACTCTCATTTCTTTATACATTTGCATTACACTGTTTTATAGTTTTATTCTTTCACCACAATGACATATGTTAATATTGTACTTGAAGACACTAGAAGACTTAATCCATCGACTTCAAGATGTTGACACTGATTCAGAAGCCTCAAGTGATGATGAAGATGTATCAGTAAGTGCAAAAAAATAAATTATCGCTTCCAATAACATTCAAATAAACCTATATGACATTAAAATGTTGTGCGTGGTACAATATGTATTTGTTTGATATACATCGTGTCATATTGATGATTTACAGCTGGCCATTCAAGGAGAATTCCTGAAACTCCTAGGAAAGCAGGTAGGGCCACAATTTTTCTAAACGGGAGTTCCTCCCACTAGGCCTATTTACAAACCTTGACATTCGAGCCTAGTAAAATATAGTGAAATATATTAATTTAACTTAACATGACATGTAAACGTCTTTTGATTAATTTATTCGACTTTTACGCTTAATTTATTCGACTTGTAGACATATTTAAAGTGTAGACATTTCCACTGAAAGAGAACACAGGTGAAGACATTTGGATTTCCAGTTTTATCGTTTGATTTATTTATTTTTATAGATACAGGTAAAGAGGCCATTGAATCATTTAACATTCAAAGAATAATACGATGTTGTATTATTTTACAATTATTATTTCATTTGTGTTACAAAGCTTGCGTTGAGATTGTTCATAGCTGCTGCCGAGGAAGGTTCGGTTACTGACGTTCAGAGGTTTTACAGAGTTATAAAGGAAAGAGAAGAATTTCCCGAGGTAATTTACACCTATACCCTACATTTTATATGTACATTTGTGAATATTTTTTCATTCAATGGAACATGTGGTATATATGTCACTTTATCATGTTTATATTTGTAAAACACGTTATAGCCCGATTTAAGGTGCATGGTATACATATTTTTAAACAGTTCGTCATTTTAAGCACCCAGTAACGGGAACCACTTTTAAGTGTGCTAATATTAAATAACATGACAATATCTCAAAAGTGTTTAATTTTTATTAGTTTATCATGCCTCTATCTACCTTATAAATGAAATTTTAAATTTTGATTCAATAAAAAAATAATTTCATTTTTCAACATTAGTAGAGGAAAAAAATAACAAACAATAAATTTTAAGAAATTGGGATGTAATTTAATATAAGTCCAATAAAAAATTGTTTAGTAACAGGGAGCTTTTAATATATTGTACCTTTAAAAAATATTCATTTTTTATACGTCACAAAATCACGTTAAAATGAATGAAAAGTTCGAAATTATTTATAGCATTGGAAAGAACACTGTGCCAGGTTTAACATAATACATGTTTTATGGGGTCTTATATGAATTTAAATGACGTTTGCATTGATTATAAATATAGGGGTTTTGCTAGTTGTGCTACCTTTATAAAGTTGTATCCATCAATCAATTTGAAAGGAGCATTGATTAAATTTTATACAGCTATATCTATAGTTTGCCAAGTAAGAGCTGTGAAACAGATGCACTGCCAACTATTCTTCTGAAGAAAATGCTTCCAGCAGTGATAGGAAAAATAACAGACATTATTAACATTTCACTGGTTGAAGGGAGATTTTCTAGAAGTTGGAAGGAGGCTATAGTACGTCCCCTTCTGAAAAAACTGGTCTTGAATTAATATCTTCAAATTACAGACCTGTGAGTAATTTACCATTTTTATCAAAAGTACTCGAGAAAGCAGCCTTGTCTGAATTTAATCAACATACTAAGTGTCAAGAATTAATGCCAGATTATCAGTCAGCATACAGAGCTAATTACTCGTGTGAAACTGCACTAATCAAACTGACTAACGACATTATGGGCGATGGAACGTCAGGAAATTACAGCAATGATGGCAATAGATTTGTCAGCCGCTTTTGACACGGTTGATCACTCAATTTTATTAGAAGTGCTATACAATAAATTCGGTATAAATGGAAAAGTTCTGGAATGGTTTCACAGTTACCTAAGACCCAGATCATGTAAAGTGAAAATATGTGAGAAGTTTTCAAGGAATATGGACCTAACTTTTTCGGTTCCTCAAGGAAGCTGTGCAGGGCCAATCCTTTATCTGGCGTATGCCAGTACAATACAGGAAGTTATTCCAGGAGACATCCAACTTCATGGATATGCAGATGACCATGAAATTAAGTGTTCATTCAGTGCTAACAATCGTCAAGCAGAGAACGCCACCATCCGAAAACTGGAAACTTGTGCGAAAGACATTAAAACGTGGATGGACTCAAACAGACTGAAAATGAATAATTCCAAGACAGAATTCATTATGTTTGGTAACAATGGACAGTTGTCAAAATGCACATCATCTCAGTTAAATGTAAACGGAGAACACGTTGAACTTTCAGATAATATTAAATACTTGGGAGCTTGGCTGGACAAGCAGCTAAATTTCAAACATCACATTTCATTGAAATGTAGAACTGCAATGCATAATATTCATAGAATTAAGCAGATCAGATCCATACTCACGATGGAAGCAACCCACACATTAGTTCGTGGACTAGTCATGTCTCACCTTGACTATTGCAATGGAATTTTATTTGGTTTACCAGAAAGATCAAATAAAAAGCTACAACGTGTGCAAAACTTTGCAGCAAAATTAGTATTAAACAAGGAAAAATACGAAAGTGCAACGGAAGCTCGTAAGGCATTACACTGGTTACCTATTCGTGCTCGCATAGAACATAAAGTCTTGACCGTTGTCTTCAAATGCTTAGAAGGAACTGCACCAGATTACCTTAAGAAATTGATAGAGGTACAGAAACCAGGCAGATTAGGGCTTAGATCTGACAGGGGTGTAAGAAGGCTCGTAGTACCCCCTACAAAACGGAAAACTTTTGCTTCGCGATCTTTCAGTGTTTGTGGTCCAGAGCTATGGAATAGCATTCCAGAAGAACTGAAAGCAGTATCACGTATTGAACAATTTAAGAAGGACGTTAAAACTTACCTTTTTAGAAAATACTATACCTAAATATTTTTATTTTTTTACCGATATAACTATTTTAGCTTTTTAGTGTCATTGATAATTTAGTAAATATGTGGTTCTATTTTTAAGTATGATGTTTTAGTTGTAAAGCGCATTTGAAACATACGTGTAAAAATAGCGCTATACGAAATAAATATAGTTATAGTTATGGTTATAGTTAAATTACATTACATAAACACTTCAACACGGTATTAGTACATGCAACCAGTAACATTTCATGTATTTAAAAAGACTATAATTACATTTTACACATACCACCTGCGATAGCCACCGTACTTTCATTTTATTTTTCAGTGAGGTATGCGTTTATTTTGAATATATCCTAAGCGTGCGTAATACTTCAAATGTGGATGGGAAAATCTTTTCTCGATGAGAAACAATAAGAAGGAATCGCAAATCTTAAATTATTTTAGCATTGTAAGATTTGTGCTTTTTCTATCTCTTTCCACACATATTAATGGTGTCTATGCCCACCATCACAAAAATATATAACAGTAAGTGACTGAAAGCCTTTGTTTAATGTCCTCCACAAAACACTCCAGAAATAGTTAAACTTTTAACTTTGTTCCTTATATTTGTGTTCCCCTAGATCACTCCAATGTAGAATTATATACTTATTCATTCACACATTGCTTTTCCCTCAATTTACTACTTTACATACTTTCATGTTCTTTTTTCTATGTGTTAAAAGCGTGCATCTTAGGCCAAAATAAAAAAAGGTATGGTTCTCAGGCCCTTTTTTTCAGAAATCAATGCGGGCGGGCGCTTTTTTTATTTTAAATTTTTTTGTATGTTTCGATAAAAATGTCAAATGATAAGGGAAAAGCATGAAAATAACAGTTTTATTTTGCTAAATAAGTAAAGGCACTACAAAACAAAGGAAATTGTATGGTTTTATCTTCTTGAAAGAAATGTCGGAGCGGCAGCAGCTCAAAATTGGAAAGTTATTATTGAAAATCAAAATAAAAATTTTTGATGCGGGGGTTTAAAATTGATGCGGGCGGTGCCTGAGAACCATACCTTTAATTTTTTTGGCCTTAGATTATCAGTGTGATATAATCAAGCTGAAAAAATGATAATTCCTTTTTTGTAAACCACATATAATGTCGTTTAATTTCATATGCAGATCGCACGCTTTGCATTACTTCAAGCGTGCCTTAAAAGCCATTTGAAATGCATGGAGGAGATCATTCAACTAGCTATCACGGAAGAAAGTGTACCTCAGGTAAATATTCAAACATAAACATGTTATTATTAATATTTACTTAATGATGGAAAAAAATATATAAAAAATGCGATTTATGAAAACATAAATAAAAATATGCATGTGACATTTACACAGGAGGAATTATAATACGTAGTATTGTGCATATTAATCGAATATATGTTTGGTTCATTTTTTTTTTATTTGGCTGTATTTATGTATGATTTCCAACACTTATGTATGCACATAAAAAATATTATCCTAAAAATCGTGACTTTAGCTTCTAAATTTCATCAGAAAGATAAACATGACAGATTACCATGTGGCAAACAGTATTAAAACTAAATCTTCAAATCTGCCAGTGCCGTCAGAAGAATGGCAAACTCGGTCTTTCAAATGTTGAAAAAAAGTAATAGTTTAGGTGCATAAAACACTCGAATAATAATCGATCATCGGCTGTTTTTTCTCTTTTTTTGGAAATTAACATTATTGTACTGCCAGTTCTAAACATTAATAAATGTCGATCCTCCCTTGAACTGTGCTTTTTATTTCCATAGACTGTGGCTACTGCCTTTGGATCAGCGATCCTTGAGAGAAACGGGGAGCGAGTCCGGAAAATGATTCACTGTGGCGTTGATGTCAACATGGCTGATACGGTAATAACTAGTACATACTATATACATTACGTACTACGTAAAAGAAGAATTAAGAATAAATTAATCTTGGATAAGAGTGAAGAATCAATATCCATCTGGTGACATTATATAGCTTTGAAAACGAAATACCAATAATAACCATTAATCAGATTATATATATATATATATATATATATATATATATATATATATATATATATATAATATAAATATATATATATATATATAAAACATTTCAACTGGATACTTACACCACCACTACTACTACAGCCGTCAAAACTTAACATGTTATAATGCTGTTAAACATTCAGTAAAAAAAGGATATATATATATATATATATATATATATATATATATATATATATATGAATGAAGTCAAATATCTTATTTCTAGGTTTATAATTAATGTTGATTATTTCTTAGGCGGGAATGACACCGCTGATGATTGCAGCATTTCTTGGCGACGTGAACATCATCAGATTATTGTTGGAAGCGGGGGCTGATACTGGAATAAACTGCCAGGTCAGTTGAGTAATCGTACAAAGAATTTACTGCCAATTGTAAAATATCCTTCGAAAAGTCGATCTTGTGATATTATTAACTGCGCAAGTGATTTTACTGAATATTTTTGTCTATGTATATCCACATGGGCTTTTGTTGCATTACATAATCTTGCAGATGATTGTGACCGCAATTATAATAGCTGCAGCTGCAGGAAATGGAGATGCCGTGGATGAGTTGATCCGAGGAGGGGCGCGGCTTATTGAGTTACAACTGGTAAATGCTTATTATAATTTAAAACCATGAAACATCTTTTGTGTATACCTAGTTGTCTGAAGATAAAATTAAGAGCATGATTTTGGAAAGCAAACTCTTATGAACATAAAATCATATTTCATCACAGTACATTTAATTACATTCATGAAGTAAATGATTTTCAACTTTCAAAGGTTTCACGACAGCTTTTAAGCATTATGATTCATGTCGAAGTTAATTTTGTATATTTTTTCGTAAGTTTTTGATTAAAAGAAACAAGATCTTTTGGAAGAGTTTCCAACAGGTAGCGCCTAAGTGACTGAACCACAAGTAAAAATGATATAGAGCCTATACAGCAAACAAAACATCCCGGTATACCAGCAGATACATTAATATGCAGTCTGACACTGAAGGTGCACACGAAGTTAAAGTACTGTAAGCCTCCAGTATTATATTGACAGTCCTTTGGCCAGTGCATTCCAAATTATGTCTGTAAACTAGTTATCAGTGCTGATCACTCTATGTATGTACTCTTGCTAGTGGTGGAAGTCGGTTTCTTTTTCATAATCGATCATCGGGCAAACCGATCGATGATCGATTATTAATCGGTTCAGACAAATATAAAGAAATGTGCAATTATCTATGAAACTGCATTCTCTTGTCTTAGTATATCTTAGTAATTCTACCTGACGAAATAAGTTTTTGCCTTTTTTTATATTTTCCTTTTATCACTAGGATATGCTATTCAAAGTTTCATTTTAATTAATTATAGTGATCAAGAATTAAACCACAGTCCAGGACATCTACTTACTGGCCTTCATGAATACTCCCGCGTATCATTTTAACTTAACCACCAGGACTTTCATTTTATAACAATTATGATGACTGCTGACATGCATACTGGTTTCACAGGCCTGCCAGAAAAATTACAGGCCCATATAATTTTTGGTAAATATTAAAAATATGTATTTGAAAGCTAAAACTATAATTAGGCCTACTCATGCAGCAGCGGCACCTTACATCAGTTGGGGAGATTATTTCTAAGAGAATCTTGCAAAATTAGTATAGACCTGGCGCATTACGGAGCATTTTAACGCCATACCGCCCATATTTTGCAATGAACATCTCGTTATAATACTCTCCGCTAATTCTGCAGCTCCCTGCCAGTTCACAGATGTTAAATAAGTCCTCCGTTCTCTCATATACCTTGTTATACTCAGTTATATACGGAGGTTATTTGGTAACACAGACTCATTATATGAAGCGTGGAATGATGTAAAAAAAGGAAGAGTAATGTTTGCCTTTAACTTAAAGACATTCTGGTAAAAACAATCATGAGTATGATGTAATCGATAGTTGCCTTTCGTAATCGAGCGCTTGAAAGTGGCAGCAAACCGACTGACTTTCGAAAAAACTCGATGATCGGCCCACCACTAACCCTTGCTCTATTTTATTTTATTTATTTTTTTTTTTTTAGTTTCCTGGAGCAAAAGAGACAATGATCAGTAAAGCAGATATTGAAGGTCACATTGCAATTGGGAGAGAAATAGCTCAACCTGTTGCGGATCAGGTAATGTCTCAAGACCTCTAGAATGTAACTGTTCCGACTCTATGCCAAGATAAATTTAAGGATTATTCTGTTTGATAATAAACAGGGCCAACAGGCCTAATGCGAACCTGTGCAATAGAATATACACCTGGTATAATGCTTCAATACTGGACCATTACTTTTCAAGTACGTGTCACATGTTTATGAACAATGCAAGTACTAAACATTTTGAACCCGAGTACAAGAACCAGTTACACAAACAACATTGCTGAAATACTGTCTTGGGTGCAAACAACATAAAAATCATTGTGACCTTTGGCCTGTTGCCAATCTGTATCTGAAATAGTTGGCAGTTTGCCAAGCTCTTTATAGATGCAGACACAAACGTGACCTGTTGGTAAATTCTGTTTACATATACTTTTTTTCAAGCTGATATGTTCGTGTTTTTTTATTATTTTTTTTATCAAATTGTTTATATTAATAAAAGTTACAGTCCTTTCATAGTTAAAGGTCCAATAATTCTGCAAAAAATTACCTTAGTCAACTTGAACTAAGAATTTTGTGTGCAATGTAACATATGTTGAAATAACAGTTTTGCAGAAGAAGACTATTGCAGCCCTCAGTTTTAAATAGGCTTACTAATGACCACAAGATCAACATCAGCTATCTTTTACTCTACAAATATTTAATGAACACAATCTATTCTTACACAACCTACCCCAGGATAATTTTTGTGAAAAATTAAACGGTTCAGCTCGGCAGTTTCATCATAAAGCATTTTTAATTTGAAAAAGGCTGGAATAATGAGGGTTTTGTCCATAAAAAACAGGTCTATGTAGGTGGCGCCACAAAAACTGCAATATGAGTCATATGACCAACATTTTCACAAAACTTGGTCGTGCTATAGCTCCTGCTGTTTCTGAGATTGATATGTTAGTATGCTTACTTGACTAAGTTCAAATTCCTGTAACTCGGCTAAAATTCATCAAACCAACACCATTTGTACAAACTTAAGAAAGCTCATCTCAGGAATCATTTTTGTGAAATATTAAACTAATTGGCTGGATGGTTACGGAGAAGATTTCAAGTTTTATTTTAGCTTCTCCCCGTAAAATGTTGGTAAATGCAGGTGGCGCCACAAAAATCTCAATCCCACAACATTTAATTTGGGGACTCTAGCTCCCCCTATTCCTGAGAAATTATGGGTTAATATACTGATGACCGATGACACTCGTACAAAAATGTTGATGCAGGTGGCGCTGCCAATACCTAAATTTTGAAATATGAGTTATGTGACTAACATTTGCATAAAATTTGGTAATGTTTACACAAGCCGTTTCTGATATCGTAATTTTAGGATATTTGTTTGCCAAATGACTAAGTTAAGCTTCCTGTATCTCGGCCAAAATTCACCAAACTGGATCCTTTAGAAAAACTTGAGAAAGATGGTTTTCAGAGATTATTTCTGTAAAATATTGAACAATTTGGCAAGACAGTTTCGGAGAAGATTTGTAAATTTTTTTTTTGCGCTTTCTCTTTAAGTAAATGCAAATAGCAAAAATAATTAATCCAATCCGATAAGCTGACGTGAGACTGATTCTTCCACAAGATTTGGCGTTGCTAGCTCTAACAGATTTTGGGATAGCATAGGTTCAGTGTACGCAGGACGGACGACCTCACACGCTCACAGGTTTGCTAAAAAGTATTCATTTACTTAGGCCAAGGCTTTCAATATTGATAATATTTACCATGATACCCCGCTTAATATTTGGATACAATAAATGGAGGTTCAACCATTTCACCAAATTCGTAAAACATATACATAACAGGACAAAACATCGCCGATTGTGACGGCAGCTGTAGACGGAAATGCATCTGAAATACGAAATCTTCTGGGCAGCTATAAACGAAACGCAGCAGCAAAAAAGGTTCGTCTTTATTATTCCTGTTCCTACAATTTAATATATAAAAAGCATAAATTCTCTCTAATTCGTTTTATTTAGATATTCCTCTCATACAGAAAATATCTACTGGCCTATCCATGCACAGAATGTTGCTCACAATGAAATCGTCACTGGCATAAAAACGAAGATCCCCCCCCCCCCACACACACACACACACGCGCACACGCACACCTAAATAGATTAGCTGATCAATAATTCTTATATATTTGTTTCTGCTTTGAGCAGAAATATAGAGCCACTGACAGGCAACTGAGGGATGCAATTCAAGCAGGTCACGGGAAATGTGTATGGCACCTGATGAAGAAAAGAGGGAAAACAATCAATAATCGAAAGGTAGGGTCTTTCATGTACAAATTTATAAAAAAAAGGTTGTCTCAAGTTTGACAATGTGATGGATCATTTTTTTTTCAAATATTTTTTTTTCCAGAGGGGATGAGGGTGTCAAAGACACAAAGTTAATGCAAATAATTACAAAAACAATGTACACAGGAGAGACTCTTGTTAGTAATAATTCATTATCTCATCATACTCGTCAGCTGCCATAAATGGCATATATTTTACTCAAATTAAATGCTAAAGTCGCAGGTTTGTAGTACTCTATCCAGTAACTGGCTCAGAAGACTTAACAATTAACTTCCCGGTGGTACCTTTGGACACTACAGAGCTCATACACGGGTTTTAGGTCGCTAGTCCTATACGCAGGTGGCACTTGATGCAGTATCCATTTGTAATGCATGGTGGACATAAGCATACTTCTGGCTGAGACCTTGCTTAAGGGTCTTGGCGAAGGAGTCAGAGGCTTCGGGATTCGAACCCATGACCGCTTGATCACAAGTCCGGGACCTTTTCCATAACACCACTACGCTACAATGTCTTCTCTTTCTGTAGGAGGAATTATTATCAGCCCTGCTCCTTGCGACTATGTTTGGTCACGAAGATGTTGTAAGACAGCTAACTGGAAGTGGAATTTATCTCAATGCATTAACATCAGTAAGTTCTTTTTAAAAAAATTGAAATTTCACATTTAATGACATTTAACTTTTTAATCGGCTTAATGCTTATATAAAGTATCCCCCTTTCATGTAAAATTTTCTTGGAACTCTAGAAACTGGTCCTGGACACGCTGGTGGAAGCCGTGAGAAATTATGAAGATAAGGCAGTGGCACAGGCTGTAAAACAGATACCTGAAAAATCAGAGAGTATTAAAAAGGTATTTATCTTAACGTACGTCTTCATGTATAAAACAGTACTGGTACTTTTACACTAAGCAGGTTTTTTTTTATTTTCCTTCATTCTCACAGTTCGCACAGTACACGTATATCTTCATTTTAACAACAATTCATAAGTTAAAAGGAACAGTTCCTTTAGCTTGTTTTTCAAAATATAAGTTGGTACATGATATTTGGTATTTTTTTTTCAAAATTTTTGAGTGCACAAAATTAAGAAAAAAAATATTTCTATTGTATTAAAAAACGAAATAATTCCCACACATGTTATCATTTAAAAATACACATATTTAAAAAATCTGAATTATCAAATATATAAAATGAAAGAAAGTGTAATATCTTTATAAAGTTGTAATGTCAGATTTGATATAAAGTATGATAGAATATTCTCATGTATCTGACCATGTAGACATGTTTAAGACGCACGCTCGTGATCGGACCATATTTCTGATAAATTAAATAATTGGTGATGTAATCATAAGGTTCAATATCTTTACAGTTCGGATCATTAGCGTTGCTCGTGGCTGCTGCTAAAGGAAACGCCAGCATCTTCAGACTCCTCGCAGATGCCGGGGCAGATATAAATGGCTTACTGGAAGTAAGTGTGTCAGTAGTGAAATTTTCTTTACATCTTTTGATGACAGGGGCGTTGCCAGGATTCATAGAGTTTGGGTGGGTGTGGTTACGGGTTTGGTTAGGTGTCTGCAGACAAACCACTATGAGATATAAATAGGCCTATTTAAAATTTAAGAATTACTCCAAATAGATGTCTTAATATATGAATCTACATGAACACCTGCATGAAGTCTAATTTCACACTGCAGTAATAGAGTGCTTTTAAACACTTCAAATTAATTATTTCACTCGACAACTTCACTGGCTCAAAAATCAATTTACCATCCATGAGACAGCTAAATGTTTGCAACTCGGAACAAAAGTCTATAGCTGCTTACTGCCCAATGCCTTATGTTTCCAATTAAACACTCAATCAGACTTTTGAATAGCAAGTCTTGACGAACAAAATTTAAAAGAGCCATAACTGTGAAGATAACCTTTTCATTTATAGTTATTCAGCTGTAAACAGTAATGAAAATACGAACTTTGGATTATACTAGTGCTCTACCATTTCCATGAATCGCAAAGGAAGCCATCCTGTAGGCACACTATTGAGAATAAGGGCAAAATGCAAATCTGTTACCTCGACTATTATCTTGACCTAAGGTAAGTTTTGGAGAATCAACCATAATAAAGATAAAGTGCAAACAGGCATCAGATTTTTTTATTTAATTATCAACCAAAACCAAGTTGTCATGGCAAATGATCAAATTTTAATTAGTGCATGTGTTTGTGTGAGAAAGCCAAAATAGAAATAAATGAAAATATAGATTTATTATTCTGGTAACATTTTAAAATATAATATCATATATATAAGAATATATAATATCTTTGTAATATTTAAAAAGTAAAGAAGAATAGCAAGTGCCACAGCATGGGTGAAAAGTATCAATTTTTACCATTTAAATATTTTGAAAATTACATTTGTCATAATTTTTCTAGCATATATTTAGTTTCTGGAAAGTTATTCTAAAAAAATGAAAAGTCAGACGGGGGGGGGGGGGGGCGTGCATGGCTACCTGCCATACCTGCCTTTCTGATTATTGGGAAGCCTAATAAATGAGCCACATTGGACATCCAGCGCAAACACAGGTAGATGAAAGAGGAAAAGAAAATGAAGAGAAAACTTGAAATCAAAGGTTTTGCACTTCAGAAAATTCACCGACAAAAAGGTGTACTCTAATACGTATATCTAGAAAATAAACTTACCAAAACGGGAAGCAACCCTCCCTATTCCGGGGGGGGGGGGAGGCTTTATACCGTATCAGTTCTTCTTCTGGCCCTTTGGCGTTTGAACTAGTTAAAGCATAGTCAATGAAACACTCTTTGAACACATGATCATTTTTCTCAATTTATTGTAAAAGCAAGTTTAGTAATTTCTAAAGAATACAGCACTAATTTCTTTCAAACTCATGTTCCAGTTAAGTCCGGCAAATGCAGGCGATTTAGGTGTCGCTGGATGGACTGGATATGCCAAGCTCGTGAGCTCACTGAAAGAATGCAGGGAACTTCAGGTAAGTTCTGTTATCATTCAATCTTCAGTGTATTGTTAACTGAACTGACGGATACTCCTTTTTTTTTGTCAAACTTTTATTTCAGGGTGTGCTGAACAAACTGACGTCAGCTGCTGGAAATGGACAAATTAAAAAAGTAAGGGAGTTGCTTGGCTGGTGGAAGAGGGTCTGTAACGATAAGGTAAGACTTCAAATTAAATTGTTAAAATCCTTCTATTCCTCATTTAATATTTTCCAGTCACTACTGCATATATATGATCTTTTTACCCTTATGTAGAGTGATGATCAACTGATCAGGAAAGCAGCGATGTCACGAGACGACAACAGTGTCGTCATCAGAGAACTCTTATGTGCCAGATCAACTCTCCAGCGGAAATATAAGGTATGTCTTGACAACTGTTTTTTAATCCATTAATACTGGACATGTAAATTGTCGCTGAACCTTTATGTGGCTGAATTCCTTGATCCTAAACTTTTTATTTGATCTCAATGAGTATACTATATATATATATATATATATATATATATATATATATATATATATATATATATATATATATATATACACATATATATATATATATATATATTAAGGTCGGCATAATTGGCATAAAATGAATAATTTGTTTGTAAAGTATTGCAATGAAGCATGTGTGTTTTACAGTAAATAAAGTTCAAGTTCTAGATGTATAAAATCTGAGATAAAACATGAAAATTACACTGACTTCTGTTAACATTTTCTAACAAGACGGAAGTTACTAAAGCCTTGGTGCCAGCCTGCTTTGGGGGATATGCTGCAGTGGTTGAAGAGCTTTTGGAGGCTGGGGCAAACCCTAACGGACATCCCGAGGTATGACAAACACGTAAAAACAATAACCGAATTAATTATAACAATTCATGATAAATTTCACTTCCGCTATGACAAGCTTTTCATCTGTTAATATTTTGTAGACTGAAAGGACGCCATTAATGGAGTGTGTATCCACAGCTGGAGACGAACTGGTTCACATGCTACTCGAAAAGGGTGCTTCAGTTAACTATTGGCACGTGGTAAGGTTTTTTATACCTGATCGACCGCTACAAACATTAACGTAATTAAATAAAACAGCAGTCCTACGGCGTATGCTTGGTCAAAATTATGCAACTAGACGTTTGGGTATATTGGTACATGGTATAATAATGTGGGAGATTTATTACTTGTATGATCCTGGCTGGGAACTTCTCGCTAGGATTTGTCTTTCATTAAAGTAATGAGAGATTTTGAAGTATAGAACATTTCCTTCAAGCTTCATATATTAATTTTAAGTAAGTGGTTTTAAAATTTGGAAAAAAAACACTTAAGTCTAGCTTTCCTTTGTTAGGAGGGCGATACAGCTTTGGCCGTTGCCTGGCGCAGCCGTCAGGCTCGTCATGTTGAGCTGCTGATTAGAAGAGGAGCCGATGTCAATCTGCTATTGACCAGAGCAGCGTCGGTCACGGTGCTGCCACCTGGGGTACCAGAAGAACTGAAATATGTGACCCTGCTGCATATTGCTTGTGGCACAGATTCAGTTCAAGGGGTTTTGTATTTGTTGAAACATGGGGCAGTCCTGAATAAAATGGATAAAACAGGACTACTACCTATCCAGTTAAGCTTATCCCTCCACCACAAGAGCAAGGTTCCAGCTATACTGATCGCACACGGTGCTATGTTTGGTACTGGGGACAAGATTTTGGAGAGATGCTCTATTCATGAAGAGTTCAAAGGTTTAGCGCGTCTGCTGGTGGCTGCGGGCTATGACCTTAAGCAAGAAGAAGAGATGATAAGGCTGAAATCAAGTGCTGATGAGAGAGGTGCTGATACCTGGAAATGGCTGGATGAACAGTTAACGTGCCCCTCAACCCTGAAACAAATTTGTCAACGTGACATCCGTAAACAGTGTGTCCGTGAGGCTAACGGCAAGAGCGCTCTGGCCGTCATTCAAAACATGTGCACAACAGCAGATTTACCAGTGACTGAAACGCGGCAGCTGCTGTTGCAAGATGTCGAAATTCTGCAAGGACTTCAAATAGAGCATCAAGGACCTTTCAGTTTCTCGAATGGCGATTAAATGTGTATTGACCAGTCATTAACTTAGAGACTGAATTAACACAGTCTCGCATGTCAAAAGCAGCTTTAATGCTTAAAAATATATGAACATGAAAACCCGTGGATTTAAGGATTTATTTTCCTATACTAAAACGTTTTCCAGTAACTGCAGTTGAACGTTTGTTGCAATTAACCTTTTATATACATAGCTCTTTGGCTAAACCATATATTTGTAAAGCGCTGTTTGGTTGGGCTGGCCACCAGAGGGCGGAGCCACTCTTTTGGCAATTCGAGATGCACTCTGTTATTTGCTGACTAATCAGCTGATCCAGTGTGTTGATCCAGAAGCACATTCGTGCGTGTGTCCTTGGGAAATACACTCCTAAGACAGCGGTAACCTGGGCCATAACCAAGGACTTCGACACAATGTTACAAGTTTGTCATTGCGTAATGCTGTGTAAAACAGCATATTCGAATAGCTGAAGTTGTATCATACGCATGATGCAATTCTCTGCAGTCTCCACGGTGTCTTGTGTTTAAAACCATCATTCGCCAGTAAAGCTGGCAGCGTATCGGCTATTCTTTGCCTTTCTGCTGGCCCGGGAGCGTTCCAATTATATTGTTTCAATATATCAGAGCCTATATCTTGTTATTTTACTTTGCGTTGATAAAGTTTGTTTCATTTGTTGGATAAATTAGTAATGACGTGCTAAACGGATCATAGTCTTTACGTGAAAAATACTCAAAGGAGAGGGTGTGAGTAACCTTTGATATATCATTCTTCTATTGCAGAAAGTAATACTTGACTGAAATGCTAGCTGTATCTGAGGTACTTCGATAAACCCTGATTCCATGGGCGGAAAGGCCTTTTTTAAGAAAAAAAGGCGATTTTGTGCAAACCTTTGTTGTTGACATAATATGCTGAATCATTGTCGCACAAAACTGCAACTCTTACTTTGCTAGTTACTATTAAGGAAAATTTTATTAAGGCTGTAGATATACACGCGTTACATAATCATTATTTTATTTACTTATATTGGATTTAATTTAACGGCTGATACTAATGTCTATACATACACGGCTTTATTCCAAATAGTCAAATTTGAATATTATACCGTATGTATACATGTTATGGCTTTAGGGGAACCTCTATCCAAATACAGATTGTACATGCATACGCCAGTTACTTGTCGTTGTGAATATGACTTAGTACTTTTTAGACGATTCATTATTAACACTTCAATAACAGCGTCTTTACTTAGGGCCAAATAATTAGTATTTTCTGTCAGAAGAAAAAAAAAACCAATTATATAACTCTCTGTCAAGTTGATTTTAGTAAACAGCTGTGATGTATGTTCTAAAAATCACATACATTTTGGTATTTTATGCCGTATTTTTATATTTAGAAATATATATATATATATATATATATATATATATATATATATCGTATAGCAATCTCAGTTCAAACGGCATTAATCTTTTATCTTAATTTAACAGTATTTTAATAATATGTACTTTTTTTCAGTGGATACAAATAAAACTGGTTTTTTTTAAGCTTATATGAAGCAGTTGTCCTTTTATGGCACGCAGTGGGGAGGTGCATGATCAGAGGTCTTTACGCATGCGTTTGTAAGTTGTGGCTCACAACTGTATTTTGTTAGTGGATTGACAACGAAAAAAATCATAAATCACAAAAAAATCATTATAGAATCCAGATAGCCGTTAATTATCATGTTTGTAGTTTAATCGAGACCATCTAGATAAGTCTATAACTAACCCGAAACTGTCGAGGCATTTACTTCCATTGAGAAACCCACATATAGCAAACCGCAAGTAGTGTAAACAACCCCTTTTTCTGCTGATCCGGAACGTTCATTATATCCTGGCACGCTCACCAGTGTTACTTTTGATAAAGCCCAAGTCGTTATTCACTGGTAAAAAAAAATCTGATGCCAGTCCTGTGGCGTTGAAACCTGTAGAATACTGACAGGTGCTGCCACCTATGCAAGACTGGGAGTATTATATGGAATTAAAGGGCTTAATTGTTCAGTTTCTGGAAATCTTATCTTGAAAGGTTCATTACTTTCAACGTTTTCTGTCGTGGAACTCAGTATGCCGCGCAACTGTTCCTTACTGAAGGTCTTGCATGTATAGAGAATACTGATAGAAAGGTATTAAAATTACTTTCTGAGCCCCCCCCCCCCCCCTCTCCCTCCCCGAAAGCCATTTGGAAAGATCCCCAACCACGGCGAGGCGTCCGTCTGTACATAATCTGTAACTTGTTACCCGAGCATCTGCATGTTTCTAAGCAATAGCTCAGCGGAAAATGAATATATATATATATATATGTGTGTGTGTGTGTGTGTGTGTGTGTGTGTGTGTGTGTGTGTGTGTTAGAATGGGTAAATTGAGTCAAAGAAAGGTTTTGGGAGTTTTGTCGGTTTAAATTTGTCCCTTTGGAAAACACTAGCTGGAGTTTAAAACCATTACACTACCATGATTCCCTACATTCTTTTGGATGAAGTGGTGTTCTCTTTTCAAGCTTTGTGATGTGGCACGCAAAAATATGAATGAAAGCCAAGAGAAATGTGTGTCACAGTTCATCGCCCTGCTATTTGAACCACATGTCAGCTCTACCCGCAAGAACAAAGGTTGCTCTTATAAGCCGACAGCCGTTCAATTCCTTCGGAAATTAACTATGACGACGGTATCTTTGGCGTTCTCATCTTCCAATGGTAAAGACATGATATGATATATCAAATATGGCAAAGAATAAGATATCATATCTTGTAAAGATTCGTGCAAACAACAACATAATGGTGGTCCAAATTACTCCAATATCTAAGTATTGTTATGTATACCTTGCTAACTCTCGTCAAAATCAGTCATCCTTTTTTTCGAGTAAAGTTGCTGATAGACCAATCAACCAACTAAATTACATCTTTCAAAGCGGGTGCATAATTACGTAAACAGCTTTCTGAACCTCATATAAATCGATTAACTATGGGAGAAAAATGTTGGTGGAGACAGTTACATCACATCAGGGTTCAGAAATTTCCGGCGTATATTATGTATAAAAAATATCATAACATAGAGGAGGTATATTACTCATGCGGGCCCTATTTAGCCCTGCCTGGGTTTTAGTATCTACATTTATTACTAAAGTGCTTCCTATAACACTTGATTCCATATACCGATAGACGTAACTCAGTACCAGCTCTTATCATTCAGTCAGAGAGTCGTCCTTGAGTTATATAATTTGCCGCGAGGTGGCTGTACCTGTTCTAAGCTTTGCGATTCAGCAAAGTAAGTTTGGTGGTTCTGTTAGTGGGAGGAATTATGTTTTAACCATTGCATCATCTGGGCCAGTCTAGGCCCTACTAATCAATTAATAATTTAGAAATATTGATATAATAGGAAGCATACACACTTACAAAGCAACACAACGCCAAAGTAATGAGGGTGATCCACATAGCCTTACTTTTAACTTGCAGGAAATGATTGGAAGGTTAAAAGAAACAAAAACACTTCAACTTGCACCGTGGCAGTTTTACAATAAAGTAAGGATGATAACTATCTCAAGGACCGCGGCTGGTGAAAAGAGTTATGTAGAAGAAGAGATACATACTAGTATATATGACTGCATGAATAGTCTTGCATGTATCTGGTATAGGAAAATAAAAATATTCTCCATTACGGATGATGTTCATTTGCGAAAATTCTTGTGTGTTATATGAATGTTTTATTGTTCAATATATTATATATCTATGTGATCAGCATATGCATGCCCTTTTTGCAAAAAAAAAAAAAAAAAATATGACCAAGATACAAAAAAATATTCCTGTTACTCATATTACTGCGACAGATATACATAAGAAAAATTCAGGAAAAACATCTATAAACAGGAGGCCAGAGAAGTAAATAACAACACACATCAAACATCCAAACTACTTTCAGGTGACAAACTGACATGCGGGAAAGAAAATAATCAAGTAACCCTCTAAGGGCTATTGGACAGTAAATGGCAGGTGAAAGTATATACCGAGATCTGAAGGAAAAGCTTACATGGATGAAACAAAGAGTACCAATGGCATTGTCAGTCAAGGTGAATGAAGAAGGTATTGATATTTATGAGGAAATGAAAAAACTGTGAATCTATCAAAAGTGTTCATGAGGTAAGACTGCTATGTTTGTCAATACTTAAAACTGGTGACATCAACTTGTCTCTTCTCTCAAAATGACACTCAGCACAGCTGCATGTACGTTTTCGTATGTACCGTAGGCCGAAACGCATTCCGCACCGCACAATCAGTGTGTGTAGTTTACTTGCCGCATACGCACTTGCTGACACGTATAGCTTTATACATCATACAAATACTTTGACCTTCAAGGGAGCAGCTCGACAAATTTCATTAGATATCATGAGAAAATTAGTTCCTTGGTTTCAGCTAGGGCATGACTTTGACAGATTTAGACACATATAGTTCCTTGTAGAGAACACACACCATTCACTTTCTTAATGCATAAAACAGATGCTAGAACCAAGCTGTTAATCCAGGACATAATAAACGAGATAAAGTCTGGTTGACTTTCTAAAAGGTTAAAAGTTGATTGTTTAACATATAAGGCACAATAAGCATAATAGGTGTAATAATACATTAAAATCCGTATCAAAATGCTCGTTCGATTTACTTAAATAGATGTTGAGTTTTAAAAAAAATCAATATTTATCCCTTAGATTAATCGTATATTTTTATTGACTGAAAATATTCATGTATATTTAATGGCTGAGAAATATTCGTGTCAAGTTAAATTGTAAATACAATTTTTTTTATAATAAAACAGGCTTTATAAAATAAATTCAGGACTCAATAAACAGATAAAGTGTTGTTGAGTTTCTATAGAATAAGTGTTGATTGTCTTACACATGGGGAACAACAAGGTCCAATATTTATCGAAGACTACTATAAATCCGTACACATTAGTTGGGTGGATGCTATTATGTGTAATCATAAACCTCCATATACACTGCACAATGAGTTTCGATGTTTTAAACGACTGGAAAAGTCCCAGTCGTTAAGAGGGGATGACTGTCCATTTGTCATTGCATTTCTTAACGATATTTCAGTGGCATGACTCATGAGCGTGCACGTGTGCATGGCTAATACAGTCTAACCTAGAAAAATATCTGATATGAATATGCAGCCAAGTTAATACATGGAAGAGCCCGAAATTATCTTTTTGCCACAATGTTTGCACCTTTTCTTTAAAATCCATATCAAAATATGTTAAAGAAGCTTAAGTTCTGTAGCTTATTGATCAGAGCATTTATGTCTATTGACTTAGCCGTGGTGTGTAAATGTTTCATTGAGTCAGAAGCCGATCAACTAGCAACTCTTACAAACACTTCACCAAGGTCTGCTGCATTTTTCATGGTTTATAGAGTGCCCAAGGGGTGCCGAAGGACGTGTTAGACCAAATATAGATATATCATTATGTAGAAAATATACACTGTACATTTAGTCAAATGCTCAGACCATCCAATTCCCCGGGACCGCTCCCGCAATTATAAATTTACTAGCTACACCCGTGGAAAATCGACGGCTGTATCTGATGCATATTTTAATAATGAGCTGATAGGAACTAAACGACACATATTTTAATCCTAAGGTTTTTGCAGGAACTTATTGTCATGTGTTTCATGCTCCCTATTAAAAGATTCATGTGGACATGTGCTCCGCGCTTAAATTTAAAATTTCTACTTACTTTTGACAGAGTAGAATTCCTTAACAGGCGATATAATGGAAATTGGGGTCAGTGGGGATTACAAGTCGCCTCCTGAAAAAGCGTGACAGGAGAAAAATGTTTTGCTGAACATTTGTAGAGGGTTAAGGAAAAGACATATCAATAGTCCATTTCATTTTTGAGGTTATAAGAATCACCACAATATATATTTTCTTATGAATCATTATCCAAACAACCATTACTTTGTCTCCGTGTGGAAGCCACCCATTCGTGTTTATTTGTTCTGTCACTCGCAAGGTGAACTCGTGTTACTGAAGCATGACAGTGTTCACACGTGAAACGCATACACGTGAACATATGGCTGATATTTAAGGAGATTTAAGCTGTAACTCAGCTTTGGTATCACATTTTCAACTATTTTTGGGGGGTTCTTATAAGCCCAATATCTTGAAAAGTATGGGTAACAGAGACCTAATTTCAAGTTTCCAAGAAGACCTTTCATGGACTTTCCTTGATGTCAAGTAAGAATATTCTAGGTTTAATGGTTATGATTTGTGCTCTGTTAACAGACGACCATATCTTTTAAAGTCTCAAAAATAGAGAAAAAAATCGTAAAAAAAAATTCTGGTAGCGCGAACAGTCTGCAGAAACTGACGAAACACTCCATGATCAATATCCATGCAAAAAATCATGGTGATCAATTCATCAGTTGTTCAGATACTAAAGCTTTTATATCAAATTTTCCATTATTCTGGGCGGTACTCTGGACCCCATAGCTCGAAGAATATGGGTAACAGAGACCTAATTTCAGGTTTCCAAGGAGATTTTTATAGACCTCCTAGGATGTCAAGTTAGAAGATTCCAGGTCTTGCATTTACGATATGTGCCTGGTTAACGGACGGACAGACAGACGGACAGCTAGACGGACGCCGGACAAAGGGTGATCGCTATAGCTCAGGTGACTTTCAGTCAGCTGAGCTAAACAAATATATTATGGTGATTCCGAGTACCTCAAAAAATGTAATGGATTACGGATGCAGTTTTACTCTACTCCTCTACAAATTTTCAGCACAATATGTATATTACATTTTGCGTTAATTTGCAGTAAAGACAATAAAACGAACCAAGTCTGAAATGGTTTCTTTGCTAAATACTTTCATCGAAATATATCAACCTGCTTTCTTTTGATCTGGGCGAGTTGTCAATTTTGCATCAGACCTGTTATTACATGACAATTTAAAGTACTTTTACCAATAATTTAATACTGTTGCAATATATTTTTCTTGGCCTATCTTTTTTCACATTGAAAGTTATACGTTTCGCGTACAAGAGACTTCAACGACATATGCATTTGTATACAAATAACGCATGTGTCTGTTAACATGCCTTAGACTATACCCTCAACTGACTACACTGAATAAACATCGTGTTTCAAGATGTCGCCTGAGCTTCAACTAATACAAAGCATCTTTCATATAATTTCACGGTAGAATGCTTCTTAAAACAATCGTTATATCTACGATATTTCCCAAGCAATGAAGCTGTCGGACCTTTGTTGTTTATCGGAAAAAAAAATTCTCACTTAAAAAATTCGGACACCCTGTATATGCCTCACGTATCTTTTCAAAATTTATTTTTGTGTGATTTCTTGAATAGAATAATTTTTCTTTTTATGTTGATATTTAGAGGGAGGGTGTTCCTGGATAATTCTAGCAGAAGTAATCTTTATATTTCATATAAGTGAAACACATGACAAAAAGATCCTGCAAAAACCTTAGGATTTAAATATGCGTCGTTTAGTTCCTATCAGCTCATTACAAAAATGTGCATCAGATACAGCCGTGGATTTTCCACGGGTGCAGCTAGTCAATATAATTAATAGGGAGTTGGGTTTTTTCTAGACCACGGTTTACCTGCTTCCGTTCTGATTTTACTCTCCAAATTCGGCAGACATATCGGTGGCGTGCTCTTCTTGGACAAGTTTGTTTTATTTTGCGGGATTCTGCCCTATTAAGCTGAATAATTAATCATTTTAATATTTCCCCATTAGGTGCCCCTATTTCTTTTGTGCTGCAAGATAGATATTGGCACCGGTTTGCCCTCGATCAGGATAAAGATATCGCCCTCTCTCACAATGATATAGAATCCATTACAAAACATTTTGGTAACCAAGTTTACCTCCAAATTTGGATAAGCTGAGCTGTTCCTTGCGAACCTAACACTCGAGAATATTTAAAAATCAATAGAATCAGTAAACATGCCAACAGGTGAACTTAGTAAACCTGCGACCCAACAAAACAGAAATGAGGAGCCCCGCGATGCCCAGTTCCTGTGGCCAAACTGGATGTTCAGACTGGTCTGAAATTATTTAACGCAAATTATCTCAAAGTGGCTAGTCTTAAAAAAATCACAGCAAATTTGAAACGGCTATTGAGATTGTTAAATTACTTTCCTGACGGCCATGTTAAATTTCCTATGGGTCTGAAATTCGACGGCTCAACCCCCCCCCCCCCCCCCCAGTAAAAAGTTAATTTTTTTCACGGCAACTGTTACAATAGTACTTGAGCAAATACAAGCGAATGAAATTCCAAGACGGTTTGTAAGATTGTATATCCTATACAGGCCTGAAATTCAAATGCGCACATCCTCTCATGGGGTGGCAATCTTCGGTAAAATTTTCACGGCAGTTGCTTGATGGTTCGTGAGATCATACGCGCGAAAGAGAGTGATGGATGGGGAACCTGATTACTTTAGCGCGACCGCCTATATAGTCTTGGTCTTCATAACTAATGACTATAAGAATATAAGACCTTGTCACCTGTATGACGGCGACATAATAAACCTTCAGTTCTTGCATCTTGCAAGCACATATTTTATCAGATGGCCAGACCTTTTTCAGGACCCTCGCCTTTAAGACCTTCCAAAGGCTCACTATTAAACACCACTCAGGGGCAAGATCCATTTTTGGGGCAAATGAAAGGTCTAAACTTTCAAATATTAAACTCCTGTGTGGAGAATGGCCTATTACAAAAGATCCTGTTACTAGAGAATGAGAACATGGCTCTGACTGGTCAGACATTGATTTATCTTATTGGCTTAAGCTTTGGCGCCTCATCGCACTTTGATCCAATGGTCCTGCCCTTGGACAGACAATAGTCTTAATCCATTTCGTGTCTTATGTTGTGTTTGGTTAATTATTCCTGGAAAGAAAATACTTGGAACCTGCCGTGGAGGACATCCGTGTTTCCTCTAAGGTTTCTTGTGTCTTCCAGTTTATATATAATAACACTGTTGGTGGCGGAACGCCGCCGTGTGTCTGTGTACGAGACTGACGCATCACACTTAATTGAATATATATGCCTATACATGTCATCTTTCTTTACTGATTTTATTTACCAATATATCACTGACAGCTATAGATGATATATATATATATATATATATATATATATATATATATATATATTGTTACAGATATCTGTGTGCAGGGATGTTCCATGTGTTGTTGACATTTGGTTCTTTTAGCACGCATAGCTCGTTGCAATGACAGCATCGCCTGGCCGAGACGGGCCGGCCCACATGTGAACCCTGATGTGTAGAAACACGGCATTCGTTGTTCTAGAGGTTTCCTGTAACGTGTGTACTGTGTATCATGTTAGATAGATTCTTTAGACTATTCGGGAAGTGGAAAGTTCTCGGCTTGAGGTGAAAGCTATAAATAGGGGCTGTGTTTTAGAGCCGAGGAGAGAGATGTGAGAATATTCCAGCGGACACAGAAGAGTGGGACCTTTTCCGATTCATGCAGCAGTTAGAAATTTTCTTCTTATTTATGACGGATTTTATATAGTCTTCAGTTTGCCTTTCGGATCACTGCCAGTTTTGGATAACAGTAGATTGATTTTGTAATTACATTGGACTGTTATTCTCCGAGAAGATTTGTGTGAACTGTTCATCCAGCTTATACATTTTAAAGGACTTCTCGCTGTGACAGTGGTGGTATCCAGGTACTTTGCACTTTGTTTATTTTACTGTGTGATTGTATTGATTTGCTGTTATACTGTTGTTATACTGTGTAATTATATTGACTTAGTGTATTGTAATGTTAGGGTTGTTTTAAGAATAAATTATAGTTATTTGTTAACAAAAAACACTGACTTCTTTATTCATTCATCTAGACATTTCGTGCTACCTAATGTTACAGAATCTGATTTTTTTTATCTCCATAACAAAATTTAGGCTCGTCACGACTACGTGATCTGTTGATATAAGGTTCCGTAACAATATATATATAAATATATATATATATAATATATATATATATATATATATATATATATATATATATATATATATATGGGGGTGTATACTACAGGTACAACCTTTGATCTTGATTCTTTCTTGTGGGTATCGTCATTGAACACTTCAGAGCAATCGATAGTCACCGATACACCTAACTTTCTGATTTTATTTGTGTGTATTAATACACGCCGTGGCCATTTATCGATCTTGTAGCTAAATACTAACGTTTCAGAAAAAGTTGTCCAGTGTATATGCGGTTTTTTTACATTAGGTTACCCGGAGAAAATATTTCAAACCGGCCTACATGCACGTAGGCTGAATGATGAATTAAACAGAATACATTAATGATCAAGAACATAAACGCACACCTCTGACCCTAACCGTTTCTGCATACTATAGGACTATTTTGTAACTAGAAGGCACTAAAAAGACCTCATGTCGTAGTTTCGAGAGAAATTTGATAAATATCGGCTATTTCTGCTAAAACATGCATGGGGAAACAAATGCATTAACTGTGAAACAACATGCCGATAACATTTGGTTAATAATTAACTTACGTGCAAGTCACTTTCAGTTGATGTGAAAATGTCAGGGCTCCACGAGTTTGTGATCAACAAATCTCTTTTTGGACAGCCGTGCACATTTTTATAAAACGTGGTATGATCAATTGATTTTGCTCAAATCATGCGGTTATTGGTAAGGCTATGGTGCCCTGATTAAGAAACCTTTTAACTACTGGTATATATATATATATTACGGGTCGACATAAAAGCGGACCGAACTGTCTCGCTAGTGAAGCTTACTTTGCTAGCGAAGCGGTTGGTACGCCGGACTTGTGCGCCACCGTTATGGGTTCGAATCCCGGATCTGCCCAGTGTTTTCCCCTGAGCAATTCGTCTTCGTAACAAAATCCCGGATCGGCCCATTTCTCTTCGTAATAAAATGGGGGCTCGTCTAATGTGACGGTTAACTTTGTGGCCCAGCTCAGAAAAGTGCGACTCCTGGGATAATTAGTCTTGTTCTGTTAGCAGAACGCCTCCTCGCTAGTGAAGCTTGCTAGCGAAGCGGTTGGTGCGCCGGACTTGTGCACCATCGACATGGGTTCGAATCCCGGATCGGCCCAGTGTTTTCCCCTGAGCAATTCGTCTTCGTAACAATACAGTAAACTATTACACGGTACTCCAAGTTTTAGTCCCCCTATTCCATGCACGCGGAATCACTGCACACATGGATGGAAAAGCTCAATTCAGCGCGTTTTTTCACATTTTTGGACATTAAATTCTTGGCTTACACTTCACGGGTGGATATAATTTGATGGGGTGATCGAATCGGAAGGAATAATTACACTTGTACTTTTAGTAGGCTATTAAAAGGCCTGTACATTAGGAAATACTGACTGTACACCAGAGGATATAGGCCTACTATAGCACTTAATTACTACTTTAGGCCTATCATGTTTTTATACCCATCATTTATTCGGGGGGGGGGGGGGGGATTTGCCGCCTATGATGCATATATTAACTATAATATATATATATATATATATATATATATATATATATATATATATATATATATCCTTTTTTTGCATTGTGTATATGTCCTGACTGCATCTGTGTATGTAAAATCTAATACTGACATTCGGAAAAAAGGTTTAATTATGTCGAGAATTAGTCTAAAACTTAAATCAGGCATAATATGGCCGTAACACTTTAAATATCAAAACAATAACAAACAAAAAAGCAAAAAAGATTGTAATCGATGACAAGTATTAGTTAATTGATTATTGCAAACTGTATAAGTCTGACAATAATTATTTGTTTGGAATAGCCTACATGATTCTATGACTCAAGCTGCTTATAGTTATCTCAAGAAAGTTCTCGAAATGGCCGCGGGAATAGACTGCTGTATAATTTGTTCCAAATTATATACTTATAATCATATAGGCTTACTTTATTGAAAATCAAATGCGATACAAACATATATGGACCTTTTCACTGTTTTGAAAATTATACATTCATAATATAATTTCTCTTGCAGATAGGCCTAATTAGGCATAGTCCAAAATGTTAAAAAAAATCATCAATATTTTAATATTAAAAAGCAAGAGAAACAATTGTCCTAACATAAAAAAAAAGAAAATTGGTTATAAAATGTCATTTTAATGAAAACAATTCAACTCGATACTATTTTCATTTGTGTGGAATGCATGATTTAATTATTACAGTGTCTTTTCAATGTTTTCTCGTTATAAATTCAGAAAATTGTTATCTTTCGGCTATTTGGTCTATTCGGTCTATTCGGACCTATTTGTTATATAAGCTACCTCGACGATGTGTTACAAATGAAAGAATACAAAAATATGTGTTATAAACATCTATTGCTCTTCCCTCCATAATATTATTTCAGTCAGCATTATATATATTTAGTGCTTTGAGTTCGAAAAAAAAAACATCTTCGAATCATAGCTAGATGTCGGCCTGCTGTCCTGTGAGGTATACCCATCGCCACTCCCCACTACACCCCCTAGCTCCGCCCCTTCGGCCGCCCCCTAAAACCTGGAATAGGCCTAAACGTCAACCAGATGTGACCCCTGGACTTCACTGCCAGGTCAAATCCTTCAGACCGATTTTACGCCGGGTCGATTTCTCCTGTAAACTGGCTGTTGTTGCTAGCACAACTGAGAAACGCGTGGCGCAGACAGGTAGCAACGCAGAGTGGGACAGCTTACTGTTGGTTCCCTGAGCAATTTTCTATTTCTCGTTCAACCCAATTAATCAATACAGACAATCAAGCAACCTGTATTCAAGAGCCAGCGGCCCACAAGTAAGGCAATCTAACTGTGGGACAGCTAAGCAAGTCAGGAGAGGCATTTGTAGCGCAGAGAACGCGGAAACACTCGGGCTTATTTTGTTACGGGCACTGAATTCACATGCTACCTGAGATCGTGGCATTTAACGCATGACTGAAGCTGGATTTAACAACATGAGGTACTCGAAGAAACGTGAAATGTTCACGTTGGATTAAGTCTTGATTAACGGCTGGCACGGGCTGGTCGAATCACGTTCAGTTAGAAGTCATAATGTGACGCTGCCTGGCCACTGTTTATTTGTTGGTTTCGGTGCAGTCTCCAGTATTTCGCGGCTTAGCTACCAGTAACTCTGGATCAAGCATTACTCTTGAAGACACCGTTTAACTGGGTACGTATATCTATTATATATGTCATTGGCTAAATAATAGTAAATAAGAGTAAAACACTGATAGTATATCATAAATGTCGCATTTGTATTTCACGATCCAGAGATCTTGGGGAGATTTATATTAAGTCTGTAATACGTTGAACTAAATTGGTTCTCTAATAAACAAGTGCACTAAATTATATATATATACACACATATTGTATATATATGTGTGTATATATATATGTGTGTGTTTGTGAGAGAGAGTTTTTCTGCGTGTAAAAGGAAAAGTAAACCATTTAACATCAATAAATGATATAAGAAAGGAGAAAATTATTGCAATTTTTTTGGGTAGGCCTATCATATCAAATTGGGCAAATGGGACAGAAAGCTCGAAAGCAGAAAACGGGTGGAAACCTTACCACAATGTAAAGAAGTCTAGACCAAAAGAGAACTTGTACATCAGTATAATATAATTGTTAACCATTCCATGACAGGAACTGGGTAAAGATGAAATAAAGTGATGGATCATCTATTTTTACATATTATATAAAAATTGGTAAGTTTTTAATCATATGTTCCAAATTCTTACAGAAACCTATTTTCGTATCAAATGTTTTGCAGCATGGTCGCAATTCAACAGTTACTAAGCCCCTGCAGCCAAATATACAATTTAGAACTTTATTTACGAATATTGTTTGAAATTTTTCAATCTTTTTCCTATATATTTGCCCATGTCCTGTTTCAGTAAATGGGTTAACCAGATTCACTCATTTTTGCATAATTTAGCATAACTATATGCAAAGAACATGACCTAAAACTAAGAAGAATATAAAGCATAAAGCTCTTTTCAAAAGAATGGCATGTTCCAGTAAAAATGAATTTTATGAAATAGAAGATACATGTTTCTTTTTTTCTGATTCAAGTCTGCAGATAATGAACTACACATATTGCATTTGTGTCTGAAATCAGTACTGTATAGTTTTTGTAAAATTCTACTTCCAAATTTTTAAATCAATCCATAGTTTTATATTATTTCTTTTGTCATTTTGTTTGATACAGTTACTTGTAAAATCACAAATAGGATTTACCTTGCAAGGGGTTTCCTAAACCTTCAACTTCTTTCATATAATTTTCCATTAAAAGTTTAAAAAGACTGAAAAAAGGTGATTTAACAAGAAGTATATGTATTAAATGTTGATTTTGTTTGATCAGGTAAACTTTTAATTGTTTTTATTGTAAATATGGCTGTTTAATCTAAAACATTTTATGTATAAAATAAAAAAAAGCTGTCATTGAATGATCATTTATAGTATTACAAATTACAAAATCAGCTTCTGTTAGAAATAATTTATGTTACTACAACATAATTAGCTGACTTTTGATATTGATATCATCCAGAGTAGGTTTGAACCTCTTACTTTTGGCTCTTTGATTCAAGATTACCTATGGTTGAATGAGGATTATGTTTTGTAACATATCAGCAACTTTGCTTGAGGAAATGAAAATTCAGCTAATTGTTAAATCACCCATTCATACTTATTGAACGGATCAAAATGTTAGCCTTCAGAACTCTGCATTCTGTTGGAAAACAGTAGGAAAAAAAAAATTTAATTTTATAATACAAAACAAATGAAGAAAATTGTGGCCCAGAACAATGAGTTTCAAACAATGAGAGATATAAATAATCAGTGTATATATATGGGGTCAGTATATATGTCTGAGAAATCAGAATGATGAGTTGGAGAAAAAAAGTTAAAAGTTGTCACAGTGATAACATGATGAACAGAAGTGATGATCAGAAGTGTGGTCGTGCCTACATGGTTGCCTCCACTGGGGCATTAAACAAACTTCCTTATGCTAAACAGTGTCATTGTTCAACAACAAAATTCACAGGTGAGTTCTTGAACAAAGAAGCCCCTGTTACCAATGAATGGGGCCCATGGCTTGAATAAAGAAATTGCCCTGTTATCCTTTGAAAAGAAGTAATCCTTTAAAATAAGAACATTTTCTGGTGATCCAGGTTTCCCTCAGAAATTAATGGATTGTTTATGTTTGTTTGGTGTTTCACTGACTCTCCACAACATTTTATGAAAATCTGTTTGTAACTTTTTGAGTAAAGTTTACTAACAGACAAACCAATCACGTGACCAACCAGGGGAACTCCATAATCATTATGACCTTGCCATCTGGTTGAGTTATAAAAATTGTGTAATTTCTAAAGATTGTAAAGATGTTATTAAGCCAAAAACAAGCTCAGTTGCCATATGTTCTGCAATACCACATGCATGTGAAAAAACATATGTAACAAAACTTCCCTCAAAGTGTTTAGAATTGTTGTTACTAGGACTAGATTTATGGAGTAATGCTCGTATGATTATCTGTGTGGATTATGAGTCAATAAAATTGATATGTTTATTACAAGGCTCCATTATAAGATTTATTTAAGTAACTTTGCCTGGCAGTAATATAGCATGAAGCCAGCTAAGAGGGGTGATTTTTCAGTTGCTTGTAGTTTGCCTGAAAATATCTTCTTAATTTTCTTCACTTATCTTTACAGCAGTGGCTTCCAGCTCTAGAAATAATGTATAAATTGCTCCCTCTGTTGCACATATATATATATATATATATATATATATATATATATATATATATATATATATATGAAGTTTTTATTTACCTTGAATACACTGGTCTTACCAGAACCAAAGCAAAACTAAAAGTAAAATCTGAAGAATATAATTTATATATGCAAGATGTAAAGTAAAATTTTGGTTCATTTCCAGAGTTGACAGCCATATTATGGCAGCCAAGATATGGATCAGTGCTGCAACCATTGCTTTTCGAAACAAACTGTGGACACCAATGCAGCATTGAACTTGGATGAAACGCTTAATGGCTACTTTTGGTGCTGCAGCAACTTAGGACTGTTCTCACAGCATCGGTCCAGTTGCCACAACAAATGGTGTTGTACATCCTTGAGGAGAAATAGGTACAGGCATTTTAAAACAAGGAGGATTAGTGTTATCTTATCAGAAGTTGAAGGGAGATACATGAAGCATAGATGTGGATCATGGGAAACATACTTTGCTGGAAAAAAACCGTGGATGGTGATTCCGCCTGGCGACAGCAGAACAAAGAGCAGGGTGAGAACATTGTGTACAAATACATCAACCTCCAGAAGGGAGGGAAGCTGATTGATGTGTACATGGATGAGGGGCCGGAGGCGGCAGATGCTATGATACAAGAGGAGCTACTCCCGCTCATGTACGATGGGGGTAAAGGAGCCACCATCACTAAGTTAGACTATATCAAGTGGAAGAACCAGTGTCATTCAAAGATGGTGGTAAGTAAATATCAATATACTAGAAAATGGGGACCCGTTGGGTCCCATTGCAGAGGAAGAGTATTTTGTTTATTGTGTGACCAGACCCGCAAGGTAGCGAATTCCTCAGACCCGTAAGGTAGGGACGTCTAATGGTAGATGCAGAACTAATCTATATATGTTTTTGTGGTAAATGGCCATGGTGAAGGTCAGCAATGGTAAGCAGTGTGATCTTGTGCGAAAGACCCGCTTGTGATCATGCCATTGGGAATTCAATTGCAAATGGAAGGGCCAAATTGGTGTGCATTCTGCTAAAGTGTAAGTTAGGGCATATGCTTGATGTGATAGCAAAACTGGCCCACTGTCATGGCCCATTTCTGCGGAAGTTCTGGGACAAACAAACAATCATACAGACAGGACAATTTAGTAGTATATAGATAGATAGATGTCTGTAAGAAAGTTAATGCAGTTATCACTTAAGATACACCAGTGCCTAACAAATGCAGATAAAATTCTGTCGAAAATAATGTAAAGGTATGATTTAGGATCATTATGATCAGCTGGAAAGCCTATTGGTTTTATAAAAAAAAATAAGGGTGGTCTATTTATCTCAAACAGTTTTTTTAGGTTAATGCACAGGAAAGTGTGACAAACAGAAAGGAAACCTGGTTTATATATAGGTGTAATCAACAGCCTTTTAGGTGTGTATTCAACAGCCTATTGGTCTGACAGCTGGCATGGGACCAATGACCCATTGAAGCAATAAGCTGTGTGACCAGTTTTCTGTTGGGCAAAATAGGTGAACATATTAATTAGGTTACAGTTGCACATATTCTTTAATCCTTCAATCAGCATTCTGATCTGTTCTAGCTATCTCTAGTCCATCATGCATTAATGTTCACAACTGTTCATTCTCTCTTACAGACACAACCATAGTCCATGCATGACAGTATGCCCCAAATGGTGCAGTTTTTTCTGTGATCTTCCTGGCTCTGGTGTGCTATGATTTCCTCTCATTTGATGCAGGATTTGATGATGCACACACTGTGCCTTGTTGGCCGTGAAATTTGTAGTAGATAATCATTCACTTGTGCATGTGCACACCACTATATTGACCATTTTGTAAAAACTTATTAGACTTGCATTGTATCTTTTCCTTCCAAGTGTTAACCAACCTCTTTGCTCTAATTGATCTGACGCTCCAATTTTTTGTCTGCATGTATATTATACATGAATCTTACAGCTCTTTCTTGTACCCTCACCAGCTGGTCAATAAGACTTGCTGTAAGGGTCCCAGATACTAGAGGCATACTCTAGCTGAGGCCTAACTAGTGCTTTGTATGCCATTTCTTTAATTTCCGGTGAGTTAATTTTTAAATTTAGATAAAGAAAACCTAGTTTTCTATTTGCCTATGATGATGTAATTATTATATCTGCCAAAACAGAGTTTTGCGTATACTGTGTTTTCAGCATCTGTCTGTTTGACTGCTGTGGGATAAAATCACTCACATCTCAGCAAAGGTTTGACTCATCTGCCTAAAATATTGCATGTTTATACATCTTGGATAGCTTTCTCGATTTTGTGGCAGGTGGCGCCACCTACATTTATGTTTACCCTGCAGACATTCAGACTTATATATCAGGACTGGTTTGACATATCCCCCTGAAATTTTGCATATGAGTAGATCTAACATAGCTCTTTATCATACACAAAATTGGTGGTGCCACCTGCCACTATTTTTGCACAGCATCCTCCTGCTTGTCTGCTGTGGGATAAAATCACTCATATACAAGTAGTGGTTTGACTTATCTGCCTAAAATTTTGCATATGTTTACAACTTGGACAGCTTTCTGATTTTTAGCTCAGCTGACTATAAGTCATCTGAGCTATAGTCGTGGTCCATTGTCCGTCGTCCGTCCGTCTGTCCGTCTGTCCGTCCGTAGATGTGGCACGTTTTGAAACCGTAAGACCTAGGAATCCAAAATTCGGCATAATGTTAGATGTCCCCAAGATCTCCTACCAAGCCGAAAACTGGGTCTTTGCAACTTCGTTCCTTTGAGGAATTAAGGAAAAACCTCAATTTTTTATTAAAAACCTATTTTCACACTTTAGGACTGCCTATATACAAAACCACTCATTTGTTTTTCCTCATATTTACCATAAATATTCCTCTATATAGTTCCTATGTACATGCCAGAAATTATGTCTGTATTATTTAATTTAAAAATGTTCTGGGCCCAAACATAATGCATTTTGAAAAAAATAAGGAAAGATATTTGATCACTTAACACAAAAAATGTTAAAGCTGTGGACCTTTTTTCCAGTAATATAACTTTAATTAATCAAAATTAAATTGTATACCCAAAATTAGATGAAAATCTTTTAAATTTTTTAAAATATTAACAAAAATAAAAAATTGGTACCTTAAATTTTGCCCAACTTTGACCATGGCACGTTTTTTTCCTGTAAGTACTGTGGATTTAATTTTCACAGCATGTTTTTGTCAGCATTTCAGCTGTTAACACCAAAAATTTGAAACCAGTTGATCAAAAACTGTAGATTTTAATCAAGTTTTCAAGCACCTTGTAACATATTGTTTACATCAAGCTAGTGTTATGCAGTTTGCAAAAGCTCAGCTCCCCAGCTTCAGCTCTAAGTTCCTTAAATTCAGCATACAGTTAGATGTCTCCAAAATCCCCTACCATGCCAAGAATTTGGTCACTAGGACTTAATACCTTCGAGATATTAATGAAAAACTTCATTTTTCCATTAAAAACCCATTGTTACACTTCAAGACTGCCTAATATCAAAACCACTGATCTGACTTTAATCATAAACAATATACATATTTTTCATTCTCTATGCACATCCCAGAATGATGTCAGTATTGCGTAATTGTTTTAAGTTATGGGCCCAAACATAATGCACTTTGTAAAAAATCAAGAAATATATTTACTCCCTTAACAAGGGCATTGCTAGAGATTTTTTTGTCAGGGATGTAACATTATTTAATCAAGATTCAATTGAATACCCAAAATTAGTTCTGAATTTTTCAAATTTTATAAGTTATTAGTATAAATATAAAATTAGTACCTTAAATTTTGCCCAACTGTGACCATGGCACGTTTGTTTCCCGTGAGCACTGTTGATATAATTTTCATATCATGCACACATAAGGATTCCATCTTTTTAGTTTAGAAAGCTGAAAGAAATTGGCCAAAAATTGTAGCTTTTATTAATGTTTTTTATGAGACCCTGTCAGACTTTGGCTCTCCAGCCCCTCTTGAGTCACCTGTATGTTGACCTTGTTGACCTTTCATCAAATTATGCACGCTTGAGGCGAGGCATACAGGAATCCAGGCAGCTAATAGCCAGCCACAGTTGATCCAGGTGTCCAACCCAACTCATCTAGTAGTTTTAACCAACAACATAACAATAAACAACAAATTAATAAATTTTTATTGGTTTTTAATAACAAATTAAAGAAAAATCGAAAAGGAATTTGTTAGTTTATAATAACAGGAAATTAACTTGCAGTTACTGATGATATAAGAATCTTGTATTGATGGGTAGAATGTCACATATTCCAAATAACACCATGCAGTCACCTATGGCATTTTTCAGTTCAATTTTAATGATAAAGAAGTAAATCATATTATTCATTACTAATCATTAGGGATCATATGAAGGAAATTAATGATAGACAAAGATGCAGTTGATAATATTAATCTAGATTCCTACTGTGTCTAGTGTGTACATTGATGTGAAATTAGTCCAAAATGAATTTTTAGCTCAGCTGACTATAAGTCATCTGAGCTATAGTCGTGGTCCATTGTCCGTCGTCCGTCCGTCTGTCCGTCCGTCCGTCCGTCCGTCCGTCCGTCCGTCCGTCCGTAGATGTGGCACGTTTTGAAACCGTAAGACCTAGGAATCCAAAATTCAGCATAATGTTAGATGTCCCCAAGATCTCCTACCAAGCCGAAAACTGGGTCTTTGCGACTTTGTTCCTTTGAGAAATTAAGGAAAAACCTCAATTTTTTATTAAAATCCTATTTTCACACTTCAGGACTGCCTAATATCGAAACCACTCATCTGTTTTTCCTCATATTTACCACAAATATTCCTCTATATAGTTCCTATGTACATGCCAGAAATTAGGTCTGTATTATATAATTTAAAAAAGTTATGGACCTAAACATAATGCATTTTGGAAAAAATCAGGAAAGATATTTGATCACTTAACACAAAACTTGTTAAAGCTATGGACTTTTTTTCCAGTAATATAACTTTATTTTATCAAAATTAAATTGTATACCAAAAATAAGATCAAAATCTTTTAAATTTTTTAAAATATTAACAAAAATAAAAAATTGGTACCTTAAATTTTGCCAAACTTTGACCATGGCACGTTTTTTTCCTGTAAGTACTGTGGATTTAATTTTCACAGCATGTTTTTGTCAGCATTTCAGCTGTTAACACCAAAAATTTGAAACCAGTTGATCAAAAACTGTAGATTTTAATCAAGTTTTCAAGCACCTTGTAACATATTGTTTACATCAAGCTAGTGTTATGCAGTTTGCAAAAGCTCAGCTCCCCAGCTTCAGCTCTAAGTTCCTTAAATTCAGCATACAGTTAGATGTCTCCAAAATCCCCTACCATGCCAAGAATTTGGTCACTAGGACTTAATACCTTCGAGATATTAATGAAAAACTTCATTTTTCCATTAAAAACCCATTGTTACACTTCAAGACTGCCTAATATCAAAACCACTGATCTGACTTTAATCATAAACAATATACATATTTTTCATTCTCTATGCACATCCCAGAATGATGTCAGTATTGCGTAATTGTTTTAAGTTATGGGCCCAAACATAATGCACTTTGTAAAAAATCAAGAAATATATTTACTCCCTTAACAAGGGCATTGCTAGAGATTTTTTTGTCAGGGATGTAACATTATTTAATCAAGATTCAATTGAATACCCAAAATTAGTTCTGAATTTTTCAAATTTTATAAGTTATTAGTATAAATATAAAATTAGTACCTTAAATTTTGCCCAACTGTGACCATGGCACGTTTGTTTCCCGTGAGCACTGTTGATATAATTTTCATATCATGCACACATAAGGATTCCATCTTTTTAGTTTAGAAAGCTGAAAGAAATTGGCCAAAAATTGTAGCTTTTATTAATGTTTTTTATGAGACCCTGTCAGACTTTGGCTCTCCAGCCCCTCTTGAGTCACCTGTATGTTGACCTTGTTGACCTTTCATCAAATTATGCACGCTTGAGGCGAGGCATACAGGAATCCAGGCAGCTAATAGCCAGCCACAGTTGATCCAGGTGTCCAACCCAACTCATCTAGTAGTTTTAACCAACAACATAACAATAAACAACAAATTAATAAATTTTTATTGGTTTTTAATAACAAATTAAAGAAAAATCGAAAAGGAATTTGTTAGTTTATAATAACAGGAAATTAACTTGCAGTTACTGATGATATAAGAATCTTGTATCGATGGGTAGAATGTCACATATTCCAAATAACACCATGCAGTCACCTATGGCATTTTTCAGTTCAATTTTAAAGATAAAGAAGTAAATCATATTATTCATTACTAATCATTAGGGATCATATGAAGGAAATTAATGATAGACAAAGATGCAGTTGATAATATTAATCTAGATTCCTACAGTGTCTAGTGTGTACATTGATGTGAAATTAGTCCAAAATGAATTTTTACAGTTATTTTTTAATATAAATAAAAGCCATAAAACCAGGTACTTATGATCATTATTTAAATGTGTGAATTTTGTATATTCTGGATTCTCAACATCATTGTTTGGTGAAAATAGAATAAATACCAGACATGGTGCAAATACTTTGTAATTGTATTTAAATATGAATATGATTATGTACTCCATTATAAAATTTCTTGCATAAAGAATGGGAATTCAGGTAAAAATGAAAGTATATGAATACTCGTGCAAATACTTTCAAAATGTATTCATGAATGCATTCATGAATATATTCTTAAATATTATTTTAATAATCATATCAGTTATATTTCATTTTAAAAAATCATATGATTCTCTTATTATTTTTAATAAAAATTATATTTGGGACAATATTTGTAATTTTTTTTAATAAATAGTTCAACTCTTATATTATATGTTCTGCTTATAAGTTATATGGCCAAGTCAAAATCTGTGTGACAATAGTACTCCAATTGTTTATAAAATAAATGAAATCAATCCTCTTCCCTGTCTCCAAAGGTACTATCAAAATCATACATAAGCTAAACAACAACAACTCATAATACAGCTTATATTTATTACCACACAAAACCAGCATGTGCCTCATTTCTAAATAATATTTTTTTATCATATATAACAGCTGAGCGTCGTGACCCATAGGTCCCTTGTTTACAGTTATTTTTTAATATAAATAAAAGCCATAAAACCAGGTACTTATGATCATTATTTAAATGTGTGAATTTTGTATATTCTGGATTCTCAACATCATTGTTTGGTGAAAATTGAATAAATACCAGACATGGTGCGAATACTTTGTAATTGTATTTAAATACGAATATGATTATGTACTCCATTATAAAATTTCTTGCATAAAGAATGGGAATTCAGGTAAAAATGAAAGTATATGAATACTCGTGCAAATACTTTCAAAATGTATTCATGAATGCATTCATGAATATATTCTTCAATATTATTTTAATAATCATATCAGTTATATTTCATTTTAAAAAATCATATTATTCTCTTATTATTTTTAATAAAAATTATATTTGGGACAATATTTGTAATTTTTTAAAAAAATAGTTAAACTCTTATATTATATGTTCTGCTTATAAGTTATATGGCCAAGTCAAAATCTGTGTGACAATAGTACTCCAATTGTTAATAAAATAAATGAAATCAATCCTCTTCCCTGTCTCCAAAGGTACTATCAAAATCATACATAAGCTAAACAACAACAACTCATAATACAGCTTATATTTATTACCACACAAAACCAGCATGTGCCTCATTTCTAAATAATATTTTTTTATCATATATAACAGCTGAGCGTCGTGACCCATAGGTCCCTTGTTTAGACAGGTGGCGCAACCTACTTACACATTTCGGCTGCAGACATCCATGCTAATATGCAACACACCTCACTCTATTTCCCCTTGCCACTCAATCCATGCCTCACTTCACTCGTCCCACTCTGATTTTGGCGGATACATGTAGTCGCTTGTCAACTACCGTAAAAAAGTCTGTAATTCTAGTTTTATGTGGGCTCCTCATTTTAAGTTTGATATAATTGATAGTCCGTTAGTATTTTCTGATTCTGATAAACAAAGATTTTATTTACCCAATTACCTCATTACCTCATCTCTAATCTGCAAACACATTTATGCTTCTGTAATTCATATAGCTGGACATATTTCTTAATGTTTCCAACACTAGCAAAAGGTAAACCACAGTTTATCTGCTGAAATACAAGTTTTTTTATGATAAATTTTAATATTCTGTTTTTTTATTTTTACTCTTTTTACATTACCAGCTGCTATTCTGACTTTTGATTCATTGTTCAATATTAATATCACTATATCTCTCAAATGTTCATGTTAAACTGTAACTGGAGGTTTAAAACTCAGAGCGCAAGACTGCATGCATTATATACACAGGTGTCTCAACAACAACTTAGGGTATCTGTTAACCTAGATCAGAACAAAAACTCTAGCAAAAATGTTGGGGGTATAAAATAGTGCAGCAACAAACTTTGTCTAATGATGAGGAGGGTACTATTAGAAGCTGTTTGATAAGAATTCAGTCTGTGTTTCCTCCAGGTAAATTTATATATATATATATATATATAAATGGAAAGAGCAACAACACTTGAAAATATGTCAGGAAATTTAAAATCAAAAGGTACCATGGTAAATCAGTAAGTTTCTGAATCAGTTGTCTAATATTGATGTCTCATCCTGTGGAATCCACTCAATGGCATTTCTTGTTGTGACCCCTTTTCTCCCCAAGTTAGCAGAATTGATCTGCATTCATTTTGTGATTTGATAAAACTGTAAATGCTATAATTTGATTTCCTCATACAGGGTTTTCAGGGGTCAGGGAAAAGCAGGCTTCATAAATGGAGGGTGCACATGTGCACATTTGCATGTTTATTTTCTTTTGTGCAGGTAGAAATTGTACCGAGGGTGCACTCTGTGCACATATTATAAACTAATGAAAAATGTTGGTGCAGTGTCTTATTTATCACAGTCATAAATTAGCATTTCTATTCTTTGAGCAACAGAAACTCCTTAACAAGCAAATTTTCTCACTAGTATTACAAGGTGCATGTTAAAATCTTTAGGTGCAAGTGGTATTGTTTCAGGGATGCACCCGGCACATGTAAATATTTTAGCCTAATTTGTAACCTGGGGAAAAGTCGGGGAAAATTTTTTTTTTCAAAATCAGGGGAAAGTCAGGGAATTCATAAAAAGTCAGAGATTCTTTGATATTTTTGGAAGTCAGGGAATTTTTAATAGCTATGGCGATCACAGCTAGTTACTGCAGGTTAAAAGACTTTGGCATCTCTTATAAAAAAGTGGTAAATTTGCAGATTTAATCTTGTTCCCTTTTAATTTTAATACTAAAATGTAAGGCCAATGATGCAGAGTATGGATAAACAACATATAACACCAACAGTTAATGATGGACCAATTCTGTTTCTGCGCAGTAATATAAAAAAGCAGGATCTGATGTACGATTCTGGTGTTCCATATATATTTTTTCTAATGAAGTTTTGTGTTGGGTTGGCTGTAAAATGATGTTTTTTAGACCATATTAAAAAATTGTGTGATGATTTATCATTGAAAACCTATTGAGTGTCAGGGAGTAGTCATGCAGGGAAAGGTCAGGGAATTTGTTTAGAGTTGGCTATTGGCAAACCTGTCATGGATATTAGGACAGGAACAGAATATTTGGTATCATTGTGCGAGCCATATTATTTCTTCATATTATTATCCAGAATAACTGATACCTAAGCAGTTACCATGGATGCAGAAAATTTGGATCAAATCAGTAAATAATATGAGAGGGTAGCTCAGTGAATATTGGTCATGATGAACTTAAGGCAAGACTGTTAAAAATGTAATTCAAATTAATATTCTTTATTTAAGTGTTGAGCACTCTATAATATTAATGAATTGGTACACAAAATATACCCAGAGATGGTATTTAGGATGGTGTTTTTTCCCTTGGGTTCCATATTCGGTACCAAAATATTAAATCTGTGAAGAAGTATACATGACAATGTGTACAGGGCATTTGTAATTATTATAATCAGATTAATTATAATCAGCACTGCATCATTAAAAGAAATAAGAAACATATAGTTTATTGCTGTATGTATATGTGATAATTTATTACACACCATAATAGTTTGTGTGACTGAAAGAGCAAAGCCTGAATTTGATAGCCAGTAAGGATTTTTGATTTACAAGACTCACTCAATGGCTGCGGCTTCAAAACACGTATCTACGGTAATAAAAAAAATGAATAACTCAAAATTAGGAATAAAGGACTCTTTGGATCTGGTTTGTTTTACTCTGTTGTTGTGTCATGAAAAAAATGGCTTTAGTGCCAGGGTAGATGACAAGTAAGTGATCGCTAAAAAGTTTTAATTACCTGATGGTGATTAATATCATGAAGAATTTTGATTTTATTAATTTAGTTAAGCCTTTTTGGAAGTATATGGTGAATATACATCAAGGCACCTTAGTGCTCTGCTGTTTTCACAGTGAAACAAAGTTTAAAGCATATGATGACAAATTTACATATTAATGCATTTACAATTTCTGAAATATACATATATGAGGTACCTGTAAGTGTAAGGAACAAAACATCAATATATATATATGATGCCCTTATAAGAAAAGCTGCCCAGTAAATACATTTAGAATACAGGCTTACTGCAGCTGAGAAGGCTTTTAAACTCACAAAAGACCAATAATTACTACACAGCAGAATGCTAGAAACAGCAAAGCTTATTTCAGGGTTGTCCAGGCACAAAGTGTATTCAGTGTTGAGCTCTAATCAATACACCTAAACAAGGTAGGCGTACCTGAAAGCCTTTGGTAATGACTTATTGAACCATACCTGCCAGAACACATGAAGTAAGCAGATTACAAAGCTGGCATAATGCTTATGGGATATCATTAAATGTTTAATTTTACTACTGTGTTTCGTGTAAATTCACTTAGTATGTGTTACATCAAAATGGCTGCTATTTTATTTCAAGAAACTATCTCTTGGGGTTCCAGAATGTTCATTGCTGGTTCTGGATTATTTAGCTTTTTATAATTAACTAATTTAATGAGGATGTTCAGATGTGGCTACTGGTGTATTGTATCAGGTGCTGATAATGTTTCATTTGTCATTCTTTATCAGTTTATTTGATTTCTGGGCTGTTTTTGCTTCATGTTAATGTTTACCCTTACATCAGAGGTTGAATTCTAGTTTGGAATTGTGCGAATGACCAGGACTACTTGTCTCAGTTAACTGTCAAACTTAAATCATTTGTTACATTTTAAGGAAACACCCTCTAGATATAGCTGTTTACCTTTCATATGCTCATGCTAACAAAATGTTAATTAAAAATATTAGCAGTTTCCCTAAAACCCCCTTATTTATGTTATTTGCCTTGAAACATGAATCTTTATCCAATGTTTTTTAATGGACCACATTACTCTCTTCACTTCATTTATATTTCTGCCACCAGTGTATTTTGATCACCAATCTATTGTGGGGATAGGTGTTTCTGTACCTGTACAATCCCTAAAGATGTATCTCACTGGGCTGCAACAGCTTGTGACTGGTTGGAGACACAACAATTGCGAGAAAATATGCGAATTAGCTACAATTTTTACTTGCAATCACACTGATTTGTACTTATGACATGTTTGCGCAAATTGCACAAGTGTTTGGCCCCAAAATTCAACTGGAGTTAGTATACCAGTCGCATGAATGTTGTGCGATGTTCACAGTACATTCACACTACATTTGTGAAATATTTGCACAACAATTCATGCCCAGAATGTCAGATTCTCATTTTTATCTCCAAATTTTCCAGTGTAGTTGTATGGTTGCAAACCCCTTACAAAGTTGTCTCACAGTTCTCGTACTTCCTGATTCACTGAAACTGACTTGGGAATAGTTCCAGACATGTTCGAGATGGGTTTGAGACACCAGCTAAGCCTCTGTGACAATTTTGAGAGGAATTTTGTCTTGTGAATTTTTAAACAAGTTCAAAATTTCTGTGACAAGGGAACAACACTTTGGGAATCATGCAAAGGAAGTTGAGAACCGTCGCAAATGTTTCAAGACACTTTTTAAACTCTCTCACAAATATAGTTCTCAATTTGTGGCAGGCTGACGAGCACATGCAGTGAGATACAGGCTTAACTAGCAGATTCCAACTCTTTTTAGTGTGATTCCAGAAGTGTGGTCAGTGTTTTAACATTGAACAAAGAAAATGGTTTTCTGTGAAGTGTGGTCAGTGTTTAAACATTGAACAAAGAAAATGGTTTTCTGTGAAGTGTGGTCAGTGTTTTAACATTGAACAAAGAAAATGGTTTTCTGTGAAGTGTGGTCAGTGTTTTAACATTGATCAAAGAAAAATGGTTTTCTGTGAAGTGTGGTCAGTGTTTTAACATTGAACAAAGAAAAATGGTTTTCTGTGAAGTGTGGTCAGTGTTTTAACATTGAACAAAGGAAAATGGTTTTCTGTGAAGTGAGGTCAGTGTTTTAACATTGAACAAAGAAAAATGATTTTCTGTGAAGTGTGGTCATTGTTCTAACAAAGAAACAAAGAAAATGGTTTTCCTAAGTTTGATGATTTGGCAATATAATAATTTCAGGAAATAATGAAAATGATGTGAACCTTTTCACATTGGTAGATACAGATGTTCCAAAGACCTGGATACCAACAAGGTTTTTACATTCATGATAGTAGCACAGTTATACAGTATAAAAAAAGGATATACCAGTACCCAGTACCGGGGTTATATGCCATTGCATAATTGTCCAAGAGCTACAAAACATAAAGATAATGGAAAAATGCAGGACCTTGTTACTTTTATATTAAAAAGTATATTTAGGCTATACTCCACCTGTTCTTGGCATGACTGTCTGATTCACAGTATATTAAAATAATCAATCTGATTACCGGTAGATATTAAAAAGAGTGTTATTTTTTATATGGCATTTTAAAAATGATTGTTCTGAAGAAAACTTTTGACTGTCCTAATTTTTTATTTAACTTATACCTTTTCATGAGGGCTACTTTGTCTGGGGGGAGATTTTGTTTTCCTCTCCATATCAGATGCTCAGTTTTCAATAGTTCACATTTATTTGTAAGTCATATTTATTGGTAATTAATGCTTTCCCCTTTACATTACAGGCATATTGTCAGAGTCTGAAGGCAAGTAAATAATTATTAAGTCTGCTGTGTTGAATGCTTACACCATATCAAAACATTTGTACACAGTCTTAATTATAATGGTCAAGTATAACAGAAAATGTCAATATTATCCCTTCCAAAGAGGACAATAAATTACATGTTGCTGTCATATTGCCAGAATCTATGGCCCTACATCCGTAGTTAGCTCACATTCAAGGATCAATAACAGTCTGTTAACGCCACTAAGAACAATCAGAATCTGGTCCAGGCTGGTCACAAGATTATCAGCCTTGGGCTGGCCGGTTGTGTGGTGGTCTTCCTGCTTGTGCAGTTATATTACACCATGTGATGTACGTGAGTGGCATACTGAAGGGTTGGCTCTGTTACGTTATTGATATTTATATCTCGGCCCAGCCAGGAGGGTAGGATGGTGTTAGCTTTGCGGTTTAATGGAATATCTACATGATTATCAAGATATCAGGTGACACTGGAAATGAAGAAACCTGATTGCACAATATTCTTTAATTTAACCAGAAATTTACTTGTGCCAATGTGGATATTTTATGACGGTTGCATTCAGAACTGATTCAGTACCTGCCTGGCTCAAAGACATTTAGACCTGCCTCATAAGAACTTGATTGTCATTGAATTTTATCAATAACTTTTAGAGGTTACAGAGGGAAAATACAACTGACAGCTTAAAATTTATTTGCTGTATTAGATACCCTGACCATAGATCAGCTGGTTCTTGCTTAAGGAATTAAGCTACATGAATTGTTTATTTGTAACATCAAAATAAAGCCTGCAGTTTGAAGTTTTAGCCTCAGGCTCTTTTGCATATATTAAGAACTTTGACATTAAATAACAGTATATTTTTCGTGAATGTATGGAAGAATTAGCATTGAATTGCGAGCCCTCGAATAAATTGTTGTAATTATTAACTTCTGAATCAATTCATTTCCATTATTATAATTTCGAATGTACCATCCTGAAGTCCTCTGTGAGCTCTCAAATTTGACTTAGCAGTTTGCGATTTTGAAGCTCTTTATCGCATATGTGCCCTAAATCTACTTTTAACATTTGTTGATGTACCACTCGTTTGCATAGAAACAAATACGGCAGAGACAAAAAGAGGGAAAGCTATATTTTTCTTTGATAATGTTCAATATACTAACATCCATTTTGGATATATGCATTTTGCATGGCTTTATTTATAAACTAGATGTGTCGGAACGACACGAATGCCCCCACCTGGGGCAAATTAGAAACATTTGTAAAATTTTGAAACATTTTTTAAGTTCAGGAGGTGGCGTATGGTCAAAAGTAGGTCAAGAAGGGCAAAAACTCGATCTGTAACGGGTCATTATCAAGCAACACACCAAAAATCATGCAGTATATGCAGGCATTGTGAAAAAAAGTCCATACATGTGCATTTTCCATGAAAATTTATATTTTACATGAAATTTTTTATTTTTAGCAGCCGTAAAACAGTCAAAAGTAGGTCAACTGGGACGAAACGCGAACTCGGTCTGTAACTGGTCAATATCTGCCTACACACCAAAAATCAGGCCAATATCTGCAGGCATTGCGAAAAAAGTCCGTACAGGTGTATTTGTCATGAAAATTTCTATTTTTCATGAAATTTTCTAAGTTAAAGAGGTGTAAAACGTTCAAAAGTAGGTCAACTGGGACAAACGCTAACTTGATCTGTAACTGGTCATTATCTGCCCACACACAAAAAATCAGGCCAATATCTGCAGGCATTGCAAAAAAAAGTCCGTACATGTGTATTTGTCATGAAAATTTCTATTTTTCATGAAATTTTCTAAGTTTAGGAGCCGTAAAATGGTCAAAAGTAGGTCAACCGGGACGAAACTCAAACTCGATCTGTTACTGGTCCATATCTGCCAACACACCAAAAATCAGGCCAATATCTGCAAGCATTGCGAAAAAAAGTCCGTACAACTGTTTGATTTCGGAATGACAGAAGGACGGAAGGACGGACATGGGTAAAACTATATGCCCCGGCCACTTTGTGGTGGGGGCATAAAAAAGTCTAAAATGTACTACTTGAGTAAGAATTGAATCGAGAACTGATTCGAGGGGAAAGAATTGATAATTGAATTGATTCTGAGGGCCCTCACAATTCACAGGCCTAATTAAAAGTGCTGTTTACACCCCATAACAGACTCCTGTGAGAGAGGTGTCATAAATATAGAATTTTTTTGCATCAGAACCAGTCAGCTTGGTCATAACATGTAGATATTGCGACCATTGCTGTGTAGTTTGGGATTGAGTTGAATCTTTACAGAGACCTAGGGATTTCTGGAGGTACTTGAGTGGCCAGTTGGCTTGTAGAGTTCATAGGGTTCATCTGTGAGTCATGTGACCACTTGACACTGTTCTTTTGTCCATAAACACCCAGACTGCACCAAACTCCTCCATAAAGTTGTTTTATTCAGCCAGAATTATCACACTTCAAATTTAGATAACTTATTAACTGAATAATTATTTCAGTCCTTCCTTGACTATAGCAATAAATGAGTGAATCAGTGTGGCTGCCTGTAACATGCTGCACTTAAACTTACCTTCAGTGTATAAACAGTTTAACCTGTTCACATGATTATCATCTGTTTAGTCAGACATCACTTCTTTGTCCAGTAACAGAGAAAAATCAACTCTTTAAGCCTGCCATGCATGGTTTGACTGGTTGCATGACAAGTTGCAGAGTACGCTTGTCCTGGAACATGTCACTCAACATGAACAGTCCATAAATACAGCCACAGGTTCTGCAACAGGTTCTGCAAAATACAATAAAAACCTACATACATGTATGCATCCGACATAACCTGGATTCCACCATTATTCCATCTCTTATTTTTAACTTTATTCCTGAACATGTGTTTGTGAGGAAAAATGTATTCTGCCAAGGACATTTACTGTCATGTTTCTTATTTATAATATAGTTCTATACAAAAAAATAGGCATGGACATTTAGAAATGGCTCCACAAGTTATTCTGATTTTATTCTTGACCACACAAAGCACATATGGTACCCCGCTCCTTGGATACAGTGGAAGTATGGATGGTCACATTATAACAGTATAACATAATCATGTAACCATGATATTCCTTGGCCATTTTCCCCAGCGCTGGGCCTGATTTCATGCTACAAGTCTTCTTTGGCAACTTGTCACGAGACTCACGAACATGTGAGACTTCACACCAAACATTGTGCAACATGTCACAGCTAGAACAAGCATGACAAGGCGCACTGATGACCATGTATGGCAGGCTTTAGGCTGGTAAGATTATTTATAGAAAAACATGAGATACAATTAAGTGGTTATTTTAACTGTATGATGGTTTATGAAATCTTGATGTGAAAACAAATTTTTTTTTTTCAATTAGAGTTTCATGAGAGGTTCTGCCATATTTTAGTTCAACCTGTCATAATTTTTTTCCCATTACAGTTTACAACTTGTCAGAGCTCCTTGTGCACTTTCATCTGTGGCCACAGATAGATAATTGGGAGGAGGATATTTTATTGGATTTGTCAATTAATTTTTATGCCTTTCAGGCATTGATCCAGGACTTTTTGCAGGGAGGGGTCAATGGGTGTCATGCATAAAAATTGTCTTAAAAAAGGTTGTTGGTGTAGAGGGGGGGGGGGAAGTCTAGACCCCCACACCCCCGTCATGCATAAGGTCTGTGGGGGGGGGGGGGGGGTATATATTATATTTTATATGTTAGATTAGATTTTATATTATTTTTAGTAACAAAAATACTTTTACTGCCACATATATGGTTAGATTAGTTTAAGCGTTGCTTAATAATCAATTATGCAAGGTTATTCCAGAAAAGATTACTATAAACTGTTACAGAAGTTAATTTAGGCATCACACACAGTCCACCAGTAACCATTAAACAAATCTGAAGTCAGTATCTTACTGCAAAGTTTTAATTCCAGGGTACAACTTTGATAGACACAAGGCCAGATGAGCAGATCTTGGCAGACTTTGTGGAAGATAAATTTAATAAATTTGAGGAACACATGGCATGCTGGGATCTTAACCAACGTGGTGCTATGGGGGAGACCTGCTTTCATTTGTGTGTCCTTCATGATACTCCGATCCATGCAGATATCGCTAGGATGTTCCTGAAGCACTATCCCAAGGTTGCCCTTGATTTTTATGAAGCAGATGAATACTTTGGTAAGTATCTATGATGATTCCCACCCTTGCCTTCTCTGTTAATCTGATATCTTTGATTTGGTTAGTCTCTTTCAATGGGCATATCGCTTATATTGATACCCTGGGGTGTGGAGGCAGTAAATGACTGCCTGCTTGAAAAACTGCAGGCAACCAACTATAACCCCCTGGTGTTCAGCATGACCAGCCCATTCATTCAACACAGCAGTGTGGGCACTGGACATTGTGTTTTTAATTGCAGATCATCCTGATACTTAATATTTATCATATTTATAATGCTGTGTTAAAACATAATACAGAAACATGAAAAGACATTAGAAATTGCTGCATTCTGCACAGTTTGCATTAGAATTTGATCTTGAATCAACTGCCTTGCTGGGTGTTAAAAGGGAGACGTAAACAGGGTCTTTCAGTTATTGATAAACATCAAATTTTCCAAATTTCCATGAATTTGTCTTATATACCAGTACCATTAATTGTTACCTCATATTTATTCAATGATCAAAATAATTAATTAGAGTTCATAGCGAATATAAGCTAACAAAGTTGGGTTAGTCAGTTTCATCTGTGCTAATGAGTGTTCGGTTGAATCCTGCTTGCATGCACAAACACCGGCCTCCCTGCTGGGCCTGCCAGTCATTTTTCTCCTCCTTCTACACGAGAAGCTGCATTAGCGATATCCCATATTGTGATGACATTAAACTAGTTTATCAGTAAATGTGATCTTTATCAATTTAATTACACATTCCAACTTCTGTTCATCTGTGTTAAGTAGTAAATCTTTGTTTATAATAATGTAATGTAATCTCTATGTAATGATTTTCACTTTTATTTTGTCTGTTAATATCTGTAAATTCTTGACTCCATCAGGTGAGAGTGCTCTTCACCTTGCCATTGTGTATGGGGATTTTGAGATGGTTCGTCTTCTGGTTGAAAATGGTGCTAATGTCAATCTACGAGCGAGTGGAAGATTTTTCCTTCCCGAGGATCAGAAGAAGGGCAAAACAAAATTCTCCAATTATGAAGGTAGGTTTTTTCTCATACGTGGGATCTTAGCTTTCCTTTATTCATAACTTTTGAGCATAAAAGAATGTTTGTTTTTGTCATGTATAATTTACCTATGGTTTGTTTCCTTGATAAATTCTACTTTTATGTTTCTCTAATTATTTTCAGCCATTAGGGAATTGGCAAAATAAAAAAAAAACATACAAACACTTGTGTAAACATGTTAAAGTTTCATAGACCAATAAACAAAATATATAAGGTTGGAAAAGGTTCATAGGATACATCTGCATAAATATAAATTCAAGACAATATTGGCTTATTGTTGTGCCATAAAATAATCATACATTATATTCTTACCCTATGCAGTGCATTATTGCATTCAAGTTTAAAGATGTGCTTTAACAGGTGTCAGGACCATAGAGCCATAGTATTTACTGGTCATCAGGGAAGCAGCTAGTCCAGGGTTAATTTTTCTTCAGAATCATATTCATTCCATTTGGGCTAAATCCTAATATAATATACCTTCCCCCTTTGTCATTTAATCATCATTTGTCATATGTCATCAGTTGTCATATGTCATTTAACCAAATTTCTGCATTACAAATAGAAACCAGCAATCTCTTTGATTGTCAGCAATTAATCTATGACTAAAAACTATCACCAAACCCACACAGTCAGCTTTTGGTCATGATTATTTGCAGAAACTTGCCATAATTATATGTAACTATGGACTTGAACGGCTAGCAAAATTTGGATCAAGCACTTAATTGTTATGGATAACAAGGGTCTTGATATGAGGACATACATGTATAGATAACTCTTGGGTCTACAAAATTTTGTAAGATCTTGCCCATCCTAGAGCAATATACCATGAAAGTTTTACATACATCTTATTATTTTAGCTGCACTTGATTCAACACATGATTCAATTAGCTTACATGGTCCATGTTTTGGCATACATGGTCTATATATGTTTTAGCATAGATGGTCTATGTTCCAGCATACATGGTCTATGGTTTATATATTAATTAGCATACATTGGTCATTGTTTCAGAATTTACATGGTCTGTTTTGGCATACATGGTCTGTGTATTAGCATACATGGTCTATGTATTAGCATACATACATGCTCTATGTTTTAGCATACATGGTCTGTGTATTAGCATACATGCATGGTCTGTGTTTTAGCATACATGGTCTGTCACAAAGGTGACAAACCAGGCTTTTAAGCTGAGGATGTGACCTGTCACATCCAGCTTGTTACATAAAAGAAAGTTTACCCAGACAATTACCACAGCCATAAATCATCCTGCCATGTGAGAGCAATGAAATCTACAATTACAGACCAAAGTACTGAGTAGCCAGCATGCAGGAACAAACATGTCATGTCAAGCCATAGAACAGAAAAGGGTACTCAAGGACAAGTAACACTAAAAAATATATGAAAACATTTATTCAGAATTCTCTCTACTGGTAGTTTATTTTTAAATGTTTTACCTTTAACTCTTCTTTTTTGGGTGCTTTGATTTTAAATGAATGTACATAAACATAATTGTTCTCATGATATTGACAAAACTCTAACATTAGTACTGCTTTTATTTGTATATTTTATTCCTAAATATTTCCTGGCCAAAACAAGTCTGAGTTGGTATTCTAAAAGCACCTAATAATGTAAAGGAGCCACAAGATTATCAGGTCATGATTCATGTTCAGACCTCTGGCAAAGTTCTTTGTCACAAAGGTGAACCTTCTCCACCCATGGGTTAAGGGTTATAATTTTGTTCAGTTTTGAAAATTTTCATTTGGAAAATTACCTTCTGGTTTATACTGTGTTTATATTCATACATTTGCAAGGGTTTCAAATGAAAAGTTAAAATTGTGAAGAAGGAACCTTTGTGAAAAAATAAGACACCCCAGCAGCAGAGCTAAGAAGACAATATTACTTAATTCTAATGCCCGGTACTTTTCTTGACTTGCAAGATAAACAAGTCAAACATTGCTAATTTCTAGCCATCAGCATTAATGTATATTTATCTATGATCATTGCAGGTTATGCATATTATGGGGAGTACCCCTTGGCCTTCGCTGCGTGCTTTGGTCATGAGGAAATCTATGATTACCTAATTGACCATGGTGCGGACCCAAACTTGAAAGATTCCTTTGGCAATACAGTCCTCCACATGCTTGTCATCAACAATCAGATCGTAAGTGTATATCAGTGGGTTTGATATTTGTTTTTAGAGGGACAGTATTTTGACACATCTACCAGCCTGTCCCCTGTGACCTAGTCTGTGTCATATCCCAGGAAGGTCATACAGGGTTTAGGGTAGGACCATGCACACTTATTGTGTTTGGCTGATCTTCATGGTTTGGATCTGTAACAGATCATGTTCATGCTATGAGAGATGTGGGTTGTTGTGTAGTTAGTTCACTCATATGTTAACTATTCAACTAACTATTCATTTTACAAGAGAGCTAATAATCATCTCTCTTATATTTTGGATAACAAGTTAATTACAGTAATATAATTTTTGTATCATCCTGCAATGCTTGGATCCTTTGTATTATATTTTATGTACTTTGACTTTTAAAGGATTCAGATACAACTAAAGGAGATTATTTTATTATGTTTTTGAAAACTTTCAGCATTTATTTTACCTTTAGGTTGCAAAAATATTGTCATAATAAATATTTCACCATTATATTTATAATTTTATAGCTGGCAATTCAGATTAAATGTTCTATGAATACCAATATTGTTTATTACTGCCTGAAACTTCAAATATTAATTTGCATTTATTAATATTATTTTCACAACTGAACTGAAAAATGGTAACCTTCATTAATAAACTGTATTCTAATACTTCCATATTCACACTTCCATATTATCTTTAGTGCTTCCCAAAAATATGCTTTTATACATTAGTAATAATGGTTTTATTGCTTATTGTAGGGTATGTTTGCATATGCTGTTAAACATCATGCGAAAAAAGCACAAATGGAAGCAACCAATGACTGCAGTTTAACACCACTAACACTGGCCAGTAAGCTGGGTCGAAATGAAATATTCAAAGAAATCATTGAACTTCAGAGCATAGTAAGTAAAACTTATTAATCTTAGCTCGGATATCATGAAGATTTATTGTGTCAGATGAAGTTCTTAACCAAGTAACAATATCAGTAATCACATTCGCTCTTGAATGAACTTAGTAATATTTTTTGTATCCTGTATGTCCACAATGGAATAGTAGGTGTCCTCTGTTGAGCAATAAAGGGTTTTTATCCTCATATGGACTATTATATTTAAATGTTGAGAAGTCCCAATTGAAATTTAGGAGCTCTGTCATGCGGGAAAATATGAAATATTTGCTATCATGATCAACACAATTTCAAGAAAATTAAAAATCTTCTTTTCTTTATCCGTTGTCAGATATATGCAGGCTGAAGATTATGTAAATTTGTATAAGCTCAGAACTTTCTTTAATTTATCATTTGTCATTTATGAGACAGAAATATGGCATCCTGTTAGACATGGCACATAAAAAAATACAAAGCACTTGCAAGAGGGCATAAACCTCCACCAACACCTGCATCAGCATCATGGTCCATCCCAGAATTTAATCAACGGGTAGCACCACTGTTCCACATGAATTCATGGGAATTCATTGCACTGTTATCTGATATTTATTGACAATAATCATGTTTTAAAATGAAGTAAAAGGGAATTTCAAGCCCTACACTTAAAAAATATCCAGTAAGAACTTTTATGTGGTGAAAAATAGATGAATATTCATTGGAGATTCTGTGTTGTGACAAATCAACAAAGATCTATGAAAATTGACCATAAAATGAGTATTGGCCAATAATCCACAATGTGGGCAAGAAAAGAGAGTTTAGGATGGAACAAATGTGTAGAATACTAATTTAATTGTGAGACAAGTCTACATTTGTTGGAGGCATTGTAGGGAGAAACAGACAGGACAGCATATAAAAAAGGGTGATTTTCATGAATTAAATTTTGATCTACATCTGATTTTACTGATACATCCTTAAAATTTTAGGAAAGTTATTTTCAATTTGCTCATGGTCTATATCTGTATAAAATTTCACTGAAAATCATAGAGGACTTGGGGAGATCTGGCATAGACAATCAGTGACAAACAAACAAACCACTCTGATCACATAGCCCTTAGCCAGCTACTTTGGCTGAGGTAATGAATCAATGCATGCCACCTAGAGACCCAAAAGATATTCAAGTAGTGAATGACATTATATGCAGTATGCTTTAGGTTTTTTAACCTTGGGATTGCTTTAAGCACGTGTACACTTGACAAACTGGCCATTATTCTGTGTCTGGCATCTTTCAGAGAACCTGGCACTGCTAGGCAACTGCTGATCATGCTGTCACATTGATTCTCACAGCCTGACACTGGCTGTACCAGAGGTCTGATCAGTTCCAAATGAGTATACTCTCCCTCTCTGTACTCACTGATGTACATGACTGCAATAAAATATATGGCAATTATTTCTGAAGAATGCAAATTAATAGCAACAATATTTATTTGTTCATTAGATTTACTGCAGAGGAAAATGTCATGTATGTATAGTGAAATTTAGATACAATATATAATCCTTTATCTTTATAACTGTTTCTAAAAGCACCATACAAAACATTAAAGGTGAAATATTATAATAAATAGTTATATTGAACAGTAAAATAAACTTTTCTTTGTAATAATTTGAAGGGTTGAGGTAAGCAATGGAAATTAAGTTGCAGACCCAAAATAATTTTTTTGTCAGATTGCCATTATAATTTTATATAATTTGCATAGCATTATAATCATTTTGCTAAATAAACTCCAAGGCCCCATTACTTCAGTAAAGCTCTCAATATATGCACTTGGGTACAAAAAAATTAGTGGTAAACTACTGGAGGAAATCTACTGGCCCTGTCTGTCACATTAGAAAGAGTTTATAGCAAAACCGATAATATCAGCTTCCTAGATATTACCTAAGGTTTGTTATCAGGTGCTAGCTTTCACTGGGTGTAATTTGTTATTTTGCTTGAAAAAAGGACATGGTAGAAGCTTGAAGTCACTGTGAGGTCTCCAAGTACCTGCTGTAGGAATATTCACTGTTACCGTGGAGATAATCAGCTGCACCTGGCTGGTCCACCGATGTGGTCTTGGCTCCTCTAGTAGAACATGGCCAGTGTATCACTACCTAAACAGTCATCTAAACAGTGCCTTATTTCTGCCAATGGGATTAGTGTACGTTCAACAGGTTTAGGCTAGGTGCAATTCTTGCATATTCCACCACCGATTTGACAGTTGGCAAATTAATGCCAGCAATTCACAGCTGTCATCGAGTTCTTATTTTATTTATCACTGGCTCAGCCAGAGAAGGGTGACTTAAGGATTGTCAAACAAAACCAGGGTTCTTAAGAGTCGCATGGCAGTTTCTTTTCCCGCATGTTGATGTCACTGAGGATATTAACTTTAAAAAAGGACAAATTTGTTATTATCCCTAGAATTGTGCCATAAATTATAGATGATTTTAATGTAGTGTATGGGAAAAGAATTGTGATTTTTCAGATTAAATAAAAACAGCAGGAAAGCAAATGACAGTGTTTTCAGCACTTGTTTAATTCTCATATGATCTAACAGATTGTGTTTCGCTGCAAATAACAGGAACTAGACCCTCAGGTTCAAGCTGAATTTCTTTATGGTGTTTTAACCAAACTTGTCATATCAAAGTAAATAGTTATTAAAAATTGTCAGATACTTGAACTTTCAGATTTAAGATTCTTATCCACAATAAAATAAAAAAAAAAATTAAATTAGTTATCATGATATAGTAACCAGGTATAAGATATGCCTCAATCCCGCATGTATCAAACACACTGGCAGATCAGGTTGGTTTACCAGTAAGGTCGGGGACTTTTTTTGAAGTACAGACTTAAAATGCTGTTTAAAGTACATATTATGGTAAAAAATATAAATGAAATACTGCAGTATTTTTATGCCTACATCTGTATTGGGTGTGTGTTGTCTTCATGAGTTGTTTGATGTGGTCTTTTTCTGGCTTGTTTGATAGATTTTAGCATGGCTTGCTCTTTTCATTAAGTATAATGTGCTGATTTACAAAACGAGTCTTGTGATGATGTAAATGATTGGCAGGTGCTTGTTGACTTTCTTTTGATAGCCTCACTCAGGTGTTGTTCACATCGATTCCCGGCTCCTTCTGTTTGTTCCTCCCACAAAGAGCAATCTTTGTCCGCGACAACACAAGCTTATACCAGAACTCTTGATCAATAACTATAACACTGCTATTTGTCTTGTAGACTTCATTGCATAATTTCTTAGATGGCAGGGCTGGTTAAGAACTTCTAGCACAATGGCACTTTGAACAAGCCTTGGCTTAAAAGGATACTCTTTTATGAATTTTTTTTTGCTGGATTTAGCCATCTCTATTTATTAATGTAGACTTGGCTAAGCTTAACCCTAAATATGTACATTTGCGAAATTCCATTTTTGTTTGGGAAACAAAACAGGGTGGTAGCACAGTCTTCCTCTCTTTTATTTCTTAGTCATAATTATCCACATTTTCGGGCCATAACACTGAAGAACCCCCTCCCCCCCCCCCCCAATGCACACAGTTTTTTTTTAGGTGACATACATGGCTGTTGGGTATAGTCTTCCCACTAAGCTTGCAGAATTAGGCCTGAGATTTGTGGGGGCCCTTGAAATTTATTCAGTTATTTATTCTTAACTTTCAATTTGATTCTCTTCATACTTTCAGACTTAAAAAAATAAAAGCAATTTTACCAGGATGGAATGTAGTAAATTTCAGTAAAGAAAAGAAAAATATAGCTCTCCCTCTGTTTGTCTCTTTTTTTCTAACCAAGTGTAGTGGTCCAACATAGAAATTTTTAAGAAGATTAATGGCACATATGCAATAAAGAGCTTGCAATGGACAGGAGGTGCTGGATGAATTCAGATGACCTTCAAATTTTTATCAGTTTCTCTGTTCTGGTTTTCTTTTGAAAACTCATGAAAATTTTTTTTTTTGGCCAGATTTTCCATAATGTGTTCTAGGGTTTGGTATTGAGGATGATTTTAATGTTGCATTACATTGTATTCTGTGGCAGTGTATTCCGATACATTTGGTGATATTTTTATTGTATCTATTTATAGGAAATAAGTGTGTTTCTTATTTTGATCTGTTCAGAATATGTTTTGAACCAGTGAGTTATTGAGCAGGGCTATAAATTTCCTGGAACACACCTTTGATCTCATGGTCTATAAAGCCTCAGACAAACATTTCCTACCATATGACTTTAGATATGTGTATTGACATCTAAATTTTAAAGAGAATCCCTATTTGAATGACAATAAATCTGTTTCATTCATGACAAAATATTGAAACGTTCAGTGTATGAAAATGAAAATAATATCAAAATTTGGATTACATGTTGCATATTGCATTATCTGTTTCATATGGAGGAAAACCTTGCCTAACAGCCATTCCAGCATACCAACCAACTCAAAATAACGACCACTTTTTCAAAGTCCCAATTCTTGTTTGCTCAATCTTTATATAAGACCTTGCTTAAAAGGCAAATTTGAAAATGTGACCACTTTATTGAGGTCCTGTTTGCATGGTAATTTCGAGTTTTCACTGTTTCAAACTTTTATACTGATATATTTATGATATCAAACCCTAGATGTTTATTATTGTGTTGTATTGCAGGAAATCTGGAGGTACAGTAACATAACCTGTGCCACATATCCCTTGGCACCACTTGATACCATTGGACCATTAGGCAGGACAAGTGAGTAACCTCAAACCTTATGTGGGCTTGATGAATAACAGGAGTATATGTGGGAGAGGGGGGTGTTAATAAGTCATGTATAGAAATAATGTTTGTTGGTTATGCAAGTCTGACAAATATACACAGACCTTAGGTAAAGTATGCATGATTATTGGAACTATATACTATTGTCTGCTTCTTTTTGTTTGTCTAGTTTTAAACTCTAGAATGAATGTTATATATGATGACACTGTGGACCTGGGAATGTCACCACAACTTTGAACGGTTGATTTATGATGAGCTTCTAGGAATTTGCCCTCGTTCTAGGAAAGCTGTGTACACTGAAGCCCTATATTAGCCCATACGTTTGAAAATTTTCACCAGGGTAAATGAACCACTGTTTACCAGTACATATATTAGCTTTCAAAATATTACTTTTTGAAACCTTAGTGAATTGTGCTGTGTGTTAATAAGATAGGAATCATTGACCCATTTTCAAACAGCATAAACTCGTAATCTTCAGACCTAGTTGCACATTTGTTCAGTCTGCATTATCATCTGCAGCTGATCCAGTGATTTCACCGATATTAAATATACTCATATTCAATCATTTTAAGTATTATGGTTTAATCATGTAAGGATATATTGGTATAGTCCTTTAGTGGAAAATGTCGGCCAAAATATATGCTACTGCAACTAATAACTAATAAAATGGGAAGTGTAAAAAAAAAACATGTTTGAACATATCTGCATTGGAAATTAACAATACACTGAGCATAAAAATTTTTAGCTATGTTCCAGTTTAAAGACTCGCTGTCTTTGGTTACAGAGGATGTGTAAATAGAAACAAAATTTTAAAATCCATGAAAGTAGTTATATCCTCCCTGTTTCTCCATAGATTTTGTTGTCAAAATGTATATAATATATTGATGTTAGCTAAGACCGGCAGAACTCGGGAAATATTTTAAATATAAGTTTAAGGTCCGAGCTCTTTACCAAGATGCTATTGTCCTGAACCCAGAATTACAACTCATGATAACCTTTTGTATGGATTAGAGGCAGGCTTTTGATTTGGAGCTCTTACCGCTGATATTTTTTTACTCTTATAGACTGGAGCTCTGCTCTGATATACATCACAAATGGCGAGACGGAAGAACATTTGGAGATGTTAGGAGGTGGTGTCATAAAGCAGCTTTTGGACGAGAAATGGAAAACATTTGCAAGGGTCAGTTTATATGTAATTTATCTAATTTTTGAGAGAAAAGTGAGTTTTAAACTTTAGATATTCAGTTGATGTGATAAGGAAGAATAGAAGTAAATTTGTTACATTTACGTTCTGCATAAAATATATAAACATTGAATTAATAAGTATTTATCATATTACTTTTTCTTAATTACTTTTCCTTATTAATTTGTGAAGGAACACATATCTCAGGAATTAATACTTTTAAAAAAAGCCATCATGTATATTTAAAGAATAATTATTAAGTAACCTGTATAAGTAGACACATAATATGAAACATTGTAATGAAGTCTAAGTTTATAAAGTATAAACACTTTGTATGTATTTAGATAAAATGTTTCATCCCCATTATATAGCATACAGGCCTGTCAGGAGACACATTTGAGACCAGTTTTGTAGGTGCATGAGTCCATACCCTCAAAGTCTTGAGTGCTACTGTGAGTCGATGCCACTCTTAATCCAAGACAAATTCAGAGTCCAAATCACTTGAGTTTAAATCCATCTTTAATAAGAGTCTTTTTAATCTCAAGTCAGAGTCCGAGTATAAAGCCATTAAAAATATATATCTCTCAATTAAAAGCACCTCTGCATGGAAAATTGAGATTATCAGTTATTTTTTAATGTTAATTTACACATGCTTTACACTTTTATTTAATCACACTTAGCAAATGAAACAGAGATTAACCTTTGGATTGTCTTGTTTTCATAGTATATTCTGTCAATAGATAGCTTAAATAAGCTTTATCATGTGTTTTTCAGATTTATGTTTTTCAATCTGAACATCACAGCTTATGTAACAGGTTAATTTTTCGACTGGACTTGAAATAGATTTTGTCTGATTTCTGGACACCTGACCTCCAGGTCTGAGTACAAGACCCTCCAGTCTGAGTTCCAAGTCCCTGGAAAAGTGTACTTTGAAGTCTAGACATTCCTCCACCTGAGTTGATTTCTGCTCAGAAAAACATGAATGCACTGTGGGACACCTGTTACAACCAGTCTCATTTGTCAAACCTTAAAATCAAAATTTGTTACATTTCAAGGAAACCCTTTGTTTACATTTCACATACATATGCTTACAAAATATGTAAATTATTTTGTGAAATCCTTACCACAATACACCAATGTTAATGTAATTTGCCTTGAAACAATTCTTAATTATCCAACCTACTTGAAGGGACTTCATTACTTCTTCACTACATTTAATCCCACACCATTGGTGCATTTAGAAGCCCCAGTGCATTGTGGGTTGTAGGTTTCAAAGCCCACAAACCCTAACCAGCAGAGTTGTACACTTGTGAGTCCAATTCTGCACAGTGTGAACTCCGAATCAAGTTGAATCTTACATCACTGTCTGAGACAATAATCTCTGTAGACCAGTGTGGCCACCTGAACAATAATAGCCATCTGTACATGCAGGGTACAAAACAAATTAGGCTGCAGGTGCACCCTTGAAACAACCTACATGCACCTAAATATTTCAACATGCACCTTGTAATACTAGTGAGAAAATTTGCTTGTTAAGGAGTTTCTGTTGCTCAAAGAATAGAAATGTTAATTATTAATTGTGATGTTTATGAAAAGATATTCTGTTAGCCTTTTTTTTACATCAGGACTAAAGAGCTTATCAAAAAAATATGTGAAATTTCAGTGTAGTGAAGGGTTGCCTCTTAAGACGGTCAACACATGAATAGATAATTAAAATCCACTGGATATGATTATTCTATTGATTTAGACATTATTTCTATAAAATAAGATACTGCACTAACATTTTTTTTCATTCGCATATAATACGTGCACAGAGTGCACCCGCGATATGATTTCTACCTGCACCAAAGAAAACGTACTTGCAAACATGTGTGCACCCTCTATTTCTCACCCTGTACATGGCAGACCATTTTGAAAAGATGTGGTTCCTTGATTGTATCATCAGTATCAAGAAAATGTAAAGTTCCCCTAACAGATATCAGGAAGATAAATCACTAACCCTTTGCTCTTATTTATCCAGCGAAGGTTTGTAGAAAGACTTATCCTGGCCATTCTGCACCTGGCAACCTTAAGCATCGCCATTTATCTGCGTCCGGATAACGGGGAATTGCTGGGTCCAACAGATACCCATAGTATAGTAAGTATTACCTAAAAAGGCTGTAACTTGTAAATTTTGTTAAGAATCCTAGATTAAGGTATTAATTGTTCTATGATCTGGTTTAGAAGATGTGTTGTAACATGGAATAACAGTTATTTTGGCATGGTCAAAACAATTAAATTTCACTATATTTATTTAAAGAAAGAATATTTTGACATATATATATATATATATATATATATATATATATATATATATATATATATATATATATATACACGTACTATAAAACATTTCAGTGTTCAAAATATTAAAATTTGAGTGTGCGCATCTGATATTTGTTAGCTCAGCTGACTAAAGTCATCTGAGCTATATATTGTGAAGATCCTAATTGTCAATGGGCTGTCTATCTGGCCATCCATTAACAAGGCATGTTTTGAAACTGTTGGATCTATGAATCCAAAATTCTTCATACAGTTAGATGTCCCCAAGTTCTCTTACCAAACAGAAAAGTGGGTCACTTCAACTTTGCCCCTTTGAGGAAAAAAAGGAAAACCTGTGAATTATTGTATCCTGAGACAAAGTCGGGGTATACTATGTTTTCATACCGATCCCCCCGCCGCCGCATATAAATCTTGTCGGCGTGATAACTCAAAAAATGTTTCACGGATCTTTACCAAACTTGTTATATGTATAGATATGGGTGAGAGGACGACGCCTATTTAAAATGAGGTCATGACCTTGACTAGGAGAGTGTCCTTGACCTTGAATAGGTCCAATTTTGGGGAAAATCACACAAATTCTTAAATATCTCAAGAAATCTTGCATGGATTGATCCCAAAATCAAGTTGATGGAAGATCATGGATAGGGTTGTCATGTTCAAGAAACTGGTGTTGCCACCTATTATTCTTTACTTGTTTTCATGCCGTTTAATACCCCCAATATTGCTACTTGACAGTACTGTGAGCATTATACGTCAAAAACTAATGGACAGATTTCTTTTATATTATGCATATACATAGATATGGGTTATGGGATGATGTTTATTTATATTGGGGTCATGACCTTTCCTATGAGAGTGGCCTTGACCTTGAATATTGCCATATATGGTGAAAATCACACAAAATCATTAATATCTCAATAAGGGATGCATGGATTGGTCCAAAAATCAACTTGACCAAAGATATTCCTTATTTAATCAAGACTTAATTACATACAATAAATCAGATCAGAATTTAGTAAATTTTAAGTTATTAGCATAATTGTAAACTCATTACCTTAATTTGGCCCAACTTTGACCATGGCACATTTTTCTCCTAAAAGCACTATCAATTTAATTTTTGAAGTATGTATAAAAAAGATTTAATCTTTTAATATCTGAAATTTGAAAATATAAGCTCAAATATTTGGATTGAAATTGAATTTTTATTTGGAGGCCCTATTGTATTGACTTGCTTTGCCAATCCCTAATCAGCCAACTTCTGGTCTTTTCAGCCCTGCCTGGTAAACTTTACTACTGATGAAACACTGGTTTAGCACCTCTGCTATCACAGGTGTACAGTAATTCTTATATCACCCATCCCTCTCCCTTCCCAGCCACAGCAATATTGACCAAGTGTATTGCAAAATTGTTATTGTTTGAACTGTATTTTCTTAATTGTAAAGCTGTCTTCACTCCAATGTACCAAACTGCTCTCGAGATAGTAATTCAAGGACTATTCTAGAGGTAATGTAGCAAAAAAGAAATTAATTTAATTTTAAGTAATTTTAACAACTTAAAATATAATCAAATCCATCAGTTTGCATAAATTAATAATATGTGAGCCAAATTATTGATAAATAAAGGCGCAATTTAGATGCGAATTCTGAATCAAGTTTTATTTTAAGATATTTATTGTTTGTTAACAGATATATTTATGAGATGCATAATGTGGTCGTATGACAAAGTTAGGGATATATGATGATGCAATTTAGAATTGTGAATCGACTTATGTGTAGAATTAATGCAAGTGTTCTGCAATCTATTATTTTGAATTTAACTGTAAATTGTAATATGTTCAATCTTATTAATGATGTATAAAAGCCACGATTAAAATGTTTTGAATTTGCATTTGAAAATATGTTTGACCTGTTCTTAAACGCTTGTCATATGACCAGAGTATTATGGTGTACCGACCGAAAGTCCCTCCATCTTTCTTTTACCCTCAAGTGTCACTGCGATAACTGAGGGGGGTTTTGACTGTTTTTCTCAAAACTCAAACTTCTTACTAACAGATGATCTCACCCAAGTTCGATTTTGGGCACCATCCACACATATTTAATAAGGTCACTAGGCTACTTGTGGATTTGCCGCAATAACTTATGAATAATATGAAGGATTTTGATAAAACTCCTATGGATTTTTTTGAAACTCATACATACTTACAAATAGAATTTCTCACCTGAATTACTTTCTCATCAAAATTCATGCATATTTCATATACATTAATTTCAATTTGCTGCTGCGGTAAAGGGCTTTATGCGAGCTCGCTACCTGGTGGGGTGACCCAATGGTTTATTGTTGTAGTTTAACTGGTGCTATATTTCGTAATTTTCCAAAAGGGGAGTTTCCTTATGGTCTCATTGACCAATGGGATAGCAGCATTTCAGTTACTCCTGATCAGGGTCAGGGGGTATATAACCCTCCCCCTATACTTGATTTGACCTCTTTCTTCGGTGCCCCCAGAAACTCAGTTTTACCACCGCATCCCCACCATCCTCCCACTTTTAGATGGACATTTGCATTCATCCTTTTCTTTATTCTAGTCAATATATTTTATTTATATAAGCTCATTTATATATAAGCTCATATATAGATGTGTTGATGGTCTCCACAGTTATTGTGTATTTGCTGACTATATATGCAACTTGTATTTCTTGGTGCTATTTTATTTAGTGGCGATTCTGCCCCACCATGCATTTATTATTGTCATTCATAATCAACAGAGGGAAATTTAGTCATTGATTGTAATTGTATCCGCCAAAACAGAGTTTTGCGGATACTATGTTTTCAGCTGCACGCCGCCGCCGCCGCCGGAGAACTCCTCCGTAACCGCTGGGCGGAATTTTACGAAACCCAGGATTATGTTCGGGTCACATGTGAACTGCTGCGCCCCGATTTTGTTTTGACCTCTGACCATTCCTATGCGCTCTGCGTCCGTTTGTGCGTCTGTTTCCACACATAAACCCACATATCTCGGGAACCGGTTGACGGATCAGGAAAATTTTTTTGCACAAATGTAGCCCTTGGAGAGCTTTATAACATACACAAAAAATGGTGGCGCAACCTGCAACCATGTTTGCACAGTGTCCATCTGTTCGTCTGCCTTGGGTTAAAATCACTCATATCTCTGCAGTGACTTGACTAATTCACCTGAAATTTGGCATGCGTATACATCCTGGATAGCTTTTCTGATTTTGTGACAGGTGGCGCCACCTACATTCACGTTTATGCTGCAGACATCCAAGCTCATATCTCGGGAACTGTTTGACCGATCAGGAAAATTTTTTTGCACAAATGTTGCCCTTGGAGAGCTTTATAACATGCACAAAAAATGGTGGCGCCACCTGCAACCATGTTTGCACAGTGTCCATCTGTTCATCTGCCTTGGGTTAAAATCACTCATATCTCTGCAGTGACTTGACTAATTCACCTGAAATTCTGCATGCGTATACATCCTGGATAGCTTTTCTGATTTTATGATAGGTGGCGCCACCTACATTCACGTTTACGCTGCAGACATCCAAGCTCATATCTCGGGAACCGTTTGACCGATCAGGAAAATTTTTTTGCACAATTGTAGCCCTTGGAGAGCTTTATAACATACGCAAAACTGGTGGCACCACCTGCAGCCATTTTTGCACAGCTCCTGTCTGTTTGTCTGCCATGGGATAAAATCACTCATATCTCGGCAGTGGTTTGACATATCTGGCTAAAATTTTGCAGGTTTATACATCCCAGACAGCTCTCTTGATTTTATGACAGGTGGAGCCACCTGCATTCTAGTTAATGCAGCAGACATCCAAGCTCATATCTCGGGAACCGTTTGACCGATTGGGCCAAAGTTTTGCATGTGTATAGTTCTCACATAGCTCTTTATCATACGCAAAACTGGTGCCATCACCTGCAACCATTTTTGCTCAGCGTCCATCTGATTGTCTGCGACGGGCTAAAATCACTCATATACATGTAGTGGTTTGACTTATCTGCCTTAAATTTTGCATATGTATACAACTGGGACGGCTTTCTGGATTTTGTGGTGGGGGGGGCAACCTTCATACACAATTTGGCTGCAGACATCCATGCTAATATGCAACACTTCACTCTATTTCCCCTTGCCACTTAATCCATGCCTCACTTCACCCGTTCCACTCTGATTTAGGCGGATACACGTAGTCGCTTGTCGACTACCCGTATTCTAGTTTAATCAAATTTATTAACTGGTCCCATGAGGCCCTTTACAACAATCTTCATGTTCTGTCTTTTGTGCATGAGCGTAGTGAGTGAGCATAAACACTTTTTATGTTGGTCAAATGTATTCTTTCAAATAACTGTCAGGCCCATCATGTTTATTTCCCTTATTGCATTATTAAATGGTTTTGAAGTCACAATTTTCATGTATTAAACAGTGCAATATGTACTTATCAGATTTAGTTTATGCTCATTTGAAAATGGAATTGTTAAATTTTTTTTACAGCCTTTTATTTCAGTTAATAAACTTAAATGTGTATAATTATACTTCAGCTAATCTCCACTTTCTTTCTTATCCTTTAATTGATAGGTGTTCAAACATTCCCATTGTTATTTTATGCACATATTACTGTCACATAGCTGAAATAATATATACTGCTAGAAATATTTTATCATGAGAGACTCCTGCATCTTTGATATGGTCCATAAAAGTGCACAGTATTAGTTAGGTGAATATATATATATTTAATATTTGATTATTACAAGTTAGCAGGGCCATTTCCTCTTAGCTTTTCAAATGCTAATATATTTAAAAAAATAAGTATATTTTGCATTTGCTAAAATATTTCAAAATTCAGCTGAGTGACGTTACCCATGGGTCCCTTGTTTTAGCTATAATTTTCACAGTATAGCTTGAAAATTGCTGTTACATGCACAGTTTCCTGTAGTATAACATTTTTCTCCCCCTTATTAATATTAGTGCAATTTTTAAATTAGAATTTCGATGTTGCATTGATCTAGAGAGTGTTATGATTATAACCACTTAAATCAAAAGTAAAAACATTGTCAGATATATTTTACCTAAGATCTAAATAGTTATTCTTGTGTAAACAGGTATTATTTGGGTAACATTTTTATGTTTTAATAATGCTGTGATACAACTATATCATCATGGTTCTTTATCTTAGTATATATACACAAGGCTAAGCTATGGAGTAAGCTGAAGGTCCCAAAATAAATTTTTCATAGTTTACATTGTATCCAGTTTAGCAACATTTCGAAAAAATGAGAACAATAATTCTCCATTTAAAGTCCTGAGCACAATAGAAGGACAAATTTACTTTAAATTCAATATCTGACAACCTGCGGAGGTGCAGCCACATCCGGCAGTATTTCTATAGTAACATTAATGGTGCTTTGGCCTATTCACAACAGCTTTTAAAGAGCTGTTGATAAATTCCTGTGGAGCAAATATTTACTTGGCCATTAACACTATCATAAATTACCATGCTTTTGGTTGAGCAGGAAAACTTTTACTAATTAATTAGTGATATTGAGCAGTAGGACCACATGAATGTTGACTTTTTTAATGGAGAGACATCAAGGGTAACTCCAATAAACATCAGACTTAAGGCAGCTGTAAAGCTAACAGTGCAGCTTTTGTGAAATAAATTTGAAAGCTTTTATTCCGGGTTTTGTCATGTTTGTGGTGGCATTAAATATGGAAAGGCTTTACATTCATTATGTGCCTTTTTAAATTAAGATGCATTTTTAGTAGATTCTGTTAGTTTGTCAGTCATCTTTTCTTGTCCTGTGAAATGTGTATCAATTCTTTACCTTTGAATCAACTTTCGATTAATTTATCAGTTTAGTATTAAATTGCAGACCTTTTAAATGAAAGCAAATATTTTACTTTAATGGATGTAAGTTTTTTATAGCAAGTAAAGGAACAATGTAGCTCTCCCTCTACAACAAATTTTGTTTCTGTGCAAGTGGAATGGTCTACAAGTTAGTGATTAAACTAGATCTAGCCTTGACAACCTGACTCGGCGGGCAATCAGATAATTGGGCTGGTAAGCCTACTCGAGTCGTGATACAAGTTATATCTAGGAATGTATCGCAGTGGTCTTGCATCAGGTTGCATACATATCACGGTAAATGGCCCATAATCTAAATATAATGCTAAAAATAATGAATTTACACAATAGTATACATGTGAGCTCACAACCAAAACTGAAACACCGTCTCCATGGACATGGGTCATTTCCTGTATCGCCTGCAAGCTGCCTGTGTCCTGTAACCCATGTGAGCCATGCTTGTGTTCATGCGGTCATAAATTCAACAAACATACCAATGTGCTGGGTTAAAACGTAACTTTTCTCGCTCATGTTTTAGTATTATTTGAAAGTACACAAAAAATGCTAACGATTGGTCTGGTTTATGTTGATTAACAGTTTACCTGTAGGCCATGACTCATTGTCAGAAATGACGAAAATATTTGCATCTTCATTAATGCGTTCCCCAGACATAGATGTAATGACTCTCTAGCGCTAGTAATCTGGTTGTAATGCCAGAGGGTCGATGTGACGCTAAACTAAATCTAGGGCACATACACAATAAACACATACAGCATACTCTGTCCAAGTGTAGAGCTCACAGAGAGCTTCAGGATGCTACATGGAAAATATTATTATCCAAATTAATCGATTTAATGCATCAATCATTAAAACCATTGCAACTCCCTTTTTCTTTTCAGTTATTCTGTGATAGATTCGTTTGGGTTGTGCCCAGTTTTAAAATTTTCTGAACATTTCTCAGACTGTTGTAGCTGCTCCAAATTTATATATTGATGAAAGGTAACATGTGTTTGTACATCTTTCTCACGGTAAAGGGGCTGCCATTCATGATGGCGACATCTGGGCAAGGATTTAAATATAAAGACAAATATGGGTTAGGACACAAGAAACCTAATGATAGCAAATTTTGTAGGTGACTTTAACACAGGTCTTATGTCAATGGAGGTACATTTTTCCAATAATTGAGATGTGTAAACTCTTACTTTTAGGTTCGTTACGTATCTGAGATCATTGTGTGTTGTGATTGCCTGGTGACGCTCATCTTTCAACTGGAAGAAATCCGCTCTCAGGGAGTCTTAGGGGTCTTAAAGAACTTGGTGAGTGTGGCTATTTTGTAACATTTTAAAAGGAACTTTATGGCAAAATGTTGAACAGAAAGTTGGTCCTTTACTTCAGATTATTAGACATGTCAAACACACAGGCTTCCTTTGTCTAAGAGTACAGTGTAGGGCTAAAGCCAGAAGATCCCGAGTTCTATTCTCTCTGCTAAAGCGGTGAGATTTTTCACAGTTAGCCGCCACCTAGGGTGAGCACTCTGCAGGTTTAATGGGAATACTGTGCCCAACTTTCATGTTTCACTTATAAACAAGTGCTCTTTTCAGGGGTTCCTCTGTGTTATGACACAGGAATTGGAATGACACACACCCAGGACCCAGGAGTTGTACACCGAGCCTAATGACACCAGTATTATTGTGTGTAAGCCCCTATCACATAGTCCAAACCAGAACCAAATTCTGCAGATGCACATATTGCTAAATTAAGCAAGCATTAAAAAATTGAAAGCAGTTACCTCATAAAAAAATAAAAAAATAAAAAAGACATGTCAAACACAGAATTGACCACAGTAAAGGTGTTGCAGATAAGTGACATTATTATACAGAGAGCCTCTCTAAATATGATTCCGTCTTTCTTTTTCAGTCAAGTGCTCCTGCCAAAGGAATCTTCAACATTTCCTGTATTCTGATTCTCCTGTGTATACCTTTTCGACTACTTCGGCAGAGGGTCCCTGAAGTGTTGTGTCTAGCATTTGCAGCTCCATGTGCATGGGCATTCCTGCTCTTTTTTGCCAGGTAATTTGTGCTATTGCTCTGCAATTGCTTCATTGATTTGAGCAAATTATGAATAACTAGAGAAACAAATGTATTATTTTTCTAATTTATATATTACTTTGCTGCTCTTCATTGAAATTTTTAGTCTCCTTTCAGGGGGTCATGTAATAAACTTGAATATTTTGGCTAATATCATTGGTAAGAAAACCTGTAATGTTATCTCAGTCAGATTTAGAGGGGAACTGAATTTACTTACTCCCCTTGGTACTTCAGTTGTTTTTAAAATTTTTAGCACAGCTGACCATAGGTCATCCAAGCTATAGTGGTCACCTTTTGTCCCTCAGTCCAGTCGTCCTTAAACAAGGCACAAATTGTAACCATTTGACCTAGAAACTTCTACTTGACATCAAAGTAGGTCCTTGTTAAATCTCCTTGCATACCAAAAAGTAGGTCACTGTGACCTATATTTTGTGAGTTACGCACATTTTTGTGTTTTTAGTACTTAGAAAATCAGACATTGTTAGTGTTCTGGGCTGAAAAAAAAATTTTGCACTCAACCCAAAAAATAAAACATATTGTTCATCAACTGCACATATAACATTAATTGTTACAATACAAAAAATGAAGAAAATCAGCCCAGCCAGTTCTTTAGAACTGTTGTGGACACAACTGCAAAGTTTTAACAATTTCTGCTGGTGATGTATGAAATATCTCAGTAATGATTGCATGAATCTCACTGAACTTTGGCAGGCTTATTGATCATGGATAGCCCTTTCAGGTATGGAAGATTTGTGGTGACATCTACATTTTCTTTACTTTTTCACTTTTCTGTATTCAATTATTATATTCAGAAATTAAAGCTGGCCAGTTTTTAACAAGGCACAAATCATAACAGCTTGATCTAGAATCTTTTCACTTAATATCTAGGTAGGTCTTTTGTAAGTTTCTTAGCATACCATAAATTAGCTCACTTTAACCTGTATTTTGTGAGTTATGTTTTTAGCACTTAAATTTTAACATTACATACTTTTCAAGTCAGATGAGCATCATGACCCTTGGGTCACTTGTTCAAGTAGTCAGCTGAGCATCATGACCCTTGGGTCACTTGTTCAAGTAGTAAATTGTGGTAAAGTCAGGATATGTTGATTGATTGGCAGTTGATAAATCCCTGGTATTAAATAGTGCCAGATGTGTATATAATTTATTCCCCAGTGAACAAACCTTTCTTTGGAAATAAACAGGATATTTGTTATGCATATCGTGTTCAGTGAGAGATGCATTGTGGTCAAGTCCTATTGAATAATTAATGTTTTAGTCAGTGGTTATTTTTTTAATCACTTATATGTTCATTAATTAATTATCATAAAAGAACAATTGCTTTAAATTTTTAATTTGTACAATAAACATTTTTGTTGCATGATGTGCTTATTGATATATTCATTTTTCCAGAACATTGGGAAAAAATGAATGTATTGCAATGTGTATGATTGAAATAAAATGATTAAATCTTGCCAGTCATATGATGATGATACATTTTGCTTTATTCATGAAGCATGATTGTTAGAATCAGATAATTATAAAAAAAATTCTATTCTTATAATGCAGTGTGTTTATGTATACAGCTGATTCTAGTTGTTGTGGTTTTTGTTTCAGGGGGCTGTCCCTGTGGGGACCGTTTATTGTGATGATTTACAAGATGTGCACGTCTGACCTGGTCCGATTTAACTTGATTTTTATAGTCTTTATTGTACAGTTTTCACAAGGTATTGATGATTCTATTCATTCTCATTTATAAAGTTGTTTGGTGCATTAGTTTTGTCTGCAGACAGCCATGCAGGAAGAACAGAATGTTAAAGTACAGGCCTCTCCAACATTAGTTCTTTCACCACATTGAAGGTGTCATCTTGTAAAAATAAATAAAAAATGAGTTCATCAGAACAACCTTAAAATGGGTTTCATTAAGGTTTGGGTATTTTTCAAAATTGGGCTAAATTATATTCATTCAACCTTACTTCATTTATTAAGTGTTTTAAATTTTTCTGATCTCATGTGTTTAAAAATATCCTTTGGTTATCTGAAAAAATTCAAGTCTTAAAGAACTGGTAAAACCTTCAAAGAGGACTCTTCCTTACAACTATTATAATATTCTATCTAGTTCAAATGTTTGATTCATTGTGCTCATTCATTCGCCTGAATAATGACGTAACTTGCAGCAATGTGAGTTTCATTGTTCTGCAGTAGACATAAAAGTTCCTTGCTGTCTGCAGACACTTAGTGGAGCTACATGTTTGCTAACACTTTGTCCCTTTTCCCCCAAAATGCAGTCATAAAAATGTATCTTTATTTTGAAAAATTATTTTGCAAATAGTCCAAGGGGTTTTGTTAAACCGAGCATTTTGGGGCACACATAGATGCAACACAAAGTTAGTCCATGACTTTGTCTGAAAATCTCCATGATCAGACTGAAAGTTCCAGTTCTTGTCCCATATCAATAACGAGGGCAGATCCATGATTTTGGAAATGGTGGGGTCCAACCCAGGAAGGCAAATGAGAAAACCTAAAATAGGTGTTCAGGTCTGTGAAAAGCAGGTTGGTGGGTTTAGATATCAAATATTGGTTTAAAACCCTTAAAAAAGATTGCAGTAGCTGTAAAACTCTAGACCCCCTTGACTCCCACCCCTTAAAGTTACACTCCTGAATACCACAGTAAATTTGGTTTTGATATTTATAGTTAATTATCATAATGAAAGCTAGAGCTGACAATGCTGGTGTTAAAGAAAACATTTTGTGTCTGTATTGTTAATGGGGAGTTCACAAGGTTCTAAGGTCTAATGTCTCTTTATTTACTAATGCCTAGTAGGGTATACTACCACTTCTAATTCTGGATGTAACTGTGTCTTTAGTATTGCTTAATAATATGTAGGTATCTTTTTTAAGCAGATAGTCATTTATCTAAATTATAATTATGATTTCTATTCACATGACTCTGTTTACTTTTAATAGCTTGTACTGTGTTTCTGTTTTGGTTTAATAACTCACATTCTATTTCATCTTGTATGTGTGACTCATTTAGTTAGACTTGACTCATAACATACCTCTCTATATTCTATAATGGATGTCATTAACTGTGACTATGGCTTGTAATAATAACCCATAAATCATATTCTGTTCCATGTTGAGGAAAAACTTTTCTGGTTTTGGTTATTAACATATTACAGTTGGCCTTGTTTTGAGAGACCCCCAGATCAAGTGACCACCTACTTTTTACCTTGTATGGATAGTTTTACTGCTGAAATGTACCTTTATCAAGTGACCACCTGCCACATATGACCACTGACCTTTAAGTTTTGGTCAAACATCACAATTACACCTGCTTTGTAAGAACATTTACTAAATTGGGCACTTCTTGTTGTTGATCATATTCAGCTTTAGATGGTGCTATACGTGCTCCCACTATGCATTGCATACTAAGTATGACAATTTCATTACCCAGTGCCATTCTGGCGTGAACATTGTCCTTGTGTGTTTCAGTAGGCAAATGATAGTGACAAAATGAATGACATAGATGGTCAACTTACACTTTTTATTGCAAAACATGGGTTAATAACATATTAAAATAAAACAATCATTATTTCAAAGTTTTATGTAGCATGAAAGAAATATTGTACTGATGTACTTTGTTATTTGGTAAATACTATAACTCGTGAAACTGCAACAAGATGTAAATATTAAAATGACCACCTGCAATTACTGAACATTTTTCTCATGGAGGGAGGGGTCTCTCAAAGCAGGGACCACTGTACTGTTATTTCCTTTTGAGTAGTTAGTGTTTATGTGTTACCTGTGTTGTCTTGACTTTCTAGGGGCTTTAACCTGAGTGGCACATTTGTGACAATAATATATCAGATGGTGCGTGGAGACCTGGCCAGATCCGGTCTTATCTATATCATTTTTATATCTGGATTTATACCAGGTAAGAGGAATAAGTATTGTAGCACTGCATGTGGCATGGGTAAAATTACTGTTCCATGCATACCCTGCATGTCCTAACCTTTAATTTGGTGATGTAAAACTGTATATATAAATATATCTATATATATGTGTGTGTGTGTGTGTGTATGTTACGCCCCAAATGTGAAATGGCCCATTTCATGAAATGTGCAGGGAGTTTGCCCATTTAATAAAATGGGCAACTGGTTTGCCTGTTTTTTTTTTATGAAATAAGCAGAATTGTTCAATTCTGCTTGCCCATTTTATGAAATGGGCAACTTAACTACCGGGAATATATTTCTCATATATAGGACTGTTTGGAGGATTCTTGTGACTGTAAATTCCATGTGGAATGTGCTGTACAAGCCATTATTATTATAAATCATAATTCCTATACTATTATGAGCATGAATTAACACTGAGTTATTACACTGAGATGCATGCTTTCATCTGTGTGTCAGCAGTGTGGTACATAAATATGAAGAGAGAGAGGGAGAGAAGGCCGGAGCTGTAAAAATTCAAATGTTACTTAATTTCGAATTGATTTTTGGCCATTTTAGGCTTCATAAATTTGGATTTCATTTGGTTGTGTCTTTTTAAACATTTATTGAAAAAGAAATCAGTGTTCTAGTATCAAATGTTACTCATGTGATTTGCTTCAGTAAAACTTCAGAAATATAAAGATTTTTCCAATCATAGAACAGTGTACAAGTGAAATATGATGTGAATAATAAATAATTCATATGACATTTTTGCTCATTGTTAAATGTTTGCTGAATTTTAAAATTATGCATGTGAACAATAAAATAAAGCATTGATTTATTTGAAAAGTCTTTATTAATGGAAGGGACACATGATTTAGATTTCTAGGTGGGATGAAAATAAATTTGCCTAAAAACCAGCAGTGACAATTATGCAACAACTGTGTCCTACATTATGTAATGAAAAGGCAATCATGAAGCAAGTATTTGTGTAAAGACTGGCTCATGTGATAGTGAAGTGAAACTCAAAGGGGTGAGGTTGGCCCCACTCAGGGTGAGCACTCTGAAAGCTTTATGCTGTACCTTACAGTCATGTATTACAAACAAGTGCAAATAAATGATTACCCATCCAGGACCAGCAGGTGTGGCAGTCACTGGGCCCAGTTAAAACTAGGATATAAGTGAAAGGAAGCATGTGCGGGAACCCTTTCACACATTCCAGTACTGAAATGGAATTCTGCAGCTTTATCATAGAGCATTAAAAATTTTGGTAGTTACTGCTACCAAAAAATCATTTAAAAAAGTATTCATGTAATTCCTGACTCGACCTTTGATTTTACCAAGTTTAATTTGTTTTGAATAGTACAAATAGTTAATGTGCCACAAGACATGATGTAGAATTATTGAAATACAAGACCAGATTTCATACTGTAATCAAAATATTGGTAACCAGTTTACTAATTTGTCTTTTGAAATCCTGGTGTAGTGTCACCATGGCAATGAGTCCCGGTACCTTAGCCTTTGTCAGGTATTCCCTGAAGAGTTCTTCGAGTTCAAACTTTGTTACTATATCACCACATGCACGATATATTATATAGATGAATAAGAAAATTGTGGCTAAGACAGTTTTTGGTGGTCGAATTAATTATAAGAAGGCTTGAATAATAAGAATAAATGCTGTATTACATAATAAAAATTTCCCCTTTTTACTTCAACACATTGTCATATACCTACTTTTATGTACTCCTTTATATAAGATCATTCATATTAATGAAAAGTACTGGTCATTGTGGCATTTTGTGAAAAATCCAACAATCTAATAACAGGCAAGATTGATTTAATTGAGTGTAATTATCAGTGCATGCATATTCACAATTGTAGTATATATGAAATCACTGCATGTCTTGATTTTAAAAGGAAGTGTAAAGATACTGATTACCTGTATAATGTTGCTACAAAGGTCTTATTTTGTCTGAACATTTGTATATATATATATATATATATATATATATATATATATATATATATATATATATATATATATATATATATATATATATATATATATATATATATTTGTCAGCATATGAAATATTGTTAATTTAAGATAATGCACATATAAAATTTGAATATTCTAAAGTAATAATTTAAATTCCCATTGGTCTGTCATCATGTCCCTCCCCCTCCCCCCCCCCCCCCCATTGTTTTCAGTGACATCGTCTGCCGTCTTCCCTTTTGTCATCGTCAGTCGTTGTCTGTAGGATTTCTTGTTAATATGACAACTTTTGAAGGGCTGCATATTTCCTCCTAAATTTGAAACACAAATTGTTCCTACCAAAAATCTCCAAAGAGTTTGAAACCGGTGATCTTGACCTTCTTCCTCAAGGTCAGTATTCTGCCAAAACATAAAATTAATATGAACCACATAACTTTTGAAGTATTTCACATTTTGTCATTAATTTTGGTACACAAAATATGCCAACGAAAATCTCAGAAGTGATTGAAAACTGTTGACCTGGACCTTCATCTTCAAGGTCAAATCTGCCAAAATGTAAAAGTCTTTCACATTTTGTCTTCAAACTGGGTACACAATTTGTTCCTACTGAAATCTCGGTGGAGATAAAAAACAGGTGACCTTGACCTTCATCTTCAAGGTCAAATCTTCAGAAATTAAAAATTTTGTGAACCTCATAACATCTGAAGTATTTCACATTTGTCCTCAAATTTGGTATAGGTCTTGATAAAACAAAGTTCTTGGACAAATTGGAAAACCAGTGACCTTTGATAAGGATCTTCAGGGTCAAATCTGCCGAAATTAAAAGTTTTGTGAACCTCATAACATCTGAAGTATTTCACATTTTGTCCTCAAATTTGGTATAGGTCTTGTTTAAACCAAGTTCTTGGACAAGTTGGAAAAACGGTGACCTTGATAAGGATCTTCAAGGTCAATAAGCAGAATTATAATAACTAATATCTCAGAAAAGTTTGAAAACCGGTGACCTTACCCTTCATCTTCAAGGTCCAATCTACCAAAATGTAAACTTTTGTTAACCCCATAATATTTTAAATATTGCACATTGTGTCCTCAAATTTGGTACATGACTTGTTTCAACCAAGTTCTTTGACGAGTTTAAAAACTTGTGACCCTGGCCAGGGTCTTCAAGGTCAAATAAGCCGAATAATAGATATTGTCTTGTGAGCACAATTACTTATGAAGTAAATATTTTTTCCCTGCATTTGACACACAAGTTGTTCTCTGAATAGTATAGGTATATTAGTGACCTTGTCCTTGAGGATCAAATTTTCACAATTCTAGGATTATTGTGACCTCCATGACTTTAAAATACTAAAGATCTTTTGCTCAAATTTGACACACAAGCTCTTTCTACCTATAACTCAGAGCAGTTCACAAACAGGTGACCTTGACCATAATCTTCAAGGTCAAATCTGCTGAAATCTAGAATCATTGTTTTGCATATTTTTACCCCTAATGTTTTCTGATGACCCATGGGGGGGGGGGGGGGGAGACATATATCTGTTTAGCCCTTCTAGTTGATTCTGTTAAACTATTTTGACTTGAAAAACTTATCTTTAGGTTATTTGTTACAGTTTTGAACAAAACCTTGTTTTTAGCTTTAAATAGAATTTAAATTCTATTGTTAATAATTTCCATAATGTTAAAATAAATTCATTTTTGTACTATTTTAATCTTAGATTTGGTAAAGTTTGGCAAACTCTGAGGTAATGAAGCACTATTCTGACAGTGTCATGTACATCTTTGTTATTTTTTTTCAGCTTTTTATTTCCTGTTCAGACATATAGAAGAAAAAAGCATACAAACTTTTGCTACACCAGGAGATACTTTCATGCAGATGTTTCAAATGACTTTAGGAGAGTTCAAAGTAAGTTGTTATATTGACTGTCTTTAAAAGTTTAAATTACAGCCTGCAGATAAATGTCATTTTAGAAATTGTCTTGACTTTATTAGGGATATCAAGGGCCCAGAAATATTAACATTTTGCATGGTGTATCATGAATATAAACATTTTGTTACATCATATATGTTAATAGTTTGGGACTTCGTATATCACATTTTTCAGACACTTGGAGCCCCTGAATATCAGTATTTCTTTACACTTTTCATTTCAGGGACAAGATCCTGTTTTACATGCAAACTAGCAGATAGTGTCATTGATTGATTAGCTAAATACATAAAAAGAATCCCAGGCAAATATATTAAGTTGTGCCTGGTCATTTGATGAGAAGGATTACCTCAGGGCATCAATTTTTTTATGATAGCGCCAGTACTTATGCTCATAAATATATACAAAAAATGGTAATATGTGCAAAAATTAATATTCATGAACCTTTTATTTTTTAATTGAAATGTATGATATAAAAACAATTTAAAGAACAATATTCATGAGTCCTTACAAGTCTTCTGCACTGTGATAACAGTTCATGATGGATTTCACATAAACACTTATAAATGAGGTTTCCCTTTAAATTGACATGCCATATATGTCAAAATAAAAAACTCCAGAATCAAAGCTATGGTAAGTGTCCTAAAAATTACAAAACCAGATACCAGATATATTCTTTAATGTAGTGTTTTCACCAACAGACATTAACTACTCATTTTAGGGAGTATAGGTAGAAACATCTTAATCACATAATATTGATACTGAGTATGATTTACTTAATGTGATTCCTATGCACAATATATGATTTTCCATGACTTAAGATATAGGTCTGTGTTATTAAAAGGGAAAGCCCTGGCAGCCAGTTACTTATTCTGAGTTATATACAAATAAAAGGTTTGTGAGGAATAGCTATTTTCCCACAGTGTAACTCTGTCATTTCAAACTGCAGTTCTGTTGCATATATGTAGTATTGTTCCCTTCAAACATAACTACTGAATCTGATTAACTGTTAATCAAAGTCTCGTTGTACACCAGTTCATAAACAAAACTATTTCGACATTTAATATATAAACATATTTTTGTATGAAATTGCAGTATTCATTTCATATCATTGTTTTATTATGAGCATAATCAGAAAAAAATGACATCATAAGTGCCCTTCTGAATTATAGTATTAAAATATAGAGACATTGTAATGATAGGTTAAATTGAGATGGGAAGACCAAAATTGCAGAGGTGAAATTTCAGAGTAATCTTGGTTTTAATTACTTTCAGACACCCTAAGTATGTATATCTATTTGTTTTTTAACATGTAACTTCAGATAGGGAAAAATTAATTGATTGAAGTATGAAAGTTTTATGTTCACTTGTAAAAAGTCAACAAGTCATGTAAAAACAAAAAAAATGGTGTTTTTGACTTTCTTCCTTTCATGTAAGACAACCACGATTGAAACCCATGAAATATAGCCAGACAAGGTTGCAGTTATTGATTTTTGGTGCGGCTTTTGCTGCAAGAAATATTAGTTTGCTGTGAGTGTAGAGCTTTCGGTCTTTCTGCTTGTCTTATGAACACGGCAGATTGATTTTGGCCAGGAAAATATACACAGTGATTGATGTGGGTGAACAACTTAACATTAACATTGCCTGGTGTGTATACGAAGAAAACTGAAGCCTGGGTGGGTTAATCAATGGCTATGTTGGCTTTGCTTCCACACATTGACATAGGGTAGATTGGTCAATAGTGTAACCATAGTGATATGGTTGAGAAACAAAGCAAGCAGAGTTATTCAGAGCTGCTCTTATGGGATATTTGGTTCTTAAATATAACTTTATATTTTTTTATATAATATAATATTTTATCAACTAAGATTAAGTAAAAAAAAATACTTTTTTTTTAATTTACAAGATGACTCATCAGAACTTATTGTAATATAGGCTTCCCATATCAGTATTAGATAAAACATTTATGAACATTTGCCTTTAAGTAATCATATTTTGGATATGTGACCAGTAAAGACATTATGGATATATATTATTAACTGTCCTTGCCTGGCTGTAAAGACATTTAGAGTTAATTGATGAATTTGTCTCTTCATTTGTATGCTTAAAATTTAATTTGATTACATTCAGCCAAGCTCATTATTTGCAGTGGAATTGTACTTTCACTGTGTGCAAAACTGTGCTCAATTTTCTATTTGCAGCATGCAGACATGGGCACTTCCAACTTTAGTTTCACATTTAGAAATTTTTATCCATTTATTTAGTCTGCATAATTATTACTTGTATAAAAACCATCTAAATATGTATAAATGTTCTCTTCTGTGAACATTAGAAATATTTATATATTTATCTAAACTTTTTTCCATCATCCTTGTCCAACTGATTTTATGAGATACATCTTTCAAATGTATTTGTTAGCTACAAAGCTTCAAATTTTATCACTCGAGTAAATATGGTGATCTATGACAATTTAAAGTGCCAAAAAAAATATGTTTACTTTGTTAAGTGGGGCAACGTTGAATAGTCTTAAAGGAGCTGCAAAAATGATGGTTTGATTAGAAGTGGCCATACCTGTTTCTCAATGGCATGTAATATGAGAGACGTATGTGTGACATCACAAGTGTTACATTACCCCTGAGAATCATAAATGTATAGGTTAAAATCTTCAGCTTATGCCATAAAATACATATGTCAAAATACTGTATATCTGTTTATGGTCACATTGCATATTGAAGTAATATCACATGGAATCCATACATGGGAGAGTATTATTTTGCTGTCAGATAATACTTTTTTTACATTTTTCTGACTTGCCTTTTAGGCAGATAAATGAAAACCTCGAGAACATTTAACAAAAAATATTGCTAAAAAGGGTGGATAGGTTAAATTGAATGGAGTATATAATTATATACCTACTTTCCTGTGATAACTTCATCCAAGATTTGATGCCGCACTAAACAGTACATTCAGACATTGAAGGACAGCAAGTAAACTGTACTGTGATATAAAAAAGGTGTTGTGTGAAATCTCCCAGTAAATGCTCCTACATTTCTGTATGCTGTCAGTCAAATGCAGGTCATACAACAGATTGAACTGCTTCATGTAATAATGCTGAAAGATCATAGGTTCATTGTTTCTCATCTTGCAGTAGAATGAAACCCTCAAGGTTTCATAATGTGTATGAAGATAAGAATATATGACATCCCCCTCCCCCAAGGATGAAACATAATGCAGTGATTTGATAAGTCAGAAATATTAGGATTTACAGTGATACCTCATATTCTTATCAATGACATCTGGTGGTCATGCTTTGAATTTCTCTCTAGATCTATGCTATTCATCTGATCAAAATTGGTTCGATCATGACCTTATCTTCATTGCAAGATCAATGAATCATTAATAAATTGTCATGCAGTAAAATTAATTCAGTGTGTCCATTTTGCCGGAGTATCATTTGATGTGAAATTGATTTGAAGGACAATGCCCTACTTTTTTTTCTATTGTCTCTTAAAAGTTGATAAAAAATTTATACTGCATTATGCTTCATGTGTATGGAAATTTCAGGAAACAAAAATTAAACTTCAGCCATTACCAGCATTAGGGTTGTGCCATTATGGACACTGTATTTCTATAAGTGTTCTTTTATCACCTTTTTACACTTTTCTTACTGAGATAAATTGTACTTATTAGTGTACTTATGATGAATTAGATTCAATCATTTTGTAAATAATTATAAAATAACTTAAAACAATTCAGGTAAGTTTCAATATGTATACTTTAGGACATTTAATAGGGGATCAGTGACAGCTGTATGAAGTGTAGCTTGTGCAGCCAGTTTTACCCCATTTAGCTACCCTGTAGAACTCACCCTACCCCATTGTTGCTTGCATGGAATCAACCAATCACTATATGGAACACCTGGTGTACACATTATCTTTATATATTGATACCGATGTGTGTATAGTCCATTCCAACACTTGGCATCCACAGGCTTTCAGCAGAAATACAATATGCCTTGGGCAATCATGCAGGTTAGACTTATTTGTGATCTGTTTAGTCTTTAATATGAAATACAGTGACTATTTTAATATAAGTTTATGCAAGTCATGCCAGGAGTTTGAATGCCCTGAAAAGACAAATTGTGGAGAAATTTAATATATATATATATATATATATATATATATATATATATATATATATATATATATACAATGTCCATTATGATAACAAAGGTATCCCAAATCACACAATTATGAACACTTCTAGTTCACTTCAAAATTTTTGTAATAGATAAAGAATTGGAAAAAAATACTGAAATCTGTGGATTCCTGGTGATGGTTTGAACAAAAGACCACAATATACCTACCAGTATGATTTCATAATGACTAACATAATAACCCACATGTACTAATCAGCTCACTGTGGTTTGGTATATCATTTTAATTGTTCAGATGTCCAAAGGAGAGTTATCAGTTCAGGTGATTTGTACAACTGATTGAATCTTTATTCTTTATTCTTTTCTCAACTGTCCTGTGACATGATAAGCTTCAGTGGACAGAAAAACAACAATAGCAGTTTGTGTCTCTTTTTGTGACAGCGGTATTCCAGCATATTGGGCATACATCTTATTCTGGGTAATGTTGGAATAATTTCCTAAATAGTTTAATAAAGTTGAAAAACATAAATTTTGAATGAAAGTTGCACTGCTTTTTGTATTATTTGCCTCATCCCTTGTAGAATTTTATTTTGTATGAATACTTATGGTAGTAGTAGTCACATTGTAGATCTTTATGGTAGCAGAAGTCACATGACCCAAGTTGTCTCCAAGCAGTTTTCAAAAGCAGCCAGATTTGAACACCAATTGCATGGTCATATCCCTAGTTCTTGTGAATATGACTGAATTTATCTGTTGGTACTATGGAAAAAGTTTCATTTCTGTGCATATTTTCAGATAAACTCTAATTGTAATTTGTCACTAATGTAGATGTGATTAGACTAGTTTTCCATAGAAATATGTTTGCATTACATAGATTGTTTTCTTCTTAACCTTTTTTTGTTATCCCCTCATTCTCTTTTTGTTAGATTCTGTTTGCTGTTAGTGTGAAATTAAAGTGTTCACTTTCATTTTAATGTACAAATTACTTGAATCTGAATGGTAACCAGTGACTTATATTGTATGTAAACTGGCTGCACAAACTCTACATTAAATGTGCAATTTGTTTTGTGAAATAAGTAGCATGCATGATTCTCTCCACTCTTGCTAGAAATTTTGGGGATTCTAACATAGGCAAACCTTTGTTTTCAATTATATACTCAGGTGTACAAACTGAGAAATACCTGGAATTTTCATCACAATCTGTATGTCCAGTATGCTGGAAATGTGCTCCTTATTGTGATATTTAATATATCAACTACTCACATTTTGTTCTAATTGAGCTATATGTGTGAATGAGTGTGTACTTTTGAAATCTTTTAATTCCTTTTCATAACAATGGGTATCATTTAATATTCTATAATCAGTACAATGATATATATATATATATATATATATATATATATATATATATATATATATATTAAATTAACACAGTGTTTAACTCTCTGTACTGTTAAAATTTAACTTCTAAAATTCTTCAAAAAGAAGCTTTTTTAGGTTTATATTTTATTTGTGAATTTTAACTGGTCTTTTTAGCAGACCTGTGAGCATATGCGATAGTGTGCCATTCACCGTCCTTACATTAACCCATATTATCTCAAAAACAGCAAGAGCTATAGCATCACCAAATTTTATGAAAAAAAATCAGTCATCTAAAAAACTCTCAGATTTTGCTTATTTTTCGTTATCTGCATTAACTTGGTAGATTTTAAAGACAAAAAGCTAAAAAAAACTTTTAAAATCTTCTAATTAAAAAAATGTCCAGACAAATCGTTAAATATTTCACAGAAATAAATTCTGAAAAAATCTCTCTTAAGTTTGTTCAAATGGTTCCAGTTCGTTGAATTTAGGGTGAGTTTTGGGAAGCTGAACTGAGTCATTTGGCCAAAAAAGGATATTAAAATTACAATATCAGAAACAGTTAGAGCATCACAAAATTTTTGGCAGATTTTGTCACATGACTCATATTTGAAATTGAGGTATTGGTGGCACCATTTGCATCAACCTTTTTTGAATGAGGGATCATCAGTCGTCAGTACATTAACCCATAATTTCTCAAGAATAGCGTAAGCTAGCATCCCCAAATTTCATGCAAAAACCTGTCACATATCAAATGTTGTGGTATTGAGCTTTTTGTGGTGCCAACTGCTTTAACTTGCATTTATGGGAAAAAGCTAAAAATCTTTTAAAAATCTTCTTCTCTGAAATCATTCAGTGTTCAATATTTCACTGAAATGATCCCAATTAAAGACCAGCTCTCTCAAGTTTGTTCAAATATTTTGGGTTTGATTAATTTTGGCCAAGTTACAGGAATTTGAACGGAGTCATATGGGCAAGTGAGCATACTAACAAAACAATATAGGAAACTACACAAACTACAAACAAAGTTTTGTGCAGATGTTAGTCACATAATGATTCATATTTGAAATTGCAGTTTTTGTGGTGCAACCTACATTGACCTTTGTTTTATGGGCAAAAACCTCATAATTTTAGTCTCTTTCAGCTTAAAAATGACTATGATGAAATTGTCAAGCTGAATCATTTAATTTTTCACAAGAATACTGTGGTTGGCTTTATATTCGCGAGGCTGAAATTTCGCGATTTCTTCATTTTGAGCGTTTCGCGAGGGTTTCATTTTCGCGATTGTAGCAGAACATATACCATCTAAGCACAGCAGTATACATATACATTGAATTTGTATTTATTTTAGTTTAGAACAAATCCTACAATAGCTCACTAATTTCAGGTTCTGTCATTCACTTATGACTTGTGTAACAGTTTATATATTTCATGTGATTACCGCGTGTTTCAGTACTGATTTGTTTTCTGATTATATTGTTTCTGTATGTGGGATAACTCTTCCCTTCCCCTCTTGTTCATCTTGGTTGATCAGGCTTTTTATTCCCGAGGGTTTAATATTCGCGATTATTTAATATTCGCGAATATCGTGAAAATAAAACCCTCGCGATTAAAAAGGCAACCACAGTAATCCTAGGGTAAGGTAGAAGTGTATATCCCTGCTTATGTTTTATGAGATTTTTGACATATCAGCTAGAAATTGGGCATATTTATACATCTCAGATAGCTTTGTCATATAGAAGACTTGTGGCACCACCTACAGTTGTTTTTGGTTTCATACATCTGTGCCTATGGTTCAAGAGTGTTTTGAAGTATCTTCCTGGAATTTTACATGTTCATACATCTTCGATGACTTTCTCATACACAAGACATATAGTGACACCTATTATCATTTTTCTGTTGTTCAGGTTTGCATTAAGCCTGTAAGCCTTGGTTTTAATATCAGGGTTTTCTGACTTATCTACTGTGGTTATCACATTCAGATATTTCCTACACCTCTCCCTAAAAGTGAAGGGTAATGATAAAATTAACAACAGATATGAAATTATTCAAAGTCAAACTCATTCCAACAAATATGTAACAATTAATTATTAATATCAGTATTATATTAAACTTGTGATTAATTTTTTTCTTCATTTGTCATAATCTGATTGATAGTTAAGATTTTATTTTCAAGAAAGCAGGTATTTAATATTGTATCAATAAAATGTATCTATTAAGGGGCATTGCATTCTGCTGTCTTGCAAATGTAACAAGAATCTGTATCTGGTACTAATAATAATTAACTGCATCATGAAACCATAAGCACCAAAGAGATACTTAATACTTAAGCATTGGGATACAGGTTAGTTCTAAATTAGTAATGTGGAATTTCTGTTCAGTTTTACTAAGCCTAAGTCAGTAAACTTGATCATGAACTGGAGTATTAGTAAATTTAGTTGTTTGGCATTAGCATATTTGAGACTGGTCTTATTTTACACTGGATGAATGATTTTTTTTACTTAGATTCTGTGAAACTTTTCCATGTATTGTGGTTAACATGTATATTTTGTTTTTATAAATGTTCCCTTCAGTTGGTAAGTAGGTGATTTGAAATAAGCTAAAATTGACCCAGATTCCTACATGCTTACCTGCCAAACATCATGTGATCATTTGTTGTTGATCTGATTGGTCATATCTACATTTCTGAAATAAAGATGCCTGTTAAAACAATAATTAAATTGTAGCACCATTAACATATCCGCCTTTTGATAGAGATTCTGATTTGATATGTCAAGAGATTGAAATGATTTTAGTTTTTAGCGAACCTGTGAGCTTATGCGATGGTGCGTCGTCGTGCTTCGTGTGTCGTCTGTCGTGCGTGGTGCATTGTCCGTACGTTAACCATAGCTATCTCAAAATTGGCAGAAGCTAGCATCACCAAATTTTTTGCAAATATTCATTCATCTGAAAAACTCTATTGGATTTTGTTTTTCTAACTGCATTTTCTTAGATTTTATAGGGAAAAAGCTAAAAAAGCTTTAAAAATCTTCTTCTCCAAAACTGTCCAGCCAAATTGTCCAATATTTCACAGAAATGATCCCTGGAACAATCTTTCTCAAGTTTGTTCAAATGGTTCCAGTTCGTAGATTTTTGGTCGAGTTACAGGAGGTTGAACTTAGTCATCTGTCCAAAAAAGCACACTAAAATTAAAATCTCAGAAACGGCTAGAGCTATATTGACCCAATTTTATACCAATGTTTGTCACATATGTCATATCTGAAATTGAGGTATTGATGGCGCCACCTACATTGATGTGTTTTTTACAAGCGAAAATGTAATTTTAAACTCTTCTAGCTAATACACTGATTTATGATGAAACTGTTAAGCTGATTGGTTTAAACTTTACAAGAATTATTCTATGGTAGGGTTCTGCCGGTTTTATAAGAATAGATTGGGTAAATACAGCTTTAAAATAAAGCATTGTAGTCAATTAAAAAAGGCTTTTTGTGTTTGAAAACAGATTTGACAACATGCTGATTTTCAGCAGCCAAGTCAAGAGGTCACTCAGTACAAACAGGTGGGGTCCAGACCTCACCATGGCAACTGACCTGGCTCTGGCGGGTGTCTAGACAATGTGTCTAGAAGTCTAGACACAGCTTCTAGGTGTCTAGACACGATGTCTAGATGCTGAATTCCTAGATTATTGGAACTATATCTTTCAACTGTTTGAAAAAACTTGGTTTGCATTTTAAGCGAATCAGGTTTATTATTAGGTCACACGTGAACTGCTGCGCCCTCATTTTTGGTTGACCTCTGACCTTTCATTGCTGCCCAGTGTCCATTTGTACGTCTGTTTCCACACATAAACCCACATATCTCAGGAACCGTTTGACCAATCAGGCTAACAATTTTGCACAAATGTAGCCCTTTGATAGCTTTATAACATACATTAAAAATGACCTGCAACCATTTTTGCACAGCATCCATCTGTTCATCTGCCTTGGGATAAAATCACTCATATCTCAGCAGTGGTTTGACTTTTCCACCTGAAGTTTTGCAGGTTTATACATCCTGGACAGCTTTCTCGATTTCATGACAGGTGGCGCCACCTACATTCAGGTTTACTCTGCAGACATCCAAGCTCATATCTCAGGAACCGTTTGACCGTTTGGGCCAGAATTTTGCATGTGTATGGATCTCACATAGCTCTTCATCATAGGCAAAACTGGTGGCGCCACCTGCAACCATTTATGCACAGCGTCCATATGATCATCTGCCTTGGGATAAAATCACTCATATCTCAGCAGTGGTTTGACTTATCCACCAGAAAATTTGCAGGTTTATACATCCTTGACAGCTCTCTCGATTTTATGACAGGTGGCATCACCTACATTCAGGTTTACTCTGCAGACATCCAAGCCCATATCTCGGGAACAGTTTTTAGCTCAGCTGACTATAAGTCATCTGAGCTATAGTCGTGGTCCATTGTCCGTCGTCCGTCCGTCTGTCCGTCCGTCTGTCCGTCCGTCCGTCCGTCCGTCCGTCCGTAGATGTGGCACGTTTTGAAACCATAAGACCTAGGAATCCAAAATTCAGCATAATGTTAGATGTCCCCAAGATCTCCTACCAAGCCGAAAAATGGGTCTTTGCGACTTCGTTCCTTTGAGAAATTAAGGAAAAACCTCAATTTTTTATTAAAATCCTATTTTCACACTTCAGGACTGCCTAATATAAAAACCACTCATCTGTTTTTCCTCATATTTACCATAAATATTCCTCTATATACTTCCTATGAACATGCCAGAAATTAAGTCTGTAATGTATAAATTCTTTAAGTTATGGGCCCAAACAAAATGGACTTTGTAAAAAATCAGGAAAAATAATAACTCACTTAACATGAAAAATTTTGAAACTAGAGTCTATTTTCTCAAGTATATAACTATGTTTAATTAAGATTCAATTGTTAACCCAAAATTAGATCTGAATTTTGTAAATTTTTTAAGTTATTAGCATAAAAAATAAATCAGTACCTTAAATTTTGCCCATCTTTGACCATGGCACGTTTTTTACCTGTAAGCACCATTGATTTAATTTTCACAGCATATTAACATAAATATTTAGTGTGTCTAAATCTGAAATTTGAAAATAAAAGCTTAAAAAATTAAGTTAGTTATTGATTTTTTTTCTGTAGTCACTTGCTTTGATTACAGATGCAGGGTCCCACTCCAGGTCACTGGAAGTCAGCTATGCCAGGGTTTCTGATTTGTTACAGTCACTGGGGGAGATCCCCTGCTGTGACAGGTGTACAGTTATTCTCATATCACCACCCCAATCACACCCCCACCCCCCACCCCCCACGCAAACCCAACCCACCAAGTGTTATGCGGTAATTGTTATTGTTTTCACTGTATCTCCTTAATTGTAATGCTGTTTCCACTCCGATATGCAAAAACTTTCCTTGAAAAAATAATGCAAGGTGTAATCCAGAAGATGCAATGTTGTGTAATGTAGCATTTTTAAAGAAATCAATGATTTTAACAAATATAATTGAACCCATCAGTATGCTTAAATTATTATAAAATATGAAGCACATTATGGATAAATAAAGACACAATTAAAAATTGTGAAATCTAAATCAAGTATTATTTTTAGATATTTATTGTTTTGCAGATTTAAAAGATATATTTTTGTGGTAAAAAATAAATGAACATTTGTATGCATGATGTGGTGTTATCTGACAAGATTGAGATTTATGATGATGCAATTGAGAATTATGAATCAACTTTTATATTCAGATATATATGTTAAATTTGAAATGTATAGAAATTTAAACTTAAATTAGAAAATAATTGATGTGATAAAAAAATCAGGATTTAATACAAACATTTGTTCATTATTTTCCTGCCTCAGCAGAATTTGAGATCAGGCTTTGTTTGCCCTGTTTTATGTTGTTAATTAGCTATATTTCAACTGTATACATTTCATAAAAAAATACATATATATTTAATAATATATATTATACAAAAAAATAGATTCAATTGAACAAATGTGTAAACTACTGAAATGTCAACAGGTAATCGAAAAACCAACTAATGATCATGTTAATAGTACAGATCATTTGTTCACAAACTGCTCACATGCTTTAGTTTCAACAGTAGAAAACACATGGTCAGGTCACAAAATATTTTTTGCAACAATTTCTTGCTCATCAATACAAACCAATCATATAAACCAACCATGGCCTTTATTACTCTTCCTCTTACACTTTGTCTCCATTTGATATTATTTTAGATTTTTACCTTCAAGGTTAACGTCAGCTGAGCACAGTGACCCATAGGTCCCTTGTTTACGATTGGGCGAAATTTTTGCATGTGTATAGATCTCACATAGCTCTTCATCTTTGGCAAAACTGGTGGTGCCACCTGCAACCATGTATGCACAGCGTCCATCAGTTCATCTGCCTTGGGATAAAATCACTCATATCTCAGCAATGGTTTGACTTATCCACCTGAAATTTTGCAGGTTTATACATCCTGGACAATTTTCTCGATTTTATGACAGGTGGCACCACCTACATTCAGGTTTACTCTGCAGACATCCAAGCTCATATCTCGGGAACTGTTTGACCAATTGGGCCAAAATTTTGCATGTGTATAGATCTCACATAGCTTTTCATCATAAGCAAAACTGGTGGCGCCACCTGTTAACCACTTATGCACAGTGTCAACCTGTTCATCTGCCTTGGTATAAAATCACTCATATCTCAGCAGTGGTTTGACTTATCCACCTAAAATTTTGCAGGTTTATACATCCTGGACAGCTTTCTCGATTTTATGAAGGTGGTGCCACCTACATTCAGGTTTACTCTGCTGACATCCAAGCTCATATCTCAAGAACCAGTTGACTGATTTGGCCAAAATTTTGCTTGTGTATAGATCTCACATAGCTCTTCATCATAGGCAAAACTGGTGGCACCACCTGCAACCACTTATGCACAGAGTCCATCTGTTCATCTGCCTTGGGATAAAATCACTCATATCTCAGCAGTGGTTTGACTTATCCACCTGAAATTTTGCAAGTTTATACATCCTGAACAATTTTCTTGATTTTATGACAGGTGGCACCACCTACATTCAGGTTTACTCTGCAGACATCCAAGCTCATATCTTGGGAACTGTTTGACCAATTGGGCCAAAATTTTGCATGTGTATAGATCTCACATAGCTCTTCATCATAAGCAAAACTGGTGGCGCCACCTGTTAACCACTTATGCACAGTGTCAACCTGTTCATCTGCCTTGGTATAAAATCACTCATATCTCAGCAGTGGTTTGACATATCCACCTAAAATTTTGCAGGTTTATACATCCTGGACAGCTTTCTCGATTTTATGAAGGTGGTGCCACCTACATTCAGGTTTACTCTGCTGACATCCAAGCTCATATCTCAAGAACCAGTTGACTGATTTGGCCAAAATTTTGCTTGTGTATAGATCTCACATAGCTCTTCATCATAGGCAAAACTGGTGGCACCACCTGCAACCACTTATGCACAGAGTCCATCTGTTCATCTGCCTTGGGATAAAATCACTCATATCTCAGCAGTGGTTTGACTTATCCACCTGAAATTTTGCAAGTTTATACATCCTGGACAATTTTCTTGATTTTATGACAGGTGGCACCACCTACATTCACGTTTACGCTGCAGACATCCATGCTGATATGCAACACACCTCACTCTATTCCCCTTGGCACTTAATCCATGCCTCACTTCACCCATCCCACTCTGATTTCTGCGGATACACATAGTCGCTTGTTGACTACCCATATTCTAGTTTTAAAATGTCCTAGACTGAAACTTTCAGGTCCGAAACATCCATTTTGCTGAAATCATAATGACTAAGGTAGATATGCAAGACTTAAGAGGATCAATATTAAATTTAAAAAATAAACCTCCATTCATACTCCCAAACTTTGCACAGGTTTGCATTAGGCCTGTAGGCCTTGTTTGGAATTTACATAAAAAAATCACCACCAGTTGTCTCCAGTGCAGTCTTATTTCTAATTTTTTTTTTTGCTCCTTAATCATAAGAAAAAGTTTTAGGTATAAAGTAGTATATATTTACCCATTATACATCCTAGAAGAGCAGTGTATTAATGACCTAAATGCAAGACTAAACTTGCAAACTGGTCTGTATAATATATCTTAATAGGATGACCTCTGGTGGTGATCACATGAACTTGAAAATGAAGAATGTAGTGTTGTGGAAGCTGAACCTGATTAGTGGAAATATTTTTTAACCATAAAAAAAAAATAAGTTGAAAAATAGTTTAATTGTATCCAATCGATATTAACAGAAATATCTAATTTTTCCATTTTGTCAGGGAATAGACATTTTAATGAATACTTAACATTTTTACACTTATATATTATCATTAACTTAATGACATCGCACTCTTAAAAATTACTTTTTTACTAAACATTCAGAGAAAATGTGTATGTATGTGACTGGTATTCAGTATTTATTTGCAAGGGTTTGAATGAATCAGTGAGAATACAGTTTGTGTGATCAACAGTTAACCAACAGTTTTTTGTATACTCTTCATAAGAATATATTGAATTACGCTTTTATGTTCTCTCTCTGTATTATACTATGTTATAGCCTGTGTTATTTCCATGATATAATCGCTTACTCTTCCCCTCTGATTCTGTTCTTCAGTGCTTGTACTGTCCTCAGTTTCCACTCCTCTGTGCTTTGCTCTCTCTCTCTCTCTCTCTCTCTCTCTCTCTGTGATTATTGTTGTGTTTTTGGTATTTTACTTGTTGTAGTATGTTGCAATAAGAAATTAAGCATTAATGAAAAACATTGCAGTATCTACATTACAGTGGACTTTACCTGGTTCCAGTGATTTTAGTGGTGACTTGATCAGCTCTGAGCTACTTGATTTTGCTGTTTTTACAGTCAAATACTAATTTTATGTTTGTTCAATCTGTACAGTGGTACCATTAAACATTGTAAGATGATGCTTAATTGGTTGGCAGATCTTGTGATGGTAGTTACTCCCTCCCCTCTCTCTTCCCCTTTTCCCATTTTATAGGGGCTTGGGGGGTGCAAGTGTGTGCCTTTTGTGGGGGGGGGGGCTTTTAAGACTTTAATTTAGTCTGGTATCAGGTCTTGATTACTTCAACTGGTAATGTAATTTGGTTAACAAGTCATTAAAACAATAAACAAATGCAGTCTGATTACAAAATGTTCAGAAATTTCAGGGCTCATGCAGTTATTTATGTAACAACAGTTGGTGTCACTACTTCTTTGATAGTGTTTTCAAGTTGCATTATTAACCTATGGCCAGAGGCCAACATCTTTACACAGGTAATATTAATATTTTGGAGTGCTTTAAAGTAAGCAAATGTTCAGTTTCTTTTAATAGAATAGAAATGATGGCTTCCCTTTGCATGTATATTTTAATACAAATGAAGATTATGTACCACATATATATATATATATATATATATATATATATATATATATATATATATATATATATATATATATATATACATATATATTGGTGTGTACCTTAGGACATATTTTGATACTTGTGTTCAAGTCAGGTAGCACTTAAAAAGTACTCAAGCCCTAAATTTACTACCCATTTAGCCATGCAAAGTAACATTGATTCCACATGCTTGGTTCACGTGGACTTTTTATTTACCCAACAGTGTCAGCTACCATAAAAAATCATTGTTATATCGACCATGCCTGGGGGTGTCTCATGTTAACATCCTTTAACAGCTTCAATGTGAAGGGGTGTCTGTTTTTTGTAACAAACTCACACATCCAGCACCACCCTGTTTGCTATTATGGGTGTAAAAAAAATACAGTTCTGGCACTAAACTCCATTTGATAGCCCTACTCTATATGTACAGGAGTTATAACAAAACGAAAATCATTACACATAAAGTGATACCCATTTTTGCATTCAGAACATCAGGCATAGCCGTTTGGTGATCAGTGACGGACTTTAGTAGGTAAAACACAGGGTACATTCATTTGCTGGAAAGTACTTATACTGTGTTTACTCAAAACAAAAAGTGGTTCTTAGTTTTGAGTGGTGCTACATGTACACTTTTTCTGGCTAAACTATCGGTTACAGAGGCATTGTCAGACAAAAGGAATAGTAAGAGTGCCCAGTTATTGTTGTGTCATTGATTGGCACTCATGAATGGCCAACTCTGTTTGGTAGCAGAATGGTGGGCATGGAAGCCTGAACCACAATAGTCCTAGAGCCCTTGTACCTACAGTCACCCTCAATGCATGGTTGCTATGGAATATTTATCCTTTCTTAAGATCTCTTACAGTGATTGACACACTCCATACGTCATTGGTTTGTTTAATTCTTTACCTTGACATCAGCATAAGAAATTTTAATGTGATTCCTGCAGAGTCAATAACAGGATAAATATTTACTGTTGATTTTCAAAAAAGAGACATATATATACTTATGATTATAATCAGACAAAGCAGATTCTTAAATTAACTTCACTTAAACCCAAAGTATCTCACCTGTAAAAGTATGAGATCTATAATAATAGGTAACCCACAGCATACACTTTTAAATGAAAAGAAAACTGTAGAAAACAATAAAATATTGCCTATCCAATCCTTACTTTATGTATCAGATATCCAGAAATACTAGTAAACATTATTGTACTTCATTTAAGGGTTTCTAATTATGCTTTGTTATTGTTTTCTTACAGTATGATGATTTTAACTACACGAGACACCCTGTGTTGACAAAAGCTGTGTTTGCTGTGTTTGCAATACTTGTGCCCATTCTGCTGTTGAACATGCTGATTGCTATGATGGGAAACACATATCAACAGATCATATCCAGATCAGCCAAAGAGTGGAGGAGACAGGTAGGTTGAAGGCTATGATGATACATAGCACATATCAACAAACTGTATTCAGACCAGCTAAAGAGTGGAGAAGACAGGTAGGTTGAAGGCTATGATGATAAATAGCACATATCAACAAACTGTATTCAGACCAGCTAAAGAGTGGAGAAGACAGGTAGGTTGAAGGCTATGATGATACATAGCACATATCAACAAACTGTATTCAGACCAGCTAAAGAGTGGAGAAGACAGGTAGGTTGAAGGCTATGATGATACATAGCACATATCAACAAACTGTATTCAGACCAGCTAAAGAGTGGAGGAGACAGGTAGGTTGAAGGCTATGATGATACATAGCACATATCAACAAACTGTATTCAGACCAGCTAAAGAGTGGAGGAGACAGGTAGGTTGAAGGCTAAGATGATACATAGCACATATCAACAAACTGTATTCAGACCAGCTAAAGAGTGGAGGAGACAGGTAGGTTGAAGGCTATGATGATACATAGCACATATCAACAAACTGTATTCAGACCAGCTAAAGAGTGGAGGAGACAGGTAGGTTGAAGGCTATGATGATACATAGCACATATCAACAAACTGTATTCAGACCAGCTAAAGAGTGGAGGAGACAGGTAGGCTGATGGCTATGATGATACATAGCACATATCAACAAACTGTATTCAGACCAGCTAAAGAGTGGAGATTCGAAGACAGATAGGTTGATGGCTGTGATGGGTAACGCATATCAACAAATCATATCCAGATCAACTGAAACTTGTTTTATTTACACCTTGTGTGTTTTAAGAAGCAAGATTACTGTGCTTGCCGTGTTATTTTAATATTAGGCAAACTTAAAATCAACAATGAACTTAATTATTGAAATTTATATCATCCACATTAGTTATAGAGGTCACATTAAATATTAATTCAGTAATATCAAGATCAGAATTCATATTTATTCAGCGTATTTTCTTTATGCACTGTGTTTTGATTTATGAACATACCAGGTTATATTAATCAGTCATTTCAAAATATGTATTTTTTAATCATAGCATTGTCTAAAATGAAACAATAATGTGTCTGATTAATCTCATGAGAGATATTGTGTGTAAATTATTTTTCCAGTGGGCAAAAATTGTGATAGTTCTGGAGAGGACATTTTCTAGACAGCAGCTACTTAAGTACCAGGAAGAATACTCGGTTAAGCTCCTTGGGCGGGAAAATGACAGAGGTCTTATGGTGATCAAAACATCTGCAAAGACCAAAGCACGGCAACGTAAAGGGGCAATCTCTAACTGGAAGGTAAGTCACCAAGTTATCTTCACACTTGTAAGTGGATTTGTATATTTCTATTTAGAATGTTCATTACATGAGCTTGATATTTGGTATATTAGGAAAATAATCAACTTGGCTATATGTTCCTGTTTAAATGCATGATACCATGACATGTTGTAAGAACAGTGAAACAAAAGAGCCTCTAGTGCCTTATCAAGAGAAAGAAAATTGCACCAGTCAAAAACTTCTTGTAAAGCAACCATGTAGGTTTGTGTAATTTAAATTTATTCTGGGTTTTGTTTCAGAAATTGGTTAAAGAGATAAAGGATCTGATCAAAGACCAGAAGAAGAAAGGTCGTGCAGGTCCTATAGATCTGACATCACAGGAGGTGGCTCTACACCAGCAGCGCAAACGTCAGTCCAAGATGGACCGCCAGTTGCTGGGGGCAGGGAGTGATGACTTATCAGCTTCAGCGGACGGGCTTTTATCGGCGATGACCCAGCTGGCATGGGAGAAAGACATCGATTTGATGAAAGCACCAAAGAAGGAAATTCCAGAGGAAGAGATAGCTGAATTAGAACAATCAATTCTAAAAGAGGATACAAGGACTGAATCTGTAAAATGTTTACCTAGCCCTCCGTCATCTAAGCTGGGCAAAGCTAGTTTGTCACAGGATAGTTCTCCTCTTAAGTCAGACAATACAAAACATGAGCAGGTCGGGATGAAGGAACTCCGAGGAGGTCATAGGTCAAATAAAGTTGCACCGCAAGAGAAAGTGTCCTCAAAGAGTCCTACATCAGCTGATTCAGCATCACCAGTACCAGGTGATAATCCGCCACAAAAACACAATGCTTCCAATGTGATTGTCCCCAAGAAAAAGAAACCTCTTTTGCCGAAGAGTGCCAAACAAAGAAGTGGTTCAGGAGAATCCAAAGACTCTGCATTTTCAGAAGGAAAGCCAAAACCTTTGAAAGCTATGGATTCTAGAACAAGTTCTAATTCAGCATCTTCTCTGACTTCTTTGTTAAATGCGTGGGATGATAAACCACAAAACAGCGATGTATGAAACAGTGTTTCATTGATACTTGATATTTTGTATGCAAAGCAACTGTACCTTCATTCATGTATTTTTGGTCATACACATACTGATATTTTTGACTACTTCCTAAGAATCAGGAAAATAATTTTGTGATATTTTCATTTCTAGTTGTGTATTGGAGACATTCCAACTGTATATTCAGTATATCAAGAGAAGTCCTTCTTGTGGTCAATCCATGCATGTATTTTTTGCTAGAGAGGTATGGTAGTTACTTTAGAAGTTTTTATGTGTGCAAGATGGCTTGACCTAAGGTCATAGTCTCAGTGCCAAATATTTAAACAGACACCAAACCAAGTTACTTTGTATTTTTCAGCTTTAATGTTGATAACATGTCCTTTTTTTCATCTGATAATCATAACCTTGTACCCCTACATTAACAGAAAGTTGTTTTATTCTGGCTATGGGGGCCATATTATACTATATCATTGACTGTGATATTACCCATATAATAAACTTAAGTGTATCCTGCTGATTGGCTGTATATAATATAATTTGTTTTAATTAGTTTTTGTTTAAGCTCTTGTGAAAATAATGCAGTTAATGCCAAATATATGTGTGTATAATGAAACTGATTGCTAATAAATACTCGAACAATAATTCAGGTTTGAGTCCATATTTTTTCAGTCTTGCTACTTATTGTATTATCTCTCTTTTTCTTGAAGAATGCTTCCATCATATAATTTTGCAAATGTTCAGCTGAACTGGTAAAATAATTTTCACAACTACCCAATTTATTTTCGTTCGTAACTAAAAAAGCATCATTTCTCCATGTTTTTATGTCCTCATAAATGCGGTTGAACATGTTATTTATTGCCAAGGTCCAGTTTTCACAAATTTTTGCAATAAAAAAATCAAACAAAACTTTACATGAACAAGAGTCAACATTGGTCATGGCTGAATGCCCAACCTGTAGTGCATTTTATTTTGCTGACGCAGGTCCGTTGTATCATACTATAATTACTGTGCAAACAATGCCCTTGCAAAAACAACCCTCAGAGAGGCATTAATCAAACATATCTTCTGTACTTGTCGAAGTGGTAATTCTCTGAACATTCTCAAAATGACCATTTCTAAAAATAATCATGAGACCTGCTTGAAATTAAAAACAAAAGACCCATGGGTCATGAAGCTCAGCTGACCAGCATGAGATTTTAGCCTAACATTCACAACAGGCATTTTTTCATCTGAAAGCCCAATAGAGATTAACCTCGGAAGCATTGACCTTTGACCTTCTGGCACTTAAGGTCTCATGATCGTCAAACAACCAGGTTTCTTGCTTAAGTGATGGGTCAGACTGAATCCAGTCATGGATGGTCTATACAGGTTGTAAAAGAGAAGAATAAGATCTGGGTCAACGTCACCTATTTTCAAACTTCTCTGAACTCGAATGAAACAAAACTGCTTTTTTTTTTTAGCTCAGCTGACTATAATTCATCTGGGCTACAGTCATGGTCCTGAATCTAAAATTAAACATAAAATGAGATGTCCCTATGTTCTCTACCACACTGACAATCAGGACAATGCAACTTTATTCCTTCGAGAAATTGGGGGGGGGGGGGGAGGGGGGGGGGGGGTGTCCTCCTTTAACCAACGACCTTTTTTTTTATGCCCCCGCCACAAAGTGGCCGGGGCATATAGTTTTACCCATGTCCGTCATTCCGTCCTTCCTTCATTCCAAAATCAAACAGTTGAACGGACTTTTTTCGCAATGCCTGCAGATATTGGCCTGATTTTTTATGTGTTGGCAGATAATGACCAGTTACAGATCGAGTTCACGTTTTGTCCCATTTGACCTTTTTACAGCTCCGAAACTTAGAAAATTTCATGAAAAATAGAAATTTTCATGACAAATACACATGTACGGACTTTATTTCGCAATGCCTGAAGATATTGGCCTGATTTTTGGTGTGTGTGCAGATATTGACCAGTTACAGATCGAGTTTGCGTTTCGTCCCGGTTGACCTACTTTTGACCATTAACAGCTCCTTAATGTAGAAAATTTCATGAAAAATATATATTTTCATGACAAATACACATGTATGGACTTTTTTCGCAATGCCTGCAGATATTGGCCTGATTTTTGATGTGTATTCAGATAATGACTAGTTACACATCGAGTTCGCATTTTGTCCCAGTTGACCTACTTTTGACCGTTTTACAGCTCCTAAACATAGAAAATTTCATGAAAAATAGAAATTTTCATGACAAATACACATGTACGGACTTTTTTTCGCAATGTCTGCAGATATTGGCCCGATTTTTGGTGTGTGGACAGATAATGACCAGTTACAGATCGAGTTCGCGTTTCGTCGCGGTTGACCTACTTTTGATTGTTTTACGGCTCCTAAACATAGAAATTTTCATGAAAAATATAAATTTTCACGACAAATGTATATGTACAGCCGTTTTTAGCCCTCAGCTCATAGGCTGATGGGCTATTGTCGTCACCCAAGATGTCCGTCTATCCGTCCGTCCATCTGTCTGTCGGGTGCATGTCCGTCCGTCCGTCCGTTCCGCATCTGTTAACTTTTACCTTGTGAGCGGGATATCTCTAAAAGGATTCACCGTTGGAATTTTATTTCATCAGTGAAGATGTATATCGATAAAATCTCGGTCAAGTTCGAAGATGGGTGACCTTGACCCATTTATCTACATTTTAGAGCTGATTATAGAAAAACACTCAGAAGCTTATATCTCAGGAACCATTGTGTGGATTTTCACAAAACTTACTATGATCATTGGGACTGATGGTCTGTACGTGCTACACAATTTTGGTGGCGTCACCTGCAATTTCTGATTTTTTAATGAAATTTTATCGGATTTTTCAATTTTGGCCTTTTGTGCAGGATATCTCCAAAGGTATTCAACTAAGGAACTTCATAACCTCAGTGCTTTTGCATCATATTTACAAAATCTTGGTCAAGTTCAAAGATGGGTGGTCTTGACCTACTTTTCAAGGTCACAGAGCTTAGTATAGAAAAAAACTTAGGGGGATATTTCTCAGGAAGCATTTGATGGATTGTTATAAAACATGGTACATACCTCTCCAATTTAAATTTATAGCTGATTATTAGCTTTTGCTAATATTCTAGTTTCGCAATGCAATGCTTACAGATACTGGCCCAATGTTTGGTCTGTGGGCGCATAATGACCACTTACAGATCAAGTCTGCGTTTCGTCCCAGTTAACCTATTTTTGACCATATGACAGATCCTGAACATAGAAAATTTCATGAAAGACAGAAATTTTTATGAAAAATGCACATGTATGGACTTTTTTTCACAATGCCTGCATACTGGCCTGATTTTTGGTGTGTTGCTTGATAATGATCCGTTACAGATCGAGTTTCATTTTGCCCTTCTTGACCTACTTTTGACCATACAACACCTGAACATAAAAAAATTTACAAAATTTAACAAATATTTCTAATTTGCCCCAGGCGGGGGCATTCGTGTCGTTCCGACACATTTGTTTTAGACAAATCTTATGCATGACACCCGTTGAACCCTCCCTGCAAAAAATCCTGGATCTGCCGCTAGGTTAGGCCCACTGCCTCCCCAACCTATTACATAACCCACTTCACTCCTGGCTCCCTTAGCCCAGCTGAGTCTAGGTTCCCCTCAGTTGCACATTTTTGCCTGTAAGCTCTGTTGGTTTAACTTCATAGGATGCACTTATATGGATTTAAGTTTTTAAGATCTTAAATTTGAAAGCAAATGATAAAAATTGGAGCTTTTATCCAAGTTTTTAGAAGACCATGTCATAAAAATAACTGCTGTTTACATCAGGCATAGCAGCAGCATAGAAGTTAATGCTCATCGAGCAGCTACAGGTTGCTGTGGTCAAGACCTCAACCCTGCGTGCTCCCTAAGCATGTTCTCTGAGCCAACAGCCCTTTTATACTTGCAGTTTCGGCCATTTAGAAGGGCAATCCGTCTCGAAACACTGTCGTTCACAAGATAGGGTTCGGCTTTCGAATGGCATGGCTGGGTCTCCGCTGCTGGGATCGGTAGAGGGAATGTAGGTTGCTTCTGCCTTTGCGGCTGTGGATGCTGTAGCTTTCCTACAAAATCACCGGTTCGGGATGTACGGTAGCCTATGCCAGAGGTGGTGTACGTGGTCACCTTGGATTGTTTAGGTAACAGTTGACAGGTCGAATAAGCAAGATGAATCATAATTTCAATGTTAAGTTTTTTGCTTTTTTAGCTCAGCTGACTGTAAGTCATCCGAGCTATAGCGATCACTCTTTGTCCGTCGTCCGTCCGACCGTCTGTCCATTAACAGGGCACAAATCGTAACCACTGGACTTGGAATCTTCTAACTTTAAATCGAGAGAGATTCATGAAAAATCTCCTTGGAAACCTGGAATTAGGTCTCTGTTACTCATATCCTTCAAGCTATGGGGCTCCAAAGTACCCCCAAGAATAATGAAAAATTTGATACAAAATCTCAAGTATCTGAACAACTAATGCATTGATCACCATGATTCTTTGCATGCATATTGATCATGGAGTGTTCCATCAGTTTCTGCAGACTGTTGGCGCCACCTGTATTTTTCGATTTTTTACGATATTTTCCCCTCTTTTTTGAGACCTTTAAAGATGTGACATTTGTTCACAGGGCACAAATTATAACCGCTGGACCTGGAATCTTCTCACTTTAAATCCTGAGAGGTCCATGAAAAGTCTCCTTGGAAATCTGGAAAATAATGCAATGATCATCATGATTCTTTGCATGGATATTGATCATGGAGTGTTTCATCAGTTTTTCCAGACTGGAAGGACTTATTGTCAACATGTCAGTCGGCTGAGCGTCATGAATCCTGGGTCACTTGTTTAAAACAAAGTAAATTTCAGGATTTGAATCCTAAGCCTGAAATATTGCAAATTTATTTTATTAATTATTTATGTAATATTCAGATGTGATTGAATATGTAATATATGTGCTAATTGACACGTTTAAAATATAATAATTATGGTGTAACTAGTCTACTAAGTAGCATTTCATTCTTATCTCTTAAAGTTTGTTAGACTTTGCTACGAATAACACTGGTACACTCAATCATGAATATAGGGCAAAGTTCATGGGATTTAATTTTTAGCTCACAAGACCATATATTTAACTGTTGAGAACTATTAAAGTTACACATTTTTTGTTTTTGAAATGTATTTTTTTCATATAACACTTGGGCCCATTTCTATTTTTAGCTCAGCTAACTATAAGTTACAGGGCCCGTTTTGAAACCGTTAGACCTATGAGACCTACCTAAGTTTTCTTACCAAACCTGAAGCAATTTGTGTGTAAAAATGATAGGGGGTATGCAATACCTCCAAAATAATCATGTTCACAAGATATCCGAAAAATTATGTATTATAATTCGGCTGATTTTACCTTTGGTGACAGAAATGCACGCCAGATGAAACCACAGTTGTAAAACTGATACCGTCAATGTAATTTGGCAGTCATAAAGAAAGAAAAACAAGGGACCAATGGGTCACAGCGCTCAGCTGTTATTTATCATCACAAAATTTGATTTGGAAGAGGAGGTAGGCAAAGGCTGGTTTTTAAGCTCTATTATGAGTTGATGGTGTTTAACTCAAGTTATGTAAGATTTTGATTATATCCGTTGAGACAGGGAAGAGGATTGATGTCATTGATATTATTTACAGTTGGAAATGGTATCCTTTCATCACAAAGGTTTTGACTTGGCCATAAAACTTTACCTACATTGCAGAATTATTTGAAAAGTTAAACTATTGATTAAAATTAATAACAAGTATTGTGTCAAGTATAATTTAAATTAAAAATGATAACAGTATCACCTGTTTTTTTCATCAAAGATTTTTTTATGGTATTGTCGAAATAAATGATTATTAAAATAATATTACAGAATATATTCATGAATGCATTAGTATTCAAATACTTACATTTTTACCTGTATTCCTATCCTTATACATGAAATTATGGAGTACATATTCATATTTGCATTCAAATACATTTGCAAAGTACTGCACCATGTCTGGTATTTATTCAGTTTCAGCCAAACAAAGTTCTTGAGAATCCAGAATAAATAAATATAACAAATTTAAATAATGATCATAAGTACCTGGTTTTATGAATTTTATTTATATTAAAAAAATAAAACTATAATATTCACTTTGGACCACCTTTACATCAATCTACACTCTAGACATAGCAAGAGTCTTATGACAATTATTAACATTACAGAAATCATAATGAGAACTTGTCTCAGATCTGATTTTTTATCATATTCAATTTTTTAGCGAACCTGTGAGCTTATGCGACGGTGTGGCGTCGGCCGTCGTCTGTCGTCTGTACGTTTACCCATACTATCTTGAAAACGGCAAGAGTTAGCATCAAGAAATTTTCTGCAAAAAATTAGTCATCTAAAAAACTCTCTATCGGATTTTGCTTATTTTTTGGCTAACTGCATTTTCTTAGATTTTATAGAGAAAAAGCTATAAAAACTTTTAAAATCTTCTTCTCCGAAAGTGTACACCTGAATTGTCCAATATTTCACAGAAATGATCCCTGGAACAATCTCTCTCAAGTTTGTTCGAATGGTTTAAGTTTGGTGATTTTTGGCCGAGTTACAGCTAGTTGAACTTAGTCATCTGTCCAAAAAAGCATACTAAAATTACAATCTTAGAAACGGTTGGAGCTGTCATCACCAAATTTTATGCCAATGTTGGTCACATGAGTCATATCTGAAATTCAGGTATTGGTGGCGCCACCTGCATCGGCCTTTTTCTGAACGGATCATCAGTGCCAGTATCGTACTGACAGCTACAAAAAACTTCTTCTCTGAAACCATTTGGCCATAATATCGCACAGAAATGATCCTAGGGTAGTGCGTTCTGAAGTTTGTTCAAATGTTCTCAGTTCAGTGACTTTGGGCTGAGTTATGAGAAGCTGAATTTAGTCAAATGCTATAACAGCCCATTTTAGCTCAGTTGCTACAAAGATCTTCTTCTCAAAAACCACTGGGCCAAATTCTTAAATCTCACACATTAATTATCCTTAGATGTTGATATTTCAAGTTTGTTCAAATGGTTTTGGTTCAGTGATTTTTGGCTGAGTTATTGGAAGCTTAACTTAGCCATTTTGCTTTATTTTCTCCTATGAATTATAAACCTGCAAAACGTTTTTTAACTGACGCCACTGAGGCAAATTTGTTTAAAATTTTACAAGAATAATCCCCTGAATAATTCTGATAATAATTGTGTTTTATGGTTCCAAAGAATGAATTTTGGCTGAATAATAAAGATTGAATTGAGTCATTTTACCATATATGTTAGCTGTGTGAAAAAGATACATCTAGCCTGGAACCAGTTTATCAGCATCCTTTACATCATGCCTCGATCCAGACATTTAGATTTCAGGTTATCTTTGGTTAATATTGATAAGAATGTTTTTTAAAAAACTTTTTTAAAAATGTAGATTTATGATTTTAGATATTCCTAATGCCAGGCAATGTTTACAATCACAGGTATACGTTAACCTATACTATTTCGAAAAGGACTTGAGCTAGCATCATGAAATTTAATGCAAAGAATTAGCCATCTGAAAAAAATCTGCATTTTCTTAGATTTATAGAGAAAAAGCTAAAAACCTTTAAAATCTTCTCCTCTGAAACGGTCAAGCCAGTTTGTTCAATATTTCACAGAAATAATCTTTTATACTATCTCTCTCAAGTTTGTTCAAATGGTTCAAGTTCTGTGAATTTTGGCCGAATTACAGGAAGTTGAACCTAGTCATCAGTCCAAAAAATCATACTAAAATGACAATCTCAGAAACGGCTAGAGTTATCGACAACAAATTTTATGCCAGTGTTGGTCACATGAGTCATATATGAAATTCAGGTATTGGTGGTGCCACCTGCATTGACCTTTTTTTGTACAGGGGTCATTGGTCATCTGTATATCAACCATAATTTCTCAGGAATTGCAGGAGCTACCATACCCAGATTTTATTCAATTATCTGTCACATATCAAATGTTATGGGATTCAGCTTATGTTTTTTGCTATCTGCATTTACTTAGATTTTATAGGGGAAAAGCTGAAAAACCTTTAAAAGTCTTCTTGTAAACGGTCCAGCCAAATTGTTCAATATTTTACAGAAATGATTCGAGAGGCAAGCACTCTCAAGTTTGTTCAAATGGTTTGCATTTGATGAATTTTAGTGGAGTTAAATGAATTTGAACGGTCATTTGGCCAAGTAAGCATACTGACATAGTTATCTCAGAAATGACAGAAGCTATCATTACCAAGTATTGTGCAATTGTTGGTCACAGGACTCGTATTTGAAGTTGCAGATTTTGATGTGCCACCTACATTGACTTGTTTTTATGGGCTGAAACCTCATAATTTTAGCCTCTTTCAGCTTAATATTTTTATGATGAAACTGTCAAGTTGAATTGTTCAATTTTTCAAAAGAATTATCGTAGGACATGGTTCTTTCAATAATATCAGAAAAACTTAAGTTGGTCTTATGGCCATTATTATGTCTAACTCAAACTGAGGACTGCAAAACTGTTCTACAAAATTATTGTTTCAATTATAACTTTTGTTACATGGCACAAAAATTATTCTTAGGTGGCCTTTGTTCAAGTTTACTTGAATGATTTTTGGCAGAATTATTGGACCTTTAACAATGAAAGAACTGAATCTTTTATTTTTCTAGATATTTTGATAAAAAGTTTATGAATATTTCAGCTTGAAAAAAAAGCATTTTAGCCAAAGTCTTTCAGTATGTGTAAACAGATTTGCCAACAGGCCAGATTGTGTCTGTATATTTACATAAGTTAAGAAACTGCCAACTGTTTCAGATTTGGCAAGAGATCAAGAGTTCATTCCGTGCAGCCAGATATAGGTCAAGAGTTCAGTCAGTGCAGCCAAGCACAAGGCATGTGATCCCCTCATGGGTGGCATGTGAACACCTCATGGGCACCATGTGATCACCTCATGGGTGTCATGCCCCTCAGGGCTGCATGTGGAGCCAATCTCTTTATAGCTTTGGCAGACTGCCAACTGTATCAGATTAGGCAACAGGTCAAGAGTTCACTCAGTGCAGCCAGGTACAGGTCAAAAGTTCACCCAGTCTAGCCAGGTGCAGGTCATGAGTTCAATCAGTGCAGTAGCCTGAGCTAGCATATGTGTCACAGTTCACTCGGGGCAACTGCCTTTCTCACCTGAGCGTGGTCAGCCACATGCATCAGACGTGAGGTATGTTTGATGTATTGGCCTAATATTTTGACCTGTCTATGTGTCTTTGATGTGTTTCTCGTTCACAAGACAGGTGTCACCACCTACAATGACATTTGCACAATGTGTGACTTTTGTGCCTGCTTATTTCTATAAAGGAATTTGATATATCATCCTGAAATTGGGCATATTTATACCTATCGTATTTTAATTATTGTATACTTGTCGTATGCAAGACTGCTGGTGCCACCTACAACATTTTTTGCACAGTATGTGTCCCTGCTTATTTCTCAGGAGGGGTTTGATATATCGGTCTGAACTTGGGCATATGTATATATCTCTGAAACCTTTTTGTATACAAGACTGGTGGTGCCAGCTACAATCATTTTTAGCTCAGCTGACTGTAAGTCAACTGAGGTATAGGAATGGTGCTTTGTCCGTCGTCCGTCTGGACGTCCGGCCGTCCGTTAGCAGGGCACAAATCAACATCCAGGGAGGTCAATTAAAAATTTCCTTGGAAACCTGAAATTAGTTATGGGGCTTGAAAGTACCCCCCAGAATAGTAAAAAAATTTTAATGCAGAACCTCCAATATCTTGATAATTAATGCATGGTTTGTCATGAATCTTGCCTTGAATATAGACCATGACTAGTTTTGTCAGTTCCTGAAACGTGGTGATTTTCTTATTTTAACAAATATTTTTCTATTTATTTACTATAAAATGACAACAATCATGTCAGTTTCTCAGCTGTCATTACATCTGGTGTCCCAAAACCTGGTGTGTTTATTGATCACAAGTGGATGTCCTATACTAATCACCCTGTCTGTCAGTCTGTCTGTTTGTATGTCTGTCTGTCTGTCAATCCGTCCATCCACACTAATTAGTTTCCAGATGATAACTCCAGTTAAGTTTGATATATTAGTTTCAAACTTAACTTATAAATGGCCCACCACTAAAGTAAGAACCATGTTGATTTTGCGGTCCAACGGTCAAAGGTCAAGGCCACAGGACCCAAAACTTAAAAAGGAATGTGTATGCATTTGAAGCCTAACTTTTCATCGCAAACCTTCCATCTTCAAGGTATTGCTAACCTGCCACTAGGGGAAGATTGTTTGATTTTTGGGTCATAGGTCAAAGGTCAAGGTCACAGGGCCCATCCATTCACAAATAAGTTTATGGATGATAATTCTGCTTTGGATAAACAGACTGGCTTCAAACTTGATTTAATAATGACCAACCACATATGTAAATTCATTTTGATTTTCAGGGTCCAGTAATCTAAGTTGAAGGTCACAGAAGCCACATCTTTAAAAAGATTGTGGATGCACTGTAGATCAAACTTTTCATCCTGAACTTTCCAACGTTCACACATGGCTTACTTGCCCAAAGTGAGAAAACCTGTAGAGGTTATCTGGTCAGAGGTCAAGGTCACTTTTTAAAAGATTGTTACAATAATCCTAATGCTGCAAGTTCAAGGATATTAAGTTCTATGATTTTATGGTTACAAGGTCATTGGTTAAGGTCACAGGACTGTCATTCTGAAAAATTTCTTCCAAAATATCCTTATAGACAAATTCAACTGAGCGTTGAGACCCATGGGTCCCTAGTTGTGTTGTGTGCACCCATGGCAGAATTTCAGCAGTGATGTTTGTGTAATTGTTTCTTATTCAAAATGTTAAGTACTTGCATTGTTCATATACATGAGAAGTCATGGTCCAGCATTAGAGCATTATACCTGGTGTATTTTACAATGAACAGGTTTGCATAAGGCCTGTAGGCCTTGTTTTAATTTTAAAAAATGTATAAAAAAAATTGAAGTATCTCAGCTATGAAACCATTATATGTGTAAAAAAAAATAACCCTATAAGAACACCCTATAAATTAAACAAGGTGAAAACTAGAGATGGGCAAGTATAATTTTATTAACTGAAATATAGGAACCAGTAATATAAATTTTGATTATTTACATAGTCTTGTGACAGCTGTTACAGCCACGTGTCTGAATGTCATAAGTGAAACATATTGACATCTTTAATCAATTTGTCTGAGTAAAATTTAAAAATTTTCACATTTTAATTTTTTTTTTTAAATTTTGAAATAAATATAAATAAACAAGCTGAAAAACTTGGAAAAGACCTGGGAATTTAGATTTATATTATAAACTGCATCTTTGTAAATCATATAATTTTCTTCATATAATCCCTAACCGTACATAACAATATAATTTAATTATTTTTTTTCCGTTATTAAAACTGAAGCTGGGTTGGACACCTGGATCAGCTGTGGGGAGCAATAAGTATATGCCACACATCATGCGTGCATAATTGGCAGGAAAGGTCAAGTAGAAGACATACAGGTGACTGAATAGGGCCTGGGTAGAGCATGGATCTGACATGGTGTCAGAAAAATTTTAATAAAAGCTACAGTTTTTGGCCAATTTCTTTCAACTTTCAAAACTAAAAAGCTGAAATCCTTATGTGTGCATGATATGAAAATTATATAATTATTATAACAGTGCTCACGGGAAACAAACGTGCCATGGTCACAGTTGGGCAAAATTTAAGGTACTAATTTTATATTTATACTAATAACTTATAAAATTTGAAAAATTCAGAACTAATTTTGGGTATTCAATTGAATCTTGATTAAATAATGTTATATCCCTGACAAAAAAAAATCTCTGGCTTCAGCAATTTTCATGTTAAGGGAGTAAACATATTTCTTGTTTACAAAGTGCATAATGTTTGGGCCCATAACTTAAAACAATTTCGCAATACTCACATCCTTTCTGACATGTGCATAGCGTATAAATAGTAGAACTTGTATATTTTATATGATCAAAGTCAGATCAGTGGTTTTGATATTAGGCAGTCTTGTGTAACAATGGGTTTTTAATTGAAAATTAAAGTTTTTTTCTTAATATCTCTAAGGAATGAAGTTCTAGTGACCAAACTTTTGGAATGGTAGGGGGGTTTGGGGGACATCTAACTGTATGCCAAATTTTGGGAGCTGAGAGGTGGCCTGGGAAGCTGGGGAGCTGAGCTCTAGCAGACTGCATAACATTTGCTTGTTCTAGACAATACTATACATGGTGCTTGAAAACTTGAATAAAATCTACAGTTTTTGATCAACTGGTTTCAAATTTCAGATGTTTAGAGATGAAATGCTTATGGTAGCATGCTGTGAAAATTAAATCCACAGCAGTTACAGGAAAAAATGTGCCATGGTCAAATCTGGGCAAAATTTAAGTTACTGATTTTATATTTATGCTAATAACTTATAAAATTTGAAAAATTTAGATCTTATTTTGGGTATACAATTGATCTTGATTAAATATAGTTATATACCTGAATGAAAGTCTCTAGCTTCAGCAATTCTCAAGTTAAAGGAGTAAATATATTTCATGAATTTTTTCAAAGTGCATTATATTTGGGCCCATTACTTCAAGTATTTAAAAAATATTGAAGTAATTTCTGGTATGTATATAGGAAATATAAAGAGAAATTAATATATTAAAAATGGTCAATATCAGGTGAGTGGTTTTGATATTAGGCAGTCTTGAAGTGTAACAATGGGTTTTAAATGGAAAACGGAAGTTTTTCTTTAATAATTCGAAAGAACGAAGTCCTAGCGACCCAATTTTCGGTATGGTAGAAGATAGTGGAGACATCTAAAGGTATGCCGAATTTTAGATTCGTAGGTCCAATGGTTTCAAAACGTGCCAGTTTAACGGACAGACGGGCAGACGGACGGCAGGACGGACGGGCAGCGGACGGACAAAGGACCACGACTATAGCTCAGATGACTTATAGTCAGCTGAGCTAAAAATTGCATAAAAAAATACAGGTTGCGCCTCCAGTCTTCAGGAACTGGCTAGGATCAATAAGTGTGCAAGGTTTCAGAACACTAGGTGAACAACAGCTGAGAAAATGATACGACAGTGGTCATTATAAGGTCTAAGGAATAAGAGGGGAAAATGGATTTTAAAAAATCAGGTGGCGACACCAATCTGCAGCAACCGATGTAACTAGTCATGATCATTCAACATATCAGGTTTAAGGACACTAAATGAAAACCACAAGTGAGAAACAGGTACCACTTACGTTATTTGGCAGTCTAAAATAAAAGAAAAATGAGTTAAAGTTGAAAAAATTACAGGTGGCACCAGCAGCCTTCAGGAACTGATTAAACTTATCATGATCAGTATATAAACCAGGTTTAAGGACACTAGATGATACCACAGCTGAGAAACGGATAGTATTACTGCCATATGACGGTCTCACAAAAAGAAAGTAGGGACCCATGGATCTCGACGCTCGGCCGAATTTGTAAAAAAGGGATATATTAATGAGCTCTTTCAAAATATGGGTCCTGTGATCAGTTCGAAGCCAACCTGTTTTCCCAAACTGGAGTTGTCATCCATAAACTAATTTTTGAATGGATGGGCCTTGGTTACTTTGACCTAGTGACCCCAAAATCATCAAAGGGAACCTTCGCCTATTGGGAGATGAGCAATATCTGGAAGACGGAAGGTTTGGGATGGATTGGGTAATTACTTAAGGGCATCCACTTATGATCAATAAGCACACCAGGTTTCAGGACACCACATCTGAGAAACTGACATGATTGCTGTCATTTTATAGTCTAAAATATAGAAATAATCGTAAAAAATTAGAAAAAAATACAGGTGGCGCCACCAGTTTTTGGGAATTGACAAAACTAGTCATACTCGATATTCAAGGCATGATTCATGACAGCCCATGCATAATTATCGAGATACTGGAGGTTATGTATCATTTTTTTTTAAAATTATTCTGGGAGAACTTAAATTGCTCAAAGGATATAGGTCACAGTGGCCTAATTCTGGGGGTACTTACAAAGTTCGAAGGATATAGGTCGCAAGACTTAATTTCAGGTTTCCAAGGAAATTTTATATTGATCTTCATTGGTTTTAACTTTGAAGCTTCTATGGTCAGCGATTACGTTTTGTGCCTGGCTAACGGACCAGACGGACGACGGACAAAGCACCATACCTATACCTTCGTTGACATTCAGTCAGCTCAGCTAAAAACGAGTTTAATTGAAAAAAAATGCAGGTGGCGCCACCAGTCTGCTCATATGGATATGTCTCTGATCAATAAATGAAGCAAGAATCATGATATTCCATGCGTTAATTATTGAGATACTTGAGCTTTTTATATTGTTTAACAATTATAATTGGATGTACAACCAAACTCCCAATAGGCAGATGATATAAGATAGCAAGAATACGGGTAGTCAACAAGCGACTACGTGTATCCGCCAAAATCAGAGTCGGACGGGTGAAGTGAGGCATGGATTGAGTGGCAAGGGGAAAGTTAGAAGTGTTACATATTAGCATGGATGTCTGCCAACTAAACATGATTGAAGGTGGTGCCACCTCTTATTTGAACGAGAAACTATCCAACATGTATAAACATGCAAAATTTCAGGTGGAAAAGTCAAACCACTGCCGCGATATGAGTGATTTCATCCCACAGCAGCATAGCAGATAGACTCAAAAATGGTTGCAGGTTGCGCCACCAGTATCTTATAGCTATGTGAAATCCAAACACATGCATAAATTCAGCTAGGTAAGTCAAACTGTTCTGGAAATATTGGCATGGATGTCTGCAGCATGAACGTGAAAGTAGGTGGCACCACATGTCATCAAATCAATTTAGCTATCTAGGATGTATACGCATGCCAAATTTTAGGTGAATATCCACTGCAGAGATATGAGTGATTTTAACCCAAGGCAGACGAACAGATGGACGCTGTGCAAAAATGGCTGCATGTGGCGCCACCATTTCTGTGTATGTTATAAAGCTATCCAAAGGCTACATTTTTGTAAAAAAAAAAATTCCTGATTGGTCAAACGAGTCCGATGATATGCAGGTTAATGTGTCAAATCAGACGCACAAATGGACGCACTGATGAGAGGAAAGGTCAGAGGTAAACGCCGAATGGTTAGGCACCGGTTCACATGTGACCCGATAATTGGTGTAAGTTTCAGAAAATTGGTCCAGTAGTCTCAGGAAAGTTTTCCGGAAACGAACGCGGCGGCGGCGGAACCCGGTCAAAACATAGTATCCGTAATGATTCTGGGGTGCAAAAACAAGCCCGGATAAGGCAGAGGATATTGTGACCTAATTTCATGTTTCCAAGGAGATTTTTATGGGCCTTCATTGATGGTTAGTAAGAGTCCAGCAGTTATGATTTGTGCCCTGCTAACGGACTGACAGGCGGCACAACGGATGGAAGGATGACGGACAAAGTGATAAAGTGATCGCTACAGCCCCCCCCCCCCCCCATGACTGAAAGAAAAGATAACAGATGACGCCACCAGTCTCACGTACAAGATATTCGGTCGACCTGATTTTGGACGAGTCAATTAAAAAGTTTTTGTGATTTTCTCCAAAAATGAGACCCATTTAACGTGACAGTCACTCTTTCAGTAAAGGTTATGGCCCCAGTTTGATTAAGCTTCGTCCTCTTATCCATATCTATACACATGTCACGTTTGATAAAGATCAGTGAAATGTTTCTCGTGCTAAACCATAGTGTCTCCGGTTTTTGTCTGGGGATACAATAATTATTTGTGAAGCTGTGCCATGTCAGATGTTAAACCTTCACAAAGCCAACATATCAGGTTATATGGTTCATTTTAGTTCAAGGTCCTTATTTATATATATATATATATATATATATATATATATATATATATATATATATCTTTCAGTCAACAGTCATTTGAGCAGAACCACTTGAACTATCCGTAACAAAGACAGCCTACGAATATTTTTTGTGCAAAATGAAAGAATGCAGTTTTGCAGTAGCCCTCAGTCTGACAAAGCTTACTCGGCGACAAGACACAGTTCAGCACTCCATGACGCTACGTTACCATAAGGCGTAAAACAAGGCGAACGTTGCAAACCGTTCCCCGGCGTGTTTCCAAATAAGTGTGATGCGACACAGGATTAATAGTCCTTTATGCACAATTACGTAACAGAAATGTTGGTTTCATGTGGTGAATTTTGTATAAGATAACAAAGATGTATTGCAGAATTGAGGCATGTTCGAATGTATTTATTTGAAAATGAAGAATATGTCCCTCGACATACTTAATGTTAATTTCCCACTACGTCCCGCATTTCCATTGTCACACGTTGCTAATAAATTAAACGTCCTTGAGATAGAGAACGGTGACATCGTATAAACAGTGCCTTTCATTTATATATTCCACCTATGTCTCCACATCACCATCACTGGCCACCGTCTGTGTCTTCAGCAAGAGGACTTTGCTTAAGGTACGTGATTTAAATACAGGGCTTCCCTCCCTTCCTTTTTGTTATTTTAGGTATGTCTACGTGAATGCCGCGCCACAGAACCCTGAATCGCCACCCGAGCGATTAAGAAAATCGCGCTCACGCATTTGGAAATACTATAGTGAATAAAACCCTCTCATATAATCAATTTTTAACCCGCACATGTTTGCTCTCGCGCTTATCGAAACGCGGCTTAACCAAAAATCGCCAAACCAAGGACCCTTCCTTAACACTTAAAAGCACTACCCTAAGATCGTTCTTGGAAAATCAGTATTTAACAATTTTACTTAAAAGTTAAAAGTTAAAATCAATGGTTGAAAGAGAACAAAATTGTTAGTCTTACTTGCTAATGCTCGTTTCTGGGATAAGTTCTGTGACATTTTAAAAAAGGCCTGCAGGCCTTATGCGAACCTGTGCAATGAAGGATACACCAGGTATAATGCTTCAATGCTGGACCATTACTTTTCAAGTACAGGTAAAATGTATACGAACAATGCAAGTACTAAACATTTTGAATAAGAAACAATTGCACAAATATCACTGCTGAAATTCTGGCTTGGGTGCACACAACATTGTAGCGGGCACCACCAGTCTTGTATACAATGAAGCTATCTTAGATATATACATATGTCTAATCTGACAATGATATATGAAACAACTCCTGAGAAATAAGCAGGGCTATACACTGTGAAAAAAATTATTGTACGTGGCAACACCAGTCTTGTATATGACAAAGCTATCCGATATGTATAAATATGCCCAATTTCAGGCTGATATATCAAATACCTCTGTAGAAATAAGCAGGCACATACAATGTGCAAAAGTCATTGTAGGTGGTGACACCTGTCTTGTGAACGAGACATCAAAGACACATAGACAGGTCAAAATATCAGGCCAATACAACAAACTTACCTTGAGTCTGATGCACTAGGCTGCCCAAGCTAAGGTGAGAAAGGCAGTTGCCCCGAGTGAACTGTGACAAATTGCTGACTCAAGCTACTGCATTGAGTGAACTCTTGACCTGCACCTGGCTAGACTGAGTGACATTTTGACCTGTATCTGACTGCACAGAGTGAACTCTTGACCTGTTGCATAATCTGACACAGTTGGCAGTCTGTCAAAGCTATAAATAGATCCAGGCTGAACTTTGGTGCCATATCTGATTCAGTGGACAGTCTGCCAAAGCTATAAATAGAATGCAGCTACTGCACTGAGTGAACTCTTAATCTATACCTGGCTGCACTGAGTGAACTCTAGACCTGTTGCCTAATCTGATACAATTGGCAGTCTTCCAAAGCTATAAATAGATCCAGACTGACCTTTGGCCTGTTGCCAAATCTGAAATAGCAGTCACACCATTGCATAAGCTCACAGATTGGCTCCGCGTGCAGCCCTGAAGAGCATGACACCTATGAGGTAATCAGATGCTACCCATGAGGTGATCACAAGGTGCCCATGAGATGTTCACATGACACCCATGAGGTGATCACATGCCTTGTGTCTGTCTGCACTGATTGAAATCTTGACATATATCTGGCTGCACTGAATGAAATATGTTGACCTGTTGCCAAATCTGAAACAGTTGGCAGTTTCTCAACCTATTTAAAGATACAGATCTCAATCTTGGCCTGTTGGTAAAATCTGTTTACACACACTGAAAGACTTTGGCTAAAATGCTTTTTTTTCAAGCTAACATATTCATAAGACTTTTTATCAAAATATCTTGAATAATAAGATGAGTCCTTTCATTGTTAAAGGTCCAATAATTCTTCCGAAAATCATTTAACAAAGGCCACCTAAGAATAATTTTGGGCTATGTTACAGAAGTTATAATTGAAGCAACAATTTTGTAGAAGAACACTATTGCAGTCCTCAGTGTGAAATAGACTTAATAATGGCCATAATAGCAACTTTTTTTACGACTCAACAAAAAATCAACACACTCAATCTTACATGATTGAAAGAACCATGTCTTAGGATAATTCTTGTGAAAAATTGAACGATTCAAATTGACAGTTTCATCATTAACATTTTTCAGCTGAAAGAGGCTAAAATTATGAGGTTTTTGCCCATAAAAAACAGCTCTATGTAGGTGGCGCCACAAAATCTGCAATTTCAAATATGAGTCATGTGACCACCATTGGCACAATCCTTGGTGATGCTAGCTCCAGTCATTTCTGAGATTGCTGTGTCAGTATGCTTACTTGGCAAAATGACTTAGTTCAAATTCGCTTTACTCCGCCAAAATTCATGAAACGCAAACCATTTTACTTGAGAGGGCTCGCCTCTGGGATCATTTCTCTAAAATATTGAACAATTTGGCTGGACTGTTTACAAGATGAAGACTTTAAAAGGCTTTTCAGCTTTTCCTGTACAAAAAAAGGTCAATGCAGGTGGCGCTACCAATACCTGAATTTCATATATGACTCATGTGACCAACACAGGCATAAAATTTGGTGATGATAGCTCTGGCCTTTTCTGAGATTGTCATGTTAGTATGGACAGATGACAAAGTTCAACTTTCTGTAACTCGGCCAAAAATTCACGGAACTTGACCCATTCGAACAAACTTGAGAAAGAAGGTATGAGAGATAATTTCTGTGAAATGTTGAACAATTTGGCTAAACCGTTTCGGAAAAAGAGATTTTTGAAGTTTTTTTTAGCTTTTTCTCTATAAAATCTAAGAAAATGCAGTCAGCCAAAAAATAAGCAAAATCCGATAGAGTTTTTCAGATGGCTAATTTTTTGCATAAAATTTCGTGATGCTAGTTCCTGTCGTTTTCGAGATAGTATGGGTTGACATATAGACGACAGACGATGGGCGACAGACGACGCCACACCATCGCATTAACTCACAGGTTCGAGAATAATGTGGCGCGAGTGTAAGACTAGGGTTACTAGGCTTTGCCGTTAAATGAAAGTTAATGCATGGAAGACACAAAACCCTTAATCCCACACCGTTTGACATGCGACTGCTTTTCTTGTATAAGATTAAAAATTGCTAGCTCCTGCCATTCCTAGATTAATCAGGGATAATAAACGGTCAACAGACAATCCCGCACCATCACATAAGCTCACAGGTTCGCTAAAAATGCATACAAAAGGCTGGATTTCTCGAGAACTGCTCTATTTGTGACTGTCATGAAATTTGGTGCGCTAACTGAATTTGACTTAGAAGACATTCACCAAGTGCCACATACAATTCCCATGTTATTAATTTTTACTTATTTTTGAAAATGGTAGATTTCAACCATTGGTTTCTCCATCAACAGGTCACAAATGGTACAGTTAGCGCCTAGGCAGTTTAGTTTGACATATTGATAGATACTTCAACATATTTGTGCTATAGCTTTGTAGTATACAAGACTTTAGGGCCACCTACAATTAGTTTTGCATTGCTTGCTGAATACTCATGGTTTTACGTATAGCCTATGCCTTGAAATTTTGAATGTCCATGCTTACATCTTCGATGGCTTTCTTGTACACAAAGACGAGTGGTGCCACCCAACAATCATTTTTGCATAGTGAATATCCATGCTAATATCTCAAGAGTGATGTTTGTGTAACCGGAGCTTGTTCTAATGTTCAAAATTTTTAGTACTTGCTTTATTCATGTACATGTCACACGTTCTTATACATGTCGCACACATGGAAACGTAATCAATTACTTTTCAAATAGACGACCAGAGGTCGAGGGCTTGCCAGAAATGATTTGGAAACATTCATATGAATAAGCCATGATGAAGAAGAAGAAAAGGAGCCATAGTTTGTGAAGATAGGACCAAAATTGACAAATTTATGAGGAAAATAAGATTTTGACGTGTTTTGATGACCTTGACCTTTAATCTATTACAAAAATATACATACAGCTTCTAGAAACGTCCCAATATAAATGTTTCCTTACAAAGTGATTCCTGCAGAAGTATGGCCTATACAATGCTATGTCATGCGCAAGAACCAGCAAAATGGCAAAACTGAGGACAACTGACAAAAGGGCAGACATATCAAGTGACACAAAGTCGTGGCCAGTTGACTAGACCATTTCATGAAGAAGACAAAGAGGAAGAAAATGAGCCAGGACTTCTGGTTGTCAATCAACTGTGAAATTTAAGTGATTGCTGCAAATTTTGGCCTGTAGAGTGGACACAAACAGATATAGAACCAACCAACATGCTGATTTCCGGCAAGCAATAATGGTCATGTTTGTTATTAGGGAAGGATATACCAGATGTTTATCCAATCGCACAGGTTCACATTCGGCCAATATGCCTCATTTTTTTACCCTATGAACGGATGGACATGTATGATATCACAGTAATACTGGACTATATATCCCCCCTTTTTCTGGAGCCTTTGTATAATTATGTATATATTTTCATTTATTTTACAGGTGTTCCAAGTTGCCGACATAAAGAACTAGAATATGGGTAGTCAACAAGCGACGTGTATCCGCCAAAATCAGAGTGGAACAGTTGAAGTGAGGCATGGATTGAGTGGCAAGGGGAAACAGGGTGAGGTGTGTTGCATATTAGCATGGATGTCTGCAGCCGAAATGTGTATGTAGGTTGCACCACCTACCACAGAATCCAGAAAGTTGTATACATATGGATAATTTTAGGGAGATAAGTCAAACCACTACATGTATATGAGTAGATATATATATACAGAAGGACTTGTGCAAAAATGGTAGCAGGTGGCCCCACCAATTTTGTGTATGATTAAGAGCTATGTGAGATCTATACAAATGCAAAATCTCAGGGGGATATGTCCAACCTGTCCTAAAATGTCTGCAGCATTAATGTATAAACCTGCAAAATTTTAGGCAGATATGTCAAACCACTGCCCAGATACAAGTGACTTTTTCCCACAGCAGAAAAGCAGACGCTATGCAAAAATGATTGCAGGTGGCATCACCATTTTTTTGTGTATGTTATAAAGTTATCCAAGAGCTACATTTGTACAAATTTTTTTCCTGATCAGTCAAACGGTTCCTGAGATATGTGTGGAAACAGATGCACAAATGGATTCTGTGCAGAGAGAAAAGGTCAGAGGTTAACGCCAATTGGTTAGGCATCAGTTCACATGTGACCCGATAATTTGTTGCAATCAATCCAGTAGTCTCAGAGGAGTTCTCCAGAAACGAATACTGCGGCGCCGGAACCCGGTCAAAAACATAGTATCCGCAAAACTTCGTTTTGGCAAATACAAATAACTGCACCATAATATTACAGTTGGGAAGAGTTTGAACACATTGTCATGGACCAGTGAAACTTGACGTTAACAATCACCATGCAATCAGGTTTGCCAAGTAGTTTTTAAGTTTAATTACTTAAAAATTTTTTTTCGTGACTCTACGTATTTTTACAAATGTAACTGAAGAGTGTGAAAGCATGCCTTAAGCTCCATATTCTTGGAGAAAAGTCAACCCTATTGGTCTTTTCTTGAGTGTGTTCAAAGTAAGCCTGTAAACCAGTCCAAAGAAGGTGGAAGGTCACAGACTTGTGTAAAATAGCAAGACCAGATATTTTGAAATTAAATAGTAAAATAGAATGTTTATACTTTAAGCAATTCCTGAGGCTTTACCATATCAGTAGGCATCTATATGTCAATATTTTTTTCATAGAACATAAAATTGGACCATATCAAGTCACACAACAAGATCAAGATTGTGAAAGCAAATGCGGCACTTGTTTTTTGTGAAGGTTAAAACCTTTAGTTACCCTAAATGTTTTTATTTACTCTGACACTAAATCACAAACTTGTTCTTTCAACTGTTATGTTATGAAAAATATATTTATATACAATTTGTATGAAGTATTGTCATGGCCCATGGACCACTAGTTGTATAAGCCAATCATGAGGCTGACTTCCCAAGAACCCACTTGGCAGCCAATAAAACAAGTGAATAAGTGAAATTTAAGTGTGAGACATTTATTTCAGTATTACATCAGAATACAAATAATATATATTTATATATTATATACATTTTACTAGAAACAAAAAAGTCTTTAGATCCAAATTACTTGACCTCTTTGATCAGTGAACAGGAGCATCACACTATAGAGTTCTAGGACATATATACATTTTACAGTTTGATCACTCTGTCAACCACACAGATTTCCTGGAGTACAGATGTAGAGAAATCAAATCCAGGCCAAGGCTTTTGTTTCCTTGATACAGAGTTAACACAGCTGTCGGTGATTCTTTGTTTGCAGTCTTACAAAGCTTGGATGATAACTTTTCTTTTGGAGTCGTGTGTGAAGTGATGGTCTCTGAAAATCTCACTGTCATAGAATGCTGTCAAGTTGTGTATGTTGATCTGTCTAGCCTGTAAGCAAATATTTGACCATTGGAGTAATATCAATGTAAAAAGCACAGACAGAACAAATAAGACTGGAGAACATTGTAAAGTAGCTCATCATGCAGCCTCAGATATATTCATAATTTTTATCTGTACAGTTCAATGCAACAAATTTGGCTTCTGTCCAAGAACTTTACTTTTTAATAAGAATGAATGCAAAAGGAACTATCATAAATATTCTAAATTTCTGCATATTTCTGAGTATATAGTATGCTTTTTCAATTATGAATTTAGATGTGTTGAATTTTTCAGTTTCAGACCACTTAACTCACACAAAAGTCCTCACATGGACAGTGAAGTCCCATAATTATTGTTTACTTTTTTAGCAACATATGGCCCCACACATTTATAAAATGTCTTATCCTGCAGTGCCTCAGAACTGCAATCCCTGCAGCGGTCTTTAAAATCTCACTTGTTCAAGTACCATGACTCAAGCTACAAAGGCCCTTGTTCTTATCTAAATATCTTAGCTTCTGTCGAGTTCTTAAATTTAATTTTACCAATTGATAAAGTACCTGTTAATCACACCCTGACTGTGGATAGTCTACCACAACTATCCTGGCATCAAAATTTGCTGTAATAGTGCTTTTAATAAGTTAATTTTTCAGCCAGGCCAAAGCATGGTACATTTCTGGCTATGTCCCATTCATATAGCAGCAATATCACTTTCACACGTGTTCTTACCTTATCTGCCAAGTCTTTCTCTGATATTTCCACCGTGTCCAGTTCTGTTCCAAATCTGTTTCGTTGGAAGGTCATCTGGTCCTGGGCCAGCTGTTTCAACACAAACAGCAGCAGCTCGTTGTTGTCTCTCTTAAAGGCCAGGTAACGAGAGAATGTCTGCAAGGCAGAAATTATATCATACATCATGATAAACAACCAATAAAGCATTTTCAGTGAATCATATTTGTAACGACTGAGTCAGCTAGCTGGTGTTCCAGTTATCACCCACATTTTTACATGGTTGTCACCCTGCCCCTTTTATAGGTCGATGTTCAGCATATACACAGGAGGGCTGTCCCTTTTTTGTTTCCATTGTTTTAAGCACAGCTGGGAAGCAGAGCAGTCGTTACATTGCCACGTTTGTGCCGCATTTGTCGTCAAACTCGAAGTATTTGCATTTAACCCCCTATTATTTGACATAGGCGTACATGGTAAGTTTATTTTATTTCTAAAGTTATTTTTCATGTATTTGATTTGTTATTTTTGTAGTTATTTCCATGTATTACAAGTATTATATATATTGTAGTGAATCTAGACCAGATATGAACCTGTCGGTATTTGTACTAGGTCAGTGTGGCATACAATCACATGCTGAGGTGGAGGATATAGCTGTGTTATGTGTTTCAGCCTTCAGCCACATCTGAATGTCTTCCTGAACTTAAGGAGTAAAAATTTGTAGTGGAAATTATTTTATCTTTCTTCATTAATGTGTCTCTGTAGTGTTGTAACTAGATTAAGGATTGTTATTTCTGTGAAATGAAAACACCCTGTTATTAAATAGCTATGGGATTCAATTTTGCCAGATAAATATTCTCAGATGTTTGCTCAGACTTTTCTCTTAAGTTAATATTGTTGGTAAATATGTAGGTGTTTATCACAGCCTTAACACAAATTATCAGTTTTAATTGTGTACTAACAGACGCAGGTCATATAGAAACCATGTAATGAATCTATTACATAGTTTACTAGATGCATTTACTTGATTTAGTGATATAATTACCAATTACACATGTATGTTGTTGCATGTATCGTATTTGTCAACATATACAAGCATATACACATATATATATTGAGGTATCAGTTTTATTTCTTTTGAATATGTCATTTAATTTTGCAAAATGCTTTAGCCAGTAAAGATAATTAATAAGTAGTTTCTTTATATTTCAAATTCAAAGTTCTATATAGGTCATTTGGTTATAGTGCATACAGTTACTTACATAAACCATGTCTATTCATGGGAAAGAAGTAGAGATCTTACAATTATATTTGTTTGTTTCAGTTTTCACGTAGTAGGCAAGTATTGCCTGAGGAATAAAGCTACTGTAAAGACATCTGCTTGTGATCTCGTTTGTCAAATGGGGAGTTACAATATTGACATATTATCCTTCCTGCTGCCACATAAAATCTACCACTTTCAAAATTTTCCATTAAATATTTTTACATAAAAGATAAAATATGGTTTTTTTTTTCAAATATACAAAATATTTTTTTTGGAAACTGTATTCCAAACTACTAAGCTTTTTATGACTAGTGTTTCTACTTCTCCAAATATATCTGCTGAAACAGATTTTACTATGTAAATATATAATAAATTCAACATCTTATAATTATAATTTCCTAAAAACAACCGAAATGTTGAGCCAAACTAAGAAAGCATCTGCACCTAACCCTTTTCACCATTCAGTTTCTGGACTGGAGTGAATGATAAACACTTCTGCATGACCAACAAGATAAAATGGTGGGTTTTCTTACCACCAGATGGCTCCACTTACCTTCCTCATGCTCCTCATTACACTGAACTTTTGTGTTGAGATGAAACTCTCCAACATCATACGGATGGCCATGTTGACATCATCCTCGTTGACGTAATCACGTAAATGCATGCGGGCATGAGCTTCAGCCATTCTGATCACAGATTCAATATGTCGTACAGTGATTGGTATACTGCCTGTTGCCTGCAAACATCAAGAATGATTTCAGCATAATCAATACTTCACTGTCTTAATCATCTTTAGCTTAAAAGTCAAATTTTACACTATCAATACCTTCATATGAAACTATTAAATAAAGTTTTCACATTTGCCTGGACTTCGTTTTTTCCTGCTCATATTACTAACTGTGCGGCTGATGTTACCAGATGTATCTGCAGTGTGTTCTGAGTATTTCTTTGCGATGTTTTGGTTGACCTTCCTTCTGACTCTTTGTACACTATCTATACATCGTTAGACTATAGCTAATGAATGAGAGAATTCCCTAAACAAAAACTCTGCACGTTTTTTAATGAGCATGTACATTTTATATCACTCTCAAATCTAATATTCCACAGCACAGACCGCCTCCTGAATCAGATTGTACCTCACGCTGCTACAATTCCTACTCACAGAGAAATAGTTTTTAAAATTTTTTTTGACGGTCTTTTACTTACCATGGACTCTCTCCTGAGGTCTGAGTACATCTTGGCCACCTTGTCCTGGTCCATTTGATGCAGCTTGGGATGGACTTTCTCCTTGGCGTATATGATGTACTTCTTCAGCAATTCTTGAGGGATCTGTTCCAAACCAGAGTTGTTCAGCGTCTCCTGTAAGAATTATCAAATTTAACATTTTTATTTAATCAGATTACCTTCCCTGCTTCTTTTTCTGAAATATGAACTAAAAAATATATAAATACAGAATGCAAATGTCATGAATGAAATTTTAATTTTACAATTTTGACATATATATATATATATATATATACTCTTACCAAGAGAACGGACGGCTGAAAATCAAATCAACAAATGTGAAAATTGTATGCTCAAGCTCAACATCCTAATATCAATGACCAAAAAATCCTATCCTTGATAGCACTTGGAAACACAATGTTTTTTATAATATAGAATTATATATTTAACTTCTCTGCAAAAATGATGTTGCTTTCTTCCATAACATTCGATTAGTTATTAATTAACAGGCACTTGCAGAATGAGTGATATGTCAGCACTGCTGAATGTAAAGTATTGTACCAATGCTTGTCTGGCCTCTTCCCCAGCATTTGGATGATGTTTTATGTGACTGTTGACCACAAACTCTGCCAGCCTTTCATCCTGTCAACAAACAATTTTCAGTTAATAATACCATCCATTCAAGACAAAGACTTGGTGTACAGATATGATCACAGTCACCTCCAACAGTTAATGAATAATCTTTAATTAATAATAATGCCCAGTCATTTAAATCAGGAAAAACACCTAACAATATTAAAATATTAAAATGAAGACCTAATGACAGTGATTTTCAGATAATTTTTTGTTCATGTCAATATTGGTTCAATTAAGTCAAAGCTACATTTTCAAATGATACACCTTTTTCCACTAAATAAATCAACTCCCCTTATAATTAGCGGCAACAAAGTATGACAGTGCCATGATAACATTTTGTAGCTTTACATTTCCTTTTCTTTATCTTGTAATTAACTTAAGCAAGTACATTTTTCTCTTTTGTTTGGCGTGTTCAATTTTTTTAATATATCATAAACAGTGTTTTTAACCTGCACTGGGTCCACTGTATCTCTAACCACACACAGGATGTCAAATCTTGACAAAATGGGCTCTGTCAGGTCAACCTGTACAAACAGAAATACACATAATAATTAAAGAACTTTCCTAATACTTGCCTGACAGGAACACCACAAGAGTGCGTAGTGTGCCTGTCATGATTTTGTGACCTCCTTTAAGCAACAACACTGGCACAATCACCTAACTTTAAAATCAATCAAAAGGCTGTTTCAAGTGCATACAAGAAAATATATGTTTATTAAATTCACATTCATTTTCATATACATTTTTGAAAATTTTAAATGGTGCACAATTTTAAGCAATCAGTAAAAGCAAACCACTTTTAAATTGGGCTAATATCAACTTCATGACTATATCTCAAACCTTTTTTTTGTTTTTCCTGTATCATGTTTATTTCTAACTTAAAATTTAATTTTAAATTTTGATTCAATACAAAACTTTACATTTCATTTTAAACATGAAGAGATACTGATTTTGATTGATTTTAAATTAAGGCAATTTTGCCAGAGATGCTACCTGTAACACCTTTGTTTTTCTGATAATAAGCAAGAGTGTGTCACTTTAATGGTAATTATTTAAAACATGATCCAGGAAAACCCATTAAATTCCTCATAAATATTGAAGCTTTAACAAAGTTTAATTGTGAGATGCAAAATGTCCCATACAATATTACAATTCATTAACCTGTCAAAAAGATGATCATATGAAAAACACTTTAGTCATTTCATCTCAAATCCTTCATTTTAAAATGTTTAATTTCATTCTTCCAAACCTTTTGGGTAAAACAAGAAAAGAGTAAACTAATCATATGATTAACACAGTATGTCAAATGATCCAACACTTTTTTTTACAAACTCTTGATAACAGACTGGCCAAAATATATGAACTTACATTTTCTGAGAATGTGAGAGATGGATCATAGCGGCCACCAATGGGGTTAGCTGCTGCGATAACAGCACACCGTGCCTGCAGGGATGTGACAATACCAGCCTTAGAGATGGATATGCTCTGCTGTTCCATGGCCTCATGAATACTTGTCCTATCTTGATCATTCATCTGAAAATGAAAGATCACATACAATTATCTACACTATACACCCAGAATACCTTGTGCTCCTCTCACAGCAGTTATACACTGCAGTCATCCCATCATGTAAGCCATGCTTTGTATAGCAAGGTTCTCTGGGTAGGAACACCAAGGTGCCCACAGAATAAAGGATTGTAATCGGACCAATAAGAGTGTGGTATTGCAATGTGCATCCAGCTCCAAATTAAAAACATGTAACACCCACTCTCCTTGGTCTTATTAGATATGGACACAAGCTCTCGTTTGGTCTGATTCTTGGCCCTGTGCTTGAACAGATGCCAGAATCATATATGTTGGCAATTTATGTAACCATCCTTCACTCTTGATTTTGGAAAAATGTTGTACTGTAGCTCCAAATTTGTCCCATGAACACATAAGACCATATTACTTGGATGATTAACAACAGAGAAATATGGCGTCCTTCTGAAATGTATGCCATCTAATAAAACATCTGCAATGTCAGCATGAAAAAAGGTGAGAGGGACGTATTTCCAGGCCCTATATATTATCATATAAGGTGCACATGTTGGGGCACTGGGAAAGTTTTTTCTATTGAGTGTTTGGTATTATGTTATACATCAAACTCGAGATCAACACCTGATATTTTATTTTAGTCCCTAAAAACAGTAAGTTCAGGATCTCATACTTGGCGAGAGACCAGTTTCTGTTGCACACCACAGATGTCGCCACCTGCCAAGCCATGCACACACCATCAGCACTGTCACATTCAGTCACCTCAAACAGCACAAAAAAATATGGCTACCACTGGGAATAAAATATCATTAAATGTCTCCGTCTCCCACCATCTGGAGCCAATATACTAAGCCGGATACATTAAATGCCTAATATTCTCTGCTGCCCTGCAATATTTAATGCCTGCTCACTCTTGACGCCAAACAATTGGCGGCCTTGACTGGACCCAGAAAAAAGGTCACTCTAACCTATACATCTAACTAGGCTTCATAACTCAACTTCACCGACCTTGTCAAATTCGTCAATCAGACATATCCCTTTATCTGCCAGCACCAAGGCTCCAGCTTCCAGTGTCCACTCCTTAGATACAGGATTACGCTGGACATATGCCGTCAAACCAACAGCAGAAGCACCTTGTCCCGTAGTGAACACCACACGAGGACCTGTCTTCTGAACGTACTTCAGGAACTGAGACTTGGCTGTACCAGGGTCTCCACAGCACAGCACATTTATGTCGCCTCTCACCTTGTGCTTTCCTCCTGTCAATGAGATATAAATAAGTTCCCTTTCAAATAACTTCAATTCAGATCAAAAGACAGAAATTTTTACTGAGTAAAAAGCCCAACAGAATTAAAATTTGTGAATGCTATAAATTTTATATCCATTCTATTACAATGTCATAGCAGTCTTGTGGTGATAAGGAAACTTGTCAGGAATATTTTTTTTATAAGCGTGGAAAGTATACCATATAAGAAAATGAAACTAGAATACGGGTAGTCGACAAGAGACTACGTGTATCCGCCTAAATCAGAGTGGAACGGGTGAAGTGAGGCTTGGATTGAGTGGCAAGGGGAAATAGAGTGAAGTGTTGCATATTAGCATGGATGTCTGCAGCCAAATGGTGTATGTAGGTTGCGCCACCTACCACAAAATCCAGAAAGCCATCCAAGTTGTATACATATGCAAAATTTGAGGCAGATAAGTCAAACCACTATATGTTTATGAGTGATTTTAGCCTGTGGCAGACAAACAGATGGACGCTTTGCAAAAATGGTTGAAGGTGGCGCCACCAGTTTTGTGTATGATGAAGAGCTATGTGAGATCTATACACATGCAAAATTTTGGCCCAATCGGTCAACCGGTTCCCAAGATATGAGCTTGGATGTCTGCAGCGTAAACATGCATGTAGGTGGCGCCACCTGTCATAAAATCAGAAAAGCTATCCAGGATGTATACGCATGCCGAATTTCAGGTGAATTAGTCAAGTCACTGCAGAGATATGAATGATTTTATCCCATGGCAAACAAACAGACGGGAGCTGTGCAAAAATGGCTGCAGGTGGCGCCACCAGTTATGCGTATGATAAAGAGCTATGTGAGATCTATACACATGCAAAATTTTGGCCCAATCGGTCAAACGGTTCCCGAGATATGAGCTTGGATGTCTGCAGCGTAAACGTGAATGTAGGTGGCGCCACCTGTCATAAAATCAGAAAAGCTATCCAGGATGTATACGCATGCCGAATTTCAGGTGAATTAGTCAAATCACTGCAGAGATATGAGTGATTTTAACCCAAGGCAGATGAACAGATGGACACTGTGCAAACACGGTTGCAGGTGGTGCCACCATTTCTTGTTTATGTTATAAAGCTCTCCTAGGGCTACATTTGTGCAAAAACATTTTCCTGATCGGTCAAACGGTTCCCGAGATATGAGCTTGGATGTCTGCAGCGTAAACGTGAATATAGGTGGCGCCACCTGTCATAAAATCAGAAAAGCTATCCAGGATGTTTACACATGCCGAATTTCAGGTGAATTAGTCAAGTCACTGCAAAGATATGAGTGATTTTAACCCAAGGCAGACAAACAGATGGACACTGTGCAAACATGGTTGCAGGTGGCGCCACCATTTTTTGTGTATGTTATAAAGCTCTCCAAGGGCTACATTTGTGCAAAAAAATTTTCCTGATCGGTCAAACGGTTCCCGAGATATGAGCTTGGATGTCTGCAGCATAAACGTGAATGTAGGTGGCGCCACCTGTCATAAAATCAGAAAAGCTATCCAGGATGTATACGCATGCCGAATTTCAGGTGAATTAGTCAAATCACTGCAGAGATATGAGTGATTTTAACCCAAGGCAGACAAACAGATGGACACTGTGCAAACATGGTTGCAGGTGGCGCCACCATTTCTTGTGTATGTTATAAAGCTCTCCAAGGGCTACATTTGTGGAAAAAATTTTCCTGATCGGTCAAACGGTTCCCGAGATATGTGGGTTTATGTGTGGAAACAGACGCACAAACGGACGCAGAGCGCAGAGGAAAGGTCAGAGGTCAAAACAGAATCGGGGCGCAGCAGTTCACATGTGACCATGAACATAATCCCGGGTTTCGTAAAATTCCGCCAAGCGGTTACGGAGGAGTTCTCCGGACACCTACGTGGCGGCAGCGGCGTGCAGCTGAAAACATAGTATCCGCAAAACTCTGTTTTGGCGGATACAATTAAATTAATAATTAAACTGATCTATCCATATTCAAATATATTAATTAATTTCATGTTACAGTTACAATTTTAATTTTGAACCAGGAGCCTCAAGTTTCTCATTTAGGGAGAGCATGATTTTCTTTGCCCATATAACACATTTAAAAAAAAATATAGCCTTGATATAATGATTCATTTTATTTCAGTGCACTTACCTGGGTTTTTAGGTTCTCCACTGAACATGCTGAGTGCAAGAGCCTTTTTGATATCTTCATGGCCATATATTGAAGGAGCAATGCTTGCAAATATCTGTAAAATATGAGCATGTTTCTTTTAGATTCTAACAGAATCCATTACACAATAGCATATTTCATCCAGAACTACTAACATCTTAATTCTTTCTTAATTTTTTAAGTCTGGCTGCAAAGAATCGTCTTCTATAATTACCACCTTTATAATTTTATCTAAAACATAGTATTTGGCAGAGCTCATCAAAACATTATAGTTTGCAAATTTTCTTAGAACTCAATTTTTTTTCCTTGCCAAACTTAATTTTACTGATTGATAACGCATTAACTTTGGCGATTAAATACTGACTGCTTTATCTCAGTAGAACAAAGTCCAACAGACCAGACCGGCCTAATCAAATCCAAAATATCCAGGATATAAATGCTGCATTAAACCATGGTTTTCATCTTTAATCCTACTCACTCTTTCTCCGATCCTCTCGTCTTTGGAGAGAGCAGAGATGGCCTTTGTGTCCTCATCAGTCAGTGCAGCTACAGCCAGCTTGTCATCTTTTTTGGCTATATGGTTAGCAGATATAACTGTAGCAAATACTGGGAAACCATTTGACGTGTTTAATGAACCATCGTAGTTGTTGTGGTAGATTCCAGTAAGTTCCTATGAAATAGGCAATACATTTGTACTAGTCTGTCCTCTAAGCACATTTTATTAAAAATATCACATAACAATAAGGTGAAACTTTGACTCTTATAAAAGCATAACAATGAGAAAAGCTGCATTCATAATCTGCCTTCTGAATTCCCTATTAATTATTGAACACAAAACAAATGATGACATAAATTTTACTGCATAAAAATTGTTCTCTACGGCAAAGATCTTATGTAATTAGGGGTTTTTAAAGTTGAATAGCAATTCTTAACTACTAGCAAGCACACACCACACAAAATATTATACTATTAGTCGCTCAATAAATGTAAATGTGTTTTAGATAACGTTTTAACATAAAATCAGTCACAGACCACACCTGTGACATATGCCAAAGTCACCAAATGTCACACCTGGGTGGGTTAAGCAGAGACAACACCATTAATATGCAAAATTAAACAAAGCTGGTACATGAAAACAAATTGTACAGATTGTACAGAAATGAGGCACTCCTGCAAAGACATACTTACAAAATTAACATACAAAGAAGATATGCTTACAATTTCATCTCCTGGCTTGCATGTATCTACCAGATCATCTAACAATATGGCATCCTTAGATCTTGGCAATCTGCCAGCTGGCACCTTGCCAGGGCTCTCTTGTACTGTTATTCTTTGGTAGTTCTTGTATATTGTCTGAAAAAAAGAATTCACTGTGATATCATTCTTCTGTCAGTGAAACAATGAAAATACATATAAAGAAGACCCCCACCCCCCTCTCCATTTTGTGATTTCTGATTGTGTACCTTGTGCCTGATTCTTCTAGTAACTGCTCTGAATAGCCTTCACAACCATAAGCAATAGCATGTCTATTCTTTCCTTACAAAGAGTGGGAAAACTCATGTAAATTAAAGAAGGCACCCATCAACCTTACACCTTAAAATATAGTTTTAGATTAAGGTTTCCTATTATCCAACCCCATCACTTATTACTGATATCTGACCATACACAATTTATCATCTAATACTTATAAAAGGAATTCAGTTCACGTTTGTGCGCAATGTTCTCTAAAACCGCGCTGTGTACAATATTGTGCCATACATCATTTTAAAGGGTATTATCCCCGCAGTGACATAGGCGATATGAAAATAAATAATTTTTAATATACATATAATTTTGAGTGATTTTTCCAATTTTTTTACCGAGCACAGCCGAACTGCCTTCGGCCATCACAGGAATGGGTGCATCGTGGTCACTTAACCCCTTAACACTAAGAACTATTGTTCATATGAATAGCGCTTGCTTTCAATGAGGGATTTGACCCACGTGCGAGGTCAGTAAAATAGAAAAACACGTTTCTCGCTTTATGAAATGGAGAGTTTAACCCAGGAGGATTAATGACAAAACCTAATTGAAGGTCCCAATTTCAGGAACATGCGTGGGGTGGAGTGGTGTCTGGGGTTTCAGGCCTAAAAATTTGCCTGATATGATGAAAAAAAAAACATTGCGGCGGTTGAAAATGAATACGGACCCTCTGCATGGAATTCCGTTGGGTCCGCTTCTGCTACTTATGAGGTATGCATATTTCTGTTTCTTTCTTCAGGAACAGTTTCCTTGCAATGTACATTTAATAAATCTTTCATGTGTTCCTCACATCAACCTAATCTTTATACGTCCACCGATAGAATCCAGTCAAATATCATCGAATACCTGAATGCCCCCGCGTCTCATTCCAGTTCGCAATGTCAACACCATCACTGGCCAGGTCAGGTAAACATGCCGGGGTATAAATTTCTTGCCACGAGGACAGAACCACAGAATGAATGTTAAAAATATTGGAGCGACTGCAGGATCACTCGCGCACTGTCTCCACCAGATTATGAGTTTATACGGACGGACGGTATGATGTTAAGGATTCATGTAATTTAAAAGTAAGTGGCAAAATTAAGATACAAGCAGCTGTACATAGAAACGTTTTCTGTTCACTGAAGTGTTTTGCCTAAGAGAGGTGCGCGAGTTATTCTGCAGTCATGCCAAAATGTTTATACATATCTTATGGAGACAGTTTCCCACTGAAAACCTATATTTTCTGTTAACTTTTGGATTAAAAAAATGAGCCAACATTTCACATCTCAGTTAATAAATCTCCCCAACCCCGGCAATAAGCCCGGTATACCGGGTCTATCAGCTAGTATATAATATACACAGTGGTCAAATAACTCCGGAAAGATCAGTTTTACCTGGCTTAACACTTTCCCAGTGTTCTGATTTTAATTTTATTTCTGCATTATATGCATATATTTCAGTAATTTTATTTACGCAAATTTGGTAAAATAGAACCTCGGTGGTTGGAAACAGCTCCTTACTTGTTCCATGTTGATTTCAAATGGTCCATTTGACTGACATTCTGGACATGACCCTGGTTTGACCTCCTGGTTTTGAGACTGGTAATACGGACCAAGAATGAAGCCACATTTTGTACAGTCATACTTGATCATGGCCAGCTGAGGTAGAACTCCTGTGGTGCTGGTCACAACACCACTGGTACGAATCAGTTGGTTCAAATGCAGTTGTCTGGAATAAACAAAAACATGCTCCAAGGTTTCAACATACTGATGTTATCTTTTATTTTTCAAAATTCAAATCAGGCTCAAGTAATTTCATAAATGTTAAATTATAGAGAATTATACCCTGAAAACTTCTTATAAATATTTGATGACTACGGTCATTGCAGCATAATTGATGGGCATGGGATGATTAAATCAGATTCTAGAAACCAACACTTTTTTCTCAGCAGTAATGTTCAAATGTACCACAGACTTTTCACATCAAATAGAATTAACCAACCTTAAAAATAATAAAAGAATACCAAGCAGTATAAAAGTTCAGAATAACTTAACATGCTTAAAGCATTTTAGTACTGGTCAGCAATTGAAACTTCAAAACAGCAGTTATTTTCAATATATTACAGTGATTACAAACCAAGTGGACATGATTGAATAAAATGGCACTTCTTTTCATCTTACAATTTAACTTCCAATTCACAAGCTTACCTGAGAGACCTGAGCTCCTCAATCAGAGGCAGTTCTGCTATTCTCACATGGATTTCTTTTACGATCTTCTCGTAGTTTGGATACATACTCAATACAACATCCTTACCAGCCTGTAAAACAAACGTGCAATTACATCCAACACTGTTACACCAGAACTGGTATGCGGCCATAATTCAATTGACAAATCAAGGTTGCTGAACAGTAATAGCTCACAAGTATTCAATGGGAAATCATGACAATAACAAAGCTACATTTGTTTTAAAATTATAGCTATGAAAATATGCAATCAACTTGCAAAAACCATATAAGATTTAATTTAATTTGTACAAATACTTACCTCATCAAATATTTTCAACATCTCTGCAGGGGCCTCAGGCAGAAAATATGCCAGAACTTGTTCTTGTGAGGCCAATACATTGTAATCTACTACCAGACTCTCCATGTTAGCTAGAAATAAAAGTATTGAAGTTTAATACAAGGTAATGTTCTCAAAGAATTACTCATACACAGAGTGGACAAGCCTGGACATCCTGGAGAGGTAATGGAATAAGATTAAGAATTGAATTTAGGTGAAACAACAGAAATTTTGTCCAATTAAACTGTTGTCTGACATGTATGATACTTCAGTAAACAGATGTAATCATCTACTAATTTTTATTCCTAATAAAAGGAAGTTTGTCAGACTTTGAAAATAAATAATTTTTCTGTGCACAAGTGTTAAATTATATAACAAGTATGACTGCATGCTAATAATAAATTTATTCCCAGAATGAAAATAATTTCAAAAGTATCCATTTAATAACAATTTGGCAGCTCAAATTATTGCATACAAAATATGCTAATTTTTCTTAAATATTGACTATGTCTACAGGTGATACTGAAGCATTTTACACACCTTCAACCATCTGTCTGATCTTCTCCTTGTACAAGTTATGACCCTTGGCATCCACAAAGGTACGGAGGAAGTTTTTGAATCGGTTGTAGATTTCTGTCCTTGGTCCCAGCATCGACACCCACTCCCGCACTGTGTGACCCTTCATGTCCTCCAAGTTCTCTATACTCTCTATCATCTACAAATATCAAGTTTATTCCAGTTAACAAGGATTATCCACTTTCTATTTGATACATATACACCTTACACCAAAACTATATAATCTAAGCCGACACATTACATTTAATGAGAGACAAGGTAAATATTTTTAACAAAACCATGCTGAAAATATAAAACATTTTGAAACATTTTAGAGTTGTTCATTAAGGAACAGGTAAGTTATTAGATAAGTATTCAAAATAAGAATTGGGAACTTTGACCAATAAACTATATATCAATGTTGCAATATTTGTAAAGTGAAGGCACATATGGACCTTCAAGTCTAGAGTTTACGGTATTTCCTACCAAATCAGAAGTGTTGGTAACTAATGATGATTGTGTTTATCTTAGTCTGAATGCCACATCCTCTCACCTCTTCCTCATCCATCCCCTCAGCGGCCTGCTCAGCAGCCCTCCTCTTCCTTGTTGGCACATCCTCATCTTCATCAGACTCCTCTGAAAAAATTACAATTCAGTGAACTTAAACGGAAACTCACCACAAGAACAACAAGGGACCCGTGGGTCATGAGGATCATATGAAACTGATTGTGAGAATATTTTTTTTTTAAAAACCTAACCTATGGAAATGTGGCAACAGCTAGCCTCCCCATGATTACATATTTGTATTTGTATCTGAACTAAGTGACTGTAATATGCATGTAAATTATAACAAGTGACCCAGGGGTAATGAAGTTCAGTTGACTAGGAAGACATTAAAAAAAGAAATTTTATCATCTGAATGCAAAATTTTGTAGGTGGTATTCCCATTCAACTGAAACACAGCTCAGAGGATATGGGTAACAGACCGCCAGGTTTCCAAGGAGATTTTTCATGGACCTCCCTGGATGTCAATCAAGAAGATTCTAGGTGAATGGCTATGATTTGTGCCCTGTTAACCGACGACCGCATCTTTGAAGGTCTAAAAATTCTTCAAAAAGTTGAAAGAAAATGCGTAAAATTTGAAAATGTAGGGGGGGGGGGGCCACCAGTCTGCAGGAACTGATGAATCACTCCATGATGAATGTGCATGCAAAGAATCATGGTGATGAATGCATTATTTGGTTAGTAACTGGAGGTTTTGTATCAAAATTTTTATTATACTGAGGCATACGTACAAGCTCTACAGCTCCAAGCATATGAGTAACAGAAACCTAACTTTAGGTTTCCAAGGAGATATTTCATGGACCTCCATGCATGTTAAATTTGATACTGGAGCTTTTATCTGTAAAAAAAATCTCTAGTAACAACAAAATTTCTCAAGTTAAAGGCCCAGTTCCGGTATAAAAGGAGAAGTGGAGCCACAGCCGAGCCAGTATACAACCTGTCACCGCAGTGCTCGAACAAACCTGGCTTCAGGAGCTTTACTGTGGATTTTATCAAAAATTACTAACCTGTTTGTCCCCAAAAATGTCTGTGAGAAACATCTCTTGGAAAGATATCATTTTATTCCTTCCTTAAGCACAAAGGATTAATATAAGGCTGTTGCTATTGGTCCGGGCCCGGACCCATTATGCAGCCGGCTATTCGTCCGGCACTTCCTGTGCACATGCGCAGTGAGCAGTTGCACCGTAATGCAGAAGTGCCGGGCGCAGACTACGCGAAGCTAATGGTCCGGCACTCTTAGAATCTGGCTCAGTACCGGTACTTCATATGATATACGCACGGCACGGCAGTGAGTGCCGGACCCGCAACAATTGAGCTATTGTCCGGCAGTTTTATTTTATGTCACTTATAAAGCAAAAAAGACACTGCCGGATCCGCATCAATTGAGCTATTCGTCCGGCAGTTTTATTTTATGTCACTTAAATAGTAAAAGAGACGGTGCCAGACCCGCAACAACTGAGCTATTCGTCCGGCAGTTTCATTTTATGTCACTTATAAAGCAAAGAAAACACTGCCAGATCCGCATCAATTGAGCTATTCGTCCGGCAGTTTTATTTTATGTCCCTTAAATAGTAAAAGAGACGGTGCCAGACCCGCTACAACTGAGCTATTCGTCCGGCAGTTTTATTTTATGTCACTTATATAGTAAAAATAGTCAGTGCCGGACAGGTCACCAACCACGACGGCAGCCATAGCGTTTGAAACGTTTTGTCATTCTCGATGCTGGATGCTGTTTCTGCAATGCCGTACGCAGAAATGGAGGCTGCTTTTTGAGGCCTAATTTAACAGCTTATTCACAGCCATTTTTGCGGGAGAACGCCGTCGCTGGCACAGCACGGCTCAGTTTGGCTGTACCAGTCAAAACAAGATGCCCGTTTCCGGTTATCTGCGCAGTACGCCACTGCGCATGTAAACCGGAACTAGTACGGAATAATAGCTGCACGGCAGTATTCACGGGTCCGGAGCTCTAGACACTTCGTTAATTTAAAGTGAAAATTCCTAAGTTTTGTACACAGCAGCCAACACAAATTTGAATTTACCGGTCCTAACTTTGGGGTATCCAGTATCACAACAGAGGCACACATGTGACAGCTTGGAAACCCCCTTTCCCTTGCTTACTGCACAAACCACATGCCAGACACTAAGACAGGCCTTGCTCTGACCCAGCCATCATCTTATCACAACAGAAGCTCAGCTGCTGATAAGGCTGGCTACTACAGTTTATATAACAGTCATAATGGCATGATAATGCAGACAGAGTAGTACTTGATGAATTAATGTGTTACTATGTAAAACATATGTCTTTGATATTGGCAGTTTTATTATTCTGTATTAGATCCATTTGTGACCCATGTCCCTACTCATATACACTGGAGCATGAAGCACTGTGATTGTTCAGCTGACAAACTGAGGGCAAACATGGGAGGCCTTGTAGAACATTATAAGGGGAACCATGCTAACTGCTTTCCATCTACTAGATGCAAGGAAGAAGGTGCCCTTTATGAAACAAAATGTTTGATTACAGATCAAAAAGCAGAGCAGATGCTAATGAAAGCCATCACAGGCCTCAGGGTGTACAAGAATGCTGAAGACTTTATATTGTGCCAGAACACCCATTATGTTGAGTCCTTTAACAATGCATGCTTAATTTAACATGATAAAATAATAAGGATCTCATTTGGCTATGATGAGTATCAACGCCGCAGCAACATGTCAGTAATTGAGTGGAATGAAAACATGGACAGAGAAAGTACATCAGTGTCTAACAGAATGTCTGTTAAAAACCCATGAAGACAACAGGGACAGAAAATTTTAAAAGAAAAACAATTAACTTGCATTCTTTGACACAATTTGGGAACATGTGATAATGTAAACACACTTATTATGACAGTTATATGCATAAACAATGAAGTTTTACACTTGGAATATATTTGTATAAAATGTTAAAAAATGTCCACACATTAAATCCACATGGTACAGGTACATGATTATTTTTACTTTTTTTAAACAGCTTGCAAACAAAGCAAACAATATCCCCTTCATTAGCTTTCTATCCCTGGTCCTCAGTTTTACACTGATACACAGAGGTGACATTGATATACCCAATGCAGCCAGGCTGGGAAATTCCCTAAGCTGCCCCAAGGCACACTGGATCATTAATCACATGGTCAGCCTCAACCAGCTTCACTTGGGATGGGATCACTTGGGAATTGGGCCTGTAAGTGAGCAAACATCTTTCCTGTATTTTTACAAAGTGCATTATAATCTGGCCGACAACTTCAAGAAGTTACACAATACTAACCTAATTTCTGGTATGTACATAGGAAATATATAGAGGAATGGTTATGTTAGCCATGATGAATATCAGGTCAGTGGTTTTTGATATTATGCAGTCTTGATGTGTAACAATGGGTTTTTAATGTAAAATTGAAGTTTATCCTTAATATCTCAAAGGAACTAAGTTGTAGTGACCCAATTTTTGGTATGGTAGGAGATTTTGGGGTCATCTAACTCTACATTAATTTTAGATTTGTAGGTCTAACAGATTCAAAAGTGCCCTATTAACTGATGTCCAGAAAGACAAAGTACAAAGAAACATGACTATAGCTCAGATGACTTACAATAAGTTATATTCAGCTGAGCTAACCAACAAATTTCAGGGAAGGGGGAAAGCAAAATCTAACCTGGTTGAAAAGAAGTTGAAGTGCCAGAAATCCAACTTTGTATATTGTTAACAGTAGATAACCACAAAAATGTTCAGTGGAATTATCAATATTGTGAGAGTCATAACTTCAAATATATCTCAAAAGTCTGGCCATCATTATCATCAGCAAGTGGTATTTCATAAAACCACATTAATTAATGTCACAATTTTATAAATTTATGGCTCACTTTGGATAATTTCTAGAAATGCTAACACTGTGTTAGGCACAGGTTATGTACACTGTGTGCAGTTGCTGCCCACATATGGCATAAAACAAGAACCAAATCAAGGTCCTTCCTATGCTTAAAGCAATTTCCTGTAATCCTATCTTTTCTATTTCCTACATTACTGTATGTCATCATATCATTCTTGAAAAGTTTATCAACAACAAAATATGACATTAAGACCTTTAAATGGGTATTAAAACTCAAATTTGTTTATAAAAAAAAGGTGATATTAAGACCTATTCATTGGTAAAAACCCAGTCCAAGGACACTAACATTACATATGTTGTAAAGTATAGTATCTATATTCAACTGAATAGCTACCTATACACCAGCGGATATCCATGCAGCCTATCTGTATGCGAGTCCTCTGATTTATAATGTTTCCTTCTCCTGCCTGTTTAATTAAGAATGACCTTCCTGTGGTTAAGGAAGCTGTAAAAACACAGCATTGAAGTTCTGCTATAAAAAACTCTGAACTGCCACAGGGCTAATTAAATTATTAAGGAGCCATTGTAAAATTCTAGATTGGCTTTTACAGGCTGAAAAAAAGAGATGCCCCTAATGTGCTTGACATTTCATGTCTGTTCTATTTTGGCTTTCACCAGAACATGCACTATAATGACATGCACTAGAATGGCATGCATATAATGAGCTTTCACCATGTTGACTAATCAGAATGAGAATATTTCATATGTACTTCAGATAGTGTTCAAAAGCAAAATAGGGAACATTTAATAAAGAACAAACACCCTTTACAAGGTGAATGTTCAATTCAACATAAATCTCAGTTTTTTGTAAATCATGGAAAGTGTAAAATAGTCGAAGTAAAAATTTAACATATTATGTCAGATTAAAGATACATTGTGGCTGTGCATGAAAACATTGATATGTGATCATATATTGCACATTGGATATTCAGAGGCAGTGGGTGTAAGTAAACTGATTAACCAAATCAATTAAAACAGCTGCCACTAACAGATGAATGAACTGCCCCTATCAAGACAACCAGCTTATAATATCATGTTTTCAGTTTCCCTATAACTCACACAAGACTATTGAGCATCGATTGCCAGGGTATAAGGGTCTGATAGATATAATCAGCTCATGCTCAAAAAATTATTTCTCACCATGCAGAATGTTGCAAATGACTTTGTAAATTTCCTGACAACAAGAGCCAATTATACATCAGTTAGTGGGCATTCTTGTGGTCATTTTACAATACCTGGAAAGTCAGTTGCACGATCATAGTATTTAGTGTGACATTAGAAATATAAAGATCCTTAAGAGGCATCTCCAGATGGTTACAACATCCGTAAATATAGATTTACTATCAGAGTTAAATGACTTCAAAGATTGAATATGTACCTCATATCTGACATGTGATGAGGTTAAAATACTCATTAATTTATTATATATACTGACTTTGCAATAAGTAAAGATGTGAACTTTGAATTTTTCCTTATTTCTGCATACTTTTATTCATTTCATGTTTCAATTCATTTTGAGTTGTACTGTGCTTTATTGTACAAATAACTAGACATTTCTTGGCACCGCAGGTGCCAGAGTATCCCCAGACATAGTAGGCCCCCCTTCTTCAAGAACAGACCCCCATTTTTAGCAGCATATACTGACACTTGGCATATTTATTGTTTATTCCATCTAACGATCCACAATCTTGTTGAAGATGTTGGTCCTGTGACCTTGATCTTTTAAAAGATGTGTCCTGTGACCTTGACCTTTGATCTCATAACCCCAAAATCAATTTGGGTCTTGCTTTTCCAATGGGACATATGCAAGTCAAGTTTGAAATCTATATATCAATAAAGCAGGAATTATCATCCAGAAACTTATTTTTGGATAGATGGCTCCTGTGACCTTCACCTTTGACCTCAAAATTGATAGTGTTCTTCCTCTCTTGGCAGGAGAACTATATGTGCAAGATGAAAGATATGAGATAAAATGTTTGGCTGAAAATGCATCCACATCTTTTTAAAGATGTGTCCTGTGACCTTGACCTTTGACCTCATGACCCCAAAATCAATTTTGGTCTTACTTTTCCAATGGGACATATACAAGTCAAGTTTGAAATCCATACATCAATAAAAGCAGGAATTATCATCCAGAAACTAATTTTTGGACATATGGCTCCTGTGACCTTCATCTTTGACCTTGTGACCTCAAAATTGATAGGGGTCTTCCACTCTTGGCAGGTGAACTATATGTGCAAGAGGAAGGATCTGAGATGAATTGTTTGGCTAAAAATGCATCCACAATCTTTTTAAAGAGGTTTCCTGTGACCTTGACCTTTGACCTTATGACCCCAAAATCAATTTGGGTCTTGCTTTTCTAATGGGTCAATAACAAAGCCAAGTTTGAAATCCATACATCAGTAAAAGATGGAATTAAAATCCAGAAACTAATTTTTGGACAGATGGCTCCTGTGACCTTCACCTTTGACCTTGTGACCTCAAAACTGATAGGGTTCTTCCTCTCTTGGCAGGTGAACTATATGTGCAAGATGAAAGATCTGAGATGAAATGTTTGGCTGAAAATGCATCCACATCTTTTTAAAAGATGTGACCTTGACCTTTGACCTCATGACCCCAAAATCAATTTGGGTCTTGCTTTTCCAATGGGACATATATAAGTCAAGTTTGAAATCCATACATCAATAAAAGCAGGAATTATCATCCAGAAACTAATTTTTGGACATATGGCTCCTGTGACCTTCACCTTTGACCTTGTGACCTCAAAATTGATAGGGGTCTTCCACTCTTGGCAGGTGAACTATATGTGCAAGATGAAAGATCTGAGATGAATTGTTTGGCTGAAAATGCATCCACAATCTTTTTATAGAGGTTTCCTGTGACCTTGACCTTTGACCTTATGACCCCAAATTCAATTCCGGTCTTGCTTTTCCAATGGGTCAAATACAAGTCAAGTTTGAAATCCAAACATCAATAAAAGAAGGAATTATCATCCAGAAACTAATTTTTGGACAGATGGCTCCTGTGACCTTCACCTTTGACCTTGTGACCTCAAAACTGATAGGGTTCTTCCTCTCTTGGCAGGTGAACTATATGTGCAAGATGAAAGATCTGAGATGAAATGTTTGGCTGAAAATGCATCCACATCTTTTTAAAGATGTGACCTTGACCTTTGACCTCATGACCCCAAAATCAATTTGGGTCTTGCTTTTCCAATGGGACATATATAAGTCAAGTTTGAAATCCATACATCAATAAAAGCAGGAATTATCATCCAGAAACTAATTTTTGGACATATGGCTCCTGTGACCTTCACCTTTGACCTTGTGACCTCAAAATTGATAGGGGTCTTCCACTCTTGACAGGTGAACTATATGTGCAAGATGAAAGATCTGAGATGAATTTTTTGGCTGAAAATGCATCCACAATCTTTTTAAAGAGGTTTCCTGTGACCTTGACCTTTGACCTCATGACCCCAAAATCAATTTGGGTCTTGCTTTTCCAATGGGACATATATAAGTCAAGTTTGAAATCCATACATCAATAAAAGCAGGAATTATCATCCAGAAACTAATTTTTGGACAGATAGCTCCTGTGGCCTTGACCTTTGACCTTGTGACCCCAAAATTTATATGGATCATCCATTATTGGCAAGTGAGCTATATATTCAAGATGGTAGACCTGGGATGAAAGTTTGGCTTAAAATGCATCCACAGTATCTTTTAAAATGCCAGTCCAGTGACCTTGACCTTTGACCTCATGACCCTAGAACCTATAGGGTTCTTACTTTAGTGGTTGGCCATACATAAGTCATGTTTGAAATCCATATGGCTATCAACACTGGAGATATCATAAAAGGTGTGTGATATTCACCATATATGGCAATATTCAAGGTCAAGGCAACTATCATAGGAAAGGTCATGACCCCAATTTAAATAAGCATCATCCCATAACCCATACCTATGTATATGCATAATATAAAAGAAATCTGTCCATTAGTTTTTGACTTATAATGCTCACAGTGCTGTAAGGTGGCAATTTAGGGGGTATTAAACGGCACGAAAACAAGTAAAGAATAATAGGTGGCGCCACCAGTTTCTGGAACATGACAACCCTATCCATGATCTTCCATCAACTTGATTTTGGGATAAATCCATGCAAGATTTCTTGAGATATTAAAGAATTTGTGTGATTTTCCCCAAAATTGGACCTATTCAAGGTCAAGGACACTCTCCTAGTAGAGGTCATGACCTCATTTTAAACAGGCGTCATTCTCTTACCCATATCTATACATATACCAAGTTTGGTAAAGTTCCGTGAAATATTTTTTGGGTTATCGCGCCAACAAGATTCATATGTGGCGGCGGCTGCGGGACCGGTATGAAAACATAGTATCCCCCGACTTTGTCTGGGGATACAAATATATACATGAATTTAGAGAAGATTTCAAAGCTTTTGTTACCTTCCCCCTACAAAATGTAAGTTTATACAAGTGGCACCACATAAAGCTCAATTCCACAACATTTGACATGTATGTGACTTTTTTTTTTTTTAAATTGGGGATTTTAGCTCAGGCTATTTCTGAGAAATTATGGTTTTTTCTTTCTTGATCTAATGACTACATTTTCTTACTATATATGATGTGTACATTTATCATTATACATATTTCCTAATATAATCCATATAAGAAGATCATGCTAATAATTCTTGTGCTTCAGATGAATGCGAGCTTTAGCCCTTTTCCCCCCCAAAAAAAATATTGCTAATTTAAAAACACCCAGAAAGGGGTAGTGTATAATTTTGAAGCATTAAAAGAAGGAATAATAGCATGTATCCTACTGCATGCGGGTAGTTTTAGATGATACAGCATGACACATGTATGCAATTCAACCCAAAGCTGATATTTTTTTAATAACAATTGTGCCTTATATAATGGCATAAATTTCATTTTTGATTTGGAACCTCTTTCATACAGTCACAACTACCAGTAAATTAATTTTTAATGGCATAATTCTAAGCATAAACCCCCAATCATTTCGATTAAGAACTTCTTTCATTCACTCACAGTTAAATTATTAGTGGCTTAATACTTGGCATAAAACTCCCCACCATTCTGAATTAGAATCTGTTTCATATACTAACAATTAAATATTGAATCACCTGAATCACGATTGAAGACAAATGTGAAATTGCATTCCTTAAACCCATCACTATTAGTCTTTACCAAAGTGCAAATCTGCCTTTGATAGGCCGATGAAAAACCTGATTGGAGGTCATGAATTACAGCCAAATGCGTATTGAACCATCAGTTTTTCTTGGACTGGCCGAGATGCAAGAACTGATGTGTAAATCAAGACAGTATGCAAATAAATATGAGCTGGACTTGGGGTTCATCAGAGCTGCTGATATTATCACTTGAAACAAACACAAACAAGGGACCTATGGGTCACGACGCTCAGCTGTTATATATGATAAAAAATATTATTTAGAATTGAGGTACATGCTGGTTTTGTGTGGTAATAAATATAAGCTGTATTATGAGTTGTTGTTGTTTAGCTTATGTATGATTTTGATAGTTCCTTTGGAGACAGGGAAGAGCATTGATTTCATTTATTTTATTAACAAATGGAATACTATTGTCACACAGATTTTGACTTGGCCAAATAACTTATAAGCAGAACATATAATATGAGTTTAACTATTTATTAAAAAAATTACAAATATTGTCCCAAATATAATTTTTATTAAAAATAATAAGAGAATCATATGATTTTGTAAAATGAAATATAACTGAAATGATTATTAAAATAATATTAAAGAATATATTCATGAATGCATTCATGAATACATTTTGAAAGTATTTGCACGAGTATTCATATACTTTCATTTTTACCTGAATTCCCATTCTTTATGCAAGAAATTTTATAATGGAGTACATAATCATATTCGTATTTAAATACAATTACAAAGTATTCGCACCATGTCTGGTATTTATTCAGTTTTCACCAAACAATGATGTTGAGAATCCAGAATATACAAAATTCACACATTTAAATAATGATCATAAGTACCTGGTTTTATGGCTTTTATTTATATTAAAAATAACTGTAAAAAATTCATTTTGGACTAATTTCACATCAATGTACACACTAGACACAGTAGGAATCCAGATTAATATTATCAACTGCATCTTTGTCTATCATTAATTTCCTTCATATGATCCCTAATGATTAGTAATGAATAATATGATATACTTCTTTATCATTAAAATTGAACTGAAAAATGCCATAGGTGACTGCATGGTGTTATTTGGAATACGTGACATTCTACCCATCCATACAAGATTCTTATATCATCAGTAACTGCAAGTTAATTTCCTGTTATTATAAACTAACAAATTCCTTTTCTATTTTTCTTTAATTTGTTATTAAAAACCAATAAAAATTTATTAATTTATTGTTTATTGTTATGTTGTTGGTTAAAACTACTAGATGAGTTGGGTTAGACACCTGGATCAACTGTGGCTGGCCATAAGCTGCCTGGGTTCCATGTATGCCTCGCCTCAAGCATGCATAATACAGGTGATTCAAGAGGGGCTGGAGGGAGCCAAAGTCTGACAGGGTCTCATAAAAAACATTAATAAAAGCTACAATTTTTGGCCAATTTCTTTCAGCTTTCTAAGCTGAAATCCTTATGTGTGCATGATATGAAAATTATATCAACAGTGCTCACGGGAAACAAACGTGCCATGGTCACAGTTGGGCAAAATTTAAGGTACTAATTTTATATTTATACTAATAACTTATAAAATTTGAAAAATTAAGAACTAATTTTGGGTATTCAATTGAATCTTGATTAAATAATGTTACATCCCTGACAAAAAAATCTCTAGCTTCAGCAATGCCCTTGTTAAGGGAGTAAATATATTTCTTGATTTTTTACAAAGTGCATTATGTTTGGGCCCATAACTTAAAACAATTACGCAATATTGACATCATTCTGGCATGTGCATAGAGATTGAAAAATATGTATATTTATTATGATTAAAGTCAGATCAGTGGTTTTGATATTTGGCATTCTTGAAGTGTAACAATGGGTTTTTAATGGAAAAATGAAGTTTTTCATTAATATCTCGAAGGTATTAAGTCCTAGTGACCTAATTCTTGGCATGGTAGGGGATTTTAGAGACATCTAACTGTATGCCGAATTTAAGGAACTTAGAGCTGAAGCTGGGGAGCTGAGCTCTTGCAAACTGCATAACACTAGCTTGATGTAAACAATATGTTACATGGTGCTTGAGTCACTGTGCTCAGCTGAGGTTAACCTTGAAGGTAAAAATCTAAAATAATATCAAATGGAGATAAAGTGTAAGAGGAAGAGGTAATAAAGGCCATGGTTGGTTTATATGATTGGTTTGTATTGATGAGCAAGAAATTGTTGCAAATAATATTTTGTGACCTGACTATGTGTTTCCTAATGATGAAACTGAAGCATGTGAGCAGTTTGTGAACAAATGATCTGTACAATTACCATGATCATTAGTTGGCTTTTCGATTAACTGTTGACTTTTCAGTAGTTTACACATTTGTTCAATCGAATCTTTTTTTTGTATAATATATATCATTAAATAAGTTTTTTTTTTATGAAATGTATACAGTTGAAATATAACTAATTAACAACATAAAACATGGCAAACAAAGCCTATCTCAAATTCTGCTAATGCAGGAAAATAATGAACAAATGTTTGTAATAAATCCTCATTTTTTTATCACATTAATTTTTTTTTATTTTAAGTTTATATTTCTATACATTTTCAATATAACATATATATCTGAATATAAAAGTTGATTCATAATTCTCAATTGCATCATCATAAATCCAATCTTGTCAGATAACACCATATCATGCATACAAATGTTTATTTATTTTTTACCACAAAAATATATCTTTTAAATCTGCAAAACAATAAATATCTAAAAAAATACTTGATTTAGACTTCTCAATTTTTAATTGTGTCTTTATTTATCCATAATGTGCTTCATATCTTATCATAATTTAAGCACACTGATGGGTTCCATTATGATTGGTAAAATCATTTAAAAGAAAAATGATTCTTTAAAAATGCTACATTACACAACATTGCATATTCTGGATTACACCTTGAATTACTTTTTCAAGGAAAGTTTTTGCATATCAGAGTGGAAACAGCATTACAATTAAGGAGATACAGTGAACACTTGGTGGGTTGGTTTTGGGGGGGGGGGGGGGGTGATTGGGGTGGTTATATGAGAATAACTGTACACCTGTCACAGCAGGGGATCTCACCCAGTGACTGTAACAAATCAGAAACCCTGGCATTGCTGACTTCCAGTGACCTGGAGTGGGACCCTGCATCTGTAATCTGTAATCAAAGCAAATGACTACAATAGAGCCTCAAGAGCTTAATTTTCAAGCTTTTACTTCCAAATTTCAGATTTAAACAAATTAAATATTTATGTATATAGCTGTGAAAATTAAATCAATGGTACTTACAGAAAAAAAACGTGCCATGGTCAAAGTTGGGCAAAATTTAAGGTACTGATTTTATTTTTATGTTAATTACTTAAAAAATTTACAAAATTCAGATCTAATTTTGGGTAAACAATTGAATCTTAATTAAACATAGTTATATACTTGGGAAAATAGACTCTAGTTTCAAAATTTTTCATGTTAAGTGAGTAAATATTTTTCCTGATTTTTTACAAAGTCCATTATGTTTGGGCCCATAACTTAAAGAATTTATACTTAACAGACTTAATTTCTGGCATGTACATAGGAACTATACAGAAGAATATTTATGGTAAATATGAGGAAAAACAGATGAGTGGTTTTGATATAAGGCAGTCCTGAAGTGTGAAAATAGGATTTTAATAAAAAATTGAGGTTTTTCCTTAATTTCTCAAAGGAACGAAGTCGCAAAGACCCAGTTTCTGGCTTGGTAGGAGATCTTGGGGACATCTAACATTATGCTGAATTTTGGATTCCTAGGTCTTACGGTTTCAAAACGTGCCACATCTACGGACGGACGGACGGACGGACGGACAGACGGACGGACGACGGACAATGGACCACGACTATAGCTCAGATGACTTATAGTCAGCTGAGTTAAAAATAGTTCTACTTTACCTTGAACAACTGAAATTTAAGATTTGTCAATATATAGCTATTTATTAAACCAAATGTGCAAACATTTTCACAGAACAGAAGACAAAGACACTCACAGCTTAACCTTAAAGGAATTTCAAAGCACAAGGCTTTCTACTATTATATCAGTCTGTCATTCTTAGAACAAAGGCAGACAGAAGTTGTCTTAATTGCTACTTAAGAGCTGAATTGCTGCTTTAAGGAAGAATATTTTCTTCCTGCAATATCTCTGTCTTCACTATTTCATTGCTGCTCTGAATATGATTATTAAAGTGGTTTGAACTAGTTATAGGAAATGCTTTAAGATTTGTATAAATGGGAGTCTTTCGTTCAGCATCGTGGATTCAAAGCAAATTTGTCAATGTTATTCTCACCATAAATTTTCATTTTTGAATCTAAGCATCATTATAGACACCATCACATCAGTTAACTTCTGATTGTACAGTACTCTTTCGAGGTAATAATTTATTCTTTAGAAAATACAACATTTAATGTCATTTTATAGAGAAAACACTGGAAGCTCTTTTGTATTTTTTTTTTTACATTTTTTACTTCTTGAAACATTTATGTAAATACCTAATCTCCAGTTCTGCTGAGGCAGGGAAATAATTAACAAATGTTTGAATTACAGGGGTCGAAATTATAATACAAATGTTTGCGCAACGCAAGCTTTAATCCATCAACGCAACATGAGCTGAAGATTGACTTGCAGCAGCCGCAAGTGCCTAACCATCACGTACATAGGACTTTATATGTTGAAATGGCCATGAAAAAAATTTAAAGCCCTTCAGTTGCGATCGTATATATTTCAATTATTTGTCATCGCCATCCTTATGTCTTGCACATCGCAGCGCCAGCCTGCCGCAGGTTTCCCGGGTGTTGCTGTTTGCATTCATGATCGTGTTCCGTCATTACGACATAATGCTATACTCTCCTGCCGTGGGTTTAAACTTATCCTGCCGACTGTAGGTTTGTTACCACAATAGCCACGAAATGTCAGCGTTTTGTGTGTCTAGTAAAATACGTCACCAGGTAATGCGTCTCAAATCCTGCAAGGATGGCGGGCCGCCGAGTGTCTCTGACACGTTATTTTTCCAGTTCCAGGTACTGTTGATTTTAAAATAAATATTTTTACCATTGCTCTCTAACATTTATGTCCCAATAATGGCGCAACAGGAAATTTAAGGTGTAATTCCCGAGATGTTTCTGACTTTTATAAATTTTAAGTCCTGTATAAATGGATCAACATGAAGTGTCTCAAACCAATCCTATAATTTTTTATTTTTATTTACCATAATTTATATTAATATATAGTATTAATTTTTAATCCCTCCATAATTTTTTTAACTGACCTACAGCTGGCCTCAGGCTAAACTAGTTCGCAAGTGAAGTTTTCGTGATGCATGTTATTTTTTTAAGCCACTTGCGGCAGCCGCAAATCAGTATTTTAAAACATTTCTATCCCTGTATTAGATCATTTTATTATCACATTTTTTTTATATTTCTATACATTTCCAAAATAATATATATATAAATATGAATACAAAAGTTCATTCATTATTCTAAATTGCATCAAAATAAATCTCAATCAGATAACACCACATCATGCATACAAATATATATTTATTTAAAAAAAAAAAATAGCTAATAAATTTGCAAAACAAAAAATATTTATAAATAATACTAGAATCAGATTACACAATTTTAAACTAATAAACAGGTGTATCCGCCAAAATCAGAGTAAGACAGGTGAAGTGAGGCAAGGATTGAGTGGCAAGGGAAAATAGAGTTACATGTGTTACATATTAGAATGGATGTCTGACAACATGATTGTAGGTGGTGCCACCTGTTATTTGAACGAGAAACTATCCAAGATGTATACACATGCAAGATTTCAGGTGGAAACATCAAACCACTGCAGAGATATGAGTGATTTAATCCCACAGCAGACAAACAGATGGACGCTCTGCAAAAATGGCTTCAGGTGGAGCCACCATTTTTGTGTATGTTATAAAGCAATCAAAGGGCTACATTTGTGTAAAAAATTTTTCCTGATTGGTCAAATGAGTTTGGAGATATAAGCATTAATGTCTGCAGCATGAACGTGAATGAAGCTGGCGCCACCTGTCATAAAATCAAGAAAGCTATCCAGGATGTATATGCATGCCGAATTACAGGTAATTTGGTCAAACCACTGCACAGAGATATGAGTGATTTTAACCCAAGGCAGACAAACAGATGGACGCTCTGCAAAAATGGCTGCAGGTGGAGCCACCATTTTTGTGTATGTCATTAAGCTATCCAAGGGCTACATTTGTGTATAATTATTTCCTGATCGGTCAAACGGTTCTCGAGATATGTGGGTTTATGTGTGGAAACAGACGCACAAACGGACGCTGGGCAGAGAGGAAAGGTCAGAGGTCAAGGCCAATTGGTTAGGCACCAGTTCAAATGTGACCTAATAATTGGTGTAAGTTTCGAAACAAGGGACCTATGGGTCACGACGCTCAGCTGTTATATATGATAAAATAATATTATTTAGAAATGAGGCACATGCTGGTTTTGTGTGGTAATAAATATAAGCTGTAATATGAGTTGTTGTTGTTTAGCTTATGTATGAATTTGATAGTACCTTTGGAGACAGGGAAGAGGATTGATTTCATTTATTTTATTAACAAATGGAGTACTATTGTCACACAGATTTTGACTTGGCAATATAACTTATAAGCAGAATATATAATATAAGGGTTTAACTATTAATTAAAAAAAATTACATTTTTATTAAAAATAATAAGAGAATCATATGATTTTTTAAAATGAAATATAACTGAAATGATTATTAAAATAATATTAAAGAATATATTCATGAATGCATTCATGAATACATTTTGAAAGTATTTGCACTGGTATTCATATACTTTCATTTTTACCTGAATTCCCATTCTTTATGCAAGAAATTTTATAATGGAGTACATAATCATATTAGTATTTAAATACAATTACAAAGTATTCGCACCATGTCTGGTATTTATTCAGTTTTCACCAAACAATGATGTTGAGAATCCAGAATATACAAAATTCACACATTTAAATAATGATCATAAGTACCTGGTTTTATGGCTTTTATTTATATCAAAAAATAACTGTAATAAATTCATTTTGGACTAATTTCACATCAATGTACACACTAGACACAGTAGGAATCTAGATTAATATTATCAACTGCATCTTTGTCTATCATTAATTTCCATCATATGACCCCTAATGATTAGTAATGAATGATATGATTTACTTCTTTATCATTAAAATTGAACTGAAAAATACCATAGGTGACTGCATGGTGTTATTTGGAATACGTGACATTCTATCCATCGATACAAGATTCTTATATCATCAGTAACTGCAAGTTAATTTCCTGTTATAATAAACTAACAAATTCCTTTTCTAATTTTTATTAATTTTTTATTAAAAACCAATAAAAATTTATTAATTTATTGTTTATTGTATGTAGTTGGTTAAAACTACTAGATGAGTTGGGTTGGACACCTGGATCAACTGTGGCTGGCCATAAGCTGCCTGGATTCCCTGTATGCCTCGCCTCAAGCATGCATAATTTGCTGAAAGTTCAACAAGGTCAACATACAGGTGACTCAAGAGGGGCTGGAGAGAGCCAAAGTCTGACAGGGTCTCATAAAAACATTAATAAAAGCTACAATTTTTGGGCAATTTCTTTCAGCTTTCTAAACTTAAAAGCTGAAATCCTTATGTGTGCATGATATGAAAATTATATCAACAGTGCTCACAGGAAACAAACGTGCCATGGTCAAAGTTGGGCAAAATTTAAGTTACTAATTTTACATTTATACTAATAACTTATACAATTTGAAAAATTCATAACTAATTTTGGGTATTCAATTGAATCTTGATTAAATAATGTTACATCCCTGACAAAAAATCTCTAGCTTCAGCAATCCCCTTGTTAAGGGAGTAAATATATTTCTTGATTTTTTACAAAGTGCATTATGTTTGGGCCCATAACTTAAAACAATTACGCAATACTGACATCATTCTGGCATGTGCATAGAGAATGAAAAATATGTATATTATTTATGATTAAAGTCAGATCAGTGGTTTTGATATTAGGCAGTCTTGAAGTGTAACAATGGGTTTTTAATGGAATAATGAGGTTTTTCATTAATATCTTGAAGGTATTAAGTCCTAGTGACCAAATTCTTGGCATGGTAGGGGATTTTGGAGACATCTAGCTGTATGCCGAATTTAAGGAACTAAGAGCTGAAGCTGGGGAGCTGAGCTCTTGCAAACTGCATAACACTAGCTTGATGTATACAATATGTTACATGGTGCTTGAAAACTTGAATAAAATCTACAGTTTTTGGTCAACTGGTTTCAAATTTTTGGTGTTAACAGTTGAAAAGGTAACAAAAACATGCTGTGAAAATTAAATCCACAATACTTTCAGAAAAAAAACGTGCCATGGTCAAAGTTGGGCAAAATTTAAGGTACCAATTTTTTATTTTTATTAATATTTTAAAAAATTTAAAAGATTTTCATCTAATTTTGGGTATACAATTTAATTTTGATTAATTAAAGTTATATTACTGGAAAAAAGGTCCATAGCTTTAACATGTTTTGTGTTAAGTGATCAAATATCTTTCCTGATTTTTTACAAAATGGATTATGTTTGGGTCCATAACTTTTTTAAATTATATAATACAGACATATTTTCTTGAATGTACATAGGAACTATAAAGAGGAATATTTATGGTAAATATGAGGAAAAACAGATGAGTGGTTTTGATAATAGGCAGTCCTGAAGTGTGAAAATAGGTTTTTAATAAAAAATTGAGGTTTTTCCTTAATTTCTCAAAGGAACGAAGTCGAAAGACCCAGTTTTCGGCTTGGTAGGAGATCTTGGGGACATCTAACATTATGCCGAATTTTGGATTCCTAGGTCTTACGGTTTCAAAACGTGCCACATCTACGGACGGACGGACGGACGGACGGACGGACGGACGACGGACAATGGACCACGACTATAGCTCAGATGACTTATAGTCAGCTGAGCTAAAAAACTGCCAAGTAGTCTCAGATGAGTTCTCCGGAAATGAACGTGGGGGCGTCGGAACCAGGTCAAAAACACAGTATCCGCAAAAATTCGTTTTGGCGGATACAATTACACTTAACAGTCTTAAGTTATAACATGTATATGGGAAATTTATAGGAAAATACTTCTGGTAAATAATAAGAAAAACAGATATGTGGTTCTGAAATTAGGCAGTCCTGAAGTGTGATAATTGGTTTTTAATGGAAATTTGAGGTTTTTCTTTAATTTCTCAAAGGAACAAAGTTGCAGTGACACAGTTTTAAGTTTGGTAGGAGATCTTGGGAACATCTAACAGTATGCTGAATTTTGGATTCGTAGGTCCAAGTTTCAAAATGTGCCAGTCTAACGGACAGATAACCGATGGTCACTGGACTTTGACTATAGCTCAGATGACTTGTAGTCAGCTGAGCTAATAAATCTACAGATGTTTATAACTGGTCTTCCTGAATCTGTCAAATTAAATTCACAAATATTTGACTCCATCAGCTTTTCCTAGTGCTAATATATAAATGGCAGAAGTATAATTTTATTTCCCCCCGAGGCTACACACATCATGTTACCTACATAATCAGTCAACCTGTCTTGTTTTCATGGAGAACCATTAATTCCAATGAGCTAAAAGATGTGTTGGGAACTGAATATTCCAATTTGAAAACAATCCATGGGTCAAGAAAATTTGCTGATAACCACAACTTGGTAAACAATGATATGGCATGAACTGAGAATTTAATACAAATTTCACAACTGACAGTAAATTTTTTTTGGTCAGAATTGGTTACCCTTGTTTTATTCAAATTTATTCAGATGACTGGAACATGACTGTAGCATGTATGTAGCATGCATTAGATGACTCCATAACCTTCATAATTATTATGGTTCCATATACTGACACTTGGAATGTTGCAGCCTTATAATGAGGGATATGGATTGCAGAGATAATCTGTACAACAAACATGGTCACTTTTTCCAGGGTGGGCCTGATAATGTCACCATGTTTTCAGCCAGGAGGAGCCTATATGCTGGGGCAATGTAATCAGTGAATACAGATGTAGGCAGAAACAATTTCCCACCAAAGGCTTTGGAATGCACAGGCTAAGAATTGTTACCCCTGCAGACATGAGGGTGCACATCTATAAGCCTCACTGTCATTTACGATATGACTTTTTTACAAATATTAATATTGTCCAGTTATGAATTTTAAAAGATTCACAACTGCTTGGAGTATTAACATTACAAATTTCCATTGCAAGAGAAGGGCTAGGAGGGCAGGAATTTGGAATAAAACATGTAAATCCCCTATTGGATAACTTTCCTACTTTTGTAATGTTTGTGAAAGTAAAAAAAAATACCTTTCTGAAAATGGCAGCATTTTATATTTTCCATTCATTTTAAAATCTTATTTTTAAGTTGAAATTTTAAATACATGACAACTAGCATCCCTTTTAATTTCTGAATTAACATCTCAAACTCGTATGCTTAAGTAATTATTTTTTATTGCAAATGACAGTGAATTACCAACTATTTTTATTCCTTTCCTACATGCCATTTTAAGCTCTCCCCTGTGAGGTGAACTTGCATTTGCACAAAACTCGCCATTCCCATGAATACTTCACAACAGAAAAGTTTAGAATTTGGTTCGCTACAGGTATCCTACGAATAACAGGCAAGTCTTGAAATATTGTATATAAAATATGTTTAGCTGAATAAAGAACGCCATTGTATATTATTACAAAAGTATTGGTAAGAATGGGATGAGAGCAATGACAGGTTAACAGCTTATATAGGGAAGAGGGGATCTCAACCTATGTTAGATCAGCAAACTATGGGGAGAAATGCCCAGGTGTAGTCTCATTAAGATGGTTTTCATGTGCTGTTAAATCTTTGATAATTATAATTAGGTTGATACTTGTAAAACATATTCAGATAGCAAGAAAATAAAAATTCATGACTTTTTAAGAACTGATTTTTAAATATAAAAAATAATGACTTTTTAAGGACGTAGAAACCCTGTTCAAACAAATCCAGTGCATTTTTATGATAATTCAAACCTTTGACAGTAAATCCTCTACATGTTGAGAACATCTGCAGTCTTTTTTAAGTTATGCAATTTCTCAAGCTACTTTGTAACAAGATATCAATTATGAAAAGCAGGGCTGTATGCTGATCAGTAAAGTGGACTTAGTTAGACAAACTAAAAATGTGTTAACATATTACAATAAATGATCTGGAAAGTGTATTTACCATAAAGCAAGCCTCTTCTCATGCGACCTGTGGACCGTCCTTCTTCACGATCCCTCTTTCTCATGTCTCGTTCTGCAGCACGTCGAGCATCCTCTGAGAGCTCAGAGTAGTCCCCATCCTCATCAATCCCCTCCTGCTCATACACATCTAACTCCGGGATGGCACGGTAGTCTCTGTCAAAAAAGACAGGCATTTGAAATTTTGCTTGGACTTTATAAATCTCCCTTGTTCACAGGACCAGGGTTGAATTGGTTTAGCTATCCAGCTATTCAAACAGGTTAAATTCAAGGTTAGCCTCCACTGAAAGTGGTTTAAACAGGCTATATCCTGCAACCAGTCTAACAATCAAGATCTTCTGAAGGTATTTGATGTAAGTATGTCATTCCAATCTTTGATCCAAACTATGAAAACCAACAGTGGAGGGTGCCAACTGTCTAAATAGCCTGTTAATTTTTTGTTATTTGTTCTGCATAATACAGGAGAAATGGCGCTTCATTACAGCTATGGCATTGCACAATTGACCGGCTCTGATTTAGTTGGCTTTTGTTTTGGATATCAGTAGAAGTCTTTTTGAAGACCACAATGCATATATTGGTTTTATATTGATAACTGCTGACTGTGCAACATTTAATCAGAGCTTCTATGTTGTTATGACATTATAAGGTATTATATTGCCTTTCTATATGAAGGAATTACATTATATTTGATTTCACTGCATATACACTATAGATGCAGCTTATCATTACCTTTATTGTATTATCTAATTTCGAAATAGTTATCTGTTATATTTGATAAATTTCTTAATGATTGTTCTCTCTTTGTAAACAAGGGACCCATGGGTCACAGCGCTCAGCTGATCGTGATTGGACTATAAATGTTTCTCCACTGTGATACTATATCGAGTCGATAAAGCTTATGAATATCATGTACATGTTGGGCTATTATAAAGGAATGTAATGTAATATGTGAGTAAATGATAAATGAAATTACCTGACTGATGGATTAATAGAGTCAAATAAAGTGGTTTATTTTTTATTTATTTTAGAGGGGTTGAAAATTGTGATATATTTGAGCAAATATGAATGCAATGACAGCAGTAATAAGCAGTAGTAGAATGATGATAAGGCTATTTGTTGAAGGATCTAAAGTGTATGGTAGTCTTCAAGCGTTCAATTTGACAGATATGATGTTATGATTAACTATGCTGATGAAGTGATTTATGAATATGTGACTGTATGACACAATATCTCTTTAGTCTTGACAAGGTACATTATTGTGATGCCCACTATGTCTACATATTACACAATATTGACATTATTTCTGGCATGTACATAGGTACCTATGGACGAATAGTTATACAAAATATTAAAGTATGAATATATCTGATTCATCTTGTTCTTGCTTACTGAGGCTAACTTTGGGATGGGGTTCGGAGAAGGGAAAAGTGAGGGCAGCACGAAGGTGGATGTAGAAATATTCTATTGTAATGTTTTTCCTTTATATAAGAATTTGAAAAGCTAAGAGGAAAGGGGCCCTCCTACTTGGTTATAGTAAAGTTCTAAATATATGATTGCAAACTAATACTCTGACAAGACTGTCATGAAGAAAAACAGTAAAAGTTTTGAGATACTGTGTTGCATATGAAAATTTACAGATGGACAGGCAAGTGGACAGAATGGACTAATACCTTTATTTCACTTTCAAGAGAATAATGCATTTAAGTTTATATATAATCCTATTTTTTTAAGCAGATCCACTTTTTCCATTAAGAAGTTTTTATCTGAATCATTTTTTATTTACAGGTTTATAAATTTTTAATTAAAAAACCTGAAAATATAAGTTAAAATATTAGAATTTTTGCAAAAGTTGCAATCATTATATATACAGAGTAAAAAACATTGGGTCATATTATGCATACACATATTTTATTATTTTTAAATCATAAATGTTTAAACTGATTTTAAAAGAAAATAATGCCACAACATGGCATTTACAAGAATATTCCTTGAATCACTATTAAAAAGTTTTGCACATTGGAGTTTTCAGGACATGCTTAATTTTATTCACCAAAATAAAATAAAAGTAAATTTGATAAAATAAAACATCTTTTCAAATAAAGTATACACACTGTTGGTTGAATGAGGGACAAACAATATCATTGTGCTAATTACTATCCCAGTTTTAATTAATTATTGGAATTAATAGTCAATTTCACACCTGGTGAAGTTTTTACTCTTCTGAAGTAAGGAATTACTTATCTCATGAACATCCACACTTTCACAGCAATACACCACTTTGTGGACACAATTAAATGTACACTTTAATCATTGTAACCCTGGTGGTTCAAAACAAAATCTAAAATGTAGCATGTCCAAGAATAAAATAAAATACAGAAAATTATAACATTCATCTAGTTTATGCACCAGCTGGGGGGATGAGTGCAGGGCAGAGGGGAAGCCTGCTAGTAGTGGCCAAGCTGGGCCAAGGTAAGCTGCCTGGGGTGGGTTACATAATGCAAGTGAAGGCTGTACTACTAGGTGGGCTAGATGTAAACAATACTTGACATGGTGTATGAAAACATGAATAAAAGCTATTCATTCCAATCAATTTCTTTTGAAAGTTCAGATTTTAAAAGATTAAATCCTTATGCATATATGCTGGGAAAATTAAATCAACAGTGCCAAAGTTGGACAAAATTTAAGGTATTGATTTTTTATTTATGCTAATAACTTGAAAAATTTGCAAAATTCAGATCTAATTTTGGGTAAACAATTGAATCTTGATTAAATAAAGTTATATTCCTGAAAAAAAGTCTCTAGGTTCAGCAATTCTCATGTTAGGCGAGTAAATATATTTCCTGATTTTTTTAAAAATTGCATTATGTTTTGGCCCATAACTTCAAAATAATACCCAATACTGACCTAATTTTTGGTATGTTCATAGAAAATGTATAAAAGAATGTGAATACTAAATACAACCAAAAACAGATCAGTGGTTTTGATATTAGGCAGCCTTGAAGTGTAACAATGGCTATTTTTATGGAAAACGGAGTTTTTTTTCCTTAATATCTCGAAAGAACAAAGTCCTAATGACCCAATTTTCGGTATGGTAGGAGATTTTGGGGACATCTAAAATTATGTCAACAGCCTGGGGAGCATAGAGATGTGCACTGAATGACCTACAGTCATCAAAGTGGACTGCTTGACAATGTAAGGGAATACAACAAGAGCCTCCAAAAAAATTCAATAACTAGCCTAATTTTGCAGCTTTTATTTTCAAATTTCAGATTTTAACAGATTAAATCCTTATGTATACATGGTGTGAAAATTAAATCCACCGTACTTACAAGAAAAAAACGTGCCATGGCCAAAGTTGGGCAAAATTTAAGGTACCAATTTTATATTTTTGCCATTTATTTAAAAATTTAACAGATTTTGATCTAATTTTTAGTATACAATTAAATTTTGATTAATTAAAGTTGTATTACTGGAAAAAAGTCCCTACCTTTAACACTTTTGGTCTTAAGTGACCAAATATCTTCCTGATTTTTTTACCAAGTCCATTATGTTTGGGCCCATAACTTTTTTAAATTATATAATATTGACTTAATATCTGGCATGTACATAGGAACTATATAGAGGAATATTTATGGTAAATATGAAGAAAACCAGATGAGTGGTTTTGATATTAGGCAGTCCTGAAGTGTGAAAATAGATTTCTAATAAAAAATTGAGGTTTTTCCTTAATATCTCAAAGGAACGAAGTCCTATTGACCCAATTTTTGGCATGGTAGGAGGTTATGGGGACATCTAACTGCATGCCGAAATTCGAAACGTGCCAGTCTTACGGACGGACATCCAGACGGACAGACGGACGGGCGGACAGACAGACGGACGGACGACAATGAACCATGACTATAGCTCAGATGACTTATAGTCAGCTGAGCTAAAAAGAAGGAAATCAATCAATCAATCAAGTTTTTGAATCAGCACAAACCTCAGTTCCTCATCAGCATTCCTCAGATTACTAAAAACCTCATAAAATGCAAAGATGTACAAGCAACTTATCTACACATCCTGGTAAAGAACATTCATACACATTCATTTCTATAAAACAAGCTTTACCTTTCTAAGTCATCTCCAAACAGTTCTTCCCCATCACCTTCTTCTTCCTCTGGCTGAGCTCCAAGTTCTGATTCATCTTCAAATGGCGGGAGATCTCTTCCAGGGCTAGATGTGACTGGGTCTCGCTCTCTTCCGACTCTACTGGATACTGTGGCAGGGCTAGTAGCTCCTGAGAAAGGGTCTGATGACACTTCATCCTGCAGGAATAAGATATAATCTCTGTGCTATACTTATGAATATATCATATGTAAGGTGTGTAGGCTGAAAATCTACCGTAATAAATCACTGAATGACTAAAGCCCATCCTTGAATGATATGAATTTTGGCTCAGAGTTGGCTCTGACTGACTGGCAGAGTTTTTTCAGTTTCTTTCCCCCTGGCAATTCTTATACCCGGCAAAAAAAAATAACACTTGACATTGGCTGTGTACACTTTTTCTGCAGCAGGTCCTCAAGGCATCCAAATTGGGACTCCTTTGCTAGAGCTGCCAAAAACATTTTAAAACTTACAGGTGGTCCAGTTTAACACCCCCCCCCCCCAAACACACAGACAATCCCGTATGTCACTTGATCTCGCAATGGATGCACCTGTGACTTGACACTTAGCATATATGGCCATGCAGAAATGAGTCAACCTGCCATTTCTGAGGCGCGTGTCTTTGAGGTGGGCCAAGAGGCTTGATCATAGTATTCATAAATACTATGATTTGATTGATTCATAAGGCTTTAGACACCTCTTACAGTGGGGTTTTTTATGTTAGGCCTAAATAACCACAGAAAATGGCCATATAAGGAAAGCTGAAGCCAGAATCAGAGAATATAAGGGCTCACTTGAAATTTTGAAACTGCTTTCAGCCACTTCCGGGAAACCGTTCACTTAATAAAAGCGAAACCAAAACTGGTTTTGCCAAAACCGCCCACTCGATGATTTTACCAGAATGATGGCGGCGGTAGGCTGAAGTATTGATACTTTGTTAATTATCTTATTAATTGATACCATTGCTGTCTGTTAGAGTTAAATAAGCAATGATTGAGGTATAAACATTCTTTAGGAAGTGTTTTGAATTTGATATTCCCTACTTTTAACCCTGTATAGCTACAGATGAGACCCACATATTCTTTATGTCCATGTTGTTTGACACGTGGGTATGTTATAGGACACAGAGACAGTCTATATTTGGAGCTGGTATAGAATCTAGCCTACGTAGAAAAGGTTATGGGTGTATATGGATGGAAGTAATGATGTTTAGGATTCATGTAATGGAGAAATAACAGGCATGTCGATGTCATATCATCAGGCATGTCATGGCTTATGTTGATTACTACTTTACTAATATGAGACAGTCCAGTCAGTTTAGACCCATCATGGAAATGCAGGCCGGATTCTATACTTGGGTCCTATTTTCTTCATAATTACAATATCAATGGGCCATGCAGTCACAATGAACAATGCTCTCACTTGGTCTCCATGGACCTCAAAACTTCTGATAATATTTTCATCATTAATTCATAAAATCATATTGAATAATTTATGATATTTTCATAATTTGTCTATAAATTATTAAAACCGAAACCGTCCACATATAAATACAAAGCGAAACCATACAAAACCGGTTTTCCCGGAACCGGTTTCGAATCTTCGATTAGGGCCTTGGTATATTACTCAAATAATGAAATCACCATGCTACATCATACGCAGGGCATTTAAATCTTAAATGGCTCCGGACTTTAAATCTCGCCCTGTCAACTTTCTCGGGAAAATCTATACACGATCTACATCCTAGCAATTCTCGTAGTGTAGCTGCAGTTTGTAATGCTACAGTTATGGCTAAATTATCATTTTCCTTACCGCCATTGCTTGTTAAATCTTCTGTGAGTGCACACCGGCAGGGAACTGTACTAGCTTTGTCACTCAAAAGCGCGGGAACCTGAGGTCATGACCTGTCAAGGAGGTTCATGCGTGATAATGAAACTTCGGCGTGATACAACATCGCAACTGGGTCAAGAGTACATGTTTGTAAACAGTCTTTGAAGTACAGAAGTATTACGCATCAAGTTATTAATTAAAGTTTTCGTGTGTGTATGCATGAGTTTTATAAACGATGATATATTATATAATTTGATTTTTCTTGCCAACTTAATGGTAATAATTATAATGGCAATAATAAAAATGGCAATAATATAATTATGATATATGACCTGCTAAGTACCAACCATAATGATAATAATAATGAAAATAATAATAATAATAAAATGATAATATAATAATAATAATAATAATAATAATAATAATTATATTTATAATAATTAAATTGCATGATCATAAGCAATTAAGAAATACATGAAATTATAATTAAGTGACTGTGATGTAAAAATAAAATATGTTTCTTCAATTTACCCTCACATTGGGTAAATAATAATAATAATAATAATAATAATAATAATATATTTATAATAATTAAATTGCATGATCATAAGCAATTAAGAAATACATGAAATTATAATTCAGTGACTGTGATGTATAAATAAAATATAATGTTTTCTTCAATTTACCCTCACATTGGGTCTCGGTTTTGTATATTTTGAACAAAATACTTGTAGAATATTCTGTGATTAATTCAGTCAACACGTGGCATAATTTCCCTCTGTCTGTATACATAATTAAAATTAAGCAAAAAAAACGTGGTCTCAGGAACAATAAGAAATTCCCTGCGGCCTTTTGATAACAAGGTGGTTCAACCATGATTGTGTGTCGATGATTTTACATGGTGCGACTTTACTCAAACGACTTCGGAACCTGCAACTTAATAATCAGGTCAGTGGGGATTCCAAAACGAGGCTGGGAGTTCCCCAACAAAAGCACGTGCACTGGTTATCCTAGGTAATCTGCCGGGGCTTTCCCTTACACATTGCTCGGCTGTCATCATGGCTGCGAGGTTGAGTCCGTGCGATCCTTGTTCGTTTGCCCGTACAGATCAGGTCGTGGTCCGCCACGCCCACTTAGAGCTGGATGTTGATTTCAGCAGACATGTTTTATCGGGAAGAGTAAAACTGGACGTGGAAAGACTAGACTCAACCGCAAACAGTTTGGTGAGTCTGCAAACATACCAATCTGATTTGTTGTACAGCTGGCCATGGCTTCGCCTTGGCTTGGGTACTTTTTTAACACCGGTATGTGTGTGTGTGCTTGTGGGCTGGGGGGGGGGGGTTAATGCCCTGATGTTGTCAGTGATAACTTACTATATATATATATTTACTATATATATATATATATATATATATATATATATATATATATATATATATATATATATATATATATATATATATATATATATATATATACCTTTTTGGCGCGTGTATGACACATTTCAAATATATATATACTTAAATCACATTTCATATATATTTCAAAATAATATATCACAGTAAGCTCATAAATGGAGCCTGTCTATATTCTATTCAAATCTTTATTTAATTTACATATATATATATATATATATATATATATATATATATATATATATAATTGGCTCTGAAAAGGGGGGGGGGGGTTGTGATAACTGACCATCCCCCCCTTGCCAAAAAGTGGGGGGGATATATATACCCCCCATCCCCCCTTTATTGATGCCCCTGCATAGGCAGTATGTAGTTATAACATTTATCAGCCTCACCTGTTGCTAGCTTTACCTGGCCATCTAATGAACAGTTTTGATCAAACTTTTTGTCAAATTATCCCATCTCAGTGAACCCATCAAACCTTTCACTTTAGTTTTGTGCAATGAAGGAATAATAGATAAAACAAGATACAGTTGGGTTTATTCAGCTTTTTGCCAGATTACTAAATTGCTTTTGCATTAGAATCAGAATCCAATAAAAGAAATGAAATTAGAATGCTTTAATCCAAATAAATTTAGATATAAGCAAAGATTACAGCAAACTTACAATACATAACTGTGAAACTTGATGCAATGTTTGTTTGTCTGTAAAAATAAAAAACTTCTAAAGTTTAAAGAAAGAATGTTTCCTTTTAATATCTCAGATAAAGACAAACCTGTATACCATAGTGATGTTTTATCAGTGTTTGCATGACATAGAGGGTAAAACACCCTCAAACAGCCTCAATGAACATATTAATAACGGGAGTAGAAGTTGCTGATTTAGTGGTACATGTATGTAGTTGTAGCATGACAGAACACTGTTATGAACTGAACTTTGAACTTTATTGGTCATGACATAATACAAACAGTCTGAAACAGATCATTACAATACTTCATTAACTTGTAGCTACTGGTCATGGTAAGCTTTAAAGTACATGAACAGTGTAAATAAAACTGCAATTTGACAATATTATACCGTAAATGAATTGTTTTGTAATTGTTGGCTCTGTGTGTAGTCGTTTCTACCAGTTTAAAGTAATTAAAACCACTTCTAATAAGAGCGCTAAGATGCTTGGTTGCACGCTGCCTATGTTTGGCAGTGATCGGTTACGTGCCTCATGAATATTCGGCATGACATCAGCTCAGGAGAGGCAGTCAGTCATAACAATTAAATCCATGTGTGAATTCATGACAATAGGTGTACTATATTCTGTATTGCATTCGATCATTAATAGTTAGAATAAAAATGCCAAATAGTTGTGTAGCGGTTGGCTGCAAATACACAACCGTTATGGTGACAGATTACACAGTTTCCCTTTGAGCTAGCCAGAACATTTGAAGAAATGGGTCAACTTTGTTTGTGTGAAGCGAGCAAAATGGGAGGAGCTATCAGCTATTTGTGCTCAGCCCTCACAGTACATTAAAATCAAGCCATTGTGAGCGTATTATCTCACAGGCAACATCAACTTTATGTCATAATGAAGAATTAATTACTATTATAACGAATTTCTGATAGTTAATTAAAATTATATCGCCAATTTTAAAGCAATCCAATGTTTTCCATTTCTTGTTAGTTGTATTTAGTCGCATACTTAATAGCAAGTATGCCTCTATAACATCCTGCAAGCATGCCAAAAAAAAAAAATTGAACCTCCGGGTACAAATTATGTAAAAATATATGTTAAGATCTCAGGCTGGCTGCCAGATATATTTTGGGGGAGATTACTTATTTTATGTATTGAATAAATCCAATAATATTTAAAATATAAAACTTTGATATTTAGGCCTCCCGGTGATGTACAGTGTTTTTTGCTGATTATAAGCATACCACTGTTTTTCCATTGCTTGTAAGTTGTATATAGACCCGTACTTAAATCATATTACGCCTCTAGATAACTTCCTATAAGTATGCATGCCTTCTTTCCAAGAACAGTGAAAGGAAATCCCCAGGCACTCATATTAACATGTGGATTTCATATAGAATTAAACCATTTGTGTCATAATTAAGCCAATAAATATCTGGATATATTCATTTTGAAGTGCGCCTTTAAAAATAATGCAGGTTTGACTATATCAAGAATGAACATTTAACTTTAAAATCTGCTATAGAATCTTAATCAACTATCCGAATTATGTTAAAAATAGTAATAATTTTTTCGTTCCAACATAAAGTTGATGTTGCCTTGTGATGATACGCTCATAATAGCTCAATTTTAAAGTTCTGTGCAAAGAACCTTGTCAAAGATCATCTCGTGTCAGCTGCAATGTGCAATATGTGATCTAGCTCTTTCAACTAGCATCCAATCAGTTTGCCAGATTCATGGGCAGTGGCTCTGAGCAAAAACTGACAAATAAAAAACATTGACTAAATATGGAGTAAATACGGATAAAGTAATCACAAGTTGGCAAGACAAAGGCTGTTGGTTTCATACTTCGTTTTAAGGACGACCGTCCTTCCTTTTAAGTAGGCCTACGTACCTAAATCGAAGGACGTGCGGTCAGCCATGACCAGGTTAAATGTATCACATATTATGCAAATGTAAATTATCAATCATTGAGTAATCAGCCACTCAATAAGGATGACCATGCTGGTAAGGGCAGGTATTTGTTCTTTTATATTACTAAGCTATTAATGTAGTAATCATCTGCGTTATGACTATATAATGCTGGGGTGGGGGGGGGGGATCACTTGTCTAAATCATGATTTTGCTCATGAGTATTCTTAAATAATATGTTTTTTTTTAAAATTTAAGTTATATACCATGCACATTTATAATAATGGCCCATCTGTATTGCAAAACATATACATAAAAAATAAAAATGTGTAATGTATATGGCTGAGCATTTTGCATGACTTCTTAATTACAGAGATAAGACTACTTCAAAATTATGACCACTTTGTCCAGTGCCCAATATGGTCTTATATATGAGATACCGCAGTTAAAGAAATTAAATTACAAACTTATACACTGAGATGTTACATCATCTATTGAATTTTGTGTATTTTAACAATTTTAATGTGATTTATTAGTCCTTGAAAGGGCTTAATGCATTTGTTGTAAATACATATTTTGTTGATATAAATTCATTCTTGTATTACTTGTATTTGTGTAAAATGTCATTATTTGAAATAAAATACATTTTTAGTGTCACAGTCTAATTTGATATCTGGATTTTTTCTCATAAAGAAATAAAGTTAATAGAACATATGAAATGAACCAGAAAGATATTTTTTATAAATTTTATACCTGATTTGTCTGGCAATGATTTGTAATTCCTACTTTAAATTGAATTAGATCACAATTACCATTCATCTCAATATGTCAAGAATTTTTTGATTAAATGACATTAAACTGGCTATGAATCTGGATAAGTTTAAGCAGGTTTGTCATATTCACTATCAGTATTAATTCTTAGTTTTTTCATTATCAGTCATTAGTATGTTTGATATAAAATGTGCAAAAACAATAGGATAAAACATATAATTTTATTAAATTAGCTAAAAGCATTTTAAACAATAGATTAGGTTAACTGTACAGTACGTTTGTATGTAAAGACCTCACACAGAGTCAATATAACCTTTAGACTTTTAGTCACGAATATGAAGGAGGTGAAGGCCACTGTGTTATCAGTATCATGTGATATGACAAGATGGGTGATTGACAGGTCTGTGCTGTGAACTATGAAACAATTAGATAGTTCAATAAGGTCATTACTGTAGTACCCTGCCATAAGATGAGCAAATGAACAAAAACAATTTTAATTAACTTCATTAAAAACTTTTTTCAATAAAAAAACTTGTCCCTAGCCTTTAAATAGCATTTAAAATCAATAAGCAAATTGCCTGCCTATGGTATATATCATGTTAGAATATTTTGAAAAGAATGATATATTAAGACAGTTTGAGCAAGGAGATTTATTAAATCTCCTTGGGTTCAGTTTGATTATTTTCATTATTTGGTCTCACTTAAAATTAAAAATATAGCTTCTTTTGTTAGGAATATATGTGTAATTAGATGCATTTGATTAAAATTAAAAATTTAACAAGTTTAAATGTAAATTTAAGTTTTTGTTAATAAAATGATATATGTAAAAGAGATGCCTTACATTGAAATATACATTAATTTTGTATAAAGCTATGTTCAGAGCAGTAAAACAGGTAATATGGGGAGGTGTCTTCCATGCATAGAATAGAAACCTTTTGAAAATTTAGAATATGATGTCCCCATGTGCCCCTCTAATTCTGCCTCTGTTGATTTATCATCAGATTACACCTATTCATTACATGTGCCCCTCTAATTCTGCCTCTGTTGATTTATCATCAGATTACACCTGTTCATTACATGTGCCCCTCTAATTCTGCCTCTGTTAATTTATCATCAGATTACACCTGTTCATTACGTGTGCCCCACTAATTCTGCCTCTGTTAATTTATCATCAGATTACACCTGTTCATTACATGTGCCCCTCTAATTCTGCCTCTGTTGATTTATCATCAAATTACACCTGTTCATTACATGTGCCCCTCTAATTCTGCCTCTGTTGATTTATCATCAGATTACACCTGTTTATTACATGTGCCCCTCTAATTCTGCCTCTGTTAATTTATCATCAGATTACACCTGTTCATTACATGTGCCCCTCTAATTCTGCCTCTGTTAATTTATCATCAGATTACACCTGTTCATTACATGTGCCCCTCTAATTCTGCCTCTGTTGATTTATCATCAGATTACACCTGTTCATTACATGTGCCCCTCTTATTCTGCCTCTGTTAATTTATCATCAAATTACACCTGTTCATTACATGTGCCCCTCTAATTCTGCTTCTGTTAATTTATCATCAGAATACACCTGTTCATTACATGTTCCCCTCTAATTCTGCCTCTGTTGATTTATCATCAGATTACACCTGTTCATTACATGTGCCCCTCTAATTCTGCCTCTGTTGATTTATCATCAGATTACACCTGTTTATTACATGTGCCCCTCTAATTCTGCCTCTGTTGATTTATCATCAGATTACACCTGTTCATTACATGTGCCCCTCTTATTCTGCCTCTTTTAATTTATCATCAAATTACACCTGTTCATTACATGTGCCCCTCTAATTCTGCTTCTGTTAATTTATCATCAGAATACACCTGTTCATTACATGTTCCCCTCTAATTCTGCCTCTGTTGATTTATCATCAGATTACACCTGTTCATTACATGTGCCCCTCTAATTCTGCCTCTGTTGATTTATCATCAGATTACACCTGTTTATTACATGTGCCCCTCTAATTCTGCCTCTGTTAATTTATCATCAGATTAAACCTGTTCATTACATGCGCCCCTGTAATTCTGCCTCTGTTGATTTATCATCAGATTACACCTGTTTATTACAGATTTTGGACACCAGGGATGTAAATGTAAAGAAGGCATCGCTGGATGGCAGTGGTACAGAGCTGAAGTTTGATGTGGGCAGTCCAGTCAAATCATTTGGGTCTAAACTGGAGATCAGCCTCCCAGCTGACTGTGGGAAGTAAGTAATAACCACAGAGAAAAAAAGAGGAAACAAAGAGATAAAAGCTGGTTTTACTAGATATATAAGATCTGTAAATATCCTTAGATATGATAGCAATTTGTTTATAATATATACATTTTGATATTTTTTACAAAGAGACCCTTGGCTTTGGATATTCTTTTGAACAGCTCATTAACTAGCTTATTCTATCGCCTTTAAACAGTGGGATACCATCAAATAAATACATCTGCTGATAGCCACTAACCTGTACTGCCTTGACTTGACTTGTGTTCTGTTGTCATGGTGAGCCACTATAAATAACTGCACTTGTGACCATCCCTTTCATGTCAAGTCAGCATTCTTTGATGCAGGCCTGCAGGATCAGAGAGTGAGATAACATTTGATGAATGAAAGATAAAAAATAAAAAATGACTTATGATCCTTTATTAATCAATTATTTTATGTATATATGATTGATTAGGTAAACATGTTATCAGTTTAATGGATACAAAAAATTTGTCACAAGTTCAGCAAAAGCAGTCAACTGGGTGATCATGGAGTCAAGCAGTGAGCCTTGCAGGATGACCTGCTTTACAAGTCACATGGTTGTGTGCTATAATCTGATTGGCCTACCTTGGGATACCCTTTGTGAGGGAGCCTTACTGATGAAGACACAACCTTGGGATAAAAAAAAGTTCTAGTTGCGTAACATACATCCTTAATAACAAAATGTGATACATAGTTGAAAGAATATAAAGTGATTCTGAGAAAAGCCACAGTTTGAGTCAGTAAAACTAAGTCTTCTAATTGTTACTATATGATGCATGTGAGAACTTATGAATGAACCTTAAGCAAAGTCACATGAGGCATAAAATTGAAGTTGTTATTACATGGATTCATAATGTCCTGCATAAATTTGTATGACTGGTAGTCATAGGGTGATATACCTTAAATATTGACCAAGTAAATTCAGTTTAACTTGACATCACACTGAAAGGTCAAGGTCATGGCCTGGTTGTTGATAATTATTCATTGAACAAGGATTAACTTTAATGCTGTTCTCTGTTAAGTGCCCCATCATTCTTATATAAGAATTCTGGCTGAATTAGAATATTTCATCAGGTAAATATAACCTTTTTGGATGAGCATACATAATTGTTAATGATTGATTAGGTAAAAATGTTATCAGTCTAAAGGATTATGAAAAAAACAACCAATAAATTGATAAAATCAGTGAATTGGTACATCAGTTCTTACCGTACTGACTACATTAGTTCATATCTTCTCCAGACAAAAGTTTTTTCCAAATAGTCTGTAATTATTGGTACACACAAATGCTGGTGTGATATTCAGTGATTCCCTATGAGGACATCTCATGTGACAGGACTTTTGGACTGTACCAGCAATGTTTAGTTTAATCTTTAAGGTGTCACATTATGCAAGCGATCTGCTTGTAGGTCTTTCTTTATTCATAATCTGTAGACATTACATTGGCTGTATGGTATTTCTCTGTGTAGAAGTTATCAAATTTATTCCCATTAGGAAAAGTTTTGATGAATTCAACCACCATCACAAACACAAATAACAGAGGGTATTACTGATGTTGGTACTGGGGGTATGTTGATTCTAATCCCTTACACATGCACAGATGCATGTATAAAAGGTAATAGTATACACTGAATGAATGTTGTTACAGGTGTACAGTGAATGTGGATTATGAAACATCTCCAAACTGTACAGCTCTTCAGTGGTTGAGTCCAGAGCAGACTGCAGGAAAGGTGCACCCTTATTTATTTAGCCAATGTCAGGTAAGTATCAGTGAGATTATAATTAATGTTATCAATCCTTGCTTACTCAAGCATATTTCATGGTCCTCAGGCATTGTATGTAGTCCTACATATGTATTAATCTTGTTCACTTTAAACAACACCTAAAACATCAATATTTAAGTTGGTCAGAAGTGGATCCAGGGGGAGGGTCCAGGGGGTCCGGACCCCCCCCCCCCCCTTTTCCAGCCACAGCAACCTTTTTTTTTAAGGGTTTCAGACCACTTTTTGCTGCCTGGTCCCCCCTTTTTCCTGTGACCTGTGGAGCTTTTTAAGGGTTTTTCATAAGTACTTAAGCTTGGACCCACCCTTTTCCTAAATCCTGGATCCACCCCTGTTGGTATTTGTTAATTCTACATTTTATTAGTATTGTAATTATAGAATACTGCTCATCAGACTACAGACATTTGACTGTTACTGTTACTAACTATTATCTTTCTACCAAATAAACCGTACCAAGTATACTATATTTGTTGACACCTAATATTGACTTTTTCAGGCGATCCATGCTCGCAGCCTGCTGCCATGTCAGGACACACCAGCAGTCAAGATGACATACAGCGCTGAGGTAATGTCTGAAACCTGTGGCTCCTCATGAACGGATATTACTGGAAATGATGCAGACAATCAAAACTCCATTCTATTTTCACAGTATGCAATTAGGCAGACTCATCATAGAATGAAACAAAAACATCCAAAATAGAGAAGCAAACCTTGCAAGGAAGATTGGGGTCAGAGATGGTGCCCTAGATGTGGTAAACACTGCTGGCAAAACTCATAAAACACTCATTATGGGCTTATTAATTGGGGCTTTACACCAAAATATAATAACAGTGACTTTGCCACTGCTGATCTGTAATTTGAATTTCAATAACATATGTGATATTGTTCTTGAGATATTTTGCAGACCAACACTCAGTAACACACAAAATTTACCATAGACAATATCTCTCAGTTCAGGGTTAATAATACTGCAACTCTAATCATTCATACTGTGTTTGTTCAGTATTTCAGTTTCAATCAGCTGCATTCTAAATCTACCCTATGTAAAGAAAGCATGATGGAGGACTCATTAGGCATGAATAGGAGGACAGTTATTAAAAAAACTTGCTTTGCATGTAAATAATGATTTTACAGTGCCAGTTCATGTAGATTTTAACACTTAATATTTCATGCTAATAAATTACACATTATCATAAAATATGGATTTCATTCTGAAAATATGTTAAACAGTTACTGATCTGAGAATATTAAATACATTTACTTATATTATATCTTAATCCTCCATATTATTAAAAAAAATAAAATAAATATGTTATATTTTGTATACCTGTTGTTTTACATAATTTATGTAAGACTGATTATAGAAAATATAAATTTATAGTTACATGAAATTAATAGTTAATATAAATTTTCAGATCAGCTGCCCAAAAGAGCTTGTAGCTTTGATGAGTGCTGTTAAGGGGGACAGCAAGCCGAGCTCCACTGATAACAACAAGATGATCCACTCCTTCACACAGAAGGTCTCCATACCCAGCTACCTGGTGGCTGTAGTAGTGGGAGCACTTGAAAGCAGGTCTGTGGTCTTCCTGCTGTTGTTCACAGAAAAAACTCTTTTCCTGGTTAAGAGAAAGCTTACTTAATAATAAATCACCATACCAGAAATTTTTACATGTTTCACTGACATGCTGGATATTCAGTAGCATAAGTACAACTTGTAATCTTGAAGATAATGTCTATATTGTGTCTGATGTAGGGAGATTGGCCCAAGATCTAAGGTCTGGTCGGAGAAGGAGATGGTGGAGGAGGCTGCATGGGAGTTTGCAGAGGTAAAACTGCTCTAATCTATTATGTCTTTATCTCATGGTTGAATACTATTTGTGGCAAGAAATACTGTTTCGTGCTGTCACCTGGTGACAAAATTGGACACTACTTCAAACTTTATTTTGTGATTCATTGTGAGGAGGCAACCACATAAGCATTTACATTTTGTGGCCCGCCCATGGTTTTTTAGTGGACCACAATATTGTATATACCAATATTTGCTCAAAAAAGTTCCCACTAGGCTTGATAAAATATAAATTAGATTCAATCAGTACAGATATTTAATTTTTTTTTCAAATTTTCTCATATAAAATTTAAGAATTTCAAACCAGTACTTAAAGTGAAGGCAGTCAAAACACAGAACAAAGAATATAAGAGGATAAGAAAAAAAACTTTTGAAATAGATCACTAATGAAGTTTTTTTTAATGAACATCTGATTCTGTAAAATAAATTAAAAATTTATATACATGTAAAAATGAATATATTTAATATATGTTTATTGACATGAATGAAATAAAGTATTACAAAGGATAAAATGAAATGATTATTATATTTCTTTTCAGACTGAGCAGATGCTTGCAGCTGCGGAGGACCTGATGGGACCATATTTATGGGGTGTGTATGACCTACTGATCCTCCCACCGTCCTTCCCTTATGGTGGGATGGAGAATCCCTGTCTTACATTCGTCACACCTACCTTGTTGGTAAGGCATAAATTTAAGAAGCATTCTCTGGTTGCATAAAAATCAGCTGTACCCATTAGCTTATTTAGTTCATATCCACTAGTAAACCTTGTGTCTGAAATATTAGTCATAAGAGTTCGTCCTGAACGCTATTTTCATAACCTGATGTGGCAACAGAATTAGTGGCTTAGGTATAATACATTGTCATTTTCAATTGCTATTTTGTCGTTTTCAAGTGCATTTGTATGAGCCATGATGTAGCTGATCCTGAGCTGCTGCAATGTGTGTAAACAAAAGATTACTTGTGTCTGTCGCTCAGACATACTACAACCGTGCATTATTTGACCCATTGAGCACCTGGGGCCCAAAGAGGTTGGGTCAAGGGATATTAGATCTCGAGCATTTTGTGACAGCTTTGTATGTACCTAAGTAGATTTATCTTTAAGTTTTGTATACTCTTAGATACCTATTGGGTATGTGTCTTCTTTCATCCCAAGTTATTAAAAACCTGATTGTTTTTACTAACACATGCATATTGTATACCTGATGATTTTGTAGAAAATATATTTTTTTAATTGATAATTTATGTGAATAATTTTTAGCTCAGCTGACTATAAGTCATCTGAGCTATAGTCGTGGTCCATTGTCCGTCGTCTGTCCGTCCGTCCGTCCGTCTGTCCGTCCGTCCGTCCGTAAGACTGGCATGTTTCGACACCATTGGACCTACGAATCTGAAATTTGCCATACAGTTAGATGTCCCAAAAATCTCCTACCATGCCGAAAATTTGGTCAATAGGACTTCGTTCCTTCGAGATATTAAGGAAAAACCTCAATTTTTTTATTAGAAATCTATTTTTCACACTTCATGATTGCCTAATATCAAAACCACTCATCTGGTTTTCTTCATATTTACCATAAATATTCCTCTATATAGTTCCTATGTACATGTGAGAAATTAAGTCAATATTATTTAATTTAAAAAAGTTATGGGCCCAAACATAATGCATTTTGTAAAAAAATCAGGAAAGATATTTGGTCACTTAAGACCAAAAGTGTTAAATGTAGGGACTTTTGTTTTAGTAATACAACTTTAATTGATCAAAATTTAATTGTATACCAAAAATTAGATCAAAATCTGTTAATTTTTTTTAAATATTGGCAAAAATATAAAATTGGTACCTTAAATTTTGCCCAAATTTGACCATGGCACGTTTTTTTCCTGTAAGTACTGTGGATTTAATTTTCACAGCATGTTTTTGTTAGCATTTTGTCTGGTAACACCAAAAATTTGAAACCAGTTGATCAAAAACTGTAGATTTTATTTTCAAGCACCATGTCACATCAAGTTTACATCAAGCTAGTGTTAGGCAGTTTGCTAGAGCTCAGCTCCCCAGCTTCAGCTCTAAGTTCCTTAAATTTAGCATACAGTTAGATGTGTCCAAAATCCTCTACCATGCCAAGATTTTTATCACTAGGACTTAATTCCTTTGAAATATTAATGAAAATCTTCATTTTTCTATTAAAAACCCATTGTTACTCTGTAAGACTGCCTAATATCAAAACCACTGATCTGACTTTGATCATATATAATATACATATTTTTCTATACATTCGCTATGCACATGCCAGAAATGATGCCAGTATTGGGTAATTGTTTTAAGTTATGGGCCCAAACATAATGCACTTTTAAAAAATCAAGAAATATATTTACTCCCTTAACAAGAGGATTTCTGAAGCTAGAGATTTTTTGTCAGGGATGTAACAAGATATAAACAAGATTCAATTGAATACAAAAAATTAGTTCTGAATTTTTCAAATTTTATAAGTTATTAGTATAAATATAAAATTTGTACCTTAAATTTTGCCCAACTTTGACCATGGCACGTTTGTTTCCTGAGAGCACTGTTGATATAATTTTCATATCATGCACACATAAGGATTTCATCTTTGTAGTTTAGAAAGCTGAAAGAAATTGGCCAAATATTGTAGCTTTTATTAATGTTTATATGAGACCATGTCAGACCCAGGCTTAATCCAGCCCCTCTTCAGTCACCTATATGTTGACCTTGTTGACCTTTCATCAAATTATGCATGCTTGAGCGAAGCATACACTGGGGCAGCCAGGCAGCTAATGCCCAGCCACAGTTGATCCAGGTGTCCAACCCAACTCATCTAGTAGTTGTTTTGAAAAACAACATAACAAGAAACAATAAATTAATAATTTTGTATTGGTTTTTTATAACAAATTAAAGAAAAATTAATAGAAAAGGAATTTGTTAGTTGATGAGTAACAGAAAATTAACTTGCAGTTACTGATGATGTAAGAATCTTGTATGGATGGATAGAATGTCAATGTCAATGTTATTCCAAATAACACCATGCAGTCACCTATGGTATTTTTCAGTGAAATTTTAATGATAAAAAATAAATCATTTTATTCATTACTAATCATTAGGGATCATATGAAGGAAATTAATGATAGACAAATATGCAGTTGATAATATTAATCTAGATTCCTACTGTGTCTAATGTGTAGATTGATGTGAAAGTAGTCCAAAGTGAATATATTACATTTATTTTTTTTAAATATAAATAAAAGCCATAAAACCAGGTACTTATGATCATTATTTAAATTTGTGAATTTTGTATATTCTGGATTCTCAACAACTTTTTTTGGCTAAAACTGAATAAATACTAGACATGGTGCGAATGCTTTGCAAATGTATTTGAATACGAATATGAATATGTACTGCTTTAAAAAATTTTATTGCATAAGAATTGGAATTCAGGTGAAAATGAAAGTATTTGAATACCAGTGCAGATACTTTCAAAATGTATTCATGAATGCATTCATGAATATATTCTATAATATTATTTCAATAATCATTTCAGTTATATTTTATTTAAAAAAATCATATGCTTTTCTTATTATTTTTTTAAAATAAAAATTATATTGGCATAATATTTGTTATTGAATTTCAATAAATAGTTAAACGCTTTTATAATATGTGCTGCTTATAAGTTATATGGCCAAGTCAAAATCTGTGTGACAATAGCACTCCATTTGTTAATAAAATAAATGAAATCAATCCTCTTCCCTGTCTCCAAAGATACTATCAAAATCATACATAAGCTAAACACCAACAACTCATAATAAAACTTATATTTATTACCACACAAAACAAGCATGTGCTTCTTTCCAAAATCATATTTTTTATCATATATAACAGCTGAGCGCCGTGACCCATGGGTCCCTTGTTTTTTCTATCAAGAGTGTATAAATAGGATAAATTTAATAGGAGTTTGAATTTTTTTTAGAATGAAAATACTGGTAGTAATTGCAGATAAGTGTTTGAAAAAAATATATAAAATTCGGGAATTCATATATTTATCGTTTGATACTTTTATATGCATATGAAGTCTGGTATCAGCATAATTCCAAATGATATTGCTTTATGCTTACTTTTTAACTTTGCTGAACCCAGTATTGTATGATTTAACCTGATTAGATCTTTGGTGTAATCATATCAATGGGTTTTTTTATTTATCAGTGTAAATATTTAGTCAGATTTTAGTCTTTTCTAGTGACATGATATCTATGTGACCTTTACTGCTGCTGGGTGTTCTTGTCAGTGTCTGTTATAAGAGTAATGGTTGTGAAATTATTCATCTTGTTCACTGATACCAAGCAGAATCATCACATGAATTTATGTTACTGAATAGAGCCATGGAATCAGATTCAAAAATAGAAAATAAAATAAGTGTTTTCAGATTTTGTTGATAATTCATACATATGTGTCCTTATATTTAGGCAGGAGACAGATCGCTGGCTTCTGTTGTCGCTCATGAGATTACACACAGCTGGATGGGAAATCTGGTAACCACCAAGACATGGGAACATTTCTGGTATTGAAACCTGTCTCAAATACTCTGATAAAAACATATACAATATTCACTTTATCTTAATAAAAAATATCTTTTGCCTGAGCCAGTCATTGTTACTACACACACAACCTACAATAGAAATATTATTAATTCCTGTATAGCTTTGTTATAATCATTAATACAAGAAGAGAGACAACAATCATATATTAATTAATTATATCATGTAGATAGGTTTTATTTGAATGATCAACCTTTCTAAAGGATTTCTATATTTATTGCCTTTAATAGTTTAAAACTTTATTAAATAGGAAAATAAATTGGTATTTTAAATGGATATTCTTTATCAATATGGAATGTAATGAATGGAAGGTTAAGTTCAATTAGTACATATTAGCTTCATATGATATTTTGAAATTATACCATACCAAAAAAAGAGACTAGTAGTTTTAAACCACCAAATATATTATTTTCAAATTTTTTTCAGGCTGAATGAAGGTCACACAGTTTTTGTGGAAAGAAAAATTGGAGGCAGAATGTTTGGGGAACCATTCCGTCACTTTGAAGCCATCGGTGGCTGGAAAGAACTTAAGTATCAAGTACATATATTCTCTACTCATATAGCTTTAATGATAAGCAAGGGATAAGGCTTGTGGACAGTAAAACATGTCTGATTAAATATTGAACAAGTTTGAATATGAAAGCTGTAACTGATACCAAATTATTGTCAAGTTTGAACCATATCTGTTTAGCAGAGTGTTATATGCATAAAAATAGCTTGGTACATGTAGTCTAATGTAAGAAAATACATGTTCATAACTGTCTCTTATGTATGAATCAGACATTTCTTACCTCTTTTACAGATTGAGGTATTTGGGAAGGATAATCCTTACACACACCTGGTGCCAAACCTGGATGGTCCTGTTGATCCTGATGATGCCTTTTCTTCCATTCCTTACGAGAAAGGATCAAACTTCCTCATGTACCTAGAGCAAAAACTTGGAGGACCAGGTGAGTAGCACTGAGTATCAGTAATACGGATTGACCGGGTAGGCAAGTGGCACTGAGTATCAGTAATACACAGTGACCAGCTAGGCAAATAGCACTGAGTATCAGTAATACACAGTGACCAGGTAGGCTAATAGCACTGAGTATCAGTAATACACAGTGACCGGATAGGCAAATAGCACTGAGTATCAGTAATACACAGTGAGCAGGTAGGCAAATAGCACTGAGTATCAGTAATACACAGTGAGCAGGTAGGCAAATAGCACTGAGTATCAGTAATACACAGTGAGCAGGTAGGCAAAAGGCACTAAGTATCAATACACAGTGACCAGGTAGGCAAAAGGCACTAAGTATCAGTAATACACAGAGACCTCTAGGCAAGTAGCACTGAGTATCAGTAATACACAGTGACCAGGTAGGCAAATAGCACTGAGTATCAGTAATACACAGTGACCGGATAGGCAAATAGCACTGAGTATCAGTAATACACAGTGAGCAGGTAGGCAAATAGCACTGAGTATCAGTAATACACAGTGACCAGGTAGGCAAATAGCACCGAGTATCAGTAATACACAGTGAGCAGGTAGGCAAAAGGCACTAAGTATCAATACATAGTGACCAGGTAGGCAAATAGCACCGAGTATCAGTAATACACAGTGAGCAGGTAGGCAAAAGGCACTAAGTATCAATACACAGTGACCAGGTAGGCAAAAGGCACTAAGTATCAGTAATACACAGAAACCTCTAGGCAAGTAGCACTGAGTATCAGTAATACACAGTGACCAGGTAGGCAAATAGCACTGAGTATCAGTAATACACAGTGACCAAGTAGGCAAATAACACTGAGTATCAGTAATACACAGTGACCAGGTAGGCAAAAGGCACTAAATATCAGTAATACACAGTGACCAGGTAGGCAAAAGGCACTAAATATCAGTAAAACACAGAGACCTCTAGGCAAGTAGCACTGAGTATCAGTAATACACAGTGAGCAGGTAGGCAAATAGCACTGAGTATCAGTAATACATCGTGAGCAGGTAGGCAAAAGGCACTAAGTATCAGTAATACACAGTGACCAGGTAGGCAAAAGGCACTAAGTATCAGTAATACACAGTGAGCAGGTAGGCAAATAGCACTGAGTATCAGTAATACACAGTGACCAAGTAGGCAAATAACACTGAGTATCAGTAATACACAGTGACCAGGTAGGCAAAAGGCACTAAATATCAGTAAAACACAGAGACCTCTAGGCAAGTAGCACTGAGTATCAGTAATACACAGTGAGCAGGTAGGCAAATAGCACTGAGTATCAGTAATACATAGTGAGCAGGTAGGCAAAAGGCACAAATTATCAGTAATAAACAGTGACCAGGTAGGCAAAAGGCACTAAGTATCAGTAATACACAGAGACCTCTAGGTAAGTAGCACTGAGTATCAGTTATACACAGTGACCAGGTAGGCAAATAGCACTGAGTATCAGTAATACACAGTGACCAGGTAGGCAAATAACACTGAGTATCAGTAATACACAGTGACCAGTTAGGCAAAAGGCACTAAGTATCAGTAAAACACAGAGACATCTAGGCAAGTAGCACTGAGTATCAGTAATGTAGAGTGATCAGCCTGGTGAATAGCTTTGCATATCAGTTATGTAAAGTGATCAGTTAGGTGAGTCTCATTGAATATCAGTAATGTAGAGTGAACAACTAAGTGAGTAGCACTTTCCATCATTAATGTAGAATGATAAGCTAGGTGATCACCAGGCATGGTCATTTTGTTTTAGGTGAAAGTTTCAAGAGCAGAATATTAATTGGCAATGTGAGCACCAGAATGCATATTCTTGCTAAGGCATTGGAAGCTACAAATTACACAGAATTACCACAGCAGGAATATACATGTAATAGAGAGATACATTTATACAAGAAATTACAGAACTTGAAGTGTACTTTTTTATTGGAACTAAAAAAAAACAATGAAGTTGATTCCACTGAATGTTGTCAGCTCATATCACCAAATATGACAGACTTTGAGGAATAAAGGCAAGTGTCCAATATACCCAGGTGTCTTATATTTTCAGAGTCTACTTTCTAAAAGAAACAAGCTGTTGATAACAGTGCTGAAGACAGCAATTTATTGCACTCAGCTAAGGCCTGTCATAAAGTGATTCAATTAATCATAATATACAAAAACTCTGGCATTTTTAGCTCAGCTGTCTGTAAGTCAACTGAGGTATAGATATAGTGCTTTGTCCATCATTGGTCCAGTTTTTGTTAGCAGGGCACAAATCCTAACTGCTTATCCTAGAAACTTCTAAGTGAACATCCAGGGAGATCAATACAAAATCTCCTTGGAAACCTGAAATTAGGTCACTGTGACCTTAATCCTTTGAGTTATCAGGCTAGAAAGTACCCTTTAGAATAGTAAAAATTTGTTACAAAACCTCCCTTATCTTGATAATTAATGCCTGGATTTTCATAAATCTGGCCTTGAAAATTGACCATGACTAGTTTTGTCAGTTCCCAAAAAGTGGTGGCGCCACCTGTATTTTTTCTTATTTTAATGATTTTTTTTTTTTTTTACTATAAAATGACAACAATTATTTCAGTTTCTCAGCTGTGATTACATCTAGTGTCCCATAACCTGGTGTGTTTATAGACCACAGGTGGCTGCCCTATAGTAATCACCCTGTCTCTCTGTTTGTCTGTTCATCTGTCTGTCTGTCCAATCGTCCAAACAAATTGTTTTAGATGATAACTCCAGGTTGGATTGACACGTGGATTTTAAACTTGACTTACATATGAGCAACCATTAGAGCAAGAACCTGTATGATTTTTGGTCATGACGTCAAAGGTCAAGGTAACAGGACTCGCTTATTAAAAAAGGTTATGGCTGCATTTTAAGCCAAGCTTTTTCGTCCCAATTTTCCATCTGGCGCGTTTAGCTGACTTGCCGGTATGGGGAGAGAATTTTGGGTCACAAGCTCAAGGGTCAATGTCACAGGGGCCATCTGTTCACAAATTAGTTTCCAGATGAAAACTCCAGTTAAGTGTGACATATTGAAGAACCCTGTCAATTTTGGGGTCCAAATTGTCAAAGGTCAAGGTTACAGGACCCATTTCTTTAAAAGGAATGTGTATGCACTTCAACCAAACTTTTCATCACAAACCTTCTATCTTCAAGATATTGCTCACCTGCCAGTAGGGGAAGATTCTATTCGATTTTTGGGTCATAGGGTCAAAGGTAAAGGTAACAGGGTCCATCCATTCACAAATTACTTTATGGATGATAATACTGCTTTGGATAGACAGATTGGCTTCAAACTTGATTTATCAATGACCCACAACTTAAGTAAGAAGATCAAAGATGAGGGTCACAGGGGCCACATCTTTAAAAAAAACTTTCCATTTTTTACACATGGCTTACTTGCCCAAAGCGAGGAAATCTGTAGATTTTGAGGTTACCTAGTCAGAGGTCAAAGTAACTGGACCCACTTTTTGTTCAAAGATTGTAACAATAAGCTAAATGCTGCAAGTTCAAGGATAATACGTTCTCAGATTTTTTTGTCACATGGTCATTGGTTAAGGTCACAGGTCGGTCATTCTGAAAAAAATTTCTGTGAAATATCCTAATAGACAAATTCAGCTGAGCTAATTTTAAATGTCATTGATCAACCATTTAAGACAGGTATTCATTGGCAAACAATGGCACCTTTGTTGCCTTAAGCCTGAAAGTCATGCTAAAATATTGCACCCTTTTAAAAACCCTCAAAACCCAGATCAATTTATATTCACCTGGTTTGTGCAACAGGAATTTATGGTGCCTGTTATAGAGAAGAATAGAGTGATTACTATTAATTCTATCCGCCAAAACAGAGTTTTGCGGATACTTTGTTTTCAGTCAGATGTCGCCACCACCGCCACTAAGGTTTTTTTTCGGGAACCAACAAATATCTCGGGAACCATTTGACCAATTCGGCCAAAATTTTGCATAGGTATAGATCTCATATTGCTCCTAATCACACACAAAATTGGTGTTACCACCTGCCACCATTTTTGCACAGTGTCCTTCTGTTTGTCTGCTGTGGGATTAAATCACTCATATACAAGTAGTGGTTTAACTTATCTGCCTAAAATTTTGCATATGTATACAACAAGGACAGCTTTCATGATTTTGTGGAAGGTGGTGGAACCTACATAAACATTTTGGCTGCAGACATCCATGCTAATATGCAACACACCTCACTCTATTTCCCCTTGCCACTCAATTCATGCCTCACTTCACCTGTCCCACTCTGATTTCGGTGGATACACGTAGTGGCTTGTCGACTACCTGTAATCTAGTTTTCTCATGTATTTTAGCTTGTAATTTTCAGTTATCTTTTTCTTTAATGTCCTTTGAAGTGTATGTTTGAAGCAGAACTAAACATTTGGTTAATTTGAGGTGTTTCAATCTTAGTAATATCTTTTCAGATGTGTTTGAACCATTCCTCAAGGCATATGTACAAAAATTTCAACACAAATCACTTACAACAGATGAATGGAAGGAATTCCTGCTATCTTTCTTTAAAGACCAGGTGAGGTTACATTTAGCATTACTACCTGACCTTTCAGTCATATCAAGCTCCTTAATTCATCTCAGATACAAGTTCATGCCTGGTTATTTAGTCGTAATAATTTTTAGTCGTAAGATATTTGTAACCTAGGATTATATATTAAAATAAAATTTGATTCTTGGCCATGAGAACTTGATTGGGGTTTATTAAAATATTTTATTTTTCTTTCTGTGTTTGCACTAGTTTCCCGATAAATATGAATTTCCAAACATACATGGTACTTTAGATGAATGTCACTGGTGATAGATTTGTACCCTGCTCTCACTTTCAAGCCTGGGGGAGGCTCCCTTTGTAATTCATGGACAATCGCAGACCTAAAGTTTAAGCCAGTATTCATATATTCAATAATGCTTACAGCTGAATAGTTATTCATAGAAAGATAATCTTCACTGTTATGACTCTTTCAAATTTTGACTTGCTTTCCAACAGTAACTGTTCTGTTCAGTTAGACGCATAAGAAGTTAGACCATTAGCATATTATATGAGTTTTGTTCAGTATTGGAAAGACTGGATATTCTAATTGATGGCGTATTGATTTGTGAATAAGGGAAGTTGTCAAGTGTGATCAGTGTATTGGAGTTTGGAGTAGTTTGGAGTAGTCAAACCTACAAATATGAGACAAGAACATGATTCATGTTAGAAAAGGTCATATGTTCTGTTAATGCGCATATTTTTATGCCCCCGCCATAAAGTGGCCGGGGCATATAGTTTTACCCATGTCCGTCATTCGGTCCTTCTGTCCTTCCAAAATCAAACAGTTGTACAGACTTTTTTTTCACAATGCCTGCAGATATTGGCCTGATTTTTGGTGTGTGGCTAGATATTGACCAGTTACAGATCGAGTTTGCGTTTCGTCCCAGTTGACTTACTTTTGACTGTTTTACGGCTCCTGAACATAGAAAATTTCATGTAAAATATAAATTTTCATGACAAATACACTTGTACAGACTTTTCTTCGCAATAGCTGCAGATATTGGCCTGATTTTTGGTGTGTAGGCAGATAATGACCAGTTACAGATCGAGTTCACGTTTTGTCCCAGTTGACCTACTTTTGACCGTTTGACGGTGCTCTAACATAGAAAATTTCATAAAAAAGTGCACATGTATGGACTTTTTTTCGCAGTGCCTGCAGATACGGGCCTGATTTTTGGTGTGTAGGCAGATAATGACCAGTTACAGATGGAGTTCTTGTTTTGTCCCAGTTGACCTACTTTTGACCATTTGACTGCTCTTGAACATAGAAAGTTTCATGAAAAATAGAAATTTTCATACCAAATGCATATGTACTGACTTTTTTTCCTCAATGCCTGCAGATACCACCCTGAATTTTTTATGTGTGGGCACATAATGACAGTTACAGATCGAGTTCAGGTTTCGTCCCGGTTGACCTACTTTTGATTGTTTTACGGCTCCTAAACATAGAAAATTTCATGAAAGACAGAAATTTTTATGGAAAATGCACATTTATTGACTTTTTTTACAATGCTTGCATATACTGGCATGATTTTTGGTGTGTTGCTTGATAATGACCCCTTACAGATCGAGTTTGCATTTTGCCCTTGTTGACCTACTTTTGACCTGGGACACCTCCTGAACTTAAAAAAATTTTCAAAATTTTACAAATGTTTCTAATTTGCCCCAGGCGGGGGCATTCGTGTCTTTCCAACACATCTAGTTCTTTAAATAATACTGTGTTGCTGACATGTTATACCTGTGTCATTCAAAGAAAATTTGCTATATGTCCCAGCCCTAATTGTGTATGCTACCCCATGTTGCTTTATTATGTAAACCATTGTAGGCTGCAGCAGGTGTATTTGATGATGTGGACTGGAATGGCTGGCTACATACACCTGGCATGCCTCCTGTCAAACCAGTGTAAGTCCACTGTTGTAGATTATGAATTCATACATTATGACGGAGAGGCAGTCTCTGAAGAAGACTGTCAAGTTAATATTTACAGGCATTTTACCCCTCTTGCATAAGAGAGTAAATTGACAGGGATGATGGTCATAGCTTGTTTCGAACTGTTATTACATAATTTAATGCAGTATTTTAAACTGAAATATATACATGTATGTATATATATACAGTAGAATGCCTGCTAACGGCCACGCCTCCATAACGGTCAATACATCTATAACGGTCAGATTTTCCGGTCCAGAATTTTCGACAGTTATATTTCATAATCATTTTGTTGTCAATTACGGTCACTCCTCTATTCCCTGTTACAGCCAGGTCTCTTGGTCCCACAGGCCGGGAAACACCTCAATTACGGTCAGGGGCAGTGACTCCGTGACATGGGCTCAACAAATCAAGCGGCCACTTCTGATCTCAATATCATTACCCAAGTGTCCGCTCTCACATATTCCTGTCTGTTAATGAGTGCCTGGATAACGGTAACCACTCGACCGTGGCTGTGTTGTTTGACACCTAGCCAATGTCGTACTACCCCACTCAGCCTCATTAGTATATACAATAGTATGGCATGCATGTGTTCCCACATGCGTGTATGTTTGGGAATCAGTCGTGCGAGCTGGATCTTAATCAGGGTGTTTGTCATTTATTTAACAAATGACAACCAGCGGGTCCCGATGATTATGTCATCAGAAAAACGTTAGGTAAACTGCGGATCTTTAAACTTTCTTTCTTTAATGTCCTTGTAAACACGTACTTTAAAAGAAAACAGGGCAGCAAACATCGTACAATTTACTCCTATATGAATAATTATGAATGCAAAATAAACATTGTTACATGTATAAAATATTTTTTTTATTGATAACAGTAATTATACTAATACTCTGTATAAACGTTTATTTTGTTGATTGTATTCAAGATTTGAACTTAGTTTCGTGTTACATTTTAACCCCCCCTCCCCCCCCCATCCTGGCCAAGTCCTGTATAAAGGCCACTCCTGTATTAAGGCCACTGTGATCCAGTCCCGATGGTGACCGTAATACAGGCGTTCTACTGTATATATATATTTAACTTAGGAGGATGGCCTCTTATTTGTACACACATTATCACACACACACACAGGACAAAGTTTCTAAGGTTATTTATTCTCTTATTATTTGCCTTTTATATTCATAAAACTGATGTAGGGTAAGTTAAAGTGTACAACATGACATTTTTGCAATAATTTTGTTTAAATCTGGAATAATTGAGTCATAGGAAGAAACCCTATGCTAACAACTGCCCCATTTGAAACATGCATTAAATAACAAGTGTACTTATTCAGAGGCTTAATTTGATATTCACCTGATGCTGTATCCAGAATTTCATATTTAAATAAATTACAGTTAAATCTCACCTGACAACCACCTCACTATCAGCACCACCCTGCTAAGATGACCACTTCTTGTGGTCCTAGACTCTTGTAAATTATCATAAAAATCTCCTGCTTACATGACCACTTTGCTAACATGACCACTTTGGCTGAACCTAAAGGTGGACATGTTTGCGAGATCTCACTGTAGTTTTTATGTATCACCAGTGATACCAGCAATGTTAGGCTAAATTCATAGACAAGTTTGCTTCCTGATTTACAGGTATGACACGACCTTGGCTGAGCAGTGTGAAGGGCTGGCCAAGCGCTGGGTGGAGGCAGGGGAAGACCAGCTGGATCAGTTTAAAGCAGACGACATCAAGTCCTTCTCTTCCTTACAAGTAAGAGAGTACCTGGCATACCTACTGGAACAAAGTCAACTTTCTCCAGGGAAAATTGCTGTGATAGATAAACTGTATGAACTGAGTGGAAAGAGGAACAGTGAAATCAAGTTCAGGTTAGTAGATAAAATATATTATGAAGAAATGTGTGTACATTTAAAAAAGAATTGAATAAATTTGAAGGTTGAAATCAGTTTCTGCATGAACATATCTCATGCAACTTCATCACTATTTTCTTAGGCTAGGATTGTTTTCTTGTATGGAGACCAAGAAATTTCCTAATTACAGGATATTGCATTAAATTTTGTTCTGGTATACACTCCAGGAGAACACTCCATCTAGTGGCACTAAATAAAACAACATTCTAATTAGTAGTACCAAGTTTACTGTTAGATGGCAGCACCTGGTTTTATAGCAACTGAACCACAATCCTGTATTCCTTAAATAACTCACTCAATTTCACATTTGATGTACTGTCTTTATGAGCATTTAATTCTGTTGGGCCCTTACATGTAATTGCTAACAATATAATATGAATGGGAATTCTTAAGACAATATTAGGGAGATTAAATGGCTGTATCATTTTAATATCTACAATACAAGACATTCAGTCTAACTCTAAACATGTGCAGACAGGTTCCTAAGGATGTCATCACTTTGTGATAAAGCATGTTGGTACTTTATAAAAGAAAATTTCTAGCTTTCACAATTATTGAATTACTTTGGCTGTAGATGGCAGCACTGTACAACATAGCTTCAGCTGTGTTCACTTAGCCTTCCCAAGCTTGCTGTGCTTAGTAAAATTTTCCCCACCAGGTGGTGAGACATTATGTTTTACAACTACATATTTGGTTGGTTTGTCCAAAAATATATATAAACTAAAAAAATATGAAAAGATTTTTATGAAATTTTGAATAGGGTCAGGATACCACCAAGTTCACTTAGATTAAGGGAACCTCAATTGTTCTAGAGCTGACCTGTGGTCCAACCTTGCATGGAGTGGTTAAACTGTTTCACATGTTACATGTAAAGTGTAGAACAATGAAAAAGTTTCATTTGGATCCTTGCAGAGGGTATTGTCTCTTACTACTTTCTAGCTTTATTTAAATGTCGGAAGATTGTTTATGGTCTTCATACTTTTGTTGTCTTGTTTGTTGCTTTGAAGTGTTACTCAGGATTATTACAAAGTTTTAAAAATTATCCATTTATATAGTCTTCCTTATCAACGCCCAAACTTCCTCCATCAAAGGCCAGTAAAATCAGTGAATACATTACATGTTAGCTATCACAGTTATTTGCACTCCACAATGCACTTAAATCAGTAATATTAACCACTTCAGGGGCCAGAACTCATCTTGTCAACATGTTGCTTTCAAACAATGTTTCAGCATGAAGTACATTTACATTTTCATTCCTTATAGTCCTGCAAAATCTAGTCAAACAATTCATCATAATCAGTGTCTAGCTCTTCCTATTTAGTTCCAAGTATTTGTAAGTTTCTGTAAAAATCTACATTTCAGCTAATAATGATAACTAAGATCACTCTCAATTAAATTGTATGTTGTAAGAGTTCCTGACAAGTGCTAAACTGTCTGCGTGCTGGAAGCTTGGGAGATTAGTAATTTGTCACTGCTGCTGCTCTGTTGGCTTATCCGACTTCTCGTCTTGCCCTTGGTTTTGGGTGAAGTGGAGCTGCACTGGATCCTGCGGCTTGGATACCCTTGTGCTTGGCTTGGAGTGTCATCTACAAAATTATGGCTTTAGCTATCTCACCTCTAAATTTTATCCTAAAATCGATCAAAATAAATAAAAAACAGTGATTGTTCACCTTGACGTGGTTGAGGGAGATGGCTGGGTCTGGATTTGGTCATGCTAACAATATATCAGGGGCATGGGCTTCCCCTTCTTCAGCCATCTACATTTTTCCGTGTCTGACTTTTGCAGGTGGCTGCGTCTGTGCATCAAAGCTCGTATTGAGGCTGTGATTCCCAAAGCAATCGACTTTGTCAATGAGCAGGGCAGAATGAAGTTTGTCCGACCAATATACAGGTAACTGTTTAATGTTGTATCAACAATGAATCAGTACTTAGGTTGTCAGTAATTCTGTTATGTGATATTGATCATGAGTCAAGTATATTTAAGTTTAATATTTGAAATTTCATTGATCTTACAAATATAAGGTAGTGTTTCTTGTAGTATAAACAATGCATCAGAATATTAAGCTATCAGCTTTTTCGATTCTATCATGTGATATTGATAATGAGTCAAGCAGGGCTCAACATTAGCAGTTAACAGCCTACCCCAGGCAAGTGAAAGTTTCAGAAAATAGTGGAAGGGCAACTAGAAGTCACCTCATACTTGCCTGACTGGGTAAGTGGGTCCAACATAAACATTTACCCAAGAAAAGGCTCGATAAAGAAATTTTTGTATTCTTGAATACAATCAATAACATTTGAAGGGCAAGTAAAAATTCATGAAGGACAAGTAAAAGCTAGATGTTACATGCCCGACTGGGCAAGTACTTTCAAAATTAATATTGAGCCCTGTCAAGTATATTTATGTGTGATATTGACATTGGTCTGACCAATATACAGGTTGTGTTACATGTATAGTGTCAACATTACACCCAACTATCAGCTATTATAATTATGTTGTGCAATATTGATCATTATATATGTAAATTTAAGTGTGATACTAACATTTTTACTGGTCTATTTAGATGTGATATTGACCTCAATAAAGGTATAATTATTATAATGTCAAACATTATAAAGGTATAATTGGATTTCAAGTCAAACATTATACAGGTTTAAAAGAGTATGTATTATACAGGTTCAAAAAGGAGTCATACAATCATTATGATAATGTAGGTACACTGCAATATGATGTTACACATTATTCTTATATATTCGAGTGTGATACTGCACAATATACAGATATAATTGTGATATTGACATAAAAATTTTGTGTAGAATTGCACATTTTCAGTATACAGGTATATTTAAGTGTGACATCACACATTATACAGGTTTATTTGTGTGCTGTATCCCACATTATACATGTACATCCACAGGTGTCAAAACTGAATGTTAAGGTCTTATGTGTTTACATTTGCAAGTTTTTACAAATGTATGGAATTATGCTGGTGTTTGACCAGATACAGCCACAGGTGTGGTTGTGTGTGTTTCTGTGTGACACATCTTTTTATCTGCTCTTATGCATCATACTTTAGGACTGACTATGGTAGACAATTACTGGTGTTAGCTTCATATTTACTGGGTTTATTTTTTGCAGTTTTCTCTTTGTTGCATTTTATGATGGTTTCCTTTTCACGATGTCAGCATACAGTAACCTACACACAGGAAACATCTAACAAGTTGAAAATCTTTTCATTATTGACAAATAATAAAAAAAAAACAACTGGAATTATTTATCAACTTAACCTGCTTACATTGAGATATGTTATTATTAATAAAATCAATGTTGCCTTTCATCCAGACATGAATACCATACATGATATTCCAATGAGGCTACAGCATAATGCCCATCCATCTATAGAGATGGGGCATCTTAAAGGTGCCAATTCACCTACCTTTTGAAAAAAAGAATTTATGTGATTACTGACTTCCTCTGTGTATATACCAGTATTACTGATCTTAGGGAAATTCTGGTTATGAAAACAGAATACGCAAACACAGCAGTGTTGACAAATGAGTAAACATGTAACTTAAGGTGGTAGGTTTTATATATGTGGTGATGAAAAGGTCACTTGTTGCAAAACGCCATTTGCAAGGCTCTAGCTTACATGACTTGCCACCAGATGCCTTTGTTAAATTTGTTTTGATTATTTTGGTGGGCTTCCACATATTATAAACATGCTGATATAAACAAAACAAGCAGCCTATTTGTCGTGATATCCATGTTTTCTGACCTATTTTTAGCTCAGCAGACTGTAAGTCATCTAAGCTATAGCAATCATCCTTTGTCGGGCGTCCGCCAGGCTGTCTGGCTGTCCGGCCGTTAACAGGGCACAAATTGTTACCATTGGACCTACAATCTTTTAACTGTACATCCAGGGAGGTCCTGGGCAAATCTCCTTGGAAACCCGAAATTAGGTCATGGTGACCTATATTTTGTGACCTACAGGCTGAAAACATGATTTTGGGCACTCAGACAGTCAGACGGGGCACAAATTGTATCCATTAGGCCTAGAAACCTGACATTTTGGGAGATCCTAGGTAAAAGTTCTTGGAAAGCTGAAACTAGGTCACTGTGACCTTTATTCTGCGACCTATAGGGAAAAGAATTCATATGAGCATCCTGAATGTCTGATGGGGAAAAATCATATCTGTGAGGCCTAGAATCTTCCAACACAATATCCTAGGAGTTACTGGGCAAATCTCCTTGGAAAATTGAAATTAGGTTAAAGTGACCTGTATATTATGACCTTTGGGTCGAAAACAAGGTTTTTAGCATCAGGCAGTCAGAGGGGGCCGAAATTGAATCAATAAGGCCTAGAATCCTCCAACTTGACATTTAGAGAGGTCCTAGGTAAATCTCCGTGGAAACCTGAAATTAGGTCATGGTGACCTATATTTTGTGACCTACAGGCTGAAAACATGATTTTGAGCACCCTGAATGTTAGATGGGGACAAATCGTATATGTGAGGCCTAGAATCTTCTACCTCAATATCCTTGGAGTTTCTAGGCAAATCACTCTAGAAACCTGAAATTAGGTCATGGTGACCTACATTTTGTGACCTACAGGCAGAAAACAGGATTTTAAGCACCCAGAAAGTCAGGCAGGGCACACTTTGTATTTGTTTAGCCTAGAATCTTCTAATGTAACATTCTGAGACATCCTTGGCAAATGTCTGTGGAAGACTGAAATTAGGTCACCATGACCTATATTTTGTGACCTTTGAAAAAGAAGTCATAATCACCCAGACAGTCAGTCAGAGTGCACATTGTATCTGTTAGGCCTAGAATCTTCTAATGTAACATTCTGAGATGTCCCTGGCCAGTGTCCTTGGAAAACTGAAATAAGGTCACCATGACCTATATTTTGCAACCTTTCAGAAAAGATTTCATATAAGCACTCAGACAGTCAGACAGGGCACAAATTGTATCCTTTAGGCCTAGAATCTTTTAACATAAAATTCAGGGAGGTCCCAGTGAAGTGTCCTTGGAAACCTGAAATTAGGTCTTGGTGACCTATATTGTGTGACCTATGGGCTGAAAAATGGTTTTGTGCACCCAGACAGAGAAGGCACAAATTGTATCCATTAGCCCTAGTCTCTTCTAAAATGACATTCAGGGAAATCCTTGGCAATTCTCCTTAGAAACCTGAAATCGGATAATGGTGACCTGTATCCTGCTAGCTATGGACCAGAAACATGATTTTGAGCACCCAGACAGACAGGGTACAAATTGTATCAATTTTTCTTTGAACCTCTATTGTGAAATCCAGGGGGGTCCTGGGCAGGTTTCCTATGAATCCTGAAATTTTTATTTTCTGTCCATTTTTTCAACACTGTAACTTTAGCCATGGGCTTTTCTCACAGACAATATATAACATTAATAAAAAAATCATGAGCACCCAGTCAAAATTAGCTGAGCGTCATGGCCCATGGGTCACTTGTTATAAAAGCTCCAAGGGATTACCTTTAGTTTATAAAGGTCAGATAGGTGTTTGGGCACCTTAAATAAAAGATTTCATTTTCATGATAATTTATCTTTGATAAATATCAAAAAATTTAAACCCTCCTAAACAAAAAGACAATCACAGTCAGTCTCCTTTATTTCAATGTACTGTACAGTAACAGTTGGAAACAGATCCCATGCCCTTTTTGCCATAATATTGTTAAAAAAAATATTCCACTGATTTTTGGCAACCTGATCAGTGTTTATAGAATTAACAGCAAGAAAAAAAAATGAAATTGGCTAAACTGTGGTGCAAAGGACTTCTCCATTGTCACAGCATCATGGTATAATTAGGACTTTGGGAAAATGTACAAAAATTACAGCATTTAAATGATATACCTTTGAGGGCAAAAAAATACCAAAAAAATATGCTTCTTAGTTTGTAATTTTTTTGGCATGTATATGAGTGGAAGTCATATTCACAACATGTTGTGAATTTTTTTCAGTGAACTGAATGTTGAAGCCTTGAACAGGCATGAGACTAAACATTGAGGATAGGGTTTGACAGTTAATGACCTTTGATTGATTTCTTCAGTGCTTTATATTTGCATGATTTCAGCTATTAGTCATCATATGTTTATTTTTTTTATACACCCATCTATGACAGGATGTATTATGCTATACCCATCCTCCGCCTGTCTGTCTGTCATCTTTCATTGTTGCCTAGATAACTTTCCAGGGCTTTGATGGATTTTCACGAAACTCACCATAACTACTGACCAATAGATTATCTCACCGAGTTCAATTATAGGCAAAATCCACACCTATTTAATGAGGTTAGAGATCATGAGGCTACTTTGTGGTGTCACCGTGGCACGGAAATATGATGGATTTTGATGAAACTCAACAGATATATTAACCAATGTCATATCTTGCCTAAGTTTGAGTCCTGGCGAAATATTTAATGAGGTCAGAGGTTACCAGACTTAGGTGGCGTAATGATGGACATTTTTGAAACTCAGTATAAATATAATTCAATACAGTTTCTTACCTGAATTTAATTCATGGCAAAATATAAGCATATTTAATGAGGTCAGAGGATATAAAATAAAAGACGGGCATATTATGCATGTTTATGGTGCTCTTGTAAAATAATGAATATGTTTCTGTAACATCATTGCAGACAGTTAAATGAATGGACTTAATCATTAGTAGGGCTTTGTATCACAAAGCGAAAAGCACGGAATGAGCTGATTCACAATATGACATTGCAATATGCAATTCAGTTAGTAAACATTCTTTTTGACATAATTCATTGTGAGAAATAAGCAAATAACTCCACTGCATGTAGAATCAACATGTTTTCCCCTATACCAGACCTCCCGGCTCCCAGGCATCGCCCCCAGGCTTAAACCCAGTACCAATGAGGACACAGCAAAATGCTACATACTGAATTTTTTATTCATTCAGTCTAATAACAGATTTTATTTATTTTTTTTATATTTATATTAGCTTTAATGGGATACCTAAACAGATTCCTAAACAATGAATATTGCAGTAGCCAAATATTTGTGATCCAATATCATGCAACTCTTGGATATTCAGATGTTTGCCTACTCGTATTAAGTTTGCCAAACCATGAAAAAGAACAACACTACAAAGTTTGTTTTTGGTTCCCTTTGACATGATCGAACAAATGTTATTAAAAATGGCCATTCAGTGGACCATATTTCTGTTTCAGAAGACAGACAAATTTAATTTATGAAATTAACTGAACTTTCAGTAAAACTCAAGTCCTGTGTATAAAATCAGGAACTCTGTAGGCTTAATGATAAGACACTTGATTATTTCAACAAAAATAAAATGAAAATATACTCTTTTCATATACTGTATGGAAGAAAAATTCATTGGTTTAAAATGATATAAACTTTAAAATGTTATATACCTTATGACTTCATAAGAAGTTTTGGATTGATTAATGAAAATATACTCTTTTCATATACTGTTTCGAAGAACAATCCATGGTTAAAAATCATTCATACTTTAAAATGTTATATACTTTATGACTGCAAAAGAAATTTTGGATTGATTCCAAAGTAGGGCTATAACAATACTTTATCTCATGATACAATACATATCGTGATACTCCACTCAGGATTTGATACACAATATGGTCCTATCTAAAGAGTATTAATGTTCAGAGTCTAAGCCTTTGCTCTTCTTTGTTCAAGTAAGCCATACCATTGCATCCACACTTCAGGGAAAATGATTAATGAAACAGTCCCTTCAATTTGATTGAGCATGCAGCATTTAGCCAATAAGATGCCATTTTATTTATTTCTGGCCAATGATGTTTTGCCTTACACGTGCTTGGCAGTTTACATATCAAATGCTGGAGATAACTGGTTAATTGTTAGACCTCTTATGGGTGGTCATAATTGTCAAATTATCAGTGTAGGACCATCTGGAGATTGAGATACAGTATTGAAATATGTCTCAGTACACTTGTGAATCACAACAGACTCATTCGAATGGAAGGGGTTTTTGCCAGAAATCCTACCATGATAGCATTTTTAGAGATTGTCTACTACAACACAGCATTGATCCAGACCTTAATTTTTAGTGGGAACAAAAAAAACATTGATTCAGTTAAAAGTATGTTTTACTTTTCTTTCCAGGGACCTATATCAGTGGGAAGCATCTCGGGAAGCGGCCATTACTAATTTCCAGAAAACGAGGAACAGTCTTCACTCAATTGCTTCTACCATGGTTGCCAAAGACCTCAAATTGGCATGATTATGAACATAATTTAAACCATTTTGACCAAAGCTTTTCTTTTAAAAATTCCACTGGTTCTTAATAAAGCATAGTTTATATAACTCTGAGCAGACAGTGTGGTTAAACTCATGTTCAGGACAAAAGAAGCAAAAGACATTTACCCCATTAGATTTGATTGGGCTGGTGTATCACTTTTTACATACCGGAAACCTTTTTCAATACATGCACTAAATGATGCTTATTATGTATGTTTTGTTTACTATTATTACGCTAATGAGAGATTGTTAAGAAATCTTGTCATTAATTCTAATTTCTAAGCATTTGCAGTAAGTTATTAGGACCAGTAACAATATACTTGTTATTTGCAATTATGTGATATGCTTTTAAAATTCTATTGTAATCTTATATTCTTTCTTCTATTTATGAAACGCAGTACAGTATATGTTCACAGAGCTACAGTTAAGATTTTGTTGCACAACTTTTATTGCAGAGATCATGACTCCCTCACTAACTAAATGAGAAATAATGAGCCATATTAATTCAGAAGAAAAACTCTTTACAGAAAATATGATGTTATTATTGCATTTTGCTAACATGAGTTTAATGATAAGAAAATTTCACTGCCAAAAATGATTTTCTTGAAAAGATAAATTTTCCTAGCAGAATCCCTATAATATTCTTACAATAAGAAATATATCATAAGGTAAGAAAAGTTTTCTAGGTAGTAGGGCAAGAACGGTTTCCTTTTGATAACAATTCTTTTTCTTCAGAGAAGGTTATGTTTCATACTATCAGATAAAGATCTTTTCTGGCAAGAAATAATATCTTGGGATATCATGATGAAGGTAATATTTCCTGTCCTAAGAAAATCTGGATATATTTTCTCGACTTTAAGCTTGCTGCATATAAATAAAGAAAAAAATATCTTGAGTATTTCTTGTCAAACAAAAACATTGTCTCCAGATAAGAAATGTAAGCTTTTCAAGGTAATTATTTTTGGCAGTGTTGTTCTATTCCTCTGAAAAGTCAGTGCAAGGCAGTGCGTGCATGCTAGAGGAGAGGCTTTTTAGAATGCTGGAAAGAGCTTGATGAAATCAAAATTTTAATTCAGATACATGATTATATATGACTCGCATTTCAGTTATCTGTTTATTGTATATATATATGACTTTATTTTTCTCTGTCTAATTAGGTGTAGGTTGTGCCAGAGATGGGATTTAATAACTGTCCAAACTTTTATTTCAAATTTAAATTAATATGTTACTCCATGCTTGTCAATATCTTTTGACCTAAGTCATAATATTTCTGTTAATACATTTTTTCATTGACATCAAGCAGGATTCTTATTACCAGGCAAATTCAAAATGAATGTAATTAACTAAATCAATTCAAATGTGGAATACTCCTCGCAAGAGTAAATGAATATGAATGACATGTATGGTAATTTATCAAATAAAAATTCGTCACAGCCGCCAGTACATTCCGGAAAGTTGCTATGTATATATGTCCTTATGGCACTTAAATTTATTATGTTCACATTATAATTGATCCTGAAACATATCAGTTTTTGTCAGGCAATTCGTCTGTGGCGATGCCTCAGAAATTCTCATTTTTGGCCTTGAACTGTGTGTCATAAGTCGGTAATTTCCCATCCATACCCAAAGTCCTTAGAAATTGTATCTTTAGAAATTTGATTGTTTTCTCATTAATAGGCTATTACAGCACTTCTTGTCGAGACACTTGTGAACTCCGCAAAAACGTGCAATACATTATTATTATTGTTATTATTATTTACCCCACTATTAATATATACATTCCAAGAAATCGGCATCCCATATCCAGTAGTTCACATAGTTTCCTTTACCCTTTTCCTAGAAATGGTGCCGCCTGTTGGCAGTGGCCTCGGCCTTCAACTTGTGTAAAACTTAACAGTGATTGATGTGAGGAGCATTATGAAGTCGTTACCATTTGCATCTGTAATCTGTTATATCTGTTTGCTCATCCTGATATAAAAGTAAAGTGAATTTTCATGCAAGTAACTGATAAAAGGCTACAAATGATCTCATTGCCGTGGATACCTGATGATTAACTGTTTAATTTTAATCCAATTATGATGTTTTACTCTAGAAATGACTGTCATCAGGAGGTGATGTAATTCATGACTCGATGCACAATCAGTTTGCTTCACAGAATTGTAAAAATTACCATATTATTCAAATGTGATTGCAGAATAATGATGTTTTTTTCCTATTTTTCACATTCATCATCAGAATCCTGCAGTCGTCAGTATCTCTCTCTTTTATGACTGAATATTGTGCTGCCGGATCTCTGGTTGGTTCCTAGACTAGTTGAATAGTTTCTTCAATCATTAAATTGCTTTTCCCAGATTAGTTATTAAATCCAGTGGCATCATCATTAACTTGTCTTATCTATCTTTAAACTTTTAGTGTTATGGCATGTTGTATTTTACGATGTTATTAATATTTCAGATGTTCAGCTTGTCTTAAATGTCCTTTCCTGTCTTAACTATTTAAGCATCTTTGCTCTAGCTTCATATATTATTCAGTTTAATCAGTATTTTAATGTTAGAAATATACAAAATAGCTGCATAAATTCATATTATAATAATTGTTGTAAATTTTACACTGCTTCCATTTTAGGTGACTCTTCTTAAATGTGGTTAAAAGTTTCTTAAATCATTAAATTGCTTTTCCTGGATTTGTCATTAAATCCATCAGCATCATCATTAACTTGGCATATTTATCTTTAAACGTTTTAATATAATTTAATACTTTATTTTTTTTATATTAGTACAAGCTGGTATAATTAAACTTTCTTAAATAAATTGATTTAATCATCTTTACTACAGGATCATATATAGTCCCACATGACCAGCAGTTTAATTTGCAGAAATGTCAGATAGAGATCAAATATATGATAATTTGTAATTAGACCTAGAGAAATTCACTGATTTTTTTCCAGTTTAATTCAAACTAAACCTGCAGTGTTTGCTTACAACAATATCTCCGCCACAACCTTAATCCAAATCCGAATAAGTTCTTGGTGTCATGGTTAACTACCGAGGTTCACTGGTGAGCTGCAGAACAAAGACAACCCCTAATGCAATTTTTTAATCCTTTGATTCTAAAGGCTGTGGATTGTTCCTCGGGTGCTACTTTAAACCCAAATAAAATGTCATCAAATCTATTCATAACTTTTTACCTAAACAGACAAACCAACCAAAGGAAAACAGAATATACCTTGCGATTTATTTCTACTCATTCACTTATTTTAAAATACCTGGTTGAGAGAGGTAATTGTGTCCGCCAGACCAAAGTTTTGCGGCGTTCATCTGTTCATCTGCCTTGGGATAAAATTACCTGTATCTCTGCAGTGAATAGACTTATTCACCTGAAATTTTGCATGTGCATTAACCATTTTTGCACAGTGTCTGTCTGTTTGTCTGCCGTGGGAAAAAAATCACTCATATCTTGGCAGTGTATTCACTTATCTGCCTAAAATTTTGCATGTATATACATCTTGGATAGCTTTCTCGAATTTGTGGCAGGTGGCTCCAACTGCTAACACGTTCAGGCTGCAGACATCCAGGCTAATATCTCAGGACTGGTTTGATGTATCGTCATGAAATTTTGCATGCTTATGGATGTCACATAGGTCTTTATCATACGCAAAACTGGTGGCGCCACCTGCAACCAATTTTGCACAGGCCTGTTTGTCTGCCTTGGGATAAAATCACTCATCTCGGCAGTGGTTCCACTTATCTGCTTAAAATTGAACATGTATATACATCTTGGATAGCTTTCTCGATTTTGTGGCAGGTGGCGCCACCTACATTCACGTTCAGGCTGCCGACATGCCGGCTTATATCTCAGGAATGGTTTGACTTATCCTCCTGAAATGTCGCATGTGTATAGATCTCACATAGCTTTTTATCATAAGCAAAACTGGTGGCGCCATCTGCAACCATTTTTGCACAGCGTCCATCTGTTTGTCTGCCGTGGGATAAAATCAATCATATCTCGGCAGTGATTAGACTTATCTGCCTAAAATTTTGCAATTGTACACAACTTGGATAACTTTCTGGATTTTGTGGCAGGTGGCGCCACCTACATACACATTTCGGCTGCAGACATCCATGCTAGTATGCAACACACCTCTCTCTATGTTCACTTGCCACTCAATCCATGCCTCACTTCACCGTCCCACTCTGATTTCAGCAGATACACGTAGTTGCTTGTCGACTACCCGTAGTCTGGTTATTAGCTCAGCTGACTGAAAGTCCTGGTGGCGCCACCTGAATTTTTTTCAATTTATACGAATTTTGTTCTCTGTTTATGAGACCTTCAAATGAAGTGGTCATCTGTCGAAAAGCCCACTGAAACCTATTTCTAAGGAATCATCACAAAATTCATGATTTTTTTCTTTTTTGGCACTCTGGCAGTCATTTTGTTCATTGTTCACCCTTCTTGAATTCAGCTGAGCGTCATGGCCCATGGGCCACTAGTCTAAGGATATTGTCTTAACATCTATATGGTTGGGGAAATGGTTTTGATAAAAAAAATGATTCACATAAAATAATTTTTTTTATGTGACGTCCTATCCTTCATGTCTGGACACCAATCTATGTGAGAGAAACATGGGAGCGCCGGATCAGAGTGCTTTCCTTGTTGAGCGTACCAATCGTAGTTATAGGCTTCTGACAAACAGTGACCCCGGCTCTGAGGAACTGAACTTCACTCATAGTATAATAGTTAATTTCCAAATCAAGGCGGATTTCCAAAATAAATGCAAACGATGTTGTATATCCATATGTTTAAGAATTCAATACACTGTAAATAAGATTTCATTTTATTTTTCAATTTGGCAGGTTCTAGTTCATATCATGTGAAACCCCAGGTCCCGTGAAAGGTTCCCTGTCATTCACCTTCTTTAGAGATGACTGTGCATGCACATTTGGGTTAGGTTCAAGTCCCATTTATGACAAGTGAGATATTGGCAAACCTCAGGTAAATACACAGTATGGTATCGGCATAGGGTGTAGCCATGAAATAAATTCAAATAATCTTTTTTTAATATTTTATTTGGTTGGCCATGGTTGAAAAAATAAAACCTTGTTAATAACATGGGTAATTATCAATCACATGGGATACGTATGTAGAAAGTATTTAACCATTCGAAACACCCGTCAGTGTCATGTTTTGATTAAATATTGGTATATACCGATATAGAAGCAATGATTATACGGCTAGTACCACGGGTAAATTGAAAATTTGTGTTTCATATACTCTAAATGGGCATGGTATATATGAGCAGATGTAGGTATTCCATTAATATATATTTAAATAGTGCCTATAAACAGGGTATTTTTTTAACGTGCAGTAGACCCCTATTTGTGCAATTGTAATTAGAACATGTCCAGTTGTATTTCTCAATTTGTGTAGTTCTGTAATATAAAGTGTTGTTCAAGTCACAAACCTAAATTAGCATATATAAAAACCTAAAATATGCTTATGAGTAAATAATATCAAAAGGGCTATATGTTATTTTTATTAATGTACAATAATATTTACATGAATATTTTTTCAATGAGCCAAATAATTTTATTATTGATTTCCAAGGATCATAGAGAGACGAACATCATAATACAGCATGGTGACAAACGTGTGTTCTGCTTCTATCAACTTTAAGGTCTCATTAAAGTTTGTCTACACGTTGTTTTATTAATTAAATATTAGCTACATTGTTGCTCTGTGACCACTTGACGTGTACGTATTCTGAAATCTAAAATATACCCCACAAAATTGGATCTGAAAACTTTAAGAATTCTCGCAAGTTGTTGAATTTTTAAACGTTTTAGAAAATGTTACCAGTTTATATATTTTAACTTTAAATCAATATATCCTTTGGTTCAAAACATTCCATTTTGACTGTATGGAGTTATAAACATGTTTTCTAAAATGAATTTTTTTTTTGGTAATAAATGGAAAGGCTTAAATAGAAGAAAATTTAAATACAAATAATGTTTCTTTTGCACATTTAAAACGTAAATACCCAATAAAATCATAATTTTGAGAGTTAACATCCCAAATAAAAATCTCTCACATTTTTACCTGTATTTTTAACATGATGGTATGAGATATTCTGTAGTTGTAACAGGTATGCTGGAATAAATGATTTTAATCAAATATATGAAATTAATTAAACATTGTAAAATCTAAATAAAAGCCATCCATTTCAGAGACCCTTATCTTTCCACATACCAACACGTAGCGCTCATGCACGGCTTTAGAAAATGTACATTTCAAGGGATCCTAGACCAATATCAAGGAAAAAATACATAAACAGACCCGAGGCCTTAATTTTAGACATTTCGATGGATGCCTTGCCATCTCAAGGCTAAGAATAAGTTGATATTTTCATCAACATGAGAGTATTAATCTCAGTTACAAATGTTGATCTTACCCTGAATAGTCAGTTGACCTATAAATTATGTATCCGCAAGGGGATGATTAATTTGTAACTTTCAAAAGGCGTGCAAAATGGGATGGATGGAAGAGAATATGTAAATACCCTCTCGCCCACCAAGAAAAAAAATAGCATAACCCCAAGTTCATAAATGCCTGGCCTCCTTAAACCTAGTTCATTACGTGCGTTAAATGGTCTACTTATTGTCTTGATCAGACAAACTTATTTTACAGCTTAAACAGGCTGTCAGCACCCTTACAGCGTGATATCCCTGGCTGACTTAATATTCAGGCTGTTGCGTAATATTTTCCTTGCAGAATAATTTAGAAGATTTTTTTTTCATACTGGTCAACGATTTATTTTTTTCTGTATTGCCCGCTAATATAACTTCCCAGCCTCCCTCATGAGAATGAGGACATATTAACGCCATCTCCCAGTAAAATCTACATCATCACCATATTGCGAAACTGAAATACTGGATTAAAATAATGAAGTATAAAACAAAAGCCCCCTGCGAGAACGGATGTTACGGCATCATTTTGGCCACGTTCCCAACGTTATTGAGACGATTTTCAGAACACTTGGCATGGCAAAAAAATCATGAGAACAGTCTAAAGAGAAAACCGACTTCTGTCACCATATGGGCCACATTCCCATCCTTCCGCCAGAGGTCGTTTCTGAACCTCTTCCAGTTAGCTCAACTGTCAATCTTTAAATTAAAGTTTATTACATTTTAAGCTTCTGTTTACATTTCACATGCGTATGCTTATAAAATATTATTATCCCGTGAAGTCTTAACCAAAACAGTCCTATGATTATGTTATTTGCCTTGAAAAAATCTTGTCCAATATATTTGAACCGACTACATTACCCTCTTCACTATATTTATACCCACAGCCCCTCACTAGCAGAGACGTACACTGCTAGGCGTACTGCGCAGTATGTGCCACATTCCCTACGTTATTGGGACGATTGTCGGATCCTTGTCACAAATCGCTGGCCAGATTTACTAACAAAACCAAATATACAGTTATGAACAGTAGACAATTAGCATAATTCATTCTTCGTCGAGCCAGTCTACAAGTTATATCATAAGTTAAAATAAAAAAAAATAATAATAAAAAAAGAAAAAAACAAAGGGGCCTATTTCGATATCTGACATCTACAAAATAAAGACAATCCCTTGAACCTTTTATAAAAATAGTAGAAATAAGTGGATCTCCTACATATGTTGTCCGTTATATATGTTGTTTCTATCAACACGTCCAGCGCATCCTTTAGCGGCCACAGGTTTGCAAATTACAAAAGATGGCGTTTCTCGCTTCAGATGCTCTCTTCCTCCACAGCTACTGTGCAATCAACCATCTTCAGTCACATGGGTTTTTTTGTTTGTCAATATGGGCACCTGTACCGTTCCTGACAGCCCATAGATAAATAAGCTCATGCGTCCATCATAGGGGCGCTGTAAACCTTTCTTAGCAGGAAACAGCTACAGTTCCTTAATGCGTAGCCCGATTGAGCCAGAAAACATTAATTCTTCAAATAAAGTACGTAAATAACAGGCTTTAACAAACTGGCTTTCGAAAGTCACAGGATGGAAAAAGGATTAAAAAGGCTGGCACTGAGAGGTCTTTAAAGCAAACAGAATTGTGCCATTATAGTGTCTGCTGTGATGTATTCTCGCAGGATCAAAGAGCTAGTTCTTGTAAGATCTGAAAGACGTCGCATTTCTTGCTGCTAGAGCTACTCTTCCCCCAGACCGAGATAAAACGTTTCAATTGTTTGACAACCAAAATGTGACTTCAAAGATGCACCAGACAATCAAAACAGTTCAGTTACAAAGTTTGTGAAAGGATTATTAAGATTATTAGAATACCTGATTTCTCTTGCATATGCATGTCTGCGGCTTAATCTGTATAATTCCTTCACATTCCTATTGCATAATCCCTCCGTTTCGCTAATGTACCATTTTGCATTTGTTTATAAATATGATCCGCGGGTCACCAGGGGTGGGCTGGTTTTGGGTAGGTGTTAAGGTACAAATATGTATATTACCACACGTACGCTCCAAAGCAGCGGTTACGTTAAGCTCATTTATTCGCTACACTTCCCGCTGCATTAAACCACGTATGCCGGTCAGGTTTGGCCACCAAGCGGTCCTGTCTCTGTGGAATTCCCCCCTGCGTAATATTTAACCGATCACATTGCAGATAGCACCAGCACAATTGGATGTTCTTCGAGGTACGGGTCACTTTAGACTGCGGTGAAAAGCGCTTGGTAGCACAGGCTTTTTCCAGCCCCTGTTGGAACACACACGATGCAATCGTCAAGTTTCAACACAGTCTCTGTACTGTTTTGCTGGTGTGGCCTGAGGTAAGTTATCCCCCACTTTCTGCATATTTCCTCTCTTTCCAAGCTTCACGAGCTTGCCATGGGCGTAGCTATGTTTGTTTACACGCCAAACCTATCAGATTTCTTCTACCAGTGCTGCAGAGTTGTTTAAACGCAGAGCCAATCAGATTTTACTTTATACGGCGCAAACTGACTGGATGTTTGGAACCGTGCCAAACCTGAAGAATCCTGCTTTGATTCACAGCGTGTGAGTGGAAGTTCACCAGGAGGTCACGCGCTGTGTTCAAAGCGTATTCCTCACGCTATTAGTTCATTTGGCTATGAATAAGTCCCCTTTCCCTGGCCCTTTTATTTTGTCTAATTCTACTGTTTAATACGTTGTGCTTGTTTACCATAACATGACTGCGTGACCAGAGCGCATGCGCGACAACGCCAAATCAAGGAAGACAAACAGGAAAGAAAGCGCACCGACGAAACCCTGGTTTGAAGTTTGTAAAATCCTGAAGATACGCGCTTACGGCTCTTATATTGCCTGTATCCTATATTTGTATTTTCCTCCATTGATCGAGTCTGTTGCGAGTTAATTTGCACAGGTGTAAGCGAAGGGTTTCAGAACGAAATGTTGGCATACATAATATTTTAAGGAGAAAACACTATATTTCATGTATATTTTATAAATCTGGTATGTGAATAAATCCTTCTAAGTCCAAGTTGCACCATGCAAAATTGAGTTCCCTTACCAGATTTCCTAGCTTGCTGCCTGGCTGTCGGGCGTGCTTCTGTGTTTTATCCAGGAAGTCATATCTTTAGTTCTTTTCACATGTATCAAGCGGGACACGGAAATTATGCTATAGTGGCGCCATATTGGCTTTCCTGATATTTTTTCACATTTTGGCCAGCATTAGCCATGAGACGTAAGTATGTCGTGTTGAGTGAACATCATCAGGGAATAACTGTGCATGAGGATAGAAAAAATGGGCAAACCGATGTCCTCCTACCCGCCGGCGGACACGTTTGGCCAAATATATATACATTGTACAAAATTAGGTAGTGGCCACAATGTTAGTATGTGTACCTTGTTCTTTAGAAATTCTCTCCGTCAATACAAGAGTTTTTGAATTTATATAGAAAATCCTTAAGAGGAAGATCGAATTTTCCTTTTGTCTTTATATTGTGTTTTACTTCCAGCTTTTATCATCATCAATAGAAAGTTTCTTTTTTAATTTACCTTCACCAGGTGATAGGTAATGTATTTACACTTGTTTTACCGAGTTATTTGGCTAGTCATGTTTAAACGGGTCTGGTGAAATTAGGTCCAGGGAAAATGAAACACCAAAGGAAAAATATGTTAAGTTTAGAGATAATCCGGATCAATTTTTTTTTAATTTACTTGATTCTTTGCCATCGTAAGATATGACAATTTCTTTATCCTGATCAAGGGCCATGGTCATTGACTGGAATTAGGGTGCTAAACTATGATCTTAATATTCAGTTTATGAACTATGATACACTGTTTCTGCATTTTATAATTAGTCCTGCTGACTTGAAAAATTATATTGAACAATGTAAGATACATAATTAAAACATTGATCTGTCTATTAATGCTTTTATGTATCTGTATCCAAGAAATAAACTTTCTTCTTCAGATATCGAGTTCTGAAAATGTTAACCTAAAATTGACATCCTCTAATTTACTTTAATTGTATTTGTCTCGTTGTTTGTTCTCATGGGTGATAAGATATGTCTAACCTTGTCTATTTATAGGTGAATATCTGAGGTTTTAGTAAAATGGCTTGCTCTGTTTTAATATAAGCTGCGGACCATCAGGTTCAAAGTTTCGTCTGAGGACAGGAGTGCTTTTATATAAGGTAGACTCAAGACATAGATATTGGCACCAAGTCAATCATTCAGAGTTTATACACCCATCTCAGAAATTCTTCTGGGCCACTTTCTTGATGTATCTAAAAGGTTAATGCAAAAAACTGCAAAAAGCAGAATTGAATGACCAGGTTACATGCATTTTGTAGTGTTGTGTACAAAACATGGCACGGATATTACAAACTTATTCAGATTTATTAAATTTCTCGTCGTTCGATCCCGTTGCCTCCTAGAGAAAGTCATACTTAGCGTGTCGCCCTCTAGAGGGATTTTTCTGCCGATTTTTAGGCGGCCTGAAAAAAATCGGTTTAATCGGTAGATGTAAGGGTGCTGCCGGCCGTATTGTTTACAAATCTTGGAGAAAAACGTAAACAATCATGTAAAAACGGATGAGCCTGACATCGGCATTGATACCCCAACCTTTACCTTTTCTTTGATTATATTTGGCGATTATTGGCCGTTGCCTTAAGGCGGTTTGTGGTGTTTTGTTTTCTTTTGGACTGCTATTTCTATACTGTTTTCATCAGTGGTGTAGTCGAGTCCACTCCCTAGGTGTCCGAGTGCAAGTCCGAGTCCAGAAAGTGGACTCGGCTGTACCATCACAGATCAATGACAGTAAGCTAGGAAATGATGCAACTTTTCCCTTCATCTCCTTACAATGGCACCGCAAGAAAGCACGGAACACTGAAACTTTAACTTAACTAACTAAACTTTCTCATTTATAAAACTAGTTTGACTAAATGAGAACCACCCCAACTTGTGCCCTAAGGCGTTGCTTTCGAGACAGTAATTGGCAAATGATGCCCCGCGTGTGATTCTTTGGTAAAGCCACATCAGACAACTCTTAAACAAGATACCCCAGGGACCAACGTGTTTACTGAAATAATCCAGGATGAAGACCTATAGTATGGTCGAAGTCTAGACATGTGGACACTGTTTCATTTATTTCATGTCGCATTAGAGTGTACATTATCAAGGAACATACAAACATGTTACCAATTAAAGACAGAGGCCTTGAGCGAATTTCCGGCACAGCTACCTTTGTATGATTAAGTGTAGAAATCAATACACATGTAAGGTGAGGTGACATCTGCGAGTTGTCGCTAAAGAGTAGTAACTTTTAGGAGTTGTCGTAACCTGAGTACCCTCCCTTAATTCCTGAGAATTTTAACGGTCTTTTGTCATGCAGTGCTGAATATTCAATAGTAAACGTCCTGACAATAGTTTCTTGAAAGGTTAACAGAAAGTCTAGTATGATTTGTTTCTTTCTGCGAGGCAAATGGAGGTTCCCTGACAGCGATCGTTCCCCTGACATATACGTGTCAGCCTGTAGACTTCCGCCGCTTTCTTACATAGATAGAAAGATGCTCACTTTCATCGCCAGGTGTCTCTTGAGTCTAGCTTACACGTTACTAAATTTAGATATGGTATGATTTCGTAATATCCTATAGCAATATCGTATCGTAAATATCTAAGATTCGTATTTTATTTTCCCGTACATTATACGAACTTCGCGTAAAGGGGATGGGATAATAACATCAAATGCTGATCATGCAACAACAAGGCTGCCCATGAAACAATTACACCGGAGAAAAATTAGATTTATGCGCTGCTGGCATAATTATTAGAAGGCGATGACGAAGATACACCAGATGAGGAGATTCTGGGATTCAAGGGAATCAGGCAACAAAAGATTATTTTAACGGTGAAATAATTGAAATTTCGTCTGTTATTAACAAAATAAAACTAGGGTAATGTTTTCCTGGTTTCCAAATGCATGCATCAACGGCAATAAATATTTTATTAATTAATTCTCAGTGTAATGAGCTTATTAATGATAAGTATGCGTCAACCAAGAGAGTGTGTTCAAGGGTAGCCGCAATTGACCCAGTTGAGTAATATATCGATAGACTATATTAGAACTTAAATGAGATTGGGGGAAAAGCCAAACCTTACTTTGTGTATGCCTCGGTTTATTTTTCCATAACAATATATTAAGAATATAAGAGTAAGAGTAAAAAAAAATATATTATTGGTTGGTCTGGCAATATAAAGTGTTGTGAGCGATCTGGACAAATGTTTATAACTGCCGCACATTTGTAGAATCTGGAATGTATTTCTGCAGCAAAATTACACTTTTATTCTGCAATGTAATTACCAAGATAAAGAATAAAGCCAAATAAGAGCATGAAAATTGAATTTTCTCAAACCGAAAAACTGATTGAAAAGCTATGATAACCCTACCACCTCGAGTCATCCCTCCCCCCTCCCCCCCAGCCCCCTTGAAGACAAATTAACGCCACTGATTTACCTCATGAGTGATCTTTAACATGGATATGTTCTTTAAAGAATAGATTAAATCAGATCTGCATCTAGGCGGTAAAAAAAACCTAAAATCGTCATATGCTTTATACGCGCCACCTGGTGTTGTTCCTAGGGAGGATAAACTTTTAAAGTGAGCACGGTTTTGCTCTACATTTCAGCAAAAATTTCTTGTTCATTCGATTACATTAATATTTTCTGTCCGTGAATGCACAAGAGTCCCTGTAATTAACACAATATTTGATTTTATACGATTTTTTGCCCGGTACAGGATTTACGTTCTGAGGTATCCAGGTCCTATATGCCTACGCTGCATATATGCAGTTATCAGTCTTCTTAAGACTGATACTTCTAATGCCGCACGAGTAGCCCTTGCTTCTGGAAGGGAGACGTTGAGGTACAACGAAACATACAGACTTACAAGTACATGCTCCAGTTGTTTAACGATCCAAAAGAGCTTTAAACAGAGGCAGAGGCTCGATCTACACCGGCTGTAGGAGAGGCTCCTTAAATACTCTTGACGGAAAGCCTGTCCCCACCGTAAGAGGTCGCCAAGACTGAGAAATACAAAAAATAAAAAGGTCAAAAAAGGGCAAAGAAGACCATCAGTTAATCAAGAAACAAAAGTATATGAAAGGCGCAATCGTCTTTCAGACAGACTGCGATATTTCAGCTAAAACAAAGACAACAGATTTATATAGCGATTTGTGGCATTAAACGCCGAACAACTCAAGCCTGCGCCGCCGCTATTTCTCGCCGACAGGTTAAATTCCAGGCCACCGAAGTCGATCTATCCGCTGCCGCCGCGATAGATCTGACAAAAGACGACATCACGTTACCTGCTCTACACTGTGTAATACAGTTCTCAACGAAAAAAAACCCCTGCGTTAATAGGTTTATATAGGCGATGCGGTTTTATTTGGTTTTAAGGCGAAACTACCAAATTAAACACCTCGTTGTGAAATCAAAGACTGGTATTTAGACATCAGTATAACAGTTGAAGTAAATAACCAACTTTCTTTAAATAAAATAAATACATTGTAACACAGCCAGATTAACGCGTATTCTTCTGAGTCTTTTGAAGCCAGTTGATTTTTTGTTTTGGTCATATCAAGTCAGGCAGTGAAGTAATCCAGGTTTTTTCGAACAACAACGTTGCTATCACGGCTCTGAATACCGTATACAGTACAAAGTACATGTATAATATATGTAAATGGTACAAGATCATGTTATGTCACGTGATATAAGAGGAGGAGATATGACTTTGTCACGAAGACGTCTGATGTCCCAGAAGACAGATACTGTCTTATAATGATGAAATAGTCACGCAGGTGCCTCTGAAGAAGTCCATAACATAACTGACTGAGGATTTGCAAGAAGCATATTTTGGAACTAAGCAGGAATTAGCTCAAGAGAGTCAAAATGTATATCAAACTTAGCCAAGACCACACTCTAGCAAGCCACTCTTGAACTCTGTGCAGTGTATGGTGAGAGTATCCCTTTTAGTCATTAAGATAAAAAAAAAAACTTGTTTCTCGGTTACTTTTTTTTGGACAACAGTACGGGTGGGGTGGGATGAATTTCTCCTTTTCATTATAAATTTTGATAGAAATTTCAGATGCTCAGGGATCAATAAAACAGTAACAGAATTGTTGAGAAACCGTCCTTTTTGTAGCTTTAGATGAGCTTGGAATATGTGGCAACCGAATTAACAAAAACAGCCCGTGTAATAAGCTCTACAGCCCGACTTGTATGCTTCCTTGACAAAGAGTACATCTTGTTTACTGCTCCTCAGTATATCGCCGAAAATAACTGTTAAAAGGGAACATGGGGGATTACTGGGCGACATTCCACGGGAATTTTCTCTTAACCTGTCAACATGTGACATCTGTAAAATGAACATTTCCCCGGTGTCCTAATCAAATGCACAACTTTATGTAAGCTGCCGTTGTTAAGATGATTTATAAGGTCCCTGGATTCTCCACCGATTCCCCGTCGTCCCTGAATAATTGTCTCATTAGTACGCTACCTGCGAATTGCTTTCAATATACAATTCATTAATATTTATAAATATATATATATATATTTATATTTATATATAATTAACCAATATTAATAACAAGGTTAGTTCAACATCACATATGGTATACATATTTTTAGGAAAAATTTAAACTTTCGAAACACCCGAATGTTAATTATGTCCTGGTACCAACCGTTATAGAAACATACAAATGATTGTCAACTTAAACCACGGGTATACTGAAAAGTCTTAAGTCTTTTTGCTTTGAAAAAGAAACAAAATCTAATCTGTATGCATCTGTATGTAAATATACTTGATTTATGATTTATTATTAAAAAAGTCAATTCATTTTGTTACGGAACCTAATATGAACAGATCACGTAGTCGTGAAAACATAAATTTTGTAATGGAAAAAAAATCAGATTCTGTAACACAAGGCAGCGTAAAATGTCTAGGTGAATGAATAAAGAAGTAAGTAGTTTTTTGTTAACAAATAATTATAATTTGTTCTTAAAACAATCCTAACATTACAATACACTAAATCAATACAATTTCACAGTATAACAACAGTACAACAGCAAATCAATACAAGTAAATAAATAAAGTGTACAGTACCTGCATGGATACCACCACTGTCACAGCAACAACAAGTCCTTTATAACGCACAACCAAGAAGAACAGTTCACATATATCTTCTCAGGGAATAACATAACATAAATCTTTTCAGGGAATAACAGTCAAGTTGTTAAGGAACCTAATATAAACAGATCACGTATGCATGATGAACACATATTTTGTAATGGAGATAAAATAAATCAGATTCTGTAACACTAGGCAGCGTGAAATGTCTAGGGGAATGAATAAAGAAGTCAGTGGATTTTTTAAAATAAATAACTATAATTTATTCTTAAAACAACCCTAACATTACAATACACTAAATCAATACAATTATACGGTAAAACAGCGGTATAACAACAAATCAATACAATCACACAGAAAAATAAACAATGTGCACAGTACCTGGATACCAACACCGTCACAACGATAAGTTCTTTAAATATATACTTTCGGAGAATGACAGTCCAGTGTAAAGCTCTTGTAACAATCCAGAAAGTAAACTGAAGTCCAAATGCACAAAATCCAGGAGAAAGTCTGACCAAAATCTATAATTGCCGCACTCGTCGGATAAGGTCCCAGAAACTGACACACGCTTTTGCGTCCGCTGGAAATCTTCTCTGCTGCTCCCTCCCGGCTCTAAAACACAGCCCCTTTATATACCGTCTCACCTATATATACCTATATACCATCTCGAGCAGTCTAAAAGATCTTACACAACGCAGTAAACATGCTTTACAGGAATCATCTAGAAAAACATCTAAAAAAATTATCTTATTTACAACATTACATAAACATCCTGTTTACAACATTTCATAAACATCTCGATAAGCAATCAGCAAGTTCATTGTCTTTCCCTTTAATGTGTATGATATCAAGATTGTAATCCTGTAAGAACAACCTCCATCTCAACAATGTTTGATTTTTACACTTCAACTTGGTCATAAACGTGAGGGGATTGTGATCACTGAAGACAATGATAGGCTTGACTGATGAAGTAACATAAACTTCAAAATGTTGCAATGCCAAAATCAAAGCCAAAAATTCTTTTCAATAGTGGAGTAGTTTTTCTGGTTTGCATTAAACTTTCTTGAGAAATTACAAAATGGATGATCTATGTCATTATTGCCTTCTTGTCACAACACAGCACCAGCGGCAATATCACTAGCATCTGCAGCTAACTTTAAAGGTACAGACAAGTCTGGAGCTACCAAAACTAGTGAACTTTGCAGAATTGCTTTCAAATTCTGAAATGCATTTTCACACTGAACAATCCATACAAACTTTTGTTTCCTCTTTAACAAATTAGTCAAAGGTTCAGCTACAGCCTAAAAATTTGGACAAAACTTCCTGTAGTATCCAACCATACCAAGAAAACGCAATAATTGCTTTTTGTTTTCTGGTCTAGGAAATGCAGAAATAGTACTTATTTTAGCATCAACAGGTTTTACTTGACCCTGCCCTACAATATGACCCAAAATGTTACTTGTGCATGACAAAACTCAGATTTTACTAAGTTGATGGTCAGACGTGCTTCACTGAGTCTTTCGAAGAGGTTGCGAAGAATTTGGAGATGTTTCTCCCAGGTGTTGCTGTACACGATGAGGTCATCAATATATGCATCGCAGCCCTGAATGTACTTGACAACCATATGGATGAGGCACTAGAACGTGGCTGGCGATTTCTTCTTGCCAAAAGGCATCACTTTATGCTGGTACAGTCCTCGCGGCGTCACAAATGCGGACACTTCTTTTCCTCGTTCTGTCAGCGCAACTTGCCAGAATCCTTTTAGCAAGTCAAACTTGGAAACATATCTGGAGCTACCGACTCTATCAATACAATCATCGATCCTCGGAATCGGAAACGTGTCAGTCTTGGTGACAGAGTTCAGTTTTCGATAATCTGTGCACATACGGTAACTTTCATCAGGTTTTGGCACAAGAATACATGGTGAACTCCAGTTACTTTACTAGGTTCGATAAAATCCTAGTCCAGAAAACACTGAATCTCATCTGTAGATACTTTTGCTTTTCTGGATTTAGTCAATAAGGATGCTCGCCAACATCGACGTCATGTCACAATAATGTTCGTTCAAGAATTATGAACAAATGTTCATAATTCCGCAGCAGGTTCTTGAGGTCTTGTTGTTGTTGTGACGTAAGGTGTGACAGTTTGGCATCAAGGTTGTTAAGCACGTCTGAGTTTTTTAGTGGTACCGTTCTACACTGAATTTCTACATCACACTTGCAATCAGTATCTTCTTTAACTGGGTCAAGGTCAGTTTTTACACATTAAACTGCAGTAACATTATGTACTACATCTGATGTGCTATTTCTGTCATAATATGAGTTCAACATGTTAGCATGGCACAGTTGTTTCTTCTTACGTCAACAGTTTGTAATTTAAATCACTGACTTTCTTGTCAACAATGCAAGGACCAGGCCCAAACGTCCTACTTTCAGTGCGCTTTCCATACTTTGTTTTCATTTTACTTTGTGCAGATTTTAGATTTGACTTTGCAATCTCACAAGCATTGTGTAGATAAGTGCGAAAGTCTAAGACATACTGCAGTAGACTAAGAGAATCAGGATTTTCACACAAGAGTTTTTCTTTAAGCAGTTTTAATGGAAGTTCAGTTTGAAAACTAGTTCAAAGGGACTGAAACCCAAGGACTCTTGAAAGAATTCTCTGACAGCAAACAGCAATAGGTGGATTTCTTCACCCCAGTCTTTCTGTGTGTCATAGCAATAGGTCCTAATCATGTTTTTAATGTCTGGTGAAAACGCTCGAGGGCTCCCTGACTTTCAGGATGGTATGGCGAAGAGCTGTACTGTTTTATACCTAGCTCAAGCATAACTTGTTGGAATAAGCCAGACATAAAATTAGACCCTTGGTCAGACTGGACGGATTTTGGTAATCCAAAAGTTGTAAAAAAATTGGTCAGAGCTTTGACAACACTTTTGGCATTAATTTTGCGCAACGGTATTGCCTCAGGGAACCTGGTAGATGCGCACATAATTTTCAGCAAGTATTCATGTCCAGATTTTGTTTTGGGCAGTGGTCCAGCACAGTCAACAGTAATCCTATTGAATGGTTCCTTGAAAGCAGGAATAGTGGGGCCTTAGGAGGATTCTGATTGGGCATGCCTACCATCTGGTATGTATGGCATGATTTACAATATTGTACAACATCTTTCCTGAGGTTAGGCCAATAGAAGTGTGTACTAACTTTCTGATAAGTTTTATTTATACCTGAATGGCCAGACAAAGGAGCCTCATGTGCCATGCTTAGAATTTTATTACGAAAGCTTTTGGGCATTACTATTTGATGTTTGAGGGCCCACTTATCATCAGCGCATACAACAGGTGGTCGCCAATTACGCATAAGCATTCCATTTTTGACATAGAAACAAACTGGTTTCTGTGACAATTCATCTTTAGAAACTGCCCTGGTAAACAAACATGAAATATGAGGGCCCTTCTGCTGTTCCGCGATAAGTTCTGACCTTGAGAATGCTGCATCCTGTACGGGCGAGTCATTAGACGAGTCACAAGTGACTCCAAGAGTGTTATTTTCTGGACCATTATCCTCATGTGTGTTTTTTTGGCCATACATCTAGTTACAGCACATGAAGGATACAAACCAGGATTTCCTGATTTCCGGATCAGTGTCCTGATCTGACGGCTGTTCTGTCACTATTGGTACAGGCTGTACTTTTTCACTTGAAAAACCATTGTTTAGCAGCAACTGAATTCCCTTAAAAGGTAAAGTAGTTCTAATGCCAACAGTAATATTCCCAGAAATCAAATCTGACTTTAAATGGATACTGTGAAGCGGAACTGAAGTGTGCTTGTCTAAAATCACACCATTTCCAAGTACATGTGCACCAGTAAAAGACCTATTAGAAAAAGGCCAAGTGTTTGCTAACATGAGAGTTTGACCTGAACCAGTGTCCCTCAAAATTCTAATATGTGTAGAATCTGAAATATCACTTGAAAGTGACACAAAACCATCATGTATGAATTGCTCTAATAACTCCATTTCGGAGTCAGGAGAGGAATCTACTACCTCAGTTTCATCAAGCAAAGAACTGACACTGATAGTGTCAGTGATAAACTCTTTTTCAGAGTCATTAAAGGAATTTACATCCATTTTACCATCAAGCTCCTAATGGGAGTCAACAGAGGAGTTTTCCTCAGCAGAAACTAACTTCTGTTTGTCATAAGAGGACCTGGCCTCATTTGAAATTCTCTCGCAAGAGTCATAAAAGGACTTAGCCCTATTTATAGGATACTCCTCGCAGGAGTCTCGAAAGGACCTAGCCTTATTAAATTCCTCGCAGGAATAAACTGAGGTTTTTACCCCGGAAGCTACGGATTCTTCTTTGGAGTCAGACGGCACGTTGGCCTCCGTAGCATCAAACTCTTTTTTAGAGTCAATAAAGGAGTTGTATCCCTTATTTACAAGAAAATAGCCTGGCTCTTGTACTATGCTATGCATAGATTTTGAAACAAAACCAGATGGTTTTCTTTGACTTTGTTGAACTATTAGGATTACTTGTACTGGGTGACTGCTTTTGACCATACTGATTTACATTCTTGTTTGTGAATAACTGGTTTGACTTGCTAGTAAAGGACATTGTGTGTGTTAATGAATAATCTTCAGCTAATTAAGCAGCAATGTCAAGTGTTTCAGGACTTTTCTCTTCAAAAAAGGTTTTAACATCTGCGTTAACGCAGCGCTTGAATTCTTCAGGCAAAATCAACTGGCGCAAATTGTCACAATCTTTCATTACACCAGCGATCAAACAACTGCTCTTTTGTCCTAACAAGTTCGACGTAGGTCCGTTCTTTGCGCTTTTCCCCATTTCTAAATTTCTGGCGGTAAGCCTCCGGAACTAACTCATAACCTTTTAGGATTAACCGTTTTACCAGGTCATAGTCAGCAGCAGCTTCCACTGAAAGCTCTGTATAAATTTTTCTGGCCTTGCCAGTCAATACACTTTGTAACAGCATTGTCCAATTTTCCTTGGGCCATTTTAAATTTTCAGATTCTTTTTCAAAGTGTAAGAAATATTATCAACCTCTTTTTCTTGGAAAGGTGGGACAAGTCTAATGTGTTTAGCAACATCAAAACCGTGAGTTGGGGCAGCACGTAGACTATGTTCTAGTTTAAGTCTTTTTAACTCCAGTCGTTTTAACTCAATTTCTTTTTCTTTTTCTGGTCTGTCTCTTTCTATTTCTTATTCTAGTCTTTCTGTTTCTATTTCTTTTTGTTTTTCTAATTCCCTCTCTTTTAATGCTAACTCATGTTGCATTACGACCTTTTTTAATTCTAATTGCATAGCAAGGCTGTCAGTTTTTTTTTATGTTTCAACTTCACTCTTTTCAATTAAACCTTTGCTAGCTAGATCTTGCATGATTTTAGCAATGATATCAGGCTTTCTCAAAGCTTTTTTCACACCTAGACCCAAGTGTTGTCCCAAATGCAACAACTGTTCCTTTGTCAACTGTTCAAGTTTATCAGGGTTGGGATCATCAACAAATGTCTCAGGTTTGAAATCTGCCACGTTAAGATGTTAAAACAATAACAAAAGACCACTGAGACAAATCCTGATCATCAACAAATGTCTCAGGTTTGTAATCTGCCACGTTAAGATGTTAAAACAATAACAAAAGACCACTGAGACAAATCCTGTAAACAATGTAATGTAAACAATGTGTAATCTTGCAAACAATGTATTGTAAACAATGTGTCTAGGCCAAGGCCTGATAAATTGACAAAACTAGTAAGCCTCCCAGACAAGCCACAAAATTTATGTTACGGAACCTAATATCAACAGATCACGTAGTCGTGACGAACATAAATTTTGTAATGGAGATAAAGAAAAAATCAGATTCTGATTCACCAGGCAGCGTGAAATGTCTAGGGGAATGAATAAAGAAGTCAGTGTTTTTTTGTTAACAAATAATTATAATTTATTCTTAAAACAACCCTAACATAACAATACAAAAATAAAACAAATATACAGTATAACAACACTACAACAGTAAATCAATACAAGTATATAAATAAAGTGTACAGCACCTGCATGGATACCACCACTGTAACAGCGACAACTAGTCCTTTATAACGCACAACCCAGGTTAACAGTTTACATAAATCTTCTCAGGGAATAACAGTCAAGTTCATTCACAAAATTAATCCGTCGTTATCCCAAAGTGAAGTTCCTGTCATAATCCCAAAGGCAAACTGAAGACTATACAAGATCCGTCACAAATTTAGAAGAAAATCTATAATTGCCGCACTTATCGGAAAAGGTCCACAACTGTGATACACGCCTCTGTGTCCGCTGGAATATTTTTCTCCTCTCTCTCCTGGCTCTAAAACACAGCCCCCTATTTATAACTTCTCACCCCAAGCCGAGAACTTTCCATTTCTCGAACAATCCAAAGAACAATACATAAAACACAGTACACACGCGTTACAAGAAACATCTAGAACAAGAACGCTGTGCCCCCACATGTCAGGATTCACACGTGGGCCGGCCCGGCTCGGCCAGGCGAGAAAGCCGCAGACTAGCATGACCGCTGTTTACACGTCAGACCCCACGCGTGGGCCGGGCTATGCCGTCATGGCAACGGCCAATGCTTGGGCTGCACATACACATACAATAAAAGAGACATCTGCAACAATTTATGGAAATTAATACACATGTATTCCATTTAAATTTATCTGATCCATATAGACTCGGATGTAAATCGATTTAGAAATTATAAAATTTACATTACTCTAAATCGACTAAATTTATGAGTCAAAGAAAAGCGCACACCGAAAAATATCCATAAATATGATTGAAACGCCTAAAATTCCGGAGAATAAATTGCGTGTGACACAAGCTTTATACCTGACAGATATATTCGTGATATAATGACTTATTCAAAACGAGGTTCGCGATTGATGGGATATAAACGTTAACAAAATTAAGTATCAGGACACGCATGCCCATACACGAAATTTCCTTCAATTAAAAAAATACTGAGCAGAAGGCTAGAGATTTATATGAAGGACCTGTTTTCATGCAGGTTTTGATTATGCAATTTGATATGCTATTTGTCAGGAGGCATTTTGAGTAGAATTACATCCTTTCAACCAAAACCAGGTGTTAACAATTTATTCACTTTGTAATTACAAAACAAATCGCGGAACACGATTACATCTCTAGATTTGTCTTTCTTTTATTCCCAAATCATCCGTTCAATTTCTATTATTTCTTTCACTGCTGTGTTAGCGGGATAGCAACAGATAATCACTCTTTTGAGATGGTGTCAAAGTAAACGTCTGCTTAATATAACACTGTCGCTCAACTTATAACTATTTGTAATGACATTGGTCAAAATATCTATCCAGGACAAGTTTTCAGTTAATTTGTTCACAGAAACTTACAGATAAATAAAAATCTGGGAAAATGAACTTGATAGTAACTGAACCTGTATGGTATTAGAACAAATGAGATATAGGTATTGAATCTAGTCTACTGTAAACTGCCATGATTGGATTCTGTTTTATTTATCTATGGGTTGTTATATTTGGCTTGTTCCATCCAACAGTCGGTGCGCACTCGTGAAGAAAGCTCATTAGTTTTGTTACTAGGATACTCAAACCGACCACTCGACTTTTTAAATAAAAGCTGTCCAGCTAGATTGATGTTCACTGCCCTTCCCCTGTAGGCTAATTATAATCGAACCAAATCTCAACTGATTTAGTAATGTTGGCGGTTGCAATACAGATATATTGATTTCTAGGTTTTTTTCTGGTGTCATAATATGATCAAAACAAGTTGTTTACAGATCCTAAATTAAAATTTTGTCGTGGGTTTCTTTCAACGCTTCACGAATGAGCTAGGCGAAAGATTCTTTCTCGGTTTTGTAACAAAGTGTGTTAGCTTCAGTACAAGAAAAGTAGTCAGAGAAGCATGCATTCCTCCGCCAGGATCCTAATAAAAATGTGTGATTTAATCACAGTTCACCGATTCCATGATTTGGTCACAATGTTATAAAATCCTTTGAATTGAATATATCATGGTGATCCGAATGACGTCTAAATTTAACGGATTGTTACCGAAATATTTATGAAAATCCGTTAAAATCTTTCTGTGTAAAGTTTTTACCAGGAACCAAAGGGAAAATAAATATATAATGCCGCGTCGATCTATTTGAAGGTCTTATGTTTTGAAATGTTACCGTACATCCTCCTTTTATTAACAGTTTGGCAGAGGTACCTTTGTGCCAAAGTTGAAGGTGAAAAGTGTCAAACGGGTGAAGAGACATATATGTCCTATTATTTTATATGCTTAGCAGATGTTTATCATTAAGCTGGAGATTGGCTGCCCGAAGATGTGACGTCATAGAATGTACGTGAAAAAAGTCTATGATATTTTGCCGTCAGGTCATGATACATAAAGCTTTGTATACATTTATCGATACCAAGATTTCCTTTCACAAAAGGATTGACTCTGATTGGCAAAACTGAAATCTGAAGACCACGTGAACAGGAATGCAAATAAAAAATAAAAATTTATACAGCCTCCACTGACACGCAGAGAAATAGAAATAGAAATATCCTTTTCTCCAGGACTTGCCGCGGAATGTAACGTGGAAGTTAATAACTTTTGTATAGGCTCCTATGTTACGCGATAATATAATGGTGTCGAGTATGTTAACGTGACCTTTGGAATCCTTCTAGCACATAATGTATCTATGGACAGTTTCAGCATAGTTACGGTGACCCAGGACCATGTTGGCACATGTGTTCATCCTGGATGGTATAAATTTTCCATCCCATTTTTCATAATATTCATAAACATGTATTCATATGTATAAAAACATTAAGCTGGATTTCCTGGTTGTCCTATCTCAATGACGTTTGATATATTAAAAAAAAAAAAAAAAAAAAAAAAAAAAAATAATAATAATAATAATAATAATAATAAAATTAATGTTATTATTATTTTTATTATTATTTTATTATTATTGTCACGAGCCAGTGATAACAATGTTAAATTAGTCAGTATTTTATTATTTTACTTGGGTCCTTATAACAGATTATTGGGTTATGATCAACGATAAATGACAATCAGGAACACTGAAGTGAGGCAGAGAAATGGCCATGACTGTCGTGACGGTCGTTGTGAGACAGATACACTGAGATACTGTTTTCTGCGTATACCTGACTAGAGGGTGGACATTACTGAGAATGGTCTTGTATATGTGAAGTTCGAGTGAAACGGCGAGAAGTATATTCAATTTCAGATATATCATACAATTATCCCTGAAAATACGTATCAGACCTGAACGTGATAACAGTTACTCTTTATGAGCTTGGGCACTACAGGTCAGAGGCTGCTGATGCAGTTGATCAGTTAATATGAACATTTTCAGAGCAAACATCAGAGGTAACATTTCAGTCAGCTTTAAACGTTATTAATGTTTAAAGCTCAGCTTGTCTACTTCGTATGGTCGTGTTAAAGTCAAGTATACTTTCTCATCACAGTTCTCTTACGGCCAAATTAAAAGTTTCAAAAGAAGACTTCATAATGAATTCTCTTTTGTGATTTTTTTGCTCTAACAGTTAAGATTTGTTCTTGTTGGACTGGCTGGGACTATATTTTGGATTTGATGAGTGGCTCGCAGAATATAGGTCATCATGACCTCATTTCAGGTTTCAAAGGAGATTTGCCAAACACTATGCATTTTACGTTCGAAGAATCTGGGTCTAACTGATACAGTTTACGTAAATTTGAATGTATGGGTGCTACAAATGCCCCCCCCCCCAAAAAAAAAATATCGTAGAATATAGGTCACAGTGACCAAATTTCAGGTTTCCAATTTCAGGTTTCCAAAAACCTCCCTTGCATTAAGTAAACAAGTTTCTTCCCCCAGCACTTAAGTTATGCCATGTCTGATTTTTTGGGTAGTCAAAATCATGTTTCGGCCCGTAGCTTGCAGAATACAGGTCACCATGACCTAGCTATTACAGGATTCTAGGTCTAATGGTTTCAATTTGTGCGCTGTTACAAGACCTAAGGTCGGATGGACGACGGAAAAAGGGTGATTACTATAGCTAGAATAATTTACAGCCGGTGAGCTGATTGTGTTAAATAATTCAGAGAATTTCCAATGAATCACCTGCTTATATTGAATGAAGATTTGTTTTTTATTTTAATTTGTGTAATGGTAAACTGTCACAAAGGTCGAGATTCTCTGGTTTGAAATGTCGGGGAGCCTTTATCTGTTTGTGTTGCTCAAGTTTAATATATCCAACGTTTTACTGATGGACCGATCAGGGTCCAGGGTACTGAATTTCAACAGGACTGGGTTATGATAACAAAATACAACAGTACTCCATTCAGTAAATAAATGAGCTTCCAGAGTACTTTGGTTCAGGTTGTGAAAAAATCATATCATGTGGAGACTGTAATTTTTGTGTGTGAAAACTTTGATTGTTTAGTGGGTAGTGGGTAAAAATCAAAAAAATCAATGTGAGTGGGTCATATTAAAATTTTAAAAGAATACATTTTTTTAAGCTTTTTGATTATTTGTATGATATATATATATATATATATATATATATATATATATATATATATATATATATATATATAATGGTATAGCCGTGTAAGTCTGTAGTAGAAGTGTAGGTAAAGAGACAGAGTTACGCCTATTATAGACTAACTTGTTTATCAATACAGGAGCTTTCCCCCGAAGCTTCTTCCCGAAACCGAATGAATGCCGACGTCATATACATTATGTCATAAAATATTACTTAATACCCAATCAGAATGTAAATACATTGTTTCTTGCATTTTGGACTCTATACATTGTCATTCCACCATATATAAACACCTTTCTACCCGTTCCCACTTACCACTTGACGAAGAAGCCTGTGCGCTTCGAAAGCTCGTGCTGAAAAAGTAAGTCTTTCTTAAAGGCGTCACTCATTCTCTTTACCTACAATATATATATATATAACTCTGAAGAAAAACTACACTGTAAATTCACAACAGTCTGTTTCATGGGATGCGACCCAATCATCAGGTGAATGTGGTTAGAATGAAGCTAACATATATATACATATATACATATATATACATATATATACCTTTTTTGTGCATCTCTATGCAGTACATGCCTCACTATGTGCATGGCGTATTTATTTTTAATGCATTAAAATGGATCAGTCATTTTTGAAGTCTGTTTTCGGTTGTCAAGGTCTTATTGATCTGACACTTGGAGCGTTTATCCAGAAACTAGGCCCCACGACCCCACATCCGCAAGTGATCACGTGGCAGAGGAACATGAGGCGCTTTAGAGTGACACACGGTTAAAAAAAAACAGGTACGACCGTAAACAAGACTAATTAACATTCATTTACGATGATTAGAATTTAAATAATGAATATGGCAGTAGATTTAAGCGGTCTCCCCTTTTGGTACCGTTTATTCTGTGTTTAACATTACGAACATTTAAAAATGTCACACACACATAAACATACAAATACATGTATCGGATATTACGGCTTTTAGAATATGTTCGCTAACCCCCCCCCCCCCCCCCCCCCAACACCCACCGCTAGTCACAGAAGAGCACAGAATTTAATCTTAAACATACAAAAAACATAAATAAACTAATTTAGACTTTGTTTAATTTTTCAGAGGCTTGTTCCCTTGTGGGGCATTTCTAGTTTAGGTTTGCAGTTAAATGATCCTATGAACGACGCCATTAAATTTAACGTTTGCTGGTATTTTTAGGGAATATGCACAGATACGAAATGAGTACGCGCAGGTACATAGGAAACTAGAACAAAAATGTTACAACAATCCTTTTTTTTTCATTTGAACCTGGAATCAAAATGACAATTGAGGTAAAGAAAAAAATTCTGAGTTATTGATATGAACTGCTAGAGACCAACATCATGTGGGGCGGACGCTGGCGTTGCGTAGGAGACGAAAAAATTCATTAAAAATGTTGGTGTCGTCATATTCTGTTGAGAGATTGACTATTTATATTCTAATTTGCTAGTGTTGCTGTGGCTTTCAGGTATTTTCCCTGAAAATCAATATTTTAATGCGTACATAAATAATTTGTACATGAAAAGCTGACAAAGATATACTGACTGAATACCAGAACCTATTAATGAACACGTGCTAGGAATGTCATGTGGTCGTGATAATGTGAATAATGTAACTAACTGGTATTAAGTGCTATTACAAAAAAAATGTAATGACACGAACTGCTGACAGTACTGTTGCTAATGCTACCTCTATTTATACTGTCACATAAACGCAACAAAGATTTCAGTATTTTTTAATGGTCAAAGAAAAGTGTTATAAACTCTGACCCTAAACGTCTCCTTGCCATTAAACTCTGTACGCTTATAGATTCTCGCTGGAACGCTGTCCTCGGAGTACTTTCGTGTCGTTTGCCGGCGCCCTTATCAAACACTGACCTCAACCCTTATCTCCCCGTTTCTCAAAAAATACAGTACAATAATACAAAACAATTTATTGTCTCTTGGCAATATAAGATTGCAGGGAGCACCAGTATGACATTAATAAAGAAACATAATAAAAAAATACATCAGACTCGAGAAATCGTTCACTGAGGGTGCCATTTTGCGTACGCACTAAAACCCAGATGTCAAAAATCGCATGTCTCAGTTATGGGTATACCACGAGTAATGTGAACTATATTATAGATATACAAAATTGTTCTCTCCTGTCACCTATAGCCTACTCCTTCTGATCCCAAAAACTATCTACTGACCCCGCTATATACACACCGTCAAGCTACACATACAGCAGTCATAGCCCAGCCATATCCCTCTTTCGGAAATTTTTACTAAACACAGCTCCTTACTCTTGCACAAATCCTTATGAGGAACCGTGCGACTTCGTCCGGAGCCGGGTTTTTCAAGGGCCGATTTAACCCGCTGGATATACTGGCGTACTTTCTCATATAAAAGGAGATGAGAAAAATATGTATGGACATTCGCTCATTATGCCACACTTTGCATCTTTCCCGACATCTCCAGACCGAAGATGGACATTTTTGAGAAGCAGTTACAGAGGAGTTATTAATATTATTGTTATTATTATTATCTTTATAAATATTATTATTGTTATAAATATTATCATTATAATTATTATTATTATAAATATTATCATTATAAATACTATTTTCATTTTCATTATTATTTTTACTATAAATATTATTATAAATATTATTGTTATAAATATTATTATTTTTATCATTATTATAAATATATTATTTTTATTATAAATATACTTATTAATATTATTATAAATTTAATTAATATTAAAAACATTATTATTATAAACATTATTATTATTATTATTATTATTATTATTATTATTATTATTATATTGTCACGTGAAAGTTCAGTAAATAAAACATTCAAGGTTTTTATGCCGTAATATGGGCCACTGCCTCTGGCTCGGCACAAATCACTGGGCACAAATCACTTTAATAAATATGAGGTCAGGTCAAATAGTGCTGGAGGGGTTTAGGAGGAAATGGCCGTGGCAATAAGGTCATTACCAGCTCAGCATGCGGCGTCACATCTTTTAGAGAGCGTGTACCCCCGGTGCCCTAACTGAATCGTAAGAATGGCAGGACTTGAAAAGACCGGCATGCCATATCGCTATATTCGGACGTCAGCCAAGTGGACGGGCCAAGGTGATCGCTGGGTAAATAAGCCTGTGTGGTCCGGGGGCATTCCCTATTGAGATTTGATGAATTGCACCGTTGCATCGAGCAGAAAATGAATTACATTCAGCAGATGAACTCACTATTAACAAGGGGCAACATGTGGTCATTTGAAATGCACATTTTGATATTAAACACACATACTTCAGGTTTGCATCACATGTGGGACAAGGGCGGATGTATTTGACTCGCAGCCAGGATGTAGCGTTACAGTAAACTGGAACTTGAAAGAACATGACCTAAGCTTATGACAACAACAGAGGTAAAACATGTCAAGTGTTGTCATAGAAAACCAACGTGACATTTTCAGTGACGTGGCTCAGGAGTACATACAGCGAGGACTGTCTCTCTTGTTGCCCTTATTGATAAAATTAAATTTGCATTATTACGTTTAAAGTTACTCCTGTGTTTCCATCTACTTCACATCTCCATCTTCAATACATGTACAGCTTGGTCTTTTTTTATTTCCTTGGTCGAACTTGGTTGAATGTTTATGTCTAGTATTCTGTATTAGCAAATAATACCAGGTATAAATTCGCCATCGCACGTGAGCAAGTTTCCCGCTGTAACTTGCACCATCCATTCCTGCACTATCTACAGAATAATATACACAGCGTTTTGACAAATGTAAAACCATTTATAAAGAATTAAAAGGGCTGCCTTTGACTTTAAAGAACAGGGTTACAAGATTAAAACTTTTATTGATTCCAGGCTGGTAATTCCAGTACTGAAAACCGAGTCTGGGCGTGCTTTTATTTGAATCGTAGCTTGGATCTGTCGATAGAGTCTTAGGAATGCTTCCAGTCTTGGATAGGGAACATCAGGGCTTTAGCGGACTATTGGCGGATGCGCGCTTGCTTAATGTTTCAGGAAAATAGCACTGGTGGGGGAGGAAGCTGTGATTAGGTAGAAATTACTTGACAGGAAAGCCTTGCGGACATACAGTGATGGCTTGATGCGAAGAAGTCTATTATTTAAGATAGTGAATAGCCCTGGTGCCACCACTTGGATCCCCGCGGCCACCATTTCGAAAACAGCCACCACAATACCCGCCCACTGCGTCTACGCTCCCTTCTGGCGACCCTTGTTGCCGATGACGGGTCGCGGATGGAAACTGGCAGGCTGGTAATTAGCAATGGAGAGACGAGACACACTCCTAGGCACAAACATTCCACGACCGTGCGAGCCCCGGCAGACCGGCGTTAGAGGACCAGGCAGATAAAAGAACGATACAATTGTTTCCTTTATCACCAGATACGTACACCCATCGGCAGGGAGATCGCATTGTAACACGTGTCTCAGGAACCAGTACTTTACGCGGTTCACACACACTATACATATGTAATACCTGACTCACCTATAGGGGAAGAAATTTGCGCAATTTCCATGCAGTGATAAAGGTAGGTGCACTGGAATCTATACTTACTAAGAAAACATTGTGATTGACACTTTTGTACAGTTACTGATGTTTCATGTATTTCTATAGCTTTTGACACTTTTGTAAAGTTATTGATGTTTTATGCAATTCTATACCTCTTACTTTATAAATAACTTGATTTGTGTGTTACAGTGCTGTGTTCGCTTATATATCTTTACTGGTTCTTGCCGGTGTCATACACTCTCGCTTTGGTCCTTATATATATATATAATATACATATATATATATATATATATATATATATATATATATATATATATTTACATACATCTATTGTACAGTGTAGGAAACACAAGTGACTACATTGTGTATAATGCATTAGTTCAAATCGGTGGTATATATTTCAAGGGTGTGGCCGGGAGAACTGGATCGATGCATTAGGCTGATCGAACCCCTGTTTTTGCATTAGAACAGTTCCATCTAATATACTGAGCGCTGGAATTAGGGCTCGCCGATAATTATTTTAATATTTAATATGGCGAATGTGAATAACTAGAAACGTCCTGGACACTTTTTAAAGTTCATCTAGCTGTCATCATTTGCCAAAGTATATTCCAGTGGCAGTAGTCGTATACACAGAAGGCGTAGACTGATATGTTATGAAGCATTTGATTAAACGAGCCAGACTGGTTTCTTACGCCCTAATAGGTTACTCACCAGCTTGTAAAGCCATTTTACAAGGTTTCGCTTACAGGTTGTCATCTTGATAATTATTTCCACTTTTATAGGGATAGTTTCGTGACAAAAATCCAATCAGATACTGATATATTTTTATTTAACATGTAGTCATTGTCATTGGTGAGTACAACATTATAACCATTTATCCATTTATTTTACGTCGTAAGGTATTTGTCAGCAATTTGTTTAGTCATCATATATTAACAAGAATTGCTTATATTTTGGTAAACAGAATAACACAAGCTTGACACCGAAACTATCTAGAATGCACCATTACAAGTTAAATTTTCGAAAAGTTTATTACAAATGCCCATTAGACAGAGGCCTGGGGCCTAGACAGTTCAGGGGTAAAACGCTGGGCGCTCTCCGCTGGCGACATGGTTGTAGTTGCCCGTCGAAGGCCGGTAGTTTCTCCACCAGTTTCCTACATCGTAACAGACAACGGAACGTCATCATCTGATCCAGGAGAGTACCGCGATAATTTATTTAATAACTATTTGTACAATTTGTGTAAAATAAATTAGTTAACATTAAATGCCCATTTGCTTCTCCGCGCTTCGGGTTTCATCCCTGCTTCACAGGAATTCAAATTTTGATGAATTCAAGATTATTGCTAATTAACTTTCCAGGTCCGACTAAAGACCACTGCAATGAGGGCATGCTTAATTAATAAAGGTATTGGGTTTTCAATGAAAACTTGTACATAAGGACTATTACTCTGGACACATTAGAGTTGGAAGATGGGCGTCCTTTTCTTGTATGGTCAGTCTTCATCAGGGCATATAATCCAGTTGCATGGCCCAAGTCAGATTCCAGCGGTTGGTCGCCGCGGGTGTCTAGTTAGACCTCATTAACAAGGTTTGTTTCACAAACAGACATCTATCCGTATGGAAACCCACCTTACTATTGTCAATGATGACCCATACACTCATCGCGGAAGGGACTGTATTAAAATAAATCAAAGCGGAGAACAACGCCGTATTGTCGTGTACCACACGGAGATGTAACGTTGATAGAAACTAAACCTTTCAACCTAAGCCCGATCTTTGTAAAAAGGCCTAAAACTTATTTATATAAACCCTTGCATTTACAACTTAAATTTATCGTTACATTTACAGTCTTCTCTTTATAAGGTTTCCATGCCCGTATATAATCAATGAGAAGCGGTCTTGTCGTGTGATAGTTCCTAATTTTTTCCTGACCTGTAGACGGGTACCGTTTCTTGAATTAACCTGTAGGAGTGGGGGCCGGGGCCTGACAGGAAGTGACGTGGGCCGTACATCGCCAGACAGTACTTGCCGAAATGTCACAGAGACCTTACCGCCACTCACAGGGAAAGAAATACGTTTCACAGGCCACTCTCAGGCCAGGGAAGAAGCGCTGCGCCTTTACGGAACAGCTGTGTGTGGCTTTCCTCTCCTTTTAAGTGAGAGAACAACTCAGGCACACTAGTAGGGCGGCCAGGTGTAGCCAAATCTCAAGATACATTAACGACCATTTATTTGGACAACCTATTTGGGTCAGCGCACCTTCCGTCTTAGTGGGAACGTGCTTTTTGAAGCAAACACAGTTGTAGCGATGGGGGGGGGGGGGGGGGGGGCGGCTGATGTCCACGTTGATAATGTATAACCCATCACTTACAAATAACATGAAGTTAGTAACTACGCTGCTTAATTTCTGAGAATCTGCATTTTTTTTTCAATTATATTAAATGCTGAATTATTAACCAGGGCAGATGCACCGAAAGTAACTGAATGTATTAGCAGAATTGTAATTACTGATACAATACTCATTTGATTTAAAGGTTAGCATTAATTAATAATCAATTTATTTTCCTGTTAATTTTATTTCATATTGGAAATTTACTTAAAACTGATTAAAAGTATAGATATATACACACACACACACACACACACACATATATATATATATATATATATATATATATATATATATATATATATATATATATATATATATATATATATACCCCAGTTTCAAAACAGTTTGCTGAGAATAGCATGAAGTTTTCCGATTGCTGTTTCCATGCATGATTACAAAACAGCTTCGACAATGAGCACTTATCATCATCATGAGGCCTGTGGTGAGGTTGCCATTGGATACAAATGGTCTTCATGTAGTATGATGTTTAATGTAAACATGATTACATTCAACAATAGCAATCTTTATTGAATAAATATAAGGTGTTATTATGTTATTGTATAGACCTTCACTCCGACCTCGGTCTCAGGGGTTTTGATTAAAGGATTAGACCTCAAGAGCATCAGGTTACAAAAGGTTCTTCAAGCTGTGTAATTATACCATGTAAGAACCTTTTAAAGTACCTTTGCACCATGGGCAAAACTAAACCATGCAGGGGCGTTCATACAGGGGGGGGGGGGCTCAATTTCCCCCCAACCCCACCTGCATTTAGAAAGTGGGGTTGTCAATGCAATAATCTCCCCTGTTATTTAGAGAAATAATATTTTTTAATGAAAATGAAAAAAACACGGTTTAGAACTCACCTGTACTGGATACATAATAACTTATTTTTTAAAACCTATCACTTTATTGTAATATATTTGAAATGTCTCACACACACACACACACACACACACACACACACACACATATATATATATATAAAGTCCGAACTTTGATTACCGTCTAACGCCTGTAATTCATTCCCCCTACCCAATGGCCGCAACTGAAGATCAAGCAGGGCATGGCCAGTCTCGAGAAGCAGTATCCGTCCATGTGCATATTTAAAAGATTTCATAAAATGATACTCAGACTATTGATTCGTCTCTCAACAAGGCTGTTTTGAAGTTAACCGCCAAATTACCGTGTAAGAATGGTGGGTGAGCAGGGGATAATTTATGACCCGCAACACGTGTATTACAGTTTCATAATATTATCAACCGATTCCAGATAAGTTTTAATCAGGAGTCCGTGATCTAGAGGTCAACGGTTAGAACGACCAAATGTGCGGACGGTTCAAACATTCAAGGGCGTAAAAATGACATTTTTTATTGTTATGCGGCTAAATAAAATATACCGCAGAGCAGAGGGAAACTTTTGCATCCCTTTCCTCTCTTTCATTTTTTTCAACAAAGCTATTTTGAACCCTCGAGTGTCGGGCATTGCCTGGTTTTGGACCCCCCCCCCCCCCTTGAAAGTTCTTGATCAACCCCTGATTTGATAACGTACAGTGCCAAGTATATTTGCCTCCTGCTACTGTTCAAAGCACAATTAATACGCACAACCAAAAACCAGTAAATAAAGGCTAGCATTATGTCTCGTAACACTCGTCAGGGCTTGGCAGGATGAACGGAAGCAGCGTTCTAGGAAATTGTGGCTTTCTCCATATACAAATGTATTCTTTAATCTCTGTTTCCTCTGCAGCTGTAACAGAAATCCTTCAGACAAGAGTACACTTGCATGTCCAACGCTTTCGTTCCTCAAATATCACCAGACACCATTTTCGTTACTGTGGTCGTATATGGACAGAATATAAAATTGACGACGATACGTGTGTCTTACCGGATGGTTCTTGTGGGCGTGGTCCGAGCTGTTGCGGCTGTTAACGGGTGTTCGGGTTTCTGCGTTGTATCTGTGGATGCTGTTGCCTCCCGGACTCCTCGGAAAGCACTACTCCTCCTACCCCTCCCCCTCCCCGGCACGCTGGTGGCATGATCGACTTTCCGCTTGGCTAAGTGGCATCTTAATCTACGGCTTCAATCAAAATTCGCGCCTATGGAGCGCCCAGGGAACGGGTCTCAGGCCTTTTAAACTGGAACGCTCGGAGGGCTAAATAAATCTTCAGTCAGTCAGAAAATTGACAAAGCTGATGGCGAGTACTGATAATAAAGCAATAGTTCATACGGAGCGATCATATAACAAACCTGATGAACCTGCGAAGTCTTACATAAAACGTTGCCCTGATTTTAACTGGGCCAGGGAGTCTGGTCAACAGGGCATATTTTTTAATGTTACAAAATCACGTTCGTGTGTGATTTACGGCGCTGATATAGGCTATACAGACAGGGAAGGCAATCACCGCTAAAGCAAAATGAAATGATCTATTTTTGAAGTCCAAGTTTTAAGCATTAACTTTGGCTAAACATCCACTTTTGGAAAAATTATCTTATCTCTGACAGGTCTTTTTATCAAGGAGTACTATTGAAATCAATGCTGGTCGGCATAAGTTCTGTAACCGCTTGACATGATCTGCACGTAAGCCTCTGGGTCTGTAGGTTGCTATAAGATGAGGCCACTAATCATTCTTGATTTCATAACTACAGAAGTATTGATTTTTAAGATTAGTAACTACAAAAGGTGTATTTTTCCGGAAGTAATAATAACAGAGACACAGAAGTTTTGATTTTCAAGGAAATGGTGACTACTGCGGTGTTACTTTTCCAGAAATTAGTAAAGTTACAGGTGCCCTTTTTATTGTGTGACACGGGCGTAACTCGTGTTGTAGCGTCCTTGTCTGGTCGCGTGTTGCACTCTCAGTTTAATCCGTACTTGTTGAACTCTCGTTGTCATGCTAGCTTGGGGCTTTCTCCCCTGGCCGAGCCGGGGCGAGCTCACGTGTGAACCCTGATATGTTGAGACACGGCATTCGTTGTTCTGGTATGTCCTTTGAACGTGTGTACTATGATAGATTCTTTGGACTGTTCTAGAAGTGGAAAATTCTCGGCTTGGGGCTAGCCCATAAGAATGGACTCCTCAATTGCTCTTTTTTAGTGACTGACGCAACGTGGAGTCCATAGATTGCACCTGCAGTTAACTGTGATTATAACACTCCATACACAACTGCGAAATTTAACATATATATCAATTGTTTAATGCTTAGTACTTCTATGTGTATATTATTTTTGACCACTGAAAAACATTACATCACTATTTTGCACCGAGGAAGTCAAATATGAACATAACAGTACACAGGCCTAAAACATTATACAGGACCGCCACCGAATGCAAGATGTCTGCCGGACTGTTAATGCTTCAATTCCATCTGGACAAATAAATCAATTGTTGATGTTACAGGTGTTTCATGCTTTCCAGAATGGTTATTTTTTATTACAGGCCTTTTGACATACTACATAATGAGTACATTGGTATGTTAAAACCATAGGAAATATTTTTAAACAATGTCTTTTCTAAGAGTAACGGATCGTATCGTGTTATAACCCCAGTTAGCCCTATGGTGGGCCGGCGACGCAACAGAAACCTGAAACCTGTTGCGTCGCCGTCGGCGGCTAGCTTGGGGCGAGAAGTTATAAATTGGGGGCTGTGATTTAAAGCGGAGAGAGGTCAGAGAATATTCCAGCGGACACAGACATGTGCATGTCAGTTTGTGGGACCTATCCGATTATCCAGTAATTTCAGGGATTCTACTATTACTAACACTTTACAATTTAGTGCTGCCTGTCTCAAGTTTACTTTCTGGATTGTTACAAGAGCTTTACATTGGACTGTTATTCTCCGAGAGATTTTGTCTGAACTGTTCGTCCGGCTTATATACATTTTAAATGATTTATCGCTGTGACAGTGGTGGTATCCAGGTACTGTGCACTTTGTTTATTTTACTGTGTGATTGTATTGATTTGTTGTTATACCGCTGTTATACTGTGTAATTGTATTGATTTAGTGTATTGTAATGTTACGGTTGTTTGAGGAATAAATTATGGTTATTTGTTAACAAAAAAACCACTGACTTTTTTATTCATTCCCCTAGACATTTCACGCTGCCTAGTGTTACAGATTCTGATTTTTTATCTCTTTGACAAAATTTATGTTCATCACGCATACGTGATTTGTTGATATTAGGTTCCGTAACAGTAACCACAGAAGTCATGATGAGTTCCTGCCATTAACTTCAGTGCAGTGCATCACGATTACCTGTATAATTTATGCCACTGAGTTAACATGTACAAACCAAGAGAAAGATCGTTAGGTTCAGTATATTTCTTCAATATATGATATTTATTAAAGAGCAGCAGTTTCTTTTTTATATCAAATCTGTTGCAGAACAAATGTCAGGATTTGTATACAAATTACATCCTGTATAAGTGACGTCATGATATACCCTCCTTGCGCTGTACCTCCTTGCCATTTTTGAAGATAACGCGCCATTTGCACACCGGCCTGTGTAAAGCGAGAGGCAGCCATTGTTCAGGAATGAAAATCATCCACATTATACTGAATATGAGGCGGAGTTGAGTATCAAGAGAAGACATTATCTGTCATTCATCTGCAGTATCCAGATGTTAGAATATCATAGTCCAGTTTAAATGAGAGGTTCACTTTCTTATAGGTGGTTCACAAATACAGGTCTATATATATATATATATATATATATATATATATAAGAGGAACTCAACAAATAATGTTTCACGTATATGACAACCCATAAATATTCACGCCACATTTGTATTTGCATGTCTCACTGCCAAGAAAATGTTAGTGACAATTTATTTTGTTTTATTATGTATGTATGCAGCCAGCACTACATTAAGTTTGTTGCTAATCAACACTACACATAGTCTCTTATCCCATCGCTTTTGTTAAGCGTGCCCTTCAGATACAACACACGAATACTCTTCTACTCTACCTTTGTAGAGATTGTTATCTTCCCACCTCTTCACCGATAGCTTGTATGAAGTCTGTCCCACAGAAACAGACTTACTTTCCGTCTGTTGCAACATTAAGGAATGTTTGCGGATGTGTCTCCAGTAACCCAGTTTACCATACTGCCTTTCTGAGCAGATAAAGGACAAAACGATACTAAGAAAAACTTGTTTACGTGGTTGGTTGATGCATGGTATGTTGTCAATATATATATATATATATATATATATATATTAGTTTATATTAAGAAATACAAAACTTGAGGGCACTCAGTGGAGCGCATACCTATGCTCAGGTAAAACAACCCCACATAATCTGATTGTTTGCCCTTTATCCGAGTCCAGTCTCAAAGTTAATGGGTTCTTCCGTGATCCTTGTTCCACACTCAAGATATAAGTAAAGTCGTTATTGCGTAAACTTGAAAATAAAAATTACCAACAGACGGGTTGAAGACTTAACCTTTGTGACTGTAAATATTTCACATTCCGGCGGCTTATATGTAGAACTGATATATGTCATTTGTAAAATTCTTAGATTTATTCTTGTTTATAACTGACTATACCGTCAACCAAACTAAATGTTGTAGCGAGATACGCCGATTAAGCTTATACAACAGGATCGACTACTTGTCCAAGCTTGATGATATCACTTTTACCGCCCGATGTGGAACCCCAGCCGCAGTGGTCAATGAAGTAGCATTAAGATGTTAGCTTAGAAAGAAATCATCAATGTTCTATTACCCTGAGTGGGGCCATGCGACACTGATTCTAAACACGTCATTACAGCATTTCCTGGGTTTCTTTTCCGCAGCATGGCCTTTCTGGTCGCATCCGTTCTAGAGTAAGGTGAGGTGAGTGAAAACCTCGGTACAGAGGCAATCTCTGTATATTTGAAAATTTCTTAGTCCCAGTTTTTTTCTCATTATTATCTTATATTGTACTGTAGGGTTTTCCCACAGTACAACATAAGGTTATACCAACATCACCAATAGATCAAAAACCTGTCCGAATTTAGAATGCTTATTACACACATGCCAAAACAGTATACTGTAATACGGAACCTAATATCAACAGATCACGTACTCGTGACGAACATAAATTTTGTAATGGAGGTAAAAGAATCAGATTCTGTAACACTAGGCAGCGTGTAATGTCTGGGGAATGAATAAAGAAGTCCGTGGTTTTTTGTCAACAAATAATTATAATTTTATTCTTAAAACAATCCTAACATTACAATACACTAAATCAATACAATTTCACAGTATAACAACAGTACAACAGCAAATCAATACAAGTATATAAATAAAGTGTACAGTACCTGGATACCACCACTGTCACAGCGATAACAAGTCCTTTTTAACGTACAACCCAGGTGAACAGTTCACATAAATCTTCTCAGAGAACAACAGTCCAGTTCATTCATAAAATCAATCCGTCGTTATCCCAAAGTGAAGTTCCTGTCATAATCCCGAAAGCAAACTGAAAACTCTACAAGATCCGTCACAAATTAAGAAGAAAATTTATAATTGCCACACTTATCGGAAAAGGTCCAAAATTGACTTACACGCTTCTGTGTCCGCTGGAATATTTCTCACCTCTCTTTTTGGCTCTAAAACCCAGCCCCTTATTTATAACTTTCACCTCAAGCCGAGAACTTTCCATTTCTCGAACAATCCAAAGAACCTAACATGATACACAGTACACACGCGTTACAGGAAACGTCTAGAACAACATCGCTGTGTTGCTACATATCAGGGTTCAAACGTAGACCGGCCCGGCTTGGTCAGGCGAGAAAGCCCCAGACTAGCATGACCGCTGTTTACACGTGAGACCCCACGCGTGGGCCGGGCTTTGCCGTCATAGCATCAGACAACGCTAGCGCTGAACAGACACACTGCTGCATACAGTAAAAAAAGACATCTATAACAACCGTCAGTCAGTGAACTGGGTGTACGCTTTACTACAGATACGGAGGGTATGCTTCGGGTGTACGCTTTACTAAAGACCTGAAGGGTGGCCGGTTCCTTTAGCTTTACAATTAGCTTCACAGGCTTCATTTCCTTAAAAAAAAGGAAGGGACCCCATCTACACCCTAAGGGACTTACCTGCGGGCCCTGGAGGACTGACCTCCAGGCCCGCTAACTGAATCCTATGCCCTCCCCCTTAACTGGCTGTGATTTTTGTCAGGGCATTAATGGTTGAGCCCACTTATAGTGTGGGGGTGAGGGTTATTTATTAAGAGTATATGGAATATCCTACAGTACATTATCGCTACTCATCATAGTTACCACTTACACAAAGTGTTTACCGACAAATGCCCATAGTATAGAGGTTTTATTGTTAATTATGATACATTTTAATATTATATTACTTTTTTACGTTTGATTATATTATAGCATGTTATAATATCGCTAAGTAACATCAAAAGTCACAAGCTTTCATTTTTACGGGGTTCCTGTTTACTAAATCGTCTTTTACTCGAAAATGACTAATGTTATGACCGTTATTACGTGATGATTGAGATAAGAGAAGATCGATATTTCACTAGATAACAGGAAGGCGTGTGTTTACAAAGGAAGTTGCTTCATTCATACCTTTCCTGTGGGTGACATATTGTACTGTGTATTTGTGCGGTAAGTGGTGGCCAACAAACCAGCTGGTGAAGTCTATACACTTCTCCCATCACCATTACGATGAATGAGACCTTGGGCTGACATTAAACAGAAGGAGAGAAGCGTAATAAGAGAACGAGACAGCGAGGACAGGTGCGGATCCGTAATTCATCAAAACCTGCTGAAATTACAACTGCTGTATTCAAATTCCGCCGTCCCATTATCTGAGCAGGGCTTCCATAATCATGCCCAGATCTTCATCCCGTCTTCCCCCCCAATTATAATATCAAGGATTTTAATTAGAAAGTATCATATTACCCATATTTCCTTTCCCCAGTAAGAGTGGGTGTAGGAAGCAATTATCCATTGGTTTCTAGTATATTGGTTATATAAGTAGACCCCTACTGAGCTTGATTAGTTAGGCGAGTTCTCTCATTTTGAATGCTAAATCACTTCCCTTTTAAGTGAAGTTACCAAGTCAGACGTGTTTTCTATTGACTTGTTTGAATACACCTAGTGTTTTGTTATTAAAACGCGTTTACAAAGTGGGTAATTGGTTAATGCACTCTTAAGTCTAGGCATACGTTGCTTGTGTGTAAATAGTTCTGATGTTTTGGGTATAATTTACGGGCTTTCATTAGATGGTTTTCACACTGGCTCCTTATGCTTCAGTAAAAGCTGTCAAATGACTTTTCAATGTGATAGATTCAGTACGTCCGGGACAAGATGTAATGGCTCCTGATGTCTTGAAATAAAATACGGCATTTCTGTGGAGTGTTTGACGATTTGACATCGATGAATTACTCATATTGTTCGTGGGGAAATTTTATTTATCTGTAAATTTATCGCTGGTCTCGTCTCATAATCCGACATCTTGTCATTCATGATCTATTGTAGTCGTAAAGCAGACGATACCAGAAGGTCACGTGACACCTTGCTCTTACGTCACTTACAGGCTTTTGATATCCTAACGCCTGGCAGATATATAGAGCTCCGTACATAACGGGGATCACAGGGATAAAGTCCCTGTCAAGTGACTGTCAAAGATAACATCGTTAATACATCAATATCGGATCATTTGAAGTCAAGACATTTAACGCGAAGACATTTTTATTTTATGGCTCATGTGCTTTGGATCCATATAGATTTGCCAATTATTGTATATCCATTTTGGATTATGACGGCCATAAATAAGTGACTTGATTGAATTATATGGCCATAGTCACAGTTCCTTGATCTGTCAAAGCTGAACTGCCAACTATTCACAGGGCATGCAATGATCTAAAAGTTTAGCCTGCGGCAGATGGTTACCTATGCATGGTTAAATATATTCCAAAGCCGTTGGACTACTTGTAAATATACTTATAGTGGACTATTTTGATGTCTGACGTCTGTGAACGATAAATAATCCTTTGAAACTTTTATAAAATAGGCCTGAACACGCCGAACCCACTGCTCACAGGTTGTTTGTTTTGTTTATATCCAAGTGTTTATAACAAATGGGGGACGGCCATAATGACAAAGGAGTTCAGAATTTTAGGGTTCCTGCCACCATTTGTAGGTCTGACCTGACAAGGAGTGCTCTTTTCAATTTCCTTCCTATAAAACTCTCTTTCTGCCAGTGTCAGCAGTTCTATATGTCATTTATCAGTCTGTTTACATCCGCACGGAGGTTTTAATACCTGAAAAGTCTCACCAGCGTATTTATTATTGATGAACTATGGGCAGACCATCGCCCTACAAAGGTTAGACAAGGTTGTTCTTCTTTTCTTAGAATAGTTTCGTACCTGTAAGACATGCGTGGAACAAAAGGGACCAGCGGGATGAGAGCACCGCAGACACTCATGTAAAGATCAAAGATCACGTGGCTCTTTCATGTCACGTTACACAAAGACGGCATGTCTAGTTTCGTAAATTTCAGGCAAACCATAATGTTTTACATAGAAAAAAAAGAGATCTGGGCGCGAGAAATCCCAGTCTCTACTTTTTTACAAAATAGATCGACTCTTTAAACATACACATAAAAATATCATAAACGTGCCACATGGGCAGTAGCACTCGGCTGAATTCGAAACTAAAAAGTTATTTCTAATAACAAAAACTGCTGTATGTCTTTTGCAGGGTGTTAATGTCTACATCAAGACACTATATGATATGTGATAATAGTCTGGCGTGAATATTTTGTTTATACAAACAGGAGAAATCAAACCTGAATACAAAAATTGAAGTTTCAGGTCGGACGGTTATATGATTTGTGAACAACAAACATGGCCATCCCTTTCGTGTAAATGACGTATGAATGTCTCAAATAAATATTTGTTAAAAAGGGAAGTAAAATGTAGGCGGTGCCATCATTCGTTTTCCCATGATTAACCCCAAATCTTAATAGATATAAAGTTTCTGGAAAGTATAGATTTGAAACCAACTATACTGAATAACTCTCACAAAAGACAAATGTTATAAGATAAAAACTCACTCATTTTTAATGATAATCTACCGGTCATAACTGGGCACTATTAAAACATTTTTTTTCACATCCTTATAGTAACGATTGCATCCATTGGATATTTTACTGTTGAAACATATTTTACAATATTATGTAGACAATTACAAAATATCGGATTAAATAGAAAAGTGCCCGAAGCCGTAGGCATTTGCATCTGAATATTCCCTAGAAACTCAGAATTTCTATTTGATTCTTATATTTTTACCCTCATTGTAAATAAGTTTTTCACTAAACAGTTCACAGCAAGGATGCTTATTTTTAGTCCTTGTAATCACTGCACGTTAGTCGGAATTCTATGTAGTACCGTGCCCTTTCGGACCTCCCTCCCTCAGGACTTAATTGTTGCTTGTTTCAGGTTCTATGATAAAATTGATTTTTCTTTATCTATAAGAAAGTGTATGATATGTGCCCTAATAGAGTTTATTTTTTAAACATTTACTGGATTTTTTTGCTAAGTTTGTTGATGTTTTATTGATTGGTTGTTGATCTTTCTATTGAGACATTTTACATTATGTAAATATAAAGTAATAACGTTTGTGCTGTCTGTTTTTGCTCATTTTTTATAACAATAATTTCAAAAATATTGAACTTTACAGCCAAAAATATCGAGGAAATATTCAACCCTTCTGCAAAAACATAAACTATTTTATTATGATATAAGCATAAAATGTTACAATCGGCATCATATCTTTTTACACATGCATTTTGTATTTCTTTTCTTTTTTCCTTTTTGAAAAAGGGTACATTAACATAAGGAACATATAGGGGATTTTACAAAAATATAAATCAATGTTTGCACCCTGACCATAAAATGTAAAATAATTTGGCATCAAATATATTACATAACAGATTCTGTTAGAGTTTAATGGGGAAAAAAAATGTTTGACCAATGGTACAGGAAATGCTTTCTAAATTTATACATGAAAAATAAACCATTTTATCGAAACAACCTTGTAGAAAGCATTTCCAGGACGTTTTGTGGTTCTGTCAAAATTTCTGTTAATTATATTTTCAGGGTGCGTTCTACAAGGGCAAATGTGTAACGTGAATAAAATTTCAAAATCCTTTTATTTCCAACATCTTAAAATAAGAATATAAAATGATATAAAAAAACAGCATCATAAATGACAAAACAGATTGAATTATGAAAAATATGTCATCTTTGAGAAATTGAAAATGCTTAACACGTTTGCTGACGATATGATCACCAGTCCATAAGCCATTACCGTGGCTTTCTAGCTTTACACAACTACACTACAACCGGGCGCTTCCGAGCACAAAATCATCTTTTACATTGTAAACTTTGGATGGATAATTTTGATTTTCACCTAATGATAGAACATACCTTATTCTATCCATTAAAAAATAGCATTGTCTATTGATGTTGTGGCATTTTGGTTATGCTTGCTTTATTTCTGATAAAAATCCTTGCTTTCGACTTCCGACTTCCGAGATTTACATGGAGCCGTTTGGGAATCCCCTACTGGAAGATCCGGTTTTCCCGACTGACGGACGCAGAGGCAAGTTATCCGAATGAACCAGCCTCGTTATTAATAACTGCTGTATGAATATACGTAGGTCAACCCTGAACGTAATATATATTATTTACCGAAAGGAATAACGTCACTTTGTGCCTTACCTCGGAAAATTGACAGTTCCATGAGCTGATGAAAATGTAAAAGTACTGTTAGAAATGGCGTGCACATCTGCACATTGATGCGAACTAAATAGCTTTTACTGCCATCCCATTGTCTTCAGCTAATCAAAAATCGACGTTTGGGGTGGCACGCTGCCGCTAGTACGGAGGATGTTGGACAAACCAAACTCCACAGGCAATTGACACTTGCTCCCTCATTGCCTGCGACGTGCATATTAGGTTAATTCGACTACGGATATTTTCCCATGGTACCCAAAAAATGTACACTTCTCACTTGAATTCGTAAAATTGGTTTGACATGTCCAACATCCTCCGTACGTGCCTACGGGCTGTCTACGACCTCGAAATTTCGCAAGACTGACTTGCATGGCACGTGAGATTCTGCACAAAATTTGGACACAAACCGGCCGTATGAGCCCGTACGGCCGGTTCTGGCCTAGGCTTTAACTGTGTGACTGTATTAGTACTCCATAAGACTCACAACAGGAATCCTAATTTATTGAAATTCAGAATTATATCTTATAAACATATATATATATATATATATATATATATATATATATATATATATATATATATATATATATATATATAGTTCTAAAATAATTTCCTATACTCAAGAAGGACATTGTACCTATGCAGCGTGCAGGTGCAGTCAGAACACAGAAATACCTAATAGTGGTTTCCAAGAGGTGTTCCATTAGCTAAACTGGTAACCAGTAAAAGCTGTTTAAAAATTGCATGAAGCAGTTTCCCTTCGAACTACGCGCTTCTGTATATAGCATGGAGTAGTTTGATGTTTAAATAAACATTGCTAAACAGGATACCCCCACTCTCTGTCTTTGTGATTTAGGAATCAGACTTTTGGGTTTCTTTGTTTTTCTTTGGCGTATGTAGTTCTAGTATCATCCAGTTCTAAGCATTGTCCCTCAAAATGGATGATATAGAAATCTATTGTATCGCTAATCGGAAATCTTTGTGTGATCTGTAAAAAAGTATGTTCGTTGTTATAAGGATTATGTATTTAATATGTAGCCGGGCACATTATTGATTTCCTGCAGACGGATAAAAATTTTAAAAAATTATATTGGTCTGAGAAGTTTTATAATGAAATTTAGAAACAGATTACTGCGTTGTGCAAATGCATAAAAATGACACAGAAACATAGGATATTATTATCATTTCATGCATTATTATTATTATTTATTATTATTATTATAAATTTTATATTACATTTTTTAATCAGATGATCTTGATCTTGATCTTATCATGTTTTAATTATGTTTATTCATACTTTCTCTACATTTAACCTGCAAATGTTTAACCTATATTAATCATTCCTATTGGTTAACAACATTTCAGTGAAAATATTACTGGTGACAGTCTTAACAGTCTGTATCCCTGCATATACTGTGCGCCACGACTCTTGCGGTCCGGGTTTTAAATAACAGAATTACTGGCTCTTTGTTTATTTATACTCCGCTCACTTCAGGTAAAGTTCAGCAGGAAAAACAGAGCCTGGCAACTGGCTGAGTTAAAAGGTGCGCTCACTTGTTGTATCGTCAGGTAAAGAAAACGCTCAGCATGGGTCAACAAAGGTGCCCGCGTTCATCTCTAGGGGCGCGCAAGTCGCCAGGTCTCTCTCAGTTGAAATAATTTAAAAAGACGAAATGGGTTGTTTGTCCGCGGGATGCAGGGTTTCTTATAGGTGTTTACCGGGTCTATCCCAACGTTGCAAGGTTGGGGAGATATCCCTCTTTACTTCCTCATATAATTTCGTTTAAACACTACGGGACTCCCATGAAGCATGCTATATATAAGAAAGACTATTAGTTGTCACGCGAATTTTATGTATTTGTTTGTTTAGTATAATGCATGCATGCCATGCAACTTTTTATAGTATGTTACTGAATACCATGGCGACGCTGTATGGAAATGAACCTGTTAGTGAAAATATGTTATGTAACCATAACAGCAGAAGAACTGAGAATTGGCACCGAAAATACAAGACGTTGTTGAAGAGTCGTGTTTCCTATGTGTATTGTAGGGTGAAATAGAGAAAATGCATGGTACCTTATTATGAGATAGGAAGAAATAAGCTGTGGCCAACCATGACAAAATTATGTGCATAGTGCTCGTTTAAATATCTCTGGAAAATCATCTAATGTATAACACATGCAAAATATTTCTTATTGTATTTTCAAAATGAGTGGATTTCTGGTAATCTTATGTCAACCAAACAGAAACTTGCAAAACGGTAAAAGTTCTGTCATACAAAGACACGCCCATTTAATTGCTTTCATAGGTGGTCACTAATGCATGCACTTCCATGACTAATTGTATGTACGCCTGGGGCCTTCACATGATTATTTATGACAAACATATAAAAATGAATTTGAGTCAGTCAGATAATTTATATTTGTAAGTTTACGCCAATCCAGAGAGTAAACACATACCGGGGAGAAGAGTTCAATGTCTGCATAACGGGCACTGAAATGAAAATGAAATGGGGCTCTTAATGATAGACATTGTATATTGATGAAAAAAACAATTTTTTAATGACAATCACTGAATTAGTATGAATGATATTTTCCATGTCAGGGCCTGAATAAGGACGAAATGGTAGTTTTCTTGAAAGGACGAAATATATATGAAATGACGTTTCTATTAACAGGCACTGAATAGTGACGATATAACGTTCTTCATGAAAGGCACTTAATAAGGAGAAATGGTGTTTTACTTTATTCTTCTATCCATATATTCCATAGTCTGTCCAAATCGTCGATGTCTGGCATCACTTAGCTAAATATTTGTGATAAAACCACATCTGGATGGAAGCAATAAATGTCAAACGTTTTATAATATATTTTTTTTATAAATATTACTTTGATATGAATCGGTTTTGAAATAGAGAATCGTTACGTCATATAGTAGTGATTACTAATTGTCAAAGCCAGTTATCATGTAGAATTCGGGATCATATACTTGGTTACAGGCATGACAATATGATATTCCTCAAAACAGACAGTGCATTACAGGACGAAATATATTCTTCCTAACACGTACAGCCTTAGGACTAAGGCACTATTGTAAACACGCACGAAACTAGGCCGGACGAGTAACTGCTTGATATCAAACAGAGAACTGGAAGGAAGGAAAACATTCTTCAGAGCAAACACGAAACTAGACAGCATAAAAAAGACATGCCTGACAAATGGTAAGAAACAAAACTGAAAGGAGTGACATTCGTTAGAGCAAACACGAAATAGACAGCATAAAAAAGACATGTTTGACAAAAGGCAATAAACTAGACAGGAAGAAATCACTCGTTAGAGCAAACACCAAACTAGACAGCATAAAAAGACAAGTTTGACATCAATCAAGAAACTAGACAGGAAGAAAAAAAAAACATTCGTTAGTGCAAACACTAAACTAGCCCGCCCTGAACTAGGAATGATGAATTGGTTTTTCTTTATAACAGCCTCTGAACCTGGTAGAACGAGACAGTATTTATATTTACAGGCACGGGACTAAACAGGATAGTTGTTAATCAGTCTTCATCAAGTTTTTTCTTCTGGGTCTATTTTAAGCGCTTGTTTGGAATCTGACCAAGTTTATCTGGAATCGTGACAATAAATATGAAAACTAATATTTAGTGCCTTGCTTAAAGGATATATTGTCCATTTGTTAAAAGCCATCTGAAGTAGTCATCATCCTGTCTTGAAATGCGCCGATTAAATTATAATATTTATGATTTACACTGAAGTTACATGCAGTGTATTTAGATAAAGTTATACATGTTCTACAACCCTGTTCACATTAAAAAGAAATATGTACATTGTAGGTTCTTCTGAAATCATCTTTTAATTAGAGATTCTTTACTTAACATGATTGCTGAGACAAAGCTAAAGATTTATTAAAGGTTATAATACACAGACGAGTTTTCTGCTCATATTAGTGTTCACTTTTACTGACCAAAGTTCTCCGAGGTCGATATAAAAAAAAACAACACTGTTTTGATATAATCACAAAGTATTGAGGTTGGTAGATATTAGGTTTATCCTTAATAGAACTATTGGCTTTTCATTTCCCCAATAATAGGTCTTAAACTGGGTCAATAATTGTGACCAAAAAAAGTTTATTAAGGCCAAAATAAAAAAAGGTATGGTTCTCAGGCACTTTTTTTCAGAAATCAATGCGGGCGGGCGCTTTTTTTTATTTTAATTTTTTTGGTATGTTTCGATAAAAATGTCAAATGATAAGGGAAAAGCATGAAAATAACAGTTTTATTTTGCTGAATAAGTAAAAGCACTACAAAACAAAGGAAATTGTATGGTTTTATCTTCTTGAAAGAAATCTCGGAGGGGCAGCAGCTCAAAATTGGAAAGTTTTTATTGAAAATCAAAATAAAAGTTTTTGATGCGGGGGTTTAAAATTGATGCGGGCGGTGCCTGAGAACCATACCTTTAATTTTTTTTGGCCTAACACATTTAGAAGGTAAAAATTTAGAAAAAATAAACTAGAACCTTTTTAAGGCTGGTAAGATTACTGGTTTCCATGGACGACGGCCATTCCTAATATTACTCATATATTAGGCTTGTACCCAACGCTTATCTTCACGAACACTAAACTTTCAGCAAATGTTATTAACGGACGGGGCCGCAATATCACTGGACACTACTTGAAAAACCTGCTATCATGCAGCCAAGCTTGGCACGAAAAAAATATTCAGGCAACAGTTATAACAAGCTGGAATTTATAAAATTCAACAAGGGTGTTTATTTGAACGTTTTATTATAATTAACAAAACCGTCACTTTTTAATTTAATCCGTACTAACATATATCTACATACGACAAAAATTAAATATTTATACATATATATATATATATATATATATATATATATATATATATATATATATATATATGTATATAGTTTTCCCGGAGATCCCTGGTTTGATGCTTGGGTTGTTAAGGACCACTCAGTCGGTTTATTTTTGAAATCTGATACTGTGAGTTAGGCAGGCATGGCCTATTGAGAGTTCTCACTGCCAGCCCGCGCAGCCCGGTTTTCTGCCACTGCCATACGGTAACGATCCCTGGGATTCCAACATACTTTATTGTTCAACAGGAATGTATTTGTCACATAAAGCATCAAATGACAGAGGTGATGTGTTTTTATAAGTAACCAAACTTTGCAGATGACAGCGGAGAAAATAAGTAGGCTAGATATAATGACCTGGAGGGTAAGTCATCACCCTTCCGCCTACCTCACTGTCTTACATCCATATTACTGACAGCAAGATCTTTTAGATAGTACATTTTTTATGTTCTAACATGACAGAATATGGTTATGTTATAGTACCCACGTATCGCAATCTTTTTATCAAGTATATAGTTTAGTTCCGATTTAGAATACAATGCCATCTGTAACAATTATTCACTTGTATTTTCTTTCATCTTTTCGTTTAATGCAAATTTTACCAACCCATATGGTATATCATGTTTTTTTCCTGTCTTTCGTTTTTATCGTACTGTTTATTTCTATTCTAGTAAACTGTATTATACCAGTGTAAAATATCGATAAAGCGATACAAACCTATTAGTAAAACATTGTCGTGAATTCTGACAATCTTCATATTTACGTTACACTCGTTTTCATTTTACCTTGACCAATTTCTGAACATTAACCACAGAGAGGTTTTATAAATAAATTAAAGATTCCAATGTATAACTGTATTTCATCTTGATTACGTTTGGACGTGAATCTCAAGGGCATTTTTTGCTGCCGAGTACTGTGTAAAAATAATAGCGCAACAATGGAACTATGAACCACCTAGTATTGCTATCTATTCTTGGGTAAGGGCAAGCTAATTCTTTCCGTCCATGACGTATGTAGTCCTTTATCTGGCGTTAAACAAGATCACGTGATCCGGAGTATTTTATAGCAAACCACGGGAATCGCCCAGTATTCTTAATCAAACTGCGTGTAACGAAAAAGACACCGGAAGGAAAAAGACCCGGATTTTTATTTGGTTGCGAACATTTTGTCAAGGAACTTTTGACGGAAGGATTGGAAAAATACTTGACTGTCAAACATTTATGTTATATGGTTAATTGCAATGCATTAATGTCATAAGACAAGCAAAAGTGTTCTGCTTCTCTGAAAAGAAACCCATGAGATTTAAATCTCAGCACAGATCTTTAGCAAAAAACAGTAAAACTAATATAAGAAAAAGTAAATATTGCAGAGTCGTGACCTGCATAAATCAAGATCGTCTGGTTACAGTTATAACTGTATATAACCAGACGAGGGAGAATCATTTTAAAATTCATTTATTTTCTTGTTAAAGGAAATATTAGGGTTAATTAACTCTGAAAAATATAAAATAATCTGGCTTGATATAGCATGCCTCTAGATCAATAAGTAACTTATGGTTTATATAAATAAGTAGCAACTTCTGCTTTGTCATGTTTTATCCCTGGCCAAATGTGGTTATGTGGGAGAAATATTTCATAAACAGGATGCATCCGGGAGCAGACCTTGATGCTTGATATATACATCTGAAAAGCCCTTCAAACAGAAACAGCAGGATATTAATGTAATATGTTCGATTAAAAAGAGGTACTGGCGTTAGCCCCAATCAGCAAAAACAGTCCTAATAACCAAAGGCATTATAACAAAAATCAGAGGATCTTTTTCATGTTTTATTCTCCATCCTAAGCCAAAAACATGGTTTGCGACAACTTATACCAAAATCTGTTATTTGATGGTAACATTTTCTTGGCTGTTTTAATTTTCCGTCTTTCGGGTAAGGCATAAATTTATAACCAACAGACCACCGCGTTGTATTAATAAATCTGGATGTTTTCCATAAGCAGCGGAAGTGACAACGTCGTCTGCTTACCTTTTGGTTGGCGGGAGTAGTTGCTTGGTAACAGGATTGTTTGGCGGGTACCGCAGTTAACTGTGACAATATATTGAATAACAGACAGGCTGGATGTGTGTTATCTTATAATAATATACTTACGGATTGTGAGATAACCATTTTACTTTACCTAAATATATATAGTTGCGCTACAAGCTTCGTGGTCTGCAATGACATTACCTGCGTGCACAGTAACCCCAGACAAATGTATATATACTGGAACGACCCATCGCGCACCTAAAGCCCTATGGTAATGGATACAATCGGGCTTGGAGACTATAAGTGATCGTTTAATTCTCGGTTTGTCTAATCTGTGGGTTTTACTGAAATGTTTGATCTGCCGGAATTCCACTATAGCGTCCTCATGCGACTCCTTTGATGTTTTTACACGTCTAAGATTGCAGAACAATTCAGTTTAGATAGACGTTTGTTGATATAATAAGATACAGTATGCCTGGACTGGCCTGTTGAATACCACATGAGTGACGATCCTCGACGGACAAAGCAAAGTCACTGGTGTCCTCGCTTCTCCGAAGGTAAGGTAAAAACTTTTATTCCTGCGTGTAAATAATACGTGCGACGGTCTGTCGCTAGCTGTTGTATCATATGTCGCTCTGGCCAAGCACGCAAGCTTTATGTAATTGAACAATATACACTGATTGTATGGTTTAAATTAAACATTTAAATAAGTGTTATCCGATTTAAAAATTCGGCTCATCAATATACAACCATTAGTTTTTGTATATAGATTTGCTCTCATTTACTGGCCAAATGTTCAACATCTACAGTTCTTAAACAATTACGATTCTTATTTTTCTTAATTCTTTATTGCCAAATGTTGTGCTTGGTCGTTGAATTCCCTAATAATTTAAGGGACCTATTACGATATCTGATGTCTTTTTACTAAGGAAAATCCGTTGAACCTTAAAACAAATAGGACCAAAAAAGCTGACTACGCGGTAAACAGGCTGTTCGTTTTGTTAATTTCAAGGTGTTGGGTGGTGGGGGCCAAAAAAAAACTCAAACACATCAAACAAGGATATCAGTAAGATGAACCAGAGTTTATAGGCATACAACTGTCTACAGTTACATGGTTTTCCTGTTTGTCATGTACAGTGTACATTAAAGCCTGTAGCTAAACAAGATAATACATAGGTCATGGAGGCATTAAAAGAATCTGTGTAAGCAGGAATGACCTACATTTTATTATTATGTGCCCAGAGTAATCCAGAAATCACATACATTCTACAGATAAGGCAGGTAAATAGCTGGCTTTAATAGTCATATTCCCTTATATTTAACTAAACTCTCTCAGGTTAATTTGATTGTAATCTTAAACATTTCATTCTCTCTGTGTCGCTTGATTGTGCCTAAAATTTATCAGCATATTTCATGTTACAGCTGTAATAGTCTTGGGCATTCTATTCACCACTTTCCCATAACTGGCTTTATCACAGCTACTGCAAAAGCCGCACTTATTTCCCTTGAGCACTTGTGTACCTGGTATTACATAGAAGTTATTATGGTTTATTGGGTATTGAAAATAAAAGGTCCCTTTAAAACGAACGTTTATTAGAGATGATTTTTTAGATGGCTGTAGATTTTTTTAGAGAACGCAGACAGAGATATAAAAAATATACATATTTTTCACATCCCTTGTTTTGGCACACAACACCAATGGCAGCATGCCGGCGTGGATAACTTGAATACTTTATTTATAATTTTTTCTTACAGAATGGATATCTACATGTTGCTCCATATGAGGTGACCCTTTGAATTTTGCAATTATTTTGTAGTTTTGTAATTTTCAAATGATATGCAGACCAGCCCAAAGCAGTGAGCTGCAATGAATGGGTGAGGCACAGGCCTAATAAACTACAGTGAAACCAAAACCATACCATCCTATTTTTTTAGAAATGCAGTTAAACCAAAATATGAGGAAATACATCTCAACCCGTTCATTGAAAGCCAGTGTCACGTGCCAAATATACCTAATTTAAAAGCTGCCTAGTGGTTGATTTGTTCCAAAAATATCTGTTAAGAAATGTAATGTGACCGTCAACCCATGATACACACCATGTCATTTGTCCACAAGATCCAGATGAACAGGAAGGTGGCAAAATATGTTGGTTCAGGGGTTTCATCTCATGTAAGGCCTAATGTAATCCCTCCTAGACTAAGTGTCAAACTGTGTGATGATATTTAGAGTTAGACAAGAATCTCCGAATTCGAGCGGGCACACTCTGGTTAGAATTGATCTGTCCACAAAAAGAGAGAATACAACATGTACAGCAATTCGATTCTGATAGAATCTATATCATTATCGGCTGGACAGTAAGCCATGAACATTTATGCAAGGGATACGTCGTTCGGTACTAACAAAACTTTAAATTGACAAAACTTCATTCTGAGATTAACCACATTTTATAGTCCCAACACTGTCAACAAATTTTAACCACAAAGCAGAAGCATAACCAGGTGACGGGTCCAGGAATTTCTGAACCCCCCCCCCCCTTTTTAGCCGCCGCTACCTTTTGAATGGGTTTCAAACAAATTGTTGCGGTCTGGACCCCCCCACCCCTTTTTTTCCCCCCGACCAGTGGACCATTATTTTTAGTTTTGTCATTAGTCCTCCTGGGTTGGACCCCTCCTTTTCCCAAATCCTGGATCCGCCCCTTCACAGAAAGTAAAGCAGCGTGCCTTAAATGAACAAGTGTCTCCAATGTTCCCGCGGGAAATTAACAAGGTTTGACAGGTTTGAAGGTTATTGACATACACAGTGTTACAGGTGCTCTTTTTATTATGTGACACGGGCGTAACTCCTGTTGCGGCACTCGTGTCTGGCCGCGTATTACATTCTATTGAACTCTCGTTGTCATGTAAGCCTTGGGTTTTCACGCCTGGCCGAGGTCACATGATGAGCCTGGTGTGTCTAGATACACGGCGCTGTTTTTCTAGAGAATTCCTGAAACCCGTGAAGACTGTGTTGTGCAAGATCTTATAGACTGTTCGAGAAGTGGAAAGTTCTCGGCTTGGGGTGTGAAGGTATATAAAGGGGCTGTTTTTTAGAACCAGGGCAGAGAACAGCAGAGCAGATTCCAGCGGACGCAGAAGCGTGTGTCAGGACCTTATCCATTGAATGCGGCAATTATAGATTTTCAAAGACTTTCTCCTGGATTTTATACATTTGGACCTCAGTTTACTTTCTGGGTTGTTGCAAGAACTTTCCACTGGACTGTCATTCTCCGAGAGTTTACATTTAAAGGACTTATCGTGGTGACGATGTTGGTATCCAGGTACTGTGCACGTTATTTTTCAGCTGTTTTGCTGTATAATTCTATTGATTTAGTGTATTGTATTTTTAGGGTTGTTTTAAGAATAAATTATTATTTTTTTAATCTCCGTAACAGAATTTTTTGTTCATCACGCAAATACGTGATCTGTTTACATTAGGTTCCGTAACATAAAATTGGGGGCTCGTCCGGGATGCTTAATAGTTTTCAAATTTATTAGGCCTTGACCTGGACACATTGTTTTATCATACATTGTTAGCATACATACGTGATCTGTTTATATTAGGTTCCGTTACAACAGAAACAGACATATGACATCTTAACTTTTATCAATAAAAAAAACAGATATAAACATACACAATCACGTGACTTGCTTACTCTTACCGATGTAATATATTCCTAAACAGACGTATACAAGCACGTAGGCTAACTTGTTAACACATATGGATAAAATATAGGCCTAAACAGACGCAGGGACAAAATTTAGACACATTTATGAATAAAATGTAGATATAAACACCGCAGGTTACTGACATGCTTAAGCTTATATATAAAATAATTGTCATTAACAAACGCATGCAATAACGTAACTTGTTTACTCTTATGGATAAATATGTTTAAAACATACCCAATTATTTCTTTCATCAAAATGTCTTGTAAATTAAGCGTCGGCCCAATACAATATATATATGTGTGTGTGTGTGTGTGTGTATGATTTCAATTTGATACGTTTAATTTTGATTTGTACTCAAACTTCAATATGTTTAATCTAATATACTTGTGGTAACGAAATGTTCAACATACCCATGCAGTTGCCGACGGTTCCTTGCCATTCAGCTAATATTATTTATTAAGTACAATATATTCCAACAGCATAGCTCTTTCAGCAAGTTCTTTTTTTAAAAAGGCCATTTAACAATTTGAAATGTATGATACAACAGATATATCTGGCATATATACAGGAGTACAATAGAAGTAGATAACATGCTTGACATTCCACTTGTATTCTGACACGTGTATGCAAGCATTATAGAGTACATTAATGATAAAACAATAAAAAAGCCGATGGCTACATGGTCCATCCCCGATAGCTATAAATGTCAAAGCTATAACATATAAGTATAGAATATATATATATATATATATATATATATATATATATATATATATATATATAATTAACGGATGTAATTAGCGAGTCTGTTCCGGTGAAAAGCCGCTGAGTGTGAGAATGACCACACGTCATTCCCATGGAGTTTAATATAGCAGTCGTGGGTCTAATTGGGAAGGGTGGGACACAAAGAAGAATGGACCCTCGCCAGAGTAAATAGGATGCCTGGTGCATTTGATGCGAGGATAATTCTGAGAGATTTACTGCAGGACAGTCCGGGATTTACACACGTCTAGTCAATTATAAGTTAATAAGCAGGGGGGCAAGGTATATATTGCTATCATCTATCAGGTACAGGTCACTTGCTGGTTTTGACTCTTTTGGTAAGTTTTTTCTTCCATAAGTAAAGATTCACATACGTACTGCATGAAGAACAACATTTCTTTAAATTAACCATTTAATAATAATATATATATATATATATATATATATATATATATATATATATTAGTCTATTGTCGATCTGTAAAGGTATGAAAGAAGAGTGATGCCTTTTGTGTATATACAATAATTATAATGATAATAATAATAATAATAATAATAATAATAATAAAAATTATTATTATTATTATTATTATAATATATATGCATAATATTGTATATAAAAGTATTAAATATAACATTATTATATATGTATACAACTACAAGGACAGCATGAACAGAGATATTAGAAAGAGAATATTATAAGTTAATTTGGACTATAAAGATCATTTTGTTGAATCCAAGATACAGAAACGGATATTGAAGGGTAAGAAATCCGGATGCAAAACCGTGGGGATCGAAAGGAGAATTGATAAATTGTATTGTGTGCATCTCTGTGGAAGACTTAACGTGACTATGCCTTCAGCTGTTATCAGTCCATAATAGACTAAAGAATTATATTCAATTTCCGGACTCCGGTGTGTGTATCAATTAGTGGTTTGGTTCGACTGCGTCTGAGGAACAGATGCGTCCTCTAGGCTCAGACAGATAATTATAAACTGGAGCTTGTGAATTAAATGGTATAAGTAAAATGATCCTTATGGGACAGGGCTACGAAATGTTGGGGATGACAAATCCGTTCTGGATTCAGTGCAAAAAGGCCCTTTAACAATTTAAAATGTATGATACAACAGATATAACTAGCATATATACAGGAGTACAGTAGAAGTAGATAACATGCTTGACATTCCATTTGTATTCTCACACGGGTATGCAAGCTTATCTGGATATATCTTATTTTAATATGACCACATGATGGGGATGATGAATCCGTTCTTTTTTCAGTGCAAAATATTTTAAATATGATGCGCTCGAGTGGTCATTGGTCTCATATACTGTGTACCGAAGTATAAAACCTGACGGTCCCACATTTTGAAAACGAAACGAACTTTAATAACCATATTTGAAGAATTATCCTGTTCACTTTGTACTTCATTATTTGCTGAGCACCAGTATGTTCATAGATTAAACCCATGTTTACTTAGTACAATATTTATATATAAAATGGTCTCATAAAGAGGAGCAGTTACATCTATCGTATGAAATGAACCACACAATTGTTAATGAACCACAAAATTGGAAGAATGTTCATATTTATAAGGGTAAAGGTATTTTATATATTTTGTGATTTTGTTCCCTGCAAGAAAGTCAGACTGCATTGGGTATAAACATTTCTGGTGTTTGAGTAGTTAACATTTGACAAATGAGCCCGATTACGAGAACATGCAGGTGAGAGTTATTCAGAGTTGGCTTTCGTTGGAGTTCTTTGCGTGACTAGTCGACCGACAAAGCTCATAAAAAATCGCAAAAGACGTATTTTCTAGCGCGGTTGCCAGCCAGGAACAAAAAATGTCATCTTAAGTCTTAAATTAGTACATTTCACGGGGTTGGCCGGTTGACTATACACCTCCTCAGGGGGAAAGTTTAGAGTTTTTTTCAGGTCTGACCTAAGTGGTTGAGATAAAGATATACGGGTCCATCGTAAGGACATGCAACACTCTTTCGTATTGTTCATGATATAGTTCTATTGACTTTGTTGAGATATAAATTGTAACTTAATGTTTAGTATGTATGAAAATATTGGAACATACGCTCAAGAAAATCAGACAGCCTATCCACAGGCTTTTGTTTAACAATCTGGCAAGGCATGCTGGGAAGGCTTAGGACGGTCTATCCGTAAGAGACCCCATGGGAACCTATGAAGGAACCACCATTTATCGGTTTTGTAAGCCGACCTTCCATCTACAGGTGAAATCGGTAGGATCAGTAGATGTGAGGGTGCCGCCGGCCGTATGTTTAAAACCCCGGCAAGAAATATCGGCTGCATTGTCAAGGATTTTCCAGCCAAATAATTCGGTAGATGTGATGACGGAACCGAAAAATCGGCTGATTTATGCAAAAAAATAAAAGGTATGGTTCTCAGGCACCGCCTGCGTCAATTTTAACCCCCCGAATCAAACATTTTCATTTTGATTTTCATCTTTCAAGAAGATAAAATAATACAATTTTAATTCGATTTTCTTTGTTATGTAGTGCTTTTAACTGTTAGGCAAAAAACCCTGTTATTTTCATGCTTTTTCCAGATCATATGACATTTTTCACCGAAACAGACAAAAAAAGGTCAAAAATAAAATACCGCCGGCCCGGATTGATTTCTTGAATAAAAAAGTGCCTGAGAACCATACCTTTCTTACAACTAACCTTTCTGTTTATCATTCCTAACGCTAATAACAATCCTTGAGATGAATCAGAAGTGACTAAAAGGACCGGTATATAGTGACTTGCAAAGTATGGTGAAAATCGGTGGGTGCATGTGCGGGTTCTTCATCTATTAACAAAAATCGGCCAATAAGGAATTGATAGATGGGAGGCTGGCTTTAGGTAATTTGCCGTTATTAATTTGCATAAGATACACGTTTGGATCGTATCCGATCGTTTGGTTGGTATCGTATCGGATCCGAGGGGAATCCCACCCACATACATTCGGAATCCGTTAATAAGAATGGGGGCTGAATGTTCGGGTTTGCCACAGATAACCCCTGGGTATATGTGGGGCAAGATGACAAACTGGCAAACAACGAAAGGAAGCCTATAGACAAAATAACCTCCAAGTAAAATTTATAAGATTATGCATATATATTTAGGTAGAGACGAACCCTGGCATACAAATCCAGACCGGAACGTTGTTTAATCTAAGTGCTCCGGGTAACCGAGGTCAGCTGTGGTACTCTATGGGAGGAACAATTACATTTAATTGCAGTGCTCCTTTTATAAAACATTTGCCCTTTTTTACAGCTATTTTATCTAACAGACTATTTTTGCCTACTGGAGGCCTCGCGGCGTTGACATTTGTATCCTCGCGTTGGAGTCTGCAGTTACAAATGATGTACAGATTGAATTTTGACTCATGATATTCAATATTATACTACAAAATGTTTATAACTAATTTCCATTACTTGTTTACAGATAACCCATGTTAGCATCTACCTGGGTCTAATCACCGGTTTAGTTTTTTTTTAACCACAGAGCACTGAACTGATTACTTCTAGTAAAAAAACTCGGTCAATGTCAAGTTATTGTGTAGGACTCTTTATTTTGATAATATGATCAGAGACTAAACTGTTTAGCTCCAAATGGCATACGGTCATGGTTTCCCACTGCTTAAGAAAAGTGCATATAAAGTTCAAAGTTCAAGTAAAGTTCAAAGTTCAAGGAAAGTGCATAAAAATACCTGAACATAGCACCTTATAAAGATAATAATCTTCATTCCCCATGCAGTTTGGTAATCCAACGAACCTCACTCTCTCCCTTTGTTTTGCTGTAGCTGACCATTATTAAACACCCCTAACAGACTGATGATAATGGGTGTATAATTTTAACAGCTGGAATCGTTTGTAGGACGATTGGTTGTTACATTATATTGCATTTCGTGTCTTCCCGTTCGAATTAGGTTTTGAAATGTGCGCAGAGACATATGTTGGTATCATTTATAGCCATGTTTACCTCTGTCATTGTAGTGTCTATCAAATACATTCTAATGATTTTACAAATCTTTGTCGTGGGACGTCTATCGGCATCGGAACCTAAAATTTGGGACATGGCGTCGGCTAGTTCGGAGATCTTGTATGGGGCCGATGTTGTGTGCCAAAAATATTCCATTTTTCATTTTTCTTCGTACCTGACTCAACTTCTAAGCTCTATGCCCGCCATTCTGTGGGATTTCAAGAGAAAAAAAAAACGAAAGCCGTCTGACCGATATATTTCGAGTCTTCATAATTTGCCGACGCCATATTTGTGGAGTACGATTTTGTCGAAAATTCGTTGACTGGAAAAGAATTTCCCGACGCAGTTCTGTCTTGTTTTATCTGCATTGTCGACAAGGTAGTGTCGACACAGCCTACGTTTTTGTCGTACGTAAACATATGCAGATGGCTTAACGTTAAAGACTAGAACAGTTTGCATGTTGTTGGTCTGAACGCGATTACAGGAACAGGTATTTCCTGGATAACAGATATGCTTCATGTAGGATCGATGTTCAGGAATCCTTATTTCCCGTTGATTCACACTCAGGTCATGATACACTCACAGATAGAGGCACGCGACATGATACTCTGTTTCCTTAGCCCTCTCCAAGTTTCCGATTTCCGCATCCGGAGGGAAAGTTTAATCACTATGGAAACATGGGGATGAAAGCTAAAGCGCGCAAACTGGGATTCAACACAAGTAATTTTAGCTGCAGCAGGAATACAAATAAAAATCAGATGTGAATATGATTGTATTCTGTGTAAAGCCTCTCCATATTGTTTCTCTTGTGTAATAATGTTTAGAGAATAAACATCTCAAATGATCAGATTAATCGGCAGTTAGAATGAATGTGTAGGTACATGTTCTTTATTGGCTTTACTTAGTACTTGATAATTAAAGCCCACCGTTCACCTGCCTTATCTTTAGAATTTATGTGATTTCTGGCTTACTCTATACGTATATATTAATGAACTGAAGGCAATTCTTGCCAAGAAAAAATCATATAATAACTCTGTTAGCAATGTGTGACCTTGTTTGTCTACAAGTAGTGAGAAAACAAGGTACATGTGCCTGCGTAGACAAGCAGGAAAACCATGTAACTGAAGGTGGCTGGTTGTCCATGTGCGGAAGGTTAAAGCTGATATGCAAAACTCTAGTTCATCTAATGTTCTTATTGGATGTGTTATTTTGGCGCCCCATGTTATGAATACACGTAAATAAAAAAAAATTTGACAGCCTGTGTCGAGCGTTATTAAGGTTTCTGGTCTATTTGTTGTGAAAGGTTCAGTGGATTATATTTAGGTAATAGACGTCAGATATCCAAATAGGCCCCTTTAAGAGGGACGAACTGGATCACTTTTTTTTTATAGAAATTCGACACCTACTCTGACATATATTTTAGAATAAGGTGTACTTTGCAGGGAATTTCCTTACACTGTCTAAACGACCATTTTTTCGTTCTTCTTATGTATATAGTATATTGTCCTTGTTTTCTTATACTAATTATGTTTTAGTATGCTTTTTTATGCTTTCACCATTGTTAACTTCACAGCGCGTTAGTCTTTTGTTGTCGTTAGTATTGTGTATTTTTAGCACAGGGTAACCAACACTAGCGACACGTATCCATGGCGACACATGTAATAATGTTCTCTTTATTTTTATTTATAAATATAAAAATATAAACCAGAATTTTCTATGAGGAAACCCGACGTCACCCAAAGAGCTGATTACTTTGTCGGCACAAGATCAGTACAGAAGTGTGGTCTTTTTGTCCCTATGATATACAATGAGAATTTTTCATTAATGATACACATAGACGTAGCTGATTGAATAACCTTACCAAATCATCTTAAACATTATCTTAAGGCACTAGCACGCGAGGAATCATACAAGTACGCGATGGTGCACTCGAAAATTGACGGTAAACTTAAACATCAATTGGTTTCGCATTCGTTGTTAATTGTAATTCTTTGTGTCGTTTAATTTAACCTTGTTTATATTTGAATTTTAATAATTTTTGTCAGTGATAAAGATATGAGCGGCGTCTGACGTTTCCAGCCACTCGGTTGCTTTGAGCTCTCTTAAAAGAGAGAGTGGCTGAAACAGGGGGGCATTGAGGGTCCCTTCTTACCTTTATTATTTGTGACTGTTACCTTGATATGTCTATCATTATATTTCAAAGGCATGTGCCTTATATTATGACAGTAAAGCATTTGCCATAGACCTTTACCATTTATATATAGTATCCGTGAAAATTCCTCTATAAAGCATTAATGTACCACGATTTTACTACTGCCACAAAGAGATGTCATTTACAATATTTCTATGTAGTTGATTAAAAGCCTTTTCTGTCCAAAATTTCAAACAGAACATACTGATTAAAAATAACATATAGTGAGAACAGGACCAAGGTACAGGAGTCAGAACGGTGGATGGCAATGCTAGGTGTATTTCCATGTCAAAAACTTGCTCTTTTTACATAGGACTTTCATACGATCACGTTATGTAAATTAGTATCAGGCGCAAATAGTGTAAAGGACGGAAATATGACATTTTAGTATTTCCTCCTGTATATCGATCACGTTTGCTTGATATTTACAGTTTCCCAGGCTCCGATGCAGCTTTGTAAACAGCATCTGAGATATTTCGTTTGAACTTTACTTCAGATCCTAAAATGGAAATAGACCTTCTTGTGTACTGCATGACTTGTACTCGGTATAATCACCTTTTCCAACGTCAAACACAACCGCTAGAAATGAGTGTACAAATGGTTCTCCTTCATTTTACATATACTCTTTAAGGCTTTTTTGTTATTGATAGACCGCCCTGTGTTTTAACACCGTACATATTTAAAAATAATGTTTTATACAAAAACTTTAGCCATAAACCCTGGACCTAGAGCCAAGGTTGAACCAATCGGGCATTTAGTGTTACGAAGTTAATTTCCCATGAGTCTTCCTCCTTCCATTTGGCGTGAGTAACAGTATGCTAATTGTCTGGTACTGCTTGGACAAACTCAATAGGTTGATCCCCTATGACACTGCATGGTGTATTCCCAATGGCCGCTATGACCAGCAATATACGTCGGTCACGTCTTAATAGTGTGTACTGCTACAATGGTACGCCCATGATCGGCCTGTCTGTGACGTACATCATGTTATCAGGTAAATATCATCCAATCTTCCAATGAGTCGCCAAATGGACGCATTTTTTATTGACTTTCCCCAGGTTTCGACCATTTTGTCATGCAGCTTATACGGATCGTCGCCGTCTTGCTCCGAAGAGTTGCACCTCATAACATGCAGAGTCAGTGCTTTCCTACATGTATTGCTGTTGCTTATTACATTGTGTTTACATACATCCAGTACAAACTTAAGGAATTGTGTTACGGAACCTAATATCAACAGATCACGTATGCGTGATGAACATAAACTTTGTCATGGAGATAAAAAAAATCAGATTCTATAACACTAGGCAGAGTGAAATGTCTAAGGGAATGAATAAAGAAGTCAGTAGTTTTTTGTTAACAAGTAACTATAATTTATTCTTAAAACAACCCTAACATTACAATACACTAAATCAATGCAATCACACAGCAGAACAGCAGTATAACAACAAATCAGTACAATCACACAGTAAAATGAACAAAGTGCACAGTTCCTGAATACCACCACTGTCACAGCGATAAGTCCTTTAAATTATATAAGCCGTTCGAACAGTTCACAGTTCACAGAAAAAATTCTATCGGGGAATAACAGTCCAATGTAAAGCTCTTGTAACAATCCAGAGAGTAAACTGAAGACAAAATAAGATTTGTCACAAATCCAAAAGAAAATCTATAATTGCCGCACTTATCGGAATAGGTCCCACAAACTGATCAGACACGCTTCTGTGTTCGCTGGAATATTCTCTCACCTCTCTCTCGGCTCTAAAACACACCCCCTATTTATAACTTCTCACCTCAAGCCGAGAATCTTCCATTGCTCGAACAATCTAAAGAATCTTACACAGCACACACGTTCAAAGAACATACTAGAACAAAGAACGCTGTGTATCTAGGATTCAACCAATGCGGATTAAACCGAGCCTGCAACATCCGGCCAGGCGAGGCCGCTACAACACGAGGTACGCGTGGCACACAACCAAAACGCCAACAACATTCGTGCCAACAACGGATGTGCATACACGATTAAAACAATCATCTGCAAGACCGCTGCACACAATAAAAGGGGCACCTGTAACAATTGTTATCGGAATAAATCAAGATAAATGTCTGAACAAAACATTTTCGAATTTGCGCTGGCATGATGAGAGGGCAACAAATCATGGGCGTAGTTTCATCAGAACATGTGGACATATCCCCACACCGTGATGGGTTAGACAAGTACCTTTGTAAACGCACAGAAATATAAACAAAATTGTAAAAAAAAAGATTGAGTAACTTCTAGAGAATTCTTTCATCCAGAGAGTTCAAAGTATTTTCCTTACTTATCTCAATTATTTCAATTTTTATAAATGAGGTAGCTCACAATCCATGTTGAATCGTGGTTAAATCTAGTCTATACATAACAGCGTGATGCTGAATGTTTGTAAATGGGTATTATTCAAATCCAATTTAAATTATGAAAAATTAAGTGTTTAAATTTTATTAATATGCTCCATAACACGAAGAGGGCGTGAACAAAACTACAATACTCGAAGAGTTTGGCGTCAAAGGGGAAATGGGGAGAGGGCGGATGTCCGGGAGATATTTTGAGCGGCGGACCTACTATGAGTTAGGCTGGAGACTGCCGTCCGTAATTCCTATATGGAATTTCCCCCTTATCTTTCCTTACCAAACAAAGTTCATGTAGTCTGGTGTACATAAATGCAAGAACAACATCCATCAAAAGCACCGTAACGTATTATAGGAATGGATTAATTGTAAATGAATATATAAAGGCCGAGGTATAAATTCGCACACTATGGGAACGAAATGACGCATATAATATTAGCTTTAATTAAGGTATTTGATTGTATTAAAGAACATGACGATACGACATACAAACACACAGGGCAAACGTATTGAAGTAATGTATCGATTTGTATTGATGTATCTATCCAGCCCTTCCTCTTAAAGATGTGTTGGTCAACAACAGATGGTATCGTCTTTCAGTATCGGATATATGTGGTAAGTTATTCTGAGATGTCATTAATCAACCTACTTTGAGATGACGGCATCTCGATGTTTAAGAATGACATGAGTTTCATTATTCCCCACGCTGTTTGTCAGGAATTGATAAATGGTGTGGTAAAGTGCTTAATAGCTGGATGGTTTATTAATTCGGTCAGATACGGCATGTAAACGGCTAATAACAAAGCTTATCTGATTTCTGAGGGTGCTGCAGCTCGGTATGACGACAGACGAAGAAAGAGATTATGTGCAGCATCAATTATGACCAATTACATTGCAGTCTCTCCCGTCGATCGGTGAAATGTCAAGTGCCCGGCGTGGGCTCATTACGGAAAGGTTATCCATCGACAGGGGGCTCCTCGGCGAGAATAACTGCCGAGAGCCATAGGAAAACTTGTTGAAGCAGCACATTTATCAGCCCTGCAAAGCTTCTTTTTCACACATTTCTAATGTTCTGCATCTACAAAACTTTCATTGACCCCTGCATTGGACCTTATTTTGTTTTTGCACAGCATTTCCGCAAGCCCCATGGCCCCAACACATTAGGAACTACATGAGTACTGGGGGTTTGATGGGACAAACATGTGAAGACTGGCCTTTTAGAAAATCAACCACAGGGATTTTTTTGGTCATGGTTTCATCAGGCTCCCGAGTCCAAATCGTGAGAATCGTGACAGAAGGCGCAGGTGCCATATCAATCAGACAGGTTACGTTTGCTGAAGACTGGAGAAGACAAACAAATCTTATGCATGCAATATGCAATATTCCCATACAAACAGGTCCTTATCCCCTTTTAGTCTCTCTCTCTCTCTCTCTCTCTCGTTTCCTCCCCTCCCCTGTCTTAAGATACACACAGTTCGAGTTAGTTGACGAAAATACGGCACGCATTCCTCAACATTAAGGCATATATGTCTCTCGCTCTGTTTCCGCTGTCTCTTTCTGTCTCATTTTAATTTTTTTTGTTATTATTTTAATAAAGTTATTGTCGTCGGGTTAGTGCCGATATTTTTGGAAAAATCTACCGACAAAAATCTACCGACAAATCGCTATACGAAAGCGTTTAGTGGCGGGTGGGTTAATAATTCACATCGTTTACGTAGAACAGAAATGCCATTCATTTTGTATCCTGTTAATGTTTTCAATCAGCTTGCTCTCACAGAAAGGCTCATATTAAGCAAAAACAAATAATTAAGAGGACAGGCAAAAGAGCCTGGCCCGAGTAAAAAGCCAGATGAGACGGATTTGCAAATGATGTTTTTTTTTCTTCGACCTAATTTTCCCTGGGGGGTGGGGGGGTCAAATCGCTATTTGCTTTCCTAATGTTTATTTATTAATATAAACAAGTATGTTTGCAAAGAGTAATAGAGCAGTTCTGAAGTACATGTTTTCAGATACAAAGCAGGAGCGAGTCTCAGGTGCTTCTCTTGTACACAGTTCCTGGTATGTACCATAACCCATGAAGTCTTTGCTGTTGGCAAAAAAGAAACAAAGGATCCGTTGATGTCATGCAGTATAGACTAATCATACAGCCATATGCTTTGTTTAAGGGCATTATGTTGTTTAACCAAATACAATTTGATGTACAACTTGACCTGCTATATTGATGATCTTAAAGAAATAATAAACAGTTGACGACAAAGAATTTGCGGAATATTTCTGTCTTGGAATGCATTTTATTTTTCAACAATCTGACTGAGGTATAAGTTTTCTTCTTATTCCTCAAAGGTATTTGATACAAGTGTTTTATTATGTTTGGATAAGCAATAGCATATTTCTAGGTGAAATATTAATGGCAATACCGCTATATTTTCATATTTATCCTATAAAGGATAAATCCATATATACAAACAAACTGCCATATCTGTTTGGCGGCATTTATCATGCATACTATAGTGAATGTTTAGTTTGGTCTGTTTAATAGCATATAGTCTAACACAATTTACGCTGGGTGAATTTCTTATGTTAACCCTTATCTCTTACGCTATAGGGATACTATAACTTTAAAATATTTCCAGCCGGCTGTTGTTCTACTTTATCACATAAACCTTTCCTCATGTTAGTTTCCCAATGTTACCAAGGCCTTTCAAGGAACTCTTAGCTACGCTGACCATAAACCCTGTGCAAATTGGCACCATTAGAGTTTTAATGGGCGCAATACAATGCAATCTATAGCTTCCATCGGCCTGTTACTGAGTGTATAAGTTTTCTTCTTATTCCTAAAAGGTATTTGATATAAGTGTTTTATTATGTTTGGATAAGCAATAGCATATTTCTAGGTGAAATATTAATGGCAATACCGCTATATTTTCATATTTATCCTATAAAGGATAAATCCATATATACAAACAAACTGCCATATCTGTTTGGCGGCATTTATCATGCATACTATAGTGAATGTTTAGTTTGGTCTGTTTAATAGCATATAGTCTAACACAATTTACGCTGGGTGAATTTCTTATGTAAACCCTTATCTCTTACGCTATAGGGATACTATAACTTTAAAATATTTCCAGCCGGCTGTTGTTCTACTTTATCACATAAACCTTTCCTCATGTTAGTTTCCCAATGTTACCAAGGCCTTTCAAGGAACTCTTAGCTACGCTGACCATAAACCCTGTGCAAATTGGCACCATTAGAGTTTTAATGGGCGCAATACAATGCGATCTATAGCTTCCATCGGCCTGTTACTGAGTGTCCAAACAATGTTAAAGACAGTAAACGCCTTGGTAAGATGACTTCGATTGAAAGTTGCGCCATTGGCGGCCGGGTGAAATGAGTCTATGCATGCGTTGCATAGCAACTAAGATGGCACCTCTCGTCCAGTACGTGACACCATGGGCAGTATATTTTGGGATATGTCTAAAGTTCAGTTAATGAGCGGTGACAAAAACAGCTAACTCACAGCTAATGTTTTTGTGAAAATAATAATAATGATAATAATAATAATAATAATAATAATAATAATAATAATTGCAGAATTAGAGTTTTAAAAAGCATTATCGTTCAAACGAGTTGCGTCCCATTGCCACCAAACTCTCGAGACAGATACCTTCCCGCCTGGACGCTGTCCTCGTGTACTTTCATGTCTCTTCCCCTCTTCCTTATCGAACCCTGACAGATTTACTTCTCCCAGTTTCTCCCAATTATTTCCCGGTGGTTGCCATTTTCCTGACAGACTGAAACCTAAAGGAATTTTGAACGGGGAAGGTCCAACCCCGGATGCTTAAAAAGAAATTATATAAAAAGGTCCTCTGTTCCGGTAAGGGGGGGGGGGGGGGGCAGGCCGTATTATTAAAAACCCTAAAAAAAGGTTGCGGCGGCTCAAAGAGGGGTTAGGGGTCCAGACTTTTTGCCATCCCCCCCCCCCCCTCTGGATCAGCAACTGGTACAGTACATCAATTGTTTTAACTACGGAGTGGAAGATCCGCAGTTAGAACATCTTCCTTTGAGCCAGGTCTCTCGCTTAGTTCAGCAGAGACCTTCCTTCAGTGAGCCATTAGCGTGATTTTTCATGAATTTTTAACCAGACAATTTAACCAATCAGGTACTGACCGTCTACGGGGAAAACTGATTTTAGACGAACCATCTCGTGGACGTTATGGAGAACCTGACTTATCATATAAAGGCTATTAGAAATGATGAGTGTCCATGCAGTGCACGTGTTCATGTTGATAGGGCGTGTGAACAGTTTTGATTTCTGTGTACTATTTATTACGGTAACAATGGATTTGGTCGGCCTGTATGAATTCGCCACATGTGGTAGGCCAGGAGGACCGATGAACCGCGCAGAGTCAGGTCTTAGGAAGAGGTGACGGAAAATCAAAGCTGGTGCCGAAAAGGCAAAATCGGGAAATCTTTATAGGCTCTGATTTTTTAAGGGGAGGTTAAGCCTCCTTAATTGTCTGTTAGCCCTGTGCATAAAAAACATGAAATCCTCAGCACAACTTTCTTTTCGTATTGTCAAATCATTCTCATTTAATAAACACTACATGCCGGCGACAGGCCATGGACCTTTTCTCTAAAAAAAAATACATGTACGGCTACTTATTATGCATGGACCCACTGCCCGACATTCCGGGGATTGACTTCATTTCCGGATTTTGAAAAATGACATTCCCGAACTGGTGTTCAACCACGCAGCTTGCAAGCTACGTGTGTTGAAATACGGCTCATCGGGACCTCAAAATGTCGAGTAAAATGTCAGATTCTTCCGATTTATGTTGATCCGAATTTCGTAGAAACCGATTCATCGAATTTTGCGTCTACATTGCACGAAATTCAGGACATGGGTACAAGAAAGTCGGCCTACTCAAAAATGTCGGGCATTGAACCACGGCAAAACTTATTTCGTGAAAAGTTTGTTTGCAAACACCAAGTGCTGCGCATCATGGTCATCACATATACATGTTATAGTCCTCCGTTCACTGGACTCATATTGGGTCTTCAACTCGAGGCTTTAGTCGTGGCATGCCCAGGGTATCAGAGATCTAATATACCATTAAACCGTCAAAAAAAGTAAGAAACCCGACTTAATAATGACCTAAAAATTGCCTCCCGCAATAAACCTCAATGAAATTGTTTGAGATATATTAAAAACTGCAGCAGGGCATAATCTACACGTTAGAGCTAGGACTAAAATATTCATCGGTTATGAGCTGAATGGAAAATTGGTGATCCGGAGCTTTGTTGCAAGGCGGCATGAAGGTCTTTACTGTCGAGTTAGGTGATGTAAGTGATTCATCAAACCTCAAGGCTTTTAGGTGTTTTTCATCGAATTTACTTATTCATGTAATAATGTCGTATCAGTTTTATCGGATCCCTTTGTGTCCAGGTCAGACTATGAATATAGCTAGGTCGTTTCTTGTAATGGAGTTCACTTTTTTCCTGTTGTTCGTATGACTGAGCATACTTTCTCACGGTACAATTTAGATAATACAAAATGATGTCAGATTATATTAACCTGAGAGAGAGAGAGAGAGAGAGAGAGAGAGAGTTGTGAGAATAGCCTTGCTGGTTCATGGTATAGAGAATTGGAACCATAATCACATGCAGAAAGTCGGTTCAGTGCCTTTTCAAATCGGACCCCAAATCTTCCGATTGCCTTTCGCCTGCTCTACCACTGAGCTACATCAGATCCTTAACCCTTTTTGGCAAATATTCCTGGAACCAGCAAAGTATAGACTCACGAGCCGGGGGGGGGGGGGGGGCGGGGGCGCAAGGGTGGAGGTCAGTTTCCTGAAAAATCCAGTGTATTTCTTCTCAGTCTACATGCCTCAAATGAAAACAACTGGGACTTCATTTCATAATTGAGTGTGTTTAGAAATATAGGTCAGTATTGTGTTATTTTTAGAGGTAAGGAAATAAAAATGAAGCAATTCTTTTTAGTGAGAATAGTGGGAAATATACTTGCATGTTTTAATATTTACACTGATAACCTTATACAGAGGTCTTCTTTGGAATATAACAATTTTTTTAATCGCTTAATGTGTAATTATATATGACTGAAATCCGGTCAATTTCCTGTAAATTTATTGTTCACTGAAACATTTATAAGTACAATTTAACTTCATGTAAGTTAAAAAATGATATACCCTTTGCCTCTCAGTAAAGTAGACCTATATTCGTTTAGCGCTACATACCATGCATGCCTATGGTTTCGAGTAAAATTAAAAACCCAGAAAATAATTTGAAGTTTTATTAGGATTGAAGAAGACTATATTAGGGTATAAATATTATCAATTTGAAAATTTGGCACACGTGATTAAAGTTAGGAAATTAGTCAAGAAAATGCTTTGAAAATGCATATTTTATGTTTATTTTTTTCAAAATTTTCCAGACCGTGTGAGGTGAATACCCCCTCCCACACCAATCCCTCTTCGCTTCATTTGCAATTAGGCCTCCAACCCTATTTTAAAAACGCTCCAAAGCCTATTACACACACAAACACACAAACATATATATATATCCCCCAACACACACCCACTTTTAAAATCGCTCCAAAGCCTCAGAGTAGTGACGTCAAAGTAGTGACTTTAATACCAACTAATTGTGCCGACACAGCGACTTTGCTTGTAGTAGAGAGAACTGGTGGTGTTATTTGGTTGGCGGTTATAAGATATAGTTATTGTTGGGTCGGCCAAGAGTACTCTTAATGCACTGGTCAGTTATGATATATTTGAATGCTTTCGGTTCATTCACGGGTGGTCTTTCAAACAACTTCCACTGTGTATGCGTGTGTGAATTTAGGATGTTTTATCTGATTACAGGTATGTCAAAGTGCTTGAATTAGCCTCGAGTCTATATTAATTTAAATTATTAAATAAAAAAATATCCGTTACTAGTTAGGCTGAAGAAACCCCTGCTAATTATTGAGGTGCCCGCTCTTTTAAATGACAAACTAGATAAAATCGTCTCTCCCGTCCATTTATGAAAGTGACAACACGCTGTCTGTAAAGGGAACCATGATATATGATATAACCAGCCACTGTGTCACTAAGAGACAAGTACCTCTCTCACAGTGACATATTTAGATGTGCGGGAAAACATGGGAGATGCCCGACGGGTTTAATGGGTATGCTTTCATGTCAGCCACCTCAGTGGCTATACGTGAACGGTAATGCTATATAATAAAATGACAGCCAGCTTTTAAGCTTACGGGTGTGATTTACGTGTCCCAGGCCCCTGGTCCAGGTGACGTCGCCATCAGCTTGAAATAGACTTGTTACCATTCACCTCAGGAGCCGTGGCGTTCTTCGGCTTCGGCTTTGTCCAGTTCATCCCTCAGCTCAACACTGCGCAGAATCGGACTCACAAGAGTACGTCTCTGCTGGTTAGGGTTTGTGGGCTTTGAAATCTACGGCCCACAATGCACCGGGGCTTCTGCATAACGTTGGATGAGAATTGTTTCGGGACAACTTACATAAACTTGTTTTTCTTTTTGTGTGGGAAGAACTTTACAGAATACATAATATTTTATTAATATGCGCATTTTGTCTGTTGATCAAGAATTGCAGCTGTCACCAATCATGTTTACGGTTGGTGTTTGCGTTTCAATATAATTAATAAGTTGTAGCAGACTCTCATTTATGTTAGGAAGAAGGGTAAAAAACAGTCATCGACCAGGCCTAGCATCGATGGCCTGGAATGAATGGTATACCTTTCTTTAGGATACGTATAATTGACGAAATTACATTTTTCATCAGTATATAAATCTGTCATCCTTACAAAATCGAATTAAAACTTTGGAATATATTATGCAGCAATTATGCTAGCTATTAATTAAATATATAAGTATATTGAAATATAATAAGAAATATAAATCGAAGCAAAACGGTTATAAGACATTGCTACGGTATTCTGTATTATGATATTTTGATATACAAATTCTAAATCCTTTGAGGACTAAACAGTATAAACTGAAATAATTACTGTATAATAGCAAATTAAGAGTATGGAGTTCTGGCAATGGTGTTTCGTGGCTTTGACAAAGCCATTTATGTATTTAAAAATATAAATGTCTAAAATTTCGCTTAACTGGAACCAAGAAGCCTTATTTTTCAATAAATTGCAATTTGTTCGTTTTTCATCCGGCTCATGTAAACATTTGCTTTATTGAATCATTTTATTTTATATTAGACAAACTTGTGCATAATGCCAATGCCAGGGTGTCAGTCCTGTACTACTAAGATAAAATTACAGCCCTGTAGACAAAACTCGACCAGAAGCGGATCCAGGGATGGGGTTATGGACCCTCCCCCTTTTTTCATCAGAAACAAAGTTTTTAAGGGCTTCAGACAAACTTTTGCGGCCTGGACCCCCCCTTTTCAAGACCTTGGAACCTTTCTATTAGGGGTATCATTAGTCCTCCTCGGTTGGACCCCCCTTTTCCTATAATCCTAGATCAGCCGGTGTCGACTGCATGCGATTTACGTTCAGTGTCTGTATACGTGCTTGTTTTCCCATACAGCCCTTATAGTAGAATTAACATTGCTAGTCCAGATCTCTTGTCAGATCTAATAATGCGCGCTATATTCATAGTTCAAAGAGATGTAGGACAAGGGGTGTCAATATAGGGGGGATGGGGGGTATATATCCCCCCACTTTTTGGCAAGGGGGGATGGTCAATGTAATCATCCCCCCCACTTTTCAGTGAATAATTTTTATATATTTCAAATAAAATATATAAATAAATAGAATTATAGACTTTTTTCCATTTATAAGTTTTCTATGAAATATTAATAGATAAATGGTTTAGAATTAACATATACCTTATTTTTAAAACCTTATACATAAGATATATATATTCGATATGTCACACGGACAATAAAAGGTATTTATATATATATATATATATATATATATATATATATATATATATGTGTGTATAAACATGTCTGTTTTATCCCAATTTTGACTACCCCCACGCCTGTCATCCCCCCCCCCCCCCCACCACCACCATTGCGAGTCATACCAGGACATAAATTGACGCCACTGAGTAGGACACAGCCTGTAATGACATGGGCCTTCATGACTACGATGTAAGAGTCTAAAGTTACTGTTTATAGCCAGAGACTGGTGATATATTTATTCTGGCCTATTTTCCATATCCTATTATACCATATAGAGCTGTTCAGATAGTGGTAGTGAAAAGAAAAGAAACATGTCTAGGGGTCTGGTTACATTTAACTCTAGGACTTTGTGGGTGTATATGTCATTAGTGCCGTGATGCAATGAAGGGTGGTTTGACGATTAAGACACAAGATCCGCTAGAACAGAGCCGGGAGAGAGCCTTGTGGTACTGAGAGGTACAAAGTCAAAACTGCAGCACGGAATGTCACCGAATACCCGTACGTGTCTGAAAATCTTTTGCACATGTAGAACAATGCACGTTACATGTCGGCAGCGTTGTCTTCAGATTGCTCAATGGGATGATATTATGATCAGCGATTTAGTTATATAAAAGATATGTAAGTATGATGAACAATTACTACTCCTATGAACGCAGTCCGTTGGGGTTAACTACATACTGTCTTTGTCATCTGTGTCTGGACTTACCAGTACTGCAGCTTTGAAATCAATCAGAAGTATCTGGTTTACGTCTGTACACTTCAGCGGAAACTGCCTCGTTCTCGAACCCCGGGACCAGCCATTTTAACATTTCGCAGCGAGCTCTGGAAGAAGTAACTCTCTATTGTTTTACAATCCAAAAATAATCAGGAGTTCACCAGTCTTTGTTAAAGAAGATTTAACAAAAGCATTTTATGTACGGTACGATATACCGGAAGATATGTATTTATCAAAAATACATTTATGCAGTGTTGGTATGGATTATACTTAAACCATAACAAACACAACTGATCGTGACGGAGATTAAAATGGAAGAGACTGGAAACTGTATTTTTATTTAAAATATCAATAATTCTTATATTACTTATTGTTATTTGAGATCAGCTTCACCTTGAACAAATAACGGCCGCGGACAAAGACGTACAGGTTCCGGAACGAACGGCCCACACATTTTCGCGAGATGTATTGTGTTATAACGAGCGCAATAAGGCATTAGCTAGAGGTCATGATAATACGTATTACCCATGCCACGTCGCCTCCGCACGAAACGTATAATACTAGTATCAATACCATCTTCCTTCCAGTTGAACAATTTATGTGTGAATCGCTGCCGTCTGGGTTGTTCACTGACGGACACATTACGTCAGCGCGTTGAGCTCCCCCTGTGTTACAATAGGATCGTTTGGTTGTGACAGCTTGCCGCATTTATAGCAAGTCGTGCGGTCTCTTCTGATTTGGGTTGAAGTGTACAGGTGTCGTGCAGGAAGCGAATACACACAATGAAAGTGATCAAGCGAACAGCAATATATGTACCCGGTGACCTCGACGTGTCTCTAGATGACCTTGACTGTGATGAATGGACGGAGTTGCGTGAGTACAGGCTTCCTCAGTCGTGTTCTTGTAAATGGCACTCGTTTCTTTAATCTTTCATGTCTCAAGATCTTTGATGACTTTGATCTCTGACGCCCACCATGTTTCTTGACATTCAATCTACTGCTCTATGTCAAGAGAAAATGTTCTGATAATTTTCCCGACAAAGCGGTAATCTTAAGAGATCATTTTCCTAATTGAAAGACGTAGCATGGGCGTCCGCAAAAGGGCATATATATATATATATATATATATACATATATATATATATATATATATATATATATATACAGTCAGGGGTTGCCGTATCGCAGATTATCACTCACCAAACTCGCAGACAGATTCAAGGCAGCCGTAATAATGGACGTACTTTATTCAGAATATTATAGCAGCACAGGTTTGCACCATGCATGCACCTAACGCCAAATTTAACTGAACAATAGACCACTGGAGAGATAACCTCTCGTTACCATTCAACTATTCTACTTATTCTTTTTCGGGCATGAGGGAGAACCGGAACGAAACAGTGACTGTGTATATATAGTTATGTAATGGCAGGAGAGAGAGAGAGAGAAAGAGAGAGAGAGCATACCCTTAACCCTTACTTTACAAATTTATTTTACATTTCGGAGCTTGCTGAGCTTTCGTTGTTTTTCTTCTAAAAACGTTTAACATCCTTAAGAGAGCGTTTCAAAATTAATGGGAATATTTAGAACTGAAAATAAATATTTCATAAATATGCCTCGGAAAAGCCATATAAGGGAATTCTGGGTACGATTCTAGTACGCTTGAGTGAGCCTCTTTGCAGTAAAGGATGATAGGTTTCTTATGAACAAAAAAACATCAAAATAACCTATCAAAATGAAAGTTTTTAGAGTGATAAATACCCTGCATTAAAACACATATCGTTATGGTAGGGTGTAGTATTGTGTTGAATATTCTTTGGTCTTTGGGAATGAAGCGTCTCCGTCTATCTCCGCTACAGCAAAAGCCATAGGATCCTTCTTCGTTCAAATACTGGTGAAACAGTTTCTAATCATTTTTTTAATATTCCCGAAACCTTTGTAGTGCATGCATAGTTGGTGCGTATGTCGTAACCTATGCTGGTGAAATACGTTTCTTGTTACTAACCAACATTGCCAGGACTAACTAAAACAGATTTGTGTAAACAAAAGCCAAAAAAAAATTGTCCAGACGGTTTGTCAATATAGATACTGATACAGTTTGGCGTTTCTGGAATCATAGTTGTGCTGACACCGCCCGATATACAGTGCATGGTGTGTCGGAGGAAACATGACAGGTATGACAGTGTGAATGAATGGTGCGAGGAAGCAGAGAGGAAAAGTCAATTTCAACGATCACCTCCGGTCAGTGTTGACAAGGCCCGGGTGTTTGCTCCGACCAGACTCCCAACATTTACATTTAACAAACTCAATATTTGTAATCTTCCGCTGGGCTATAGGTATCAAGCAAGAGTTATATAAACTTTAAAATTCGAAGGGGCGTCAAAACAACAGGGTTGGGTGGTGGGTATTTTTGGCAAGGTGGGGGGGGATAATTTATATAGTGGAAATAAAATATATAAATAATTAGAATGAGAGACCTTTGTTACATTTCTGGCTTTAATCTTACTGCTTGATCGTATTTTAAGTTGATTGTAATATATCAAATATTAAGGTTCACACACACATACACACTATATAGGAAGAACAATGAGACATTTAAATTAAAAATAAGAAAAACTGACGCCACTGTAAATGGCAAAGATGTGCAATGAAGGTGTTACCAAATACAGTGCATTGTAGTCAGTAAGACTATATATAATTCTGCATGTTTCTAATAAGCAAAGCTGTGACATATGACGTTAATTTAGGGCACGTTTTCGATTAAGAAACCTTGACCCGGGCCTGGTATCTATAAATAATCCACAGAGCATTATCGGTAATGTATTGGAACAAAACGCGTGTACACTGATTACCTCAGCCTGGCTTTCATTAGGCAGGTTCCTGCTCAGCTCTCGTTTCAGTTACGGCAGCAGAAATCTGAGAATTCGGTCCGATGTCCTTCCCATTGAATTCAGATACAGAGTCGGGTCTTAGACGCGATTGGCGGCCACTCAATCTCCCTTGTCCATTTACAAGTGGTTTACCAGATTACCAGGATTACCGGTTTCTGAAGACAATTAGTATTTGAAGGTTGAAAGGAAGCGGAAATAGAGCTCATCGTGTTTACCAAGTCGTGGTACGTTCTGAAACCTTTCTTGCACTGAATGAGTTACAAAAGCAACAGTTGTAACTTGTAAGGTAAAATATAGATTTCATCCCTAAGGATTTCATATGCCCATGGAAGTATAACAGGTTCACGGGACTTTGTCCAATACGAAACTGCAGTATGGAATTTTCATTATGTCTAACTTGCCCCCTATCATTTCACATTCTATTTTCGTTGCTGATACTTCCATATTTCTGCCTCTGACGGGTTGATGTCTATGTTACTTCCCTTGTGGGAATACCGTATTAATCATAAAAGTATTATAACATAAAACAATGATAGACTATACATCACATTGATCATCACATCATATTTATTGAAACCAGCTACTCGCCTACCTTTTCTACAGAAGATGCGTCTTACTCTATGGCACAGAGAGAGAGAGAGAGACAGAGAGAGAGAGAGAGAGAGAGAGAGAGAGAGAGAGAGCTGCAGGCAAATGTTATTTAATTTATACAATTGTCAAATACTTTGACCTCGTCATCTCCATTGAATTTGGCTTCATTTGTTATTGTAACAAAGAGCTCCAATTATTTACATTTTGCCAAAGCAGTTTTGAAATTGTTCGTGCCCGGTGCCCTGCTCAGGCCAGGTACAGAGGCAAACGGAGGTTGGTGGGTCAGTCAGTGCTTTATGAAGTCCGAGTTGTTTTGCTCAGCTAGGTGTATCAGTCGTTCATTGACGAATCCAGATTCTGAAGATCTAGTTTAGGACTGAGATTATTTGGTTATGATAATTTATGATCTCCGGGAATACTGTTAAAAAGACGATGTTTCCTTCAACTGTGATGTTACAAAAAGTTCTCCAGAAAAAAATATGAATAACGGCCAGGATTTTGGACATAACAATCTACCTGCATGCGCCCCAGTCACGTGACCTGAACATAGCAGGGCAAATTACCCTTAAAGCCTGTCATGTAGGCGGTAGTATACGTAATATATATTCCTTGTGAAACTTATTCAAGTACTTCTTTTACCACTTGTTGTGTTTTTACGTTCGTTGTATGTTTAATATTTGCTTTATAATGCCGGGTACACGGGGCAGAGGACAGGCGTGTAATCAAGATCTGAACTTTAAAGCGACAATGATATACCACAGGTTGGCTGTAAACATGGTTTCCTGGTCGTTCTTCAGGCGGGTTGTGCTGGCAACACGGCTTGGAGACGCCCGCTTTACGTCTCTCATGTTGCTGAAGGTCCGTGTTTATCGTTAGATCTGAGATGTTTAAGAATGGTCTCAGACATAAAGCCCGTGATCATGAAAGATATAAGCAGCGGGTGAGACACAGGCCAGCAGGAGGAAGGTCACGGTGTCTTCTATTTATGACTCAAGTAGAGACTGACAAATATAATGTACTAGTCATAATGTCGTAATATCGCGTCGTCACTATGTTATTGGCCTTACTGACGTTAAGAAAATGTATTGTCTTTGAAGGAGATATATCTTATTTACGACTCAAGCAGAGACTGACAGGAATTATGTGTTTGTCATAATGTCGTTGTTATTATATTACTGACCCTATACTCACATCAGGGAAAGTAAATGTCGTTAGCGGAGATATCAGAGATAGGACTGACATTTTGCTATAACCAGTTGTAAATAACACGAGGAGTTTTCTTTTAAATGTCGTGATAATTTTGCATTATGTCCTTTATCCTGACTCAAATTTGTTAAATTGTTGTTGTGTAATAAATGATAACCTCTAGAATTGATTGTTCATATGTTGGTATACAAGTGGTTGTTAATTGCCAATATATAAAACTGACAGCCATGAACGTCGCATTGTCTTAACGAAAAGGCTGTTCAGCAAAAGTGACCTTGCGACTCACAGGTGATGGCATGTCATACACAGACCAGAAAAGAAGAACAAATATATGGTTTTAAAATATATAATTTATCTCATTATGTAATTGCTCCCACAAAAAAGTATGTAAGTTAACCCTCGCAAAATGAAATAATTTATCGTCAAATTCATTGGGCGAACCTGAACACAATTATATTCGTTTTCTTTTTCACCTTTCATGTGATTAGGCGTCTCAATCCATCTTACTTTTTCATTATTTTTGTTCATTCGGAGATACTGCATACAGTTCCGGTGTTTATAATATTAATGCGATATGTTTCACGTGCGACCGTCCAATGGTCAAAATCAGAACCTCTTATTATACGGTCCCATTTTCCGACACAAAGGCAGTCGCGGCGACCCGGTCCGGGGCACGAGAGATTGTACGCAATGACCATTTAATAATGCACCTGGTCATCTGCCTATAGCTGTATGAGTCCATAACTTCCCACCCTGGATAAAAATAATAAAAACCTACGTACGGTGACTTAGTGCAGCGGGTACGTGAACCCGACGTGACAAACTTCTGCTGATAAAATAAATTATTTGACGCCACCGCATCCGATGTCCTCTTTATGTACAGGTTACCCGGTGCGAAGGTAACTTGGTTCAGAAATAACCCTAGAATTAATGAGTAGGCGATACCTGTCTATATAAGAACCCCAAAGGTATGTTTAACAGATGGTTCAAGCAGCTCCATGGAACCAGGTGTATGTTAGATTTAGACACACCAACCGGTGATGAAAAATATAAGCGGACCCAGCCTTCGAGACTTTACAAGTAAAGGAGGTAAGTTATCTATAGTCCATTCAGCTAATCAGGTTGCGGGGCAACTTTGCAAATATCAGTTCTATTTGTTGATTTGTTATAATGTGCAGTTGTGCAAAACATGGAAGTTACCTTACTAAGAGAAACGATATTGGTGCCTTATAATAAACGTGAAAAAGACTTTCATATTAAACTTAGATTTGAGCTATGTATAAATAATTACTTAACGTTTGCTGGATCACAATCTCGGAAATAAAAAAGACTAATCTTTAGGAAAACATCCGTGAATGCGTCCCATAAAAGAACGATGCGAACAAAGAACATGTAAAAATAAAATGTCAACATGAAGTGATTTCTTTAACTTGCAGTGCGCTAAATTTTCGAAGCAGACTTTATAGGAACTATTGTTAAATATATTTGTCCTTCGGTATAATTATGTACGAGTTACACAAGCTGTGGATCCGATGTTTCTGCTAAAACATGGAATCTTTCTCTTCTCGTTTGAAGGTTTCCCTTCCACCAGATGTCGTTTCTACTCCACCATGACCTATTCCTGTTTAGCAGTGCGGGTCGGGCCTGTAGGAATACTTGTGTCAACTGTCAAACTTAAAAATCAAAATTTGTAACATTTCAAAGAGAAACCTCATGTTTGCATATCACATGCGTATATATATGATACATATCGCTTATTCCGTGAAGTCCCTTGTCACTTATATATCCATGTTAATGTAATTTGCCTTGAAAAAATTCTTATCCAACATCTCATTCTTCTGGTGTTTCTAAAATTTTGAGTGCCATATATGGCAGAAATAGAACGCAAAATGACGAGACGAGGAGACATAGACATCTTTGAAATAGAGATTTAATCAATGACCTGCATGCAGGTTGACTCAGTAGGCGGCCGCTTTTTTATTGCCAAGATGCCAGAAAGTTCTAGAGATTATATTTCATATTTTTGCGTACGCTTTGCAGTTGACGTCATCTAGCTCTGTCGGTACACGGATGTTTGGTGAAATAAACCATTGGTAAAAATGTTAAATAGACGCCTAAAAACCGTACGTATCGCCGTCATAGCATCCAGGCTTTGGTTACGCTTCTGCCCAAAGCGTAGCCACAGACTTGATAGTATGGAAACGGACAATAAAATCACTTCCACAGAGCTGTCCATGCTATTGGTTATAGGTGCGAGATTTTTTTGCATATTAAATATCTATATGCGATTGCAGGAAGAGACGCCTTTATTTGGCGAATTCGTACATTGTATACATGCTTCTGCGAATGATTTACACATACAAACAAAACAGCATCAAACAAACATACTGTCTGATGGTGAATATGGTTTAACAATTTTCATTATGTGTTCATTTATTCGGCCCATATTCACAGCCAAACACACCAACATGAAGGGATGACCGCATAACCTCCTGATGGGGAGAATGCACCATGGGGTTAATTATATTGTTATATCTCCTTCTCTCTCTCTCTCTCTCTCTCTCTCTCTCTCTCTCTCTCTTTCTTCTTTTCACTCTCTGACACTTTTACAAATATATATATATATATATATATATATATATATATATATATATATATATATATATATATATAAACAGTGATTATACCCCTATATGACATGGTAGCTGTGTGATGACACAAAGTGGTCTCGCTTATGGGTAAATAAATCTGAAATGCGTATGATTAAAGACGAAACTTCCTTAGACACGACGTAATTACGTGAGCGACAACGGTCGGTCGCTGCCCTGCACTCGAGGTCCTGGAGTTGCCGCCTCCGCGGGCGAGGCGAAGTCAACCATCCGTTATTTCGTCTTGTTATCACTATCATTACTCACTAGTTGAGCATATCGGCAGCAGAGCGAACAGAATTTCTGAGTGGATGCAAGCTATCCTTTCAAAGAACAAGGCAAAATAACGACTTGGCCACGCAGGAACTGGCAGATAACTTGCTGGGTATCTAATTATTGTCGACGTAATCCAAGACCGGTTTCATTACCTCAAGGAAAAGATATTGCTAACGGTTGATCTAATACAACGCTTGGTTAACAGCATTACCGTCCATCATCAATCTCTAAATTACTCTCTAGATAAAGTGGCAAGGAATGGAGAATAACGGAGTTTTGAAGGTTTCAGAACGCCTGCTGGTGCCGCTAGAAGAATTGGACACACACGCACGCACGTACACCATTTTGACAGAATGATAACTGAACTTTATAACCAAGGCATGATTAATACGCCATGATTTTTACTGAATACTGTCTCACATAGGATTTTATCGCATTAGATTTTACGCTTTAAAAGAATTAAAACATTTTAAAGCATTATTGACAAGAACTGGCATGAGGATCAAAAGCTGGTTATGCTTAAGTCAATGATCAAGAAAATGTAAGTTTTTAAGTGTGTAATTAACCTCTCCATGGTGACGACATCGCACTGCCCAAGGTGTTTCAGGCAGTAAATTGATACGATTTTATTCCAGATCTAAAGCTCACAATTTGTTTCGCGAAAGTCATAATTGCGATTTCAACTCGTTTAGGTAATAGCAAAATGCATGTATTAGAATGGTCATATATAAATAAGGCAGTTCTCTTGTATTTAATTATGAAAAAAAGTACAATTGCATATTCACATTGAAAACGGGACGCTGACCTTACTAAATGCACATCAGCAAGTGCACTGATAAAAGCTGATTCGATAATTCGTAAAACTATTACCTCTGAAACGGAAAGTTTTTGTTCTCGTCTGAAAAACAAATTGTGGATTAAATTCTACAGCGCAACAATGTGGAACGTGTATGCAAGCCTTTAAAAAAAGTAGCGGTATACCCATAATAGCGACATGCAATATGTGACATCCGAGTTTTCGTGTGTACACAAAATGGCAGCCGCCAGAAAGGGTTTCGAGAAACAGAGAGAAATATACCTGTTAGGAATCAATAAGGGCGTGGGGATGCGGCACGAGGACAGCGTCTAGGTAAGGACCAATCCATGAAGATAGACCATACCCAATTCCTCAGATTATAGTAGAACACAGGTTTAATTAAAAAAAAGTTATTTTTCGTTGCATCAAGTACAATTTATTTTTTCCTGCATTTTAAGAACACGCAGAATATAAATGTGAACCCGGTGTCTTTTTCTCTTAAGGTGCTGTGCTGCAGTGTATTCAGTTACAAACGAACGGAGTAATATTATTGTCACTATATATCGCTGCATCGCGGCACGTCTGTGAACCCTATTTACAGGAGGAACTGTATCATATTACAAAATAACTCAGCATAATGATACGATAAAATTATATACAGAACGGTACAATAATTGCTTACATATGTACATTAATTCCGGAGTGGCCTTATTTGTACATCATGCAGGATTGTGCCGCCTGCGTCACGTGGTGAATTATTACTTTGGTGCTAAGCAACCCGCGTGGTACCCTAACACTGACGCCCAGCAGACAATGCAGGAACATAGCAATATAAAAGCTGTCGCCTCTTCGGAGCACACTCTATCCTCTCGTCTGTGTAATATTATCTACCTGTTCAGATAGAGGTATTGACAACGAACGGCTAAACTAACCCCAGCGGGTCTACAGCACAGGTATAGGCACATTCTCACAAGTATGAAGTAATTAGTATCATAGAAACATTAGAAGGGCAATTTTTTCAGTGAAAACGGATGTAACATGTGAAACGTAAATACTTTTTACCGATAGATGGTATATGTATGTAGTATGTAGAGTGCGGTTCTCGTATGGCAAAAACAGGGGAAACGCTGATGTATGGATCGGCTGCAGATGTCCCATCTGGCCATGATTATGTATGATTGTATATGTATGTATGTATGTACAATTTAGTTTTTTTTTCTGCGCGATTACTGGCGGTGGTTAAAAAATAAAATTAGTGTATTTATATTTATACTTCTGCATGGTGGTTCGGTATTTTGTTTTCTTTGTCGCTGGTTGTTTATTTGATTTGTTTGTTTTATGGTAATTTTCAGGGGCGTCAATATGGGGGAGGGGGTTTAAATACCCCAACCCCCCATTTTTTGGCAAGTGGGATGGTCAATGTAATCATCCCCCCCCCCCACTTTTCAGAGAATAATATTATAATATTGCAAATGAAATATATTAATAAATAGAATTGAAGACTTTGGATCCATTTACTAAAAAATTTTATATCTAAACCTGGCTTAGCATTCACAGCATAACTTATTTTCTAAAACATTATAAATATTTGAAATATGATTAAGTATATATATATGTATAACAATAATAATTATATATATATATATAGTTGAATATGTCGTGAACTCACAGACGCTGAAATAGGTGTATATATATGTGTGTGTGTGTGTATATATATATATATATATATATATATATATATATATATATATACAAAGTCATCCCCCTCCCCCCACCCTGGAAGAAAAATTGACGCCACTGGTAATTGTATCCGCCAAAACAGAGTTTTGCGGATACTATATTTTCAGCCCACCGCCGCCGCCGCCGCCGCGAAGGTGTCCGGAGAACTCCTCCGTTACCGCTGGGCGGAATTTAACGAAACTCGGGTAACATGTGAACTGCTGCGCCCCGATTTTGTTTTGACTCTGACCTTTCCTCTGCGCTCTGTGTCCATTTGTGCGTCTGTTTCCACACATAAACCCACATATCTCGGGAACAATTTGTCCAAATGTAGCCCTTGGAGAGCTTTAAAACATACACAAAAAATGGTGGCGCCACCTGCAACCATGTTTGCACAGTGTCCATTTGTCCGTCTACCTTGGCTTAAAATCACTCATATCTCTGCAGTGGTTTGACTAATTCACCTGAAATTCGGCATGCGTATACATCCTGGATAGCTTTCCTTTATTTTATGACAGATTGCGCAAACTACAGTCACGTTTACGCTGCAGACATCCAAATAGCTCATATCTCGGAAACCGTTTGACCGTTTGGGCCAAAATTTTGCATGTGTATAGATCTCACATAGCTCTTCATCATACGCAAAACTGGTGGCACCACCTGTAGCCATTTTTGCACAGCTCCCGTCTGTTTGTCTGCCGTCGGATAAAATCACTCATATCTCGGCAGTGGTTTGACATATCTGCCTAAAATTTTGCAGGTTTATACATCCCCAACAGCTCTCTTGATTTTATTACAGGTGGTGCCACCTACATTCTAGTTTACGCTGCAGACATCCAAGATCATATCTCGGAACCGTTTGACCGATTGGGCCAAAGTTTTGTATGCGTATAGATCTCACATAGCTCTTTATCATTCGCAAAACTGGTGGCGCCACCTGCAACATTTTTGCACAGCGTCCGTCTGTTTTTCTGCCACGGGCTAAAATCACTCATATACATGTAGTGGTTTGACTTATCTGCCTTAAATTTTGCATATGTATACAACTTGGACAGCTTTCTGGATTCTGTGGTAGGTGGCGCAACCTACATACACATTTCGGCTGCAGACATCTATGCTAATATGCAACACTTCACTCTATTTCCCCTTGCCACTCAATCCACGCCTCACTTCACCCGTTCCACTCTGACTTAGGCGGATACAAGTAGTCGCTTGTCGACTACCCTTATTCTAGTTTCCTCAAAAGTAATGCTTAGGTTTTGATCGTATTGTAGATTGTTATAGGGTAACATCTATAGAACATTCGGTTGTCGTGGTTGGATGGATATCACCAAAACGTTATTTTTTTCTTTACCATTGTAAAATAGGATCATTTGTATATCCCGGCCAAGGTCGACAGTCATACACTGGTATTAGTTGCCGCTTTTGTTGTTATCCGACCTGAGATACAATTAAAGTGGCCCAATTACCTATCTTACCTTTATAGATTAAGGGTAATCCCATGGAGCTTTCATAAAAATAGACCAGACAACATGATATCACCGCACACAGGCTCCTTGTTTTGTCTTTATCAACGTGTTTATAATATGTGGGTGACCGCCAAAATTATCAAAACAAATTCAACAAGGGCATCTGACAGCAAATCAGATAAACAAGAGCTTTGCAAATGACGTTTGCAAAAAGTGACCCTTCTACCTCTGCATATATGCAACCTACTACATTAGGATACATGTTTTTCCCGTTTGTCAATTTTGCTGTGTTTACAACAATGCTGTTGATAAACAATTTCACACATTCTTCATAAAGACCTTAAAGAATTTTCACAACCTAAATTACCCTTTGATCATTAATATATATATACACAGAGGAAGCCAGAAATCACATAAATCTCTTTCCAAAAGGTTGGTGAATGGGCACCTTTAAGAAATTGGTGATCTGTGACGCATTTTGTATGTGTTGCAAAAAGTTTGATTCGGTTCCTTGCCGAGGTAATTATATGGTCTCTTTAAAACACTGTAGTTTATAATATTAAAACAAAATAAGGTTTCTATGTTAGCGTTATTAATACCTTAGATGGATTAAGAAAAAACATTGACATAAAGCAAGTGATATTGGTGTTACTTCCAGAACTGTGCAATTATATGACAGTAAGAGCAATGGTAGCATGTAACATCAGACGGAAACGGTCTCTTTAGTAATAAGACTGGCTGCCTCTTCCAATGTGTCAAGCAATATCCTTAGAGCTGTGAAACTGTTATTATTCTCATAAGACAAAGACATTATTGGCACCAACTGAGCCATGCTGTGTATCTTTATTGGATTACAAGAGCGAACGGGGCGGATCCAGAGGGATTAGGGGGTTTTATTGCCCCCAAAAATTAATGTTTTAAATTATTTTCACGTCTACCCTACCCATTTCAGGCAGATGTGGACCCTTACAAAGTATATGGTAAATCCGTTCTCCCAAAACAAACATAGAGCTGACATATATGATCATTAACCTGCGTTTACTCGGCGTGCGGTTTGCGGATAGCAGCAGCAGAACGCGGTGTGGGGAATGCGGTTTAAAATCGCGTATGGCATTTGCCTGACCGACGGTAAAACTCTGGGGATATCATAACCCGCTAGATTGCGCTGCATTAGTTTTATAGATCACCTTTCCATTAACCTCCTATGTTATCCTTTTTTTTTTGGTATGCAAACGATAATTTACTATATTACCTGAAAAAAACGTCTTTCTAAGGTTGGTATGAAACAATATCCTATATTGATACTTTCTTTTTTTTCTGTGTTGCCTGCAACCCCGACAGAAATTCGAACTCTCTAATATCGAAGACTTTAATTTAACAGATTTTAAAGCCGGCCATTCATCTGTCATATGCGTAGAATTAATGTGATTTCTGGCTTATTCTGCATACAAATACATGGACTGTAAGTAATAAATAATTCTGAGAAACCTTCTTATAATGCATCTGTGCCCATGTTGTAAAACAGAAGAAATAAAAAATAGAAGGTGGCTTGGTGAATATGTGCGGAAGTTAAAGGTCACTACGTGGGAAAAGCCCTTTGCAAAACTCAGGTTCGTCTAACGGCCAGATTTCCATGTTGAATGGATTATTGGTAAGGCCCCTCCCCACATGTTATATAAACATGGTGGATACATAGTTAATATAGACAAAACTAACAATTTGTGTAATGTTGGATCAGCGATTTCTGGTCTATTTTTATGAAAGGGTCATGGAGACGACAGATAAAAAAATAGGCCCCTTTAGTGAAATATTAGAAATAAATGTTATGGATAGCCGCACCACGTAAAGTGTTAAAAGTGAATCTAATCAACTGATCAAATATCATTTTTGTAAAAATGCATATATATTAATGCAATGCACTACAGTATTCCCCGAGTTGTTTGCCTGATGTATGCAGACTGTTTGCTGAGGTTAGAGTAAATATTCGAAAATTGATTTCCGTATTCCTTCAATATTTCCTTAGGTTAATCCGTCTATATTCTAAAGTTATAGCAAACAGCAGAAAATGTCATCTTTGTTTACCACTGGTTTAAGGAAGGTCCAGTTGATTTATTATTACTATTCAATGATCCAAATTTGTTTTCTCACAGGACATCAACTAAATATTTGTTGAAGAATATCAAAATTTGTCTGCTCTTGACTATGAAAAGGTGATATGATTTCCTTCATATTTAGCCCAGAGATAAAATAAGCATTGGTTATAATAGTTAATCTTTATTCATCTTCCGATAATTGTGTTGATGTTTGTTCATTTACAGTGAATACATGTTTATAAATAATTTATAGTGATCGAAATATTCAAAGCTTTTTATAACACCTTTACACCCAGCATTAGGCCTTCGCAGGCAGTATATGCTAATCAATTTTTCAAACATGGCTTTACTTTAATAATGGAGAGCCCTAAAGTTAAAACATTGTCCGTTAGGCCACCGAAAATACAAATTAATTGTTATGTTGATTTTTTTTACTTTTTGGCATATGAAGACCAGGTCTTCGGTAATGTTGCTAATTTATGCTCTTAAAGTATATTCTTGAAGGTTTAGAAAATGTCTAAATGTTGAGATGAATGTTTGTATCATTTCAAAATGTGCAAGGAATTGTCGAATTCATCCAGGCATATTTGCTGAAATTTCACGACCGGTTATTTGAACAAACAAAAAAATCAATAAAATCAAAGAGTCCGTAAATCTAAAAAAAATTGAAATAAAAAAGCATCCTCCCGCATGTTTTTTTTTATTTATTTATTTATTTATTTTTTTGCTTCCAAGAGTCGTTGAACAAATAATTTGTTTCGATGTGGCCTGAAACATTGGTGACCAAACAGCTTTCCATTTAAACCGCCACCTAACGGTAGTTTGTTACACTAACACCCATTGTCTGGCCTCTGGGTTAATCCGGGTGCCTTCGGTCGTTACCGCTCTGTGTTTGCTTGGGATCATAAAAGCTCGATCCGGTATAAGGACGTGGATGTCTGTCGTAAGGTTAAATTAGTGTTCTTCCCTGCGTGTCATTCAGTACATCTTATTTCTGTCTGCTTACAATATGTCAATGATAAACGAGGCGTCCAAGCTTTAATTAAGTAAAGGTGACAGTTTTAACGTCACCATATCCCAGTTCCCGGGGATTAATTAAGCTTACTTGTAATGTAACACCTATTTGTTCATACCTGAATATTCATGCGTGAAGTTAATTGGAGAAAACTCGGATATCTCTATTGTCACACCCAGGGGATGTGATAAGTATTGTTCTGAACGGACGGCCTTCGCCCGAATCAGTAAATAGTGCATAATGAACCCACGTGCACAGGAGAGGGGGCGCCCTCTTAAATTGGAAAATATATTCATAAACGTCGTGCCAGGTTTTGTGTCTCACATGGTTTACTTAACCTTTGCTTCTGCATACGAGAGATTTATGTATAGAGTCTACCTGCACTCCCAGCACTGAACAGTTGTTTATCTATATCATCAGTGTAAGGTGGTTGAGCCCCTCCTTTTTTTTCTAACATCCTTTATCCACCCCTGGTATCACTTCTGTCTTTGGAAACATCTCAAAGGAAAATTATAGTGCTATGGAGCGGAGGCAATATATTTTGCCGGCGTTAGACGGTATGTTCGTTTGTTACCATCTTTACAGTGTTTTGTTTTGTTCTGTTTTGTCTGTTTGCATCTCCGACCGATTCTGATGATGTTTTGTGATAATTTAGAATAACACCTGAGGTTCTCTGGATCAACATTCGGCTCCAGGAATATTTCAAAGTATTCTGTGAAACAGTTTTTGTTCCGGATTAGGGCGATACTGTCGTCATTAACTAGTATAGTGGAAATCTTAAGTCTGATTTCCAAATGGTGTATAAATATTTCGGATATGGCAATTCAAAATGTTGGCGGAGGTACGCGGTCTCAGAGTGCTTTCTAGCTTTTTTATATAAAGACTTTTAAAAAGAATAGAAGGGCCCTAGAGCCAAAGAAGAGTTAATGAAACGTTATAAACGGATTAAGATACAGCTTCAGGTATTTTGTTCTCATTGTGTATCTGTAATCTACCAATGATTTTGAGGATTATGAGCCTTGAGGCAAAGGATTAAAATTAGGGAAATCATCTTGAAAAAAATAAATGGTTGAGGCATGCGCTCTGTGGCTGCTATCTAATTATTTCTTCATATTTTTATATATCTCATGATAATGATATGCCACCCCTTATTTGCATATTTGGGATGCAGGCGTGATTAACGAGATATACGTTTGACTATGGCATATGCGTTTTGTTCAGCAAGATTCTATGACGAAATGAGAAGATAGTTGAAGGAAACCGGCTTCATATATCACTTCAAGCAACATCGCTGTGGATATGCACAAGTTCATGCCTTAGCAGCGTTCCACATAACTAACTGGTTCGGTGCGCTCTAATTTTTGGGCAAATCTGGGTTAAAAAAGTAAAACATAATCAAGCAATTTAGTATATTTAAAGCCACCATCTGGTTTGCGGTTGTCATATAATGAAGATATTTTAAAAATCAGATGAAACTTTATTCATGCAACATTAATATGAAGGAATTATGGTTGTTGACATAATCGTGTCCCCTCGGCGCGTGTGTAAACTCAGCGGGGAGTCGGGGAGGTCTAGGTGGGCAAACACGGCAGAAAACTGACTGACCCATAACAAATTAGTATTTGGGTCCCTGTCATATGGAAGAAAAGAAAACAGACTATCCGCCCAGTACAACAGGGCCCACTTGTGATTGTAAGTAACGAATTATACCTTGTATTTGGAAAACGACATTCGAACCACACTATTCTTTCGCATCACCAACATTACCTCTATGGGGCCATTCACGGCGCTGTCATGTCAAGTTACAGAAAGGTATTTGTGATAGCTTTGACGTCTTATTACAGAGCAATGCTTAGTTGTGCAGCTGGCTTTTACCCCTGTTAAGTTAGACCAACCGTATGATGGATGAAACTTATCCACAATGTACTGAGTACACATTTCTAATTCGCTCTGATACGAAGTTTGCTTTCGTTGGTGTATTCATTAAATGCATTTATTGAAGAAAAGATCAGAGGCAAGTTCAGAGGCGTAGTTAATACCTTAATGTTATTACGAGGAGTTGTTCTGGAATCTATAAATCTGATCACGATGGGCTCTTCAGGATTCAGACAACTTAGGGATTTGTGACAACAAGCACCAGTGTGATCACCTCACCAGACGGCAGACATCTTCAAAGAGACGTACACGACAATCTGTGAGATCTGGAAAACTCTCCCACCACGTTCTGTCAGGTAATGATCATATAAACACACGGTAAGGGAGGCTTATTTAAAACATATTACAGGATTATGTTTTGCATGAAAATAGTTGAGAAATTAATACACTGTAGGCATTTTTGCTATAGTTAATTAAGACTTTTTCTTATTGTCACTAGTGTATGTTAATAAACCATATAGACAATTTATTAGTGTACAAAGGTTTTCATCGAATGAATAAACTAAACTGCGGTATGGTGATGATATTTGTTTATTTTTTTATTCTTAACGTCAAATTGGTCAGAGATGGAGTGAAGGAGTCCTAGATCATTTTTCGGGCTAAAGTTTGACGTCTTTTTTTGCACATGCGCGTTATAAGCTCTTCAGTTGTCGATGGCCAGTAATCGGTATGGATGTCAGTTTTGTGTTTCACCTTTCATTGAGAAAGGTGCAACACATTATGTTTATTAAAATCACAAAGGCAGTCTTGAAAACATGTCGGGGCTTCTTTTTATGAAAACTCAAGGTCAAAATACCGACTCTTAGCTGTACATTTTTACGCCATTTGTTTCTTGAATTAATATGTCTGCATATTATCTACTTACCATCATCCGAGCAACGGAGAATACCTGGCACTTCTAATTGTTACTAGTTGTACAATCCATGTAAAATAGATTTTTTATTATCTTTTCCTTTTATTGTATTTGTTCCAAAGCAATGGCGATCTTAGAAATATAATATTTTCTTCTCTTTTCATAGTTTTATCAGTCTGATTTAAGGCAGTTCTTTAATTATTTTTGTAGTTTTGTAGAAAAGTCTCTCTGTCTTTCTAGAAGCATGTTGTAGGACACAGCAGATATATGACAGCAAAACAATATACGATTTAAGACACGGTATTCATTACATTCCCGTAAAATACCTGGGGTTTGAATTGAAACGAAAAGAATGTAAAACATATAAATGCAGTTTCCTCGATGAAAATCCAACAGAATAATATGATTAGACAACTGAATATGAATTATTCAGAGACTGGGGTTCCATTGACAGGTATAATGTGACTTTTGAATAATCTTCATTATCTTGTCATAATTCCTGGGTCATCCGAGAGGAAATCTATTACCGAGAACGCGTAATGGAAGACATTTGACTTTTGAGTCTGCCGGCTCATCTGAATATACGTCTGGTAGCTGTCACGATCATGAACGTTGTACTGACGGGTCACTTTGGGTCAGCAAGGACAATTTCAGATAGTCTCAGGCAAAGTTCCTCAAGACCGGTGTAGCGATTTCAGATTGCCCCCGCTCTAGATTAACCCTGTAATCTGATTAACCAGGAACTTAAATTGATTCCAGATTATCCCCGGGCTATCGATTTTCGAGTACCCCTAAGATTTCAGATTACCTGATTTTTTCTTTGTTTATTTATTTATTACTATCTTCTTGAGTTCTCAAATTAGGTTGAATCTCTGTATATATCTTTAATGCGTCATGCGCTTTGATGAAGTGTGCGAGTCAACAGATATATATATATATATATATATATATATATATATATATATAATTAACAATATAATTAACATGTTGCGAAAATTTTATTTTTTCATAGATTGATTCCAGCTTCTAACCAGTACTTTCATATGATTTATTAAAATAATATTTTCTTATTTCAAATCAAGTAACCCGAAATGAGGGAGGGGGTTACCTGAAGTAACACCTGGAAATGTGTTCACTGAATCTTCGTCTTCCTGATGGTGGACTGGCCTCCTCGTTGACTGCTTATTATATCCGTACGTCGAGGCTTTTAATCATAGTTGTAGACTTCATTCAGTGGCGTCAATTTATCTTCTAGGGTGTTGGAGGGAATGACTCGCAGACAAACACACACACCAGCACACCCATATATATATATATATATATATATATATATATATATATATATATATATATATATATATATAACTTTTTACGGTTCTATGACACACTTGAGAAAATCTGCTGTTTCAAAAATTTTTACTTAACCACATTTCAAATATATTACATTGAGTCTAAGGTTTTAGAAAATAAAGTTTTTTGTTTCCAGCAAAAGTTAAATCTCAACCATGTTTAGATATAATATTTCAAAGTTAATCCATAATGTATCTCATTCTACTAATAATTTTATTATTTCATTTTCAATCAATACAATTGATGTCTGAATAGTGGTGGGGGATGGGGATGATTATATTGACCATCCCCCTTGTAAAAAATGGGAGGGGGGAGATGTATATATACCCCCCTCCTCCTCCCCCTTCCTGTATTAACGTTCCTGACTTCGTCTAAGTATCGCCTTTTCCCTTCACATTAATTTTGAATGAGGAAAGACAATTCACCATTTATATACACGCAAGTGTGTACAGGAAAGCAACATTTCTTATCTAAACAAGGTCATAGGACTAATGTTCAAGAAATCATGTCAAGGATCCCTGTGAACATTCAACATTTTTTTGGCATGTTGCATCAATATAATTATATGAATGTTAAAAATTTTCGCCTTCCGTAAAAGAACGACTCAGTAGGCATTTCACTTGAACCTAACTTCTCTAAATAATTTGTTGTTGGAGGCAACTGCTTCCATTTTTTAATGCTAACTTAGATAAATGTTTACATATGATGAATTCCGTTCCGGTTTTGAGCTATACGTGACAAGGCAGTAGCACACGTTTCTCTCATTTTATATCCTAGCTGTAACCAGGCCCGGGGACTACTGCACCTGCTTGCCCTGGGTGGGTAATAGTTCCCATTCCTGGGTAATACCACCAAGGAACCCCGGAAATGCGCACTCGTTTGTGAGTGAAACACTGCCATTGGGAACGGCCTTCCCTTTAAGCTTGCAGAGCGCTCACCCTGGATAGTGCCGACCATCGGAAATCTTCCCGCCTTGACCGAGAATCGAACTCACGACTCCCAGCTCGAATCCTGTTATCTACTCCAAGACCACAGAAGCGTTGTTTTTTTTTTTCATTTGGACCAAAAGGTGGACGTTTACACGCGTATTTCGGTTTCTGGAATCTTGGTAAACTTATTTATGTCAGACGGGAAAAAATTCTTACAGCTTACCTGCAGTCTGATTCTTTTGAGGCAAACAGATTCTTAAAGTTCTAAAAGCAACATTTGGACGCAATCTCAATTCAGACAATGCACATATGTTACGGGCAGGTATTAAAATCCCTCAAGACTAAAGAATATACTATCTTCAATTAAAATTGAAGGGTAAACACCACCTTTTAAATAGACGTGCAGCTAGAAGATGCATGCATGTCGTTTTAGCATTGGTAATGGGTTACCCCCATCTATACCTTTCTCTGGAATCTGGTATATTCAAATGTACTATGGAAATTTTTACAGATTCGCTATGGCATTCACTACTCATCCACAGCAAGATTAGTAATTATAAAATGTCGTAAGACAAACAAAATAAATAACAAATCATATTACTAAAACACTTGAGACAACAATAGTAAATAGGTGATCACTGTTGAGCACTCTGTCAGTGTGAAAATAAATATTCATTTAAAAAACGCAAACGACAGGCTCAAAATTCATCCTGGACATTCGATTTCCCTAAGCCGGATGGCAAAAAGCCGATGAAAGCTTGTTCGTTTAATTAGTACTCTAATTATCCCAGGAATATGGTGTCATGTTCCGCCCTAAATTAGTCGGTTAAGATTAAAAGATAAAGGGGATTAGATTTGAACATCAAAAGAACATCGTTGCATGTACTTTGGTAATGATTTAGTACCAACAAAGCCTGAATGAACAAAACCATCTTTTCGTTTTTTTTTCTTGCTTGTGTTAACAGCGCTTTACGAGTCCGATCAGCTTTTTGTATATTCACATATTTTAAAGACTTGCAGAAAAGACTCCGACCTTCAAACAGGTTTAAATCAATTTATGATGTGTCATAAATCATTCTCAGAAGAAAGCCATCTTAAATTATTTATTTTTCCCATCAGACATGTCGAGAAGCTTTGAACTCAGATAAGCACCGTGTTGGTAAGAGTGTTTTCCCGGAGACTTCAAGGCTTGGATTTCCTTTTTATACTCTTGCAGCTGTTTTCTCGACGACGGCCACCTATTTCCTTAAAATGTGCCAGAGATCTCTTAAATTTTTATCATTATGAGTAATTTTGAATTGATTGAAAAACGAACACATTATGATACGTATATGGACGGAGCGGGTTAGTAGAACTTAATCGCGGAAAATCGAAACAGTACTACGAGGAAACCTAAATAACCGAAGATTTGCAAGATTAACTTTGGCAAAGGCAAATATTAAAAAGGCCTCCAAAAGTGAATTTTTCACAAACTTTTTTTCATTATGAAATTATAAAAGAGCACATAAATTTATATGTCTTGCATAACATTTATTTGTTATATGATTAATGTCCTTCAGATTCAACCTCTAGTGACTGAATACAGTAGCAGGCTACACTAATAATCATGGTTTTGACCTTTAAAAATGTTTTCTGGATTTGTAATATAATACATATTACCATACACTGGAGGTATTTCGATGCATTTATTTTAATACGTAGTAATATCGATCGTGTTTTTAAGATCTTTTATGGGCTAAATATCTTTCAATATTCTTGAATAAATTTATTTTCAGTCGAGTACATCAAATTTATTATTGCACCACCAATTTGCAGTCATTTGGGGTCATTTTATCTTTGCTTATTTTATTTGATATTTATAGAAACTTAAGGGAGAGCGAAGTAGCTTGCAAAATGAAGCGTGCTTCTAGGGAGCTTCTGTCAGTTGTAACTGTCATATTCACGGTTTCGTGACATATTTATAGCTGAGATCTAGTATAAGAAATGCGAAAACCTACTTATAATAAAACATGCCACTACAATTAAATAAGGAGCTTGTTAAATGTTCTGTCATCATATTGTTTAAACTAATTTACCTTGTGAGAGCTCTGTGAGAAAAGGGCTTAATTTTAAGATGTTTTAGGTCCCTCTTTATATTATTAGGCATTCTTTGATAGGTAGATTCAGTGTGAAAAAAGTATACATATATCTTTTAATGTCTTGATTATTTTTTTTCAGTTACATATTGATATACTAGAACTACTTAATAGATGGAAAGTAACGTGCTGACAACACGTAATGTCATTCACGAAGGTTGCTCAGCTATGTATATATATATATATATATATATATATATATATATATATATATATATACATATACATGTAGATTGTTACAGGTGTCTCCCTTATTGTGTGCAGCAGTCTTGCATGTGTCTGTGTAGCGCTAGCATATATATATAAATACATATATATATATATATATATATATATATATATATATGAAGAGGGCCCTTCGACTTCGATACAACGAGGTTTCACTGTATATAAACATATACGTATATATATATATATATATATATATATATATATATTTCATCATTATCATCATCATCATCATCATCACACAGCTACCTTGTCATAAATGGGTTAACTTATTGCTTATTTATATACATATATATAATTTCTGCGTATCCTAGTATATGCATATATTTCATATATATACATAATACATACTAAGAGTCTATACTTAGTATCAGTACCACGACATCATTATCAGCATCTTAATTTCACGTTTTCTACGGTCTAGAGTGGTCTTCTCCATCACCTATACTAGATTTTTATCCTATCTTATGGAGATTTCATAAGCTATTCCCATAAAGTCTAAATTTTAGCGTTATTGATGTCTAGGGCTAAATATCAGATTGACGTACATAACACAAACATCGCGTACACTGAATTCAAAGCACGTGCGCACAGAAGTATGCACATAGCATGACAGACAAAAATACTTTTGATCAGCTTTGATCGTGTACTCTCGGCTTGATTGTCAACATCTGTGTTGCTGATCACACGCCTTCAACAGAATTTTATGTCGTAAAATGATCTATTCTTCCGAAGCACGCAAGCTAATGGAATTACAGTTGTGACAGGCATTAAATGTAAATTTGTTTCGTTTTGTTAGATTGTTTATGTTCACACTAGCAAAAGGTTATTATTTCGCGGAATAAAACGATATATAATGATATATGTTGGTTGTTACTTAATAATATAATATTGCATTGTACATATATCTGAAATAAGGAAAGGTACATGACTCAAGTGGTTACTCTCTGTTAAATAAGGACTGTATTAGAAATATTATCATTTATAATTCTTGAATAAGGAATAACTCATCGTATAGTTTTGCTTACAGAAAGCCTACGTAAAAGCTGTATAAAATTTATTAACTTGTTCTAATATTAACGAATCGAAATTTATTAACGGTATAATCGGTGTTAATGATATTTTGTATATATATATATATATATATATATATATATATATATATATATATATATATATATATATATATATATGGCGGGGCTCAACAGGCACACACATTCGTGGAGACAGAGAAATCCGGGACAGTGTGTGACATGGCTTTATTCTGTAAGTGACAAAAGCATAATTTAGGGACGTGTTGTCCTCAAATTCAAATGCTAGAGTCTTAATTAAAATACAATACAATAAAACAACTTTTGTCCATGCAACATGGCAAGAAATATACAGAAATTATAGTAGAATAGTAATTCTCTGTGAATTAGTTATTATTTCTAGGAACGTGAGGTACGTACTATATGCCCGGTTCGGCCGTGGTGCCACCTTATACGTTATAATAAGGCCACGTAATTGGTAATATTTAATGCCCAGTTCGGCCATGGCGCCACGTTTATGGTATAAATGCCCATTCAGGCCAATGGGCCACAATATTGATAAATATAATGTTATAAGGTCACGTAATGTGCATGTTGTCCTCAAGTTCAAATGCCAGAGTGGCGTCACCTGACAATCGAACGCTTATATACCCAACTACAGAGGCGCTGTAACAACTTAAAGAAAAAAAAAACAATAAAAAGAGGTCACAGTTCACTGAAAACCCTAGGACATGATGTACCAATTAAATGAAGAGTTACAACGATGCCTTATTAGAAAACTGACTACACACTGAAGAGTGCATAAGTACTGAAATGTTGGCCTATGATCTAAAGCAGATATGGTAACAGGCCCCGTTACTTTAAATATAATTATATATATATAATTATATATATATAATTATATATATATATATATTTATATATATCTTATCTAATACTTATAAAAGGAATTCGGTTCACGTTTGTTCGCAATGTTCTATAAAACCGCGTTGTATACAATATAGTGCCATACATCATTTTAAAGGTTATTATCCCCGCAGTGACATAGGCGATATGAATATAAAAAATTTTTAATATACATATAATGTTGAGTGATTTTTCCGTTATTTTACCGAGCACAGCTGAACTGCCTTCGGTAATCACCGGAATGCGTGCATCGTGGTCCCTTAACCTGTAACACTAAGGACTATTGTTCATATGAATAACGCTTGCTTTCAATGAGGGATTTGACCCACGTGCGTGGTCAGTAAAAGAGAAAAACACGTGTTTCAAGCCTTATGAAATGGAGAGTTCAACCCAGGAGGATTAATGACAAAACCTAATTCAAGGTCCCAATTTCAGGAACAGGGCTGGGGTGGTGGCGGGGATTTCAGGCCTAAAAATTTGTCTGATACGACGAAAAAACAGTTTCCTTGCAACGTATATATATATATATATATATATATATATATATATATATATATATATATATATATAAATTCCTTTTATAAGTATTAGATAAGATATATATATATATATATATATATATATATAATTAATCTTTCATGTGTTCCTCACATCAACCTTTTCTTTATATGTCCAACGATAGAAACCAGTCAAACATCAACGAAACACTGTATGCCTCCGCGTCTCATTCCGGTTCGCAATGTAAACCATCACTTACCAGGTCTTCAAGGTAAACATACCGGGGTATGATTTTTGCCATGACCACAGCGTAACAAAATAACAGTTAAAAATATTTGTACATATCGTATTCCGAGAGTACCCCACTAAAAATCTATATTTTCTTTTAACTTTCATAACAAAACATAGCCAACATTCAATATCACAGTAAATATATCTCCCAAATCCCGGTAAAAAGCCCGGTATACCGGGTTTATCAGCTAGTATATATCTATATATAACCCATGTATGCAAATAGTTCATTATCACAAGAGGAAATAGTTACACTTTCCTGAGCATGCTCGTTATAATTCGTTATCGGGTGAACTGGCATACACCTAATTGGATTCTCTGGCGGAGGTTCTGACGGATGGCGCTGCCATATATAGGCCCTTCGCGAAGTTATGTCAAATGCCTTAATATTCACGGGAAATATGAAAAGTGACTCCCATAGAACACACTAAGGGAATCACAGTTAACGACTCAAAACGTGAAACATATTTTATAATGTTCGTGGTCACAGAGGAGCTAAGTTACAATGGATGAGTGCCAACACCTATTATTATAATTTAGTTTCAGGCAATGATATTGGACAGCAAATATACATTGACATTGTTTCTTTCTTATGCCCGGACGGGATTTCATCTCAAACGTTTTATCATTCTAAATGTATCTCTTTGTCTTTTATATGGTCATATATCAGTTGCATCATATTATATTATCAAAGTTAGATTTTTACTTGAAATATTCCTTGTTGTGAGAAATCCTTTTCTTAAAAGATTTTCTTTTTTTATCCTTGCAAGATATCTAAAAGATCTATGTTTAATGCCAATATGTGGCAAGGAAAATTATTGTCATTTTATTTTGGAGCATATTCTCACAAACCAGATTCGTGGAAAACGTGAACCTAAATTCTGGTAACGTAATATCCTGAATAGTGGACGTAATGCTTTGGACAAAACGGCAGATGATACTTAGATACATGAGGCAGCTACAAGTCACGTTCAAACTGACGATGTCTGTCAAAACACTGCAAGGTCGAGTGAATACGAAATACAATCTTCCCATGGCTTGTCTGGAAAGATAAAGGACAGGAATTTAATTAAACTGTCATAGCTTTTTCTCCCTATTATATCTTGGGATCAAGTTCATTTTGTCATAATGTCCAATCCGAGAGCGCTGTATCGACTGCTCTTTGCAGCACTTGTCTATATAAATATGACCTTGACCTTGAGGATGCATCAAGTTTTACAAATCCAGGTTGGAGAGTTTGAGATGGAAGATAAACAAGATTTAGGACATTCTTATAGGTTACGTTGCGGGGAAATGCGTAGGAGTCAGGCAAAAGGTACAGATTAATGTGCTTGTTCCATTTGTCAGTCTAGAGTAAAAAATATGAGGTAGATGCCGTGCAATGAGTCGTCTCTGGTAAGAGTTACCCGATGGCTGCCGGCCCTTCCGACACTGGGCTAGTCTGTCAGGCATTTTAACACATTAGGCGGTATTGAGTGTGCTGACTTCTACTAATGGCTCGTTCAATGCCTCTTAGGTCCTGCCACACAAGTTCCGGGTCACCATTTTTCGGTCTCGGTTGCCAGTTTATGTGGAAAAGGAAGTAACTTGTCGGCATCTTTGAAGGCCTTTTTACCTCTGCTGGCCCTCTTAACCTTCTAAATTGCGGAGGAGGATGCACAAATATTGTAATGGACAGATAAAAGAAAATTGGCAAGTGACTTGAAGATCGGATAGAATTTTATGATAATACCAAAACAAGCTTCATATTTATATTTCGTGATGTGTGAATTGCATGACTTTTGCAGAAAGGAACCGCAGTTAAGGTTAAAGAGATTCCTTTACTTGAGTAGTAGGAAACCTGCTCATGTATCCTTGGATGTAGTCATGTACAGGATATCGGATCGGTAGTCGAAGTGAATATTAAATATATAAATACATAGTACATGTGTATCCGTGCGTGTGTATGTATGTTGCACTTCATGAATGGAGGGGGGAGGGGGTAGGCGGACACGGGGATTTAACCACAAACATATATTTCCTTCCGTCCGAAATTGGCTTGTACCAATTTAAAACTAAACCATTTTGGCTAAACCTTTCAGCTTTCACACGTTACTCACCCACCCAAAGATAAAGAATCCTGTCGATTTGGGGTCATGGGGTCAAAGATCAAGTTCAATGTTTAAATTATCTTAAATCTTCATTTTTTTCGCATATGGCTCAACTACCCCTGGTTATGTCCGAGTTTTGCGGGTACTATGTTTTCAGCCGGCCGCCGCCTGCTCCGCCGCCGCCGTCGCATAGGTTTCCGGAGAACTCTCCGTAACCACTGGTTCAAACGTTACGAAACTCAGAATTATGATCGGGAAAAATGTGAACTGCTGCGCCCTCATTTTGAGTTGACCTCTGGCCTTTCATCTTTGCACAGCGTCTATCTGTGCGTCAGTTTTCACACATTAACCCACATTTCTTCGGACTCGTTTGAATGATTGGGCTGAAATTTTGCACCAGTGTAGCTCCTGGTGAGATTTTTATCATACTTAAAACTAGTGGCGCCACCTGGAACCATGTTTACACAGCGTCCTTCTGTTTATCTGTCATGGGAAAAAATCACTCATATGTCGACAGTGGTTTGACTTCTCTTCTTAAAATTTTGCACAAGTATACATCTTGGATGTCTTTATTAATTTTGTGGCAGGTGGCGCCATCTAAGGTCACGTTGACGATGCAGCCATCCATGCTAATATCTCAGGAATGGTTTGACGTATTTTTCCTGAAATTGTGCATGTGTATAGATCTCACATAGCTCTTAATTATACGCAAAACTGGTGGCGCCACCTGTAACCATTTTTGCACAGCGTCCATTTGTTTGACTGCCGTGGGAAAAAATCACTCATATGTCGGCAGTGGTTTGACTTCTCTTCCTAAAATTTTGCATATGCATATCTAGATAGCTTTCTCGATTTTGTGGCAGGTGGCGCAATCTACACTTATGTTTACACTGCAGACATACATGCTAATATATAATGACTGGTCAGACATATCGGCCTGAAAATTTGCATTTCTCTAGATTTCACATAGCTTTTTATCATACGCAAAACTAGTGGCGCCACCTGGAACCATGTTTGCACAGCGTCCGTCTCTTTATCTGCCATGGGATAAAATCACTCATATGTCGACAGTGGTTTGACTTCTCTTCCTAAATTTTTGCATAAGTATACATCTTGGATAGCTTTATTTATTTTGTGGCAGGTGGCGCCATCTACGGTCACGTTGACGATGCAGCCATCCATGCAAATATCTTAGAAAGGTTTGACGTATCTTCCTTAAATTGTGCATGTGTATAGATCTCACATAGCCCTTAATTTTACGCAAAACTGGTGGCACCACCTGCAACCATTTTTGCACAGCGTCCACTTGTTGTTTGACTGTCATGGGATAAAATCACATATATCTCGGCAGTTTGACTTATTTGCATAAAAGTTTGCATATGTATACATCTTGGATGGCTTTCTCGATTTTGTGGCAGTAGGTGCCATCTATGTTCACGTTTACGATGCAGACATCCATAATAATATCTCAGGACTGGTTAGACGTACAGGCCTGAATTTGTGCGTGAGTATTGATCTTACATAGCTCTTACACAGCTTATATACATTTGGTGGCCCCACTAACAACCATTTTTGCATGGTGTCCATCTGTCTAGGGTAAAAATCACTCATATCTCTGCAGTGGTTTGCCTTATCCACCTGAAATTTTGCATAGGTATACATCTTGGATAGCCTTCTCTTTCAAAAACAGATGGCGCCACCTACGATCGTGTTTACGTGGCACACATCCATGCTAATACTAGTATGCAACACATCTCACTGTTTCCCCATGCCATTCAATCCATGCCTCACTTCACCCGTCCTACTCTGATTTCGGCGGATACACGTAGTCGCTTGAGACTACCCGTATTCAAGTTTTAATTATGCTCCCTTGCGAGGGGACGTTTCGCTTTGCTGTGCTTTGTTCTTTATTCTTTGCATCATTAACTTTAACTAAAGAGGCTATGTATTTAACCGTTTCTGTTTGTTGTTTTGCCTTTTATAAGCATGAATAAGCAAGAAGCACGGAAAAAAATCTATGAAATGTTTGCACTCGCAGTCCATCTTTTAGGTAGAGTACTATCTTTTACATTTTAATCTATATATAATACATTTCATAAAGATAATTATCATTCATGTTGACACATAGTGAAATATCATTTATGTTATTTGTTACATATTCAGCTATCGTTCACATTATTTGTCAAACGGAGAAATAGCATTTATGTTATTTTTACTTAGTTAAATATCATTCATGTTATTTGTCACACAGTGAAATATCATCCATGTTATTAAATTTGTCACATAGTGAAATATCATTCATGTTATTAAATTTGTCACATAGTGAAATATCATTCATGTTATTTGTTACATAGTGAAACATTCATATTATTTGTCACATAGTGAAATATCATTCATGTTATTAAATTTGTCACATAGTGAAATATCATTCATATTATTTGTCACATAGTGAAATATCATTAATTTTATTTGTCACATAGTGAAATATCATTCATTTTAATAAATTTGTCACATAGTGAAATATCATTCTATGTTTGTAATATAGTGACTTAAACATGGTAAAGTGTCCTTATAGCCTCACTTGCAAACCTATTTGCAAAGTATAGGTGGCAAATACCGACTGAAATACAGGCAAATGTAAATGAAAGAATCTATAAAAATGACAGGAGACACGGTTCTTCTTTTCATGTACTTACCGTGTCGATGTCTTTATCTTTGAAGTGCTGGCAAACTTTGATGAAACATTTTTCTCAGACATTCTATTTTAATCTCAAAAGCAGCCTCACGAGCTTTCCCCTCCCCTCGACAGCTCACCTTTATCAGTAAAAAAAACATGTCTCCGGCAGCAATGGTGTATTATACCTAAGCACAGTCAGTTAACCACCTGAAGACAGCATTTTATGTTTGCAGTGTCAGATGTCTATTTTAAACATACTGAACAAAAAGCACCACCTGATAATATCAAAGACAGAACCAACGTAGAGAAAACATATTTAATTATAACCCAGACGTGACGTCATGCGTCTGGGTTGGATCAGAAACATGTGAAAAATATCCTTTCGTATTTATTTATTTTATAATGAATGGGTGATCTTTGAGAGCAGTTAGAAGAATTATTATGAAAACCTAGCTGTTGTTATGGTTTCAAAACTGACATGAGGTTTCTATTATGGATGGTTACCTAACCAATATCATTTTGAAAATCCATGTACATGTATATATAATGTGAAGAAATAAGGCAATGAAATATATGAACGTTACCATTATCTTTTATAGTTCAAGCAAAACGTATTTGGTTCCAAATTTAATTATTATCATATATATATAAATATATATATATATATATATATATATATATATATATATATATATCATATCCTAAGATGCTCTGTCGCCTCCTGAGACATCCTCCTTAGTCACGACTTTCAATGATTAAATGAAAACTTGAAATTTATTTGCACTCCAATCATTTATCGTTGAATGATATTCAATTTTTCGAACTCCTGGGATGAATTCACGGTTCCATTGGAGGAACATTTTATTTTTGTAATGAAGCCAATGACATAAACACTGCATATGGCATTTTCGATGACGGACAGAGTTGGCATGTTTTGTAGGTATATTTCGTTTTGTTTCTCATGGTTCAGCAACATATTTGCTATAGATATTTCCAATGTATCGAATAAGACTGTGTCTGAAACCTGATCCGACGGGATTCATCTACCTAATACAACAGAAACAAGGATATGCTAAGAAACTCGGAATTAAATTAATCAAAATCCTCTAAATTCAAATATGATTACAGTAAGGGTGTTATATATCAGCAAATAGTTTTAACCTGAAATTACAAGAACTTGACACCAACAACGTCATGATTTTCAGAATTAATGGTAAACCCATGTCGTTAACGCAGCACTTAGAATTCACTTAGATGTCCCCTGGGTTACAAGACATGATAGCTATAAATATCTTCAATAATAACCCCACCTGCTTAACACTAAAATACTGACAGGAGCTTTACATTTCCAGAACGATTCACAAAAACAGCAGCATTATGATGCATTAGCTTGGCAAATCTTAGCTTGTTTCAGGAGTTTTTTCTTCTACATGCTGCTTGTTTTGAGCAATCGACCTGATGCACATTTAACTGAGTATGTCCATTTGAGGCACCACCCCGGGACTATAAGACTTCCGCGGACATGGGCTGGGGTGTTATTGAACCAATAAGGCACGCTGCATGGCCGCTGGTATTTTAGCCGGGACTCCCCTGCTTCGAGTAAGGGCCAGATAAATCGTTTCTAAATCTCCTGCGTGTACCCAAAAGCCTCTTATACCACTGATTAATTATCCCTGCCAAGAAAATTTGTTTCCCCTGGTAAACTAGCACCTGGTCCTATGAGCGAAGTATATAAGCTGGCGAATCGTACGGGTACCGTACCTTTCTGCTTATTGTAGCCATTTGTACCTACTTCATTTTAAAAGCCGAATAATATCTTTTGATTCATCAATACTGGTTATAATACCTGTTATCTCAACAGCTAAATATATTAATTTGTATTTTAGAAAAAAACTAGAAATCGTCATTCAAAGAATGCAAGCCCCCGCCATTTGGGAGGTCTCAATTGTGGTATGCTCCCAAAACCGTGATTGCATTAATTTATTCGGCCCATATTGCCAGGTTCATTCGTGCCTTAGTGACTGAACATTTGTGAATATTCCTTGATGACGTTCCTAAATCCAGATCATATGCCAGATCCACACCAAACTCTGATTGATTCTTCACTGGGCCATTCCCAAAATGCCATGAAGTGTTCATGATATTCCTTTCATGACTGAGTGAGTAATGTTGTGAACAAACACACACAAACACACACACATACGGCGGGAGATAATCACTTCCTACACTGCACGTGTCGTTAAACGTTGTAAATATTTGTCGGAAGGCCTGTCACAAGTAGACTGTTGTAGACTGTAGTCTCTGTGATATCTGTGAAACCATTCCTCAAAACATTTTTCGTTTTTGTTTTTAAATAACTCCGTTTATACACTAAACTTCACTTTACACTATTATTTTTCTCTGTATGGTATTTTAAATACATGGTTTTTATCACATATTTATATCGAGATAAGTTTAGTTCCATTAAATTAATGAACTAGGAGTGAAGGTGTTTGGTATATGCGGTTATATGTTTTACCTTGTTGCAGTTATAAGTGTTATCACAATGAAATAGACAATAAAACATTTAATATTTTGTGGTTTATTTTGTTAAAAATATTCCCAGGCCCTCACCGCATGCTGCCACTTTACAAATTTGTCATATGGACTAGTATTGAAGCCAGCAATTCACCTACCGTTCCTATAGAATTTAAGCGAGTTTCTGGCCTGCAGCATACCTTTGGAAAACTCTGGTGCGTCTGACCTAAACCAGATGTCCTCTCTGAATGTGTTTGGATTATTTTGTCCCCCCCCCCCCCCAGTTTTAAACCCGTTAATATAAACAAAAGGAACACCCTGTACGCGGTAGATAAGCGTTTTCGGGCCTATATATTTTTATAAAAAGGTTCAAAGGATTTTTTTAGTTAATAGACGTCACATAACGGAATGGTCCCTTTAAGGTGTTTAATCTGTATGGTCCGGTTAGCTTTGTACTTTGTTACCGGCAAACTAATGTACCAGCGATTACAAAGAACTTTGATGAAGGACGCTCAACTTAGCTTCCCATCATTAATCTCATATTTCAATAAAATAACATTCTATGGTAAAGTTTTACTTGGACTCTAGGACGCTCTGTTAATCAAGTTACAGAGATTTTCAAAGTACGGTCTTCTTTCTAAGGTTGATTTACTGAACCAAGACATTTAATTATCCATTAAATAAGTATCGTGTGTTTGAGCGAGTGAGCACGTGCCTTGATATATAATCTGTCGATATTTCTGTTTTCTTTGATAGCGTAGAAAAAAACTTGTATGTCGGAAGACAGAACCTCTAGATGGCGTATTAAACAAGTGATATAGTTGCATTCATCTATTATTGTATAGGTATGCATTTTTTTTCTATACAAGAATACTGCATGTGTAATACGCAAATTCAACAACTAACCTTTAAAAAACATACTCGCAAAGAAAACCAGATCATTGACCAAATTTTTACTTAATATCTTAATATCTTTGGTTCTCCTTTTATTTTGCACACACACAACACACAAACATATACAGTAGAACGCCTGTATTACGGTCACAATCGGGACTGGATGAAAGTGGCTATAATACAGGAGTGGCCGTTATACAGGACTTGACCAGGAAAAGGGGGTTAAAATGTAACACGAAACCAAGTTCAAATCTTTATTACAATCAACAAAATAAACGTATATATACAGAGTTTTAGTATAATTATTGTTATCAATAAAAAATTTAAATATTACAACCTTATTTATAACAATTGCCAATAATATAAACATATACAGTGTTTGTTATTAAATTACAAACAGATTGTATATCCATAATATTTGTACAAATTTGTTGAACCACTGCCACAAGACATCGTTCAGTTTATCATTCCCTGTAGATAAACACTGTCTTATCTACTGGCATTGGCGTTTTCTGCATACTGTTCCATGATCTCTCGCTTCCTCTTAAGTATGTTTTAAACTTGAGTTCGGCCGACACCATAAATTTCTGCTAGCCGTAGGCTGCTTTCCCGTCAGTCTTCCTGATCAGATCTACATTTCTTTGAGAGCAGGTTCATGTATTTTCTTGGTCGCCACGATGGTCAAAGTGATTGGGACAGAATATACGTAACATTTTATACATGTAACAATGTTTATATTTTCTTCATAATTATTCATGTATGAGCAAATTGTGCGATGTTTGTCGCATTGCTTTCGTTTGATGTACGTGTTCACAAGGACATTAAAGAATTTAAAGATCCACAGTTTGCCTAACGTTTTTTGATGACATAATCATCGGGATCCGCTGGTTGTCATTCGTTAATTAAATGACAAACACCCTGTTTAAGATCCGGCTCACAAACATAAACGCAGGTGGGAACACATGCCTTACTATTGTACCTACTAATGAGACTGTGTGGGGGTAGTGCGACGCTGGCTACGTATCAAACTACTCAGTCACGGTCGAGTGGTTACCTTTATCCAGGCGCTCATTAACAGACAGGAATATGTGAGAGCGGACACTTGTGTTATGATACTGAGGTCAGATGTGGCCGCTCGATTTGTTGAGCCAAGCCAAGCCAAAAGAGGTATACGCTCATCGAGCAGCTACAGGTTGCTGCGGTCAAGACCTCAGCCCTGTGCGCTCCTTAAGCATGTTCTTTGAGTCAACAGTCGCAGTGCCACGCCAAGCCAAGCAGGGAGCCGTAGGGGGCGCCACTTGTTCATCCCGAGCCGTTGTCCTTTTGGAAAGCTACAGCATCCACAGCCACAAAGCCCGAAGCAACCTACATTCCCTTCACCGATCCCAGCAGCGGAGACCCAGCCATATCGCTCGAGAGCCGAACTCGATCTTTTAAACGACATTACGAGATTCATACGAGATTCATAGCCCTTGTACTTGCGGTTTCGGCCATTTGGACCGTATTAACCGGGTTTCCGGTAATGCAAGTTTAGCAAGTTTTTTCGTCATTGTTGAGCCCATGTCACGGAGTCACTGCCCCTGAACGTAATTGAGGGGTTTCCCGGCCCGCGGGACCGAGAAACCTGGCCGTAATACGGAATAGAGGAGTGACCGTAATTGACAACAAAATGATTATGAAATATAACGGTCGAAAATTCGGGACCGGAAAATCTGACCGTTATTGACGTATTGACCGTTATTGAGGCGTGGCCGTTAGCAGGCGTTCTACTGTGTGTATATATATATATATATATATATATATATATATATATATATATATATATAGCCTAAGTAGGTTCCAGTGCTTGCAGTGTAGTGCTCGATACAGCTGAGGTTGAGCAGATTAACTAAATATATTATATATATTATATATTATATATATATATAAGTATATATATACAAGTATATGTATGATTGGTAATCCCAGAAACAACTGACGTTCCGAGGCAGCCAGAATCTATATTTTTCAAGACCCTTGTGAACTTTCTTGAGCCAAATTGGCGTAATCATTATTAATATGAAAGTACACATTGTTCATACTGAGGGTTTCTAAAGATTATTAGATTATATGCAGTGCTCGGAAGGATTAAGCACCGCCTGTATAGCTGCTTCACATAGCAAAACAGGGATTGTTAATTTTTCAAACAAGATTTATTAAATCCTATGTCCGGACATCACCATTATTTAAGTATTTATACCAAAGAAGACACTTGCCTCTTTTACAGTCAGCTTTATTTGGATCATTCCGGAAATTGTTCTGCAACTCCATTTTATATTGACAGCCGCTTATAACATGAGAGTGCGTACGTTGTTGGTGTTAGTAGCATAATCAAGGTTTTCCCCCCTAATGATGAACGCAAAGTAACCTTTCAGAACTTACTATTCTGGACGAATCTGACAGTGGCGAAAATATTTCTTGGAGCCAATTAAGGAAGCAATGTATTACGTACTTCTCCTTTCCATCTGCTGGTGAGCGTGCGCGAGGACCACTGTCGCTGACAACAACGGAATGGGGCCCGGCGGGGCAGCGAAAATTGTTTTCCTGAAGAGCGGTGGCGCTAATATCCAATATGCTGGCTTATCAAGAAGACGGGAGAGTAGTAATAGGACAGACTGAGCCGCACTAATGCTGTTAGATAACAGGTCCTTTGTATCTCTCGCTAGGAATGGGTGACTATTGTGCTGCTTCTACATTAGGAATCTCTTCCATCCCGTACTGTACGGTCCTGTCTGTTCCTCGCCGGGCCCCCTTAACTAGCTTTCCGGAGTTATCTCCAGCAAGCGGTCTTGTTCTTCATGCGAGGAGCCGTGAAATTGTACCTACTTCCTCGGATTGACCAGAATTTAATTAGAGGTGCGGAACAGGTAGATTTAATGCAGAAAATTCCAGCTACAGGTATTTAGGGTAATGAGGTATATTCGATTATATGCAGGTCATTGCTTCTAAGTGATATTTACTACTTTCATGAATGGCCCCAGATTATATATTCTGAATTGTATGCATTCTGAATTGTAAGTGTGCAATGAGGATGCAAATGTTTCTTTGCAATATATATATATATATATATATATATATATATATATATATATATATATATATATATATTTATATATAAACTACTCACGACTTTTTTCTACATTTTAAGGCTTGTCCAGGTCACAGAGAGTAGGGACAGATGAAGACAGGGATGCATTGTGCATCTGCTCTCCTAGACCTGGTTTCTACCACACGGAGTCGCCCTGGTGGGAAAGCAACAATCAGGAGAAGTTTGCTGTTGCCAAGTTAGAGAGCTCAGAGCATGTAGGGACGGGCATCGACCCCTTGAATTTATATGACAAAGATGCACACGTAACAAACGCGCCCACTACCGGCGTATTTAAGCTGCCGATGGGGCCAAGTAACAACATGGCATCTCATAGACCCCCAGATGTCAGTGTCCACAGCACAGCGGGGACATTCAGGGTGGACCCGCCCAGTGTCCTAGGTCCAGAGAAGGACTGCCTTGGACTCAGGGCTTCGGAAGCTTTCTCGTTGCCGCCGTCTCCGAGGAGAGTGTCGTTTCCATGGATTGACGGACCGTCACCAGACGAGGGTACACGCGGATTTATCTCGTATGAAGCTGTGACACAAATCCACACAGATTCTAGTCTGTTCAGGGAAATATCAAACATCCCAACAAAACAGGGCCGAGGTTTACTGGATAACAGGTCAGAGAACGTTTCCCCATATAGCCAAAGAAATAGTCAGGGAGGCGGGAGCCTTCCGAGAAACGATTCTTTGAAAGACTGTGATATTATCGGCGAAACTTTTGATTATAGATATCCGTGGCAACGGGATGTCGGAATTCAGTGTGAAATATTGCAAAGTGGCCGGGTCCCAAAAAACAATGCCCGAGCAGAGGGGTACACGGAGACGGGACAACCTGTACAACGAAAGAAGACTAGTAGCACACAAACAGGAAATATACAAAATACGAAATTACTAAAGAATGCCAAGACGGGTGATATGGAAGTCCCTGCAAGGACTACTCCAGTACAGAAGGACGCAAAGGAGTTTACTGCAAAAACTACTACTCCTTATACTGCTCCGCAGGGAGATGATAATATTACTGAGACAGGCAACGTGCCAGTTACGGACGACGATGCCAGCTCAATCGAACAGGAAGTTTTTTTTCGTGAAGCTGCTGACACGTAAGTTATTTTTTGTTGTTCATTAATAAAAAAGTAGGATACTTATCTTAGGTATATAAAACGAGGCTTTTTTTAATCCGACGGTACTTGTGATGAAGCGTAATTTAAGTTTGTAAACGGGCAAATCTCATTGCGAAGCCGGATATCTATTAGCTATCATTTTATGCAGTCAGGTAAGGGAGTAAAAAGTAATTGAAACGGTGGTAGGTGAATTGATACATAAATGGAACTATTAGCGGTAATAACTCTGCCAAAGTTTACTTACAGGCAGAAGCGAATATTTTGGCGAGGTGTTGTTGGTCATAAGCTTGACAGGATACTTATATATATTTATCGCGTAGGCATGATTGTTTAACTAGAACAAGTACTAAAAAATTACAATAATTTCCTTTTCCTTTTACTTCAACATCACAACGAAAGAAAACCGTTCTTTTGAATTATTTTGGTAATTAATTTAATAATTATTCAAATTAAAAGCCTTTGGCATATGAGTTTCTTTTTCAAGAAACTATCAATTTGATCGGTGTGACAGTTATTATTGCTATATTATTAAAGAAAAATTCTTTTTTTTAATGTATATTCTACTTGAACGGGCAACAGTGCTATTTCATCAAGACTAATGGAAATTAAAAGTTTTCATATTGTCGGCTACAGTTCTACTTCGGAAATTAAAAGCGTCATGGCAGGGATTAATTACTGAATTTTCACTACCTTTGTTTCTTTATTTCAAAATAATATTTAGGTTTGTCACGATTTCTACTTTAATAAATGGCAGCACGCTGAATTCCGGGAAGAAATTTAGAGTTAAAACATTGGTTTTTTTTCAGAACAGACTACATTATCCGACTGCGTTTGTTGCAAACTCTTAACTCTTAATTACAATCCTGTCGGTTCTCTGTCGTAGGGGTATATATATATATATATATATATATATATATAAATTTATATATATATATATATATATATATATATATATATATATATATATAAATTTATATATATATATATATATAAATTTATATATATATATATATATATATATATATATATATATATATATATATATTATGTGGATCAGAACCGAGAAATGCGTTAGATGTATGCTACTATGTGAGGATCGCAGTCTTCTTCCTTCATGTCATTCCAAATATTGAAAAAAACCATTAGGTCCCCGTGTTTTCCTTTTGTTTGTTCAACCTATTAATTTAGGATTAATTACACATTTGGAAGTTAATCATGTGGGCGTACCTTATATTCTTTACCTCATAAATCAGGAAAACATAATACATAACATTTTCCGATGATCCAACTAGCATACTACTAAGCGTGGCTTTTACCAATTTTTGGCATATTGTGTTAGAACAAAACCCAGTTAATACTTGGAGAAACAGATTTGAGACAGAAAAAAAAATTCTTCAGATAAAAATGTACGGGCTATTAAACAAATGACAAGCAGTTTTGCCTATGGGCTGTTTTTTAAAGATTGAGCCGTATGGGTTTAAAACTGGCTCGCCATCATAGCGTTTATTGACATTTTAGGTGGTGTGATCTGACTATTTTTAACTGGCCAGCATTGGAGTTTTCAAGTGAAAATTCAACTTCTCTTTGTACGTTTGTCGTAAAATGTTGGTTGATTGTCCACGTCGGCAGTCAAATAAAAAGTAATCAACAAAAAAAATACAAATTTATTTTTTATATCTTTGGCTCTTCTTGCTCCGTTTCTCAATATAAACAGGTACGTCGTTTCCAGTGTCCTGTTTATGTTCATTAGACAAAGTTATATATAGACCCTGGGACATCTATTTTTCTACTACATGTACACTCATTCTGAACTTATGACAATTTGAGCTGCTTATTATATTTGCTGTAGATTTGCTGCAGGACTGCACAGCGCACATACATAACACAACCTTGGTTTCGATCATAATCAACTTAGGCATTTTAGAAAAAAATGGACAGTACTTCAAGTTCTTGGTGTCCCAGCGTAACATCGGACGCGACAGTTCCTGTGGGACCCAGAGAATTAAAACCGGCTCTTGCATGAGTTATTTACCTCAAACAAACCAGTCATAAGCTTCCTTGGCAACTGAAAAAAGATTTGTAATATATTTAAAACACGAGAAGTTAAAATATAATGTTACACATATCCAAGATCCTATATGTGACTTTTCAAAATTTTGGCCTCAGCGTCCCTGGCCCTTCATATTTCAATTCCATGAATTCCCTGATCAGCCCTTGAAAACTTTATCCTCTGCATTGGAAACGATTAAAGTTAATGTTCCAAGCTTGAAGATGAATCATTTCTTCATATTTAATGAAAACACATCAACTGAACCTGCGATAACCTATACTAAAAATATAGATGTAAACATACAGGTAGCCAGAGAGACACACATTCTTTGTTAAGAACAAAGGATGTTTGTGGATGTAACTCGTACTATTAATTTTAATTAGGAAGTAATCACTCTATTCCCTGAGGCTCGCCGGCATATTATAAACCAGGAAGGACGGAGCACCGCGGATCGGTTTTAAGACTAATTCCTAACTCTTGCATGGGAACCCTGCATGGAATTCCTGAGCTGACGATCGTATGAAATCAGTTTACCGCCCTGTACATGCCGGGCTAATGGTCTTTCCTTATGGGTCATTGTGCACTAATTTGCAAATGTTGTGACCTAGTGAGATGTAATGTAAGAACAGTGCCATTAAGCTAAAGCAGTGTCACCTTTCTTGATGGGCAGATTTTGGGACAACTCAGTAGGGTTGTGTGCTCTCTCCTTTATTCTTCACATGCAAATGAAGTTGAATCCATAATTCATATTCCTTATACATTTGAAACGTTTTATCTTTCAAAGATGGTTAAAGACTGATGGATTGTAGCTTTTTTAGGGCAGCTTTCCCAATTTGCTCTAAGAGCTCTAAGACGTCTTCTGACCTTTATAAACTCAAGGTAATCCCTTTAAGCTTTTATAAAAAAGGCCAGAAAACGTAAAATATCAGTGCACACAGGCTGCTTGTTTTGTTTATATCAACGTGTTTATAATATGTGGGGCCCGCCAAAATAATCAAAACAAATTGAACAAGGGCATCTGGCAACAAGTCAGATACGCAAGAGGTTTGCAAGTCGCGTTTTTTAACAAGTTGCCTTTCTACCTCCGCATATATACAACCTACCACCTTAGGTAACATGTTTTTCCCGTTTGTCAACATTCCTGTGTTTACAAACATGTTGTTGATAAAAAAAAGTTCACACATCCTTCACGAAGGCCTTATTAGAACTTTTCACAACCAAGATTACCCTTAGATCATTAATTAGATCAGAGAGAAAGCCAAAAATCACATTTTTTTCTAAAGGTAGGTGAATAAGCACCTTTAACTCTGTGATATAATGTAATTTTTTAAGATAACTTTTGAACCCACCGTTCGTAAAATTCAATTTTGCTGATTTTCATCTATCGCTTTTTTATCTTAAACATATACCAGATTAATAAAAAAAACTTAGGTGACAGACAAATATAATGTAGAACAGACGACTATATACATCGCAGCGGATATGGATACTCAACATATTTATACAAATGATATCACTTACGTTGTATCAAACAAAAAGCTTAATGAGCCTATCATTCACACTGAATTGTTTCAAAGTGCGTTCACCACATGGTGAGGTATAGCTTAAAAAATATGGAAACATGTCGCATGTTCTAATTTCTTTTGCCCTCTTTAATTATTCCATCGACGCACTTAAGTCTTTTCCTGGGCCTGCCAACTAATTTATAAATAATTAAATAATGTCTAGACTTTCGTTAATGTAAACTTGCAATCAGAAAGACCTCTACATTAAACAGAGATCTGACATTAAAGAAAAAACACCTCACACAACTTTGTCTGCATCAAGTGGGGGATATTGTTTTGTGTGATACCCTGAGGCTGGACATTTTAATCGCGGGTGTAGACTTCAAGCTTTTCCCATTCCAGGTTTTTCTCCTGATCAGATCCCCGACCCCCTTTATGGTTCCCGGAGCCAGGTTAACACAGCAATTTTAAGACTGTCACTTGGTTGTTTTTGATAAATTAAAGCTAAATAAAGATATAAGAAAATAGAACATTCACATATTGTTAATGATATTGTTAATTAAAATGACATTGATTCAGTCACTGTGACAAAGTACATGGCAATTTACATACAAACATATCGTACATCATTCAAGAATCCAGAAGAAATAAATCACAATAATTACAAGTATAAAGAAAAAAAATGGCTTGAGAGGGTAGCCTGAAATCGCAGGGGAAAGGATGAAATCGATTTCAGGGTACCCCCTTAGGGTTCCAGAAACCAGGTTAACACAGCAATTTAAAGAGTTTCACCTTCTTGATTTTGGTAAATTATAGCTAAATAAAAATGTATGAAAAAAGAACAGTCACAAATTGTTAATGATATTTTTAATAATAATGACATTGATTCCAATATGTCAGAAAGTACATGACACTTTACATACAAACATAACGTACATTATTTTAGAAATCCAGAAGAAATAAATCACAATATTAATTACTAGTAAATAAACATAAAGAAAAAAAACTGGCTTAAGAGGGATGCCTAAAACCGCAAGGGACAGGACGAAATCGATTTCAGTTTAACTCTCCCCCCGATAATTTGAGCGGGGATAATCTAAATCGCTACACCGCTTCCTTTTGTGAGCGGCGTTTATTCATTTTCTTGCTGAGACGTTGGGTCTCCGATCGACTTGATTTTCCTTTTTTCAATGTGCATCAACACGCCGGGTTCCCATAAATAAACGTCTCTGTGACTTGATATACATGGAACACATGCCTGCTAAATATCAGCCGCGGGCAAAACCACGATTGACAGGAAAGGTATCTCAAAGATATTATTTCTAAGGCGCCATTGTTTGTGCCTCTGTGTTTTACCATTATTTTTTTCATCTTTGCTTGATACAGTGACATTATATATTTCCACACCCACCACTTTCTTGTTAAAATGAACTCAAGATTCGTTTCGTTTGCGATGGGATTTTAAGCGTTCAAATATTAAAAATATTATTTATGTTTTAAATGTACATATTTCGGCTATTATTGCTCAGGCGTGTCTTGCACTGTGACGTTTAGGAGATATATAGGACATAATTTGTTAAAGGCATATATTCACAGTTTTAAAACATACGTTTTGTACAAAGTGTTTGAAAAAAGTGACTTGGTCAAAATTAGTTTTCGTACCAAATTATCTTCAGACAAATTTAATGAATTGAAAGGAACAATTGGTGGGAGTGTAATTTAACCCAGATGTTTTAGTGTTAATGATATTCATAACTCATTTAATCCGTGATGGAGCCCTGATAAGAAATGGTAATTACAAGCATTTCATCGAAGCTACGTAAATTGTCTAATGTTTGTCTAATATTTGTTCCATTTCTTTATTTCAGTAGCCTATGATCATTCTATGCGAACATATCTGTTCAATAAAAAAAGGGGAAACCCTGTACCTAAAAAATAATAATTGTAAGAAGGGGCAAGGCATAAGATTATCTTAAACTTACCGGCAGTATTGGGATTCGTATACACTACAGGTGTTGCACACGCGCTCTCCACTGGGTCAGCCATCTGTTTATCGCTTGATTTGATGATCATGAGTAGCTGATCACGTCCGCCTGGGAAGCGATCGACGGGGGAGCGGAAATTTGGTCCCCTTAAAAAAAAATCTACAGCCGCTTCTTCAAAACTCAGCACTAATATTTATAGTTTATAAACGATATGTTACCAATTCTGTGGAACAGACAAATTCAATTGTACATCGTAAGTTAATTGATTATACTAAACTGAATTGAGGTTACATTAGATATAAGTAATGAGAGAAGCAGTGAGAAAACGGATACTTTTAAAGTATTTCGGAAACTGAACAAGGTACAGTATAAACGTAATTTAATGTTTATAATGTAAAACAAAATGTACACCGAAGTCTACTGCATCATCCAATGTGTTTTTTCTTTATTGGATAACTGCGGATTGATTACGAAATGTACTATGATTTAACTTAAATTAAAGTCAGGAACGTCTTGAATGTTTTACTTCGAGGGTGTATACTTGACTGCTTGATAGACTGATTGACTGTAGCGGTAACAAATAGGGCCGCTGCTCGTCAAAACGGCTTTAAATACGGCTGATTTATATAAAGCTATTCTGTCTGTAGGTAACCTACCCACAAAGCGTCAGTAACGACCCTGTTAATTAAAACAAACGAGCCTTTTTGCCAGTTCTGGGCAGCACCAGATATTTATGGATCATTCAAGGAACCTTCTTAAGAAATTGAATGCTCTTGTAAAAGCCACTGTCATATAAGAGACTAGTTCATTGACCAGACCAACCCTAACTGAAGTATATAGACACATTTAGGAGACATATGAATCGGTCTGGAATGAGCGCTGCAACGTTTCTCGACGGTCGAGTACTTCAGACTAGTAATTCTGCTTGGCATTCACACTTTGAGCATAAACCAGGATTGCCTGGCTGAAGGTCTTTAACAATGGCCGCGTTCTTTGCCTTCCTCAATGCCGTAGGATGGCACGCACTCTGTTAGAATTCCATGGACTCAGGCTAATGCGTGCGGCATCGCGGTAGACGTTCTTATCGTGTTTGCACAGCGTGTCGTTCAAGCCACCATTTTCAGGACCGCAGGCAGCATTACGCCACACTTTTCCGTCCAACCATTTCTTCCAGCATCTGAAATTGAAACACAAGGAATTAGATGTGCTGCAGCAGCCTAATTTGCTTCCTACTTTCCCCCTCTGATGACATTTCATATCCTATTTTTGCAGGGATTTGTTGTGCTTTTGCCACCGTAATCCTTCAGAAGGAGATGACTTGTTTTTCCAGCCGGTCACACATAATAATAACCCCATGCAGGAAGTACTGTAGATTTTGAAAATAAATTAAAGGAGAGTACTTTTTACCCGAAGAACTAGGAATTAAATAATCATCAAGACACGTGTTCGCACTTTGAACTCTTCATGGAAATAGTGTTCACTTTAAATAAATGAGTCTTTCTGGATATTCAGATGTATTTTTCGATATGTTAGATAGTCTTTCCTGATTCCACGAGACTTTTAGGGCAATATGACGTAAGACAAATATAATAAATTGGCATCGGAACCTCAGAAACCGTTCTTTTGATACTAAACGGTATAAAATAAATACACACCATTCTTTTTCAGTCGGTCTCCATTACAACAGACATAAGAACGTGGCAACGCCGTACCATGGACAAACGATTGAAAATATCGTATGCTTTGTTTGCTGTGTAATATGGTTCGTATAATTAAATTAACAGCCCCGCCGATTTATAGACCCAAAAAGTGGAAAACATTGACAAGACAACGAGGCAGTATATCTGATTTATCTCTTTGAGTCAATACTATTAACATGTGGTAAATGAAAATTTTTCATAAAAGAAATAATGAATGGTAGGGAACCAGCCTCTAGTAATGATCAGTGATCATATATTAGTGTTACAACTCGTATATTAATTTTAAATAATTATGAAGTAAAGACTGATTAGAAACGGTCAATGCATGTTATCACGACATTTTATTGGCAAAATCAAGAATACATCTGAAATGCATCTTAATGAATAGAATGAGTATAATATTTTTTTTCAAAATATACTGATATCTCAAATGTATGTTCATATATACGTCCGTTACTTAGGCCGTATTCTGCCATTTAAACCCTCTAATTGCAAAGTATCATCGTGTGGGTTTTATCTTTATAATTCATGAAACAAGTGCCTGCAAGGTGACCGCGTGTCATGTATGTTATATTTGGTACTGCAGTATTCTTTGATGGGATGTCGTGCCCGTATGCAGTTACTTTGATGTTCCAAGACAATACGTGAGGGAGTAGTTACTTACGAAGGCTCGCTAACAATAAGGTCACAGCCTCTTCTCTGTAGTACGATAAAGAATTCTACACAAATCTGCTGGACGGGTTGGGGAGTACTGTAGGATAATTGTTTGTGAACTTCTTGTGAACATGTTGTGAACTGGCTCTTCATTTATCCTTTTTATACGACGTTATTTTATTTTTGCGGTAGCTCTCACAGTTAATGTCATTAAGTGTCACAGCTACCTTGGTATTTTTACCTTGATCGAATTTTCAAGATCTTTTTTTCCCGAATTAAGTCTATACCACTCAACATTTCTTTCTGTGGGGATAAAATCTCCATAAACGCGGATTGCTTATCCATAAAAAAAGTATATCCCATAAAACTAGCTGAATCAAGGTTTAAGTTCATTCAGCCTTCAGAAATTTAAAACCCTGCGGTAATTCAGATTGAGCATTTAAAGTGTTGGGGACTATGGTGTGCAAACCCATCGACGTTATTATTTTTTTTTTTTTTTGGTGCTAGATCTCACAATCATTAATAGTCAAAGCTACCTTGATATTTTTACCTTGACCGAATTTTCAAGATCTATTTTCCCGAATTAAGTCAATACCACTCAACAGTTTTGTCTATGGATATAACAACTCCATACACGCGGATTGCTTATCCATATAAAAAGTATATTCCGTAAAACCAGCTGAATCAATGTTTAAGTTCATTCAGCCTCCAGAAGTTTAAAAACCTGCGTTAATACAGTTTCTAAATATAACAAATCAAATGAAGAAAAAGCCACGTTATGTAAGTGGAAGTTACCTTAGGAAACATTGACATATATTGGGTTCTTATCATGCAACTCGTATATGATAATAAAATAAGATAATAATCAAAATCTGCATATATAATTGCTGTCCATTCTCGACAAAGGGCATGTGGCTTTGACTTCCGCCTGTGGTTATATTATATACGCAAAGGCAATGACATTTAAACCTTCAGATAACAGGTCATAACTAATTATTAAAGAAACTGTATAATATATTGCTTTCAATTTATAAAAAAAATATTTGCGTGCAGTACGTCCAACATGTGTTGCAGTCTACTATATCTCGTTGTTTATAAACTTGTTGCGTCATCGGGGAAAGCAGCTGGAAGGAAAAATTGACAAATAACAACACCATGTACTGTCAAGCTAGGCCACAGCATCCTAATAATTGTTATATTAACTCCAGTCCCATCGCGTGTCCGACCTGATTGACCAATTTGCCACTGTGGCATTTCAAAGAGTTGTTGTCAACCAGCACGCGATGAAGATCGTTGTGACTGGATTTTCTTTGGTGATTCCATGTCTCTGCTGTGCTGTTTACCTTGATTTATCGTGGGAACCTTTCACTCTAACACCATTATCTCAGATTTGGATGGATCAGTGGTTGAGAAAAAAACGCTCATCGACTTTCTAATTTGAGCGCTGAACTTTTGTAGTACAAAGGAGGTAGAGACTTTGAAACTCATAAAATTAAAAATGTCAATGTCAGCTTTTATGAATGTCCGCAATCCCACCTACCAGACACTGCCAACTGAACAGCATACCCCTCCCATTAACAAAAGTTCCAATTATTCAAGTATTTTTTTTGCAATCAACGCATTATTTATTCGCATTCTGAAAGTTAAAACAGTAATGAAACTAGAAATCTGCATTCTCAGGAATGCAAGCCTCCGCAATGTTGGGGTTCCTACTGATGGAGACATCCAAAAGTGTGCTTGCATTCACTATTACATTCACAATATTCACAAGTTCCTTCGTTCATATGTGACTTAACATTAGTGAATAATCCTTCATGACGAATATGAATCCTGATCATGTGCCGTATCTCCACTGGCCCATTTCCAAAATGCCTGAAACTTTCATTAGATTCTGTTCATGATTGCGTGGGTAATATTGTCGACAAACACACAAGCATACACACGAACGGGAATGAACTCTTACCCTCCTGGGAGGTAATAAAAACTACTAAGAAAGAATGCAACATTTCCTATGGTATATACACTCGCTTCTTGTCACTTTATTTAATATCCTGGTGTCACTGAGGCCAGTGGTCTACCGCGCCTGCAGGTCTTGGGTGAGTAATCACCCCAAAACGCGGGGTCTTAACATCGAGGGACCTTCAAATTCTCACCGCTCCTCGGCTTAGATGATCTTTCAACCTCCCGATGATTCCTGTGTTCTATCCCTGAGTCACATACCGGTTAACAAGGCCCGTTTTTTTTTATCTTTTAAGGAACGCACATGTATTGGCACGGACTCGCTGTATTAAATTCGCCCCCATGATTAACTTTGATTATACCTAAAATGTATCAAAGTTAGTCCTTTACCCTAAAAATGCTCATCACACCAACCGAGCCCTGTTAATTGTTCCCGTCATGTGGTGTTCTGCCCTTATGGTTTTGACAGACAAACAAAGTATCACGTATTGCATGGAATATTTTCACTCAGTATAAATGCAGCCCTCCCTATCCTCTCCGAAACTGATGTATCTGTGTGTTGTCAAATTTCATCGATTTAATATTGCCATGGTTTTGGGCGTTGGGTTTTTCACTGGTGAAGGATTTTCTTGAGATTGTACCAGAGAAGTATTGAGTTTATTCAAGTGCTCAGTTTTATACACAGGAATTGTTCTCATAATGTAGGAAGATATGATGACGTGACGAAAAGTTAAAAAGAAGGCTTAATGGCTCAGCTGACTGAATGTTATCTGAGCTATAGCGATCACTCTTTGTCTGGCGTTCGTTCACAATAGGTTTTGAGGTTTTTTAGTGTCTTATCTGTACACACAAAATAATTACTGTACTAAGAGTTATAGACCGACCGATTCACACTACGTGGAATTATAAATGATTGGCAAGCAAAAAATATGATCTGCAAAAAGGTGAACGGCAAATCAGTAGAACAATTTATTGTTATCACACCAGTTTGTGAATGTCCTTATAAATCATTTCCACCCTGCAATGCTGAAGGGAGAACGCCGTGGCCCATTTGTGTGAGTTGGATTCACTATTTGCATGAGTATCAACTGTTCATAAACCTTAATTTTCCAAATTGACCCAACTTTAGGGAGTGCGACCAAAGGCCTCTGTTAAAAACCATTCTTCTGGCTTCAGCAAACTTTGCATTACTGCTCTTAGCGCAACAACATATTGAAAAATATTGTTTCTGTATGAGACATCCGGCTAAGATAAATCGTAATAATTGATCACCGTAAGAACACAAATACAATCACCAGTTAATATTTTTTTTCTTTCTTTTGTATAGTATGAACGAATTTGATGATTAGATGGTACCAGATTAAGTAAGATTCTTACAAAAATGCCAATGATATATAATTTTGTCATTATATGTCTTCTATTTTTAAATTTCTGCAAACTCTAAACTTGACTTTAAACTTCTGTATGAAATAATAAACTTGTCATGCTCTGTATTTGAATTTAGCAGTGGTCGAATATATGGTGCTCAGGAGTTGAAAAGACAGCGGTTTTCTGTGGTGTGACGCGATGCGATGACATTCCTTTTCAAAGCTGGCTTTCACCTAACCACCTCATGTAGCTGATGATATATTATTTGACTGAAAATGTGCAGAAGAAAATCGAATTCAATTTACTACCGGGGGTAATATGAAATCGAGTCTATATTCTCCATAACCCTAGTTATATGAACACAACTGCATGTAACCGCATAGGGGAAGGGGGGTAATATGATGCTCAGATAATCTGATATTGCTACACCGGTAATAAATGTGCCTAGTTCCAAGATGTGCTCACATGTCACGAAATAAGAGCGAAAAGTCGGAAACCAGTTATTATTATGGCAAACTAACGAGGCCAAGGGAATATCAACCTGGTATATTGCATGGAGCCCCAGTGTCTGTGCCAGACATGTACCTTAAAGTTACTTACAAACAGAAATGTCTGGCAATTCTCTAAAAGCAATTTGTCAGCGACTCAAAGTCAATCTCAGTTTGACACTTAATACCAGTCCCCGTCATATATAAAATAGTCGAGGGTAAAGGGATTCTTATAATGTTGTCCTAAATGTTATAAATGTAGAGCGGTTTACGGACGAGCAACCAAATTAATAAGTTCCCAAGCTGTAGTCCGAGGTTATTCACAATTAAACAGCAAAAATGATAAGTTGATTTGTGGTTGCTTAAAGGTGATAAACAGGTTGCTAGAAAGGTGCAAGAAAGGTGGCCGGGTACTCCCAACATCCACCGGTTCATCGGCGGAATAGACTTTGTCCCTGTCTGTTAACGCATAGGCGCTCACACATTAACCTACGGAAACTGACGGGGAGCACCGAACGTTGTAAAATACGTCACAAGTTTACAAATAGTAATTTCGTACTTTACAACAACCGTACCAAACTGGAGCATCCGTAACAAAATATTCGTCATACATTAGCAGTTTACCACCATCATATATACATATAATATCATATAGCACCATCATATATATATATATATATATTTATATATATATATATATATATATATATATATTTCATTTAATAGTAAGCCTTTATTCTTATACGTCATTTTCATTAAAGTATTTTCTTATATAGACAGAGACAACAATATAAATGTCATTTTTGTGAGCAGGATTTACTGCATGGTAGCTAACTGCTTAAAGACTGCTATTCATTTATCCTTTCTGTAGAATTTATTTGATTTCTGGCTTACCCTCTATGCATATTATTAAACTATAGGGTTTTCTGTTAAGAAAAACACTTAAAACACCTCTGTTTATCTACAAGCTGTAAGTAAACACAGTATATGCGGAAATATTGACATACAGAAAAAAAAACATGCAACCCTCAGGTTGCTGGTTGCATATGAGCGGAAGCTGAAATGTCAAAACGCCATTTGCAAAAATTTCAATCCGTCTGACTTGCCTCTAGATGTTCATTGGTGAATGTGGTTAGATTATTTTGGCAGACGTCCCGTATGTTAAAAACACGTGGACATATACAAAACGAACACCATGTATTCGATGGGATCTACGTTTTCTGGTCATTTTTATATAATTCAAAGGATTATCTTTAGTTTATATATATTGAAATGGGCCCTATTTAAAGCGCTGAACAACGGAGTCGAAGGATTCTTGTTCAGACTTAACCCCAGCCTAATATGCAGAACAGTGAATCTCTAATGTCTTTACGATAGGTTTTGACTGTGATATTTTCGGCCCAGTGCATATAAAACCTGAATTCCAGAAGACTGAATTATAACACAATTCTTATCGAATAGGGTTACCTTCGTCATCTCATTCAGTAAGGAGTGTACTCAATGGACCACAAACCAATGGCTCACTTTTCTGTGACACGGATTAAAGGATAACTGTTTCATTAATGTCAGACGTACATGCATGGACATAAACTTAACTCTTAACTGTCAGCACAGTGATTATGGATACATAGACATTAGTTTCCTGGTTTATTAACCCTAACAGGGCGTCTGTCAAACGGCAATCGTGCCAAACATAGCCATCTGAGATCGGAGTCCAACAGCGGAAGTCGTCCCAGACATCTTTTCGTGTAACCGCTGCTTTGTGTGGCAAGGTTCTCTGAGTCTGAACACTGGGGTGCACACAAAGCACATAATTGTAATAAGACCACTGAGTGCGTGGTATTGCATAGTGCATTCAGCTCAAATTGTAAACATGCGATACCCGCTCTCGTTTGTCTGATAACACCCAGTATTGCATAGGGCCGAAAATCAGACCAATGAGAGCTTGTGTCCCGATGAGTTATGGACAGAAAAACACGCCAAACATATATATGCGAAATAAATAATGGAATATATGTGAGAGAAAAAACTCTTATATCAAGAACAGAGTATCTCATCCTGTGTGTCATGGCCTGGTCTTGTGAAGAACAATATTGGTCAGCTATGTAAGACAGTTACGTGTACCATGTATATATCCATTAACCATGTGTTTTTATAAACCAATTATATGTTGATTGCAATCGGCTCTGTCTGAGAATCGTACGGAGGACGTTACCATCACTAAATCATTTCTAAATGGGATAAATAAGGACTCCAATGGCCCTTTCAATTTAAATTACGGTATGCCTATATAGTCTGCTGCACATTCATGTTTATGGTCTATACCTGGGTACACCTGTGACAGTGGGACAGTTCGTTATCCGTATCTGAACAATGCAGGCGGCATTAAATGAAGCCAATCACAAAATGTTCACTCAGCACTGGATTTTTATCTATTGGGTTTATTACTACTACTGTTCGTAATAATATTAGCTCCATAAAAATGAGAAAGCTTGTGTAAAATACCATAAGCGTAACAATAACAGTATGCAATAAACATCTACTGCGCTCCACCCTTGAGTTCAGGATCCTGCTCTCCAAAAATCATTTTCTTCCATGAGGGTTAATTATGTGCTGCAGGCACGTGGCAATGCCGGCTTTTCAGGCAGAAGATGACGGGGAGATGTTAACATATATTTATATTTATATTTAAATGTAAAATTAAGTTAAATTAAGTTACAGATAAAAATGTCTCGGCACCAAGTAACACTCTACGGTTATGTCCGAGTAATTATAGGCGTATAGTAATACATAGAGATAATCATACTCCGGCTATATAAAGGGTTGCGTTTCATTCAACACCCATTTCTGGGTCAGTACTGTGGATTATCATAATAACGATTATTCTTCATCTCAAAATTGTTATTATTATTACCATTGGCTTTATATTTCCCACTTTCCACTCGAAATCCGAACCTGCAGAGGTGGCGCTGTTGGTTCATCTACTGGATGCAGTGGAGTGGTTTCCGATACATGGCGCTTCGATAGACCCTTCATTAAATAAAGTCAAATTCCTCAGGATTTATGAGAACATACAAATGAACACTGTTAAGAAACACTTGACATTGTTGTCCACATTCCAAGACCGAAACACGGGTATTTCCGGAGTTGTTGTAGGGACGGGCTTGTGGCAAACAAAATATGTCGGTAAGGGACGTTTATACCTAGAAAAAGCATACATATATCTACCCGCTGCTATGCGTACTGCATGTCTCTTACGCCGAAAACCAGCTATTTCGCTCGGAAATGGCATTGACCCTGCAGATTAAGTACAAATATAAGGTACTTTATCGTGATGCACGTTTATTTAGCACGGGTTAACTTTGCCTGAGCCGTATATTATCGTCGATAATATACCACCTGCGACTAAATTCTGTTTGCATTAACCATGGACCTATGCAGAAATATTGTTGAGGCTTAATAGATATAGAACCGGAAAAGTAGCCAATAAGTAGAATTTCTGTTTGTACAAGCTACGAATGATGATGTGGTTGCTATCTTCCGGTCTGAAACAAAAGAATAGTTTCAGTTTATCTTAAGTGTTGAGGATTAAGAAATGTCGTGATCAGTTAATGTTTTTAATGTCCCTTTTGAACACATACAGCATGAAAACTTACAAATTAGCACCCTTGTACACCGGCTGGCTATTAAAGGTGTATTCACATTTATAAACAGGGTTTGTCCAAGGCGACGGGTCAGTGTCAGGTCAAGGACGCTAAAGTGCCCATATTCGGTGGCAGGGTCCATCAAATGCTCAATTGATCTCGATCCACTGTCAATAGATAACTCCTTGCATCAGTTCTTGATATATTTGTAAATGCCGTATTTCCGTTCCGTTATCAAACCCTGGTTGATTCCTTCCTCGCAAGCATTGTCAAAGCTGTTCACCCGCTTCACCTTTCTTACTGAGGCAAGACCCTGACGTCGCAAATCGTGATTCGGGATTTATCATATACCGCAAGTCCATCGAACATATGTATTTAGATGTCAGAAAGCACCAACGTCAGTCACGGCAATGGTGGAGGTACTTTGTAAGGTATCGCCATCTGCTGGCTTTAAAAGTAACTACCTTTCCCGCACGTTTCTTTGCGCTCTAAAGTTTGACAGCTCTGCGTGTAGAGCCTAACAAGAACACCTCTGCCGTGACACGCCCTTAATTAGAGTTACTCTTCCACAAATGTAAAAAGGTGTCAAGCAACTCTGTGAACATCAGCTGGGCTTGTCTGGTTTGTCATAAAGGTCACCTGGGGTGTCATAATAAAACAGGTGCTGCAGTCCTCACATTAAGTTATAGGTGTTTCTGTCAGTGAAATGACTACAGCTAGGAGTCTATAGAATATCAACCCTAAGTTCGATTATCTACAGTCGTCCCGTGTAGGATCAGTTTAACACGTGGCCTTGCTTTCCATGGTGTCATGTGCTTCGAGCATGAAAATCGCAGCCGTCAGTGGATCAGAAAGATGTCATTACATACGGAGGTGGGTTAACTCATATTTCAACCCTTTGTTTAATTACGCAAGATCAGTTTATACTCAATCTTACATTCATAAATCGAAAGAGTTCAGTTTATAAAGTGATATAATGACACATTGATTGAGTTTATAGTTTATATTTTCATTGTTTGGCAAGGTTTTCCTGTATGAGAGCGGAATCAGTATGTCGTGTCACGCTCAGAGGGGCGTGGGCCTGCTGTGCAGACTCCGTAGACAGGATTCCTTCAATGAACGTGTTGTTTACATCCACTGTTCTGGGAGCATATGGCATGATAACCGCAGTGCTCAGTTATCCTGCTGTGTAGCTGCTGGCGTTCTTGTTAACAATTGGTCTGCAGATGCCGGTGTACAACAAATATAACAATATGTTTTACTTTCGGTTTAACGATCAATAACTGTTTATTATACTTCCGCCAGGTGACGAGGTGTTATGTATTCATTGTGGTTGGCTGGTTTGATGTTGATTTGTCTGTTAGCAACTTTTTGTAAAAAGTTGTGGACAGATTTTTCATGAAATTTTTAGGGGGAGACTGCTAGACAAATAGTAGCACGATTAATAAAAATATGGATTTAATCTGCGTTTATTTAAAATGATTTATACAAATGTAAAGAGGGCAAAACATCTATCCCTGGCTCAGGGACAGAGCTATTCACTGGTATGAATGACACTCTTGATCTAGAGCTCACCTGTCAATCATAAACTTCGAGGATCGGACACAATTTTCTGTGTACCACGTAAACCTAATTGTAAGGATCATAGGGAGTGGGTTAACTGGTTATATGTGGGGTCCAACTTCTCTTGTCCCCGTCCCCTACGAAAATAATGTTGCACATTCATTCACAATATTTTGCAAAGACTGTTTCGTCACTAATGAAGTAATTAAATTTCATTCAGAAAAAGGTGATCTCAAGTCGAAGGTTCCAAGCATGCCTACATCGCACGATGCATCGATGATAATAAACTTACGTTGAAAGTATATTGTAATAAACCACGTTATAACATGGAGTGTTGTATTTTTAACCTACAATAAACTATTAATGCATGTTGATTTATCCTGTTAAGTCGTTATCATTATCTGGAGGTTGTAATAACTTTTTTCCACTCTATCCTTTCTAAATGTCCGAGAAAACGGATGATGTTTTTTTTCTTCCGCATAGCCTTGGGAAAAAACAGAGGCTGTTTTTATTCACCCGTCTATGACAGGACTTATTATGGTATACCCGTGTACGGTCCGTCCGTCCGTTAACTTTTAATGTCCCCGCGACAAGTTACCAGGATTTGACGGATTTTCACGAAATTCGTAATAGCTTTTTACCAATACAATATCTGGCCCTAGTTCGATAATAGGCAAAGTTCACGTGTAGTGGTGTCTCCGCGATAACCTGTCAGGATTCTGATGGATTTTGACGAAACTCATCAGGAATATTTACTACTTAATATCTCACCTAGGTTCGATTCCCAGCAAAATCTATATATATATAAGATTTTCAGTAAGTAATCACGACGCCACCTAAGTCTCATTTTATATATATATATATATATATATATATATATATATATATATAAAGGTTAAAGGTCACCAGACTTAGATGGCGTCGTTATGACTTATTGAAAATCTTACGGATCTATGAAACTAATTATAAATATTAACCAATAGTTTCTCCCCTGAATTAAATTTATTGGCGAAATTCACTCATATTTGATGAGGTAGGTCAGAGGTTAACCATGATACTTTTTTTATGTCGTCTTTCAAAACTTTTTTGTTTCACCACAATAACATACCATGGCTTTGATTGATTTTCACAAAACTCTCCATAACCATTTAACAATAGATTATCTCTCCCGAGTTTGATTATAGTCGAAATTCAAGCATATCTCATGAGGTCATAGGTCAACAGGCTACTTTGTGGTGTTGCTGTGATAACTGACCAGGTATATGATGCATTTTGATAAAATTCTACAAAAAATATTCACCAATATAAAACCTTGCCTTAATTCGTCTCGCGGCAAAATCCATCAGAGTAAATTCTTAGCAAAACTCATGCATATATGATAAGGTCAAGGTCGACGGGCGTATTATGCACCATTGCGGTGCTCTTGGTCCTCTATACAGACGACTGGTACTAGTGATCTGTTTGTTCTTTTATCTGGACACGAAAGTTACCGGTGTTTGATTGCTCATCGACAAACTGGTAATTTTTGTTATAATATTAAGTGATACAGTCGGAAATCCCTTTCTTTTTATTTTGTCTTCTTGTTAGACTTGGGTATTTCCGTTTCCCGGTCTGCTATAATATCACCATGCATGGTAGTGATAAAAGGTAAATATCACTTCATAGTTAATATTTGATCCTTTATATCAGAAAACGAGTTTTATACTTGACAAAATTATTGTTGGCAAGCGGTAAGCGATTTATATTCATGTCGGATATTTTTGTTTGTATTTTTGTAACGCTGCGATTTGGGACCGGTGATGTCAAAAACCGCCAGATCACGCCGCATACGCATGGTATACTAATGGTAACAAGGTCCCACGGGCGCTCTTACGTATGCGATATTCGACTCGAATTCTCCACTGTGAAATGCATTTTTTTCCATCTGTCTTTTTCAGCATATCATATACTGTGTGCCAACTAAACGCAGCTTTCGGCTAACATTCGTAATGCACGGAAATCGAATTCGGCGAGTGGTATGCGTGAAAAATAAAGTCGTACATAAATAGAGTGAGATTCTATATAGGCCCTACCCATATCCGGCATGCGGAATGCGTATCCGCAAAACTATCGCTACATGAAGCGATTTTTACCGGTTCTGCCTGGTATACCGGATGATAAAGACAGAAAATATAGCATGCTTTATAAAAATCTCTCCGCATTCCGCATCCACATGAAGTGGCACATTCCATATTCCATAACGTCAACTGCCTATCGCTTAGTCCCTTAGAATTCTAAACAATTTTCCTCTTTGGGTAAAAACGCTTCACCTAGAGCTAATTTAGAATAATTGGTCGTTTGTTCGATGTTCATTCTTGACGTGACTTTCCTTTTCTGGTTTTCATTATATGTCAAGCTGAATGGAAAAGCATAACAAAACATGCTTCAAAAGCGAGCGAGGACAAATTCACCCAGGCATCGAAGGCAGACATAATTACACGGGTAATTGGTGAAAAACTCTGTTCATTCTGCCCTGCAGGGACGAAATAATACGTAGCCACAAGGACAAGTCTATCAGGCAGCTCTTTACGTAAGGAGGGGAAAAAATGATGATATTTATATCATTGAGACCTATAAAAGCAAATGCCAAGACATTAAACGTCGGGGTAGCTTCTAATGGAATCAAACATTATTTGTTGTCTGCCATCAAGTTGTTCCAAAAAAGGTTCTCTCACGGGTGCAAACTAACCATGGCTTAAACAGACTTCGTTTAACAGGAGGCCAAGCAGCTCGCATGTCTGGATATGTTAATATATCAAGCGCTTGTTAAATTTTGAAAATTAAGCCCGATCTTTTTGTTGTGTACACGTATTTAATCATACTGATCATGCAGCTTTGTTCTTATATATCGCTGAATGGATTATAATGTTTTCTTTGAACCAAAATCGACGATTATTTTTCCAAGGGGTCAACCAAAATGGGTTTAACAGACCATTGTAAATCTGGTTGTTTGTGAAACGCATCGATGGAGATAATGCTTGACATTTGATATAATATGGAAATCGGCTTTTGTATTTGAGGATTACACTGGAAGTATTCATGATATATCGTCGCGTGATTGGTATAATCATCGCAGTGGTGTTATACCAGCATGGAATTTACCAGTCACTATCATATAACTGACATCATGGTCATAATAACGCTGCATTCTTTGACGAGACAGTAACTGTATCAGTAAGCTGAATCCTAAGAAACTGCTGGTCAAATGGTCTTTAGTGTTTCATGACAATGCTTTAATTGCAGTTGGCTTTCCTGTATTTTGACCTGTTACGGTCACGCAACATTTCCTAAGAAGGTTTACACACACCGTACAGTTGTACTACACTACCTCATAAGTGTACATGTACCAAGACAAAATGCCTTCAAATGTTTTTCCTGTGTTGTGATATGATTAACAGAATTTTTCTTTGGTTCAGATAACGCTACTTTTTAAGAAGACGTTCCTCCGTCGTTTCATCGCTAATTTTCTTAATGGTTTTCAAATGCTGCATTCAGCGTTTCGGTCTCATGTCATGGCACTTCTAAAATCAAATGTGGTCTTCAACACTTGTAACAAATTATCCGATATAAAACCTTTCCCATTAAAGGCGACTTGCTTGTGCATGTGATTAGCAAGGCATGTGTGACTGTTGAATATGATGAAATTAGTGCAATCATTCCTGAATAGTTCACGGGGATTTACATCAGTACTAAACAGGTAAACATTTCACCATTATTTAAATATGATAATATTATATATTTATAAGTAGAGGTGAGGGGAAGACAAAACAAATTAACTGAGCATAAATAAAATTTCTAATGCAAGGTATTGATTTAGTTCCTTTTTTGGATTAAAAGTTTGCATATTTCTCAATTAAATTTCTATGTATCCCATAGCACATTTTGTGCAAGCTAGTTAAACCATCAGCAATTTGGAGCCGGTCGACACATTTTTTGCTTTTTGAAAAGGTTCATGGCCGTTTGGTGGCATTGTCTTTCGATTGAGGATGAAAGTAACCGTATGATAAGTTTTTGTAAAGCCTTATGGATTTCAGGTTTTATAGGCACATTCCTATGAAAAAAACTGAAATCCTGAACTTCCACATTAATTTCAGAGTTTCATCATCATTAGCGTCTTTTAAAGGAAACCTTAAAACTGTTGGTAGTTCTTAGAAATCAGGATTTAGCAGGAATTTTGTTATAACTTTTTAATAAAGCAATTTTCTCTTAGTAATGATTTAATCAGCTTTTGCTCTTATTTTTTTTACTTTTGATAACTGTTATGATGAATTAGCGCGATATAAATTAAATGTATTATTATATTAAGTCATAACCTGTCTTTAAAGTTTAGACAGTATAGAGTAAATATCTGAGGTTCCACAGATTTCACCCTATTGCCCTGGAGCCACTTGCACTTTCACTACTGGCCCAAGTCTAAATATTTGCGGTAATCATAATATACATACTACCAATTTTATACCGTTTTTTTGGCCATTCGGTCACAGGTACTAGCAAACAGTCGTATTTCGATTTATCAGGGGTTTTACATATAGTCGTGAGCCAATTCTATTATATTGTCATTGTTCATTGTAGTTTACATGATTTACGCCGTATCAATTATACGTCAGGATCTTACAGGATCTTGTATCTTGTTACCCTTTGTTAATATGCTAAACCAAATTTCGCAATTTTGTGCCTAGAAAAATTTAAATCCATCAGTATAAACACTGAAATAGGCTCGCAAGATATAGTCAGTTGCGGACTACAGCAAATGGTTCCCAACATGTGAATACAAATATTGAAAACCATCAAACTTACAATGTTCTATCTTTACCAACTGCCGAGCGATATACTAGGTTTTAAGGATAGGAGTGCTATACTTTAGGGAGGCATTATCTTATAAATAAAATCGAGAGATAAAGCAATGTTTATAATGTTCAAGGACCTCCGGCGATAAAAGGCCATATAGCTACATGAAATATGTCTGCACTTGAAAAACCAAGAGTCCTACCATTTATCATAACAGAGCGAATCTATTCGAAATCGTGGTAAAGAGAAGAGATTATTCTAAATAATATAATTATACAATAAGCTCCTTTATTGTTAAAATCATGTTTTTTTACTGGTTTAGGTTTAAAACTGTCTTAAAGTGTTTAACCTGATGTATGGTATATTTCAGTGAAGATGAATGTTTCCTTTTTCATTGACATGCTTGCACAGTGTAATATCGGTGCAAGGAATTAATAAATCTAATTTTACCATATCTTATACAAGGTTTAGATCGGACACATGCCCCTTTTCAAAATAAATCTATTAAATCTATCTAATAATAGACGATTATTATTATTATTATTATTATTATTATTATTATTTACAGCCCTAAAAGTTCCATCGGGTCACGTGACAGCCGGGACAGCCTAGTGCCGCCACCTATCAACTTCTCCCTTATCCAGGACGATCCGAAAGAATTGTTGTTAGAATCAAATGTTTCAATATACCTTGAAAACGACCTCGGTGAGAGAAGTGACACCTTGACCTCACCACGTGTATCCCCGGTGCCATGGCAACAAACCAACAAACAACACCTCAAACCTGACGGCAACGAAAAGGGTAAGTCACAAAAAGTCATGTTATGAGATCGTTATCGTTCAAGCCCTGTTACGGTGCATTCTGGAATTGACCTACGGACAGGAGAATAAATTGCACTATTTTAAGATAAACTTTTTTTATTGTAATACAATGTGCAGTGTTCTTAAAGAAACCTATTCACTGTGAGGTATATTAAATATACATGAAATATTGCGTATTCTGCTTAAACTATCGCGGTATTTCTCAATATTCCGTTCTGAAATCGTTTGCTTACTCCTGTGCACAATTTAAATAAGCTTGCATCGGGCTCGATCAGCTAGTAGCCCGAAACAAACAAGGCGCACATGCCAACCTGCAGCGACAACACGCAACTTCACAAATCAAGACTTTTCAAGCTTCAAACAGGTATTATTCCCGTGTTTCTTCTTCATGTTTCGTCTATGAAACAAGTGAATCGGAGATGTTTAGCCCATACTCCGGGATGCATGGTATTTTGGGAAACTGAGTATTTAGCCAAAATTAGATAATAACATTAGATAATTATTGCAGATGAATTTGAACCTTTAAGTGGTAGTAGTGTATAGTTTTTAGCTCAACTGACTGTAAGTCATCTGAGCTTTAGCAATCACTTTTTGTCCGTTGTCCGACCGGGAATCCGGTCGTCCGCTCGTCTGTCCGTTAACAGAGCACAAATCGTAATCGCTGGACCTGGAATCTTCTTACCTGACATGCAGAGAGGTCCATGAGAAATCTCCATGGAAATCTGGAATAAGGTCTCTGTAACCCATATTTTGAGCTATAAGGCTCCGAAGTACCCCCCAGTAAAATGGAAAATTTGATACAAAAGCTCAAGTATCTGAAGAACTAATGTCTTTATCACCATGATGCTTTGCATGGATATTGATCATGGAATATTTCATCAGTTTCTGCAGACTGGTGGCGCCACCTGTATTTTTTTCAATTTTTAACGATTTTTTTTCTCTATTTTGAGACCTTTTAAGATGTGGTCATCTGGTAACAGGGCACAAATCGTAACAACTGGACCTAAAACCTAAACCCCCCAGAATAATGGAAAATTTTATACAAAAGTTCAAGTATCTGAACAACTGATGCATTAATCACCATGATTTTTTGCATGGATATTAATCAAGGAGTGTTTCATCAGTCACTGCAGACTGGTGCGCCATCTGTATTTTTCGATTTTTCACGATTTTTTTCTCTATTTTTGAGACCTTAAAAATGCAGTCATCTGTTAACAGGGCACAAATCGTAACAACTTGACCTAGAATCTTTAATCTTGTCATGCAGGGAGGCCTATGAAAAGTCTCCTTGGAATCCTGAAATTAGGTCTCTGTTTCCCTAAACCTTAGAGCTATGGGGCTTCGAAGAACCCCCCCCCCCCCCTTAAAAAAATAATGCAAAATTTGATACAAAATCTCAAGTATTTGAATAACTAATGCAATAATCACCATGATTTTGCATGGATATTAATCAAGGAGTGTTTCGTCAGTTTCTGCAGACTGGTGATGCCATCTGTATTTTTCGATTTTTTACGATTTTTTCTCTATTTGTGAGACCTTGAAAAATGCAGTCATCTTTTAACAGGGCACAAATCGTAACAACTGGACCTAGAATTTTTTATCTTGTCATGCAGGAAGGCCCATGAAAAGTCTCCTTGGAATCCTGAAATTAGGTCTCTGGTTCCCAAAACCTTAGAGCTATGGGGCTTCGAAGAACCCCCCAAAATAATGCAAAAATTGATACAAAAGCTAAAGTATTTGAACAACTAATGTGTTAAACACCATGATTTTTGCATGGATATTAATCAAGGAGTGTTTCGTCAGTTTCTGCAGACTGGTGGCGCCACCTGTATTTTTTCGATCTTTTACGATTTTTTTTACTCTCTATTTTTTTAAACCTTAAAAGATACAAAAGCTCAAGTATTTGAACAACTAATGCATTGATCAGCATGATTCTTCGCAAGCATAAAGACCAATGTGTTTTTCATTGGTTCCTGCACACTGGCGGTGCCACCTCTTTTTTTAAACACTTTTTTCTCTCTTTTTGAGACCTTTTATGATGTGGTCATCCGTTAAAAGTGCACAAATCGTAACCATTGCTTCTAGAATCTTCTAACTTGACATCCAGGGAGGTCCATTAAAGTCTTCTTGGAAACCTGAAATAAGGTCTCTGTTACGCATATTTTCTAAGCTATGGGGCTTATATAAATACCCCCCCCCCCCCAATAATGGAAATTTGATACCAAAGCAGGCACAGTTCATAACCATTGAACCTAGAATCTTCTATTTGGACTTCCAAGGATGACCATGAAAAGTCTTCTTGGAAACCTGAAATTAGGTCTCTGTTACCCATATTCTCAAAGCTTTGGGGCTTATAAGCAACCCCCCCCCCCCCAGAATAATTGAAAATTGGATAGCAAAGCAGGGCACAAATCATAACCATTGGACCTAGAGTGTTCTTACTTGACACCCAGAAAGTACCTCCAAATTCTCCTCAGAAACCTGAAATTAGGTTACTGTGACCTATATTATCTGATTTACAGGCCATGTTTGAGCACCCCAAAAATAATGCAAAAAAAAAAACACGCAAATTGCCAGAATTTCTCAGGAGCATCTGCATGGATTGTCATCAAATTTGGTGTGGTTTTGGGTCTTGATGAAATTCAGCTTATATGCATGAACTATGATGCCAACTACATTATCTTATTTAGTTACCTGTGCAAGGACATGTTGTGTACATGCCAGTCGGCTGAGCGTCATGACCCATGGTCACTTGTTAAAGTAAACATTCAGTACCAAATATCCCGTTAGTCAGTCGTCATAATTGTACACAATTGTATATAAAGCAATAAATCTGCTGTTTCCTCGATCTCTGAGAGAGTAAATTATTCATATGATCTATTATCAGTGATATTCTGTGTTTACCACTACAAACCACCGGCTCACAACCCACACGTATAGTTCAGATAACATGTTTATATTGGCGTCAATGCACTCTGCAGAAAACTTAGGTGTCTAGTTTCAGGCTCGTGCATCAATACCTTTGCGTCAAGCCTAAACTTGTCCGTGTATCCATTTCAATAACATAGGTGTTACATTTGTGTTTCTGCAAACACGCGGCAAGGCTGCACGGCCGCTTATATCAGCCAGAATAATACAAATGATGATGCGACCCGTAGCACTTTGATGCTGCACAAACAATAGCTCAGGTAACCTATATCTGTTGTTTGGCCGCCAAGGTAGATCCAGCAGCCGCAAAAAAACCACTTGGGTCCAAGAGGGGGTTTAGCAGCTGTTAGATCCTACGTTGACGTAACAGAAAGTTGACAGGCGGTTATCACACAACAGTAAATAAAGACTTCCTCTATAAAAGTTTGACCTTGCCAGTTGATTTTTCGCCTTGATTATTGCGTTCGCGCCAGCTGGGTGCGCCTAATGTATGAGTTAAAATACATGGAGTAAAAGCTGCACCACTTGAGACGCTGAGCAGCAAAGCCGAAATCTGAAGAATGTTACCAAGTGCCTCAGCGTTTATACCAAGCAGACACGGTTTGGTTCATACTGGTCTTCTGGTGTTAAACAGACGTTTACATGGGGGTAACAACAGTATTTGATCCTATCAATGGAGTATATGATCTATTTTAAGTACAGGGCGACCAGGAACGAATCGGGTAGGCCATTTATTATTCTTTTTTTTATTAGCTTTGCACATGGTGTGCAAGTGCGAAGCGTCATATATTTATGCTACATTAACCGAGATATGCCTTTGTAGGCTATGCGCTGGTTACACCCACCATGAAGATATCACTATACTTGCTTGATTAAATACTGATGTTCCGAGAGAGTCATAGGTTATGAGGTAGAAGAAATTTGTTACCACCCTTCCCGCATGAACGACCGTAATAGTGTCCATGAAACAAACAAAAATATCAGAATGTGAATGCACATGACAAAAGTGTATATTCGTAATTTATTTCATATATTATTTATTTTATTTCCCAGAAGGCCAGAAAAACTCAATTTTTATCTATATAGGTCGGGAATAAGAAGTTCTGAGTGCTTTTAGCAGTGTATAACGTGATAAATATATGTGATAAGTACATGAACAGCTGTTTTACGTTTAACCATTAGCAACTTCCCCTGCATATTATAACACCTTGAAAAGCTTTACTGCAGACAAGTGAACTTTTGTTTGTTTTCTTTTTCTTTGCTCTATAACGTACGGGAGCTTTATAAAAACAGGTTTTCTGTAGCTTAAAATAACAGGTTATACTTTAATTTATCACCTTACGGCAAAGACACTCTGTCCCAATATTCAGTAAGTTCATGAATCCAGGTCTACAGAATTCCTTACGTTTTACGAAATTCCTGTGAAACTTTGGTATAAATAACTATCCATTTTACCGTATGTGTTACTAAAAAAAATCATGAACTGTATCGAACAACATGCATTTCTTTGGCCTTTTCCTCCCGTTATGGCTGTAGTTATGACTAATGGGGGATAATGAGTCTACCCTACTGTGTGGGGTTTATAGACTAAATATTTATTCAGGGGCAAACGTGACTATACTCTGTTGAAAAAGAAGCTCGGCCAGCTCCCGAGTCATTCTTCTACGTCTGTTAATAAGCCATGGTGTTTTGTGTATTGTCAGCAGTAGGTTGAATGTAAAGCTATATATATTTACCTCAGTGTGTGAAGATCTTCCAGGTATCTCCCAGGTCCATCACTCACACTCGGATCTTTAGTTGATGATATTTCCAGTCGTTATTTTCCCTGTCATTATTCCATCCTTGACACTGAATCTTTTGTGCGGATTCTTATATTTCAGGCAGAAACACAGTCGAAAACAGATGACGCTCCTTTACGCTGCGCTCAGTTCTCTAACGTTTTTTTAACAAAAAATATAAATATTCGAAGTAAATTTAAAACTCCTTTTCCTTTCAGTGCGCTCATTGCTCTTGCGTCTACAAATATCAAATATTCGAAGTGATTTCACTTCAGTTTTTTTTTTTTTTTTGGTAAAGTGACTCGGAACTGCTTTGTGCTGGGTATAGACAAAACACACATAAATAACAGAGAACTTTGTTTTGTTATGGGGAAGGAATTATCGTAAGATTGAACCTTCGAAGAAACATGGTCCCTTGATACATTACAATTTCAGTCCTATTTGTGAAATTTGTGCCTAATTGTGTTATTTGTTTTAAGGTCCGCCCATGGCCGATGGTGGATGGTAATGTGTGTTAAAATAAAACAATCATGAAAATAATAAGAATTACGTTATTTTGGAAATGTTTCTTAATCGAAGTTTTTCTGAGGACTCTATCAGGGATCCCTTGATCCGGAATATTACCAGGGTCTTGGTCAAATATGTGTGCTATATAAATGTGGGAAAATTAGGAATCCAGGTATTGGGAAATTGGTTTCACAGCTGACAATCTCAGGTCATCTCTGTCCGCGAGAGCAAAGGTGACCCACAAATCCAGTGAATGACGACGGTGTTCTTCTTGGTATAAATATTCACTTTTTCTGGCAATGGTCAAAAATCATTTTAATAAAACGTCATATGGTGATCTGGATTACCTCCATAAAAAAATGGTTTGTACCTTTACTGTTAACCATCAACACTTAACAGGTAAAGCTGTTAACAGATAACAGACAAACCAACCAAGCAACAAACCATGTAAGCAACCGAGACAACTTAATACTTCCTTGCGAAGGTGTAATAATACATAAAGCAAGGTTGTTAAAATACTCAAAAGAGCACGTGAGATTATGTTGCTAATGCACTATTTGGCCTTTAGAAGTCCTGGAAGCTTCCACTGGGCTCGACATTCTGTAATAAACGAATTCTTACGCCATGACCAGTGGTATTTCTTTAAAGAATGGTGTAGGATGAGCGTATTTCAATGTAATCAAATGCCCGATGGTGACCGTTTCAACACCCTGCATGTGTATCCCTGTTTCTGCAATCAGCTGTTCCTCAAAACAATTGCATGTAAAGTTCACAAATTAACTTAATTGCGTCCATGACCCTGCAGCTTGAGAGAAATGAGCCTTTTGCACCTCGTAACTCCAGGAATACAAAACGAAGAACGCCCTCTTGACAGCATTTTATGATTAATAGTAGTTATTAATGGGTTTTTAACACTCTGGCGGGGTTACAGCACGTGTTGTACGTAACGCGGAGAAGAATGGCCACCTGTACGTCATTATGTACAGCTGTTATATATACCGACGCGTACCTGTGGTGGGCAACGTTACAGCATATACGTGCACAGGACGATGTAATGAGGTGTTACCCAGTACGGCTTTGTGTACAGCCAGTAACGGCCATGGTTTAATTCGTAAACAAAATCACTCAGAAAGCGCAGACCTCGACCAACAATCAAGATGCCATCAGATTACTCATGAAATATAAACAACTACCCTTTTACTTAAGGCCCCTTCTTGCAAAATTTATACAATATTTTTCTGTAATTAACTAATTGGACGATGTAGACACTCAAAAATACGACCATCTAAAACAAGCACATAATGGTTGTATAATTTTTTAGTTTTTGTCAGGTATACATATATAATATTGTATATGTATTAAAATCTCACGAGATACCTGTTGGCTTATTCATCCTTTGTTGGCTTGCAGTACCGTTAAAATATTAAATAGCGTTTATTTGCTACCACCCTTGTACTAAGTGTGGTTGTACACTTTCCCTTTCACTTTGTTCAATGAACCTCCAGTCCCATGGGCGTAAATCAGGGAAGAGCGCAAAGATCTTGTAAAATGGAGGAATCTTTTTTTTTAATTTGGCACAAAATAGCGCAATATTAAGCCTTTTGATTTATTATGATCGTAAAAAACAACGCATTTTATAAATAATACAGTTTGTGCATTTCAGTCTCATTGAAATTTTTTGCCCCGCGATCCCGTTGCCACCCACGGTTCCGTACAGTTTGTGTATATATAAAATATGTACTAGGCAAACCTTCGATTATCATGATACTTAGTATAGTAAACATGCCTCAGGAGTTAAAAGGTAAAGCCCGTTATCAATGTCGTTATCTTCAAGTATTATCGTTATCTTCTCAGTATGGGTGTCTCGGGGGGAACTTTCATAATGGGGAAAAAGGCAGATAAGATGGGTTTTATACTAGCTTAGCATTTTAAAAAATAAAATAAGTTACTTGTATCTATAGTTCTTAGAGATAACGATTCAGAATTTAAAATTCATTCATGATTTAAAAAGTTAATTTATTCACCGTTTAAAAAGGTGTTATCATCAAGCTAAGTGTTGTTATGAGTATTTGCCAGAACATGTTTCCCCACTTCCATGTAGCTGATATATTTCATAACTCACTGATAGCGTGGTATTTAAAGGCAATAGATATCAGAAGCGCTGCTCCAGTAGTCACGGCGTAAGAAAAGGGAGGGGCCAGTGATCAAAACAGGTCCCTGAAGGATGCGCAGGCATCGTCTATCGTATCGACCTTACTAGAAGTAACGGATTGGCCTGGGTTAGCTCCAAGGTAGCGATTTAAAAATAGCTCCGCCTCGGCTAGCTCGATGCGTGCTGACTCGTCTGTGTTCATCACACATGCAGTTAAGCCAAACTGTCATACATGAAACAGGAAATAAAAACCGGCGCGAGTTATACTACAAAGATGCTGAGTCAAATACCCGCAGTATTCGGTTGTGGGCCATGACGTCCAACGAGGATACCTGTAAGTTTATGTCAATTTATTATCTCACATGTAGTTAGTGCACCTTAGAGGACAGTTGGTATTTATAAAATAGTTTTATATTTGTTATCAAAAGGTATTGAGAATTATCACAATTTATTTTTGTTAGTAAGTAATGTCGGCTCATGCACGTTCACTTCTGCACGTAAAGTTACTTCAGAATTACTCGCTAGGCACGTATGCATACATATGGGAAAATCTAGGAAAGGTATATTTACTTGTTATTAATTCGTTTGTGCTTAATAATAAAGTATCATTAATATTATATAATACAGGATAACGATTAGCCAGAACTATGCAAAATAAAATGCAGTCACTTTTCGTCAGTATTTTTACATTGCCATTTTATATGTCGTAATTATTTGATGATGGTCACCCAAACTAACCCTGACGAACCATAACTAACCCTGACTAACCCTGTCTGCTGAACTAGGGTTTGATCACAGTACCTGTATTCTAGTATTGGTGAATCCTCCTCATACTGCAAAATAAGGAAAGGGCCTTTTCTTATTCTTAAATGACCCAAACTCATCCAGTCATGCCATCAGACCTTTTATATATGATATTGAAAGTTGTGTTAATAATTAATCTGGCAGTATTTTTATTTTACAACAGTAATTAAATATACCATGCAAATTAATGCATACTTGTACTTTCAAGTCTGTATATTTCCTGTATAGATTGGGACCGGTTCGCCGTTAATACACGACTCGGTAGGCATTCATATTGGACTGATATGGCCTACTTTGATAGGTTGACTTATGTAAGAGGCGTAAATTCCGCGCCCATATGTACAGCTTCACTTAAATATCTTTCGTGTGACACGAGTGAAAATAGGGGCGGATTCAGGATCTTAGACTAGGAAGAGGGGGTTCAAAGCCCTGATAAGGTAAACAAATGTGGAACGAGTGTTTGCAGATCAGTGGCGTCAATGTATCATCAAGACTGGGCCGGAGGGGGGGGGGGGGGGGGGTTGACTCGAAAGCATGGGAAGGTATTAAACTTATTTTATTAACTATATATAAATACATATATAAATAATATATTTACTTGTATTGTCTGTGTAAAACATTTCAAATATAGTACTATTAAGTATAGGATTTAAAAAAATATCATATCATGTTTAATGTATATGTTAGTTCTAAACCAGGTTAAGATATATAATATTTCATAAAATATTTCGTAAACTCAGTAATGGCACCAAAGTCTATAATTCTACTTGTTGATATATTACATTTCCAAAATTTAAATATTATTCTCTGAATATCGGGGGGATGCCCACACTGATCATCCCCCCCCCCTTGCTAAAAAGGTGGAGTGGGGGGGGGGGCTATATTGACGCCCCTGTTGGGGACGGATCACATAATCTGCGCATGTGAAACTACGGGGGAGAGAACCGCGCATGACGCTAAATCCGGCACTGCTCCCCGGTATTTAGCGCGTGTATTATTCTTTTACCCAGATATTTTTGGTCGAAAAAGATGAGGAACGCGCCCCCTACGCCCCTCTAAACTAAATCATAAACATTAATTCCGAACTGACCTTTTTAAAAGTCATTTATACCGCTTCCGTATTTAAATTGACCAGTTAGAATTACGTTCACTTTGAACTAAAAAAAAACCGCCTTGATTGCCATAGTTAATCCACCCTGGTCTGTTATAGAATGATTCAGAATCTCAGGTGCCGTGGTAGAAAAGATGCTCACGTGAGCAAACAATTATAGATCCTGTCTCTCCACTATCAAAGCCGCCAATTTTAAGGTTATCAAAGCCACCATCCTTGTCTGTGAAAAGGTGGGTTTAACCAGAAACCATGCGATTATTCGCCCTCGACTGCTAAATTGTTCCTAAAATCGTCGTGTTTTGCTGATAGAAGCGAGGCATTGACAGATAAATAGACGAAGTGAAGATGAATAATTACTATAAACTTGACGCCGCCGACCCGGCGACATTTTTAGCCTGAAATACCTTCCGTCAGTGGTCCTGGTTACCCGGCGGTTTGGCTGATAATGGGGTTTCACTTGTGTCTATCTTTTCCTGTGCATACGGATCCGCCATGCATAAACCATCTTTACTTTTTAAATCCCTTCTAAGTTACCTAATTTATATATATATATATATATATATATATATATATATATATATATATATATATATATATATATTGTTAAAGGTGCCCTTTTTATTGTGTGACACGGGCGCGGTTAGTACACCGGATTTGTGCGTCACTAACATGGGTTCGAAACCTGGATCGGCCCAATGTTTTCCCCTCATAAATTTGTCTTCGTAACAATATATATATATATATATATATATATATATATATATATATATATATATATATATATATATATATAAATAGATGATGGAGAATGGTGACTTACTGCACTTGGATTGGGTGTTAGCAGAGTCCGATTCAGACCCAGTTAGTACCAAATGGAAAAGCTTTTGAGTTGTCATATATAATAATGTCATTAATTCTATATTATTTTCCTTATCATGTGTATTGCCTCAACGTTTTTCTGTTTAACTTTAATGTATAATGACAAATGGTTGTTTTCGTCCTCATCATATAGACAGTGTCGACCACCATGAGTTAAAATTCAAATGGAAAAAAAAACTCGAAATGAGCATTATTAGAAATGCAAGCCTCCGCGATGCTTCCAAACCGTATTAGCATTCAGTTATTTGGCCGATATATCCAGGTTGTACAATTGACTGTGAATGTAAATTTGTGAAAGTCCTTGATGACGCTCCTGAATCTGGATCAGGTGTCGGATCCACGCCAAAAGCTTATTGATTTTTTATTGGCCCTTTCCTGAAATGTCCTGAAATTTACATGACATTCCATTCATGATTGCCTTAGTTATATTGTGAACAAACGTTCAACACACACACACACAGACGAACGAGGATGAACGCATACCCTCATGGCGGAGGGCAATTAAATATGTGGAAAACAGTGTATATAGTCAGGGATTAAATATGGTTCATGGCTCCTTAGGGTTCTCCCTTTGTGTGTGTGGAGCTTGGCCGCGATGACTATTACCATTTAAAAGTTATACTCTAACAACCATAATTTTCGTTCATAAAGGACCTTCATAAATCCCGTTGAGCAAAGACACAAAGGTGATTCTATGTACGACTGAATGTGCTCAAACGTGAACGCGCATGTCACAATCTCCATTCAGTGGAAAATCTCGATAGAAAAGAGTCAAAACTGCGGGTTATTGTTAAGTGACAGGGGAGCGGTGGTTTTCACATGACAACGTTATAGAAGTGCTTGATTTATTTAACATCTCCCGACAAACGCAGGCACGCATCATCGTGATTTTCTTGCCCTTTGCTTTACGTCAGCTGTTATCTTCACCTGTCTGACGTGGCGGTGATTGCTGACAAAGCAGATTCGGAAACGAGGCATGTGAGGTGCCAGTCTTCACCCGTCAGTTTATCAAGCAGCAGTGCCAGCTATTAATAATATGATACAACGGTAATGGTCATCCTGTAATATTCCTGTAGAAGTAACGAGATGAATTATTAATATTTCATTCATAATGTATATATCATTTCCTCCGTCAATTCCTGCTTTATATTTTTCTCCATAAAAAGCGATCTGTAATGACCAGCAGATCTAGCCCTTAAGTTACAACACTCCGCATTCATTTCTCAGTTGCCCTATGTATTTACAGTATTTATTTTGATTATCAAGGTATTTCTACAAATTGTTTATTAGACTACAAAATCGAATAGCAAATAAATGAACCACGGGACATGAATAAAATTTTAATTCCAAATCAGTCATAATTATGAATTTAAAGATAATTGCCACAGGGCTGTGCCATAGCTAACTTATAACATTCGAATCATATACTTGTTTTCATTGAGTTCACATCGCCGCATTATCTGGCTGCTAGGTGTTTATAAACGCTTTTTCAGTAGCACGCTCAACCCCAATATATTCTGGATATAGACCATGCTTAATTTTGCTCCCAAATCCTTCCAAACCAGTGTCCATCGCTGCTTTCACCGGCGTGAGTAGATTTATGATCGATAGATGGCGCTTGAAAACTGATTGAATCAGATGTCATTTCAATGGAAATATATAAAGGGAAAGCTTTGGCATGAAATATCAAGTAACTTTATCTATATTTACTAATATTTACTATACAGAATCGGGTCCAGGGGCCGGACCCCCCACCCCCTTCAGCCACCGAAACCTTGTTTTAAGAGTTTCACACCAATTTTTGCTGCCTGGACCCTTTTTTCCTGACCTTGGGACCTTTTGTTAGAGGTTGTAGTTAGTCCTCCCGGGTTGAACTCCTCCTTTTCCTTAATCCTGGATCCGCCCCTGTTATATATACAGGACATAATTTTGGACATAGAGAAATTAGATTGTAGAGATGTCTGGTTAAATCATGGATGTGTACTCGGTGGGGGGGGGGGGGGGGGGGTGCAGGGTCACAGAAGAGGAGTGTCTCAACTCCCTGGCAGAGCGTTAGTAGACATTAAACATAACTCTTGCATGCAGAATTATAGGGAAGAAAACGGTGCCAGAAGCAAAATACGGCGCCTTTTTTCTTTTACTAAGCGTATATTTCTCTTTAATTCCTTGAATGCAGAATTATAGGGAAGAAAACGGTAGCAGACGCAAAATGCGGCGCCCTTTTTCTTTTACTAAGCGTATATTTTTCTTCAATTCCCAGATTTTTTTCTACCGAAAAAGAGGATGTATCCCCCTCTAAATCCGCCCCTAGTACTCCCTAGAGACCAGTAGGGGGTGCTGCAGAAGTAACAACCCCTTGTAAAGTGACAACTTAACTTCAAATTATATCATGTAACTTGAATTTTCGTGTTTTAGCGTACAATATGCCAACCCGTCTGCCTTACATACTGACTCTTTCTCTCATCTCTGAAAAACTCTAAATGTTAGACAGTGAACTACCGTATTATACTATATTAGTCTAAAGGCCATTTGCAGGGAACAAGGAAATGTTATACTGTTAACTCAATACATAACAAAACAACATTCTCATCACCGGTATTAAACACATGCAGGGACGGACAAGGGATGTTGGAAAAGAATGGGGTCGTTTGGTAGTAACAGAAATTTGCATATTAAGTTGTTTTTTTAGGAAAGGCTTATATAACAGGAAGCGGTAATCATGAACGTGTAAAATGAAATAAATTAAGTCTCACCATAATTTTCACCCGGATTCTATCCATTGTTCATGTCTACTTTTATAATTATAGATCACGGTTTTTTTATCCGTACAGTGTCATAATCTGATATTGACCTATCATCATTACATTAACCACACACAACCAGCTTTATCCTTAATAAACTCGGGGTGTTCTAGATTACTCAAGATACCGCACAGACATACTTCCCTGTTCGGAGGCAATCACCATGGTTATAGACAACATTACATCTGATACATGCAATTCAAGTTGCTTAATTCTAGGATGCGCGGTGTACAGTAAAGACACTATGCCACGTCTCTTACTTAATTTAGGTAAGTGTTAACACATATTTTGATACGTACATCATTATTTAAACCCTGCATTGTAATTTGTCAGCGGACAATTGCAGAGCTACATCGAGAAAAAGCACTCGGAGAGCGTTGACAACAAAGCTATTCCGTTTCTCCAAAAGATCTCTTTAATATATCTCGCCTTACTGTAGATAAAATAACGAAACTGACTTGACAGGTCGTAAAAGACTATGCACATGAAATATTTTAGTTCAAGCCGAGAAAAAATGAGTCACCAGCTCGATTTTTGCATCACACCTGTGCATATTGTAAGCGCGTAAATCTTTCAACCCGTTTAGAAATTTACACTAACATTAGTGAATGTCGACCGTCTCGAACTCGCCCGCGACAGACAAATTACCCAAACTGCACAGAGTCGGACTCACAGGGTGACTCTGCTGGTTAGGGTTTATGGGCATTGAAATTCAAACCCACAGTGCACCGAGCCTTCTACATAGCCAGCGGCGTAGGTATAAAAGTTGTGAAAAGGGTAGTGTAGTCAGTTCAAATATACGTTGGATAAGAATTGTGTCAAGGCAATATTCATGATCATGGTTGCTTTTTTAACTACTTCTCGGAAAAAGTTATATTTTCTAAGCATTCGCATATAAAATGTAAACTTAAGGTGTTTCCTTTGACAGCTGAGATAAGTAGTCCGTGCTGTCCCACAGCTCTTAACTGGATGAGGTTCGTTGTGAGTTGAAGCGACCTCTGGCGGACTGGTGAAAAATTGCCCTGTTTCGCAACGGTGAGAAGTACTTAAAAAAATTCCCGGATCTGGAAGGTTATCAGATTACGTCCAAATATAGCGAATTGATCCATGGATGGGACTCTTATCCTCCGAAGAAGTTTATAAGAATCCGTTCACAACGGTGTGGGTGAGGTTGTCAGCTGACAAACCAACCAACCAACAAAACTCCAACAAAAATAATCAGGCTATTTGGTGAGATGAAATTAGACTAGGGTTAAATCCAGGCCGACAGTATGTTCAGCGTGCTGTTTTCCGGGTTTTAATTAATTTTACAGGTTACTGGAGATATGGTAACAGAGTGGTCAACGCGTTCGGTATTGCTTATGTATTAACGCCACTAATGCTACCACCTGGACATACTTGTACCATTGATGTACGTTCAAAGTAAGACACTTAACATTGTATTGATAGAACGGTAACTAGATAATGGTACCTCAGCTTTACAGGGCCCTGCATTGACCAACTTTTTAATTATTTATTACTTACCATTGGTCACGTAGTGCACGTAGCAATGTGACATTCAGCTAAATAGAGGGATTGTTTGCTTGTACCTATATTATTATTCAGGGTTAGCCATCGATTCAGTGCACCCAAGCCGTGCTCCGCCATGTCAGTTTCATCATATGATTGTTGTCAGGGCCACAGAGGATTCGCGTGCGTTCATTATACCTCCGCGGGTTGCGAAGATATTATAATATATATTATACTATATGTTTCCTTCGGTCCGTTGGTTCCTTTGTCTTTTGAACAGATATGATAGCATTTTTAGGAGGCTAAGATGTCACCCAAGGGACAGTCTATCATTTTTTAGAAATTTGGATCATCATCAATATATTTGTTCTCATGTAAAGGATTCTTTTTTATTGTCACACAAGGTGGTTCCTTAGTCCCAAATTTTAAGTCGCCATTTAGAGGAATAAGGGCTAGTGGTCGCTCTTTCATCACTGGCAGAGAACTGAAGCATGACACTGCGTATAAACATAGCTGGTTGGGGGGGGGGGGGGGGGGGCAACATGATTTCCATATAACAAGGTCATGTCTGTCATATCAAACATGACATAGAACTTCAATATTATACTAAGCATTATTGCAATTAATTAAGGCCCCTTGTTTCACACGTCAGTCATAGTAATTATACGCACCTTTAAATTGTGACAGGTCAGGTACCAGATACACTTAATTTGCCAGACACTCGCACCATCTCAGACGCAATTTTCTGAACCTGACAATTCCACGCGTCAGGACATTAATAACATGTCTGAGTATTCATAAATATATGATTTTTTATAAGTAATCTTGGACATGAGACATCCGTAGTTCGTATCCTTGGGTGCATGTCACCTTGGCATTACCTGGCACGGTGCCAGAAGAGGAATCACCTGATTGTCACCTTAGACGGGCGGGGGGAATTCCCCTGAGCTAGTGAGGCTTATTGACTTGACGCGCTAATGGCGAGCTTGTTTTGATGCCGGGTTCCACGGCCCGCTCGCTGCCATGCCCCATTCGAGTGTTTTTGGCTTATGCCTCTTACCTACTGATATACATGGCCTTTAGCAAGGTTCACAAATTCTCGAACTTGCGGGCCACCAAAATGGTCTTGCTGGATTTAAATTCATGCTGTCCGTGGCAGAGACAGAAAAATTAACTGCAATAGGACACGATCAGACGACATCTTATATATAGCAGCACGCCTGTTACCGTCAGAAATATCTGTATATATAGGTTATAAGACATACCGGAAATTTGCCAAATATAGGACGGTCCCCGCTGTTTTGGAGGTTGAAAGGCTTCAACTTCATACCTTGAACGATGCCGTTTTTATCATATAAGCTTGAGCCTTCAGTAACTATATCCAAAGATAATTCAATATAATTATAGACATTTACATGTTCCCAATTTGAATATCACATCTTATTTTAATTATAAGTAGTGTTATTATATATATATATATACATATATGAAAACAATATTAATAATATAACCAGTGTGTCATTATATCATATATATATATATATATATATATATATATATATATATATATATATATATATCGCATTTGCATTTGAATGCAGAGTATGAAACATCTGAATGATTTTCAAATGCAAATGCAATTCACAAAATGATCTCTTGTATCAAATGGAACAATATACTTCAATAATATATTCTACCATTCTGCCAACTGTAATGGGCATCTTATGTAAATTGTTACACGCATGCAGTGCTCTGGTGTGAGGCTGGACATTCCTGTTGATGGAACGTGCTGCTGCACAATTTAAATATTTATATTATATTTATATTTATGTTTATGTTACATATTTTTTTAGCTGATGCTTTTATTCAAAACTGTTTTAATTTGTAAACAAAATATTGAATTTGCTGATGTACACCAGATATAATGGGCACCTAATGTAAATAGTTACTGATGCTGTTATGTGAACTCGGTCATCCCTGTGGGAATAACATAGTGGTGCATAATTTTCAATAATCCATTAAATATCTTGATACAATACACTTTTAATACATATTCAAGGCAAAAATAAACAAAAGCTTATTTTTCTTTTTAGTAAATCTATGTTGTGAATATATCAATAAAATTCAGGAAAGCCGACTCTACTTGTATTTTTTTAACCAAAAAGTTCAAAAAAATTCAAATGCAAAATACATTTGTAAGTGCATTTGCAAATGCATTTGCATTTGAATTTGATATCTTTTATTGCATTTGATTAATTTGATGCATTTGCATGTAAATGGGCCATGTTGCATATATGTATATATATACACATATATATATATATATATATCCACATATATATATATACACACACGACATTCATTCTATTTATCAATTCCATTCAACAAATTAAATGGATTAGTAGACGAAATGTAAAAAGACCACTTCGAAATGGACTAGTAGAAAGATTGTACTGAGAGCACAACGTGAGGAGTGTACCACGGGCGAGCTTTTTCTGGACCAGCCAGAGCTGGTAAGCAATCGTGTATACTCAGGAGGCCTTCAGAGTACAGATGTTGATGGTGTGGCGAATAACTACTTGTTTGTCTAAATGTTTTCGGGATGTTTCCCCGCCATGTTGTTTGATTTACCCCCTGGACACGTATATAAATTAGCGTCTCAATACCGTCCCGGTGGCTAACAGCCATTCAATCTTACGTTTATATGTTACCCTGACTGTTACCTGGGAAATAATAACCACCCAAACATCAAAGCGACACCTGCCGGTTGTTTTAATGCTCTTGGTTTGTGATTTCTGATTACTTGTGCCACAGCATGTTAAAAGGCAGGAAACTGGGTCAAAATAAAGAAAAATAGGAAATTAACAACAGCTCCGGAACTCAGGCATGCCCTGCGTTAGATGCTTTAGCTATTCAGACCCCCCTACAGGTGCGCTTGACATTTAGGAACACCAGTCTTACACCACGTATTTTTACATTTTCATATCTGATACAACTGACATACACATTTTTTTAACATGTCTGGCACAGCAGAAAACTTCCCGAGCTTCTGTAGTTTCACTAGATATTTTGTTGAAAATCACCAAAAATCCCTTATCCCCTTTTTTGCCAGCAAATAAAAATTTGAGAATCTTAATTAATCAGATCCCGCATCATTCAGAAAACATAGAATGCCGGCTATTTGATCCAGGCATGTAACCAAATTTTGCTGAACTTTATTTAAAATTGCTGGCAAAGTCCGTTGGCCTAGCATTAATTTCGAGCCGTGGGTAAAATGTATAAAAGTGGAAGTACGAGGATTAATGTACTTGAATATGGAGCATGCGCAAGCCGCGAAGTTTAATTCTCTGTATACCTGTTGTATCACACGGGCTTTATATCTCCGATTTTCTATGGTTAATGGTTCTGTGTGTGAGTAAACAGTCCACGTGTGTCTTTTTACCATGACAATGCGTTACCGCGCGACAATTCCCAAACTGGGAGAGGAAACACCTGCTGGAAAAAATCTTAAATTGTGAAGTTGCGCGGTACGGTCACTAGGCGGCGTGTGCGCTTTGTTTTGGGCCACTGATCGCGCCCGAGTATTTTCCAGTTGTGTACAGGAGGAAAAAAACGGTTTTAGACATATACCGTTATATTTTTAGATGAATAATCTATATTTCATGTATATTCAATATCCCCGCTATGTGAATATATGTCCCTTTAATATAATCTTGCTCTTGGGAATACGTTCATTATACTGTTGTATTTATCTGTCTATAATACATTAGCCCTAATGTCTAACTATGTAACCCTTTATCCTGTAATAATCACCAAGTATTATTTTCATTTTTTTTAAAAAACCCCGCTTTATTTATGAACAGTAAAATGGAAACAGATGGCCCTTTCTTCCCGACTTATTTGTACGGCTAATCTTCTGATAACCCATAACATCTTTTTTTATGATTTGTATTGTTCTTTCGGTCTCCCGGGCTAAGAGCAGCACGTTTTACAGTTCATTATGAATTATTTATAATCAGCCAATATGGCCCACTAGTCTTGAGTCTTCGGGTTTGCCGAGGGACGTGTATTTATTATGTTGTTACAGAGATCATTCTTCTCTATTACATGCAAAATGTTTAACATCCATATGACGTATAGTATAGTGAGAAATTATTCTTCAAATACTTTAAATATTATCAAGAATAAACGACAAATGATTACAAGAAATAAATTTAAAGAATGGGTTCGTTGATTTATGGTACCAAGTAAATGATGTAGACTGGTGCTCCGTCCCCTATTTGTTTTTCTAACAGGCCTGCCTTGTTGCGCCATTGCTATCGATCGGGTTTTACGAATACAAATACACAGTGGGGTCATTTGTCAGTCTGCAGGGCCCAGTTAAGCACACTTACTTGAACATCGTATAGGAAAGATATTTTTTTTGTCTCCTGTAACAAAGCAGAGGTAAATTTCGGTCATTTGTTTCTTGTACACGGATGCTGGTGTCACGATGGATGCTAAATGTCGACACAGATGCCTGTAATATATAATTAAATATTTTCATTCCCCGGTACGATTTTTGCTTTAGACTATTCTGTTAATTATATCCAAATCTTATGTTTTCCCTATAATTTAGTATATGAATTTAATATGGGTAGTTATATGATTCATATATATGTTCTTTCCGAAATATAGTGTTCGTATATTCTTTAATATGTGACTCAATCGAGGTTCTTAAAAGTATCTTTTTCATCATTTATCACATGAATTAAACATGAGTGGGTGCATGGTTCAATTTATTTTCAAAATATAGATAATCTTCCACTTATTAATACATAATTTAATACATCGACGGGTGCATGAGTAAATTAATTTTCAAATTATATTATCATCTCCTACTCAGAAATACCCAGTGGGTGCATAGATTAATTAACTTTCCCATTCCTTAATATATGGAATATAAGTCGGCTGGAGCTTGCTTTGGTTAATTTCTCATAGTCTTAAAGCTTCCGTAATCCTTCAATAGTTTAATTATATGTCAGTGGGTGTATGATTCGTGGTCTTTAATTAATCATGTACTTATATCGGAGGTTCGCGCTGCTCTATGTGGTCCCCACGTTTGATCGTGACAGCGTGACATTCTGTTAATCAATGTCCTCAACAGGGAGCTTTAATGAGGGGATGTCCAGTCCTGAGGACACAATCACATGACCGTGAGCGGTAAAGAAGACAGCTGAACGAGGAGACAAAGCAGAACGCGGAAAATTGTTCATTCCGGATGTAGCGATTTCAGATAACCCCCCGCTACAGATGACCCCCCCCCCCCCCGCCGGACTTAAGATTGCATTCACATAACCAATGGCACGATGAAACCGGTTTAAATTTACTCAAGGGGTAACTTAAAATACATTTCATCCTACCTTCCACGATATATGACCCTAAACAAATGTCTCAATGTATATTTACTTAAATATATTGCAGAATTTTTTCCCTGGATTTCACGACATTATGCGACATATAACATATTATAAGTCATAAGCATTTATCGCGTAGGTTAATTAACGAGGGGTATTCTGAACAGTGACGGGGTAGCCTGCAACCAGGTACACTTACCCATAGGGATAATTTGAAATCGATTTCAGATTACCTGGGGTTGGGGATAACCTTAAATGGAGGTGGCTTGAAGTCTTTACATCAGGCCCTTGTTAGTTCGTACATATAAAACCGGGTCACTGGCATTAAACTTAGTCTCTACACAGTTAGCATGTCAGTCTGAATACCATTACATGTCTGGGGCATCGGTCGGAATGGGCAAGTGTGGTAAAATGATAATATATCACTCTAGAGGCGTTAATGAAACCAGATCGCCAAGTGCTTTTCACTATTGTCATAAACGTTGTTACTGTACCCGCAAATGAGGCTATCATTTATTTGAATGTGTGAGTGGATTATAAAGTTACACTCAACAATCTTATTTCGCGTCAAACGGGTTTTCTTGGTTGTAGACAAACAACAAATAACATACGCTATTGTAATGTTCCATTGCCGTCTTGTATGGTTTATATGGGTCTTTTTATAAATTATGAAGAATTTGTTTGCGTATTGTTTAGACAACTGCCGCACAATTTTAACACTGAAGGAATCACTAAATCTGGGATAAATGATACTTTTTTTGCCTGTAAGTTAATTTGCAGGATCCGTGTACCTGATTGCATTACCATTAACCACACTTTTCGTAATATTTAAAAGGCTGAATAAATGGAAAATGAGGTTATCCTTATGTATGAAGATATGTATTGTACAGCAAATGAAAGATGCATTCATTTCTGGCTATCACTTGCGCACAACTTCACATGTTGTGTAAGAGTTCTTTTATGAATATTGTTGCCGCCAAATATCTCCTTCACACAGTTCAAGCATGTGATCATCACCTTTCACCGTGCAGAACCTAAACAGTCATCTTAAGTAATATGCTGATGTAACATATCCATCACAAAACGCAAGTCAGCTTTAGTTCTCTCTTTCCTTACTACATACAATGAACGAAAATTTACATTTTATCATTTCCATGACTGTATATTTTATATTCTTTTCTTCCGTTTTCAATGAAGCTAAGATATTAGTAACATATCGATTTGTATGGAAATATCATGGAAACCTTCTTTTCAGCAAGTTTGAATGTTGGCGTATCAGTCTTTAAGGCCGTTAAGTTGGATAAGTAGTTAACTACGTGGCTTTTTTATATTCTCTGGTAGACGTGATGCCTACAAATCTTACATTCAGAAAATGAAAGTCTTTAAGATTTAAATAGAGTTTTTTATGGAGGCCGCCCAGACGTGGCGTTTCGTCACGATTATCCACGCCGCTTGCCACCACGGCTGATGATGTAAACCTCTGATTTACCGTGGCGGTAATTTCTTTTTTTCAGGTCGACGCGGAAACGCTGACGGAAGTGACAAGTTGAGGAAGAACCTATTGACAGTTCCTGGACAGGTAGGTGTTTTTATGTCTTTGAAATAATGTTCTACCTCGGACCCCTTTTTCATATTTGCACTTACAGTAACCCAGACTTTGTTCATTACTAAAATGGATCCACAATCCATCGGGTGAGAGCTTGATTCCAATTTTGTGAAGTGCCTTCATCTTAGCTGTATAGAGAAGGGTATCAGACAGAGAACACACTTCACTTTGTACAAGCTAATCTTGAGTCTGACGCCGCCAGCCTGATCCGCTATGTTTGCACGGTGAATCAGCAAACTTAATTGAATCTGATTCATATTTGATTCGCTTATATGAAAAGGCCATTTCTTCATTTATTATGGATATGAACGAAGGATTTGATATCTTTCTTGTATCATGATCGCAGTGGGTCTGGTTTGACATCTAGTTTTCCTCTATCGGAACTAAGTCGCCCCCAGGTTTATTGGCGACCCATATCACAAAATATGAAGCTCATATATCAGAAAGCTGGATTGTTCCAGAAAAAGACCAGCATTTAGCGTCTGCAGCATGTTTTTCACGTTAAATCAAGTGCACTGGCATATCGTAGTCTCCTTGGTCAGCTAGTCTATTACGTGTTAGCTAAAGGCGTGTTCAAAAGATATCCTACTACAATTCGGTGAGGAGGGCGCGGTCATATCCTGAGTGTTCCCTCGGCTTCTACTTGGCAGATACTGGTCTAGTGGCCACCAATCCCTCCCGCAGATGTACTCCCGCCTCACTACTGTTCTCAGAGTACTTGTATTTCCGTGCATTTAACTAAGCCTGACCTTGCAAAATATTCGTAACAGCTTATGGGGCTTCCCTTTTGCGTACAGACTAAAAACCCGGATGTTGCATCTCGCTTGACGGAAATAAAGGTAACCGCTACTATATATGATTCCTGGCCACGCAGCTTCATATCCAAGAAGGCGGTTCAGCTGAAATACGTAACTAAGATTAAAGGGGCAAAATCACCTGACCTTTATACACTTAAGGTAATACCTTGGAGCTTTTATAAAAAAAATAGGCCGTGGATATCACCGAATACAGGCTGCTTGTTTTTTTATAATAAGAGGTTTACAATATGTGAGGGCCCACCAAAATAATCAAAACAAATTCAACAAGGGCATCTGACGGCAAGTCAGATAAGCCAGATATTTGCAAATGGCGTTTTGCAACAAGTGACCTTTCTAACTCCGCATACATGCAACCTTCCACCTTAGGTTACATTTTTTCCTCACTTGTCAACATTGCTGTGTTTACAGACCTGTTGATAAATAAGTTCACACATCCTTCAAAAAGGTCTTATAAGAACTTTTCACAACTAAAATTACCCAAAGAACATTAATATAAACACACTGGAAGCCAGAAATCACATAACTTTCTTTTCAAAAGGCAGGTGAAGGGGCATCTTTAAGCACATTGGTGATTTATTAGTGGCAGAATTATATAACGAATACATATTTGATAATACAGTTATATCAGATTTATTTTTTTTGTGATGCGAAGTGGCAAAAGGGCAAATCAAACCTTAAAATATCTGTAAAATAAGAAATCATTTTCCGACGGTTAAAGAAAACCATTTCAGTAATAATCAAGAATACGACGGATCTTTATTGCGATGCTAATAAATGCGAGCTCAAATCGAAAAAGCGCGATATGTATAAATATCAGTTTTCTGCCATGCAGCAAGTGCATGTTGCATACGACTGAAGGTCTGGTAATAAAATAATATTGATCTTAAATACGATGCGACAAAACGAGGGAAAACAGGTTGCCTTGGGATAATCATGAATAAATATCAGTAAACTATTGTTGTAAACTCGAGAAACTTTTGTCTACATTTCACCATGTCGAGACCAGATGGTAACCCACTGAGCTGGAAGATATACCAGCAAGGTGGTGATGGGGCCCACAAATAGCATGGGCATGTTTATAATTAAATACGGCCAGCCCGGAAAATTACAACGTATGCATGGATTTTAAAGCCAGCGGGTGGCCCTACCGTCAGAGGGATCGCTATAGCCGCCTGCATCTATCTGTATGATAACAACCGTGGCAGCTGGATGCCTCGGGGTTCTCCAATCTTAGCGAGGTGTGGCTCTCTTCCGCTAGTGTCTCTCTGTTCTGGTGGGTGTGTAACAATGGACCAGGCCAGATTGACAGGTGAAGCGCCTTGCGTCTAAAAAGAAACCTAAGTGGTACCACTGTTTCAACATGCCGAGTGGAACCAACGGCCCCGATGGTCAGGAACTACCCCACTTAAGATTAAAACCGAGCAGTGCCCGCAACTGATAGTTAGATGCCGCGGGTATTTGCTACTGATCTGTAAATAAGGAGAACGTGGATGGATCACTGTGCGTGTAGTTAAGCAGGCTGGTTATTGGGATGGACAGAGGTCATTATGTCGGTCCGGCGCCAACAGTGGCGCAGCAACATACAGGCCATGCGTGGCCTGTCCCTGGATTCTTCTAACTTCCCGGTGGACAGACCCAGACTGGTAGGTCAATGTTTATAAACATACAATTTTTTCTTCAAATTTAATCATCTTTAAATTTATTATTTTCCGCTTGATAAATTGTTATATATGTTCCTCTTATGCACATAAGCAAGGTGTATCGGAGGCGAATAATCCAGGTATTTTAACCACTTTGTTTCGTTAAAACATGCAAAATGAGTTCCTGCAGGAAAATACAATTATTATGGCTAATATCCATACATAGTATTTTATAGGAACTCCGTATAGATACCTTAGCGACTAGTGTTAAATGTTTGATGTTGCCTATCGGACAGAGTTAATTGTGATGTTAGTGGAATGCAATTTCATTCCACAGAAGATTAAATAAAAGATTCGGTTATACATTAAAAAGTGCAGTTCACCTTTTTTTCTGGAAGGATACTGGGTATTTATCAACGACTTTGTTTTCCTGAAGAGTAAAGTTCATTAAGAGATCTTTCTGTTTTCGATATATGTTTGAGAGAGAGAGAGAGAGAGAGAGAGAGAGAGAGAGAGCTAGCTACGTTGCTTCCGCTTTCTTCCATGAATGGGGATCCATGATACATGATCAGAAGTAATATACCCCATGTAAAAAAATAAACCCAAAACTGAATACCTGGATATTGGAAATATATTTATTAAGTTGCAGTATTCAAACTGATATTTCTAAAATAATATTTGAAGTGACCCTTCGTGAATGCTGTAGCGGCGACTATCAGGAACATCGTAATAATTTCAAGATCCTGTTTCATATGATAGAATAATAGATATGGAATACTATTGTATAGTATATTGTCACCCATCCCCGTGAAAGATAAGTTACTGATGATACTGCGACACATGAATGGGAGAGATTGTCAGAGTTGGTTTTATAACGACTTCGTTTCGTTCATAATCTTTAATTTTAATCCTTCATGTCTGACTCCACAATATATTGAGTATATAGTTATCAGGCATGATTCCCACAATATATTACAAGCTAAATTGACTGAGAAGTAACACTAAACATTCAATCCCCGTGTTTACTTCACGTAATACAATAGTGGCCCTTCAAACAACACGCTGGAAGGGCGGTTTATTAAACGTGGCGCATGTTTATGTTACCTTGTCACTTTAACCGTACCACATGTCGACGGGTTTGACGTAGGGCAGCAGGCTTTACGTACATCACCAACATGCATTACCAAGAAGTGCACCGAACGGTCAGCACGCTTGCCCCGAGGGACACATCAGCAGGGGGAACAAATCCGCTAGATGCCCTGTTAACATAATATGCATCAGAATGCGACATGAGAGTTAGGGTAGGGATGAAAGGAAGACAAGGAAAGCCAAGTCCCCACGCAAGGCGTGATGTCTGCGTTACCTGCAGTGTGTTGTACTATACCCCCAGCGTATACTCTGTATTCTGCAGGTACCAGTGTGCTAACGAGTCGTGCGCTAATTGATATTGAACTAGTTTCTTAGAATTCTATACGTTAAATAATAAAGAAATATAAAATCTCAGGGCTTTAATAAATATAGGTATATTTATTTATATCTATAAATATTTATGCATTTATTATTACCCTGTATTAACCATTACATACGACGTATTATTGCTTGATATTTTATTTGCTGAGAATTATATATTTCGGTCTGAGTATTTTTTATCCGAGTTACATAATTATGCTCTGAAATTGTACAAATTTTGGATAATGACCACCTTGGTTTACCTCCCTGCGCCAGACATTCCAAATATCATGTTAAGAGTTCCTTGTATTCAGTATCAGGTCGTTTTGTCTGTAAAATTATACTTTGGATTTGAGGCATTAATTTGAATATATGTTGGTAATGCCGATATTTCAACATTTGTTCATCTGAGCTAGTCTACTCCTAGAATTAGAATTTGATATCATTAGGCATGGCCCTGCGTTGAGGAACTTAAATGTCCCCAGGCCCTGCAACTAGTTGGTATAACGAGCAGCGCGCTCTGTCGCTTAGTAAGTACTGCCCGCTGACGCGACTGCAAAGCACTATATTACAAACAGAACTTGTGCAATTAAAAGAAAGGGTGTATGAGCCATTTTTTTCACCAGGTTACCACTTTAGGGACCTTGCATCTTTCTACATAAATATTTACATGGTAAAATTTAATAGCTGCATTTATAGTGCAATATATTTGATATAAAATTTAACTTTAATGCGCCTCTGTTGACATCACATGTACGTTCCATATGTATAATAACATGCCAGTATATGATGTTGGATCTACATTTCATACAACACAGAAAATGTAAGCCCCTCTGCAGTTTATAACATTGCTAGTATATATATGATATAAAACCTGCCTCCTTTAACATTTCTTTCACATTTTATAAATAAAACCTACCGGTTGATGATATTGCTTTTATACTTTATGTAAATAGACTCATTTATGCCCCTGAACGGGTTATGCCCTTGCTCGTATATTTTATTAACACCCACATCAACCTGCATCGGACCGGCTTATGGCTTGGCTCGTATATTATATAAAAACATTAGTTGATGGACCTCGTAGGTTTGTTGTATTCCATGTTATCTAGTTCACTATTATTTATTCATCATTAAACATCTCCCGGGATATAGATTCTTTTTTCAAGGTCATTACATAATTTAACTCGCGGGCGTGGTTAGCTCACCCGGTGCCTGAATACGCATGAACTTATATCAGACGAAAAAATCTTTTTCCAAGGTCAATACATAATTCATCTCCCGGGCGTGGTTGACTCAGCCGACACCTTAATACGCTTGAACGTGTATTAGACGAGATTGATACATGGGTTACACATAGCTAGGGTAGAGAAGATGCTCAATTTGGTATATATATATATATATATTAAAGAATTTCCTATGTTGTCCATATATTTACGTTATATAAATCGAAAGTGAATGTAAAGTGAGTTGTGACCCGTCCCAGGTTCACCAGATTCCTCCATCCCTACAGACCACCGAATGCTGCGTACTGAGCCATGGAGAGTACCTCATTTTATTGATTATAAGTAGTTGTAAAAAATGAATTTTATATTAATTAACACATTACTATACCGTCATACACCTCTACATGTGGATGTTCCATAGTAATCATAAAGTTTGCCTCATGTTTTCGCCACTAAAAAGATATGCTTAAGCAGTTCCTTAGGCAGATTCTGCAAAATGCAAACAGCTTGAATGTATTTATTAGTGTTTGTGCAACTGCAAGAAGTTTTCTCATGCTCAGCTAAACAAAATCATTCTTACAAAGATTCATAGGTGTCTCAGCTTGACTAAAGAAAAACAACAGGGTAAATACATAAAACATCACGGAGATCTGCTTTTCGCGTTTTTAGGCTACACTTTTTATACCATATTTGCTCAAATAGGCTAACCTTCTTAAGAACACCTTTTTAGGCTGATTACATTTGTACCGGTATATGACAGTATTTATTTATATGTTATTTAAGCCTGTTTGGAAACATCACAAACAGCAAAATTGTACAAAAATTGCGCAGTTCTGCACTTCTTTGTAGTTGTATCATACTTATTTCAGAGGGTTATGTATTTTTAAAGTATAAATTGTAGAATTGTTTCTTTATAAAATCCAGAATGATAGCACTAAGGAACTTCATCTGAATGTTTGTGGCATCACATGTATTCCCTTTTTCTGATTACTCTCACTTACTATATTCCCTTGCACGTAAAGGTAATAATTAGGTAAGATAGAGAGAGTGACCTTCTCCAGGTGTTAATGTGTTTAGCATCTTCCAATCCAAGTGGCTGTCTGCATCATCAGACATCTGGTGAAACCCTGCAAACCTTGCGGCGATAAAAACGCAATATAAAGGTCAGCAAAGCCGGGTTATGCGAGCCGCAAACCAGTCGCAGAGGACTCTGTAACGAGGGCTGTAGAATGTAGGGAGTATAGGTGCTAGTGCCGTCTGACACCCAGTTCACATTATCTCACTCGACAACATCGTCACTTTATTAAGCTGAGTTCACAATGGCACGTTGTTCATACCATACGTCCTGCCTAACTCCCATCGTTCTTCGGCAACGTAAACTTAGCGAGCGTTGAGCTCGGCGGGAAAAAGCGAGGGTTCAACTTACATGACTGTGGAACATTCCATAGCATCGTCTGCTTTGCAGACGATCCAGTGTTAATTCCACTGACGCCAAATCTCGAATGAACTAAATGATGATTAAATGGATATATCTTGATAATCACTTAACTGTGCAAAACGTTGCATAATATCATCATGTGTATTTGTGTCATTCCGTATTTCTGTAGCCCGATTTAATCGGACTCAGTTGTATTAGGTAATAATAATATTAAGTCCGATTAAATCGGGCTATTATTTCTAAAACCTTAATTATTATACCTCGTGCCCACCATTAGTTCAGTTTCTTTATCCGAGCTTAATGTCAACACAGCACCTTTGGAGCTAAAACATGACAGTCTGTGCATGTTTTACTTTGCTTTAACAATAGATCATTCTCTCCATTTCAAACGTAACAATGCAGGACAGAGTCACTCCACTCGAGCGCTGGGTGGGCCTTTGGTGGAGGATGGCACAATTCAACGACAGTAATGAAATCTCAGGGGAACCCAATTTCTTCTTCTTCATACGCGAGTCATTTTCCTTTTAATAAATTGGAGTTCGTGGAGCCGAGTTTTGCACGACAGAGTAATGTAATAAACGTGCTCAGACTGCTCCATGTATCGGAGTAGATTATCTGCGTTCTTATTACTATTTCGTCATTGATGTACGATTTTATGTACATTATACACTCAAATGAAAGGCTGGAAAACTCATAGCATTATATCCAAAAAACTTAGGTATAATCAGCTGATGGTTGCTTTTTACGGACATCAAAAGCTACACAAAAGGCGTCCGCGTATGATCAACGGTCATGGTGTTGATAGTGTTTCATTTTTCAGCTCACCAGTTAGTTATTTATATGGCGTTTTCTTTTGTCCTTTTGTTTGCAGCTATTCTAAGCATCAACAAGATGGATTCTCACGACATTTTGTACACACATACATATATTTGTGGGCCGGATCAAGCATATAACAAATTTACGGCGGTGCTACCTACATGCAGTAAGCGGTCATGGTATGACCAGGCAATAAGCTAAAATTTTTAAACTAACCAAATAATTAGTATACATACAATCACAGCTAATAGTCTTTCTGTGCAAATATTTAATCATTTTGCACATAGACACATTTTTCCCCGAGTACAAGTATTTCACTTTGTTTATATGGTGGTTCCACTGGTTCCAACAAAGGTTGGGCTTAAATCATTTTAAAATTAAAAAGAAAGTGAATCACCCGTACATATATTCCTGTGACCATGCAAAATTTGAAAGAAATTAGCCCAATCTGACCCATCTTGAAAATGCGATTTTTGAGCCTTTTCAGGTTCTTCAGACAGTGCTTCAATTATACTTTGTCGCTTTAAACCATTAAGATCTTTGCGTTTTTTTTTACTTGTAGCCTACTGTTTATAACAAGTACCTTGGTTGTTTTAAATTGGTATAACCAGAGTGTATATTTCGTTAGATCGCAACGGTGGTGAAAAAGATAAAAGAAAACGTATATTTCATTAGTGTGAAAACGAGAATCTGTGGTTGTTAACCGTATATTGATAAAAATATTACGTATGTACCTTATTAAGTTCTAACTGCATACAGTACAATTTGGTTAAAAGATCGAGTTCTCAAATATCATAGTTTTCGCACGCGCCTATAAAACGCTTTGAACTCTGCTGGTAATTTCTTGACGCCACAAATTTTATATTAGATGATTTTCTATTATCGATCGGCACTTTAAAAATATAAGTGATGGCAGCATGAGTTATCATTGAAACATATTTGTAAAATAGCAATACAGGATAGATCACAAGAAATGGCAAAAATGAAAACTTTACAAAACTAGAAGTCTGCATTTAAAGAAATGCAAGACTTTGTGACGGTAACTTGTTGGAAGTAAAAATACTTTGACCGTCAGTATGTTACATACAAAACGGAAAGTGATAAAATGATAATACGATGGTATTTTCATCCCAAAATCAGGTATCAGTTTATTCGGTGGGTGGTAAAGCCTGACCTTTAGTTATCTGCCAGAATAATATGTGGAGTTTTAAGTGGTGTTGTAACTTCAGCGACGGTGGGTTCCCTCTCTAATGGACAGCAGATAAGAGTCTTAGGTTTTGGTTTAATTACCAGAAGAGTTGTGTGTAGGTGACAACGTAATGGCGTTAATTAAATCCGTTAATGGACTAGAATACATTATTGTAAATTGGCCATTATCTATGGTACGTTTTAGTGAATTGTTATTTTATTAATGTGCGAAATACGTTTTGTCTTCACGTCACTACAGTTGCGATTTTAGAGAATGAACTTTCTGAGTCCTTTCTTCTTCCAAACATTTATGTATGGCAAACTCGTAGGCACTGAGGGTTGTAAAGCCTGAAATGTTTTATAAGAGATTGCCAGCAAAGCATTAATATGATTGGATAGCGGTACACGCGAGGACCAGTATATTACTTATGAATCCCCTATACACGTCCTTTACGAACACTTTTATTCAGAGCTTGGATATTGATCACCTTGTTTTTTCAAAGCTGAATTCGTATTGTACGTAGTAAAGAAAGTATATTTAAGCAAATTTAGAACTGCACAAACTTTTAATTACGGGTTCTCTGTCGGCATAAAATGAAGGTGGTACAAACTATATATTAAGAGTTGAAGACCAAGGGACCAGGTCATCAGAGAGAGAGAGGGGGCCTGTTACAACTGATAATGTAATAATCATCTTATAATGTAACATTAACCTTTAATTTAATAAGAAATAAACCGATAATGTAACACAAACTGATAAAGTAATAACAAATCAACTAATAATGTAATACCAACCGATAACGTAATAAAAAAAAACAACCGATAATGTAACACTAACCAATAATGTAATACAAAATCAACCGATAATGTAACAACATTTGCTTACCGATAACGTTATACGAAATTACCCGATAATGTAACAAAGTTCCCTAACCGTTAATGTAAATTACAATTAACCGATAATGTATTAACACTTTAGCGAAGAGACATAATCGTTTATGATCAATTATGCAAGCTGCAGTAAATTCAAAAGATTATAATAAAACAAAATTATATACTTTATCCCCAGGCAGGTCTCTTTGCATACCAAAAAATTAGGTTATTGTGACCTACATTGTATGGGTAAGGTGATTGTTGTATATTTGTCGAACTTGAACTAATGTTCTATTCTGCAAAACATATGTTTGCGTTCAACCAAGAAAAAACAATGTGCATCATCTTCACAATTAACATTATTATATGACCCATTTGTATCGACGCACAGCTGAAAATGTCTTTAAGGATATTTTCATTACCTTTTTCAAAATGTTGGTATTGTAACCTTGACACTTAACCTCAAGACCAACAAATCGATAGGATTTATAATTCTGTAATAGGCCATTTATATGAAGTTTTAAACAATACACAAACCAAACTGGAGTTATATGTGTAACATGGAAGGTTTTGCGTGAGAAGTTTGGCTTAAAATGCATCCACAATCTTTTTAAATTAGTGTATCCAGTGACCTAGTACTTTGACCTGATGATCCCAAATATTTCTTGTTTTAGTGGTTTACCATACATAGGTTTGAAATCCGCATGTCAATTCACACTGGAGATAACATTTGGTAACAAATTTGTGATTGGACGGACGGACAGACAGGCGGACAGACGAACAGACGGACGGACAGGTTGATTACTATAGGGCACCCGCTTATGATTATTAAATACACCAGGTTCCATGATTCTATATGAAACCATAGCTTAGAAAATGATTGATGTCATTTAAGTCTGAAAATAGAAAAAAAAAATCATTTAAATTAGTTAAAACAGGTTCTCGGGAACTGACAAATCTAGTCATTGTCACAATTAAAGGCAAGATTCATGATAATCCATGCATTAATTATGAAAATACTTCAAGTTTTGTATAATTTTGATAATTATTCTGAGGGGTACTTAGAAACCCCATCGCTCGGAGGATATAGGTCGCAGTGACCTTATTTTATTGACCCGTATGAATGATCACTTAGAAGCTTCTAGAGTCAGCGGTTACGATCTGTGCCTTGCAAACGAACGGCCGGACGGACGACGGACAAAGCGCCATACCTATACCTCAGTTTATTTTCAGTCAGCTGAGCTAAAAATGAAGAAAATTAGAGAAGCCAGTCCTTAAAAACTGTTGACTATTAAAATGCGAAATTTTAACATTCGGGCTGTTGATGTGGGTACCTTAGTCACACTATGTATCGATCACAATGGAAATTTTGAAGAAAGTCTGTCCAATCAGTTTTTACAGTTACTGCAGACAAATTTACAAAAAAAACTTATGTGGCAGCTGATTTTAACTGAAATTCATACTTAAAGTAAGAAATCTCAGTAATTGTTGCATGTTATGTTTTGAAATTTGATACTTTTATCAATCCTAATTTGCTCTTTCATGTGGGGAAGGCTATAGGTGCCATCTGCATGTGCTTCATTTTTACGCATTTTTGGTTGTATTGTTTGTACTCAGTAATTATAACTTGTCATTTGTCAACAAGACACAACTTGTAAACGGGAGACCATAAAAATGACTTACTTAATCAAGGTTGATCATTAGTCAATATTCTTGCATGCATACAAAAAATCAGGTCACTGTGCGAGCTTTGCGTATTTGTGTGACGATATAGCACTTATAAATACTTATATCAATGTTTTTGGCTGCAAAACATAATTCAGCATTCAGCAATAATAAAGCATTCAACACCGCCCCCCCCCCCCACCCCCCCCCCCCACCACCAAAAAAACATTATTCATCATCTTCACATATAACATTGTTAACAAGAGCACCGCAAATGGTGCATAATACGCCCGTTGCATATTTGTGACCTCTGATCTCGTTTAATATGTGTGAATTTGCTGACAAAGCAATTCAGGTGAGAAAATGTTTTTGTTAATACTCATCATGGGTTATATGAAAATCAATCAGATTTTTGGTAAGTCAGGGGGGTGCCACCCAAGAGTAGTGACCTCTGACCTCATTAAATATGCATGGATTTGTTGGAAATAGAACATAGGTGAGATATTATATTGATTAAAATTTCTTTTGGGTTTATGAAAATCCATTATATTTTGTACGCTTTCTCGATAACACCGCGAATTGGCTGTACAAAGCAGCCTGCTGACATCTGATATGCATGAATTTTGCTGAGAATTTAACTTAGGTGAGAAATTTTATTGGTAAATATGTATAAAGAGTTTCATGAAAAGCCATATATAGGATGTTTGGTAAGTTAACACGATGGCTCCAAAGTGCCGTGACCTCTGACCTCTTTAAATATGCGTGGATTTTGCTGGAAATCGAACTTAGGCGAGATATATTATTGAAGAACATTTCTTTTGAATTTTATCAAAATCCATTATATCTTTCGTAAGTTATCCCGGGCAACACTAAAACTTAACAGACGGACGGCTAGACAGAAGACAGACGGTGAGTATACAATAATACGTCCCGTCATAGACTGGCTTATAAAAATGGAGAAACTCGGCCCGGCCATTGCTTCAGAACTGTTGCAGACACAATTGTGCAGTTTTAATATTTGAGTTGTTGATGAATGAAATTCGTATTTCAGATCAGTTTTTCAGTTTGCCTGGACCTTTCTGAAATATCCTTATGCCCTAAGCTTAGGTATATATAATCTTAATACACGACATGAAAAGTGCGACGGAGAAGGGACCGATTTATGCTCGGACGGACAAGGGGTGATCACGAAAGCTCAGATGATTTATGGTAAAATATAATGCAGGTAATGGACTACTAGGTCCATGCAACATGCGGAAGGTCTCACACATTGGATTCAAAGTGGCTTCTTCAAACTGGTAAGGGTTCGAGAAAGTGTTATTACATTACCGGTTAATTTTGTTTGACATTAACGGTTAGGGAACTTTTTTACATTATCAGGTAATTTCGTATGACGTTATCGGTAAGCAGATGCTGTTACATTATCGGTTGATTACATTTTTGGTTAGTGTGACATTTTCGGTTATTTTTATTACGATATCGGTTGGGTATTACAGTTGATTTGTTATTACGTTATCAGTTTGTGCTACATTATCGGTTAATTTCTTATTACATTATCAATAATGTAACATTATAAGATGATTATTACATTATCAGTTGTAACAAGGCCTTTTTTTTAACGCCCGTCGTATGACGGGAGTATTATGGTATTACCACCGTCCGTCCGTTGACTTTTAGTGTCGCCGCGGTAACTTACCGTCCTCCATCTTTGATGGATCTTCACGAAACTTACCATAACTACTTACCAACAAATTAACTCGTCCGAGTTCGATTATTGTCAACATCCACGCATATTAAATAAGGTCTCTAGGCTATACTTTGTGGTGTCGCCGCGATAACTTATGTAGGATTTTGGTAAAACTCACCAGAAATGTTAATCAGTAATATATCTCGCCTAAGTTCGATTTCCAGCAAAATCCATGCATATTTAATGAGGTCAGAAGTCACCGCACTTTGGAGGCATCTTGACCTCTTTTTCATGTAACATGCACGGATATTTGAAAGAATCATAGGAACTAAGAATATTTGCAAGCTCATACCAGGGTCAATTATATTTGGTCAAGCCTTTATGAGTTAACATGGAATTTAAGTATTTACTCATGGTCACAAAAGTGCGTTTTCAGTCGAGAACAAAATTAAATTTCAGAACTGCACAAAACCAGAACAACTACACACAATAGAGTTCAAGTGCACCTTTAAATATACCCTGCCTTTTATTCTGCCGCGTTGCTAGTGGAAGAACTTCGAAGTTTAGCGGGATTTCACCAACTTATCTCCCGTATAAATTAATTAATTATTTAAATGTTTGTGAATTGTAATTGGTAGAAATAATTCTTTCTTATTCAGCAATTTAATTACCTTTTTTATGTTATACCGTTTGCATATACCTTATATTATAGACGTCTTGTTCAGAGCCTCGCTCTCTCTGTATCTTCTTCGATGGATAAATAGTCAGTTTTCTTCTGTTCTGTATATGGTTCATAATGGATGACAGTTTGCTGCCAAGAAAACACTCAGGGTACCAGGAGTAGACTTGAGTGCAATGTAAATGTAGACGCAAGAACATTAAGTGGCAGGAAGGTGATATCTGCCATGTCGACGTCAACAGCCGAAAACTAGCTCAAATGCCTTAGGCATTCAGGTTCCTTGACCATGACGTAATCTTAACCGGGTTAAAATTACACCGATCTTTGTCGTTCGATGTTTATTGACATCATATAATATCCTATGACCAAATCTGCCTCGTCCCTTGGGGAGATCGTATGTTTGCCCGATGTTCTTAATTCTCCGTCGCGCGATCATTGAATCTAGCGCAACCACTAGGCTGGCCAGTGATCATGACTGTAAACGCACCTGCAAGATGACCGATATAACTAATAAATTTCGTACGACTTATGGAAAATTCAATGACAGAACAAAGAATTGCCGACGAAATCGTGTCGGAATCTCATATTAGCCTGACAAATCTCACGATTGTTGTCTCACGTCAAAAGCGGTGTAATATACACAGGCTAACTCAGTTTATATCTTGAAATCTTAAATGAGTCAATCGGGCTTTTTATACAGTAACCTTAATTAAATAAACCAGATTATTCACTGAAACACAGTATACCATTTACCCCCTCACCGATTTGTATAATATACCGTATATGTGGAAACCTAAATGATATATGTAATCACATTTTGAAAAAATAAGCTGTAACATGCATCAGCCTTTAACTGTGACTATTTTACCAGTGACAGGTTTGTACATTTCGAGAAAGATCTTTTCAATATTTCAAATGTCAATTTATTCATAACAAAAATGAAGACAGCAAACTTCTCGGGCAGTTTCTGTAGCAGGTTCTTGGCAAGGTAAAAATTCAAGGCGCTTAAACTCAAAGTATGTTAGTAAGTATTTTATTTGCATCGTAGCATTTTGGAATATATATAGTCCATTGTCTATATATGTAAAATAAATGACATAGCATTTAACATTGCATTCAGTATATCCAAAATCTAAAAACATGCATCACCATATACACATGCAGGTATGTCAACATGGCAAACCAATGACTGTGATATTTTTTTATTAAAGCCGATAAGCCTTCGCGGTACATCGCTTGATGTCTTCATTTTAAAATATATAAAGGCCAGGCGACGGTGGTCACTTGGAAATGTAACACCTGTTTGATGGACTGTTACGTCATTGTGTACACGAAGAGGATTGCCATAAGAAGATCAGTGGGCAAAGACGCAGGTGACGGAACCCATCTACATACTTCAGCAGCAGATTTCAATATACATTCTTTCATCGCACCTGGTAACTGATCATAAGTAGTTTCCAGATCTAGAGCTGTATTTTGGTACTGTCACTTTGGTTTGATCATTCACAGGATAAAAGACGTTTTTTTACTAAAATTAACAGTGCTACAAAAAGAAAGTTGTTAATAAGTATGTATTTCAATGTCTAAACTAAGCACAGATATAGGTAACACGCTTCAGCATCTGAACATCTTTTCAACGTTATTCATATTCAAGAAAAGAGCATATTGTGAAAAGAAAAGGGCGTATTTTGACAAGAAAAGGGCGTATTTTGACAAGAAAAGGGCGTATTGTGACACTTTTGTCTCCACATTTCTTTCTGATGTATGGTGATACACACCAGCCCCAATATTACAACTACATCTCATCATTTTCATCATATTTTTACCCTCACATCCCGCAAAATGCCACCAGCAGCCGACCCCGTCCGTTAAAAAAGACAAGCTTTATTTTATCTGGTCGGTATACAGTTCGGAGCGATTTCAGTGGGTGAAACCGCAAAACAAGTAATTAGGATAGTTTACATACGTTTTACCTCATCTGCTATCAATATTTATTTCTTTTGTTAAAATACCTATTCCTGAACGTCACATATGAATGAAATAACTGAATCTCATGATAATTAATTTTGTCTTGGGACAGCAATATAGACCAAATCTCTGATTACCGATAAAATGTCGCCGTGACCCCGTTCTATTTGAAACGTGTTGATGCTTTTCATTATGTTTTGATCGAATTTGCGTTATCCTAATTTGATCACCGTAAACGAGTTACGTTTTAATCTTAGGAAGTTAATAACGCAGGACTATTCTTGGGCATGTGACATTTACATATAACGTCAACGCAAAAAATAAATCCTTTTTATGACGCTCGTAAAGGCGTGTTGAGCTGATGGTTGAGTGTATGTAGAAACATTCATTTTTATGGGTGATGGCTGTTTATATAAATTCGAAGCTTTCTTAATGAGTACCTCCATAAAGCGGACACCTGTATATAATGGACAGTTTTGGAGAGTACCCTTTTTCTCTTCCTGTTACTTTTATGTCAGATCGTATATATATTCAGTAAAGTTGGCACTTCTGTAGATGCAACTAATGCTGGTAGTTCACCAGTGAAAGTTTTCTAAGCATTATTTTTGCATTTTTAAGGTTATTGACTAATATCATTATTGTTATTATTAGATCGTAAATAAATAATGTTGCAGCTCCTGATATTTATTTAGCATTAGGTATCTCAGAATCAAAATTTACGTACCATGCGTTGGAATTTGTTGTTGGAGCCACATGGAATAATTGTTGGCATATTTTTTTTTTCTGGTTTCGATATAGGATGTTTTGTTGGCATTTAGTATAACTAGTTTATATAATGAATTATAGACTGTCAACGACTGGATTTTATTTTGCTAAAAAGCGTAACACGTGTTAATTATCTTAAGCTATCTTTGAGAATTTTCTCATGCCGCTTCACTAATGTGCTCTTTGCCAACATTCAGATCTGAATCATTAAATGCTATTTTTTTACAGATACATATAGCAAATATAATTAACCAATACTTGTCGATTTTCTGTAATGAGCATTTATGTTGAAAAGAGACATCATTTTAAACTAGATTATAAAGTCGGAACATTCAGACCTCCGCTGTATATGCAGTGTCGCGCTTGAGTAACATGGGTTCTTCTAGTGAATGGCAGGAGAGCAAGGCCCTAATTCCCACCAATGGCCTGCTTGATTCTCTGGACAAAAGGAATCCCCCTGTATTACCATGGAAAGGATCCTTTGTGGTATTGATTCCGATTTCCTCAATTATTTTTAATGGAATGTTTTTTTCTGTCTGACCCTCTTTAAAATTCCATCAAAACTGGTACTTTTCGTTTTTCTAAAATTTGTAAACAGACAAATTACCGATTCAAGAGAATCAGATAACCTTCGCCTCCCGGCGGAGGTATAAAAGTCTACTGAATAGATGTATATACAATTACTTATAACTGGAGGGCTTCTAATGGTTTTCCTTGTGATTGCCCCCCAAACATTTTCTCAGCAAGCAAGCCCCATGATTACCGATCGATATGCATACGAAGAGATTTTGCTGGTCATACATTCATGATATACCCAAGTAGTCGTTGTAAATATTTCCATACAAGAGAGAGTGCACTACCGGTGTTCCTAAAAAAATACACAACGAACCACATTGACATTAAACTGAACTACAACTGCCTCCGAGGTTTATTTTCACAGTAAATAGTATTATGTTTTGTTTCCATTTCGATCGTTTGTCACTTTCACTTATAAATCATATGTTGCTATGGTCCTATTATTTTATCGGTTACGGGCGGATAGAATAGTTCAGAATGGGGGGGGGGGGGGGGGGGGGAAGGCTGATAAAGCAAGTCAGCTAACCGTTGTAGGGAGAGTATGGAAGGGTGTACTCCCGCCCATAGTGTAGAAAAGGTCACAAAATTAAGGCGATGATGATACAATCTGTATTAAGTAAGTATGCCTCTGTTTCACAATCTTTTAAGGCCAAAAAAGGAGACGCATGCACTTCTGCCGCCCTATTCCGTACTCAACAATATTGTGTTGTGAAGGAGCACGATACATCTATGTTATTGTCATATACGCAGTTTTTTTTCCAGCAGAATTATCGATATTTCAGAAATATTTTCTCAGTCATAACTATTGTAGGGTTGCAGGAGTTTAATGTAAAATACACGCACATTATTGTTTCAACTGATACAGAAACATATTCCTATAAACGGAGCTTTTACATTTGCACACTATCAAGCCTGACGTATATATAAGATTGGCTTAGATTGTCCACTGAATAATTTATAATATGAATACTTATGGCTTTTGTATGAAAGCTACGAAATTAAGGGTTTCTCCTGCTCTTAATTTAATACAGTCTTGCGCATCTAAAAGAGCAAGTCTGAAATGAAAACCCTTTTTGCCTGCTCAATTATCAGTTTGACCACGGTACCAGTTTCCATGTATTACATAAGAGGCATCAACGATTTGAGTCCAGACAAGCACGATGGGAGCCAACTGAGTTCAGCGCTGCCGCACAACAACTAGAAAATAAAACCGAACATTCTTGATGCAGTGCGTTATATTTGCTGCAGATAAAAACCCCTTGATACTTTTTTTCACGAAATCTCATTTTCAAGTGAAACATTTACATAATTGGCGTAAAATATTGCGGCAAATGAATCGTTCAGGTTTTCATTCTAAACATGCTGGGAATAATGCGTGCCGCAGTACGTTCAAATCAGATAAACTTGCAGTATTAACCTGATTATTGACAGAAATCTAGCATGCAATTAGGTAGTCAGCATTTAACCGTCTAAACTGGGTTATTTCTAAACCAAATCGTAGACAATTTGTGTAAGTTAGGAGGGAGAGTGGGTTGAAAGAGCCAAGCGGAGTGATGCGGTGCTTGAATCAGAGAGGCATTTGTCTGCTTTGACAGAATCAATACAACAGAAAACGGACGAATGGAGCCTGACAAATGCTTGCTTTAGTATTTTTTATCAGATTATCTAGGTAACTTTGCTGGGTTCACGGTTGTATTCGGACAGTTTCTTTCCTTTGCGGCAGCCCGGCATTTGACGTCATGATTAAGTTTTTAATTTGATTTGAGAACTGTGACACATCATTATTTTTTGAGCGCACATCTCTAGGCTGTTCTTTAATTTCCCGTCGAAGTTGAAATGAGGAATACAATGGGTTTTTTTCTTCGGAGTAACTGTGGTTTCTCCTTGTGGCTTAAGTCGGCAGATTCTGGCTAAAAGGTCAGTTCAGCTGACACGTATTCAATTACACAGGTATTTTTACTTATCCAGAATGCTTCTCATAAATAACTGAACCCAGCGATCGATTCATCCATTATAAAGCCATATTAATGATTAACTTCAACAAAACAAATCTTATTTTAACGGCTAGGGCAATGACATTGAGTTGACGCTGTTTTTCAGTCCTGGCTATGAGGCGGCTTATACAGGAACAACCCGTATATTGCAGGCCATTCAAACGGTACATTACACATATACTGACCATATGAATCACCCTCCCTCTACTCCACTGTCGTGATAAAACACATTGACTTTTAAACATTTCTTTTTATTAATATTTTTATCCAGTGTGATATAAATCAAATGAAACAAGAATAGCCTTTAAAAACAAACAATGACTTAGAATTTACCCTCGAAGCCCTCAGAATTGTTACACATGTATTATATATATAAATATATATATATATATATATATATATATATATATATATATATATATATATATATTTGCGTTCACCCGTAACACTAGCCCAACAATGCATGAATACAAGATATATTGTCATGTTATTCAACCTCCTCGGAACAACATGAACATAATAAAATTGGTTTATCAATTTTTAATCTGCATGATACAAAAGCACAGCACATAAAACGTATCGCGGCTTTAGTCACGTGATGTAATCAATGCATATCGACATATCAATGCTCAATGCTAAATCTAATTATCTGTTGAATATGAATTGAAGTTGAACATAAAACAGTGGATGCTCTGACGTGCATGGGATTCGGTAAACGGTCATTTTCAATTTAGGAGGGGCCTAGTTGCACACTAGGATTTAGAAGCAAGGTCGATCTTCAGGTCAGAGTACAATTAAAGGTGCAAACGTTGAAAATATTTTATATATATACTAAAACAGATATTCTGTACAAATTAAAGACCCCCACAACAGTTCTGTTTCCGTGTTTATGTAACTACACTGGTCAGTCGATCTTCTTTTGTATGAATACTAATAAAAAAATATGGAAATGGTGCAGCGGAAGAATCGTCCTAATCACATGTTTTACTGTACTGCAAATAAAGAACTGTCATGTACACAAAAGAAAATAATAATTAGCAGAAAAAAAAATACACCTGATCTACCTTGTACGGGTGGAAAGTTAGCGTGTTTCAAACACAGGTTACACAGGTTACCTTTTTTGATCTTGTAATTTCCTATCTATTACTACTGTGTACCTATCTCTACTGGACTTACTTTGCTGGTGTACCACGTAGGGTATGTCCTTGCTCCTGGTCGCCCACGTGTCTATCTATTATTAAGGAGTCCCGTTCTCCACCTGTTTATATATATTAATGTCCTTCCTTTGTCGGTCTGTTCTGTCCTCCTCAATTCCCCTACAGGCCTTTTTTGTTGTCCTTGATGGTACATTCTTCTTGTATGAGCAATGGAACTCGGCTACATTGGGAGATTATTTCGGAATTGGAATTTGATCTTTTAGTCTACGTATCCCTCTGGTTTGTAATTTGCCCTTTCTCTCTACATTTGGAAATCGTCTGGTGTGATAAGATTTGTCTACTTTTGGATTTTCTTCTCGTTCGTAATTTGCCCTTTCTGAACTCATTTGGATAATCTTTTGGTGTATGATTAATTCTGCGTATGTTTGGACATTCCTCCGGTTTGTAATGTCTTTCTGTCTACATTTAGGAAACATTCTGGCGTGTTTTAAGATCTGTCCATATTTTGGTATTCCTGTTGATTGAAATTTTCCAATTCTGACTACATTTTGATAATCTTGTGTTGTGTGATCAGATCAACGTTCGGACATTCTTCTCGTTTGTAGTTTATAATTTCTGTCAACATTTTAAAGGGACATAATCCGGATCAATATTTTGCCTATTCTTTCACACTATCAGTTCGGCTTTGCTTTATACAAAGATTTCTCAGCAAAACCATCATAGCACACAGTCTCAGTTCCTCGCATACGGCTTTTTAACACCTTTTTATGACTGTGCGTGTTGGTAAATACATTCCACGTGTGTCTGTTTTCCAAAACAAGGCCGCGTGACCGGAGGTCCGATTAATAGGGACAACACACGGTGTATCAGCCAGCGGGAACATTTATTATATTTTTTGGCCATGTCAGTCAGGGTATCTCTTGTTGTGTTGTGGTTCCGCACCTGCACACGGCCTCTCGCACTGTGTTTATGTTGACACATGCTTTTTCTGTCTCCATTTAAATATTCTTTTGGTTCATAATTAATCTTTTTGTCTGAACACTTCCATGTTCGAAAGAAAAAAAAAAGAAATTTTAACTTTATGTATGTTTACATCTTTACATTGTATGACTTTATATCAATTATAAAATCCCAGATCGTTACTTTTATGTTTGTTACATTTAAGACAATTCTTTTCTTCTCTGACGAATGTTTTTACCTATTTTTGGACGATCGAGTTTAAATGTGCCGATAGTTTTTTTTTCTTTGGTATATATACCATATATAGCCAGATGTTCTTTATTTATCGTTCCATTGAACGTTTTTATGTTTCATAAGGCAGGTCATATTTGATTTGATTCACATATATTACACCTGATAAAACTGATACATATATTACATTTAAATGGAAATAATATATTTGGTTAGCCCTTAGTATGAATGGTGTTAGCCATCTGCTGATCGGTCATACATATTAATGCCGCTTTTTGGTCATTTCCCGTTGCAGCTGCATGGAAATAGGTAGTCGTATTTATATTTATCTGTAAACGAATAAAAGTTACGTTTTCCTATAATAAACAAGGAACAGAGTTGGGACTATATCCTGATCTCAGCATACTGGTCAGAAAGCTATATTATTCAGATTGGTGAAATTGAAGCTTGGGGAATGCTTTGAAACGTGGGAGGGATTTAGTTCTAATTTGGGTAAATTAAGAAATAACTGGCTCGGTGCTGTATAGAGGAGAATATTCAAAGCCGGTTGATCCCAAGTCGACAATTACACTGTCTAGGGGAGCCAGTCGCACGGACAGATAAGCGTCCATAGACTGTTTCTATTATACCAGAGCGACTCGTCAGCCGGTGTGAACGGTTGCTTTAGTGAGCGAGGCGTTTAACCTCCCGGAAAGAGGTATTTATGCACCTGACATGGAATTGCTTAATGAGACCACGTGGTTTTGATGCCTAATGCAGAAAGTCTGCCAAGATTAATTATTGTCAGATTTTGTTAAATTTTATTTCTCTTTTATATATTTCTTGTACCAGAGGGTCTTCTGTAGCCTTTATGGCGCCGGACCGTGGCGTTTTCAGTATTACTTTCTGCACTTCTAGTTTGGAAAGTTTGGCTTATAAGTTCTGATCATTCATTTTAAACATTTGAGCAAATGGATTATTTTTGGTTAGATATCCCCCCCCCCATTTTGTTATGATTCGATATGTTAACCCGCTACAAAGCGATTTCCCTTAGTCTTGTTGAAAAGCAAGACGTCTGATACGTCTATGGGGATTGAAATAAGCCATTCAGCAGGCAGGTCCCCGCCTAGCGGCAGACTACAAAAAAATTCCCTATTATGTAGTATATTTTTTCTGAATTGTTGAATAAAAGGAAAGATATTATTGGTTTCTGTACTTGCGTATCTCAAATTTGAAGACATACTATTTCAGAATATAACCGGGGCACAGTGGCGACAACAGATGACTAATATTATACATGTATAGAAAGTAGTTTTTGACCTGGCTATAGCCAACGTATAATTTCTTAAACATTTACTTATTGTAAAATATCTTTTGGGATGATGATATTAAAATACCCCGAATACTTTATATATATCCCACGGATGATCTAATGATATTGTTAGTATGAAAATACAAACATAGGTAAAAAGCTTACAATAATGGACCCATTACTATATAACTAAAATTTAAATTCAATCCTGGACCGCATTAAAGTTTGTCAAATGTTGATAGTCTATCTATGAAAGTTTCAGCAAAGATTCAATATTTTTGTGACTTTAACGGAGGACGTGGTATAGGTTGACTAGTACTGTCCCCTGTGTCAGCGAGACAGGACATGTGTCTGTATGTGTTGCTAGCAGATATTCCATTCAGGGTTCCCTCACCCTTGAAAACAAGGGGGTTATTGAGATTAAACCAATGACCTTCAGGAATGCCATTTAAACTCATGGGAGTGACCCACTGAATTGCTGATTCTTTCTTTTTTTCCTGAAAAGTTCACTGTCCGTAAAGGAATAAAACAGAGATGCATGGTCTCACTGATAATCATGAACCGCCCGCATGCCATAGAATAGGACATGAATGAAGCTGACAGCATAGGAGTGATTGAGGAGAAGTGATGGTACCCTTGAGAACCGCAAACCCTTTGGCGTCACCAAAAGGCACCAGAGGAGGTAGCAGTAAATATTAAGGACAGGTGGCTCTCAAACTTCCTGAAGATTATCGTCAAATTGATTAATTTCGTCACATAACATGTTTCGCGAAAATCATCAGCACGCGAAATAAAATGATTAGATATAATGCCTCTGCACAACGAACTGTTTTTTATAGGTATGGTTTGTATTGTGTTGTATTATGTCCATTGCAATAATGTAGGCATATGTATGAGTAAAATATGAGACTCACTCTTAAATCAGAAACTACTGAAACTAGGTACATACTAATCGCAAATTCCGAACTGAATGCCGGTTTGCAAGTTTAATTCCTTGAAATTCCCGTAGTTAACCGTCTTGATGCCTAGACAGTAAAGTGGTAAAAAGTTCGGCGCTCTCCACTGGCCACCGAAGTTTGATTCCCGACGTGCCATTGGGAGTGCATTGTGGTGGCACATCCGACGTTGGTGGTTTTATCGGGGCTTCCGGTTTCATCCACCTCTAGAAACTGCCGAACGCAACTATTTGTGCCCACCATTAGTTAATATAGTTATTTGTGCAATCCATGTTTATCCACAACGTTAAATTAACAGTATGTCCCATGTTAAGGTTGTATTTTTATCTTAGTGAGCAGATATTGTCAGTTTTGGACATCTTGATGGATAATGCAAGCGGAAATATGAAATAGGTTTAGCACATAATGAATACATCAAGACCATAATTACTGTATACATAACGGTCTACCATCGTGTGTCCGAAGGGCAATCACGCCGTATTGTCCCACATCTACAGTCCCTTCGTGTAATCATCTTACACATAATATATTTATAGGAGCTCCTAGGCGACTTCATGAACCATACGGGTAATTTCAGAGGATTCATTTGGCGGTACCCTACATGCTGAACATCACTGCCCATTGACTAATTCAGCGATAACGGCTAACTATTGGTGTTTCATAAACGGCTCATTAACTTAAGCGACTGCCATCTTCATATGACCTCTCCGGATACTTACATTCATTCACTGTTAGGATGCGCTTGACGGCGCCAATTAACAAGACACATCAAGTTCATTCTAGCCAACTAAGTTATTATGACTATTAATTCAAGCATGCTTAAAGGTTCAATTCCGGGTCTTTGCACATACATGGAAATGTGTAAAACACAGGAAACAGTATTTCACGGTCTTTTGTTAAAAAGTGTAAAAACAACTTCTGAAATCATAACCTAACATGGTACTCTGGTAACCAACATGTGACTTAGGAGGACTATCATTTACCAACTGACTGGAGATTTATATTGTATTCAGAAATATATGGAATACAACAATTATACAAGTCTGACATGTTTGTTACCTTTATATACCAGCCAGCGCTGGTTGCTAAGATCGTTATAGACTAAGATCGTTACATCAGCATTGACAGTTGCTGGAGCTGCTTCCCTGCGGGTCCCGGTGCAATTAGAGATCTTGGGTGAAGGTCAAATTTACACAGATGAAGCACTTTCTAACATTTGCTTGGAAATCAGAACCGATCATTAACAGCAGACTAGATTTACAGGAAGTGACGTCAGCATGAATTAACACGGACTGGACTGCATGCCGCTGTTTGGGAAGTTAATTAGATAGTGACTGGCTTCAATGAATGTCATTAATGTCATTTGATTTACCTCTGTCCAAGTAGACATCCTCTGAGTCTTCGGTTTCCTTGACAACCGCACGTCTTAGGTCCGCAGACGTCACCGAAAACTTATTAAAATATGCACGGCTAAGTATGGAAACACTGAGTCGAAACATGACGCTGGACTCTCATGCCAGTAACCTCTAAAGAGAATGCAGCGTTGTGCGCAATTGCCATGATGTGTATATGATGTAACAAAAGTGGGCAGTTGAAGGTATTGATATACTGATCGACACTAGTGAAACTATCCGTAACTACAAGGTATCATGGATTTTAAAAGTTTCCATTATAACACTGATATCGTACATCGTACCCTCGTAGTTTTTATTGATTTTACTTGGGATATCATTGAAGTGAAATCGTTTCTCAGTAATCACACCATGCATGCTACAGCAATACTGTGTAAAATGTCATTTGTTTTATCTTTTCTTTTGATTATGCTTTAGCTGTGACACGCGATAAGTAGTTTTATGGAAAGTTTAATCAAGAGTTGGAATGTTGTCGGAATCATAAGGCTTAAGAGATCATTACCTGCATGTTTTTTAAATATGCGTATGACACTATCCTTATCTGTCAGTTTCAAAACATGACATCAGATTTGGCTTGTTGAAAGTTATAAACTTTAAGATTGCCAACCTAATTAGCAACATATTACTACCCAAATGTATATATTTAATGATATAGTAAATTCTGGACAAACAGGTTTAACAGCTTCTTCCATTGGTTTCTAGAATATACTAAATGTGAGCATCTGCTCTGTCTCTGTTTTGTTTTTTTTGGAATTAAAATAACACAATATTGTTTTTGTCATTATATATATATATATATATATATATATATATATATATATATATAATTATAAAGACGAACATAACTATTTCAAACGGTCTCCCATAGCCGGAAATCCAGTCTGTGGCAGCCGAATCAACGCTATATACGCGAAGCCAACGCACAAGCATGGGACTATCATTTGTCAGGAGAAAATGGACTGTAATGGCTCAGCAATTATTCATATTTATCAATATACTAGCTGATAAACCCGGTATACCGGGCTTATTCCCGGGGTTGGGGAGATACATTAAATAAGATGTGGAATGTTGGCTCACTTTTTATTCTAAAAGTTAACAGAAAATATAGGTTTTCAGTAGGAAACTGTCTCAGTTAGATATTTATAATTTTTTTTTACATTTATTTTGTGGCGCTGTGCTCGTTACAAGAAATTCATACCCCGGTTTGTTTGCCTTGAAGATCTGGTCAGCGATGATGTTTACAATGCGAACCGGAATAAGACGCGGGGGCATTCAGGTTTTTGATGATATTTGACTTGATTCTATCCTCGGACGTATAAAGATTAGGTTGATGTGAGGAACACATAAAAAAATTACCTAATGTCCGTTGCAAGGAAAATGTTCCTGAAGAAAGAAACAGAAATATGCATACCTCGTAAGTAGCAGAAGCGGGCCCAACGGGACTCCATGCAGAGGGTGCGTATCCGTTTTTCAGCCTCCGTGACCTTTTTTTCATCATATCAGACAAATTTTGAAGCCATAAACCCCACCACCAATCCACCCCATCCCACCCCAGCCCTGTTCCTGAATTTGGGACCTTATATTAGGTTTTGTCATTAATCCTCCTGGGTTGAGCTCTCTATTTTATAAAGCGAGAAACGTGTTCTTTTTTACTGACCACGCATGTTCTAATGTAAGGCCAGACATGCTTAAATCCCTCATTGAAAGCAAGCGTTATTCAAATGAACTATAGTCCTTAATTTTGTTTGAGGTTGAGTGACCACGATGCACACATTCCGGTCATTGCCGAAGGCATTTCGGCTGTGCTCGGTCTAACCTCCGTGCAAGTCAGTAAACACGGTAAAAACACTCAAAATTATATGTACATTAAAAATTATTTATTCTCCCATCGCCTAGATCACTTCGGGGAATATTACCTTTAAAGTGATGTATGACACAGTATTGTACACAACGCGATTTTAGAGAACATTTCGAACAAACGTAAAACCGAATTCCTTTGATAAAAAATCAACTAACATAAGGCATTCTTTATTTCATTTTTTACCCACATTTTATTGAGGAGCTGAGTAGGAAGACTGAAAAAACGGAACCTAATATTAACAGATCACGTTGTCGTGACGAACATAAATTTTGTAATGGAGATTTAAAAAATCAGATTCTGTAACACTAGGCAGCGTGAAATGTCTCGGGGAATGAATAAAGAAGTCATTGTTTTTTTGTTAACAAATAATTATAATTTATTCTTTAAACAATCCTAACATTACAGTACACTAAATCAATACAATTACAGTATAACAACAGTACAACAGTAAATCAACAGAAGTATATAAATAAAGTGTACTGTACCTGGATACCACCCCTGTCACAGCGACAAGTCCTTTAAAATGTTAAATCCAGATGAATAGTTCACATATATCTTCTCAGAGAATAACAGTCCAGTTCAATCACAAAATCAATTTGTTGTAATCCAAAAGTGAAGTTCTGATAGTGATCCCAACGGCAAACTGAAGACAAATTAAAATTCGTTACAAATTTGAAGAAGATCTATAACTGCCGCAATTATCGGAGGAGGTCCACAAACTGACACACACTCTTCTGTGTCCGCTGGAATATTTCTCTCCTCTCTCTCGGCTCTAAAAACACAGCCCCTTATTTATAACTTTTCACCTCAAGCCGAGAACTTTCCACTTCCCGAACAATCCAAAGAACCCAACAATACACACGTTACAGAAAACATCTAGAACAAAGAACGCTGTGTTTCTACATGTCAGGGTTCACACATGGGCCGGCCCGGCCAGGCCAGGCGATGCCGCAATAGCAACGGATAATGGTAGCGCTGCACATACACATGTAAGACTGCTACAAACAATAAAAGAGATATCTGTAACATTTGTTAAATAATTATTTGTCATTGATTTAAGTCATGAATGTGTGTATAATACGTCAGTGGCAACTGTTAAACAAGACACCAGTGAATAACAAAGCTCAGCTTAAAGCTCAAGTCAACAATATAGTAATTTTTATATAATAAAAATACATATATTGCTTCACATCTACAGTTATAAGTCTCAGAGTCAAGAGTACAGTTGAAATATATCTGTAAAATATCAGGAGATTGATTTTTCTTTAGTTTAAGGAAATTAGAGGAAGGAGGATACATAAACATAAAGAATTAAAAACCTAGGCTAATTTGTGATTATAGATTAAAATGGCTGCCACGCCAACTTTATTGAGCGACTCTTGTCATGGATGTTGAACTTCTGTTCACGTGATGATTCCAATACTCTTTTCACTGAACGTCAGTACCTACCAGCATTTCTATTTATACCCATGGCTTGACAATAACACATGCAGGGAACATATATGTAGATAAATACGGCTGAAATTTTCTTTTACAGCTCTATGAGAAAGCACTATTCTGTTCCAAAAGTATATATATTATCAGATGATACTTAACTTATCTGTATAAGGGATGTATTGCAACTTTAAGTACCGTTTGATGACGTCTTGCAGCTGCCTCGTTTACAAAGAATGTCTAAGGAGGGTTTTGATATCGCGCCAACTGCCAGGTGGGATAATGCTTCCCAAAATAACCTTAAACTCGCCTCTTCTCCCACCACTTTGTTTCAGAGAAGAGCTTATTGTCACGTGACCGGTCAGTTGCCCCCACCCCCGCACCCCTTATAGCCTTTAATAATTAAAACAATATATTTCAAACAATATTCATACATCATAATTACATTGATGTCGATATTTATATAAACAACTTTAAAACAGTATTAAAATATGTATATATAAGATTGAAAAATTATAAGATGAAAACAACTATTATGGCAAAAAGCCAGTACCTGACATGTCAAATATCATACGCTCATTTACGTGTAACAGAACTGGGCAACCGTTGTTATAAAAGAGAATGATTAAAAGCATCACTGTTATCGAAACACTGCAGAATTATATATATACGACACCGGTGTTCTACGTAGCAAACTATAAACATGTTTTCTGATCCAATTCATACATGAAATGTCCTTTGCTGTGCTGAACATTATATTACCAATACAATGTCTAGTGAGTTAATGTATGATTCGAAATGCATATAAAAAGGCTTTCTCTGAAACTTACCCAAAGGGCACAGACGATACTTGTTGCTAAAGTATGAATGAAACTGTCTGATCTTTACTGCGGATGTGATGTAAGGGCGATTTAAAAAAGAAAAAACCATACATACGATATGAATCCACTACTAAATGACAAAATAAAACTTGTTTGCTCAAAGAGCAGGTACCAACGCCAGCCGCGATGAATTGTGGCCTTGTCTGAGCGTCTGGAAATTTATCAAATCCAAATTTAATCAGTGTTTCTTTGCTTCGAGACAATCCTCTCCTACAAATGTTATTGAAGTCATTAACTTCAGTGAGACGACAATTTTTGAGATAAAAGAGTAAAAATTCAATATTTGGGGCACAAATTTTCGCAACCATTCATAGCGTAACCTCAGAATGGAACTTAAAATGTGAGAAGTGATTTGCTGTCGAGTCAGAACAAGAGATAATGTTTTACATAAATATCAGAGGCTTTGCGTAATATATGATAAAGTCAGAAAGGACACTTTCTTTCAATTTAATTAAATAAATTGGTTGCGACATGCAAACGCGCCCATCATAGCGGTGACCGATATCCTCATTTAGGAAGAAACAATTAATACCAGTATGATGGTGAACGCTGTAATATTGTGTTGAGGTCAGTAACTGAGTAACTCCGACATTTTCTCGGATACTTATGACTTCGGATGATTTATTATATATAATGGTTACTCAGCTTCCCGTTCATAAAGTTTTTTTTCGATATAGTTATGCAAGACGTGTCAAAAGCAGACCCCATCAAGTGTTGGTAATTAATATATATATATATATATATATATATATATATATATATATATATATATATATATATATATATATATATATAAACGATTTCCAATCTAGGAGTGAAATTAAATCAAGGGTAAGTCGAGATACTTCGCTCCACCAGGCACGTTTAATCTGGCATACTAGATCGTGTACCCTCCTACTGTTTCAAGGGTCATGAAAACGTGTTGGGCCCTTATAAATTTCATTGTTTTATATTTTTTTTCAGCCCCAGTTTCAGGAACTTCTTTCGGAATCATCCATATATTCGTTTATAAATTCATGTATTCGCTTTTATAATTCCATGTATACTTTTAGAAATCAGTTTAACGACTCACGTGTTATACGTCAACAGTACAAGCTTTCAGATCTGAAATGGTGTGCCTTTTAAGCCAGTCTCACATCGGCAAGATCCTGTACGGCCACAAGAAGGGTCAATTACATGATCACTAAAGCTCAGTTGCATCTGTGTATTTACAGAATGCTATCTTTGTATGACAGAATATCAGAAACTTTAAGAGTAATATGCTATATAAAGCCATATGATTGTAACAGACAAGTCATCAGCTTCAGTTAGACAACGATTTCAGAGGTAAAAGAGGACAAATTCAATATTTGGGACACACACTTTCGCAGTCTCGCATCGGAAAGATCCTGTGCGGCCACAAGTATAGGGCAGCAGCATGATCACTGAATCTCAGTTGTATCTGTGCTTATACAGAATGCTATCTTTGTATGACATAATATCATAATACAGAAGCTTAATCGACCACCGAGACTGTCATGCCTGTGGACAGTGCAAGACCAGTTAATTATGTAACACGCTGTTAATGGTTGGTACAGCACAGCACCCCTGTATATGTCATTTTTATCAGCAGACACAAAATGTGCTCACTTAGATTAGAGATTTCGTGGAAAGTCACAAAATGCGAAGACGTTCAGAAAGCTGTCTCTCTGTAAAAGGCAATTAGTTTCTTCAGTGTGTTATAAGAATGTAGAATAGTACGTATAAGCGACAAGAAAGTTCCGGGCTGTCTGTCTCTACCATACACCTTAATGTAATATGTTTAGTCTGTATCTTGACTTTAGTCTTTTTCAACGATATGGAAGATTATATATATAAACAGCCCGTACCATCCTCCGACTTTTTGGATATGTTTCTGACAGTACACGCACAAAAATGTAACCATAATTTTAGGTCGGATATATCATAAATATGATCATAAAACAGTTTATTTATTTGTTACACATCTAGCCTCAAACCCGCCATGATTTATGGAAGTGGCGAGGTAAAAATCGGCTGCTGATTTGTTTGGTATGTGGCTAGTGACATTGTAAGTAGTCCATGAGGCGCTTGTTTGCGTATTTTCACGGAATATACCAGGCTCTGGTAGGACCCGCCAAGCGGGCACGGGCCGTTAACCGGTGAATTATCACCATGGAGTAAATATACACTGCGGTTGAGACATGCAGGTTTTAATTATATCAACAGACCTATATTGTTGATGCTCTTGTGCGATAGGGAACACAAGCGCCATCTGCAGAACTTTACTGCAGTACTCGTTTTTGACAATCTCATAAAGAGAGCCTTCGTGCTTCAGTTGTTAATTCAAAACAAAGTGTGTCAACAATGCATTTATACTTTTAACATGTGAAACAGATAATATAACCGTGCCACGTGAAGCTGGGTTCACCAACAACGTCGAAAAAGAATCTTCGAATTCATGATATAAGTATATATCTGTGTGTGATCGGATGATTTTTTATAAGCTCTTATATGAATGGCTGGGTGAAGAGAAATAAAACTTGTTCTCTTTGAAGACATGATTTCTTAGAGCTGCAGCCAATTTACATTGTGTGTTTAGGGTTAGGGAACATTGTTACATTATCGGGTAAGTTCGTATTATACGTTATCGGTAAGCAAATGTTGTTACATTAACGGTTGAATTTGTATCACATTATTGGTTAGTGTTACATTGTCAGTTATTTTTTACTTTATCGGTTTGTATTACATTATCAGTTGATTTGTTATTACATTATCAGTTTGTGTAACCTTTTCGGTTAATTTCTTATAACATTATCGGTTAATGCTACATTATATGTTGATTATTACATTATCAGTCGTTACAGCCCCCCCCCCCCCCACACACACTTTTCTTCATTCAAAAAATCGGAAAAGACAAAAATAAGCAGAGCCGGATTTCGTATAATGATACATTTTTAACTACCCCGGATTGCGCTATTGCGGCCTTAATGTTCAAAATGGTTACAACATGTTAGGGGGACACCTCTCCTCCCTTACCGCCTCTACACCCCCTATTCTAAATTCTGTATCCGACCTTTAAATGCATACGATCATTTAGGAGAAAAGCTGTCTCTCCTATTTTATGGTTTACTCCTTTCCAGACGTGATCACTCTCTCCGGCTGAAAGTTTTAAAAGTAAAAATGTAAAATTGTAAATATTTTGCTAAAAAGTGGCTCCCATCTTTATGATACATCGAGTAAATGTAATTCCATTTTCCATCATGCATCTGTGCAGAAATTTGGCCGAGTTTTTGTACATCTTAAACTTTTCAAACGAACCTTTATCTTCGTGTCTCTTGAAGAGTCGTATTACGTTTTCAGTGACCTTTGTTATTTCCAAAGTAAATTGTTAGTGAAAACACTCCGTCTCTTGAGGGTAGAATTGCCGGTAGATGGCACGAGGATCGGTCTGAGATCACGCACTGGTGATTTCCCTTGTCAGGTTGTCATGGTGCCGAGTTTGCCACCAGCAAACGTCAGCAAAAATGCAATAATTGTGTACTTTGTTACCCGGATCGGAGAACGGCGCATATTGCCAAGACACTTGGCGCTCCATACCGACCAGACGAAGGAGAGAGTGTGGGTTTTATTGCTATAGATATCACCAACAGGAAAAGCCTTCCGGATTTGGCGGAAACCCATGTCTTACTTAGGAGATATATATCATTACTGATATGTCCTTCTGCCAGATGTTGAAAGCAGCGCCTGACTGGACAAAACTGCAAGATGACTTACATCTTTGGTACCAGCACTGTGCTGAATAACGTATGAGTGTGACCAGTACAGATAGCTCGCTACAAAATTCCAGACAACCTCACATGGTAATCATATTTTTTTAACAGACCAGTAATTAATCCATAATATATTATATTACAAGGTATTTCATGCTGTATAAGCCCTCTGCAGGTACTCATATTCAGTGGGACCTCTGGAGGTTTGATGATGAGGAAACGTCACGATACTAGCTGTGATTTTCTCCTTAGTCGTAGTATTCTTAATTAAGCTAAAAAAGTGGGTCTCCTTGTGAATCACCTCGAACTTTTAACCATTACAATTTTGAGAATGATTGTTTATAAACATTCTCTGTGGAATTATGAATGATATATATACATATATAATGATGCATTTCAATGGTTTTTTAGCCCTCATCTCTTAGGCTTATGGGCTATTGTCGTCACCCAAGCTGTCCGTCCGTCCGTCCGGCGTCCTTTAACTTTTACCATGTGAGCGGGATATCTCTAAAAGGATTCACCCTAAGAATTTTATTTCTTCGGTGAAGATGTATATCGACAAAATCTCGGTCAAGTTCAAAGATGGGTGACCTTGGCCTATTTTCTACGTTTTAGAGCTGATTATAGAAAAACACTTAGCAATTCTCACTTAATTCTCAGTGACCATTGGGTGGATTTTCTCAAAACATACTATGATTATTGGGACTGAAAGTTTGTACCTGCTGCACAAGTTTTGGGGCGCCACCTACAATTTATGATTTTTAATGATTTTTTATCGGATTTTTCAACTTTGGCCTTGTGAGCAGGATATCTTCTGAAAGCATTTGGTGGATTGTTATGAAACATGGTACATACCTCTCCAGTTTAAATTTATAACCGAGACATATACAGAAATACATCCATGAGAGAACAAATATTTTGTACTTGTTACTGTTACCACCTGTAAACACTGTTCTTTTGGCTGAGGGCTTTTGTTAGCTTCTGCTGATATTCTAGTTTCACAATGACACACGAATAATTCAGAAGCCATAAAAATTCTTCTTAAAGTATAAGACATAAACTGCGAAGTGTAACTGAATTATTGTTACTATTTCACAGTTTACCCATTCGTTCCTGGTACTAGTTTCAACTGTGATATTAACATTTTAATTGCGGTCGGTAATTCCCTCGATAACACCCGGGTTTACAGATCGGGATTATTCGCATTTCATTATTAGAGCAAATTAATATGACTCTGAAATGTATTTTATTTTGATTTGTTGCGCGTTGCCTCCTGGCAACCACCCGCAATTGTCCATGTGTTAAGTAATTTAAGATAATTAATGAAGTTTAAATTAACATCGGAGGACTGTAAATTAGGTGATTAGTTACGTTGATAATTCTGTTTGAGTTTTTCCATGATTCCCTCTTTGTCATTATCTCCGCCAAGCGGCGGCGATGCTGTCTTTACCGGCGTTGGTGTGTTGAGGTGGACAAAGAGCAAAGAAGTGCAATCAGACCAATGAGAGGGTGGTATTAAATTGGTGCTGGATGCACAATGCGATACCAAGCGCTCATTGGTCTGATTACACTTCTGTGCTCTGTGCCCCCCTGTGGTCGAACCCAGAGAATCTTGATGTAAAACAATGAAGCGGATACACGGAAAGAGATCTAGGACGACTGCTGTGTATGACCGCTGCGTGAGAAGCGTATTGCTCTTGTGAAGTTTCCAAGAATAATTAATTTCGTTTATGTAAAAAAAACCCAGATACGTTGACAGAAGCAGGCAAATGAAGGGTTCAGAAGAATCTGTCAGCTTTATCAATTCTATGAATGATAAATGTATAACAAATTAAGAGCAATTCATGCAATATTAACTGAATTACATTTTCATTACAGCTGACAGATAAAAGTTCCTGTTCCTTTCCCCTTCTATTTCCTGAATAGACGTGGAAGAAACTATCAATTTTTAATTACTACTTTTCCTTTCATTTTTGTTTTGCAGATGTACACCGATGATATAAAGTTATAGTAAAAGTGTCGACATTACACCACAAAAACTAAATCTACTATATTGGCCTTACACCACAAACACCAAATTGCTCTGCCTTTTATGTCATTATAAACAACACATGGATTAAATGTCAGTTGTGTACATAGAAACAACCAAATAACAGCATGGAATAACATATTCAGCAGAGGATTAAGGATGAACTCGAATCAACGGTCTGGTAATAACGGGGAAATTCTGTTTAAAAGAACCTGTTAAAAATAACCCAGATAAACGACTTTTTCCCATTCTGTGCGTCAGAGTGATTATCCGGATCTCATGTTAATTAATGGAACTGTCCATTTGTAATCAAGTCACGCTTGTAGCTCGTGGTCGAGTTTGCAGAGGGATACAATGCGGAGACGCCCTGTCGGTGTCCCGGGGATGACTTCTCTACCCTCAAGGCTTTGAAGTACGCAGGAAGGCCAGTCAATAAGGGCCTGGTGTGTAGGGCCTGGCTGAAGTAGTCCTGAGGCACACTCCAATACTAAACTACCTCGTGGACTCTCAACAACGCCTCTAGCTATTCACGCCTTTCAAAACATTCCCATTGCGGTTACGCGTTATACACGTAACTCAAATTATCGCCATGTAACTCACAATATTGTCTCTACACGTCGATAATTATATGGCTTTCACAGATTCGGTGAACACGACATCCCCACGTAGCTATTTAATTTAATATAGTAATTTAGGATCTAGGTTTCTGAGAGTCGACGCAAATACCGAGATATAACTAGAAAAACTCCTTGAATAGCGGAGGGTCTCCTTAAAGCAAATCATTCTATGCAGCAGTTGTCGTCAAGGAAACGGTGGAAGGCGTGAACCAGCAACTTAACAGCATACTCCAACAATAGCTGTTACCTGAAAAAAAAACAAAGTCTGGCCACATTACATTGTGTCTGGTCGCTAATTAGTGACAGTATGACCAGGTGGACCTATTGGTCAGGGAACGCTAGGATGAGGAAATGCATGAGAAATGTATAGTGTAAACATAACCTGGGGATGTTAAACACAAAGGCATGTCAGACCGACGGCTTGGGAACAGTAAAAATGCTACACGTGGTATTTATTGGGTAAGTTAGAGACACTAATCGACGATCTGTCGCCTCGGGCGTCAATCTAATGTGGCAAATTATAAATCATAGTTAACGCCGGAAAATACAAGCAACTGGTAGGATAATAGCACCAGAGGCATTCAGTAGGAACTCTGAATTGGTGTTTGAAAACATGCTGGGCCTCCCTGCAGAAATTAAAGGCAAAAAATGATGTCAATCGAGAGTGAACGCTTACCACACAAAGGATTGATCATTTTGCCATCATTTATGGACGCCTTGACAAAATAAATGGAAATGAGCAACGTGACTTTTACATTGGATAACGTCAGATACGCTGAAGGACACGTCTATATAAAACAAGAACATTTATTCCAAAGTATCTGATTGTCACAACATATAATCTGGTATCTTTTATTGTTAAAAAAGGGGGTTGTTAACTATTAGAAATTCTTCTGTTTTCTTACAATGCTGTTACATTAAGACAAATGAAAAAAAAATAATTTGTGTTTAACCAACTACACTTTATTTATGCATATGTCGTTGGTATTCTAAAGGTTAAAGTATAGTTTACTGTAATTAAATGTTATTTACTTAAATATTTAAAGGAATCAATTTTAACTAAGTCAGAACTGGAACGCGTTCGGTGAGATTTGCAACGTGAACAAATTATTTCGGTTTGGACAACGTTCTTCGCTTGTACCTGATTACCCTTGAACCCGTGTTCGGTTTCTATTTATTTCAAACACCGGTCCCCTGTCCCTGATCTTCATTAAAACTTCAATACTGAATGGTCTGTCAAACAATTACTTGTTTAAAAGTTTTTTTTAGGAATATACCTATTCCTGCTGCGGCATTGAACATATTCTACATTAATATTATTATAAATAATGAAAGCCCTCAATTTTGGAACTGATGCTGAGCATCTGAATATTCATAAATGTCACTTTACAAGAGCGTTAAGGTTGTCATGCAACTGTTTATGGATATCTTTCTCCAATACCTTTTGGTTTTGCATATGAATATTAATAAATGTACGCGCGTCAGTATGCGCTACTTCGATCAAAATGCATTTTAGCCGGTAATAAGATAACGTGTGTGAATATCATATTTTTCTCTCTGCAGGGGGCACGTCGTACAAGTTCAGGTAGTTTACAAAGCGTATCGGATGAGAGTGATACAGAACCTTCCCCGCCCGTATCGAGACGAGAGCGACGGCAGGCATTCCCCTCTATATTTGATTCCAAGGTAAGTCACGTGCTGTCACAGTCCCAAGATCAGACCTGACAGATGATGAATAATAACTAGACGGCACCTGTCATTGTCCGCCTGACAGGTGTACAGATGCATCTTTAATTGTCTGTTGGCAGGCTTTGGTTTGAATGAAAATGTATTTGCATTTTAATTGCAAATATACATGACACTTTGCTTTTGCAAAGATTTTATTTTCATTTGCAAAAATGTGTATAGTGAAAATAATAAGCACATTTTAAATTAAACAGATAAACAAGTGACCCATGGGTCATGTACTCAGCCGACTGGCATGTTGACAATATGTCCTTACACAGGCAACTAATTAAGAAAATGTAGGTGGCATCATCGTTCATGCATATTAGCTAAAGTCCATCAAGACCATAAGCACAACAAATCTGATGACAATCCAACCAGCCTTTCCTGAGGAGTTTGGCAATTTGTGTGTATTTTGCATGAATTCTGGGGTACTCAAACATACCCCAAAACTCTAAGAATATAGGTGACCCAATTTCAGTGACACAGTGACCCAATTTCAGGTTTCTGCGGAGAACTTTTGAGGAACTTTCAGGATGTCAGGGTAAAAGATTTTGGGTCCAATGGTTATGATTTGTGCCCTACTTTGGTGTCAAATTTTCAATTATTCTCCAGGGTGCTTATAAGCCCCATAGCTCAGAGAATAAGGGTAACAGAAACCTAATTTCAAGTTGCCAAGGAGACTTTTCATGGACCTCCCTGGATTTCAAGTTAGAAGATTCTAGCCCTGCATTGGTTTCAAATTTTTAGTTTTCCTGGATGGTACACCCGAGCCCTATAGCTTGGAGAATATGTGTAAAAGTGACCTAATATCTAGTTTCCATTGACATTTCTTATGAACCTCACTGGAGATCAAGTTTCCAAATCCAATTGTTCCTATTTGTGCCCTTTTAACAATTGATTGCATCTTTGAAGGTCTCAAAAAGTAAGATAAAAATGCGTAAAAATTTGAAAAAGTCCAGGTAGCGCCACCAGTCTGCAGGGACTAATGAAACATTCCATGATGAATATGTATGCAAAGAATCATGGCGATCAAGGGACTAGTTGTATAGATACTGGAGCTTTTGTTTCAAATTTTCCATTATTCTGGGGGGACTTCGAAGCCCCACAGCTTAGAGGTTTTGGGTAACAGAGACCTAATTTTAAGTTTCCGAGGAGACTTTATGTGCCTCCCAGAAGATCAAGATAGAAGATTCTAGGTCCAGCCATTACGATTTGTGACCTGTTAACAGATGACCGCAACTTTTAAGGTCGCAAAAATAGAGAAAAAAATCGTAAAAAAAATTAAAAAATACAGGTAGCGCCACAAGTCTGTAGAAACTGATGAAACACTTCTTTATCAATATTTATGCGAAGAATCATTGTGATCAATGCATTAGTTGTTCAGATACTGGAGCTTTTGTATCTAATTTTCCATTATTCTGGGATGTATTTCGGAGCCCCATAGCTTCAAGAATATCAGTAATAGCGACCTTGTTTCAGGTTTTCAAGGAGACCTGTCATGGGCCTCCCTGCATATCAAGAGAGAAAATTCTAGGTCCAGTCGTTACGATGTGTGCCTTGTTAACACACCACTGCATCTAAAGAGGTCTCAAAAATAGATTTAAAAAATCGTAAAAATCGAAAAAATACAGGCCGGTGGCTCCACCAAGCTACAGAAACTGATGAAACACTCCTTGATTAATATCCATGCAAAGTATCATTGTGATCAACGCATCAGTTGTTCAGATACTTGAGCTTTTGTATCTAATTATCCATTATTCTGGGGGGGGGGGGGGTACTTCGGAGCCCTATAGCTTAAAGGATATGGGTAACAGGGACCTTATTTCAGGTTTCCAAGGAAACTTTTCATGTGCCTCCCTGCATGTCAAGAGAGAAGGTTCTAGGTCCAGTCAATATATATATATATATATATATATATATATATATATATATATATATATATATATATATACTGATTTCAATGAACCGCCTTAGGAACTCGCCTAATATCAGAACCGTTGTCACGATATACCACGTTTAAAAAATAATGCATGCCTCAGTAAATGAGTAACAGCTTGCCCATTGTACCTGTGGCGTTTATCCCACGGGCACTGAATCCTTGCAGATTCGTTTACTTTAAGTTCGCAGAATTACATTGCTCTGCATTCTTGTTTCCGCTTGGCACTGAATCAGAGAGTATCGCTGAAAAGCAAACAATCGCAATGGGTATGAGGCCCACGTTTAAGCGTTCATTGACTCGATCACTGTCTAACTGCTGATAAATACATGTGTTGCAAAACTTCCTCGCTGTATTTATCACCCAAGTGTCGTTTTAATGTTTGCCCCGCTTTTTTTGCTCTCGTGAGATGACGGAGTATTGTTTGATTTGCTGGCAGCGTTTCTCTTCATGCTCCGGTAATGGACAACTGGTCGTTATTGATTGATTTCTGTTTGTTGTACGTGGTAAAAGGGATGTTCACTTACTGCTCCATTAGATGACTTCAATAAAGGATAATATTCTTCTCTGGACAACACGATCAGAAATTCCCAACAAACGCCCACGTCTATTTTAGAATGATAATTGCCTATCTCCAGTTTCTCTATAATTTTCCATGTTATTTATTAGAACATAATAATTTAATATTTAAAAAAATCAAATTTATGATCCAGTAGCTGTTTAAAATGTTTCTTCAAATAGATCTTACTAAATTGTCATTTCTTGGTGTTTAAGCTATATTAGTGATGCAGAAAACGTTTTCATATTGTGCATCCTATCAAATCGATTAAGAGATATATTGTAATTGCAAGAAAAAAAAACAAATGTATGATCCAATAGCTGTTAAAATTGATTCTTTGATTTTATTTTATAATTGACTGTAATTTCATTATATGATTTCACTATTTTATGTAGGTTCTTAAGGTGGTATGTTTTCCATTGAAGCAATGATTTCGCGTTCCTGCGATTCAAGAAGACGTCTTTTAATTAAGTTAGTTGATCTAGTGTATATATACTGTTTCATATATATCTAACCAGTCTAACTAACCTACGGTAAATGATAAGAGTGCCTAATTTAAATGAGCAAACATAGTTATTTTCGATAAAAAGAGAACTGATTATAAGAACTTCAGAGTTATGGTTGAGTCCGTATACATCCGTATACTCGACCGGAGCATATTCCTCAGATCAGCCCTGAACAAATACAAAGCAACACAACCAATTTTTAGGTCACAAAAAAATCCAGTTTTCTTCAGTTATTTGGTTTTCCGAACATGTTTAATTTGACTAGAGGAATTGTGCATGCATGTCAAATATTGATCAGAACGAAAATATTGTCTGATTTTTCAAATCAATTTTTCATGTATGGACATGTTTACAATAATTGAAAGTCATGAACAACTTCAATTTTTCTGTCTTAACTTTAACCAGAAAACATCTATATAATAGATTTATTTTTTTTTTACCTACATCCATTTTGCAGGACTGCATCAACAATATTAGGTCCCCATTTCGATTCTATTTGGCGAGGAATATTTTCTGTTACCATTTTCATAGCTGTTTCCCAAACTGAATAAATACTCGTTAGTCTTGGTCGAGAAAGCCTGGGACATAGCACGAATCATTTAGCCTCCATTTGTCATATACTCCAAGTCCGAATGTTTAGCGGGGGGAGTTATCGCCAAGCTTCAAGTAGAAACTGTTATGAAAATTCGACAGGCATATAAACTAGACATCTGCATTCTAAGGAATGCAAGCCTCCACCATGTATTTGCGTTCACTTATTTGGCGTATATTACCAGAGGTGAGAGTACATATGTGGATATTCTTTGATGGCGTTCCTGAATCCAGATCATGTGTCGTATCCACACCAAAGTCTAATCGATTCTTCTTTGGCCCTTACCAAATAACCTGAAAATTTCATGAGATTTTGTTCATGTTTGCGTAAGTTATGCTGTGAACAAACACACAAAAAAAAATGCAAACGTTGATGAACGCATACCCTTAATTCAAACGGAGGCAACGACAGTCCGCATGTAATGTTAAAACCCTTCTCGCCCTTTTAAATATTGAACGCTAAATTTTGCATAATTCCACCATAGTTATTTGATTGGCTGAATCGTCTGTCTCTAAATCAGTAGGGACAACCTTCCGTCAGAGGTCCTTCCATCCACCTCTTTCAGGTGGGAATTGTGTGGATGGCCGGGACGTTTTGTCTCAACTGTCATACTTTTAAATCAAAATTTGTAACATTTCAAGGAAACACATTCTTCTTACATTTCACATGCGCATGCTTTCAAAATATTACTTATTCCGTGAAATCCTGACCACAAAAACAGGTGTATGTTATGAGCCTTGACACATTTCTCATCCAGCGTATGAGCTGGCTGTATTACCCTATCCACTACAGTTGTACCTACGCCATTGGTGTATTTATAATTTCTATACCTACAATCTTATAGTCAGGGTCCGAGATTTGTAGTCTGAAGAAATATCTAGCGGGCAGGGATGAAATCCCAACCTCATTTGAACATTGACATGTAGCAATAACTATGTATTTATAAATAACTTAGAACTGTGTGTTTATATTTATGGCGGCATGAGTAATTTTATACGTATATATTTTCGTATTATATACGAGAGAGGACAGCTGTTTTTATGTCTCCAAAAGCCTGAATATTGCATGTAAAGTGACATCAAAACTTGAGTTATTACGGATATACCAGACATTAATACATTACGTTGGTACTCACGATGACTCGGGCTACATAAACTTGACATATCGCTGATCTTCGCGTCATATTACAAGAGCGCAGATTTTGCGGAAGTGCAGTCCCATCTAACCAACCAGCAGTAGACCGTTAACATCCGGCGCTACTATATACAAACAGGAAACTGCACCCATGTCATTTCGCATATGGATGTGTAAATCAATAAAATAACAGAATTGCATCTTTCGCCAACGGTTACTTCCTAAATGACACCTAAATTTGATTCTCTTATACTGAGAGTTGATGAAAAGCCGACCGCCACCGGCTGATGTATGGAGCATTAGCTGATGTGACACTGATATACAGATGAAGATGTAACACCCAAAAACTAGTCATTTCATAACAGAAATGGAGTAATAACTATATAGGCAAGATAGATTGTCTATCGGCATTTCAAAAGTCTACCAAATGAATATAACCGTTTCCATCGTTTTGTTCACTCATCATCCATTAAGGGATGATATGACGTTCCTAAGTAAGTCCAGTTAATCTAGCTTTTGGTGATGGCATAATGTTTGCACTGTAAAGGTTTCTAACAAAGGTGATCATTTCACAACTCAGCCGCCTAATATAACATCCAAGAACGTCATCAAGGTTAAATCACTATTCAACATATAAAAGTTGTTATATGTTTTATTAGTGACAGCATGGAAGCCAACAATGTTTAGAATAACTGGAAACTGTTGGTAATAATAAAAAAAGTGATGTTCCATTTATTATATTTCTTCTCCAGTTTAATCAAAACCTGGACATAATATGACACTTATCATACATGCTGTCTCTTTAAACAGAATTTTTCACAGGGAACTGTCAAAAACAGCATCTATTTCGCATTCAGGCAGTAAAAGTTTAATAACTAGTTTGTCCCTCTGTAAAGCGCAAACCTCCGCCGAGGCAAATCAATCCTAGTAGACCTGCCCCTTTATCCGTGGCCCATACCCCCATACCTTGAAACATTTCATTGATTATCGGTTAAGTTAACAACAAACAAAAACTACTTGCCTAAGATGCAAGATACAAAGTCTCTCAGTTAACCAACATCTCTCATTTGAACTAAATTCAATGGTGCGTGATTTATTCAATGTTCTCGATCATTCATTCCGCAAGTATCAGTAAGTAAGCATAAGTAAATATCTCTACCTCCCACCATAAAATGGAACAAACTGAGAGCGGATGGTAAGACCACAGCTGACCGGACGTTAAGTACACTATGCCTCACGTTTTGATGTACCGGCTTCCGTTATGTGTTATGACCTGTGGGCTATTACTCTAATGGCTTCACGGTGCCTCTAAATGGATACCCAGGACCACGACAGCATTGCTCACATCAACCCAATTAAATTCCTCTTTTCTGTTTCCATTTTCCAATACACATCCCTCAACGGTCCCAATTCAGAGAACTAGCGGGATCGTTTGAAGGTTTGTCTAGTTTATTTGCTGGGGTCTGATTAAATGCTCTAGATTCAAGAAAAGCACTGTCATCCACATTTTCTCTTCACTTTTTATAGCCGATGCTTTTAAGTATTTTAAGTGACCACGTTGCCCATTAACTCGGTAATTATAATTAAACGGAACACGGGGATTTCTTTTCCATAAGAACATGGAAGTTTCTTGTCCAACTCTCCTGTCTCAACGAAAGTAAAATCTTTTTCGATTTTATGAAGCATCATTATTGTATCAGCAATACCATGTAATCTAAGTACAGATCAGCAAGACTTTCCGTATGATTGCAGTTTTTCTATTTAAATGCAATCTGTGATGATTTACTTGCTGTTTAGATATGTATTGGCTGCCATGAATTAAGGGATCTATCAATGGTTTCCAGTTCTTGTATATTAACGATTTAGTATGCTTATCCTGGGGACGAAGGGGTTGCAAGTTTTTCCTTTTGTATAGACATATAACAACTAGTATAAGAATATTTATACCAACCAGGGTTATGGGATTTTATTCATTATTTTTTTTTCTTCTTCAACTTCTTTTTTTACCGCTGTGTGCAAAGAAGTGAACATTTCCTCTTTATCATATGATTCATTATTGCATTATAGAGATGGTATTTTATTTCTTCCCAGAAGGATAAGTAAAATTCGGTAGGGATACCATCAGACCCTGGAGCACTGTTTTTTTCATATGTTTCAATGCATCTTATAATTCTACAGTTTCAAGTTCTTTATCACAAATTTCCTGTAAAACCCTACTACTTATCTGTGCAACTCTGGCTTTAATTGTAATGATCATTTTATACATTTCTCTCTCAAATTGTTGTTTTTCCTTTTGTAACTGTTCTTTATTTAGTGTATCTGAGCTACTGAGTGAATCCAAAATTTGAATAATTCTTTTCTCAACAAAATATATTCCATTTTTATTTTTCATAAATTTTACAGGAAATGTTCCTATACTTTTTTTTACTTATGTTTATTTTTATCATCTCCAATTTTAATCTCGATGATTTGCATTGCTTGTATTGTTCATAACTTCTTTCAGTACATTGCTGTTTTTGTTTTGACATAATCCTCATTTTTTTAATAAATATATTTAACTTCCAGTACCCTGGCCCTCGAATATTTGACACATACATAATGTCCAATACAACATATTTATGATCAGAGAGTCGGTTCTCAGGTTTCGAGGATATTGCATAATCTGTATAGTAGTTACATGCATTCCATAAGTCAGATTTAGAAGTTAATGTATAATCTTAGATACTACTAACATTCCTTTCTGACCAAGTAAATCTATCAAGTTTATTTCCAGAATTTCCAGGCGTCTTCTAGCTCCAAGCTTTTATCTGAAATGTGAGTCTTTATTTCTATCAAGATCCTCTAAATAACAATTAAAGCCTCCTGCAATAACGATATTTTCTGATAATTCACTTATTTCTATTATCCATGATTCTAAATTGTCAAAAAATGCTATTTTGTCTCTCTCTTTATTCGGTGCATAAATACAGAGAAGACATAATTTCCTGCCCTGGTATTCTACATTTACAAGTAGACTTTGCCCATCACAGCACCTATGTATATCCATTTTTATTTTTTCTTATATTAAAATTGCGACTCCTTTACTATATGCTGATTATGCAAAACTATGGAACATTTTTCCATTGAAGAACTATAAAATATATTTTCAAATTTCTCGGTACAATAAGTCTCTTGTAGGAAAACAATATCAATGTTTATCTGTAACAGCCATAAAACTATTCTTTTCCGTTTTTCGTATTTATGAAGTCATCTTATATTATATGAACAAAACCTAATTTGATTTTTTTTTACTTTTCCTTTGACCAACAGAGTCCTTCATCTTCTCAACTAAATGTTTTTTGTCCAATGATATTCTGCGTCACTTCCTTCTTAGTTCTCACTCTCCAAGTAGTGTCTGTTTACATCCCACACTGGGCTTTGTCCACATCGTGGTTGTTTCACTACAACCATGTCTCCTGTCCATTTCCTCTTGGTTGTTTCTAGTTCTACTGACAAGCAAGTTGTACTCTTTCTGTTCTCTTGTGTTCCTGAATGTTCATGGTCATACATCACTTTTGTCAAATAGTTTGACAACCCTGTCCCTCATTGTTTACCAGGTATGGCATGTACATTGGGTAATGATCCTGTTGCTAACAGGGAATCTTTGTATCCTAGTATTTGTTCAGCTTTTTCAATCAGAATGTGTTCCATGATATCTGTTCCATTTCTGCTCTTAGTTGTGCCGAATGTAAATATTTTCCTAAATTTCTAGCACTACCTGCAGGTTTAGCATTGAAGTTTTCCTCTGCTAGTCTATCCTGCCCATGCTCCGCACTTTTAATTGTATGTCCATACATTTCTAAATTACATCGGAAGGCATTGGAAAGTATATCTGTGTGTCCTCCTACATTTCTCATCCGTTTTTCCATGACGTAACACTCACATTGTTTGCTACCTGCCGTGTGGCTTTTTTTTATTACAAACAGCACAGGTCTCATCACGGAACTGGTTTTATAGTAAAATTTACATTGGAAGCTGCCAATCTGTCCCTTTCTTGGCAGGGGGTTGTTTAAAGGCGCCTTAACAAATAGAAATCTATTTCCATTTTTATAGTTTGTCAAAGGCCCTCTTTGGTTCTTTCATACCGATATTTCACCTCTTAGCAAATCTCTAGTTTGTATTCTGCTTGCAAGTGCTCTCCAATGCATTGATGTCAAAGGACGTTGGTATATCAGCCACGGTGATTTTGACAGTTGGAGACTCTTTTCATTCTTATTGCTGTATAGATTTCTGTTTCTCAATTATAGTCCTTCTGACAAGAGTTTTATCCTGGCTTCATATGATTTTACATACACCCGCCAAAGTTTTTTTTTTCTTGGCGCCATCTTCATTGTCTGGACCAATTACACTGGCAGCTGCATTGCGTACCTCATATGGTCGCATAAATTATTGTCCATTCTGTTTTATGGGGTATCACTTTCACATGACATTGTGGTCAGTAGGCCTTTCAAAGGTTAAGTGCACATAAACTTCAATAGAAACACCTGGTTCTCTCTATTCAATGATATTAATTAACAAAAAAATCAGTCTTTTATGTTGACTTTTCCCAAAGCCTTTGAATATTCAGTTGAGCAAGTATCTAAGTTGATATGTTGCAAAGTCTGGTAAATATTAATTGCCTGTGTCTCTGGTAAATCGAACAAAAATGCAGAGCTAGTTATAGATGCCTCCTTGCACAGTGCACACCAGTGCTTTAACAATTAAATAATCAGAACTATGTCCTGTAGTAATGAATCAAATACATGAAAAAAGCTATGTCTGAATAGATTCTTTCATCGGTCTCTGAAGTTTTTACCTTATGTGTTTGATTTAATGCTCGAACAAAACAGATATAAACTAAAACAGGTAATTCATTATTTTCCCTCAGACATAGATAAAAGATCATTCATATTTGTCAATAATATTTATTATATACTCATGCTTTCACCGTTCTTCGTGATTTCCTGCCATGCTTCTTTTATAATTACATCTAAGCTGCATGTAAGACAAACGCAATCTTTTGAACAAAACACGTATTGGAGGTTTTACAAAGAGTGGGTGTTCTTAATTAAATGTTGTCGGGTCTCCTTGTCTGTATTCTTCGTGCTTTCGCATCATGACATGACCAGCTATGAGGGCTTTTTGACACGAGTCTTCAAGTGATTAGTCTCTAAAGATACATATTGTCGTGTTCCGCCTATATCTCCATTTTCCGAGAATTACTGGTCAGTTTAATTATAAACAAAGAATCCGTGATCATTTCGCTCTCAGGATAAAACGCACAGAACAGCTCCGTGTCCGTCTGCAGCTCTTTAAGGAAAATACAAAGTTACTCAGCAACATTGCGAGTGGTAAATTTCTTCAGCGACGTAACAACTTGCCATGACTGAAGACGACGTGGTAAAATCCACAGATATCGCAGATGCATGCGACATGTTTTGTTTTCATATTTTAAATTACTTTACGTATTTAAATTAATAGAATTTGAATTCAAATGGAATATTGACTGTTGGTTTTGACTGCAGTATCTGAACCAGATAGTGGTCAAGATGGTCTCCCCCACCCTTTCTTCAAACCATCGCCACCATTTTTTATGGATTTCAAACCATTTTTTTCTAGCCCCCCCCCCCCACTTCTTTGGACCTTAATACTGTTTGAGCTCTTTTTAAGCGTCCCTGGGTTGCCCCCCTCCTTCCAAAATCCTGGATCCCCAAACCCCCCTACCACTAGGCTTTCATATATACTTGCAGAAGCCGACATATATACCAGACGTTTTTCTTCGCCAGCCTTCAATTCATTTTCTGTAGTCATATTGTCTAGGATTTAGGATCTTTGTTTGTAAAAATACAAATATACTAATGAAAAATACCTTCTGCTGAGCTAGAGTAAAGTATCTTAATCTATGTAAAAGATAACTGAAAACAACTATCCGCATCATAGGAAAGTATCCGAGTCTCCTTATCATAGTCAATGAATAACAGCCTTAAAATAACGTTATATCTATATAAATGTGTAATATTAAACTACGGCATACCGGCTGGGCCTGCTTGGCTTCATGCGTTCCGTTTAATTTATATTCTTTTCTCAGAGTAGACATTTAGGTTTTTCCATCATGCCAGGCGGAAGTAAAGGATGTAAATGACTCGTACATTTCTCACGGCAACAATATAACATTTCTGTGCATTTTTTTCTTACTTTTCATATAAATATCTCATTTCAATTTACATTATGATATCTACGCAATAAATGTAACATTAAGTTTTAAAGGTCTATAAAATAATCTGGCTAGTTCGTCTAAAAAGTTTTTAGGCTCTTTAATGTTGCTGCAGTAATACTACTATAGGGTATTGGATAAGTTTCTCAATATCTTAAGTCACCGGTATCATCTTATGAAAGCATCTTCCATTTTCAGCAGCTTCAGTGTAAAATTGAGATGCGAGAAGTTTTTCTTTGGATGCAGGCACATTGATGTTTGAATTATGTTTTGCAAACAGCTTAGTCACTGAAAATGATTTGGACATTCCTGGCACATTAAGTGTATCACTAATGCTCGCAATTCTTATTAGGCCACGCAAAACAAATCTTTGTTCTAAGTTATCTTAGCTCCAATTTACCGACAATTTTCTGCGCCGGGGAGGAAAGGGTAGGAGAAAGTATGAATGGGCAACATACCCTCAGTTTTTATGCTGCTAATTCCTTATCTTGCCTTGACCCTTCACAAAAATCAATTTTAATTAATATTAATAATATTAATAATATATTTGTTTTCGCAGATATAGTTGAAAGTGGATTCATCTTTGTTTTGTACACTAGTATACCGTTTCCAGAAATGTCGCACACCTCAGGAAAGAGGTATTTATCCAAGCGGTTTATTCATTTGACTCAGGAGTCCTCGGTTTTAACCCCCCCCCCACCCCCACCCCCCACCCCGGGGGATCCATGACTTCATGATGAATTCTCGTTAGAACCTCAGAAATTCGCTTCATTGTCTTATAAACATGCTTATGACTTTTGGATTATTCCTGGCCACGTGTATATAAAACCTGAAATTCAGAAGGCTGAATTTTAAATATTGTTGAATGAACGAATGAAAGAATAAATGAATGAATGAATCAATGGATAAACGAATGAATGAATGACTTTCATTTAGGTCTGCAGTAGAATAGAACAATCATATATTATAATACATACAACGTGCTAGGAAAAATGCTAGCACAATAATATCAATAATAATACATGATAAGATAAATAAATCATATTTCTCTTATTGTATGGATACCGTCATACTCATTCAATAAACAGTGCCATCTACAGGCAATGGACCAACCCTTTAAAAATATCGCGCATTATTGTCGCTCCTGTTAAAAAAATTACGTATTTTTGAATCGTCGAAATGTAATACATATTCGGAAATCTCTCTACAATGTTGGTACCAAAGTCAGTGAAGTAATATGAGTTTTTAGGTATGGCTTACACAGAAAGCGATAAGTCATGGGAACGTGAGGCCAACAATAGGAGAGAATGTCTTGTGTAAGCTGAATAAATATCCTACCGAGTGATCCGGACGGGATGGAGTCATTCTAATACTTATCTCAGTTTGCATCAACTTGGTACATTTGTATCCATTGTGTGAAACCATTCCTCGAATTCCGATCTTTTAACATGCTACCAAAGTACGTTTGATCTCGCAGTGTGTAAGCCTATGGCAAAAAACGTAACAAAGACATCGTTTGTGAAAGTGCGAAAAAAATCCACGCTAATAGGTCGCTTTTATTGGTATTCAGCCCATTGACAGGTTTGCCCTT